>CM046661.1:156747719-159147719 GCA_025594165.1 Tamias sibiricus
AGTGCTAGGCACACTGTAAATGCTTAATAAACATTTGAGGAATTAATTGTTTTATTCTTAGGAGAAAGACGTTTATATATAGAGATTTTGCTACTAGCAAAAATGAAGGCAGAGATTATTTCCTGCTTTTCTTCTATTCCCAGCATCAGATAAAATGGTAGGGATGAGATAAGCATTCAGTAGTCCTCAGTGGACTCCCTCCATCCCCCCCCCCTTTTTTTTTTCATCTTTCTACAGAAATTTATTGAATGCCTTTCTAAGGGCCAGGCATTTAGGTTATATCAATGAAATAACACAATCCAGAGGGGCAGAGCTTTTTGTATAGGCAATTGTAAAGTAATGGGGAAATGCTTACGATAGAATGATATTACTGAAGCAGAGAAGGAGGAGAACCTACATCTGCCCATGAGCCAGGGAAGGTGCCACAGAATGGTAATGAATGTGGAATGGTGGTGGTTACAGAATGGTGATGATTGAGCTTCCTCTGGAAGGAGAAGAGAGATTTGTGGAAAGAGCCAGGATTGAAGGGTTAGGGGCACTCTCCACAGAGAGAAGGGGAACATGTTTGTGGGATTGTGACAGAACACTACACGCTGTGGCGTAGTTTAAGACGGCTGGAGGAAGGAGTGGGTAGCATGGGAGAAGAGAATATGGACAGAACAGAGAAACAGGAGAGGATGCTATGAGGTTATTAGAGGTCAGATCCTGAAGAACATCACAAAACAGGAATAGCTGGTGTGTGTGCTTTTCTGAAGATGGAAATTAAATTCTTCAAATTCTTTCTCAGTAATAGAAACATCAATGGTAGAAACCATTGTGGTAGAAACCATCAGTGGTAGAAACATCAATGGCTAATGTTTATTGAGTGTTCTCTAGAGACAGGTACCATTCAAAGCATGTGACTCATTGAATCTTTTTCCTTTTTTTTTTTTTTAACTTGTTCCTTTTAGTTATACGTGACAGTAGAGTATAATTTGATATATTTCATTTTCACAATACCTTTTATGATATAGACACACTGTTTTTATCCCCATTTGACAGATGGGGAAACTGAGGCATAGAGGTGCCTCATGCAAAGTCCCAAAGCCAGTTAACCCAGAGATTCTGACTCTAGCATCTATTCTTTCTTTTTCTCCCCAAAACCCAATGTTCTGTATTAGGCATGTCATTTGAGCAAAACATTTCAATTACAAAAACAAACTTAAGAAATAAAACATTGCATACAATTTATAAAAGTTTACCAGAAATTCCTAACAAGCTGCTATTCTGTATGTCATAAGCAAGGATTAGCCATGGGAATATCTGGTATATGTTTCCAGAATGCAACCTTCAGTGGATAGAATTCATTCATTCATTCAATAAAGGTTTCAATACCTAAAAAAAGAAAAAGAAATAAAACATTACAAACTTAAATTGTAATTTACACAACAGATTACTTCTTCAAATGTGTCATCAGAGTTCACAGACAAATGTAAAGAAATATGGTAAAATACTATATTTTAATTTTACCTTCATTACAAATTAAGGCATAAGAAAAACTTCAAAACCACAATACGTACATGTGAAAACTGACAACTGAAAGTTGCAAATAATTCATAATATAGGCTAAGCTCTAATATATCAATCAAATTTAATTTCATCAGCTGTTTGTTATTAATCAGCCTAAATTTTATATTATATATTAAAATATTAAAAAAAGCTAAAAAAATCATTACCATATAGATACAATGTGGGAAAATACATATTTGTGGCTTTATACACAATCTAAATTAATTCATTCTATACTATAGTTTTCCAAAATATAATATAAATGGCACTTTACATGCAGTAGAACATACCAGATTCTTAATCACTATGCTTTGTTGAAGTGCTTTAAATGTAATATTACAATTATACAGCTAATTTATAAAATAATGAAGTCACATATATTAGAACTTAAATTTAATTTCAAGAGAATTAAGAGCAATATAAATCACAGATTTTTTTTAATGGCTCCATCATATTTTCTTTGGTTGATTTGATTGTTCTGCAAGGTGAGCAAGTTAAGGTCACTACCAATGGACATCACGCATATGCAGGGCCTCAATAAAAGATAACCAAGTGTTTTTTGCTGTGTGAGTATTTAGTCTGTCTGATTGGTGAAGGTGTTTATCTATGTGACCATCCCACAATGATTCCTGTTCTCTTAGGAAGATTTTATAGACATGTATACCTTTTCATCAGTTTATTTGTGGAATACACTCTGAGCATTTGGCTCAATTTCTCAAATTCTCCAATATTAGTAGTTAGGGACATTTTTCTTTTCCTTTTGCTACAGGTATCAACAGGAAAAAGTATAAACAGAGTTTCACTGGACCACCAAAAGGCTCACATGATCTAGCGGGTAAAGCTATAACAATATTCTTACCTGAACAATGGATACTGAAGCCACAATGTGAAAGGATTTTTCATTAGGTTTCTACCACTAAGTATTTAGAGTTGATTGTGATGGAGGTACTTGAGATGATCTAACTTTAGGGACTTGAGATGATCTAATTTTAGGTTTTTTTTCCCCTGCTACTGAAATTGAGTACTCTTGGGACCATCATCAAACTGTTCTGGACCTTTGTTTCCTCATCTGGAAAATGGAGATGTTGGAGTAGATGATTTGTAAGCATTCTCCTAACCCTAGCATTCTGCATTTTTGGAGTATTTATAGTCCAACACAATTGCTAAAAAGGGAGAAAAGCAGTTGTCATGGCAACTGTTTAATATACAATACTGTTTCATAGTCTGCCTGTTTCCTTGAAGAAATTTACTGTTTTGATGCAGGTCCCAGTTCTCCTAATCCTGCTTTTAGAGAGACTCAGATTCTAATCCCATCACTTAAGAACTCAGTGAATAAAACTCATTACTTAACCTCCTTGAGCCTAAACTCCTTTATCCTGAAAGTGATGTTGATAATAATGATAACTTCATAGTATAGAGCAGTTAGCAACAGGCCTGATGCACGATAATGAAAATATTAATACTGAAAATAACAAAAGCAGCTGATATTTGTTGGGGATATATTCTGGGCCAGGCTCTACAAAATGTATTGACTCATATTGACTCAATAATCCTCAAAATAGCCCTATGGCCTAAATGTTATTATATTCCCACAGTTAGGTCAAGTTACTTGTCCAAAATCACACAGTTATAAAGGGGTGGAACGAGAACACCCATCACTCAGGTAAGCTAGTTCCAGAGCCTCCTCTTAGCTCCTAATATGTTCCTTATTAATAACACTGTTACCATATAACTGTGAATAGCCACCATTTTTGTAGCACTTGATATATGACCAGAACTGCTGTGTCCTATGACATTGCTACTATTGTTATCTCAATTTTATAGATAAGGAAATTATCTATAATTAAAAAAAGAAGTTAATTAAAAGCACACAGCTGGTAGTGGCAGAACAGGACCTGCAGTCACGCAGTGTGACTCGAGTCCACGTTCTTAACCCCAGTACCTCTGTGTGATCTGCTATTGCCACTGAGTTCAGTTCAGTATCCATTTTTCAGGTAAGAAGTTTGCTATAGCTTTACCCACTAGATCATACGAGCCTTTTGGTGGTCCAGTGAAACTCTGTTTATACTTTTCCCTGTTGATACCTATAATAAAAGGAAAAGAAAAACATCCCTGAGTACTATATTATTTTGTAAAAGGCCAGGCAACTACATGGGTATTTTGACATGCCTTGCAAAATAAAACAAGGAGTAAAGTTCAAAACACTGAAATTTCAAACAACAAATATAATTAGTAAAATATCTGTGTGAGATAGTTTGCTTTAATAAATTTCAATACCCTAGCAATGTCTTCCAAATATCTTAGCAATCTTGATATAAGAATCAGACTTCCTGATATAAAAAGTAAATTTCTTCCTTAAAGGGCAAGATACTAAATATTTTCAGCTTTGAGGGTCAAAAAGATCCCTGCCCTGTCATGATTATAAAAGTCTGTTATTTTAGTGCAAAAACAGTGATAGATGATAGTAAACAAATGAATATTGCTTTGTTCCAATAAAACTTTATTTGCAAAAAACAGGTAGTAAATTCCAATAAAACTTTTTTTTTTTTTTTTTTTTTTTATAAAAAACATGTGTCAGAAATCAGCTGAGATCCATATTGGTTTCCCTCTATATGTAATCTGATATTTTTCTCTTGTAGGCTTTAAGATTCTATCCTTATTCTGTTATTCTTTTTTTTCAACCAAAAAAAGTTCTGGACCAGACGGATTCTATCCTTAAACTATATGTTAAGCATTTTCATTATAATGTACCTTGGTGTGGGTCTGTTGTAATTTTATACATTTGGGGTCCTGTGAGCCTCTTGTATTTGATTTTTTATTTCATTCTTTAGGTTTGGGAAATTTTCTGATATTAATTCATTGAAAAGATTGTGCATTCCTTTGTTTTGTATCTCCACACCTTCATCTATCCCAATAAATCTTAAACTTGGTGTTTTAATGTTATCCCATAGTCCTTGGGAGTTCTGTTCATGGTTTCTTAACATCTTCTCTTCATGGTCAACTCTATTTTCAAGATTATATATTTTGTTCTTGCTTTTTTCTTGATAAGACTTGTTTGATTTTTATCAATTTTAGCTGTATTATTTCTTCTCTATTTCACATATTTTTTCCTACTCTTATTTTTTTCCTTCCTACTACATAATTTGAAAATAATTTAATTGTTACTCTAGCTTCTTTCTGATAAAGTACTTTAAGTTATAAATGTTCATCTGAGTACTTTTTCATCCCAGAGATTCTAATATTTTAAGCTTTTATTATCACTTCGTTCAAAGCAGTTTTTACTTGCTTTTCTTGTGCTTTCTTCCTTGACCTCTGAGATATTTATGAGTGTGCCATTTAATTTTGAAATAGTTGACATGTGGGGGCAGGGTTCTATATCTTAAGGTGATTGATTTCTAATGTAATAAATCATGTAGGAAACAGTCTGCTTGATTTCAAATTTTTTAAAAAAATGAAAATGCTTTTTGCATTGATTATATTGGTTACAAACAGGTCAAAACTGATCAAACTGCATGCTTCAAGTATGTGAATTTTATTGTACTTCAGTTTTAGCTCAATAAAGCTATGGGGGAAAAAAGAAAAAAAAAACACAAACAAACAAACAAATAAAAAAACCAGGCGTTAGGCCACATTTGGCCCATGAGCTGTTGTTTGCTGGCCCCTGACTAAGAGAAAGATAGCCTATTGTGACAGATATTCAGTTCTAATGAATTTGGGAATCAGTGGCGCATTGGAGATATGTATTTTTAAACAATGTTAATGCCATGCTTACTTTCCCCCTGACCTTCTATTTTCTTGGAGATCTGATCATCCTATTCCACATTAGCTGAATGAAGTACTTACAAACTGTGGTTAGTTTAGGCTCACATTTACATTACTATGAAAGTTGGACATTTCTGATTTGGCCTACTAATACATTAAAATTTGACTTTAGGGATAAGCTTTCAACACTTTGTGATGGCGATGATAAAACAACTTTTTAAAAAATCACATAGAATGAAAATGTGTGAATTTATTCGTTGCTTTGAGCTATCTCAAATCCTTTGCTAAATAAGTATGGGGAAATTATTTTAGATAAATATTTAAAGAAAATGGAATGCAATTTTTAAGAATAATTTAAGACATCTCAAATGGGCTTTAAAATGTAACAATTGTCTGCTAGAAGGATTTTCATTCATTATTAACTACATCAGAAATTTAATTATGTTAACACTGAAATTAGTCAAGATGAACTTTATAACTCAAATCACACAAATACCCTATATTGTTCCTATGAATTAATCATTATAAATTTGATTAAAAAGTTACATTGCAAATCCCATGTAATTCAGTGTCATTTTGTTCTTGTTTTATAAACATTTGTTAAAATAAGTGTCCACAGAGGCACAATATATGGCTAAAAAAATCTAATTGTATCATGATTAGCATAGAGCTATAATCAGCAAATAATTACTAGTTTGTATTCTGAAGTTAGTTTTGATAAATTTGGGGGCTTCTGTGTATGAACATTGGTTTTATGGTCAGTTAAGTAAATTAAATATTGATTAAGGAAATTCAGATGGGCTGGCTACATCATTTCTCTCTTCAAGGGGTCCCTTGCTTCCACTGCCTGGGATATACATGAGGTGATATTAAGTGGGCAAAGCCTATCATCAGTGGTTGTGATCGGGGTCAAGCCAGTGGACCAGGGGCTTGGAATCATTTTTAAGAATATTGATCAGATTAGGGAGATAGGAACCTGTATTTGTTTTCCATCCCTATAGCAACAAATTACCCCACATTCAGCTGCTAAAATGTGACAAAGTTTTGTAAGTTAGAAGTGAGGCACAGGTTTCACTGAGGTAAAACCGAGGTGTTAGCAGAGCTCCATTCATTCTGGAGGCTCCAGTGGAGAATCTGTTACACTAACTTTTCCAGTTTCCAGAGCTGCCACATTCCTTTGCTCCGGGACCCTCCCTCCTTTTCCAAAGCCAGTCACATGCATCTCACTCTGACCCCTGAGCCATCAAAGTCCTCTCCTTTTAAGATTGCTCTCTACTCCATATACCAGGATAATATCCCCATATCCATGTCCTTAATCAAATCTGTAAAGCCCCTCTTGCCATGTAAGGTGGCATTCACAGGCTCCAGGGTTAGGACTTGGACTCTCCAGGAGAGCCACTATTTGGTTTACCACATGACCGGAACCCAGTATTTTGGATCCATTATCTGCATATCCTCTCTTTACTGCCCCATCTTCTCATTCTTTTTATTTTTTAATTGTTGCTTTTCAATTATATATAGCATTAGGATTCATCTTGACATAATTTAAAAAGCATAGAATATAATTTGATCTAATTCGGTCCCCAGTATTTCCCCTTATTGCTCCCTCTCCCTGTTCCTTTTACCTTTCTACTGATCTTTCTGCTGCTTACTTTTAGGTGTTTTGTTTTGTTTGTTTGTTTAGTTAGTGTCTTGTGGATATACATGGTGGTGAGATTCACTGTGGTATACTCCTATGTGTACATGAGAAAGTTAGGTCAGATTCATTCCACTGTTCTTCTCTTATCCCATCCATCTTCTCATTCTTCAGCTTCTTGCATTCTGACACCCATCTCCCTTTCTCTTCTCAGTTAGTTCTCAGCTTCTTTGACCTTCCTTAAGCTTGCTGTCCCATTAACTTCCTTTTCCTCTAAGACCAGTATTGCAGGACTGCATTCAATCTTGCCTGTGCCACCTATGTGTGATTTTTGACAAACCACTCGTTATCTCTGTATCTTGATCTTTCTCCTCTGTAAAATGAGGGTAAAGAATATGCATGGGCCACATAGGACTGATATGATAATTAAATGAGTTAATATTAATTTAGCCCTCTTAGAACAATGCCTAGCACATAGTAAACCCTCAACAAATACTGTTTTTTTGCTGCTATTTTGATTACTCTCCTTCTAGTTGCTGATAGAAATTCAAGACTTTCTGTGATCTCTTTTCTAGCCTTTCTCAAAGCTTACATTTATCTCTAGGCAAAGAACATCAGAATCATTTCCAAGCACCCTGGTTCTATTCTGGCTGTGTTCGGTGCATATTTTTATTTGGAAGTTCTAAGTTATCTCCAGATCCAAACTATCCAAAGCTGAACTTAGCATCTAGTCAACATACCCCATTCATGTTCTTAGTTCTATTACTATTGCAATAGTTTGAATCTGGAATTCCTTCCAAAGGCCAATCTATTACAGGTCCTCAGGGTATCACTGTTGGGAGGTAGTGGAACCTTTAAGAGGTGGAACCTACTGATGGGAGTTCTTTAGGTCCCTGGGGGCATTCTCTCACAGGGTAACATGGGATCCCAGCCTCTTCCTCTTTTTCTCTTTTGCTGTTTGGCCATGAGGTGAGTAGTTTTACTTTACCACATGCTTTTGCCATGATTTATTTGCTCACCACAGACCCACAGCAATGTGGCCAATCATGGACTGAAACCTCCAAAACTGTGAACGAAAATATAAATAGTGTGAGATTTTTACTTTTTTAGAAAATTGATAAAAGGACTTGAATGCCGTACAGAGTAAAACACTCACAAAAAAGCAGGGGAATCACTGCAGGCATGTGAGCAGGGTGCGGTGTGGTACCACCAGAGCAGGCATTCGAGAAGACTTCTCTAATTTCACAGACCAGGGCAACTGCATGAGGGCCTGGACCAGAGCCATGGCCATGGGAACTCAGATTAAAGACACGGTTTGAAAGTAGACTTTGCAGAAGCTGACGAAGTTTCGATGTTTATTGGTAGAAAAGATCCACACTTGACTTTGCATTAGTTAGTTTTCTGTCATTATAACAAAATATCTGAGATAACCAACATGTGTACTTTTAAAAATTTGTTCTTTTTAGTTATACATGCCAATAGAGTGTATTTTGACATATACATGGAGTATAACTTCCCATTTTTGTGGTTATACATGATGTGGAGTTACATTGGTCTTATATTCATATATGAACATAGGAAAGTTATGTCTGATTCATGATACTGTTTTTCCCATTCCCGTTCTCCCCTTCCCCCCACTCTGCCATGTCCAATTTTGTGAATACAGCTCCCATTGTGAGTCAGCATCTGCATATAAGATAGAACATTAGGCCTTTGGTTTTTTGGGATTGGCTTAATTCACTTAGCATAATAATCTCCAGTTCTATCCATTTACCTGCAAATGCAATAATTGCATTCTTTTTTTTTTAAAGGTGAGTAATATTCCATTGTGTATATATACCACATTTTCTTTATCCATTTACCTGTTGGAGGGCACCTAGTTTGGTTCCATAGCTTAGCTATTGTGAATTGAGCTGCTATAAACATTGATGTGGCCACGTCACTATTGTATGCTGATTTTAAGTTTTTGTGTATCCTTTGCCAAGGAGTGGGATAACTAGGTCAAATGATGGTTCCATTCCAAGTTTTCTGAGGAATCACCATACTGCATTCCAGAGTAGTTGCACCAATTTTCAGTCCCACCAGCAGCATATGAGTGTATCTTTTCCCCCACATCTTCACCAATATTTATTGTTACTTGTATTCTTGATAATTGCCATTATCACTGGAGTGAGACAAAATCTCACTGTAGTTTTGCATTTCTCTAATTGCTAGTGATTTGAACATTTATTCATATATTTGTTGACCCATTGTATTATGTCTTCTGTGAAGTATCTATTCAGTTCCTGTGCCCATTTATTAATTGGGTTATTTGTTTTTTTGGTGTTAAGTTTTTTGAGTTGTTTATGTACCCTGGACATTAATGCTCTATCTGAGTTGCTGGTGTCAAAGATTTTCTCCCATTCTGTAGGCTCTCTCTTCATGTTCTTGATTGTTTCTTTTGCTGTGAAGAAGCTTTTTAGTTTGATATCATTCCATTTATTGATTCTTGATTTGACTGTTTGCACTTTAGGAGTCTTATTGAGAAATTCAGTTTCTAAGCTGACATGATAGAGATTTGGGCCTACTTTTTCTTCTAGTAGGCACAGGATCTCTGGTCTAATGCCTAGGTCCTTGATCCACTTTGGGTTGAGTTTTGTATGGGGTGAGAGATAGGGGTAAAATTTCATTCTACTACATATGGATTTCCAGTTTTCCTAGCACCATTTGTTGAACAGGCTATCTTTTCTCCAGTGTATATTTACAGCACCTTTGTCTAGTATGAGGTAATTCTACTTATATGGGTTTGTCTCTGTGTCTTCTATTCTGTTCCATTGGTCTTTATATCTGTTTTGGTGCCAATACCATGCCATTTTTGTTACTATAGCTCTGTAATATAATTTAAAGTCTGGTATTATGATGCCTCTTGCTTTGTTTTTCTTGCTGAGGATTAATTTGGCTATTCTAGGCCTCTTATTATTCCAAATGAATTTCATGACTGCTTTTTCTATTCTATGAAGAACATCATCAGAACCTTAACAGGAATTGCAATAAATCTGTATAGCACTCAACATATGAAAATCAATAAATGTAATTAATCATATCAATAGACTTTAAGATAAGAACCACATGATTATCTCAATATATGCAGAAAAAAGCATTTGACAAAATACAGCATCCATTTCATGTTCAAAACACTAGAAAAACTAGGAACATACCTCAACATTATAAAAACTGTATTTGCTAAACCCAAGGCTGATATAATTCTAAATGGAGAAAAGTGGAAAGCATTCCCTCTAAAAACTGGAACAAGGCAGAGATGCCCTCTTTCACCAGTTCTATTTAACATAGTCCTAGAAATGCTAGCCAGAGCAATGAGACAAAAGAAATAAATTAAAGGGATACAAATAGGTAAAGAAGGACTCAAACTATCCCTATTTGCCAATTACATGATTCAATAATTAGAAGACCTAAAAAACTCCACCAGAAAACTTTTAGAACTTGTAAGTAAATTCAGCAAAGTAGTAGGATATAAAATTAACACTCATAAATCAATTGTATTCCTATACATCAGTGATGAATCAACTGAAAGAGAAATTAGAAAAACTATCCCATTCACAATAGCCTTTAAAAAATAAAATATTTGGGAATCAATCTAACAAAAGAGGTGAAAGACTCTACAATGAAAGCTATAGAACTCTAAAGAAAGAAATTGAAGGAGACCTTAGAAGATGAAAAAATTTTCCATCTTCTTGAATAGGCGGGATGAATATTGTCAAAAAGCCCATACAACTTGGTTTTATAAGCAAACATTTATTAGAACTGAGCCACACTCATTCACTTATATATTGTCTACAGTGGCTTTTAGGGCTATAACAGCATAGTTGAGTAATAGCAACAGAGACCAGGGGGCCCAAAAAACTCAAAATGTTTACTATCTGACTCTTTATAAAAATGTATGTGGTCTTACCATAGTCTATCTGGGCCACTGGGACATCTCTGTTCTCTTAGAGTTACTTTGGCACACTTTTTTTTTTTCTTGCAAAAATATTCTCCTTTTGTAGACACAGATTCTGACTTTCTTGTTCTTGTTTCTGTCCTTAGAGCTAGCAGGGCACAGGGCTCAGTAGCTGTTGTTAGAAATAAAGTACTGTGTATAAAAGTTATTTTTACAAAGTTTTACTCACTTTCCCAAATGAACAAACCCTTTAGGTGGTTAATGTTTATCACTGAATGTTACTGGGAGTAAGCTACTTTGTCTTTCATTTATAGGTGCAGTTTATGAACTGCTAAGGTAAGCTACAAAATTGAGTTCAAGGATCTTAAGGAATAATATTCTTGTGCTCACTTGGTAATATCATTTAATAAGTGGCTCCACTGGAATTTAGGATTGCAGTGTACACAATATTGTGTGTGTTTCACCATGTGAAGTAGATGTCTAGTTCCTTCTTAATTATTTTTATTGACTACCTAGGGTGTGATAATATTTGATTATGCTATTCTCTTCAGAAAAATGCCAAATAGTTAAATTTATTTTAGGAAAAGCAGAGAAGCCTCACTGGCTTCTTAGTGAGATACCAAGTGACCTTGATTTTTCTTTGTTGTAAACCCAGGAAGTATTGATGTCCTCCTCCATGTTACATTAGACACCCTTGTTCTTTGCCACTTATGAGCCAGTGGATGCTTTTCTTTCAGACTGCTTTCCATGAGGGCAAGCACTATCTTTTAATCTCTGAATCCTTAGTGCTTGGCACAGAGAAAGCTCTTGACAATTGTTTAATGAATCAATATATAAACAATTGAAGATCCAAAAATAACTCTTTCCCCAGGTATAGATTTTAAGCCATATGCTTACAATTGTCTATTTCCATTTAAATCACATCCTGAAATATCTATACCAATTTTCCGTTAAAATGATATAAAGTTGCTATCTATCTGTAAAGAGACTGAGGAGGGGGTACAGTGTACCTAAGTTCACAGAACACAAGGAAAACTCTTAAACTTCCATGAGGTGACAGTAAATCTATAGCTGTTCTCTCAGAATTGCCCTGAGTAAAGATTTAGAATAAATTAAATATCCTAGGGTTAGGCCAAGCAAGAAATCTAGAATGTAGAGTGACATTCAGAGGAGTGGAAAAAAAAATGGTCCAAAATGAGACAAAATGAAAAAAAAATATTAAAGAATAAAGGTTAAGGATAGCAAATGGAGTATTTGAGAGCCTTCTATGGAAGATTTCAGTGGTGCTGGTTTATAGGACATAGAACCATGAAGTATTAACATAGTATTCCAGGATGGATTTCTAACACTCTCATGGTCAAGGTCCAAGTCAGAGCAAACAATTCTAATAGACAAACATATTTAAAATTTTTTAAAATTTGTTTTAATTAGTTATACATGACAGTAGAATGCATTTATGCATGTTGATATATCATACATAGATGAGATATAATTTCTCATTTTTCTGAGTGTACATGTTGCAGAATCATATTGGTTATGCAGTCGCATATATTTCCTACATTGAAAAGGAGTGGCTGATTTAAGGAAATTAACAAGAGATGGTAAAATACCCCAAGTCTAGCAACATTGGGGAGGCTTTACAAAATAGGTTGGTCCTCCACATCCATGGATTCTGTATCCATGGATTCAACCAACTACAAGTTGAAAATATATCTTTTAAAAAATCACATCTGGCCGGGCGCGGTGGCGCACGCCTGTAATCCCAGCACTTTGGGAGGCTGAGGCAGGAGGATCACCAGTTCAAAGCCAGCCTCAGCAATGGCGAGGCACTTAGTAACTCAGTGAGACCCTGTCTCTAAATAAAATACAGAAAAGGGCTAGGGATGTGACCCAGTGGTCGAGTGCCCCTGAGTTCAATCCCCAGTACCAAAAAAAAAAAAAAAAAAAAATCACATCTGTACTGAACATGTAGATTTTTTTCTTGTCATTATTGCCTTAACAATACAGTGTAACAACTATTTACATAACATTTGCATTATATTGGATATTATAAGTAACTTAGATATGATTTAAAGTATATGGGAAGATTTGTTATATACAAATACTGTGCCATTTATTTAAAGGATTAGCACATCTGCATACTTAGGTATCTTCAGTGGTAGAAGGTAGTCATGGAACCAATCTCCTGTGGATAACAAGGGCTGGATGTATGCCTAAAGAGGCAGGGAGGATATTAGAGGCCAGTAAGAGCAGGAGCCATAGAAAATAGGCCAACAGGATGGACCTTGTAGAGGGATTTCAGAAGTAGAAGGATCCTAAGAAGTACTGGAGCAGGACAGGAGCAGAGAAGAGGTAACTCAATCTCTCTTCTCTAGCTCCTGCTGGAGCTTCCATTGGTGGAGGCCAACTGGGAGCCCGTGAGGGTGCCCAGGTGATGTCATTGGTGGGATCAGCTTCTTAGGGTACAGAATACATGGAAAATGGTGGGTAATGGACTTGAGGTGCATGGGGATGAAAAATATCATCAGGCACAGGGTTCATCTCCAACTCTCCAATTTATACATTGGGAGAATGAGACCCAATGTAGAGAAATGAAGGACTTGGAAGTCCATTGCTTTCACCTTTAACACTCACTAGTTCTACATCCTTATAAATCAGTATCCAAGTAGCAAAAGCAGTCAATAGCACTGACTGAAGGAATGAATGAATGAGCATTTTCCTATCTTTCTTTCTTTTTTTTTTTTTGGTACCAGGGATTGAACTCAGGGGCACTCGACCACTGGGCAACATCCCCAGCCCTTTTTTGTATTTTATTTAGAGACAGGGTCTCACTGAGTTCCTTAGTGCCTTGCCATTGCTGAGGCAGGCTTTGAACTCGAGATTCTCCTGCCTCAGCCACCCGAGTGCTGGGATTACAGGTGTGCACCACTGTGCCTGGCATTTTCCTATCTTAAAGTGCGTTTTCACCAACAGGTTTGCTGTGGTGCATTCCAAAGTTTGAGTGGACCATAATGTATTCAACTATTCCCCTATGAACAGATATATCTCTAGTTTCCAGTATCACTGTAATTAGAATAATTATTATCATTATAATGTCAGAATTGTAAATTAGAATTATGATGCTAAGTACTGTTTATTGAATGTTCACTACATGTCAGGCACCATGTTATATAAAAACACACACATTTAACCCTCATTGCATATATTTGAGGTGAATATTTAAACTTCCATTTTGCAAAGGAAGAAATAGAGGCTTGCATACAACTCAATCATAGCCTTATCAAAAGTCCCACAGGAAAGACCCAGACTATCCACAATATCTATTCAACATGAAAGCCCGTGTTTTTACTGTTTCCCTTTGTTACAAAAAGTCCCAGATGAAACATTTTTGTATGTAAGTTTTAATGTGTCTGACAATTTCCTAGAGATAACTGCCTAGAAGGAGAATTAATATTTGTAGAGAGAAACATTTTTTTTTTTTTTTTTGGTACCAGGGATTAAACCCAGGGGCACTTAATCAGTGAGCCACATCCCCAACCCTTTTTATATTTTATTTAAAAACAGAATCTTGCTGAGTTGCTTAGGGCCTCGCTAAGTTGCTGAGGCTGGCTTTGAACTTGCGATCCTCCTGCCTCAGCCTCCTGAGCCAGGCATGGGTCACCACACCTGGCAAACATTCTTATTTTTGTTTTATCAAATTGTCTAATTGTCAGTGGTGAGGCAGGAATGTCTGAGAGTTCTTGTTGTGTTATATCCTCACCAACAGTGAGTAGCATCTTTTAAAAAGATAAGACTTTATGTTTTAGAGCAGTTTTAGATTCTTAGCAAAATCGAGTACAAAATACAGAGTTCCTACCTATCCTCTGCCCTTCCAGCTTTTCCTATTATTGCCTTCCCATACCAGAATGGAACATTCATTATATTGATAAATCATTGATACAGCATCACCCCAAACCCATAGTTTACACTGATGTTCACTGTTTGTGATGTGCATTTTTCAGGACACCATCATAATACCATACAGAGTAATTTCACTACCCTAGCAGTGCCCTATGCTCCGCTTGTTCATCTCTCTATCCTCCCTGGCAGCCACTTTTCTTTTCACCGTCTTTATAGTTTTGCCTTTTCCAGAATGTCACAAATTGGAATCCTAGAGCATGTATTTCATATGGGCCTATTTTACTTAGTAATATGCATTTGAGATTCCCGTACATCTTTTCATGGCTCCATAGCTCGTTTCTTAGCACTGTGTACTGGTCCATTGTCTGGATGTACCTAGTTTATTTATCCATTTACCAGCTACAGGACATCCTGGTTGCTTCCAAATCTAGGCAATTTATAAATCAGTTTTCTGGGAACCTTCATGTGCAGATTTTCGTGTGGACACAAATTTTTCTATTCATTTGAGTAAATATTAAAGAGCATTATTGGATCATGTGGTAAGAGTATGTTCAGTTTTGTAAGAGACTGTCAAATTATCTTCCAAAGTGGCTGTACCATTTTGTATTCCCACCAGCAATAAATGAATATTCATGTCCCTTATCCTTGCCAGGACTTGGTATCGCAGTGTTTTTTATTTTCACCTTTTTATTAAGTGTGCAGTGATATCTAATTCTCTAGTGACATATTCTCTAATGATGTATTCATCATTTAAAATTTTTATTTTAAAAAAATTATTGGTGTTTAATTGACAAAGAAAAATTGTATATATTTATTGTCTATAATACAATGTTTTAAAACGTGTTAACATTGTGAAATGGCTAAACTAAGCTAATTAATTCATCAGATATTAGTTGTTTTGTGGTGAGAATACTTAAAATCTACTCTCTTAGTGATTTTCAATAATACAGTTCATTTGTTATTAACTGCCATCATTGTGCTGTTCAATAGCTCTCCAGAACGTATTCCTCCTATCTGTGTAAAGTTTTGTATACTTTGACTCTTCTCCCAACCACTCTACCTCTCCCTACCCATTGCTAACTCTATTCTGTTCTCTGCTTCTGTGAATTAAAAGTTTTAAATTCCTCATTATACCTGAGATAATGTGGTATCTGTCTTTCTATGCTTGGCTTATTTCACCCAACATAATGTCCTTCGGGTTCATCTGTATTGTCACAAGTGACAGGATTTCCTTCTTTTTTAAGGCAGAATAATATTCCATTGTGTGTATGCCACATTTTTGTTATCCATTCATCTGTGGATGGACACTTAGGTTGATTCCATATCTTGGCTAATGTGAATAATGCTGTAGTCCATATGGGAGTGAGGATATTTCTTCTATGCACTGATTTTGTTTTCTTTGGACACATACTGCATCATTTTGAAAGAGTTTTAAATCACTCTTCATTAAAAAAAATTTTAAAAAATGGAAGGTTTTAAACTGTGAATGGGTTTGTGGGGGGTAAAGAATAGAGTAGGAAATGCTGATCTGATCCAGTTTCTTTTGATTTACCACTTCCCCTAGCCTGGTCATGATGACTAAGTTTGAAACCAAGGAGCAGAATTTCCCCCTACTGTGAAATACTGACAAGTCACTGCAAGGCAGAGAGAAGGCCTGGATTGGAGATAATAATCTAGTCTGCCACTGTGGTTTCTGGAATTGGAGTCCTTCTAGTAGAATTCTGTAGCAGGAAAAGAAAAGGAGAGTAATTCAGTCTGAGCAGCAGGAGAGCAAGAAGTTACAAAAAAGGCTGTAAAGAATCTAGAGGTAGATTTGAAGGAGGGAAAACACCAGGAACCTCTCTGTAGCACTCTATTTGAATTCAAGTAACACTGGATGAACATTTGTACAGGCTCTGATCCTTTCTGAGTCTATAAATTCTTCATATTAACATTGAGCCAAAAGTTAAATCTGGGTACTTGTGGTATCTAGTCCTCAGCATTTTGGCCTTTTTTCAAAGTGCTTAAATGCCAAGTTAATGTGGCTTTAAACATACAACTGTCACAAAATCACAAATGACAGTGTCTTGGCAGGAAGTTCTTCCTGGTTTTGATGTGTTGGTACTGCCAGATTTGTGTAACATGCTGATGCCAATCTGTCAAAAAGCCTGGTACAATATAAGAAAGACAGAAGGAGGCATGACATCCCAAGGGCCAGGTGTGATGGAGGGTAGTGGGGCTGCAGCCAATCCTCTCATCAGGCTACTGATAATAAGCAGCCCTCTGCCTTCAGGCCTTCAGGTTCCAAGAACATTTCTAGCTTCCTTTATAGATTACATCTCAGCCCACTCCCTGGAATGCACCTGAACTCAGGTGCAATTCTGATCATGCTCAAAGCTCCTCAGACCTTGTCTGCCCTGGGCCCACCTGAGCTCACCTCACTGAGATGGTACAAATTTTGTCTCTTTGAATGGGAACATGCCTAAGCTAATGTCACGCCAGGTGTTCCCTTTTCTGTGTATTCCTATGTGTTCAAGTTTTTTTTTTTTTTTTTTTTTCTCCCTGGGATCCCATTTTATGAACTTTTTGTAAAGGATTTATTTTATAAAAATAAGAGGGGATATTAGGAAAGATACCGAAAATTTGGGAAAGTAAATCCAGGTCTGAGAGTAACCTCCCTTCTGGTCAGCTCTCAGGGAAGGTGAATGAAGTACTCAGTTTGCTCTCTACGTTGTCCTTTAAGAGAAAACTAGAAGTAAGTGTCCCCTTCTGCAGATCATCATCTTCCTAATTAGGAATAGGCAAACGTTATATTTTGCTCCTAGTGGTGACATTCCAAATATAGTTTTCCCATGATTTGCAAAGTAATTTATCTAAGAGATGACGAGGACAATGATGTGACACACGGACACTATTGTCACAAGTTGTAAAACATCAACAGAACTGCAGATGTACCCATGGCATGTGGCTCTTCTGAATCAGAGGAAGGACATTTAGATGAAAGGAAATCACTGTCACACAGGCACACTTCCACCACGCAGTGCCATCAGGAGTCGTGCCCCTTGGAAGTGGGCCAGAGAGAAACGGCACTTAAGAATTCAAAATTTTTTTTTTTTTTTTTTTTTTTTTTTTTTTTTTTTTTTGTGGTGCTGTAATTGAACTCAGGGCTTTGTGCACACAAGGCAAGCACTCTGCCAACTGAGCTATATCCCCAGCCCAGAATTCAATTTGATTGAGGAAAAAAATCTTACTTTTTAGAAAGTTTTTGAGAATAAGGAAACTATATAAGGACCTTGGAAATATGACCTTTGGGGTGTGTGTGTGTGTGTGTGTGTGTGTGTGTGTGTGTGTGTGTGTGTTTAAATCAATATTAAGCACCTCTTTGTTTCTATGGACATCACTGAATTTCTCAGAAAATTCAGGCCAAGTAGGAAAGGTGAGCTTGAAGTTTAGGAGACAGAGAAAAGCAGGAGGAATGACTTGGGCAGCTGGTCACACAGGAATGTCAGGGACACAGAGTGCATAAGATCTCTTGGGGACCTCAGAGATCCCTACAGATCTATAGGATGTAGAGAACAGATGGCCTGAGTCAAAACCTTGGGAAATGCCCACTGTGGTAAGCTGATAAAACATATGTCCATGTGCTAATCCCTGAAATTTGTGAATATGACCTTATTTGGGAAAAGACTCTTTGCAAATGGGATTAGGGTAAGGATTTTGAGATGAGGAGATTATCCTGGATTATTCGGGTGGTCCCTAAATGTCATCACAAATGTCCCTATGAGAGAGAGGCAGACAGAGGCTAGACACAAAGGATAGAAGGTGATGTGATACCTGAGACAGATTAGAGTGATGTGGCCACAATGCAAGGAACCCATGAAGTGCTGGCACCCATGAGAAGCTGAAGAAAGCAAAAAACATATTCCTCCCCCCAAAGCTTCTAGAAGAAATATAGCCCTGCTAATTAATACCTTGGTTTCAGATGTCTGATCTTTAGAACTGTGAGATAATAATTTCTGATTTTATTAGCCCACCAGTGTTGTGGGAATTTGTTATAGCAACTTAGGAAACTAAGGCCCCCATTTTGGGGAACAGGAAAGTCAAGAGAGTTTAGAGATGTAAAAGGTAGCCAAAAATGTTGTCATGAAAACTGAGGAAGAGTTTTAAACTGATGGGCAGAGGCCACAATGTTAAATGTTAGAGCATACTGTTAAATGTTAGGATAATGAAGATCAAGGCACAATCATTGATATGATAGATGATGATGGCAGCTAACTGGAACTGAGCACCTGCTGTATGCCAGACACTGCAATTGCACTTGAGAGGCATTAACTCAATTAACCTCACAACAACCCTATCAGGGATGAACTCAATTATCCCAATTTAACAGGTAGGAAAACTGAGGCCCAAAAAACCAACGATATCAAATCAGCTGCACAAGGTAACATAATAAGTGGTGTGGCTAAGGTTTGAACCTGGAAACTCTGACTATAGCACCCACATTATGACAACCATATGTAACGTCTCTCTCCTGGTTCCTGAAGATGTGTGTTTCCCAAGGTTCTGACCTTAGGTCTTTTATCAGGGTAGACAATAGCCCTCAGGAGGAAGAAGTGTCTTCATAAAAATAAAAGTGCTCTATATGTGTCATATGAAATGTAATGCATTCTGCTGTCATTTATAACATCTTAGAATAAAAAATAAATTAAAAAAATAGTTTGAGGTGAAAAGAGGGAAGGAGTTAAACTTTAGGTCACCTCCATCTTCTCAGCTGAATGGGAAAGGAAGCTTTCTGTTGATGCTGAGAGAAGCAGCCAATTTTCAGGCCTCAAGAGTTTGGGAAATATGGTGAGGGTTTAATGAAAATGGAAGCATAAATTAGAAACTTGTTACCCTGATAAATATGCTTGGTGTCATCACCTTGCCTTATGTCCAAGGAGTCTTTGCACCTCATAGAGGCCAAAGTGCAGGGGAAGAAGGAGGGTAGGGAGGATCCTCATCTCACATCTGCCATGTGGCAAGTGTTTTGTTCAGAGCTGAGGAGGAATTAAGGAAAGTATAAAATATGGTCCTTGCAGGTAGAGACTCTTAAACTAGTAAGATCAGTAGGCCACATTTATACCCACAGGTGAACAAGAGTTCAGGGTAGTTGCATAATGAGAGAAAATTGCAACATGAAAGACTGGACTCTTGACTGGAAAGGCAGAGGAACTAGAAGGGCTTCGAGGGAAGGGGCAGTGCAAACTGGTTTATAATGATGAAGGTGTTTAATAGGTACTCAAGAACTAAGAAGATATTTCAGCATTGGTGATGTCATGAGTGAAGTCTGCAAAAGAGGGTTCTAGATGAGCTTGGGTCAAAGGAGTGTGCTTTAGTCAGCCTTTTTTTTTTTTTTTTTTTTTTTTTCTCTCACTGTGACCAAAAGACTTGACAAGGACAATTTTAAGGAGGAAAAGTTTATATGGGGGCTCATGGTTTCATCAGCTCAGTCCATCAGTGGCCAACTCCATTCCTCAAGACCCAAGGTGAGGCAGAACATCATAGCAGAAGAGTGTGTTGCAATGGAATATTACTCAGCAATAAAAGAGAATAAAATAATGGCATTCACAGGTAAATGGATGAAGTTGGAGAATATAATGCTAAGTGAAGTTAGCCAATCTCAAAAATCCAAATGCTGAATGTTTTCTCTGATATAAGGAGGCTGATTCACAGTGGGGTTGGGACAGGGAGCATAGGAGGATTAGAGGAACACTAGAAAGGTCAATGGGGAGGGAGGGGAAGGGAGGAGGCAAGGGGGAATAAAGGATAAAAAAAAAAAAAGATGGTAAGCCAGGCACGGTGGTGCACGCCTGTAATCCCAGCACTTGGGAGGCTGAGGCAGGAGGATCGCGAGTTCAAAGCCAGCCTCAGCAATGGCGAGGCACTTAGCAACTCAGTGAGACCCTGTCTCTAATAAAATACAAAAAAAAAAGGGCTGGGGATGTGGCCCAGTGGTCGAGTGCCCCTGAGTTCAATCCCCGGTACAAAAAAAAAAAAAAAAAAGATGGTAGAATCAGATGGATATCATTACCCTAAGTGCATGTATGAAGACATGAATAGTATGAATATACTTTGCATACAAAGAGTGATATGTAAAAATGTGCTCTATATGTGTATTACGAATTGTAAAGCATTCTACTGTTACATACAACAACTTTGAATTAAAAAAAAGAAAGATCTCAAATCAATGAAGAATAATTTTTTAAAACACATATCTAAAGATACAGGCATATGGATTTGCATCAGGCTAATTCCAGAAGAATATACATCAAAATATTAATAAAAATTACATCTTGTAAAAAAATAAAAGAAGAGTGTGTTGGAGGAAAGTGGCTCAGGACATTGCACCAAGAAGCAGAAAGAGACTAAGTTCAGCTCACTAAATGTATACCCCAAAGGCACATCCCCAGTGACCCACCTCCTCCAGCCACACCCCACCAGCCTACAGTAACCACTCAGTTAATCCCTATCAGGGGCTTAATTCACTGATTGGGTTAAGGCTTTCATAACTCCATCAGTTCACCTCTATCCCTTCTGGCATTGTCTCTCACATGAGCTTTTGGGGGACAGCTGATATCTAAACCATAACAGAGTGTCAGAATTCTGCACCTTCTAATCCCTGCCTGGATAAATCTCCAAGTTATTCAGAACCACTGTAGACCTAAATGATTTGTCTCTGTATTAGTATTTAATTTGTCAGACTACATAGCATAGGGTTAAAATGCCAGTAAATCGGTCTCTGTATGACCTTGGATCAGTAACTCTTGAGTCTCAGGATTCCCATTTGTAAAATGCAGATATTAATTCTCCGTTTCTTTTTTTTTTTTTTTTTACGGTTGTGATGAGACATTGATGGGATAATGATCAATATTAAGCACAGTGCCTGGCATTTAATAGATAAACAATGTCAACAATTTTTTTCAGAAGTAACTAAGAACAAATTGGATGGTGCAATTTATTGGCTAGCAATTCATTTCTAGACACGTGACTTCTGAATCTTCTACAAATTTAACATTTTCAGATGTCTGGAGTTTATTTGCTCTCTGGTGTACTAGCTATTCATTTATACATCTCTCTGTCTCCCATGGACTTAGCTCTCATATGAGAAGAGATCTGATGGGCCAGACCCTTTGTCTGCACCTCTGAGGACTCTTAATTCTTAGAGAATGGAATGAATTTCCTCTGGCATTAGGGATTCTTCCCAAATTCCTATGTAACAGACCCACTTTCCTCATATCCAGCCTTTCCAGGTATTACTCATTAATTGTTCTTTATTTTTTACATTTTCCCCATAATATACATTATTATATTTTCTAACATAGGATTCAACATTTCTAAATAGCTATGTCATTTATTTCCATGGTGTAATGTTTATTGTCTGATGTCATTTTGTGCTTCTTGGAGGGGAGTTGCCCAAGAGTTTAGAAGCACCAGGCTGAGTCATAATCCCATTCCTGTTCACCCAATAATCCTCCACAAAAGGGGGAAGAAGAAGCATTTTTGGGACAGTGGTTTATTTCATAGTTGCAGGCTGAGACTGTGCGTATTGTCTGATGTTTCAAATGTCTCTCCCATTCCCTTTGTCTGTCACCTGTGAGTTCATCTGGATTATTCTGGAATCTTGATGTATTTACGGATGTTCAGGCTGCACATATGTGGAAATGTGGAGATAACAATGGTGTCATAGAGCAGGGTGGAGTGGAAGAAAAACAGGTTGACACTGAGGTACCAGTCACACCCACAGAGAGAGACATTTAGGTTTAGATGGTTCCAAAACTGAGGCTCAAGCTCACAGCATCATGGGCTTAGCAACCAGATCTTGGGGACAGACTCACAGTAAGCACTTCATGAGGAGGTAAATGTGTAAAAGCCCAGGACAGCAGTTGGTTAGCTCACACTGAGAACCCTGCCTGCTGGTAGGCAGTGATGCTGGTGTGATTACTTTCTTCCTGTTCTAGAAGCCAAGTCCCATTCCGTATGTTGTCTGGCAGACTCTGTCAGAATGAGGACAGTTAGTGATAAAGAAGAGTAGAATCATACATTAGGACTGCCTGGCTGTGCAATTCAAATTCTTAAAGTTCAAGACTGCTATTTGGATGGGCACTGCACATATTTCTCTCTATTGCAATGTTTTAATGTTTCCTTTGCTAGCCAACCCCATTCTAATTTGAATTTTCCTTTCTTAAGATTTATTAGAATTTATAAATTGACCCAGATTACTCCCTCTTTTCCCCCCTGGGGGAATTTAAGGTGACTCTTCATTTCTTTGGCATGACCAATGATTGATTGTTTTCCAGTTTACCTCTGAGTGCAGGCTTGTTATTTCCCCCAGTTCTCAGATTTTAGTAGACTTCTCACGGTGGCCTCTAAGTACTGATAATCTATAAATGTATTGTTTTCTCTCACCAGGCCTCAGTCTCCTTATCTGTAAAAGGCATCAGATTAATTAGCTAAACACTAAAATAACTTCCAATTCTAAATTTAAATTTATAATTTCAAATTTCAAAAAATTCTTTTGGGGGGTGGGGTACTGAGGATTGAACTCAGGGACACTCAACCACTGAGCCACATTCCCAGTTCTATTTTATATTTATTTAGAGACAAGGTCTCACTGAGTTGCTTAGCATCTTGCCATTGCTGAGGCTGGTTTTGAATTTGCAATCCTTCAGTCTCAGCCTCCTGAGCTGCTGGGATACAGGTGTGCCACACTGTGCCCGGCTCAAATAATTCTTAATAAAAAATTCTGCAATTTGGTGAAAGTTAGCTTTCCTCTGTCAGATAATGATTCCTGATAAGTCCCACTGCCTTGATAGTATTATAAGACTAATACTCTCTTTAAAAAACAGAGCTGGATTCTGCCATCTATGAGTTTGAATTCTAGCTCTGTCCTCACAGAGTTTCTTTGGATAAATCCTGTCACCTTTCATATTTTACTGGGGATTCTAAAATGATTTTATAAATCTCTTTCCCATCAGCATTTATTAACAGGAATATTTCAATAGTGAATAACTTTCTTTCAGCAACCATTTGTGTATTTTGAAATATGGTGGATAAAGGAAAGGCAGGATAAATGCTTACTTTTGCCCTTTTATCAATTTTCTGAGTAGTTAATTGGTATTTTAGCAAACTCCAATGGCAATCAGTGAGCATTTTAAAAAAAATATCTTTTGAGCTCAGAACTTTTTTGATCAGTTGATATATATCAGTGGATATAAGCCACTTTGATGAAATTGATGTAAGTCAACATGATCAATATATGCTTTAGATGAGATTGACATGATGTCTAGAGTTTGCATTAGACTACTCCAACAGTGAAAAAGCAGACCAACAACAAAGGGAGAGGGACAAATGGAGCAAGAATGGAAAAGTCTTGGCATTTGTTGCCAGGGATAGGTACATGGGTTTCATTATACTATTATTTTGCTTTTGGTATGTTTGAAATTCTCTTGAATAAAATATTTCTAAAAATTCACATAATTCTGGATTATCAGAGGTGTAAATGTGAGTTCAGTTGATGACTCTGACTGTCTGGGCATTCCATGGAGAACCTTCCTTGATTTGTACTGAAATTCCAGATACTTCAGCAACAGTTCCTAAGCCCCCATAGCCCTTGACAACAGCATGCCAAATATGTGCATATTTCCCCAGGACTTTGAAAATAATTTTGATAAAATTTTAATATTTGATTTTATTGAACCCACATTCATAAAAGTCTTCCTGTGATTACTAAGGATATCCACTTTTGCATGAAGCAATGTTTAGTAAATAAAGTCATGTGAAAATCTACTGATATTACAATTCTAGTATCACTAGCATTTCTTAAGCACTTGAAACATACTGGCTTTTGCTCTCTGGTATTCATGCAAGAACATAACTTGACATTTTAGTCATTCTAAACTGACTTCTTTAGTCTAATGGTGCTATTTCTCATTCCAGGTTTAAGTTTATCTATTCATGGGGCTGAAAAGCGTTTGCAAATCCATCAACGGCGAAGTGTGGCAAGCCGTCCAGGGTCACGTCGTCGCCTGCCCGTGGTCAGGCATTCCTCACTCCCACCAGGCAGAAGGTCAATAAAAATGGAGGCAAGCTCTTCTGGAATCACTAATGGAAAAACCAAAGTTTTCCATGCAGGTAATGCATGGGGAAGTTCAACAGGGACCCATTTTTACAGCAACCTGACATAGCCTTCATTACATTAATTATGCTATACCTCCAGTTAGCTTATTTTATTTTATTTTTCAGAAGTCTTGTTTCTTTCTCTCTATCTCTTCACTTCAGTCAGTAGTAAATTGCCACCAAGACCAATAATAGGAGATGGATATATATGTGTGTTCATATGTATATATATATATATATATATATATATATGTATATATATATATATATAAAGACTTTATTCCACCTATAGTTTTAGAATCTAAATGAAAATCAGACAGATAAACTCCTGCTCAGTTTAGAAAAACTTATACACTAAAATAGAGATTTGGCCTTTTTCCTGATAATTTACTCTAAGAAATCTCAGTTAAAAACAAAACAAAACAAAACAAAACAAAAAAATCAAGCTAAAAGTACCCACTTAGAAACCCAAGTTATCTGGATTGTCTTGCTCACATCCTCCTTAGGTCAGGGGAGAAGACTAAAGTCGTTATGCTAGGTTTCATGGCCTCTGGGATGCACTTATGGTATCTTAAAAATGTTAAAACAATTCCACATTAAAGCAGGTGATTCCAACTAAAAGGTTGTATGTGCTTGTTTGGGGGAGGAGCTTATTTAAATATTCATTCATTCATTTATTCATTCAACAAATACTTACTGAGTGCCTTCCATAGGCTAGTCATTGTTTTGGGTGATGAAGAAACATCACTTAAAAGGTAATGTTCCTATAAGGTGATATTGTAGAAATGTTGAATTACAAGGGAATTTAGCTATCATTCAGAATAACTCACCCAATCCTAATTCTTTTCTTTAATGTCCTAGCAGGTGTTGACCCAATCCCCATGGAAGCCAAGTCTCAACCTCTTGCCATGTCATACCTAATCTTTTCCTCTGAGCTGGTAATCTTGTTTCTCAACCTCTCCAAGAAACCCCAAGGTCACTGGGCATGAATTACAGAAGGTTCCTATTGCTCTGTCTTCAAATTTATCATATTGATTCCTATTCCCTCTATTTCCCTAGTTATCAGAAGATGAGGGACTTCCCACCATCTTTGAGCAGGGTTTTATCTGAGTCCTTTGAGCCTTAGTCACCTCTTCTTTGTTGAACCCTGCTCAGGAAAATGTATCCCCTTGTTTTCATCACTTGTTTCCCTTCCTGCACTGCTGACCATTCACCCTGAGTCCATGCAAAGACCCAAGCTTCTCCCATTCTATGCATCTTCATTTGAAACTGTGTCCTCTTCTCTCTTCTGCCACTTTTCCCTCCTCCTTTATAAACAAAACTTTGGGCAGAATAATCTACTTTTTAGTCACTCTTCTGCCAATCCAATCTAGTTTCCAGCTCTTCCTCTCCACTGTGGCCATTCTTGAGGCCCTTAGCGACCCATCCTTTTATCACAAGTGGTAGATGCTTGCTACACCCTTCGGATGCTACAGACTGGGTGGGATCACACAGTTCTTCCCAGAACACTGTTCCCTATGCTTCCATAATAAACTACTGAATTCTCCTTTTCTCCCACATGTAGCTTTGCTGTTTTCCCAATCTCTAGTATCTCTCTCTTCCTCTTGCCTCCTGTCCCAGTACATCCTCTATAGCAAATCCTGAAAGAGTCATCTCTCTGATCATTGTATGCACCTTGCTTGTCCTATTATTGATAGGGTCAAATCCCAATGGCTTAGCATGTTAAAAGGAAACATACTTTTCATCCTTCAAGTTTTCACCTGATTGTGCCTTAAATTTTATTACCCTAATGTATCTATTAGGATTCAACCAGAAAAACGTAAGTGGCAGAAGATATATACTAGAGACTGATTGTAGGAAATTGGCTTTTGTCGTGTTGGGACTGAGTAGGCAAATTTGACTTCTATAGGGCAGGCCGTCTGGAAGGGCAGGCTGTAACTCTTATGCACGGCAATAGCTGCTGTCCACAGGTGGAACTACTTCTTCAGGGAGGCCTCAGTTCTGTGTTTAAGGACTTTCAACAGATTCAATCAATCCTTCCTAAATTATGAGTACTAGGGGACTGGGGACTGTAGCCATGCCACATTGGCACATCAGACAGACCATCACATCTCTTCATATTGATGGGCTTTCAGTTTTCTAAATATGTGGTGCAATTTATGCCTCCCAACCTTTGCCCATGCTGCTCTTTCTAGGATTCTCTGGTTTTACTCCATTATCTTTTTTTTAATTTATTTTTTATTTATAATAATTACAATTCATAGTGCACATATATAGCATCTTTTTACATACAACTGTTTGTATACAAAGTATATTCATACCATTCAGGTCTTCAATCATGCATTTAGGATAATGATATCTGTCTCATTCAACCACCTTTTTCTTTTTCTTTTCTCCCCCTCCCTCCCCCCTTGCTCTCTTCCTTCCCCTCCCTTCCCTTTGACCATTATAGTGTTCCTCTAATCCTCCTATGTACCCCCATCCAACAATACTGTGAACTAGCCTCCTTATATCAGAGAAAACATTCAGTATTTGGACTTTTGAGATTGACTAATTTCACTTAGCATTATATTCTCCAACTTCATCCATTTACCTGAAAATGCCATTATTTTATTCTCTTTTATTGCTGAGTAAAATTCCATTTTGTATATATACCACATTTTCTTTATCCACTCATCTACTGAGGGACATCTAGGTTGGTTCCACAACCTACCTATTGTGAATTGTGCTGCTATAAACATTGAAGTGGCTGTGTCACTGTAATATGCTGTTTTTAAGTCCTTTTGGAATAGATCCCAGGAGTGGGATGGCTGGGTCATAGGGTGGTTCCATTCCCAGTTTTCCAAGAAATCTCCATACTGCTTTCCATTTTGATATTACCTGTCTGTCTTCTGAAAGATCTTCAAGGCCAGGGATTCTGGGTTGTTGATCTTTGTACTCCCAATAAATATTTATAAGGTAGGACCAAACAGAACTTCATCAGCTGTTTTTTAGACCTTACAATAGCTTTTTAATTGCTCTGCCTGCCTGCCTTTTAATGAGTACTTGAGATACATCAGTGAATAAGCAGATAAAAATTCCTGCCCTAGGAGAGATCACATATGAGGTGGGAGAAGAATAAATCAACGTAATAAATAGTTAAACTATATGATATACAACTATCTTTTAGTTACAATTACTATATATAATTACATATTAACTACATATAACATAATAAATATGTAGTGTTTATGATGAGGACATTATAGATTAAAGAATAAGTAGAGGAATCAGGTAGTGGGGAGGAGACATGTTATAATTTTACCAGGTGGGCAGGGTAGGCCACATTGTGGAGAAGCACAATTGAAGAATAGAAGTTGTTAAGGATCATGTGAATGTTTGGACAACTTAATTCCCAACAGAGGAATAGCCAGTAGACAGGCAGCTAGGGTAGGAGTCAATCTGCCAGTTTGAAGAAGCACGTGGAGGTTGATGAACCTGGAGTGGAGTGAGCAAGCTCAATGAAGTCATAGGGACCAGATGGAGCAGGCCATTATATGTACTTTAAACTTACAATGGGAAATGTTTAAAATGGGAGATGTTAGAAGGTTTTGAGAAGAAGAGTCTCATGACCTGACATATTTTAATGAAGTCACTTTAGTTGTTTGAGAATACACTATGGGGTAGTGGGGAGAGGATAAAAAGAGGAAGGACAAATAGGCAACCTCCAAAAAATAATCCAGTTGAGAGATAATAGTATTTCTGACTTAGAGTAAAAGATATGATGGTGAGAATTTAGATTCTGGATATATTTTAAAGTTGGGTCAACATAATTCTCCAATAGATTGTAAGTGGGGTAAAGGAAAAAGGGGTTAAAGATGACTCAAGAAGTTTTTGGTATGAATAAATTGGCTTACTATTAACTGAGATTGGGAAGGCTACAGGGGAAGAATATTTGTCTTGTTTGAGGGCAAAGGTGGGGATGAGATCAGAATTTGGATCATGGATATGATATTCAAGAAGTGGCAAGATCATGTGGGTGGGAAGATAAACGTGTCTGGAGTAGAGAGATTAGTCTGAAAAGGAGATTTAAAATTGACAGCTATTGTCATATATGTGGTATTTAAAAAAAAAAAGGCATTGGATAGAAAGAGATGACCAAATGAAGAAATATAGTCGGTCCTCCATTTTGGTAAGTTTTGCATCTCTGTATTTAATCAAGTGCAGATCAAAATTATTTGGAAAGGACTTTCATCTATGCTGAACATGAACAGAGTTTTTCTCTTGCCATTATTCCCTGAACAATACATAAATCATTTATATTTTATTAGGTATTGCAAGTAATTATAAGATCATTTAAAATATACAGGAGGATGGAATAGGTCTCATGCAATACTATATCATTTTATATAATGCACTTGAGTATCATGGATTTTTGACACCCATGGGGTGTCCTGGAACCAATCCCCAATGAATACTGAAAGACAACTGTATAGACAGAGAGGGTAGAGGATCAAGGACTGAGTCCTGGGGCACTCCAACACAGTAATAAATGGTCATAGAGGATATAAACCACCAGTAAGGAAGGTCAAGAAAAATGGTCAGCAATAATGATTAGAAGTGTCATGTCCTAGAAGCTAAAAAGGCTCATACAGGAGAGAAGAGTGATTATCTAGGTTAAAGGTTTAAAGTCAAGTAAGATGAGAACTGAGAATTGGCCATTGATTTTAGTAAAGTAAAAGTCGATGGTAATTTGGATAAGAGCAGTTTTGGTGACGGGGTGGAGATGAAGCCATGACTGAAGTGGGTTTAAGAGAGAATGAAAGCTACAAATAGATGCTGTGAATATAGACAACTTTTTTTTTTCTATGAAGGACAGTAAAGGAACAAGGAAGCCAATAGGGAGTAAAAGTGAGGCCAAGATACAGTTTCTTTTCAAAATAGCAACTCTCCACTAGATAATTCATGATATTAAAGAGAGGCGAGAATTTGTGGGGTATGGGTCAGTGGCAGAATGGGAATTATGCACAATAAGGTCATAGATAGTATCGTGATGATAGGTAACAGGTGGGAAGACAGAATAGGTGGATTTTGGCAGGTGTAATGGGGGTCTAAGAAATTCTTTTCCTGTTGTGTAAGTTTTATCTTTAATGTGGTAAAAAGGAAGATCACCACTGAGAATGAGAATGAAGCTAAAGAGATGAAATCAAATATGAACAGAAGGGAGTGACCACAATGACTGATTATGTGACTTAAGCCTGATGAAGAGGTAAATAAGACATGAAGGTGAAGAGGAATGCTGAAAAGTTGGCAGGATCAGTTGGATAGAGGTCTTGGAGGGGTCCAAAGGGTGTTAGAGTTAGGGTAATGGAAGAAAGAGATGGAAAAGTAAGAATAAGGGGTCAAACAGTGAGATGAATAGCACTGATATTGCAGAGGTGGGTACTATTGCTGGGAATGACAAGGTCTAGACCAGATATAAAGTAAGAGGACTGTACTAGGGCATGGGGTAAGGTCATTGAAGTCTTCTGAGGGACCGAGAGGCAAGAATATGGGAAGGATCATCTATATATGCAGTGAGACCTTCTTATCCATGGATTCCACTCTGCATCTGTGGATTCAACCCAATGTGTATCAAAATATTTGGGAAAAAATTGTATCTGTACTGAAAGTGTATAGACATTTTTTTCTTGTGATTTTTCCCAAAACAATAACATTTGCATCACATTAGGTGATATAAGTAATATAGAGTTGATTTAAAGCACACTGGAGGCTGTGTGTAGGTTAAATGCAAAACTATACCATTTTATGTAAGGGACTTGAACATCCACAGGATTTGCTATCTGTGGAGGGTCTTGGAACCAATCTCCCACGGATACTGAGGGATGGATAGTTTTGAATTGAAATGGTCAGGAATTGGTCAGAGAGTTTTGATAAGAATGATGAGCCAGGTTAACTGCATCAAAGAATAAGGGAATGTAACCAGGGAGATAGCAGGTGAGTGCAGAGATGAAATGAGGAGTAGAAGGTGACAGAGTATAACAACTACAACAACGTAAGATTCAAGGCTGGGGGTATTTAGGGAAGAGGGAAGGATAATGGTTTAAAGGTAGCCTTGAGACTCAAGAAAAATACCTGTTCTTCCTCCTGATCCAACTGGTGTACCAGGTCTATGGAAGAAAAATGATAGAAAGAAAGAAACACAGGGACACAGTGGCCTCTAGGAAAATGTAGGTTTTTATTAGATCCAGATGAAGGGAGCAATTTGAGAAGAGGCTGATGATAAACAAGAATTCTGGAAGGCCTAGTAGAAGAGTTTGGGTGTTATCTTACTGCCTTTGCTGGTTCTCTCCATTTAATTTTCCCAGTCCACCTCCAAGTCCCACCCTGGAGAATATAATTAACCTCAGCCCTCCTTTTAAAAATCTTTATGGCTATCCAGAAGAAAGTGCTGCCTTGGGAGCCCATTTTTCAAGTCCTCTATAATTTAACCACCACTCCCAACTTTTCTGAACTTCTATCCTTTGATTTTCCCATTGCCCACTTTTATCACTTTTCACAATTTCTCTATTAGGCTTTTGCTCCTTCATTTTTCAGCCATTTCTTGAGCACCCTCATTTTAGAATATTTCTTCCCCAATAAATCTCTAGCTCTTTCATTGCTCAATTTGTCATTCAAATTCCTCTTCCTCTAAGAGGTCTTTCAAGAGCTCACTGGTTGGAATTGATGTCTCACTTCCCCAGGCTTCCACAGAACTTGGAAGCCTGATAAAAGTTCACCTGATTTAGAGTGTCACACTTCTGGAAGGCAGGAATTATACTGGCTTAGTCTTTGCATCCTCTATCACTCCTAACTGACCCCACGCACTGTTCAGAGTAAGTTCTTAATAAATGATTATTTGTTGCTTGTCAAAATCTATTCTACCTGCCAGATACAGGTTTGCATTCTGAAATTACACAGAATAAATCTAATTTTACTTTCATGTGATCCTTCAGCTGTTTAAAAACTCATCCTGAACTATTTTCCAACTGAAACATTTCCTGGTTTCTTCACTGCTTTGTTGAATGACATTATATTCAAATTCTTTACCATCTTACCCATTCTGCTCCTGGAAACAGTCTTATTTCATTAGACTTTGAAAATATAGTGCTTGGACTTGAATAGAATATTCTGTTATAATCTGACCCAGACAGAGTAGAATCAGTCTGTTCCTTCCTCTAATTGACATTCTTTTCTATTAATATAATAAAAATTGAAGAAATGTTATTTAGACACTTCCTAATGGTGTAATATCAACAAGTCTTAAGTTCACTGCCCTTACTTTAAGAATATATCACTACATTTATCTATTTATCATGGTGTCACAGGTTACTAAAACCCACATATATTGACTGTTGAAAATATAAGTAAAACCAACCCAGCCAGGCATGGTGGCGCACACCTGTAATCCCAGCACTTGGGAGGCTGAGGCAGGAGGATTGCGAGTTCAAAGCCAGCCTCAGCAATGGCGAGGTGCTTAACAATTTAGTGAGACCCTGTCTCTAATAAATACAAAAAAGGGCTGGGGATGTGGCCCAGTGGTTGAGTGCCCCTGAGTTCACGCCCTGGTACCAAAAAAAAAAAAAAAAAAAAAAAAAAAACAAACAAACAAAAACAACCCTTTAGCACAGAATAATAATTAAGAAAATTATATTTAAAAATTACAATTAGAAACCATTTTTAAAATGTATACTTAAAGATCATTTTATTCTGGCAAGGTAGCATGTGATTTCAGTTCCATCTTCTTTATTCTTAGAGTATTTGCACTAATGCATCAAGGTTCTTGGTGGAAGATTATGAAAGAGCTCTCAAACTGAGTTTCTTACTTATAGTGAGTCATAGATTTTAGTAGTACACAGATGTGTTAGTCATCTTGAGGCCTTTTAAGTCATCCATCTACTCTTCACAAAGTTAATGACTGCAGTTCCCAAATCACTATCTAAAAGCCCACTTGGACTGGTGGCTTAGTACCAAAAGAAAGAGCCTGAGACTGTTGTTGTTCACTCTCCATGTCATCAGCCTGGATGATTTCAGTTCCTTTGTCCCTGCCCCACCTCCTGAAATTTACAAACATTTCTGAATACCTACTTTGTACGAACAAATACTTACTTGAAAGACATCTCCCTTAGAACTGAAATGGTACCAAATTCAGGGGGCTCAGAGTCATGTTTAGCAGAGACAGTCAGGGTTCCTTGTCATAAAAACAAAAACCAATTATTTAATTCAAGCAAAGAAGGAATTTAAATTTGGAGGATAAGGGAAACCTAGAGAACTAGCTTTAAAAAAAGGATCCAAAGCCAAGAAATGAATTACTTGTATATCTGGAATGAATGAACTCTTAGGTTTTTCTATCACTTGGCCCACGTTTTCAAGCTTTGGGAGAGATGGTTCTATTGGCCACAGACCTGTCCTTTGGTTGGGTTGACAGTAATGAGTTGGGTTAGTACAGCCTTCATAATGGAAGGTTAGGACCCCTTAATGTCTCTTTCCAACTGGACTGTACACAGTGAGGGAGTAAGGGAGAGGCATATTCCCCAAAGGAAATAGAAATGACATTAGGAAAGAAGTGTATGTGGGAAAATACCTACTATAGAATAAGTACTTAAACTATTTTGATAGAAGTCAAATGGTATTAAGGGCTAAAACATAGATTTAAAGAACGATGCAGGAGCATTCTGACTGTGGAATGTCAACAGAAAGAGAGGGAGATGACCACCCAGATGTAGGAAAGAGCATAATAAGATAGTGCATGACACTGGTTATGAATGCAAGCTTTGCTGTCAGATTTAAGACCCAGATATGTCACCTGATAACTATACAGCCCTGGACAAATTACTTAGTTTCTATAAATCTCAGTTTCCTGATCAGTAAAGAATGTTAATATCTATCTCACAGTATTAGTGTTGCCAGATTAAATGCAGGGCTCTCAGTATATTTAAATTTTAGATAAACAAGTGCTTTTTGAGTGTATGTTGCACATACTTAGAACATACTCATAATAAGAAATTATGTTGTTTATTTGAAATTCCAATTTAGCTGTAGATCCTATGTTTTTATGCATTATGTCTAGCAAACCTTTTATAGTATTTTTATGACAACTAAATAAATGCATTCCTGTCAAATGCCTGGTGCTTAGTAGGTGCTCAATAGTAAATGGCAGTGATCATTTCCGTTTCCCCATCAAGATAAGCAAAATTCAAAAGTCTAAAAGTGCAGATGTCCCAGAATCATTTCTTGCTTAGTCACCACACCACAGGGCAGCTTCTCAGTGAGCCTGTACCAGAACCTATAAGATGAGGTAGGGTGGGGGGGGGGGTCTCATTATGCTCATCAACAAAGGAGCCATTTGCTTCTATGTTGTATGGTTTCTTTCTCCTTTGGATTGTTTCAGATGCTTGTCTTGATTATTGATTTTGTTTTGTCTGTATCCTTTAGTCAGTCATAATTAATGAATATTATTTCTATTTCACTTTATAAAAGAATTTCACTAATAAAAGAATTAAGTAGTACTAGATGTGGGCCTATAATTCAAGGTTCGAGAGAAGAGTGAACTGATGTATTGACTTCTGTTTTTTGAGTTTGAAGCTGTAAAGTTTAATGGGTAGATCAAATTTTCCCAACTTAATGATATAAAATAGAATTGGAAACTTTCTGAAATATTTCTGCTGTTGCTTTTTCTTTATCAGTTAGGCCTATTATATAGTCCTGGAGAAGTTTCATTAGTCACAGAAAATGTCCTTCGTTCTCTTCAGAGTTTGTAAAATGACCTTTTGCTGATATGCTTCATTACTTCCCCAAGAGATTTCTAACATAAGTATTTTCTAAGTGGTCCTTTCCCCTTTTGTGCATGATTATTTTTCCCTTATATAAATATGGTATTTAAATGCTGAGACTTACAGATTTCATAGGAAAGAAACTTTAGGATTTTGTTTTTCCAATGAGCCAGAACAGGTAATGTGCTGTCTGAATACATAGCATTAAATGCATAGTTTGACAAGAACAAAATTATAGATACAAATTATTAAACATGCCACTCTATTCTCTATCTCAAAAACCATAAGCTCTTTGCATTCATTGTCTCATTTAATTCCCTTTATATCTGCATTTTATTGCCCTTATTTTAGAGGTAGGGGAAGAAGACCCAGAGAAGGTTAAGTTTTGTTCAAGGTTATACAGTCAGTAAGTCCTGGAGGCAAGACTCCCACTCAGGTGGCCTAATTCTCTCACTCAATGTGCTGTTATCTTCTCCTTCAAACAACTTGGGAGCAAATTTCTAGCAAGTTAGCATAACAAAGCCTTGGAAAATTTAATTTAAAAACTCTGCAATAGTTCAAACTTTAGCATAAGAAAACCAACTGAAAAAAGGTCCAGTTAGAATCTATTGAACACAAATGCAGTCACTTGAATGGATTCTTATTTTTTTTTTCTATATAAGTAACACTCCACTTTGTAGCTTTTCTGCTTTTTCTACTCAGCACTGAGCTTTTAATTTTTCATCCTTCTTTTTTTTTTTTTTTTTTTTTTGTTCTGATATTATAAAGTTTATTCCAATTACCCTGAGTTTTGAAGATTACTTTCTGGAACCAAAGTCAAGACTTGGTCTCAGATTAGGGAATAGGTTGAACTCAGTAAGTACCCTTCAAAATACTTCTTATATAGGAAAGAAAAAATAAGGAAAAGGCAAATGTATGGAAAATTTTTAGAAGGATACTTATGATACCAGCATCTTACATTGAGATGATATTCTATTTTCCAAAGAGCATCCACAAATATTTCTCTTACATTTCATTTAGTTCTTACTGCAGTCTGTAGAGTGCAATTATCCATATTCCACTGTGATTCAGAAAATGAAATTACTCATCCCAAAGTGCAAATTTAGTACTTGATGGACCCCTCTCTAGAACCTGTATTTTTAATTTCTTATGGGACTTTACCCCACACAGACCGTGCCAACTTTATTTTCTTAAAAATGAGAATTAGTTGAGTGTGAAACTTTACCGTTTTCTCTTCCCTCTTTTTGCATACAGATATTTTATTGAGAATAGTGACAGAGACTTGTTTACTGAACCTAAGGAATCGGGATACTCTACTGAATAGCTCTGAGGCTGAGAGGAAATTCTCTATGTGTTTCCCAGTTTTTGAGATGGATTTTGTTGTGGCTGGTAGAGAAGGTCTTCCACATGACTTTGAAGTTGTATGAAAGAAAATCCATAAGGGCTGCTTTGGACGTCTCTCTTTTGTTCCTCTTTGTGTTGAAGGTGAAGGTGGTGCCTCTCAAAACAGTTAGTGCTGTGGTTTAGAAATAACAGTAATCATCCTTCATTTGAATCTCTTCCTCTTTAAGCCGGAGTTCTTTTCAATGTGTGATTTGAGTTGAGTAAATAAGGGGGTGCATAGGAAAAGAAGCTATTTTGGGCCTCGCCAAATGCAAGGCATTGGTATCAGTGCTCCTTGCTATCATTTGCTGAGTAATAAAATTGTGTTTTCTAAAAATACATGCCAAAATTCTTCACTTATTTGCATTTTCTTTTTCCTTTGCCAAGGGACACATGCACATATCTTGACCTATGTGATGCATTTAGACAGAATTTTCCAGAGGATCTTTTCACAAGTATTTGAATGAGAATTAGTGAATCACATGGAGTGAATGAGGAAAAGCCATATAAAAGGCAGCCACAAAGAAAACCAAATGATTAATTTCTGGGAAGAGTATTGTGTTTATGCAATTTAAAGCAGAAATTTAAGCTCAGATCATACAATTATAACGAGTAGGGAGTTGAGACTTAAAAGCATGAACTCTTCACCATGGGAGACAGTTGATAGTGAGCTTCTACTGTGCTTAGTTAGCTGAGAGCTGAGCAGCCGAGGCACAAGGTGGGCAGAGTCCTGGCTTTCATGAGGCTTATCATGATGCATGTTGAACACTTGTTTCAAGCCCTTCTGTATATCCAGTCTTATGCATCAGGAGAGTAAACATTACAGTGAAGCTGAAAATCTCATACTTTCTGGTCTGTAACTTCTCCTAATCCTGAGTTTCTCTCTTCCTCTCACCTATAAGAGTCCTTGTCATCCTAGCAACAGACCTCAGCATCCAAGATATTGGAAGATACCAGGGATTCCCAGCCCTCATGGACTCTCAAGTCATTCCTGCTGTTTGGAGCTTTTAGTGCAGGGATGTATTATAACCTAAAAGATCATGATTTCGCCAATCCTGGGAAACATGGAAACAATTTTGTGGAAGGTCAGCCATTGTTGGGTGAAGCAATGGAATCATTTCCATTTTAGACTTGAGAAACATCTCCCAGCTATTAGGTAAATGTGGTACTCCAGTCAGGATCCAGTGTAATTGGGTTATTAAGACCACTCAGTGTATTAACACTGAAGGAAGAACTTTTGCCTTTTAGTGACTAATGTGGGTGAATCAATCTGTTTATTCCTACTAACACAAACCAAGCTTTCTTCTATAAAGGAATGAATTTTCAACATCACTAGATTTATAGTTATACAACACTAATAATGTAAAAGAGCATGGCTTATGTGTCTTTTACAATAGCTCTTACGATGCATGCTCTATTGTGAAGCCTTTTTTGCTTATGGCATGCTAAATAAATTTTGTTGAATATTATAAATGAGGCTAAGAAACAGAAGGATGGAAAGTCTTTCCAGAACTGGTGGACTATCCCACATGTAAATCTAGGATTTCCAATTTCAGATCCTCCAGAAGAATTGCATTAATTTATTTTCTTTCTTTTTCTGAGTTTTTTTCTTGAGCATTGGCTGATGCAGGGAAGGACTGTAAAGACAAAATGTTCCTCCCTGCCTTCTTAATAGTTCTCCATCTTCATACTGTCGTAGGAATACTGAATTCACCCATGGGGAGTTCAAAACAAAGCTCCATATTTAAAATATGGTATCTATGCAGCCTATTAAGTCCAAAAACATTGCATGTGAAGATTTATTTTAGATATTTAGTTCATGTTTTGAAATAGCATTGCTACCTATCCTGTAAAAAATGTTGCCTTTGAGGATTTGCATTAAACCTACTTCTCAGGATAGGAACTACCATTTTCTATTTGTGAAATATAAATAGGATGTAGGCATAAGCTCAGATCCAGCATTGTTTATTGTGCAAAAATTGCTGAAAATATCATTTGTCCCCTTTTGCCTACTTTATGTATTCCCCATCTTTTGTGTTACATGGGAAGGTAAGATTTGACTTGTCAGAATTCCCTTTATTTCTGTTTTAATACTAAATAACTATTCTGAGTCCTAAGAGACAGGATTTTTTTTTTTTTTTTTTTTTTTTTTTTACAAAATTGTTTTCACTGTGCTGGGTCTTAAGCCTGGAATAGATCCTCATTTTGCAGAGAAAAAAATTGTCATAAATTTTTTTTTAAAAATTGAATCTGCCTGATCTAATACCATGGGCCAAATTATTTGCATATGCTGTCTGTAAATTTTACTAGAGGCTCCAAAAAATGTCATCCTCTCCATTTTGCAAATGAGAAAGATGAGACTTTTTGAGCTCATTATGTAATGGTTCAAAGTCATATAAAAGTCAGATTCAAATCCAGGTCACTTTAATGCCAAAATCTACTTTCTCTACCACTTTGTGTCAACTTGCAAATATAAGATCTGCCTATATTTGATTGGATAGGAAATGGAATTTTAAGTAATTTATTTAAAATTATTACACTAAGGCAATCTAGTAGAATAACTAAGAACAATGATTTGTTGGGCAAGTAGATAGCAAATGGAGAATGGCTGTAATGTAAGTAACATTGTCATGTGTCATAGCAGGAAAAAATAAGTGCTATAGAAAATTGACAAATCAAGAAACAATGGAATACACACATGGAAGTATCCAACAGAAACTTTAAAAAAAATGGTCACTCTGGAGGAAGAAGACTGGAATTGCAAAAGGGGTAGCTGTTGCTTTTTATTTCTTTCTTTTTTTTTTATAAGATGTTGCTTATTTATTTTTATAAGCCCTTTGATACTCTGAGATTTTATTTATTATTTGATAAGATTTTAAAAGATTTTATAGAAAGAGAATAATATATGATTAATTATAATTATATATTGATAATTATACTTTGATAAAAATACTTTGATAATTAAACCTATCAAGATGCCTTAAATAGTGGATTAGAAGGAAAAATGGGAATGTTTTCTCAGCCTCTGTCCTTACGTTACTAGTAATGTGAAACTGAATGCTATTTAAAAAGCCTGAATCGATCACCAACTAAGTTCAAGGCCTTGTTCTAAGTTTTGTAGGAGATGAAAGATGGATGCAGTCTGCTCCCAGGCCACAATGTATTACAGTCTAGTTGAAGGTGCTAGTAGTTAGGGAAAATCTAGATGGGAGAAAATAGGCTTCCATTTCTCAGTCTACTCCATACTGTGCTAAGTGCTTTACCTACCTTATTTTTTATGGAAAACATAGATCATAGAAAAAATAAAATATAAATAGCTATGTGGGCTCAGTGGATGGAAAAAAAATGGCATTTACTTATCAGGATCAAGACATACTTCCGGAAGCAGAGGATTTGAAGTGGGCCTTAAAAGTAGAAAGGGATTTCTATAGACAAAAATGAAATGGGAGAGGCATTGACATATTTCTAAATCAATAAACTCATGTTTGGAGTTTTTTCCCCTCATATAGAAGCACTTAGCTAAAATCCAAGCTAGATACAAATCTAATATGGATTTTTAAAATAGTGTTTGTCCAGTTGAAGACCTTTAATTAAATGTAAATGCCACCATCAATGTGACTTTTAGTGAAACTATTTTCAACTTTACTCTACTATAGAATCACCCTGAAGTATTGAGTATAACCACTATTGTCCATCAAGTGTGAGAAAAGCTGAAGCCAAACTTGGAGGTCATCTGGATTTTATAGCAATTTTTTCTTTTTTGAGAAATTATTTAGTATGTTCTCCACATCTTTGAGGATTCTTTTTAGCTTCCCTCTCTAATACAAATTTTGTTTAGTTTCCCTGATATTGCATGTAGTTCCATGTGAACTGTTGGGGCCCAATGGTGTTATAACTTAAAGAGTCTTCAGTTTGAAACCATGACATCTTTACCATCTTGATTAATGCCTCATAGCTTTGTGTTTTGACCTAAAGTCATAAATGTCTGTGACTATGGGGAAGAACTCAATTTCTCAACTTTTTAGAAATCTTATCAAAACTATATGACTGATAATAAACAAATAAATATCAAAAGAGCCAAGTAGACATAGAACATTTTATATTGAAATCACTGAGTCTCTTCCACCTGGGCAGCATGTGCTAAAGGTGGAGATTATCATCTTTAAGGATTCCTTTGAAAATGTCCTGGATACTGATCACTCTTTTATGAGGAAAGTCCTGTTTTGCGGCAGCCCCTACTTTATCATGCTAGACTTTAATGAATGGCTTACTGTCAAAAGTTCCAGATTGTCATACTTTATGACAGTGTATTCTATATTTCTTCTAAAGCAGAGGAAGACAGATACTTTAGGGGTTCCAACTGTAATTGTAATGTTTACCACGAAGAGAATGCTACATCCTGCAGTTAGGAGCTATTTACACATTTTATGAATTGCATTAATTTAGAAAATCTTTTATGTTAAGTTATATAGTTAATACCTGTAATCTTAGTTTGAAGTCTTGAATTTTGAACTCTAAGTAATTATTCATCTGCACTGTTCCAGTATGAGTTTTTTAGTGTCTTTAAAATTATTAAAGTGTTTCCAACTTCTTGTGAAAAACATGGAAAAGATAGAGAATAAGGCCAAATCTATTCATAATTTCATAACTGATAGATGTAGCCATTTGAAGAATTTTCTTCTTCTTTTTTTTTCTAGTCATAAAGATGGGTATTCTTTTTCATATACTTGTCTGTTTATATCTACATTCTTCATTTCCTCATATTTCCTCCCTCATTTTTATATCATTCTGTATCATTAAATTTTCTTTAAAGACAGAATTTAATGACCTATAGGCTTCCTTTCTGTTGCTTCTTTTCTTACTTTTTATACTTCTATATTGTGCTCTGACTTTAAAAAGTTATTAAAACTTTGTGGAATTTTAGTTATTAAAAACTGTAATTATTTAGTAGTCATAACTACTTCTCCATGAATTTATGAATTCTTGACTATGACAAATAAAGTGGGCCTCTATTTATTAGTTTATTAGGAAGTCATTTGCTTTTTAGGTTATATATTAGTTTTTATCTTTATCTGAAGCATTAGAACATGGGTTATTCTGTTGGCTTCTATTGGATTTATTTGGTAATCCAGTTTCTTATTTATAATAGCCTGCATCTGTGACTGTTTGACTCTGGGTGATACTGAGGATTAACTAAAATCAGGAAGGTACTGCATTTTTATACCTCAGTGTCTATGGACTTTGGACAGATTATTCCATCTCACTGAGCCTCCTTTTCAAGGTTAAAGACTAAATGAGGTATTCAAGTACATAGTAGAGAGCCTGACAGATAAGAAGTCTTGATATTCTTGTTACTTTGTTGCTGCTGTTGTTGTCATTGTGAGGTCTTTGGCCATTGAGCAAAATAAAGATGACTGAAGAGAGATTGAAAAGCTTGCAAACCTTCTTCTACCCATTTGAAGTAGCAAACCATGGGGAGGAAAAAAAGACAAAAATTCTACTCTAATTGTAGGTCAACAGAAAAGCATCTTTGTCTGTCCTATCTAAGAAGATGTCCCACAGGTAACTTCAGACTTTACAATTAAACACTTTATGTATAAATTTGAAAAGTTTGCTTCTGTCTTTGCAATGCTAAATTGCTGTTCCTGATAATCCTGAAATGTGTCCCAGGATCCCAAGGAACTGATTTATGGCTTCTTCTTAATTCTTCATTAGCTAGATAGTCTCTATATACATGCCAGTGTGCTTTAGTAAGTTATTGTGATAATCGTACTAGCTTCCATTTGCTGTCAACTGTGTGACAACCAAGTGCTTTTTGAACATTATTTCATTTAATCTGCATGGCTATTCTGTGAGACTGCAATTATCTTTCCTATTTTATAGTTGAGGAAAGTAAGATTTAGAGAGTTTTAGCATTATCTAATAAGAATCTGGATGCTGGTCTCTCTGACTTCAGATCTGAGCTTATAACTTTACTTGTAGCTCTATTGCATCTGTTTCACGGTCACTGCAGAGCCTCAATCATTCATCCATCTTTCATTTGTCCAGGGCCTACTTTGTGCCAGGCACTGTTCAAAGTGCTAGGATTACAGCATGCAAAATCCCCGCCCACCTAAATCTTGCCTTCCACTGTAGTAAGTCACTTGTGGGCATTTTCCTTCTAGAATGAACATCCCTATAAGGCAGACATTCTTGAGTCTTAGGAAAATAACTGAAATTTTATGTAAGACTAAATATACTTGTTGAGCTTATTAGGGTTATTTCTACAAAAATACTGAAAACTAGGGCATGCCCCATTTTATTCATCATATCTTTTTATTTTAGTACTGCCTTTTAACCTAAGACTCTTCCATTTGGTGATGTGTTTACTAATTAAGAAGCATTTAGAGGGTGCATTATTGTTAATGATAAAGCTACTTTTTGGTATCTTGGTTACTTTGACTTCCTTGAAGTTTCATAGGTATGTGAGGCAGAATAAAAACCTTTCTTTAGAACATGCCAAAATCATCACACAAATCTAGTGCAAGAGGCTTAATTGTTTCATGGAATAAATAAAAGGATTTTGGCCTAGTTGGAAAATGAATGATGCAGGAGAAGTCCAAGTGTGTGTGTGTGTGGGGGGGGGGGGGGGGGGGGGGGGGGGATGTTATCTTGTTTTATGTGATATCAAGAATATTGACTCTTTCCTTAAGAATGAATTAGTACAATTTTGAGGAAAATAATATTACAAAGTGTTTGTGTTTGATGTTTTTCATCCATGTAGAATCTGAAAATATTTTTAAACGTCCTTGAGTGGAAGCTAATATATTATATTTTTCAGCTATAAATAAAATTAACCATATGCTACACAGCATGTTGCATTGTAATGAAGTTTGCTCTATTTTTGCATTAGAAATGCAAGTAAACATTTGTGGTCCCAGAAAGAGCAAATGGATTGTGTATGTTCTTCATTTTTTTTTTTTTTTAAGTCATGTGTCCAAGATGGAGGATCATTGGCAAACCAGCTAGTTGTTCATCTTGGATTTTGACATTGCTTCTCACTGGGACCCTAGTGCTGGGCTCTCTGATAACCAGTGCAAACTCCATGAATATCTTTCATTTCTCTAGAAGGAGGTGTGGATTTGCAAGGCTGCCAGCTGGATATGCAAATACTACCTGACGGCCCAAAGAGTGATGTGGACTTTTCAGAGATTCTTAATGCAATACAAGAAAGTAAGTTTCACTCAAATTTTAAATTCGCCAGGAGAGAAGAAACTATTGTAATACTTGGGAGGGGGTAACAAAATTAGAAACCTCAGATGCCATCTTTTAAAAAAGTAACACAATGATGTCTTAAAAGAGATACTGTGCAAAATAATGTTGAGGATAGAAGAGATGATTAGTGAAATGAGGGCTTAATTTGTGAAACAGAACCACCTCCTCTTAGGGTCTTTTAAGAAGCCAGTCATGGAACTATAAATTCTCTGTATTCAGTGTGTTATAATATTTAGTAAGCCTTCAAGTATTATAATTTTTTTGAATCTTGACTAATTACAATCAAAGAAAAACTATTAAGAAACTAAAATACTATTTCTCTTCTCAATGTAAGAAGTAAGGGTTAAATCTCAATGCAGTAAACTGAAATCAGGAACTTACTCTCTGACACAAATATCTGGTGGAGTTGATGACAGACAGGCTGTTCCTCAAAAGTGAACCTGTCATTTCTGAGCATTTTGATTAATCAAGGTTAGCTCTTCTTATACTATGTTATTTGTGTTTTATAATTTTCACCCAGAATGTCATGAGAACTGGTATATTTACCCACATTACAGATTTAGCATTGAGGGAGTCATCATCACTCATGTTTCATTACCAGAGTTCTAATTCTAGATGATGATATTCCTCGAATAATATTTCATAGTATGATATAATGTTGGATTTGAGGGGTTTGTGATGCTGGAAATCTAGGCAAGATCTCTACCATGAGCTACCTCCTCAACTCTGTATTTATTTTCTTATGAATAATTTCCATCATTTTACAGACATTACCATCAACTATATTATGTTCTTGACTTTATAAGATAATTAATATCTCCATCTTACAGGTGGGACAACTGAGGGTGGAAGAAATTAAATATCAAAGTAACTGGATAAATATCGGAGAACAGGCTAGAATGGAGGGTGCCCTGTTTGCCATTTAACCCCTTTGTGAATGTACTCAGTTCAAGATGTAACCATACTGAGGTGAAAGATACTGAAATTGAAAAGACAAGGCTACTTCTGAAAGAAATGTTTTTTGTGTGAATAAAAATAGAAGGGTATCAGTTTTTTTGTTTTGGCTGGGAAATCCCTTCAAATTAGGTTAATGAACAAGATAAATTTTCCCCAGGAGACTCAAAGTCAAATTAATAGGCAATGGAGAAAAAAAATGACTTTTCATATAAATTATTTCATTTGATTTGAAGGAGATAGATTATGCAGGGCTAAAAGGATTTAAAGTTTTTCAATAAAAGATAAAAGTTGGCTTCTATACAAGTGTTAGAGATGAACTTAAAAAATGCTTTTTAGGGCTAAATAAAGTCATGTCAAAATAAACTAAGGATTTATAAGGGACTATTTTTATTTGTATTTATGTTTGTATAAGTGCATTATAGTTATACATAATAGTGGGGCCCATATTGATATATTTTATAAATGCATATAGCATCATTTCTCCATTTCAATCCCCAGTTCTTTGCCTTAACCTCTTCTTCCTCCTCCCCTGATCCCTTTTCTCTACTGGTTTTCCTTCTATTTACTTATTGTTTTTTCATTGGTACATTATAATTATAAATAAAAGTGGAATTCTTTGTGATATATTTTTATACATACATGCACATAGCATACTTTGGTCAATTTCATTCCACAGTTCCTCCCTTTTCTCCCTCCTTCCCCTAGATCCCCTTCCTCTACTTCACTGTTCTCCCTTCTGTTTTCATGAGATCCAATAAGGGACTATTTTTTACAACAGTTTTTATTAGCAGATCATAGTAAAGACATGTTTGTATGTGATGTTAACTCTTCTATAGTTTTAAATGGTGACCTCTTTATGAACAGATAGAGGAGTACAAATTTATGAAAACTTTATATTTAAAATTCAAAATAAGAAAATGGAAATTTTACTTCAATCTAAAATACAAATGAAAGTCTTTATGGGTACATACATTTTATGACCTTAGAACTAATCTATTTACTCTCATTAAAAAAAAAAAAAACTAGTTTCTATGATAAGTAGATTTGGGTAGCTGCCTATACAGGTTGGGTCATTTCTAACAGGAAGGATTTGGACCACTCATCTACCTTCAAGCTCTACCTAGGTTCCCCATGTGATTGATATGTCTAGCCACTTCATTGTAATGTCTAAGGATAAAAATGCAAAGCTTGGTTCTTTTTTTTCTTTTTTTTTTGTGGTACCGGGGATTGAACTCAGGGGCACTCGACCACTGGGCCACATCCCCAGCCCTTTTTTGTATTTTTTTTATTAGAGACAGGGTCTCACTGAGTTGCTAAGTGCCTCGCCATTGCTGAGGCTGGCTTTGAACTCACGATCCTCCTACCTCAGCCTCCCAAGTGCTGGGATTACAGGCGTGTGCCACCACGCCCGGCTATCAAAGCTTGGTTCTTTAAGAGACCATATCTTAGATGACTGTTCCTAGGAAGCTTTGAGAGACCAGAATGTAATGCTGTAAAGAATGTAGAATTCTGAATATCAGTATGTCTTCTCTTCTGCATACATTTTTGTTGAGATTAGCAGGGTGACAGAAAGATTTCACTGTTTTCTTAGAATTTTGTGTGTGATGTGTGTGTGTGTGTACATACAATACATATATATGTGATTGTGCGTATATATATGTCAATATATATGACCTTAAGTGCTAGAAGCGTTGTGGGGGGAGTGGGGAGCAGTAGGCAATAGTAGATGCTAGTTTCTTCATTTTGAAGCTGGTAAAACTTTAGTTATAGCTTTCCAAGCTATATGGTTAATTATGCAATGGAGTCAATATTTAATTGTATATTATTCCTTGTTCTGCTAAATACAAAAATTAAATAAAAATGATTAGAAAAAAGAAACTACTTTGGGTTTTAAACATTTTATTCTTAAGGTTTTGCATTTTGATGCAAGAGTTTTTCTCCTTTGCTTCTACATTGTAAAATGGATTTACATTATTTTTCGCATAGTGTAGGTACCTCATTTGGCCATACTCAAATTGCTTTTCTGATCTTCCTTATTAGATGTACAGCTAATAATAAAGAAAAGAATTCTTTTTCCTTCCATTCATCTGTTCTTCTCACCTGTTATATGTTAAGCATAATACTTAAAGACAGTGGTGAACATTTGGGTACCAAGTCCAATTCAGGAAAAAATAAAAACTATTTACAGATCATATCTTATTGTATGGTTCAAAGTGAAAATAACTTGATTGCTTTCTAGAAAAAAAGGCATTTATATGTGGAAGTATAATGTAAGGGGATATTTATTTTTGTTGTTTTTATTTCCTTGATGTAATTTTTCCCTCTCTCTCTATTCTCGCCCTTCACTCCGCATCCCAAGATGGCACACTAGTTCTTTGAACTCCTTTGTTTCACCAGAGCTTTATAATGCCTAAAGTTCCTGGCTTTTGATTTCTGAAAACCTGAACTTCTGAGGGGCTCACACTTAAATAAGAGAAGCAGAAACAGTCAGGAGGAATTTTCTGAGACCAGCTTCCTTGGGGTATACTACAGAAGTAGCATGGCTTCTGGCAGGTGGATGGAAGGGGAGGGAATGGCTGTGCTATGCCTGGAAGACAGCACCAGGGTCACCTGAACTGCCAGCTGTGACAGAGTTCCTTCCAAGGAAGGGATGTTGCAGGCTCTGGGAAGGTGGCAATCTTATCTTCTCCAGAGCCTTGAACAGAGCACAGAATATATTGTAGGTGCTTAATAAATATGTGGTAATGAATGAGTAAATGAATAGATTTCACTGCGGACGTGGACTAGCCAGTTCAGAGGGAGACTTGAGCAGTCTCTTTAAATGTTCTGGTCTTTACCATACTCCTGGGACCTATACACCATCCTGGATACGTGAGACAGAACAATGGAAATGTCCCCCATGACTGGATTGTGCACCAAGGCAGTGAAATGCGAACTTAGAGACAGGTTTAATTTGATGTAATGATAACAAAGTCACAGGTCAGTTCTTAACTCTGGAGTTTGTCTAGTAGGATTCAGACCTCCCACATATAGTTTAAATAGTTAATTATCTACTTTGTTGTGATAACATCAATTAAAGCCAAAACAATGGGGCTGGGATTGTGGCTCAGTGGTAGAGAGCTTGCCTTGCACCTGTGAGGCATTGGGTTCCATCCTCCGCACTACATATAAATAAATAAAGTTGTGTCTATCTACAACTAAAAAAAAAAAAAAAAAAAAAAAAATTAAAAGCCAAAACAACCCCCTGCTTTTTAACCATCAAAATTTTAAAATCTGAACATTTTTAAGAGATACGCATTTTTAGATACTTCCTTCTGAAATTAGGTTGAGAATCTGTCTTTAAAAGCACAACAATCCATCAATCAGGCATGGACTTATATGTGTATAAGCTAACCACGGTGAGGTGAAGCATGTCATTCAAAGATTATACTGGACATTTTAATTCTTGCTTTAAATCATTGTCCCATCATTTATCTCTTGCTCCTCTTATTGTTTTCTTAGTTTTTCTCTTCTTGATTCCAAGCATATACAGATATAGACCATAAGGATTCTTTTTTTTTTTTTTTTTTGGTAACAGGGATTGAACTCAGGGGTACTCGACCACTGAGCCACATCCCCAGCCCTTTTTTTGTATTTTATTAGAGACAGGGTCTCACTGAGTTGCTAAGTGCCTCGCCATTGCTGAGGCTGGCTTTGAACTCGTGATCCTCCTGCCTCAGCCTCCCAAGTGCTGGGATTACAGGCGTGCGCCACCGCACCCGGCATAAGGAGTCTTGAGTAGCATTCATACTCTAAAAGACAGAACTGTGCTGTATTCCTCTAGGTTCTAATAAAGGAAATAGGGAAAACCATGTTGTTTCAAAATAAGCAGCGAGGGGGTCGGAAGGGCTGGATTGTTGTTCTCTTGTGGCTTGACCGCGTGCCTGCACATGTGCCTACACGGTCATGTGGCTGCCCCTGCATTGCTGTGGTTTGTGCTTCTGAGGCTGGGGAACCTGAGTCATGTCTCAGCAACATCCAGGGAGTCATTCTGGATCCAATGTTTTGAAACTTTATTGCCAACTTTGTTTTCAACCTGTATGTCATGCTGCTTCAGAGAGGAAGATGGCAAGAGGTGGGAGCCTGGCATATAGCAAATCTGTCTTGCAACTCTGTGGTTGACCTTTTTTACCTATCTCATTTTATTTAGTCTTAAATTTGCCTTGACTTACTTTCCATATCTGTAAAATGGAATAAGTATAATAAATCTATATAAAATCCTTACATAGTCCCTGGAGCATGGTAAGCACTCTAAGTGCTGACAGTCACCTTTGTCTTTATCCCTCACAATGTTCCCTTCTGGGAAATAGTATTATCCCTATTTAAAAGACAATTAAAGTTGAAATAAGCTAAATAACCCAATCCAATAGCTAGTAAGTGGGAGGGTTGGATTTGAACTCAGATCTATCTGAATCCAAAGATCATGCTCTTTCCAAAGAAGAGGAAATCTTGGATCAGAGGACTGAGGTCTTCAGTGCAGAACATTACTGACCTTGTTTCATGTGTGAAAAGGTGGCCAAGGCTAAGGAACAAAGCCTGAATGAGGAGCACAGTTCTTTAAATGTCATTCCCAGGGATGTAAGAGGTGCCATTTTTACCCACCTCGGAGCAACCAAAGTGTCTGCCTTTTCTTTAGAATGAAGTCATAGAAAGAGAAGCTCTTTATAGAACACATACTGCCCAGGGACAAGTTACTGATCTTGGCCTGTGGCAGTGTTTGCTGGGGTGCTTGCAATGCATGGTCTATGCTGTTTTATAAATGTTGCCATTACTGAACCAGGGAATGGCAATGACATTATTTCTTTAATGACCATACATTAAAAAAATCTTATCTTTTTGATTATTTGTTTGTTTGCAAAGACATATTTTGACTCTCAAAGAAACTGAACTCTTTGGTATGGGTGGGAGTAGGAGGTGGGCTTTTCTCACTCAGTTTCCTTTTTGCCTCTTCCATGGACCCAAAAGCTCCTCAAAAGTAGCCTGAAATTCAGGGGAACACATTTTGAAAAGTGCTGTCCTTATTGGAAAAGAATAAATCTAGCTAAGAAAGTATTTATGTATTTCCCAATTACTTTATTTACTTATTTAGAGCTCTTTAAATTAGGCCCTCCTTTGTTTCTTTTTGGTAAGCCAGGCAGTCGGTGCCTTAGGGAGGCTGTCAGATTTATTTGAAGAGTAATGAACATTGAAGAGAGTCCTGGGCTTTCTTGTGTCACATAAATGCTACATAGTCTTTAGCTTTTAAAATATCAGCCTAAGGTACTCAAATCTGTGCCTTGTGTGTATATTTCTCTAAAAATTTTAAAACATTTAATCTGATCTATTTGTTAAAGTTTTAAAAAGTGTCAGACCTGTTGGACTACAGATGTAAAGTCTAGGTTTATGCAGATAAATGTTAAACTGGTGACAAGATAATTGCTTGGCAGTTAAATGACTTCCTGTTCTTGAAAGCCAAACAGGACTTAATAACAGTAGAATGCTTCCCTGAAAAACAAGCAGCCCGCTGGAAATAACATGGATTCAGGAGTCATACCTGGGTTAGAATTCATCTTTGTCACTTACTAGCTGTGTGGCTATACTCAGCATTAATGAACCTGACTTCTTTTTCTAATACCTGTCTCATGGATTGTTCTGAAGATGAAATGAGAAAATAGGCCTGGCAATCCTTAACAGGAAGTAGGCTTTGTTAATTGTAGTCTCCTTGCCTTTGTCTCCTATCCCACTTCCTCCATATTTAACCTCTGATTCTAAGAGAAAAACTGACATTCTAAAGCAAGATAGTTAGAATAAGATAGTTAGAATAAGAAAAAAAAATGATATAATATTACAATTAGCTATTATTTATTTAAAAATGGACATTGACTGTATTTCCTAGTCCTTGTATCAATTAGCTTTTCATCTGAAAGAGAACCTAGTCTAAACATAAAAATGAACTTGTTATAAAACAGTAAAATAGTATGGTAGTGTTAAAATTAAGACACAAACAATCTTTCTTTCATTCTGAATTATTCCTAAAGGGTGTCCTTTTTCTGTTTCCTAGTGATGCTTTGAGGTCAATATGAGATGCTTTCAGAATTCAGAGTATCAGATGTAATAATTTGGAACTTAAGACAAAAATAGTATAATTAACTAGCATTCTGGAAAACAAATATCAATACCTGGATTACACTGAAAAGCTCTCTTACCTATTTTTCAATGACCTCATTTTGTCTGCATCAAAAAATACTGAGATTAAAATACTCTCGTGCTGTAATACCAAGGTAGGTTATTCTGCTGCATTTGTAAAATAGGAGAGAATTAAAAAGCAATGACTCAAATTCTTAGATACCTTTAGTTTTATGTCCTGCTCTCTTTTAGAATATTTCTAAAGCACATTATTTATTTTGCTTATAGCTTTTATAGCACTGATTCCCCAATTTAATCCTTTTGCCTGGAAATGCAAGGGATTCCCATTCATGTATTGTTCATGTTTGCACCTGTAGCACCTAACACTAAATGCTGGCTCAATGAACTCATGGCAGAAAATAACTCATAATTAGTTAATCTATTTATTAGAGTCCTTACAATACATTTGTGATCTCTTTTCCCTGGAGAATTAACAATAACCAACATCCCAAGTGATTTTCAGTGGAGGAATAGTTGAAATAATTGTAAATATTTGTCAAGTCAATTCAGTACTACTGAAGTAAATTCACTTCCTCATCACATAAGAATGTCAGTATCTGCCCGACTCCTGGCCCTCTGACTTCTCTGCTCTTCCTTTATCCTGGGATGCTATAGAAAGAGGCTGCCCTAAGAAATCTCTTTTCTGTGCTAATTTTAAAGCTTTACTCAGACTGTCTAGCTGGCGTTGGTCTCTTGGGCCATGTGAGGACCTTGACCCTTGCTCAGTTATAAGTAAGTCTCTGCTGTTATGTTTCCAAGTTTTGCTTTTAAAGACAAAGTCCTGATCTCCATAATAGAGTTGTATGGGCATCTCCCCTGCTTCCCTGTTTTAGTCAGCTTTTTTGCCACTGTGACCAAAAGACCTGACAAGAACAATTTTAGAGAAGGATAATTTTATTTGGCACTCATGGTTTCAGAGGTATCAGTCCATACACAGCTGATTCCATTGCTCTGGACCCACGATGAGGCAGAACATCATGGCACAAAGGTGTGGTGAAGAAAAACAGCTTAGGACATGACAATCCGAAGTAGAGAGAGACTAAGTTCAGCTCAATACATATATATATATATATATATATATATATATATGTGTGTGTGTGTGTGTGTGTGTGTGTGTGTGTGTGTATATATATATGACAGATCCTGTATATCATAGGATGTTTATATATATGTCCCTAAGGCAGGCCTCTGTTGACTTACTTCCTCTAGCAACAACCTACATAACTACAGTTACTACCCAGTTAATCCATTCAAGTGGATTAATGAACCGATTAGGTTAAAGTTCTCATAATCCAATCATTTGATCTCTGAATATACTTGTATTGTCTCGCACATGAGTTTTTGGGGGACACCTCACATCTAAAACACAACAGTCCTCAAATGCATGGTATTTACCTAGCCTGACCCACCTTTGCTGGCCCAGCTTTGTTTTGCACAGCCTTTCCTGAATCTGAATGAGCTATAGATTCCTTACTTGGATTGCATGGAATTTTATATTGTCTCTCCCTCTTGTTCTTAATTGACTCCCCAGAGAATTTGGCTCTCTTTTCTCATTTAATGAGCCTAATAGCAAAATTCTGCTAAGCAAATATTTATCAAACATTTTTCTATTTGAGAAAAAAAGTATAAGGGAGGTAATGTAGTCCATTGAAAGGGCTTCTCTTTCTTTCCCGTTCAGAGTCCTAGGGCTGTTAAAGGGAAGGGGCTCTCAGACATCACTAGACTGTGACCACTGGTTGACCACAGCTAATTTAGAAACTGCAGAAAGGGAAACTGCAAGCAAGAGCCAATTACTATATTGACCTTTTGGGCTGGATAATTCTTTGTTGTAGGACATCCTGTGTATCATAGGATGTTTAGCAGCATCCCTGACTTCTTCCCACTAAATACCACTAGCATCATTTCCCTCTACCCAATAATAGATTGCTTGCAGGATCTCTACCCTGCAATACACTCTCTAGTCTCCCAGGCTTTTTATTGAAATCTTGGTACAAGCCTCTTTGACCAGCACCATGTGGTTGATGCCAAGGTAGCTTCTGCCAATGTTAGCTGTACCCCAGCCTACTCAAGCCACAGCTTCAGGGGCCTTTGCTCACTTTGCCAGCTTAGGCAGTTCTTGACTAGCAGAGCATCCCAAACCTCTCTTTGCAAAAAAACTTCCATACAAGTTCTTTGAAACAGTTTGTATCTTCGACTCTGACAGACAGAGTCTTGGTAATTTCTGAGATATCTTGTAGGTATCTTTCCTAATGTCTGTGTGCAAAGTGCCTAGCTCTTTTAAAACATTGTTCATCTCTTTAGCAATTGAACCCTCCTTGGCTGCACCTTTACATAAATCTTTCCACTCTGTTCCATTTTGCTCAGGATCTCATTGTAAATTTGACTAAAAATAGCCAGTGATGCCCAGTCCACTGCCTGAGTATTTTGCTGCCTTAAAATTTTCTCTACCATATAAACTTGTCCATTGCCTTTAAATTCAGTATCCTACAAAGTCTTGGGACTTGGACATAATGCATCCTTATTCCTCATTGTGTAACAACTGATGGTCTTTAGTTCAATTCCCAGTAGAGTTGTGGTTTCCATGTGAAACCTCATCAGCATAGCCTTTACCATTTGCATTCCTATCAGCAGTCTAGTCATCTGAGTCTTCAGCAGAATGGCACATTAAACTGCACTTACAGCTTGCTAGTCTTTTTTGAGCTTGATTCTCCAAATTTTTCCACACCCCTCCTGCACACCAATTCCAAAGGTTTTTTTCCACATCATCAGGTGTAGTCACAACCACGGCTCTACTCCTCAGAGCCAGTTCTCTATGTTAGCTCTCTGTTCCTGTACCAAAGACCTGAATTCAACTTACACAGGGAAATGGTTCATTTTGCTCACAGTTTTGGAGGCTTCAGTTTATGTTTAGTTGCTCCCTCTGTGTTTGGTCCTGTACTGAGCCAAGAAGCATAGCAGAAAGTGTGTGGCACTTTCTCCTCTTGGCTGGGATGAGGAAAAGAGAAGAAAAGGAAGGGGCTAGAGTGTGACTACCAACTTCAAAGGCATGCCCTAATGACAAGATGACCTCCCTCTAAGCCCCATCTCTCCAAGTCTTCACCACCTCCCACTAGTGCCCAGGTAGGCACTGAGTCTTTAACACATAGTCCTTTGGAGGATAATAAAGATCCGAAGTGTCCTTGTTTCAGCAGTAAGGAACTAGAAGTGCAAATTCACATGGCTAAGTGGCAGAGTTTGGAATAGCAAGCAGGTTGTCTGAATTTGTTAAAATTATATTTTTACCCAGTTGTTCAAATCTAATCAATATCTCCTTGAAATTCAGTCACTGTCTACTTGAAACTATGCAGTCCTGGTTTGTGCATGAGAATCATGTTAGGAAAACTATATATATTCAGAATCCTAGGGCTGTTAAAGGGAAGAGGCTCTCAGACATCACTAGACTGTGACCACTGGTTGACCACAGCTAATTTAGAAACTGCAGAAAGGGAAACTGCAAGCAAGAGCCAATTCCTATATTGACCTTTTGGGCTGGATAATTCTTTGTTGTAGGACATCCTGTGTATCACATAATGTTAAGCAGCATCCCTGACTTCTTCGCACTAAATACCACTAGCATCGCTTCCCTCTACCCAATAATGGATTGCTTGTCCTCATTCTGTCATTCAACAAATGTGTGTTGAGAGCTTACTTTGTTCCAGGGTCTCTATAGGTCAGTCATGACAGACAAGGTCCCTGCACTATGGAACTTGAATCTTAATAAGATAAACAAGCAATAAAAAGTAAATAAATAAACAAGGTAGTTACAGGTGGTGTTCAGTGCTGGGAAGGAGGTAAATAGAGGAGAAAAATTAGGGGGCTTCATTACACAGGGTGCTCAGGGAAGTTGTCTTTGATCTTGATACCTCTAAAAAGCACTGTGCATATCGTATTATCTCAAAAAGTATTGGCTTCTCTCCTTGAGCACCTGGCACAGTGTAGGTGCTCCTAAGCCATGGCTCTATGGAAAGACTATGATGTTTTCTTCTCTGTAGCTTCATGGTCTAAAAACCTATAGTAAGTGTATTGATTTACTTTTACTGCTGCACTAAATTACTACAAATTTAGTGGCTTCAAGTAGCACACATTTGTTATTGTAATGCTCAAGAGGTCAGAAGTCTTAAATCCATGGTGTCAGCAAGCCTGTGTTTCTGCTCCTAGAGACTCTAGGGGAAAATCTGCTTTCATGACTTTTCTATCCTCTAAAAGCCACCTGCATTCCTTGGCTCATGGCCCTGTCCTCCATCTTCAAAGCCAGCAGCAGAATAATCATCTCTCTGATTCTTACCATCCTAGCTCCAACTTCTATAGACTCTTGTAATTACACTGGACCTACCCATGTAATCCAGGATAATGTCCCCATCTTAAGATCTTTGGCTTAATCACATCAATAACCCCTTAGTGATATAAGATAATATATTCACAAGTTCCAGGGATTAGATCACCTTTGAGGGGTGTGATTCAGCCTATCATAGTAAGCAATAAATGTAAATTCTATTCCACATCTGTGAAGTTAAATGAATTGCCTAATCACGTTTGGTTATAGCCTTAGAACCTGGTCACCCTAAGTATCTCTATTCTCTGTATCCAAGGTCTGTCTTTCCTTGAGATCATTCACAATTTACATTTATTTGGTTTGTTTACCTTAAAACAGAAAGGCAGAAAGCCACATGACTATCTACCAAAGTATTGCTATCTGTGCCTGACAAGCAATGTCCACATTCCTAACACATTTTCAAATGAAAGAATGAATAATCTGTTATGTGCTTTGGTAAGAAATAGTCGATCTCCCATGAATTCTTTTGTGCAGCAGCTTCTGACAAGTTAGAAGCCCTTGGTCATTTTTAAAGCATCAAAAGAAAAAGTCAGCTACGATGTTGGCCATAATTTGAGTTGGTAAAGGAGGGACCACACCTGGGATCCTGTTCTCTCCTCCTCCACTGGTGCTGAACTGTGTTTTCTGGAGTACTGCAGGCATTGTGGATTTCAAAGTAGTCTGTACCTAGAATTCTGACATACAGCCTTTTATTTGTATATCCTATATACAAATATATATGGTTGTGTTGTTAACATCTACAGCCTTTGGGGAGCATCTTGGAATGGCTCACTTCATTAGTTCAGCATTAGGGGAAGAAGGAAAGCAGAAAACCTAACTGCATGCTTCATGGTTACATTTAGGAGTTCTTTATCTGACCTTATGGAAATAATAAAGGAAGGGGAAAAAGTCACTAAGCCATTCAGTAGCATTTTTATGGATTCACTTCGTAAGCTGCACAGCACTTAGATGAGAAAAAAAAAATACGGGACATAAGAGTATAGGTCATCTCCAACTCAGAGAATGAGTTCTCAGAAGTCTTGAATGAAAGTACCTTATGTTGAACAACTATGTAAAGGAAAACCAAACAAATGCCTCCCGTTACCATGAAAGACAAATTGTATTTATAGTATGGACATACTTTGACCTTGCCTCAGATTTTCCTGAATCTTGCCTAATGAATACACTGTCACTGTTTGATCAAATATGTTTTACATCTGACATCTTTTCTCTTAGGAAATGATAGACCCATCACTCAAGGTGTGATTGAAATAACGAGAACATATGAAGTCACAGGGAGATATCTTCTCTTTCAGTGTTGCTTTCAAGATCCCACATTCTTAAACCCGCTTTTAATGTATTTACTTTGGTTCTAGTGGCCAAGGATGTCAATATTCTTTTTGATGAATTAGAAGCTGTCAATAGTCCTTGCAAAGATGATGATTCCCTCCTTCACCCTGGAAACCTGACCAGTACTTCAGATGATGCCAGCAGATTAGAAACAGGGGGAGAGGTAAGAGTGTATGATTTCTTAAAAAAAAAAAAAAATGTGAAGCATGTTCCAATGGACCATTAAAGTTATAATCCCATCAAACTGTAGGTTTCTGGAAAACAAGGTTTTTATCCTCCTTTGATGTCCCCCATGGGTCTAGCACATTTTAGGAAACCTAAATCTACCTATGCTCAAAACAAACTTCCAATAGATCATACACTTACCTTCTTAAACTAGAGGCGTGATTCTTAAAACTGTCTACTGGTTTAAGATCTATATTCTAGGTGCCATAAGTGGTTAAAAAGTAAGCTTTACAGAGATGTACTTCCTTGTATAAATTCCTCAGCACATAGAATAGTGACATAAAGTGCACCAGCTCTCCATAGATGGTGTTGTCTGGATTTTTTGAGTCTTTGAGTTTCTGTTGGCTTTTGTAATCTGGAAACACTGCAGCTGTAAATAGTCATATCTGTTAGTGTGTCATTTTGGAAACAATATTGTGTTAGAGGCACTCACTATTTCTCAGATTGTGTCTTGGTGAAGTTTAATATTTCCTTTGTACGTGCACCATGGGTAGAGGTGATAAGCACACAGAATCAGAGTAATTTACTTTATTTATTTCCCATTGCTAAGGTTGTGTTATTTCAGAGACAAGTAACCATGGAAAGGATAACGCTTAAGCAGGGGAAATTGTTAACTTCTACCACACTTTGCAGACCTCTCCCCACAAGTTCCTTAAGCTACTATCCATGTCTTTTCTTTCTTTTTAAAAAGAAAAAATTCCTTCTGTCATCAGCTCTTCACACAGATGCTTTGGATAGCATAATGTGGCATAATGAATGGGCAGTAAAAGGGATCTCAGGAAGCAACTAGTCTCATCCCCTTAACTTACAAATGAGGAAACAGTCTCAGAAAGGTCAGGGCTTTGCTGAAGGTGCACAGGTTGTCATTCTGCTCAGGGCCAACCCTCCTCCTGATACTTACTCATGACTGTACATGTTTATTTAATTTTTACTGCTATGTTATTACTATTACTATTTCTGTGCTGGGGATGGAACCAAAGGCCTCACATATGATAGGTGGGCACTCTACCACTGAGTTCCCTTCCCAGCCCAAAGCCTTGTGTTTTTTTGGGGGGGTGGGGTGGGGTACTCAGGAGCACTCAACCACTGAGCCACATCCCCAGCCCAATTTTTGTATTTTATTAGAGACAGGGTCTCGCTGCATTACTTAGTGCCTCGCCATTGCTGAGGCTGGCTTGGAACTGACTATCCTCCTGTCTCAACCTCCTGAGCTGCTAGGATTACAGGTGTGTGCCACCACACCCAGCCCCAAAGCTCTGTTTTGGAAAGCAGCTGCTGATGTGCTTAAATCCACAGGATATTTTCCTTGCTTGGCAAATCTTTGTGGATGATGTATTTATTTAGGTAGATTCCTGAGTGCATCACAAGACAAAAGCCAAAAGGTGGTTAGTGAGGATTGATCACCATTGAAAACATCTGTTGAGACATTATGTATAGGCACTTCTGTTCCCCCTGGCTCAGAGCCTTCTTCTGGTGAGGTTGCACATACGACACTTGTACAAGAATGTGATTTCTAGCTTTGGAGGTCTAACACATTTGCCTTCTTCATGCTGGTATTTGGAAACTAATGTATTCTGTGGCCTAGAAAATATGGATTCCCCACTCCCACTTGGCTGGGTATACAAATACAATTTTGAAATCTATTAGCTTGCCACACTCTGTTCCAGCCTGACCAGCTCATACATGATGTTCTCTTTTAGTGTCATTTATCATTACAAGTTTAAAGAGGCTGGATGAAAATTCAAACCATTCCTTTAGTTCTTCACTTTTTATTTAATATCTGTAATATTTGATTACTGCAAAATAACATTTGTACCTTCAGTGTAAGTTATGCAGCATCATAATAAAACGAACACCTTGAACCATCTTCTAATTTATGAACTTAAAAGGTATTTTTTCAAATTCTGGTGACAGCCTCATCATAGGTTACTAACTCCAATGATTGTTTTTTAATGCTATGGGAAATTAACAGTAGCATGTCTATAAATAGCAAGGAGAAATGTTATTGTGTGAAACTTTTGTCTCAAATACTTTGAATATATATGTTTACTTAGATATCCAAAGATAACAAAGTAAATGTTTTTTCTTATTGTGGGAAAAAAATGAGAAACATGGGACCAGAATATTGCTAAAGCCATTGAAGCTACTTGCAATCCCATGTGTCTGCCCTACCGGAGAGGTGCCATCTTCCTGAATTTTGTACTTTTTACCCTTTTTACTGTAAAAATAGTTTTACCACACACAGATTCAGTTTTAACAATTTACTTTTAGATTTTTTAAAATTTTGTGTTTTATAAAACATGGTATGAAATCTCACTTGCTAATTTTCCTGTCAGTGTTGTTCTTAAGATTTATTTATTTTTGTTATTGTTGTTAGATGCACGACTCATTTTTTTTTTTTTTTTTTTTTGTGGCTCTGTAGTATTTCACTGTAGGCCCTTGTATAATTTACCCATTTATTGTGTGTCCATAGACATCTGAGTTGGTTACAATCTTTAAAAATTTTATATTAAGAATGAGGTTGCTTTGAATATTCAAATATACATCTCTTTATTGCCTTAACAAGAATTTTCCTAGAGTTGTATGTTCTGCAAGTGTTCAGTTTTGCCAGTTCAGTTAATGCCAGTGTGTTTTCCAAAGTTAGTATATCAATTTCCACTCTCACCTGCAGAATATGAGAATTCTCAATTGCTCCACATCCTTGCCAGTGCTTGGTAGTTTTAGATGTCTTGTGTTTTCCCCATTTTTATTTTATTTTATTTTTTGTCTACATTTTTTTATTAGAAAATGAAATTTTGATAAAACACATAGAACAAAATCCATTTAGCTTTAATTTTTCTTTAAAATTACCCACCTGAAGCTCAAGTTCATGAATGGCTTAAACTGGTCCCTTTCTCTTTGTATCCAGACAGTGCCAGAAAGAAACAAATCAAATGGACTTTACTTTAGAGATGGAAAATGTCGAATTGACTACATTCTTGTGTACAGAAAATCCAATCCCCAGACTGAAAAGAGAGAAGTATTTGAAAGAAATATTAGAGCAGAAGGATTACAAATGGAGAAAGAGGTAAATAGCTTTGTTTGGATGAGAAAAATATATACATCTATTTGTATCAAGTTGATTTTAAAAATGGGCAATTAGTCATTATGTTAATAGAACATTTGTTTGGTCAGAGTTTGCCAACCTTCACTATTTGGGGAAAGTTCCAGCAATTAGACTTTTGCATTGTGTTTTGCCTTGGAGGGCATTGTAATGCCAAATGATTCAATGACAATGAAAATATTCTATCCCAATTAAATGGATTATTTCAAAGTGTGATCATTTGCCTCACTTTCTATATTTGCTGTTTCTCTGGTATGTGTAAATGGAGGATGAAATGCTGTCATCCCTCTGGAAGCCATTTTTATATTTCAGGAAATACCGTGGGCTTGGGCACCCTTGCACACCAGAAGAGACTGGCTGATTTGGCCCCAAACATCTGGAATTTACAGAATGATTCTAGTTTCAAGAGACATTCAGTTTGTTGTTATCATGTTCACAAACTCAAGAGCTACTTTGCCAGCCATTTGCTCTCTCCCTTCCCTGTCTTCTCTGCATGGGTAGTATTAAGGAAGAACTAAGCAAACAAGAGGCCTGGTCAGGCCTCCAATGAAAATTCTCAATGGGCTTACTGTGTATCCAGAAATACTGTGCATATTTGTAGAACCTGACCCTGTTAATCCATCTCAAATTTTCCCTAAACACTGTGCAAAGCTTCTATTAGCTTTCCTTAATCAATAAGGAAAACATGTTGACAAATAAAAATGACTGTGTCTGCTTCTTTGAATTCAGACATGAGGGTTTTTTTTTTGTATGGAAGCAACTGCAGTTCATGCAACCTGCAGGTTATATTGAAGCATCAAATTAGAGGCATATTTTGCCCACACTTGTTATGCTGGTCTTGGGAAACTTTTAAATAAATGATATTTTTCCAGATCTGTTAGACTAACCTCAAACCTTGAACATTTATAACACAGAAACAGTATTTTTCTGGAATTCTTCCAAAAAAAGAACTAGAAAAACCGTGGGGAGAGTGTCATCTTAAGTGAACAGTTTCTTAATCTCAGCTTGCTCAGCAGACTGTCTCAACTTGAGGTTCCCTTAGAGCACAGACAGTATTAAAAGTCTTTTTTTTTTTTTTCCAGCTTTGTGGGATTCCAGGAAATCTTTCCTATGCCAGTTGAGCATATCATTGATAAATCTTGGTCTTTAAGTTCTTATTGAGACAATTATATACTCTCTTTTCTTAATATTAATAGCACATTAATGAATTTATCTTTAAAAGCCTTTCCCATTGTTATTTTTTCTTACTCCTAAATAGCAGAATTCTTAGATGAAGAAATGAAAGATATGAACTTATCTGCATGATCTGAAATAATAAAAGTCCATTCTGACTTTGTCACAATTTTGCTTCTCATCATGATAGGTAGCTTTGTCCAATTAATGAGAGATTTTCATTTTGAGCTTCACCACTAATCTCTCCCTTCCTAGGGTTTCTTCTGTATAGATCTTTTCAATGTCATTCTCCTTATTCATTAAATTCAAAAAGCCTAATACTTTTCCAAATAATATATATTACTGAAAAGCTTCCAAATCTCCTGTTGTGTATCCTGAGACATCATCTGTCCAGCCACCAGAATTGCAGCAGGAGGCTGCGGAGGAGAGTTCTGCCTGTCTTGCAGTTGTTCTACCGAGCTCAGTGACGACTGTAGTGTGGCAGGTGGGATGCTGGTATCATTTGGGCTTTTAAATTTTAATAGATAGCTATTTATTTTAATGTGTATTAGAAAAAATAGCAATTGGAAAAGCAGCAAAACTTCAAAAATAATTATTTGGGCATCTCTCCTTTCCTCCCTGATTTCCTCTCTAGACAGCACCTTCCCTAGTTTTCCTTTTCCCTGCAGTCCTCTACACACCACCAACAGATAGACCTTCCGTTTTCTGGAACATTTTTCCTACGCAGCCTTTCTACTGCCTGGCTGTCTTGCCCTCACACCCACAGCTTTCGCATAAGCAGCACATTTTGTCCCTAGCTCAGACTCCCAGCTCTGCTTTGCCTCTTCATGGTCTCTGCTAGCTCAGCAAAAGGGACCTTCGCAGGTTGTCGTGCTTAGGAAGCAGCAGGAAATTATAGGTAAATTAATTCTTCTCTGCCACAAATAATTAAAATGTCCCTTGGTGGAACAATAAACAAATCTGTGTTTACATTGTGTTAAGATTTAGAAACCACTGGAAGCACTTCCATTTAAAGCGAGTTCTTCGTAAACAGCTGCAGCACAGAGACAACAATTCTAATGACTATTTCAACTTCCAGAAGTTACTCCAACCTTTTATAAGACACAAAACAGAAACTGTAGTTCAAGGTTGCAAAGAAGAAAAAAAAGTGAATCCCAGGGAGCTTTCTATGAATCCATGTCCATCTGAGATGATTGACACTAAGTACATTTTACAAATTACTAGTGTCTTCTTCATTAGCTGTGTGTCATAATGTCCAACAGTTATGGAAAACATGTTTGACACACTGAGCTTTATATTTCTGAATGGATAAAGACAGGCTCTGTAGTTCAGTTTTACACAGGAAAGTCCTTATTTCTTCTAACATTGAATTTTGAGAAACACAATTAGGAGAATCTTAATCATTATAAAAGTGAGGACACAGTCAAATGTAATCTTTCTTAAAACCTTTGTTCCAGCCTGATTAGTCAGCAAGATGTGCTTACCTTGGCACTCTGGGTCTTTAATATTCTATAACTTGGATTCATATTAGCCCAGAGAAAGCAATTCACAGCAAAGTTTCCAAATAAAATATCACTAAGTCCAAGTGATTTGTTTCCTAGTTTGTCTATTTAAAAGGATTTTTAAAGAGATCACATTTATTAATTCACATTTTGCATTTTCCCCCATTTTAAATCCTATGTCTACTATCAATCTTTTTGTACCTATTTTGAAGTTGTTGTCATTTTTAGGAGGTTTATATTTTCCTTTCTATAGCCAGTCACATCATGGATGACTTTTGAATTATTTGGGATGAGTGAGAAGTGGGCATATTAATGGAAAAGACCTCCACCTCCTTTAGAATCATGTGGAGCATGAGAGAAGACCCCTATCATTACAGCCATTATAAAACAACTACAATTATATAAATCATACCATCTGGATAATAGCTAATTCATTCAACAAATATTTATCACACTCCCACTCGGCCAGGCATTGCTCTGAGCACTAGGAACTTAGCAATGAATAAAAGAGACAAAAATCCTTGCCTTGTTGGAACATTAAGCACAAAATAAGAAAGAAAAGTAGGAGGCATTGAGAGGGACTTACAATTTTATAAAAGCAGGCAAAAGTGGGCCTGTCTTCCATAGAGAGAGAGGAGAGAGAGAGAGCAGCAAGTGCTAAGGTCCTGAGACAGGAACATGCCAGGTAGGTTTGTAAGATAGTGAGGAGAGCCGGGCGCGGTGGCGCACCAGTTTGTGAAGGAGGATCACGAGTTCAAAGCCAGCCTCAGCAATGAGGGGTGAGACCCTGTCTCTAATAAAATACAAAAAAGGTGAGTGAATTTATAGCAGCAAGGCATATAGAAGCCAGATGACCCTGGGGGCCTTAACAGTTATTAGGGAAATCTAGTTTTCTCTAAGAGACTTGGGGAGCTGTTGGAAAGTTTTGAGCGCAAGCATAAGAAGATCTGATTTCTGTTTTATTAGGGTTACTCTAGCTATCTGGTAAGATCAGACTATGGGAAGGGGAGAGGTAGCAAGGGCAGGAGCAGGGGCATTAGGAGATTGGTTGCAAAAATACATGCAAGAGATGATGGAGGTCAAGCACGTAGTAGAGAAGATGTGATGAGAAGGGTACAAAGTGGAGCTGATGGAAATTGCAGAAAAGAGCCACATGGTATTCATCAAGCCATTAGAAGAAAAGAGTTGCCAGGGACGTAGAAAAGAGTGAGCCTCAGTGTAGTCTTGTTAACTCTGAGGTGCCCCAATGGAGATGTGGGGTAGAAGAGTCTGCAATTTGGGAAGAGATCTGAGATAGGTTTACCTGGATGATATTTCCAAGGGAACGAGTGCCAATGAAGACTACAGTTGCAAGGATCAAGTTGTAATACAGGGCACAACTATATTATGATTGTGGAGGATAAAGAGGAGCCAGCAGAGAGACTGAGAAGGAGCCATCCATCACCAGGGAGCCAGGAAGAAAATCTAGAGTGTACGGTGCCTGGAACAGTGTTTCAGGAGAAAGGAGTAATAATACAGTGTACCAAATACTCCTGATGGAGTAAGATGAAAACTGAAAGTTAATCATTGGGTTTCACAATGTGGAGGGTTCTGGGTGAGCTGGGAAAGAGAAGTTTCAGTGTAAAAGTGGGAGAGAAAGCATCAAGAAAAAGAAGCAGCAGAAAATATCCAGACAACATCTATAAACTGCTCTTTCAAGGAAAGGGAAGGAGAGAAACGAGGTAAGAAGTTGGATCAATAAAGAGTTCTTTTTATTTAAGATGAGAGAAAATGGCTGCATGTTTTCATGCTAATAGAAATTTCCTACTTGAAAAGAAAATTCATGTTGGGGAAGAGCAAGGGGAGAATTTTTGGAGCAATGTCCTTGAAGTAGTAGGGGAAGAAACTCCTCATTATACAGACCTCCTTACCTGTGTCTGTGCCCACAGGTGCTACTCTCCTCTGGGCTAAGGACCTGTTTATGCTCCTAGCTAAGGACCACATTTATGCACAAATCCCATCTCCTCAGCCCCACTCCAATACATTACCCCCAGAGAAATAAAGATAGTAAGTTTTAAAAAACTAAAATGCATAAAATCAGGCAGTTCATCAAAACAGCTTGTTTTGGTCTTCACAAATCTTGAAGGACTTTAAAAAAATCAAACTAAAATAAGTGTGTGTGTGTGTGTGTGTGTGTGTGTACACATCTGTATTCAAAGTTGGTTATTGTGTACATTTTTCCTTGAGACAAAGACAGAAATATTATACTCAATATTTTTATTTAGTATTATTTTATTTCATTTAGTATTATTTCAATATAGTATTACTCAATATTTTCACACATTTATTAAGCACTTACTATTATCATCTCCATTTCACAGATGAGACAATGGAGACAAAGCAGTACCTTGCTGCAGGTGACATAGCCAGTAAGAGAGAATGCAGGACCAAAGCCCAAGCATACTTGCTCTTGACCTTAAATTGTGTTGATTCCTGGTTGCTAGTGGTGCATCTCAAGGTTAAGGAGGTTAGGAGGCAACTGAGTAAAGTTATGAGGATGAAAAGGAAACAGGGAAATTGGGGTGAATTATGAAGTCGTGTGCTCCCTAAGTTGTAGTTCACGTGTACTTTGGCCCCCAGTAGTCATGGATTTGAATCTCGGTATAAGCACTTAAGAACTGAGTGGTCTTGGGAAATTTACCAAACTTTCTGAATTTTTGTTTCCATTATTTAATAAGAAGAATGAGATTATTTACCACTAATTGTTATAAGGATTAAGTGAGCCCATATATGTGAATTTGTAGTAGGGTTGAATCTGTTTTTTTAATTTATTTTTACATTAGTTTTCATTTCATTGTTTTTCAGTATATTTTTTCCAGTTATCTTCTATTTACAGCATGTGCTATTGACTTTTCATGTATGACTATGATGTACATGTTTTGACAAAATAATTATTTTTCAAAGTGAGTCAATTTAAAGTATATATGCAATTGAAATTTTGTAGATCATATACAAATTTCTGGAACTCACAGAACACAGACCCTACGTCTGTGACATCAGCTTCCTTTTCACACTTTTGCATTCATTCTCCCCTCCCCTTGAGTTCAGGTGGGGCCTGTGACTTGTTTAAAACCAATAGAATGTGACATTTGTTGTAACAGAGTAATGGAATGTCACTATTGTAATTACATTATAGTATGTGAAACTCTATCTTAGCAGACTAGAGTTGGAAAGAATCCACCTGAGTGGCTTCAAAGAAAATAATGGTAATGTTGCAAGATGGTCATGAAGGGTCACCTGGCAAGGGAAGGTGAGGCAGCCTGTAGGAGCTAAGTGGCCCCTGTTGACAGCCAGCAGCAAACAGAGGCCTTAGTTCCACAGTTGGAAGGAGATGAATACTGCCAACAACCAGGGGCTCTTGGAAACAGATCTTTCTTCAATCAAGCCTCTGATGAAACCACAACCCTGGCCAAGTTCTGAATTGTAGCCTGGTGAAGCCCTGAAGCAAAGGACCCAGCTAAGCTATGCCTGTCTTCTGATCTAGAGAAACTGTGAGATAATTAATGTGTGTCTTGTTAAGCTGATAAAAACTATGGTAATTTTTCATGGAAAAAATAGGTCATTAATACAGTGATTTAGACATTCTGAGTGCTCATCTAGTTCTAGCATAACAAAGCCATGTGCTCTTGGGAAAGTTAGATCCCATTATTAGCTTCACTTTGAAGATAAACTATCTCATAAGTTATTATAATTAAATGAGATAATTTTTATCAAGTGCTTATCTCTGTCCTTGTCAGCATTTAGTAAATCTTTATTATCATCCTCATGGTTATCAACATAGCTAACTACGATGATTAACACTGTTACTTTTAAAGTAATTTTTAAGGCAAACTTTTTAGAAAATGTTTGTTTATTTAGTTTTGCAGTACTGTGGATCAGGTACCAGGGTCTCCCACTTGCTAGGTAAATGCTCTATCACTGAGCTACATCCCCTGCCCTGAAAAATTTCAAACAGTTTACAAACCTTTCAAAATATAACCATTAGGACTAGCAACCTCGATTGACATCAATTGACCACATATGGCATATGCATTAATGGGATTTATAATTATCTTTAATGCTCTTGAACTAGCTTAGAATACATTAAGTAACAACTCTAGTGTTTTCAAAGTTCAGACATTTATCTGCCTCAACAGAATTTGGCTTTGGTTTCATCTGGAATAAAATCATAGATCAACTCAGAGCTAAAACAAATAAAACAACTTTCTTGATTGTCCATTCTAGTCTTCCTTTACCCTCCTTCCGGGGAAAATGTCACAAAGATTCTTCCATTTAAAGTACTAGTCTCTACCTTCATAAGCTTCCTGTCTATACTTTCTGTTTTTCATCCCTGTTTATGTTCTCAACCACATCTAGTTTATTGCTCTCCTATGATCCACAGCTCTGAGGATATGAGGAGAGAGGCACTATAGACTTCTTCTTTCTTGCATCATTAAAACCATAATCCTGAGTTTCTAGAATAAATCAATGTCAGGACAACCTGAACTACCCAAATTCCTGTTCTCTAGTGCTTCCTGGTCTCAAAAGAAAGAAATTAAAATCTGACTCCACTCAATAATTTTATAGTCCTTACATGTTCCACACATATATTACCAAGAGTCCCAAGTTGGGGGGAAGATAAAGGAGATTTAAACACAGTTTAACCAAAGATTGAAGAAAAAAGATTTTCTTCTGGATCTCAAAGCTCTGGAAATTCCTTCAATGTCTTCCCAGGATTTCCAATACTGGGTCACACTTGTAGTGGCTTTTTTTGTTAACTAGTGTCTGAGGTAGGATTTCCTAAGCAGAAGCCAATCCTAAAGCAAGACATCTTGCAAAAGGTGTTGACTGGTGGGCTAGTCTCAAGAGATGGGAGGGAGGGAAGCAGAAGAGAAAAGCTAAGTCAAGAATGTGGCCTTAGCTTGACATGAATTTCAGCCTGATCCAAGAGAGAAACTATGGAGCGGGAAGTACACCACAGAATCTGGGCCGCCATGACATTCAGTCATTGGCCAAGGTCTATGAAGGTCTTAGGAAGTGGACACTGTTTCTGCTTGGCTGAGGGTGATTTTCCAACACTGAGGTGACTCACCTTCTGGGCTGGGCCCCTCAGCATCCATTACACTGGCATTGAGTTAGTAGCAGAGATATCCTGCCAAATCTGCAGGATTCAAGCAGCCCATTTTGAGATCCTAGCAATCACAGAATTCACAGCGGTCTTTGCTGAGAGTGAGGAAAGAAAGAACTAGAGCACATGGGCATTTATTCTGTTTTGATTCACCAAGTTGTTTTCCTATATTTAAGATACTAGATCTTACAGGCAAAGATCTCATGTTGCTGCTGCAAATCACTTTGGGGGAAGAGAGTCTGTCTTACTAGTTTTTATATCCCAGAGACTTACCCCTATACTTAGCTTATGGAATTTTGAGTTTGCTACTTGCAAGTAGCTAATTTCCCTGGCTGTGTCTAGGTAATACCAATCAATTCACTTATATGGTTTCTCTACATTAGCAGTATTAAAATATTGTGCCGAGTAATTCTTTGTTGTAGGGGGCTGTCCTGTGCATTATAGGATATTTAGCAGTATCCCTGGCCTCTACTCAACAGATGCCAGTAATACCCTGTTTTAGTCTGCTTTTTCATCACTGTGACCAAAAGACTTGACAAGAATAATTTTAGAGGAGAAAAAGTTTATTTGGCATTCATAGTTTCAGAGGTCTTAGTGTATAGATGACCAACTCCATTGCTCTGGGCAGAGCATCATGGAAGAAGGGTGTGATGAAGAAAAGTAGCTCAGGACATGGCATCAAGAAGCAGAGAGAGAGAGAGAGAGAGAGAGAGAGAGAGAGAGACACTCTGCTCACCAGGGACAAAGTATGAACCTGAAAGGCCTGCTGCCAGGGACCTCTCTCCTCTAGCCATGCCCTACCTGCTTATAGTTAGCACCCAGTTAATCCACATCAGTGAATTAATGCACTGATTAAGGCTCTCATAAACCAATCATTTCACCTCTAAACTTCCTCACATTGTCTTACACATAAGCTTTTGGAGGATACCTAATATCTGAACTATAATGTACCCACTCCAAATTATGACAACCAAAAATGTCTCCAAGCATTGTTACATGTCCCGGAAGGCGGAGGGAGTCATTCCCATTTGGGAATCACTGAATTAGACCCTTAATCCAACTTTACATAGTCTTTTGTTGTGTCTATGAGGTAGCCAGAGGAATTAAAGTCATCTGTTCCATGCTTTCATCCGTGTGACTTAAGAACTGTTAACATCAGACTCTTGAATTGGAAAAGAGGCTCATGTATTTGATGGCCTCTCAAGATAGACAACTTGGATTTACATCTGTTTGCTACTTTACCACTTCCAAATAACTGATCAAGGTATTTAACTGCTCTGTGCACCAGTTTCTTCATTTATTAAATGGTAAATAATTTCTATCTCCTGGGGCTATTACAAAGATAAAATGAGTTAATACATTCTACTGTGCTTAGTAGAGTCTGGCATACATAAGTGCTCAACAATGGTTGTTGATGGTACTGGTAAAGAAGGGAGGGCTTCAGTCATTGGTCATCCTGTTTTCCAGTCTCATGCATTCAACCCTGTCTCTATCACCTCTTGAACTGAGGGTCTCTGTACGTGTTTAGGAAAAGCCCAAGAGATCTGGTATTGCAAAAGCGAGAGATTCTAATGGTAAGTTCCACCTCATCACCAGGATTGGTCTATCTACCACTGCCCCATATTAGTCCATAGAACCAGGGCATTATTCTTAAACATCTGGTTATTAACACAGCTTTATCAAAATGGTGATGGGTAGGGGATGTGCTCTCTCCTGTTTTTTCTTCCCTTCCTCCCAGTTTAATTTCTGAGATTAGTTAAAATCCAAAGGCCTTATCATCACCTCAGTTTCTTTTGTTTATTTAAGAAGACAAAGTTTAATCAAAACATTTCTGTTGCCATGTCAAGATGACCAGTGCAAAGTTATTTTGAACTGATATATTCAAAGGATTGTTCTAAACCAATACATATTTCATTTGACCCATTCATATTCTTTCACTCAAAACAGAACACCTTAAAGGAGAAAAAATATCCCTTGTATGAGGCACAGCTGAAGAGCTGAAGTCATATTGTGAGCTATTGTTACTTCCCACAAAAAGAAGCTTAACCTGAAATATCTTCTCAGTGGTCTAATTTGAACTTTTCTGATATAAAGCACATTTTGCATTTTCATCAAATGTGTACCATGTGCACCAAATGTCAGCATCATATTGTTGTACCTTTGAAAGAAACTGAAGTCTTTTCTTTATGGTGTTATTTTTGTTCCTTTTTTTCCTTTTAACCACATGTTATGTTAAAGTGCTGGTAATTATGCAAAGTATATACTATGAATATGACACTAATTATTCATTGATGACATGGAAAATTTTTGAAACTTTAAAGCGGTCCAGAGAACTATAAATCCATGGTCTCTTGCTTGTAATACTTACAAGTAGAAAATTTGGGGAAGAAAAAAGAATTGCAAGTTGAATTTTACCAACCAAACCTGACATACCTTCGATGCAAAAGTGATGAGACAGCTCTGTCCCCTGAGGCAGAGACTAAGGCTTCTTTCACTTCCAGTGGGGTCTTAGGCATGCTTTTTTAAAAAATCAGTCCCTTTTAGTTATACATAACATTAGGGTTCATTTTTACATAATTATGCAAGCATGGAATACAATTTGCTCTAATTCAGTCCCAGTACTTCCCTTTTCCCTCCTCTCTTCCCTCCTCTCATTCCCTTCTCTCTACTCGTCTTTCTGCTATTGATTTATAGTTTTTAAAAAATCAGTGCCTTGTGGATATACATGAAGGCAAGATTCACTGTGGTCTATTCATATATGTACCTAGGTTAGACTCAGGTGTATTTTAGGAGTAGTCAGTGGCATTTGGACTCCATTTTTTGATGGAACCATTTATTCATACATTCATCAAATATCCAATAGATATTATTGAGGAAAGATAAGCATTCAATAAATATGTCATGGAATGCATTGCTGTGGAGAAAAATGCAAGAATACTGAGAGGGAGTCACTATTTCATTTTGGCTTCATGGGAAGTCTGTGATAATGGGGGAACTAAGCCCAACTCTGTAAGGCTGTTGTTGAGATTACTCCATTATTTTTGACATTATTAGGATTATATTTGCCTTGTGTTTCCCTTACACTGACTGCATGTAGGAAGAATAAATTGAACAACTGGGTCGGGGAGAAGGCTATTGAAGAGGAAACTGGCTGAATTTGACTGGGGTCTGGGAGAACTCTTACAGTGCACAGAGCTAGGGAGAGATCATATGCCTGAGCAGTGTCGTGGCCTTTTGAGAGGCCCACCTTGTTTGTAATCCCTCCCTAACTTGTCCTTCGCCATTGTCAGTTTAGTTTTCCCTCTAGGTACTACCTCCTCACTTCTGCCTGCCATATGCCTAAAGTTTCTTCTTTGAAATTCTTCCCTAGTGCATATAACTGGTTGGCCCCTCTTTCAGTTGAAATTGTGCAGGAAAACCAGCTACTCTGTGTCTTCCAAGAATGAAGTTTTTAGTATACATGTTTATAACACTGCTGTAAAGACTTGAGAGTGAAGGTCAGGGAAGCTGCCTTCAGCTACTTCAGACTAAAGCACCATAGCACAGAGAAGTGGGGTCTCAGGAGTTACATGGAAGCTTCGGGGAACCTCAAGAGTGTCTGACTGCAATGCTCAGAAACTTACCTGAAGCTGCTTAGAATCTTGCATCTTCCCATACAACTGCCTCTGTCTGCTTCCCTAAAGGAAGAAATGGCCTCTCCCTTTCCACCTTTCAAATCTCACCTGAACACCTCACCTTGTTTACACTAACCCTAACTCCATGGGGAAGGGGATTCTTGGAAGTATAGTACCAGTTTCTCCTTGTCAACGCAGAGGAGGCCTCAGAAGGAGATGTCAGAGATGCCAGGCTGAAAACAAATAGTCTAGGGTGCAGCCACCAACCCTCCTTCTGACAGGTTTGACTGACCACCTGTCCCTTCACTTAAGACTGTGCTAGCCCCATCTCTGTAAAACCCCAATGATTTCACAATTATAACACATGCACTCTAACACCGTATTCAAGATTATGGAGGAGCAACCATTTCTGGTTCTTCGTGTGGGCATGGCTGGCTAGTTTTTCCATTGTCAGAGTTCCTCCCCAACACTCACACCTTTGTTCTGACACCAACACTAGGTGGTTCTTTGTTTAAAGCAGAGATATATTCATTGAGACCCAAACTTTAATTGGGAAGTTAGTAGCATCACTCTGCATAAAGAAACATCCTGTGTTTTGATGAAGGGAAAGAGGAAAGAAGAAAGAAAAGACAAGGTGAAAGTTCCTTGCCCTATAACTGCCCACAAAGAAATAAAAGAAGGTTCCTTCCACCACTTCTGGCTCTTGCTGTGTTAATGTGTCAATTTTTATTCACAGTTGCTTTGAATCTCTGTTATATTCCAGGCCCTTTGCCATACACTAGGCAATCAAAAATGAATAAGTGTTCCAGTTATCTGTAGTTTCACAACAAACAACTTCACAATTTGGTGGCTTAAAACGATCTTCATTTGTTTTGCTCTCAAGCCTGTGATTGGGCAAGGCTGAATAGGTCAGCTTCTTTCTGGGGTATCAGTTGAAACAGCACCACTAGGGCCTGGAGGATCCCTATCCAGGTGGCTGATTCCCAGAACTGGAAAGTCAGTGCTGGCTGGCAGTTGAGCACTTAGCCAGGGCTGTGGGCTGCAGACCTGGTCTCTTCCATTCCTCATGACATGGTGGCTGGGTTGCAAGGTGGATGCTCAATTCTGTGATCAAGCTCCAGAAGCAGTGTCTTCTGCTGTATTCCATTGGTAAAGGCTGGATTAAAGAGAAGGGACATAGATTCCACTACTTGATGGAGAGTGGTAAGATTCTAGATGATGTGTGGGATGAGAGAGAATGTGGGAGCCATCGCTGGAAAATATAACTGGCCATCCATAATAAACTCCGTGTGCTTGAGGAACTCACTGATCAGAGATGAAAGCAGTCGTGAAACAGGAACAGAGTCTGAAAGTTTCTATGAGAACACTAAGAGAATTTTATGCTTTGACAGAGGTTTCCAGAAGATTAAAGGAGGTGGCACGTGTCTTAAAGGATGAGCAGGTATTTACCTTGCTAGAAGTTACAAGGGCATGACATTCCAGATGGCAAACATGAGCAAAGGCACAGTGAGCTTTGGGTTGAGGCATCCTGGCTCCTGTGTGCATCTCTCCTTCCCAGTTGGAGAGTGAATTCCTTGAGGACCCCACAGGTTTGCCCACAAAACCTGGCCCACCCCCTCGTCTTGACTTGCACAGTGTTTGTACTAGGTCAGCAATTTCCCTTGCATAAAATGCATGACAGATGAAATTGTTCTAATCCTTAGTGACAGGCCTAGCTTGATATGTATATTTTAGCCATTTCCACCTCCCAAATGCTCTAGCTTAATATAATTTAGCTTCTTTACAACCAAATCCATAGACTTCTATTTATTTTATTATAATTAAATATTTTATTATTTAAAAATTAATAGGTTCATGATAGAAAAGCATGATAAGAGGTCAACAATCAAGTCATAAAAATATTTCTAGATAGTCCTTAAAACTATTTAAAAGGTATTCAGTCATAATTTTAATTATATAGAGATGTCATTTCTTATCTCCAAAACTGGTTAAATAATGAAAATTATTACAATTATTCACAAGGCTGAGGGAACAGGTACTTCATGCACACTTTATGGTAATATAAATTAGAAAACTCTTATAAAAGCACATTTTGCAAAATGTAATAAATATACAGATGGGCTTAGCTTCTGGTTTATGTCTAGAGATTTGTCATGGAGACATGGTTCAATAATATAAAAATATGTCTACACAAAATATTCATAGCAGTAAAGATCATAATTCTAATGTACTGTAAACAACTTAAATGTCCAACTGTAAAAGAGTAGTTGAAAAAAATTTGATCCAGACACATAATGATCTTTATAACCTTAATGGAATGATTTTCAGGCTATATTATTAAATAAAGTAAGCTAACTACAATGGAATATCTATACTGAGCTCTTTTTGTGCAGATAAGGAAAAATATATACATATATACACAGAGAAAGAATAAATCAAAAATTGATGAGACTGATTATCTACAGTGGTGGGTAAATGGAACTTGGTAGAAGAGGGAAGAAACAGTAAAGAAAAAGTGACAGGAGAAAGGTATGACTTCTACTTAAATAAAGAGTCATATCATTGGTGGATTTCTTTTGGACCAGGGTTCAACTAAACCACCTGCACCTGCTATCATGATCTTGGTGGTCTTCCAGGAAGATGATATTTATTGCTCACTAGAGTCCTTTGTTTTTCAGTTCCATTTTCCATTCTCACTCTTTCTATACATGTTGAAATCATAAAGAGCTTTATAGAAGACCAGGAGTAGAGTAGGCTGAAGAAGGAAACTATACTACCTATGATTTCCTTGACCTTAGCAGGCCAGCAGGCAGGAAAGAAAATTAATCATGGGGAGACCTTGTGTCCATTAGTGTTTCAGAAATGCATTATGTTGTCCCTGGGGCCCCTCCTCCTCCCCCCTCCTCCTCTAAAGTTTCCTTAGCTCAGCTAGGATGTTATTTTGGATTGTACAGCAGTAAATCACTTTGGCATTCATTTGAGGCTGTCTTTATTCAGTTTCTCAGACCCTAATAAGTACCTCTGGGTCTTCTGAATTCCAGTTCTCCATTCAGTGATTCATGCAGAGCTCAGAAGAGTTATAACAGGATAACCTGTTTGAGGTGGCCACTGTTGCTTCTGATTGCCAGAAGGGATCTCCCACCCTACAGTTCTCTGTACAAACCCCAGTTGGATGAAAAACTGTTAGTCATGATTCTTTATGTCACCTAATGCTGTATTTGGTCTGTATTTGGTTGGCAAAACAAAGATAAGCAAGTAATTACTAATCTTAGTTTGTGATTTTCCTTTTTTTTTCTTTATACATTTATATGAAGCAAAAGTAGACCTTAATCCCCCTATGAAATAAAGTCTCTTAAGGGAAAGAGTTATAAGTGAACTCTTAAATACTTTAACCTAAGACTGGAATGAAAGTTGCTTTGAATGGGCTGAAATATTGTACTAAGTGTCATTGAAAGACATACTGACAGTGACAATGAGCCCCTGATTAATTGTCCCAGTCATTTTTTTTTTTTTTTTTAGCCATCATGTCATTTTCTTCATTATTTCTCTGTGACTCCATGGTCTATCATTATGACCACTCACTGGCAAGGCCCTGAATTCTTTCATTCCTTTATTCCTTAGACTTATTTGCTTGGCAAAGGCTTGACTTTGGTTAAGCACCACCTTCTTTGCCTTCATCTGAGTGGTTGAACGTTGCTGAAGAAAACATGCTAACTGGTTTATTTTAAATCATGACCACAGTCTGAGATGGTACCAAAGAATGCCCAAACAGCCTCAGAATTTTGCCTCCACCCTACACACATGTTAAGTTACTTCATTGCTCCTGGCCTCCTCCTTCCATCACTTTCTTTCTTTCCTAGCTTCTTTCTTTCTTTTATTCATTTATTTTTAAATGTCAATCATTCAGTAAACATACAGTGCCTGGCATGGTGCTAGGTACTTAGAACCCATCAGTGAACAAAACCACGAGTTCTGTCCTTGTGGAGCTCACCTTCTAGTGAGGGGGACAGTAAACGTAATGAGTAAGTAAGCAACATGGTATGCTAGAAGGTGGTAAATGCATGGCAAAGCAAAAGTCAACGGAGAATGGGAAGGGGTGTATGAAAGTGAAGGCATGGTGATTTCAAATAGGGTGTTCGGTGGGGGCTCACTGAAGATGACGTGTGACAGCAGCCTGGAGGACCTGAGGGAGTTGGTCCACAGCTATTTCACACTATCCTTCTTACCTCTCAACCCTCGCACATTTCCTTCTGCAACCCACCTCCCTGGCACACAGGCTCTGCTGATTACATCACCTATACTAAGATAGGAAATAGAAGCACTAAGACAGGATATTCCATGGCTCTCCACATTGCCCACCTCTCCTGTCCTTACTATGCATGAAGGGTCTGCCACCATCCCAGCAGCTCTCCTAATATTCACTGAGTCCCTTTCTGGGTCCTCTTCTCAAGGACTCTGATGCTGCCATTGTCCCCTCTCTCCTGCATCATCACTTTGGCCTCTTAGTTATTCACAGCCCCTGAAGCTTGAATCATTAGAAGAAAACTCCTGCAACCCCATGTTCTCCTGTAACAATGACCCCTTTTCTCTTCTACACTACGCACACACACACACACATATTCTTGAAGATTTGCTGAGTATCCTGTCTCCATTTCCTTTCTCCCTTACCATTCCACAGAAACCGCTTTTACACACATCACTTAGGGACAAATCCAGTGTTCCTCCATCCTGTCATCTCACTGGCCTTACCAACAGCGTTCCTTCACATGGTAGACTGTTTTCTCCTTGAAAAACCTTCTCTGCTTGGCTTTTGAAACATCTCATGCCTTCCTGGATGTCTCCCTTCGTCACTGGCCCTTTCTCAACCCCCTTCTCTTCTGTTTAATCTCTAAATTTTAGGGGGTCTTCATCTTGGGTCCCCTTTCCTTCTGTAACTCCATCTCACTGTGACCTCATCCTCCCAGTGACATGTAAAACTTCTACATGTAACTCAAGGTTTGTCATTTTCAGAGGCTTCAGGCAGCGGGATTTACTTGATGTCAGGATGGCAGGGCAGAGGGTAGGGACAGCTCTTACTAGTTATCTGAGACCCAGTACAATAGGAGCTTCATTCAGACACCTGCCTTTGTGGCCAGGAAGGATGAATTACAGATCAGTCTTCACAGGTGTGCTCACACTCAGAGCCTGCAGCTTATCATATGGTTCCAGTCTCTGCTGTGGGCCAGGAAGCTCAGACGTCCATGTGCTCCAAGGGAGAATACCAGGTTCCAGGAGCATACCACTGGTCACCACAGTGTGGTTTAAATATGTCAGATGGGATGAACTGTATGTGTAATGAATGTATACACACACACACACACACACACACACACACACATTATGCCAAGGAGGAACTGATGTGAATTGAGGTATAATCTATAACAGATTTCTCTGTTATAAAAATCATATGAGCCACATTTCTCAAAAGTTTTTTTCATAGCCTTTCATTTAAAACACTAGGTAAACTATACCACTATGTGCACTGTAGCATCTTCTAATATTGGTCATTATTCCATCAAGAGATCAATATAAAAAGCCTAGGAGAGATATCATAGCCTTTTCCAAGTGCATTCGAAAGTATTTCCAACGTTAAATTGCTTCTTCACTAGCAGCAGAAACAAAGGTTTCTGTCCTTTCTGGGTCATGCTTATTTCATGGCTGTTAATTGCAGTAGCTTTCTAAGGGCATAAAGACGCATGGGTTACTGAATGGATCATAGCCATGAATAGCCATCAGCAGATTGATCATTTGTGATAATGAAAAGCATAGCTGTGATGATATAGTTGTCCCCAAGTTCAACTTAATCTCGTACACCATCTTGATGAAGTAGGGAAAACGTTTTGATAGTCTGTAACAAGTAAAAGGATTTTTGGAGATTTATGGATCAGAACTGGCATTGCTTGCTTGTGAGAGGACATTTGGAGCTGCATGGTAGGAATATCCACAAAGGCAGACTTTTCTCTCCCAGTGGATATTGGACCAACTTCTGTTCATATTCTTCACATTATTAGTAGTGTGATAGTCACTCTGCTGAATTGTGAGTTCTCTGAGATCCTGGATCTTAGCCTTCTTTATATTTCTAGGCTCCAACGTAGTACCAATACACTAGGCAATGTAGTCCATAGATGTTAAGATTATCTTTACATGTTTGTTGAGTGACTTTATGAATGGCTGTGATGTGAGATAGAGAAAATATTTGCTTTGTATAATATATCAGTCTACTGTTTTCCTAAGCAGGTGACCTATGACATAGAAGGGATTCTATGTCAATGTGTATTAATTGGTACTGTGCATCAGATAGAACTCCTCCTCCTGGTGGCCTTGAGGACAGATGTGACCATTTGACCACTTCTATCTGATTAACTAGACACAGAAGTGGTATGCAGCCTTCTGAGGACCTCTGAGCTCTGCCTGCCTCTGGCAGAGTGCCCTATAAGAATGAACCACTGAGTCATTGAAGTGAGCTGACCTGTAATGGATAAGTAGCATGAACAGGGAATCAAGAAATAAACCTTTTTCATAACATCAATAAATAGGAACAATGCAATTAAGTTTTTCTAGAGTCACATATAAAAAGTAAAAAGAAATGTATAAAATTAATGTTTAATCCAAAAGAGCTAAAATATTATTATTTAAACATGCAATCAATATAGAAATGATTGAGATATTTTATATTCTTTGTGTATGTGTGTGTACTAAGTTTTCAAAATATGACATATATTTTACACAGGGAACACATCTTCGTGTGAATTAACTATACTTCAAGTACTCAATAGCCACATGGGGCTAGTGGCTATCTTATAGACAGTTCTATCAGTCACCGATGTTTGGTGATTATTATTCTTGTGGGATAATAAAGCCCAACATGACTACTACACCAAAACTGATTTTCCTCAGATACCTGATGCAGGGTTCCCTAGGCTTGATGTGGGGGTCACCAGGGGTGATGAAGTGTAACCGAGAGAGTGCTGCATTGTATTCACTTAATGGCAACACAGAGAACCTGTGTTGAAAGTGAAGATTGTGCTTAGCTCCTCAGCACTAGACATCTCCTAGTTGAAGCTTAGGGGAGAGTTCCTCATAAATTTAACCACATTGACAGCTCTGCAGTCAAGAAAATGAACATCTTTTTGTTTTAGCTAGGTAGTCAGTAATGTGAGAAAGCTACTCAAAGTCTAGATCCCAAGATGTTTAATTTGGAAAAGAGTCAATCTCAATACATGTATGCATAGTAACATCCAGGGTACTGGGAACAGAGCTGTAGGGAAGTTGTAAAGTCTCACAGATAACAGTGGACTATATAATTACAGCATTAAATAGTTAATATGTGACATGTATTAGTTTTATATCGCTACAGAAGAGATTTTCTCAAAATTAGAGTCTTCAACAGCTAATATTTATGCTCCCATAGTTTCTGAGGATCAGAAGTCTGGGTACAGCTCAGGTAGGTCCCTCTGAGACTGCCCTCCAGGTGTCAGCCAGTTTGTTCTCCTTTCCAGAGTTCAAGGTCCTTTCCCACAGTTATAGTTCCTGTGGTTGTAGGACTGGAGGCCCCATTTCCTTGCCTCTCAACTTGGGACTCTTGTCTTCTAGATGCCACTCAAAACTCACAGGGCCTCTTATAATATGGCAGCTTCTTGCTTTCAAACCAGTGGGAGAATCCCTCTGACCTCTGGGCTCTCTTTTAAGGACTCATCTGACCAGTTCAAGGCAATCCAGGAGAATCTGTTTTGACGAACTCAGTCAACTGAGTAATATCCTAATTACAATAGTGATAACTTTATATTCATAGATTCCACCCACACTCCAGCACACAGGTGCTTATTCAGCATTTCTACGTGTGGGGGCTTTCTTAGACGTCTATGCCTGAGACCTAAAGGAGTACGAATTTATCCAGAAGAGAACCAGCAGGTAAGAAGACTCTGAGACAATTACAGGCTTGGAAATTTGGAAAGAAAAAAGAAAACCAGTGTGTCTGGGGCCCAGAGAGATAGGGAAAGTGGCACAAGATAAGGGAGTAGACAGAGAATGCATTGGCTATGTTGCTAATTTTCCAGAGAGCCACTGGAAACCAGCTCACAATGCATTTTTAAAGACATATCTGACATCAGTGAGAATACATAGGCAAGGATGAAATGAGAGAGCCCAGATATGATTATGTTACAATATTCAAGAAGACTGCTGATGGAGACTTGGAGGATGGTGGCAGCAGATAGAGAAGTAGACAGAGTCAAGATAAATTTAAAACTAGGATCAATAAGGCTTGGTGTTTAATTTGATGTGGCATATGGAAAAAATAAGTCAAGTATGACTTTGGCACCTGAGCCAATGGGTGAAAGATTATACCATTTCTTAAATCTGGAGCCATTGAGAGGAGCAGTTTTGCCAAGAAGTGGATCCATTTTGGACATATTCAGTCTGTGCCAGTGAAACAACCAAGGACTTAGGCTATGACAACCTGGAACTTGGAAGAGTAGTCTAAGACAAAGATAAGAATCTTGGGAGACATTGGACTATAGGTGACGTCTCAAATCTTTGGGAAGAGAGATCTTCCAGAGAAAATGGGTAAAATGAAATTAGAGTCTGGATGGAGTCCTTGGGGAGGTCATTTCATAGACCTATTTCCAGTGACTGATGCTAATGTCATCTTCAAAGAATGAATATTATGACCATTTAGGGTAGTACAGTATCTCAGAGGCTTCTCACCACCACAACACATTAGGAGTGTATGTGTGTGTGTGTGTGTGTGTGTGAGAGAGAGAGAGAGAGAGAGAGAGAGAGAGAGAGAAAGGAACAGAGTGCTATAGAGAGAAAATTGCTTGGAATCAGCTGCAGTGTGTTGTGTTTTTTTTTTTTTTTTTTTTAAACAAACTCTGCTGTATCTCTAAGAGAATCAAGAATAACAGAAAAGAAAAGGAAAAGAAAAAGAAACAAGTCTTTTGGGAAACATATGTCCTCATTTTTCAGAGAAAACTGAAGCTCAGAAAAGTGCAAGTCATTTGCCCAGTGACACACAGCTTGTTAGATAGCAGCACCCTGATAGGAGTGGAAATTGCTTGGTGATTTCTTCCAGATCCTCAACCCTCCAGGAAAGTACATTTCTCCAAAGTTTAATAGACTGGATTCTAGACACATCAGTAAATCATAGCATCACCTATGGTTATCAGAATGTCCAACAAGCATTCTGTAACTGAAGGAGGAAGGACAGTCTCACTTCTTGGACTTATTACCACACTACTGTACCAGCTTCAGAACAACCTGGCAAGGTAGATATCCACCCCCCCCCTCCATTTAACACATGTAGAAACTGAGCCTCAGGAATTGTAATGTACCCAGAGATACCTGGTAGTGAGTGGCAGGACCAGACTTGAAGATTGCTCTTCCCACTGGCCTGACATTCCTAATAGGATTTTTAGAGGGAACTACGTATGCTATACTTTGGACTCCAATATGTCACCAACCATTTCTCCAAATAATAAAGTGCCAATGGAATCAAGTAGATGAGCTAAATACAAAAATGCAAAATTCAGGTGAGCTTCAGCTTTCCTCTTGTGGAGGACCAAATTTGAAGTCACGTGCGTTGATAAGCATCTGGACTCCATTCCTCATTCACTTTGTGACCTCAGCCAAAGCACCACACCTCTGTGTGCTTTAGTTCCTCATTTGTGATAGCTTAGAATAAGAATAGTGCCTACCTCATAGGTAGTGTGAAGATTAAATGATTTAATATATGTAAAAGCTCTAAAACACTAATGCACAATAGCACTGCATGGCTTTTCCTGCCTTTACCACTGCTCTTTGCTCATTTCGCTGTGATTTTTGTCATCCAAGAGGCTTGACTGAGTTCCCAGTTGGAAGTTAATACCTCCTTTTCACCCCAGATTTTGAAGGTTTTGCTTTGTTCTTTTAACAGCAGAGTTGTGAGAAAGTGATATCCAGGTAGTTACCTTAGGGGATACAGACCAGAGATGCAAGTGGCTATAGGTATTTGTATCTTTTTGCTCAATGAATTGAAACACCAAGCATATTTATGCCTCGGGGCCTTTGCTTTTTACTTTTCTCTTTTCCTAGAATGTTCTCTCCCTGTGTAATGAGATGGCCTTCTTCCAATCTCTGTTCAAATGTCGCCTTATCTAAAGGCCTATTCACACCACTCTATCTGCAGTGGCATCTCCTCCCCACTATTACTCTTTTCTTACCCTCTCTGTTCTTCAAAGCACACTATCAGAAATATTTTATATTTATTGATTGACAGCCTGTCTCCCCAACAGAACTTGAGTTCTGTGAGAGCAGGGGTTTGGTCTGCTTTGTTCACAGTTGGATTCCCAGCACCCAGAACTCCCCTGGCACATTGTAGGCCCTCAGTAAGGTCTGTGGGATTGATGAATGGATGAGTGTGTGAATGCTACCTTACAACTTGCATGACAGGACACATGGTCATCTGCAAAGACCACTGTGATTTCCAGGTGTGCTGCCACCTGCATAAGTTTGGTACAAGCTGAATGGCTTCAGCTCCTCCACCTGCAGGAGAAGGTACTACCTACCATGAAGTTTTCAGGGAAAACAACCTGTACATCTTTCTAAACACTGTATTTTTTTTCTCATCTAAATCCAAAGTTCCTTCAAATATACCTCCAATAAATCTAAAATTTGTTCATTTTTCTTCTTGTTGCATCCACTGTTTCCTGTCACCATCTTGTTTCACCTGACCTATGGGGACAACTTTCTTATCCAGATTTCCACTCCTGTACTCCCTCTGAACCATTCTCCACAAAATACTGAGTATACACTTTCAAAAACAAGTGACCCCTCCCATTTGTGATTTTCCATGAGCCTTAGAAAACAAAATACTCCCTGCCTCATGATTCCTGGACTGGCAAAGTCTGTTCCCAACCCTCCTCTCTAGCCACCTCTCAGGTAGCTCCCCATACCTCTCACTGAACAATGTCCTGTCACCTTGGCCTTTTAGGTCTTGGTACAGTCTTTGAGCCTTTGTATTTGCTGTTTCTTCTGTTTGGAATGATTTTAACTTGTCTCTTCCCATGGCTAACACCATCTTGAATCTTTTGTCTTCAGAGAGCAACCAGCCAGTCTGAAGCAAGGGCCCTCAGATGTAATTTTAAGCCATACGTTCACGTGTTGCTTAATGCTTATCTCTTGCTCTCTAGATTGTAAATTATGATTACTGTGGTAGATTAAGTACCTAACAGAATCCCTAATGCATTGTAGTAAACTAATGAATGTTTTGAGTGCTATTGAATGGATACAGGAAACTGTCACACAAGAACCTGTTAGGAGACCTTGAGAATCCTGAAGGGACTAGAGTAAGGAATTGGGGATTTACTCTCAGGGTTTCTTCTGTTTGGGCCTTGTAGCCAAAGACTAGTGAATCAATCCCAGATATTGGTTACCTGTTTTCCACCATCCCAGGTTATAACTTGGATGAGTAAGAATGCTGTGCTCTTTCTATCACACATATATGGTCTGGTCTGACTTGGAGATAATGAGAACAAACATATTTTTAGATGTTCTGCAAGAACCTTACCTATGTTGTGCCATTTAATACAATTCAGCCAAATATGTATTGCTATTGTTTCCCATTTTACAATTGAATATACTGAGGTACAGAAGGGTCAAATGGCTTATGAAGCTCACAGAGGTAAACAAGAATATAAACTTGTATATGTGCTTCCCAACCTCAGAATTGGCATCTTAAATGGTGCCCATACTACAGCTGCCCACCTGGCTCTGTACCTATACTTTCTTCCACATAATCCCAACCAGTCCTTTAAATACCACTTGCATCCAAGCCACACTTACTTTGTATCTCTGACCCAGACTGCTGCAGACTCATTTATCAAACTACTGCATGATATCTTCTCATGGACATCTTTAACTTAGCATTTTCAAAACTGGGTTCATGATCTACCTCCCTACCTCCATTCCCAAACTCAAACTCCCTCAATTTCCTCTTCTCAGCAAATGGGGCCAGGAATCCTGAAATCATAATGTGTGAAATGTGATTTCATGATACACACACACACACACACACACACACACACACACACATGCACATCATACTTCTTTGAATTGGTTGGATTTGCTTATGGTATGTCATTTTTTTTCTTTTTTCATTTTCTTTTCAAACTATTGTTTTATCTAAACTTCCTTTATGAAATTGTTACATATCAAGGTGAGGACTGTGATTTATATAACTTTGTATTCTTAGCATTTAGCATATGGAAGATATCAATATATTCTTGTTGAATTAAAGAAAGAGGAAATATTTTCTGTTTCTGTTTCAGATAGTTTCCGTGCTATTTGTAAATTTCTCTACTCATTAGTCTATGCAGACTTTTTCCAAACTTCACTAAATGGTCATTTTTCTTTTCTGAAGGTTCCAACCTAAAGGACTTTTATTGCGGTATATTAATGAAACAGCTTTGTGTTTTCATAAAAATGATTTTTATTTCTCTTCATTTTGGCACTTTCATACTTGGATTTATGTAGAAAGGGATATTTAACAGCAAGAAAAGACCTACATAGAAACAGCAGCGTAATCATTCAGCAGTAAAGAAAAGAGTGATACATGGGCCATGTAATTAGTAATCATCTGTTTCACATTTATTTTTCAGGGCTGATGTTCAGACAGTATGTACTAACAAGCAATAAGCCATACCTTCTCAGTTCTTCCTTGAAATTTTTAATATAAATAATAAGCTCCACACACTAAAATTTTCCCACACACATGTAAAAGGAACACCCACACATGTATGTGCACACATTCATGTGCACAGACACACACCTCATGAATCATATCATTCAAGGGAATTCATATAACATTTTTTCTCAAGATTATAGAAATAAATTTAATAGCCCCCAACCCAATCCTAATTCATGAATAGCTTAAATTTGCTTTACACTACAAGAGTGCTCTGGTTTTGTTGCTTTGTTTTCTAAAATATGAGATTCTCTTTTAAGATCAGTTTGTACAAGCTGGTAATGGAACAATTCAGAGAATAAGCATTTTAAATGTATGTTTATAGACTTGCCAACCTCAGAAGTTATTAGATAAAACTCACAAATTCATCAAAAGATGTGATGTTATGGTTTGGATATAGTGTCCCTCAAAGACTCGTGTTTTGAAGGCATGGTCCCCAATGCAGCAGTGTTCAGAGGTGGGCCTTTTGGGAAGTGATTGGGCTCTGACCTCAGCAGTGAACTCATCCATTGGTGGATTAATAGATTGATGACATTATAGGGAGGTGGTGAAACCTCCCAGTAGGTGGGACCTTGTTGGAGGAAGTAGGTCACTGGGGGTGTACTCTGGAAGGATAGATCTTGTCTGCCACCTCTTCTTCCTCTGCATCCCAGCTGTCATGAGATGAGAAGCTTTGCTCCACCAAACCCTTCCACCATGGTGTTTCTACTGTGGAGCCAGGTGACCATGCGCTGAAACTTGTGAGCCAAAATAAATCTCTCTTCCTCCTCTGAATTGCTTTTCTCAGGTATTTGTCACAGTTGTGAAAAGCTGACTAATGCATGTGGGTGTGGAATCATCTCTGTCTGGGACAAACATTCAGAGTGGCCATGAGCAAGTCATTTATCCTGTCTCTCTCTCTCCTCCTCTAAGACATCAAAGGAAAAAGCCTTCCTCACAACTTTGGGAATAAAGCAAGGGAACATGTGAAAGTGCTTTGACAATTACAAGGCCCTATAAATAAGTAAAATAATGGCATAATTTTTGTTGTTCTTATTGAATAAGGCAAATGAAGTTCTTTATATGAGGCTGAATAAATAAAAATAAAGCATGCTTTTATGCAGAAAATAGGGGATCCTGCATTTAAATTTTATTTGACACAGTATTGTTCAAGATAATGAACTTGGCTTTTCCACACATAGAAATGTGACATTTAAAATGTCCCTTAAGAGGAATATTTTAATGTATTCTCGGTAATGTTTTCATATATTCTTTTGAGAATGTCGAAAATGATAATTTTTTCCATTAGAATGTTTATTTTCTGAAGAACTAGCAGTCATAGTAAATCCATAGAGTATACAGCAGAATATATCCAGATTTGTTTGATTTTTTGATCAGATTCTGAGTCAATCCCATTCCTATGTTTTGTCTTCTTTTGTTACACAATTTTATTCTTTCAAAGCAAGATGGAAAAAAAAAAAAAAAAAACTTAAAGAAAACCTAGTGTGTTAGTCAGCTTTGTGTTGCTATGACAAAATATCTGAGATAATCAGCTTAAAAGGAGAAAGGGTTTATTTGGCTCATAGTTTCAGTCCATGGAAGGTTGATTCCATTGCTTTTAAGCTTGTGATGAGGCAGCACATCATGATGGGGAGCAAGTGGTGGGGCAAATCTGCTCCATGACAGCCAGAAAGCAAAGGAGAAACCAGTGACTTGAAAAATTGTGCTTTTTATATGTAATATGAAATGAAATGCACTCTGTAAGCATGTATAACAAATTAGAATAAAACCAAAAATAATTAAAACAATAAAAAAGAGAAATAAGAAGGGGCCAGCATCTCAAAGTTCCCTTCCAGAACACAATGACCTAACTTTATTCCAATAGGCCTCATGCCCTAAGGGTTCCATCACCTCCCAACATTGTCAAATATTAGAGATGAAAACTTCAACACATGGGCTTCTAAGGAACATTCAAGATCCAAATTCTAGCACCTAGGTGAATTTAAAGAATTCCACTACCTCAATTAAAATTTCCAATTGAAGAAGCCACAAAACCAACTCTTTTTTTGTTTTTTAATGTAAACAACAATCAATCAAAAACCATTTTGGAGAAATATATTTCTATTTATTCTTCCTTTGGCTTTATAACTTTGAAAATTGTGTACTAGGTATTTTCCAAAGCCAAAATGCTTCTGTTAAGCTAGGAGACCATTTGAGATCACCAAGGCATCAATGGTGTGTGTGTGTGTGTGTGTGTGTGTGTGTGTGTGTGTGTATTTATTTACATGTTCTTTATGTGCACTGAAGCCTGTGAGCTCATTTGTGCCCCCTTGACCACTTAACTTGAAGCATCTGTGTAAGGAGAATTGAATGTAGCAATTTACTGAACAAAAAAAATCAGTTTTAGAGAGACAAAGTACTGGTTCAGTTGTTGCTAGCTTGTCCATTGTTTAGCAGATGCCTCATCCATCATAACTTGTTATGTTGGCTTCAGTGACAGTTGCTTCTGTTTCACAGGACTCAACAGCATTCACCTGGGCCAGGTCTAACTGTTCACATCTTGCTAATCACATTCATAGATCACACACAAATATTGGTGTATGTTCTCTCTATATTAGGCACTGTGCTAGGACCAGAATTACAGACCATTTCTTGTCCTCAGAGGGGTTATATTCAGGACACTACTTGTCTCAAGCTGAAAGGTAAAACCTCATTTCAGCTTGAAGCAGGAAAGTTTTTAGACCAATATCAGAGGATTCCCCCTATTACTATGGACATGGGCAGTGGCTTTCCTACCCACAGGAATTTCAGCATCACACCAGAGTTGTAACACTGTAGTTGATACCAGTTTGATTTGCATAATATCTTGATTAGCTTGTATAGATTAAGTACTGCATTTATAAACCCAGCAAGAAGAAGCTGAATTAAAGTATTAGACATGAATTACAATTGCATATCATCTGAAATTTAAAAAAAAAAAAAAATTCTTGGAGTGCAGATTTATCCCAGTGAGACCGTAAAGTTGAGCACCTTTTTTTGTCAACTATGCAAAAAACAAAAAAATGAAAGTCTTAAATTATAAAAATTTAAGTGTCCTGTGGTCAATATGGGAAAGCGCCACTTTAGTAATCTAAACTGGTTTGGCTCACTGTTGTCTCCTCCTCCTTCTACAATCCACCTCTCCCCCTGGGTGGTGGTGCTAAAAAAGAAATTTCCTAATTAGTTCTTCGTGTCCCTCCTGCCAGGGGCAAAAACCAAAACCTCTTGGGTGGTTATCAGGGTGTGAAGTCCTGTTTTACTTCCCTGTTCAAATTCTGTGTTGATCAAAAGCCCCAAAGGAGGCAAAGGCTTTGGGCCAAAGAGCACAGCCCTTTGAAAAAGCTTTGCCTGATCCAACACCAGCCCAGATTCAAATCGCACATCTCACTGGTCCCTCCATCTCCACCTCCACTAACTTTACTTTCACCTGAATGATTGAGAGATTTTTCCCTCTTGTTTTCTGTACAACTCCCCCTTATAATTTATTCTCCACACACACACACACACACACACAAAATCCCCAGTGAACTTCAGACAACTCCCTGTGTTCTAAAAATAAAGCCCAGAGGCCTAAGAAGTGCTGCCTGCTCTGTTTCTGCTCACTCTTCCAGACTCTTTCTCTACCCCATGCACCGCGGCCATTCGTCTTTCTTTTCTGCCCCTTGAACACTTTGAGCAATTCCCCTGTTCACACCCTCGGCACCCAGAACATGTGTCCCATACTCCTTTAGGTCTCAGCTCACAGGTCACCTCCACAGAGAGGCCTTTCCTTGACCCCTTGTCCAAAGTGTCCCCTCCCCATAACTCCTCCTCCCAGTCCTTTATCTTCAGAACCCTCACCATTATCTGAATTTTTCTTTTAAACTTGACTTTTCCCGTTATCTTTTCTAATACCTTTTGTAGTATGTAAATGCTGTTCTATCTTATCTCTCTTGTTCACAGCTGGGCCTCCAGTGCCTGACACAGTGGGATATTTGTTGAATGAATATATGCACATTTAAGGTGCTGACTCATTGCTGAAGAATGCCCCAAATCATAAACTCCATTCAAGTTCATGTGTTCTGTGTTTCAACTCAATTTAAACTGTGGGAGATTTGGATATGCTTTTCAATTTAGTCTCTTTTTTCTATTTCAGTCCTCGCTAATAAATAGTGACATTATCTTTGTGAAGTTGCATGCCCCATGGGAAGTCCTTGGAAGATATGCAGAACAAATGAATGTAAGGATGCCTTTCAGGTAGGTGTAAATATATCCCCCCCCCACTCTTGCTGCTGCACTGTAAACCTAATATTCTCTTCTCAGAGCAAATAAAACTGAAGTGCAGACTGGAAAACTATTCAAGGAGAAAATCCTTCAAATGTTTAGGAAATGCAAATAAGTCTTCATGGCCAGTAATGATTTCATGGCTTTTGGTGACAATTTCTGGCTAATTCAGTCCCTAGCAGGTGGATATTTCAAGTGCCTATGATAAAAAAAAGCATTTTCCAAGTGGAATTTTCATTTTAAAAGTGCTACTTCTGGGATTCCTGTGAATTGCTGTTTTAAACAGCCAGACTTTAGGCATGTGCTCCTTACTGACTAGTCCCTTCCAGAAAAACATTAAAATCTGCTTCCAGATAAATAAGGTCAAGAAATTTCATGAAAATGTTATCTATTTTTAAAAATAACCTACTTTTAAATTTAAGACATCACAAATACTATGCAAACACAAGTATGGATATTTATTCCAAGGAGAATATAAAATACTTTACGTGGATTGCTGAGTTATTTTAGAGGATTATTTACCTTCATCTCACAGTGAATATCATTATTTTCCCTATGGATTAAGAAAAAGTGATTTTTATTTGCTAGATGGAAGTAAAATAAGATATTAAACCTGAAATTATAAATGCCAAGATATGTGTGTAGCAGTGAGGGGATTCAGAATGGAATCTGCTAAATAAGGTGGAGCAGTTTAGTACCAAGGACAGTTCCAAAGTTGAGTTAACTACTTTGGGTTTGCATTTGGTCAGTAAGTCCAAGTCATGTGACAGGAGGCAAATTGGTACCAGCATTACAAATAACTTTTAATGGACCATGGAAAGTTATGGAGACAAAGAATCAATTACGTTCACAGAGACAAAGAGAAACTAGAGACATTTTTAGAGAAGGACAATTTCCATTCATAGGCCTATCACGTATCTCCCGGATGCATCTTATTTTCATTGTTTATTGGTCTTTATGTCCTAATATCAAGTAAGAATAAAGACTGGGATTTCTAGCATCTGTTTTCCTGGAGGCAAAATTCTCAAACTAGATAAACATAGTTTTGATCTTATGATTTATTTTTTTATTTAAAGTGGGAAAAAGGAAATTTAAGCTCAAAGATTAAAAAAAAATTATATGTGCACTGAGAAAAAATTCAAAAACTACTATATTAAAATAAGTAAATACAGATATTTATCAGTGCTATAGTAACTATCTAATAAGGATTAGTACCATATTAACTTGAGAACCAAAAGGGAAAGAAACTGCAACAAAATATGTTTATAGAAATTGAAACTCCTTCCTCAGTCTAAATCTCACAAGGCCTTCTGCTGGAAAACACTCCTGTAACAAAGAAACTAAAGAGACTGAAAACTTGAGCAATGTTTGTGCAAAGCAAGTTCCCTTAGTATCTGCAAGGATTCTCATCTGAAAGGACTGGCTCATCATAGGAACCATTTCTGTATGCCCATTAGGTAGCAGAAAAGTGCCACCTCTAAGCAGCATTAATACCTTTCTGAGGCAGTATTAGGAAAATGTGATCCAAGCAAACAAAATGAAAATGAATGCAAATAATAATTTTCTTTTAAATGTAGGAATTCCTGAAGAAAAACAATGTTGGAAAAAAATACTGTTAATGTGTGTGACACTAATTGGCCTCATTAACATTGATGTGATTTTACCTAAGCAAAGCTTCATTTGTTACAATCTGGTACATTTAAAATTTCTGCTATTATCTTGTCCATGGTTTCAAATATGTAACTGTAGTCTAAGGAGATGATTGCATTTCCTAAGGAGGAATTTTCCTTTTATATTTCAATAAAATATACAAACATCCCCAACAATGTTTAAAAAGAAATCGAAGAAGAGGCTTCTTATGGGAAATTTCCAATAAAACCTGATTTTTAAATACTTATGTCCATGGATATAGTTTAAAAATGTTAGTAGACTATATTTTTAGAGCATGTACCGGTTTACAGAATATTGAGCATACAATGCAGAGCATACCCATATAACCCTCCTCACCTCACAATTTCCTTATAATCATCTTACATTAGTGTAGTATCTTTGTTACAATTAATGGACCAATACTGACTCCTAATTATTAACTAAAGTCTATAGTTTGTTTAGGGTTCACACATGTTGTACAGTTCTTTGGGTTTTGATACATGCATAGCACCATGTAGCTCCCATTACAGAATAACAAGGAAAACAATGTCCTAAAACTCTCCTGAACTTCATCTATTTCTTCCTTCATCCTTGGCCTAAACCCCTGGCAACCACTAATCTTTTTATTGTCCCTATAATTATTGTCACAACTATGACGAATGTTTTATGACATATAAATTTCCCCTCTTCCAAAATTGAAATATCTCAGTAATAGTTCAGAATACCTATAAACCACAATAGTTTCATTACTACTTCATCAGTTGAAGCCTGAAATATTGAAAAGAAAATGCATTTTAATAACACATCTAACACATATTCTCTTGCCTCCAACTATAACCACGATGTTTGTTTTTAAGATTTAAAAAGTGTAAATATACAGCAACATAAAAAATCCTTACTAAATCTGATTTTTTAAATTGTTTTTGTAGAATCCCTTGGTTTTACCTGCTCAATTCACCTTTAACCAGAGCCAGGGGTCAGGCAGTATGCCCCAGATGGTTATTTACAGGTGTGTTGATTCTGATAAATTAGTGTCCTTCTCATACTGGTTGTAAAATATATATTTCTCTTATTACTCAAACTAAATCATGAGTAAAGTGTTCTATAAACTTAAAAGCTATACCAACATTGCTTTAATACAATAGTGTGCCCATTAAATTATGTATCCATCTCTGTGTTTCCCTAGAAAAAAGCTGACTTCAGCCAAATCTGTGCAAATATCATCTGCTCCAAATCATCACTGTGCACATGTTTTGTAGGAAAAAGCAATCATAAAACAATTATAGTAATAAGGAAAGGGAGAAGGAGCAATGAAAGTGCCTCTTAAGATTTCATAACTCAAAAACGCATGCCCCATGTTCCTACTACATTTCTCACTGTTAATCTCTTTTTAGTTTTTTCTTCTTCACCTCTTACAGGCTTCTATCTTCAATCTCCTTTCCTTCCTTGCTAGTTCAAACTGTAACTGACGATGGGTTTTTCTTCTCGACTGGCTTCATTTTTGCTGTTCTTCCAGGAGAAAAATCTATTACCTGCCCCGCCGGTACAAGTTCATGAGCAGGTTAGTAGCACGTTGTGTCATCATGGGTGTTTGTCTGTCTGCTGGCCTGTGTACTTCAATAATGACAAGGAGCTACAGCCTGGGAATAATGTCACATGGGAAAACACTGCCATGCCTGGACCCAAAACAGTTGTTTTGAGTTAGACACCACCCCCCACACACACACATACAAAGATGACAGTGTCCCCCTCTCAGAGCCTTCTCCATGACCCCTTCACACCTGAGAGGATGCAGTTCATTGGAAGGTGTGTTGTGCTGCTTTTTAAGCCCATTTTGTTGGACAAACTACCAAAAATCCCAGTTATTTAGAACATCTTTGGCCTGAAAGTTTTTTATTCTTTTTTTTTTTTTTTTTTTTTTTTGTGGTACCGGGGATTGAACTCAGGGGCACTCGACCACTGGGTCACATCCCCAGCCCTTTTTTGTATTTTATTTAGAGACAGGGTCTCACTGAGTTGCTGAGTGCCTCGCCATTGCTGAGGCTGGCTTTGAACTCACGATCCTCCTGCCTCAGCCTCCCAAAGTGCTGGGATTCCAGGCGTGTGCCACCGCGCCCGGCTAAGTTTTTTATTCTTTGTATTTCATTTTCATACAAATCCCTCCCTCCCAGATATGTAATTGGAAAGCTTCAAGTACAGGTAGTCACCTTCTTACAAAGCTAATGGCTTTGTAATGGGTGAGGTCCTCCCCTATTAGTAACATTGTGTTAATAAAATATGCAGCTACATAACCTTACTTGTGGGCTTTTCCAACCCTCTCTATTGAAAAGAGAGGGGGGCGGGAGAGAGAGAGAACATGAACTGAATGAAGATTTAATTTATGCTACTTTTTATCCTTCCCAAACTTGTTTTTCCTTGTTTTATGAGAGACCAAGGAAAAAGGGAACAATATTGTCTCTTAATTGGATTTCATGGTGATCGTTGGTAAATCTAATTTAAAAAATCTTAATTGCCCTTATATTTCCATTCACCCTGAGTTGAGTTGATGATTAAATCAGGGATTCATAGAGTTTCTCTGAAAATCCTATGGTTAGTTCGGTTCTGTGAGATCTCAGATTCAGGTTCACTCCACTTATATGCTATGCAGAGTGGTAAGTAAAAGAGTAATTGATGTGTTTTTGTGGGTTTTCTCTAGGGCACATGAACTCAGCGTGGTATGGTGTGAGAATTAACATACAAAAAAAAAAAAAAAACACCACCTCAAATGTTGTAGTTTCTCAAAATTTCCCTATGCAACAATCTTATAAGCAGTTCTTCTTTCACTGGGCAGTAGATGTGGGATTTATATTTACCACAATTCAGATTAGTGACTTTTCATGTAATGATATTCTGTAACAGCCTGATACAAAATTCTCAAACTTCAACTAGCATCAGAATCATGTGGAAGGCTATTAAAACATAGATTTTGAGCCCCCAGCCCACCCCAAGTTTCTGATTCTGTAGGTCTGTGGTGGGACCAAAGAATTTTTCTAGCAGGTTCCTAGCTGAGGCTAATGCTGCTAGTCCTGGGACCATGTTTTGAAAACCTCTGATCCACATGACATATTTATCTGTACATTCTCATTAAATTAAGGATTTGACTGACTGTAGATGGTGGGAATGAAAACCCAAATTAAATAACACATGGAAGAAACACAAGGTGAAGAGAAGTTACTCCCAACTCCGAGAGCACAATGGAAATATCAAGTTCATGCATGATATTGTTTCAACCTGTTAATGAAATCTATTCCAAATTCTGAAAGGAATGGAGGTGGGCCTTACCCTTGTCCAAGTGTGCCAAGTAACCTTTACTCAGTAAAGTCAGTATATGTGGGACAGATCACCTCCTTTGGGATCATAAGATCTACATTAGCACTGTATGGCCTTGGGCAAGTTACTTCACATCTCTGAGCCTGTTTCGGCACATATAAAATGAAGATACTAGTTTCTGCCCTATAGAGTTGATATGAGGTTTGGTGCCTAGCATATAGTAGTTGTTCATAAATGGTATCTATTAGTGATTATTATTTAGAATATTCATAATAATGATATTGTGTCTTTGCATACCTCCTATTCCCTTTCTGCATCTGAATTATTATCCATTTAGGCTGTTTCTCCTTTCTTCTGTCCTGTGACTAGTCCACTAACTTTCTGGAAAGTTCTGATTTTACTTGACACATAGTCATTTGTATTCCATTTATATTCCATATACTCACCATTTATATTCCCTATACAGGCTCCACTATTTGCATAATCATACAATTTAAACCTCAGGGTCACTCTAGATGTTCTACTCCCTACTTAATTAGCCGCTCGGGTTCTGCAGATGCTGTCCCATAAAAACTTCTCAAATCCATTCATCTCTCCTCATTTCCACTACCATTGCCTATTTCACATCAATTTATCTTCCTGCTTCTGTTCTGACCCCCTTCCAAACTGTGGTCATCTTCCTTGAGTAGCAAATCTGATCAAATCTCATGGTCATTGCCACATAATAATGAAAATAAATTTAAAAGACTTAACTTAAACACAGCCTTGATAAACTGCCTCCACCCATATCTCCCCTCCCACCACTCTTTGCTCCATCAATACTGCATGACTCATGGTTCCCAAAGACATTTTGCTCACTGGGGTTTACATAATTTTGCTCATAATGGTGCTTCTTGGTGGTCCTTTCCCAACTCGTTCATCAAAGTAGCATTTACTCTGTCCTCAAAACTCAGTCCATGCATTTGTGATTTTTTGACCGGGTTAAATGATGCCTCTTTTCTATTGTCCCACTGGCACTCAATGGCCCCATCACTGCCTTGTGCTATGCTCTGTGATGTGGACATCCATCTCCCCATTTGGGTGGTATTTAAAGGCAGGAATGGCACAATCAATTCTACATTTTCTGTGCCTCGTATGTAGTAGGTGGAGTGAATGAATTCATGAATCTCCATACACATGCATGAGGAATGGAGTGGAAAGAAAAAATTAATCATTAAAAAAATACATACAAAAAAACCACATCTGCCTAAAGTGTCAGACACACTTAGAACAGAAACATTTGCCCAAACAATGAAGGAGAGATGAATGGAAAATGACTGCTTAAAAGAAAATGGTGATAGCAAGAAACAGAATCTCAAAGTTTTATGGAATGTCAATAGCTTCAAGCCCAATCACTCATCAAATACTTAATCAGGGTTAATCCATGTTTGAACATCTCTGGAGAAGGGGACTCCCCTAGCCATCCATGAGCAGTTCTTACAGTCAGAAAGTTCTTCCTTAAACTAAGCCACAATTTTTCTTTCTCTAGCTTTCTTCTCTTTGATCATAATTCTGTCTAAACTGGAGACAAAAAAAAAATAATCCACAGAGCAAAAATGCAAAATATGTGAGTGAGATTGTAACATTATAGGCAGAAGACTTTAGCACTTAGCTGGTATTGAAACATTGAAAGTTGAGAATAAGGAGTTTTTCACACTTAAGCAATTATGAAAACATTGTTGAAGGTAAAAGAAGAATGGAAATCCATCAGAAATGGAGGTGTGATAAGGAAGATGGTGATTTTTCTTTTAATAATTCTGCATTATAACTCATAGAAGGTCTTTGATGTGCTGGTGTCCTGGGGTCCTTTGGAACTGATGGCAAAGTAGTCAGAGCGAGAGGAATCTAATTTGGAAATCAGTGGCATAGAAGTCATGACCTTAGCCAGAGGAGGGTATGGAATTTCCTGGTAAAGGATGTAAAGAATGAAGAGGACTAATAGCAGTTCCTTAGCAATTCTCATATTAAGGGAACCAGAAGAGACAGAGGAGGTTCAGAAAGAATAATTTGAGAATAGAAGGAGAACAAAGCATGGGCAATGTCAAAGGCACTAGAAATGAGTTTCCATAAGGAAGAGTAGTCTTCAACTTCTGAAGAGCTGAAGTTGAAGACTTCAGCTTCATGAAGTCTTCATAGAGTTGAAGACTTCAGCTTCATGAAGTCTTCATAGAGCTGAAAATCTGCTGGAGATATTTAGAAGATGTTGATTATCTCTGTGATAGCAGTCTCCACAGAGATGTGTGTCATCAATGTGCATCAGGATCATCAGAGGACTTTTAAAACCAGATCACTGGGTCCATCTCCAGCATTTATGATTCAATAGATTTAAAGTATAGGTTGATAATTTGCATTTCTATCAAGATCCCAAGTGATGCAGATGTTGCTGGTCTAGGACCACAATTTGTAAACCGTGATCATAGAGTGGAAGGTATTGGAAACCTCTTTACAGCTGGTAGAGAAAGAATGAGGACCTGATGCATCAGAGCAGTGAGGGTTCATTACAACTTAATAAGTTTTATGATAGAAGAAGAAATGGGGGACAAGATTTGGAACATGAACCAAGAGGAGGGAAGCAGAGTAGACCATGAGCACATGACCATTCACTGTCCATGTGTGCAAAGGAGATGTTTTGAGTGAATAAAAGCTTGGGAAGTCCTTATTACCAGAGCTGGAAGAACAGCTTACTAAACCCAATGTTTAGCCTGAGAAAATAGATGCTCATTCAAGTGCATAAATCACAATTGTGGGAGAATTTAGGCAATGGAAGGCACTGGAAAACTGTGTGCCAAAATGAAGGAAAACAAAATGCCAATAATGGTGATAGGACTCGTTGATCTAGAATGGCCTCTTAAACAAGCTCCATTATTGCTGTATAGCATTAAGTTATGAACACCACTGAATAATGTGACTTTCTGAAGCCCAAAGACTAGTGTAAATTTTAAACTGTAGTTATGTAGAAAATTTTGCATCTATTTTAAATCTAGGGTTTGTCCTAGAACTGACTGACTGAGATGATGAAGAGGATCCATCCCTTGCTGCTAGCTCTGATATTCCAAATTGAAGGGCACATCTCTGACTGTGATCTTGATACTACCCCAGCAATGAAAGACTTGAGATCTTGCATTCTCAGATTCTCCTATCATACCAAATATGGATATTTAATTTAGCTTTTAATTTCATCTATGTTAAAGTGTATTTAATTTTATAGTTCCATGAAAGAGGAAACAAATCTACTTTAAAGATAAGATAAATTAATTAAAAATTTTGAAGTTTCTTAGCAGGCAGAGAAATAAAATGTCTTCTTCTTCTTTTTTACAGTATCTTCATTTCAAAATGTCACCTTTCTCTCACAAAGCACACTCAAGTATTTCAGACTTGTATTTTTGGAATAAAAACTCTTCTTATCTATCTAGTTCGTCTAATAAATAATGCTTTGGATCTTGTCTTTGGGATGGCTTACAGGCATTATAAATTAACTATCCAATAATGAAGGAGGATTTATCATCTTTCTTCTGCCTTTTTTTCCCATCACAAAATAGTACAAATATAGTCCGTAGAAGATGTGATTATAGAGTAAAATCTGATTACTGTGGGCGGCTTACCACTGAAGTCTCATTACTACTCTCTGCTTTCCCCTCCACCCACCACAGGCATTCTGCCAGACTTTATCCTTTGTGATAGTTGACAGAGTGAATACTGGGCCCTATTGCATTGTATATTCAGTGCATCACAATCACAGCAGGTGAGCACACAAGCAAAATGACAAAATGGCTTATATTTTTCCATTCCCATTTTTTAAAATTAATATATGTAAATTGTATCAGGTTTGTGGATTTTTGCAAGGTATTTGGGCTGTGCCCCAAATTATAGTCCTATGGCCTAAAAGAATCATATTAACTTGCAAAGATCTCTAACTCCTATCCAAGGAGAGGCTATGAATGTGGTGAACTTTGCTCTAAGAAAAGGAAAAAGAAATACAAGCCTCCTGTTTTCTGTTATCAGTCCAGGAAGAGGGCTTCATTTACTATAGTGTGCTGCCTCCATTAAACACACACACACACACACACACACACACACACACACACACACTCACACAATAACAACAACAACAAAAATTTCATCTGTAGTTTCCATCTAGACATACCATCTCTGAAAATGTTATCTGTTAGAAACATAAGACTATAATATTCTGGTCTGGGGAAAAGTAGGTGTATATATTTATTTATTTTGGTACCAGGGACTGAAGACAGGGGTGCCTAACCACAAAACCGCATTGCCAGCCCTGTTTTATTTGTTTATTTTGAGACAGGGTTTCACTAAGTTGCTTAGGGCCTCACTAAGTTGCTGAGGCTGGTGTTGAACTTGTGATCCTCCTGACTCAGCCTTCCGAGCAGCTGGGATTACAGGCATGTGCCACCATGCCCAGCTAAGAAGATATTTTTAAAGTATACCTGTTTCCTATAATTCAATATGATCAAGTTTCCTTTTTTGGTACCAGGGATTGAAACCAGGGGGATTTACCCACTTAGCCACACCCCCATCCCCAGCCTTTTTTTATATTTTATTTTGAGACAGGGTCTCACTAAGTTGCTTAGGGCCTTGCTAAATTGCTGAGGCTGACTTTGAACTTACTATCCTCCTGCCTCAGCTTCCCAAGCTGCTAGTATTACAGGTGTGTGCCACCGCACCACGATCAAGTTTTCATGAGTGCAAACTCCACCATGGATTTTAGAGCTCAAGACTCTTTTCATCTTCCTCAGGGTACATCCACAGCATCTGAGTTGGGATTCTGCATGTGGAGTCTTTGCATATAATTTATAAAGGTCTACTGACAGGTCAGCATATTAGGAAGAAGGCCCTTTGCACAGGGCCTTTTTTCTAATCATCACCACTCCTAAGGTGGGTAGGATTATCTTCCCTTTATAGCTGAGGGAACCAGGTCAAAGGGGTTAAGCAGAACCTTCCTAAGATGCACCTTGAGAAGCCAGGGCAGAGGAGGCAAGTCTACCCACATGCTTGCACTGCATTGCCAGGCCTCTCCAGCTGCTTTTCCTAGAACCTCACCTGCCATGAACCAGCATTAAAAGAGGTACCCAAGCTCACCATCAGTATAACCATCTATGTAAAAGTCCAGATATTAACCTGACAAGTCAAGGCCAGAAATGCCCAAGTGGACAGTTCATCCTCTCTTTATTGATTTGCCTGTGCAGTCTGTAAGAGGGTTTTTGTTCAGTAAATGGAAATGGAACAAAGTGACAATGTATCCAACCAAAATCAATGCTAAATGATTAATCCAATGTGCTCTCTTTTCTTTTCTCTGTCCATGGAGACTTTAGGAAGTTAAGTTTCACTTTCACACTAAAGAGACAAATGGGATGATTTCTGGTTAGTCTGTTTCCCAACTTTAACCCATTAGGGTAAATTCAAGATTGCCCATTTAGGGATCTTTATTAGAAGCAACATGATATCAATGACTTCAGTATACAAGGGATAATCATAGCTTTTGGATTTCTGTTAGGAAGAGAATTCTACATCAAAGTGTCCTGTCATTATCATCATTTTTTTTTTCATCCAGGAAACCATGACTTAATTGAGCCCTTTATACATTTAAGGCATTGTGCAAGTATTTGATATTCATTATCTTGTTTAATCCTCACTCTTCCTAATGTAATGGGCTCTATCAACTCAGAGGTTTAGTTACCTGCCCAACCTCTCACACTTCAGAAGATGTACAACTAGGCTGTGAATATGCTCCCAACTGATTCCAGAACCTACCACTGTATATGAAAAGCTTTTCATTCACTGTTGTTTCTTTAAAATGACACAACCAAAATCTTGCCCAAGTCACCAACAACAAGTAATACGGAAAGAGCATATGATTGATCAGCAATTTAGAGATGGCAACACTAAGGCAGGGTGAGGGTGAAAGGGTTGTCCCAGGTCACACTCAAGTACAGTGGTGGAATTGAGAATGCAGCTTGAGCCTCATGCCTTCCAGCCCAGTGGTTCTTGCACTGTGTGTTTCTCCTTATGCACGGCTGAAGGAGATCCTCAGCGATGTCTCAGTGTGGCAGTTTGGAAACAGAAATGTGTTTGGGAAGAGCAGCCCAGGGCAGCATCACATGTCTTGCCCTACCACAGAGAAATAGACTCCCTTTCTCAGAGTCCCCTACCTGGGAGGTGGGAACAGCAGCATGTGGAATGGCAGCCTTGGTACCTCCAGAGCTCAGCTCACCATGGCCAGGCCTCAAGGGGAGGGTCAGACCAAGACTATTTTTAAGAGGCCTATCAGTGTCCATTGCTGTTGTAACACATTACCACACATTTAGCTGCATAAAACAACACAACTTTATTATAACAGTTCTGTAATTCAGAAGTCCTGGGGAGGAGGGCTCAACTGATTTCTCTGCTCAGGGTTTCCCCAAACGAAAACCAGGGTTTTAGGTGATCTGAGCTCTTATTTAGAAACTCTGGGAGAGAATCTGCTTCCAGGCTCACTCAGGTGGCTGAAAGTATTCTAGTTTGCACAATTAAAGGACTAAAATCTGTTCCTTTGCTGGCTGTTGCCTGAAAGACACTCTCAGCTTCCAGAGACTACCTGCATTCCCAAGCTCTGAAACGTTTCATCTTTTAAGCCAGCCATGGCAGATCAAATCCTTCTCATACCTTGATATTCTCTGACCTCTCCTTCCTCCTCATGTAACCTGCCTCCCACAGAGAATAGTCTCTGCTTTGAAAGGACTTATGTGGTTAAACTGGGCTCATCTGAGGAATGTAGGATGTTCTTCCTACCTCAGTCTGGAAACTTGTTTATATCTTCAAAGTCCCTTGTGCCATGTAACCTAACATATTTACAAGCTCTGGAGATTAGAGTGTGGGCATCTTTGGGGAGCAATCCTGCCAACCAGAAGAAATCACAAACCACTGAACATGTTTGAGTGTTTGTTTCTGTCATTGTGAAAAGCACAGAGCATCCGCAGGCAGATGGGATGAAACCTGGAGGGTCCATGCTTTGTCCTGCCTTTGTTCAGGCTCCCCAATGAAGGCCAGTCCATCTCCACCACCCTGCAAGCCCAGCCAGTGTCTTGGGAATTTTGTTTTTACGATGTTCTTTTGAATGTCTTTATTCCACTATCATGTTTTTAAAAATCCAGTTCTTTTGCTTCCTATCACTTTCCCCTTAGTCTTGTGTGATCCTCAAGGGTTCACTAATAATGCTTGCTATCTGCCTCGCAGTTTCTCCAAAGCATTTCGCACACACCATCTTTTATGAGCCCCTTAACCATCCTGGAGGATCAGTAAGATGATGATGATAATGATTACTATTATTACTGTCAGCCTATTTTATAACCCTGGAAAACAAGGCTCAGAAAGGTGAGTGACACTGCTAATAAGCAATAGAAGCAGGTTTTAGGTACCCGATGGCAAAGCCCATCTGCTTTTTACCATGCCAGTCAATCTTCCCCTTGTGCCTTTCTCACTTCCTGTTACCCTCATGTTCCAATTAATTAATCATTTTCATTACCCTGTTCTACTCTCTCTTCACCATCTCTACATTTCATTTAAATTGTGGTGCCACAGCTGGCTGCTGAAAGCTGCCATTTCATTCCCACGGAGTATTTATGCTTGATTTTTTTTTTTTTACAGCTTTATTTGTTTTTTATCCACGCTGAGCACTGTACACAGCTGGATTGAATTCATAGTCATTGCACGCAGAGCCCAGATTCTGCAAAATGTAATCCGATTAGTGCTGCAGACTGGAGATGTGTGGGAGGTAAAAGCACTATTGTAGAAAACCTTTGGGCCAATGTCCTCTTTCTTGAATCAGTTTTAAGGCAATCAGGTGGAGGGGAAAAAATAAGCCAAGGCACTATAGGGAAGACCACCAGCTTAGTGTAGGAAGTCTAATTTATGAGTCTATATAAGGACTAAATCATTGAGCTTAGACAGGCAATAGAGGCTGGCAAAGCACAATTAACTGAATTGAAAAGCAAAAAGAAACGTTAAGAGGCAGGCCGGTTGCTCAAATCCTTTCATTTTTAAAATTAAAAAAAAAAAAGAAAAATCATGATCATAATATCCAGCACTTAATGTGCACCAGATTCTGTACTAAAGACTTTAGGTATATATTAATCAGTTAGTTCATCATCACAGCTCTATGAACTGGGTATCATAATCATGCCCATTTTGCTGATAGAAAAAGTTGAGGCTCAGCAAAGTGAGGTGACTTGCCCAAAGTTGCACTGCTCATATTTACACAGCCCGAATTTGAATCTAGGCACTTCAGCCCCAGAGTTGATATTCTCAATCACTGCATCATGCTGCTACTCTGAAGCCCATCGTCTCACTATATTTTAAGTATCTTTAAAGAGATGGTTAGAGTAAGGGGAGGACCAAGAAGATGAAGGATGGAGGAGATGGGAACTTTTTTCCTTTGTAGGGATGGTGGGGGACTTTGAATCCTTTTAATCTACTATGCTTTTTGGCTGTATTACACTAGGTAGAATTTTTACTTCTTTGTATGTTAGGGAGAAGATATGGGAAGGATCCTCTTTGGGGCCTGTGAGATTCTTTCCAGCTGGGACATGCAGGGATTCTGAGACAGGACTGCTATAGTGAGGCAGAGTTAGGGTCACAGTGAGGCTAGACTAATGCTGAGGATAAGTGAGGTGGTAAGAGGAATTTACCATTATTTTTGTGTGTCAGCTTGACTGGGCTAAGTAAGGAATGCCTACATAGTGGTAACACATTATTTAGGTATGTGTCTGTGAGGGTGTTTCCAGAAGGAATTTGCATTAAAATCCATAGACTGAGTAAAGAAGTTGACTATCACGGATGCAAATGGGCACCATCCAGTTCATCAAGAGCCAGGATGGAACCAAAAGATGGAAGAAGGGCAAATGTGCTGTCTGCTGGAACTTGTACATCCATCTTATCCTGCCCTCTAGCATCAGCACTCCTGGTTCTGTTGGATCAAGATTATGCAAGCCAAGAAATCCCATGACCTGTGGTCTGCCAACAGGAGGCCTAGGAAATCTCATGGTATGAGTCCCAGTCCAAGTCTGAAGGCTCTCTTTGCACCAAAGTTGGAGGGCAGAAGAAAATGAATCCCAGTTAAAGTGTTAAAGTGGCAAATTGCCCTTCCTTTGCCTTTTGGTCCTATTCAGGCCCTCAACATATTGGATAATGTCAATCTTCATTCGTGATGGCCAGCTTCCCAGTCTACCAAGTCTACCAATTCAAATACTAATCTCTTTTGGAAATATGTTCCTAGACACACCTAGAGTAGTGTTTCACCAGCTATCTAGGCATCCCTTAACCCAATCAAGTGCACACATAAAATTAGCCAACGTGTTCACTGAATGTGATAAGTTCCTATTAAAAATGAAACATGATTGAACCGCATGTGTTTTCAGTTTATAGAGGCATTTAGATATTTTCTTCTCCAGAGGAATTTGTTTTCTCTAGATCCCTTAAATGTAATCCCCATTATCAATTGTGTAATGATCCCTAAAATCAGAAGTCCAAAATCTACATTTTGGTTCTGGCTTTATTCACTGGCTAGATAATGTACGCTGGATAATCTGCCTTTCAGTGGTCACTTTTGTGATGAGTAAAATGAAAATGGTACCTGTTCAGTCTACCTCATACAGATGTTGTTTAATCTGGGGCGTGGGGGGCAGTCAATGATATTTTAGGATCTGGCATGGGTTTTGTTCCTTCTATTGGTTTAGCACGAACAATGACTGACAACTGGCCACTTGGAAATCAGACATGTTCATCAGTGGAATTCAGTAGGACTAAGGGAACAGCGACATAGCTGGGGAGGAAAACGTGGCTTAAAAACCATGTTTGATGCACTGTTGTTTCTTTGGCACCATCGTATACACTGGTCAGAGAGACGCCTTGTGTCATGACACCCCAGGACCATGAGAACCATGGAATCACCTAGAAAAGGGAGTGAAAGCTGACAGGTGTGCTATGTGCTGAGAGGCCATGCAGAGACAGTGAGAGGCAGGAAGCAAATCACAGCACCAGGCTCCGTGTGCACACTCAATCCACTGGGCTGTGCTGTCCATCACCTGTCCCCCAGAAGAAGTTTATAGCTAGAGCTCTTCTCTGACATCAGAGGTTTTCCAAACATATAACAAATTTCTAAGTTCCTACAAAATATGAGAATCTCAGGTCTCTGCTGATTCACTTAAGGGACAATTGGCTTCCTTTCCAGAGCCTTCCATCCTTTTTGTGGCTACTTGAACATTTATTGGCCTCTGAGTGGACATAGAACTCATGGCTGCTATTTCAAAGGTGATAATATGGAGGCCATTCTGTGAAATGGAGACAACACTGGGCTTCTAGCTCTCTGCTGTCCATCTATGAAGTAGGGATGCCATGAGTGCAGCAAGTGCCCGAAGTGTGTGTGTCACCATGATGGCTCTGAGGAGATGTCCCCACTGTGTTTCAGGATGATGCTGACTAACATGCTGTACCCTTTGGTCTTGCCTTCTATGTTCCACAGGATCGATAAACAAATAAGCAGGTTTCGGAGATGGTTACCTAAGAAGCCAATGAGGCTGGACAAGGAGACACTGCCAGACCTGGAGGAGAATGACTGCTACACTGCCCCTTTCAGCCAGCAAAGGATCCATCAGTGAGTGTTTTGTGGTAAAACCCCCAAATTACTAAGGAGGTACAGTTGTGGCAGAGTCTACCTTTATAGAAGGAGCAGCATAGTGTCCGTCTCCCCTAAAAATGTCATGTTTCTATCTCTTTTATATCAACCAGGGGAAGCTGTCTGCTCTAAAAAAAAAAAAAAAAAAAAAAAATCCCCTCATATCAGTGGGTTAAAATGTTACAGTGCTCTTTGCAGGTTTGGTCTTCTCCATGGGGCTCCCTCTGTCTTATGGCTCTACCAATTCCCTGGCTCAGAGGGTCCCACAGGCTCACCTGCTTGCAGGCAAGGGAAGTGGTACCCACGGCTCCCTCTTGGAAAGGGGATTTTTGTTTTTGTTGTTGGTTGATTTTCATCTCAGTTTGCTTCTCAGTTTCCCTTCTTTCAGCACATCATCAAATTGTCCCAGAAAAAGCCACATCACCTCTCAGCCCACTTTCTGACTCATCTATCAGACTGTCTCAGAACAGTAATTTGTCACTTTTGACATGTGGGCAGGAAAAAAAAAAAAAAAAAAAAAAAAGTTGGCTAAGTAACTGAGCCTGTAAAGAATTGCAAAAGTAATAGAGAATTTACTCTAAAGTTTCTGAGATGACAAGAAATGTTTGCTGGAAGGCAGGGTAGGTGTTGGGAGAGAAAAGCATGCCAAAGACTGTAAACAACTAGGAAAAAAATAGACTCCCCAAAGGGATATAAATCAGGTCAGCCCCACCTCACATTCAACCAGACTCAGGAATTCCTGGCCTTCCCTGCTCTAGCCATAGTGACAACTTTAGTAAAAATGACTTACCTGAGGGGGAAAAGGACTGACAGATTTTTTAAAAAATAGGTTGCCAATTCTGAGAAAAAAAATCAACCAGATGACAGTTGTCAAGAACTTACAGAAAGTGCAAGGTGGGCGCATGTTTCAGTAACAGAAAATCAGTTAAAGTCTGTGGAACTGTAGAAGGTAAAGGAGAGAGAAAAAAATGAGAGAATAGATGTTCTGCATCAAAATGTACAATGCTCAGGAAAATCAATCTAATGCAAAGGAAGCGACTCAGAAAAACAGCCAAACCTTGGATCCCCATGGTTCACATTGTGTGAACATTTAAAACATGAAACTCACAACCCTAGTGAAAATCTCCATGAAGAATAGGAACTGAGAGGCATTTAATGTTAATTCAGAGATCAGGACCTCTTGGTGTTTTCTTAAGAGAAAAAGAGCAATGAAAGCTGGCATGTTCCCACTCTTAATTTAGATCCTTGCCACATTGATGCTATTTATCTTGGAAGTTTTTTAGACAATTGTTTTTTAAATCCTTCTGAAGTGGAATCTGGTTTCCATGCAGGTTTTTCCTTTGCTTGTCAACTGCCTGGAAGAGTGACTAGCATAGTGCAGAGGGTCTCAACATTTTTGATGATGGGTAGATGTTTACATGTATATATGAGGCAATGGTTGGTTGGATGGATGGATGGATAGATGGATGGATGGATGGATGGATGGAAAGACAGATGGATGGATATATGTATAAAGGAATCAGTGGAGTATATGTTATTCCAGTATTTTGTTTTATTTCAATGGAATATAACAAAATGAAAGCTGAAGGTCTCCCATACTATTACCACTTCATACTGGTTATATTCCTGATGTTCTTGCTTTAGAACATCACTTCTCAGCATGTTCTCAAAATTGGGAACATTTTGGATCCCATTAGGATTTCTAGAGACTAGACCTGAGAATCATATTTTTATAAGTATTTCTAAAATATATAACAAATGAGAGATGATAGCATTATGGATAGAGATATTCAGCCATCTCACATTTGAGAGGCTTTTTTTTTTTTTTTTTTTTTTTTTTTTTTACACATTTGGGTATTGATTCACTGAATAATTGAATAGTTGAACAGTCACCAATTCAGTATCTACTTCTTACCAGGCATTGTCCCGGTATGGAGGATATAAAGACAAATAATACAGTCTTGACCCCAATGTACTAATATGAACTATTTTAAATAGTATGATGGGTGTGATCTAAAAGTAGAAGTGCTCAATGGTCCAGATTTGGAAAGAGATTTGCAAGTGATGAGAGTTGAGCACAAAGAAGAAAGTGCTTAATGTGGGTCTAGAAGGATAAGACTTGCCCAGTTAGGTAAAGGGAGCAGGGGGAGGTTACCTAAGAAGACAGAGCAATGTACAAAAGAACAAAGGATAAAAAAGGTGACATTGAGGAATCACTCATAGACTTCTGTGAATAGAGTTATAGGGTGTGAGGAGGACCTAGCGTTATTGTTGGAAAAAGGAGAGTGATCAGTGGAAATGAGTTTTCAAGACAGGAGAACCAAGAAGGGGACAACAGGGATGGATGGAATGAGGCAAATCTAAAAACCAGGCCTCTTGGGACCAAGAGAACAGAGGTAGTTCTATCACAGAAATGGGAGATAAAAAATGAAGTGTCTAGAATGTTCCGGGGGATGGGAATTTCTTTCTGTTTGAACATTTTCATGCCACATGGGTGACATCCTTTTGATTGTTGTGAAAAAGTAAGACTTGAAGAATGCTGACTGTCAAGTTGTAAACAGTTATTGGTGTAATCAGAAAAAATATTCCCTAAGGACACATTGAGGATGTTATTAATGGGTTTAATTTCATCAGAAGTAGCTGCTTAATGAGCTCTGGGAATTGTGACATGATATCCTGGCTTTGCAAATGCAGTCCAAACTCTCATGTGACTTCTTGGTTTTGCAGGATGATATTGTATTTGTTTTGGAGTAAAAGAGAATGACAGAAATTATAGTGTTTATACATGTACTGGGGGCCATGAATAGAGAAAATAGACTTTAAAGTTTAATAAATAGTTATCAAAATGGATAAGTATGTTAAAAGCCACTTGCTCTCAGCATCAAACTCAGACTCCTAAGTTCGTCACTAACTCCTGCTTCCATTCCGCCTACTGTGTACTTTGGCCACACTGAGCTCTTTGACCTCCTTAACTCACCTTGGATTCTTTTGTCTCCTTCCTTTACTTGCTTTTCCTTCCACATGGAATAACTTTTCCCTTAGAATCCCTTTTTTTTCCGGATTCATCAGAGACATTTCTTCCAGAAAACCTTCCATGATTTCTGACCTCCATCTCTAACTCTGAGTAAAATGCACTCTTATGTCTTGGCAATATTTTTTATTTTTCTTAATTAATAGTACCATCTATTTTAATTGCTTTCTCTGAGACTATAAACTCCTTGAAAGATTTTGTCTGTCCCATCATTTTTAAATCCATAACAGATGTATAATAATGTTTGCAAAGTTAGAAGAATGAGTACATTGAAATGAAAATCCAAGAATCATGTGAGTAGAGAATAGAAATGAGGTGAAGTTAGCTGACTGCACACTCACCTCAAACCAACTCTGAGAAGTCCATTTCCACCTCCATTATTCCCTGTTTTAGCACATAGCACTAATATTTGTTCATTTGCTGAAACTGGAGCCTAAAGGCTATTTTAGGGCCCCCTCAGTGCTGCTTCCCACATCTTGTACATCTTCCAGAGCTGAAGGCTTTACATCCTAAATGAATCTTTACTGCAACAACTTGCCCCACCTTTGTCACCATTATCTCACTTTTGAGATTCAGGTATTCACAGGTATCACAGTTTCTATTCTTTAACATCTCTCATCCATTTTCTCAAGGGAATACTGAAGGATGTTTTCAAAATATATATCCAATCATGTCAGTCTAACCATATGTGTGTGTGTGTGTGTGTGTGTGTGTGGTGCTGGAGATTGAATCCAGGGCCTTGTGCATGCAAGGCAGGCACTCAACCAACTGAACTATATCCCCAGCTCCAGTCTAACCCTATTTTAAAAACTTAGGATAAACACCAGAATTGTTGCTATGGCTTACAAGGCTTTGTGGCCTTGCCACGTGGCTGTCTCCCCACCAGCCTCACTTGCCTTTATGGCCTTCCGTCCTACACTATTGTGGTCCAGATACACCCAGCCTCTGTCAGTCCTATGGCCAGAATCTGCATTAGGACATGTATACATTCTATTTCCTCTCCTAGAATACTCTTCCCTTTCATCTAGTTTGCTCCTTTTACTTTTCAACACTTGTTATTTTGGGGGGGGGTTGTACATACTTATGAGGTATAATGTGATGTTTTGATTAATTTGAACATTGGGTGACAATCAAATCAGAGTAATTAATATATCAATCATCCTAAATTCCTATCATTTCTTTATGAGAAATACCTCCAAAATTCTCTCGTAACTATTGTGACATATGCTATGGATTATTGTTAACTATATTCACCCTACTGTGCCAAATACCACCAAAACATATTCCTCCTATCCAACTTAATGTAGTACCTGTTGACCAACCTTTCCTCATTCTACCTCCCCCACTACTTTCCTAGTCTCTGGTATCCGCTATTCTACTCTCAACTTCCATAAGATCAGTATTTTCAGATTTCATATATGAGTGGTCCTTCGAACTCAGAACTCAGCTCTAATGAGTCTTCCTGGGAAGCCCCCCAAAGTCTCCCTCCCTGCCAATTCTTCCAAGGATCAGGTCTCCTAACTCTGTACTCTTTTAGCAGAATATTTCCAACATAACATTTTTCAAATTTGACGGTGTATGATTATTTGAGTATTAAATGGGGAATGCCTGTCTATCCAGGTAAATTCTGAATCCTGTGGAGGCACAAGACGTGTCTAGTTTTGTTCACACTCTTATCTCCAACACCTCACACAATGCCTAGCGTACAGCATGTACTCAATACTTGTTTAGCAAATGAATAGATTAATAAAGAAAACACAGAAAAATCCAATTACAAATCTTTGTTATTTAAACCATATTGTACAAAAAAAATCTGAAATTGAGAATTTATTAAAAAAGAACCAGTCTACCATTCTACTGGAACCTATATCTGTGTTTGAAGAACAATCAAAGCAAACCTATGGTAGACATTTCTAAAAGTCAATAATGCCATTTGGTTATTTTATATGAATGATATTAACAATGGTGGGCCTACAGGTGGGAAGGCTCTTACTGTATGCCAGACGCTGTTCTAAGAACTTCACTGTCCTCATGTGACCCTGTAAGGCTATGGGCATTACAGTTATCACCATTTTACAGATGAAGAAAGTGAGGCACAGAAAAATTAAGGAACTTGTTATAAGTCACATACCCAGGATAGACGACTTGCCTAAAACCAGTGGTTGAACACTGTAGAAATTTATTTATTGTTTATGCCATTGTCTAATGTGGGCCTCCCTGCAGGAAGAAAGCACATTTCCCATTCCATGTAGTCATTCAGGTACCTAGATTCTGTCTATCTAAAAATTCTACCAGCTCCTAGATTCCTTATAGACCAGAGAAAATAAAGATAGGCGACTTTTTTAAGGAAGTTTTTATTTTTATGGGCCAGGCATAGAGGCAGTGTAAGCACATTCAACCACATCGCAGGGGCCAGAGCTCAGTCATGTGTCCACTCCTGACTCAAGAACGCTGGGAAAATCCATCTCCCTGTATGCCCAGGAGGAAAGGGAAGCAGGCTTGCTGAACAAGTAGTGATGGAGCAGGAATTCAAGTTCAGATAGGGAGGCTCCTGATCTCACACTGTGAACCATTCTGTTCTACTGCAGGATTTCTCAACCTCAGCACTATTGACAGTTGGGGCTGAATAACTTTGTGGTAGAGGAACTGTCCTGTGCATTTTAGGATAATTAGTACCATCCTTGGCTTCTGCCCACTAGATGCTTGTAGTGTCCCTTTCTCTTTTAGTTGTGACAGAATTTTTTTGAGACATTGCCAAATTTCCTCTGGTAGTGATGGTATCAAAATGGTACCTCTCCCTACCATCTTGATATGGGCTCAGAATCGTACCTCTCCCAACCACCTTGAGAACCAATGTTCTAGTATCTTTTGTCACATGATGCCCTTTACACAGGATAACCCACTCTCTGTGATAAATTAAACTCCACTCTCTGTGATAAATTAAACTCTGTAAAGACTATGATAGACATGTCCACTTAAGCATTAATTTATTCCTCTTCACCTTCTTGCTTGTGAATGTTGCCCTGCTAAAACATCACCACTCTTCATTCTTAAAATGGTATTAGCAGAAACACCCTTGAGGCAATTACTTTCTAAGGTCAATACCCATAAAAAAAAAGTTTTCTTCCGCTAGTAAATAGAAAAAAAGGAAATATGGAAGAGATTCATGTCACTTTTTATAATAGATATGCTGCATGTTCTTTCAACAAATAGATCACTTTTGAAATGCCTTTCAAAAAAAAAAAATGTGCTAGATACAGATAGAAAAACCTTCCTCCCTGTACTTTCCTTATTTATACCATTACTATTATTTTACTTATTTTTATAAAACTGTAAAAAGTGAGGCAAAATTGAGTAATGACTACTTCCTAATAGAAGAATCTGAAATTTGTGCTATATCATACGTGCCTACGTGTAAATACACATTCATTAATTCACATGCTCCATGTCAGTTATTGTTCTGGGTGCTTGGGAATCAAGAGGAAATAAATAAACAAGATCCCTGCCTTCTTCAAGCTTATGTTTTAGCTGGGGATGACTGACCATAAATTACAAACCAGTGGTTGTCATCCAGGGGTGATTTGTCAATGTCTAGAAACATATTTGGTTGCCACAAATCAAGTGGGAACAACCAAAGTGGGAATTGCTACTGGCCGGGGATGCTGCCAAACATCGTATAATGCACAGCAAAGCCCTCACCACAAAGAACTATGCAGATGTGCAAGTCAATAGTGACAAGGTGAGTGTTTTTAAAAAGTCAGTTTGACTTCCCGTGCGTAGGTGATTTAAGCTATGGGACTAGAGCAAAGGATGACTAGTGTAAAAGAAATGGGTAATAGCAGCCTGAGGATGGGAGTACAGGTTGTATATTTAAAGACAGGGCTTATCTTCTTCAGGTTAGGCTTCATGGAGAAGGTGTGACTGGACTTGCAGGAGTCTCGAGGGGAGGGAGAGAGCTCCAGGTAGGGGGAAGACCAGAACAAAGACCTGAATGTGGGAGCATGTCTGGATGTTTGAGGAACATAAAGAAGGCCATATGGCTGGAGCAGAAATGACCAGGAGAAGTGCAATAGGGTGAGTTGGACAGGTAAGAGGCCTGTGAAAGGACTTTGGCTTTTCAAAGTTAGTTAAGTCATTCTGATGGCTCTGTTAAGAACAAATTGTAGGAACAAGGGTAGAAGCAAGGACCAATTAGGAGGCAATTATAGTCATCCAAGTGAGAGATGATGATGATGATGATGATGATGTGTGTGTATGTGTGTGTGTGTGAATATATATATTTAGTCAGCTTTTTTGCCACTGTGACTAAAGGACACAACCAGAACAACCATAGAGGAGGAAAGGTTTATTTAAGGGCTCACAATTTCAGATGTCTTAGTCCATAGAAGGCTGGTTCCATTTTTTTATTCCTCAGGGCTCGGGGTGAGGCTGAATATCATGGCAGGAGAGTGTGGCAGAGGGAAGCAGTTTACATCATGATCAGGAAGAAGAGTCCACTAGCCAAATACAAATATATACCTGAAGCCATGCCCCAATTCTCACCTCCTCCAGCCACACCCTACCACTTCAGTTACCACTCAGTTAATCCCTATCTGGGGATTAAATCACTGATTGGGTTAAGACTCTCATAAACCAATCATTTCTCCTCTGAATCTTCTTGTACTGCCCTCACATGTGAGCTTTTGGGGGACACCTCACATCCAAATCATAATAATATATATCTATATATAAATTTTCTATCTTTTCAAAATCTGTAATGAAAATACATGCCACATATAGCTCAGCATGGCCCCATTTCTTTGCAAAGTGTGATTATGCACAAAATATTTTAACTCATGTATCCTTTGCACATATGAAACAGACATTATAAAATGGTCTTCTGAAATGAAGTCGGCTCACATACTTTTGGACTCCTACCCGAATCTCCTAGTAGACTGAGATCTTCTACCCAGGCAGGAACTATGTACCTGGCATTGAATGGCACCTAGGGAATTTGTAAGACCTGACACAATAGAAAAGCAGTAAAGCAGAGTTGGTGTTGTTGCTGCTGCTGGAGGACAGAGCCGGGGCTCCAGAGGCAGGTCCTCTCATCACAATGAAGCATCTCTCTAAAGCCCAGACATACAAATGAAAAGTGAAAAGTACAGTCAATTGTGGTCTCCTTGTTCAACTTTAATTTTCCCTGAACTTGTTGATTCATTTTTGGCCTCAGTTCTGTTAACTGATAAACCATATTCTCTATCAAAGATTTTATGGTGGTTAAATTCTGTTATCAAGAATAATGTCTGGGCTGGAGTTATAGCTCAGTGGTAGAGCACTTGCCTAGTATGTATGAGGCACTGGGTTCCATCCTCAGCACCACATATAAATAAATAAAAATAAAGGTTCATTAACAACTAAAAAAATTTTTAAAAAGAATAACATCAACAAATTTTTAAAAAAAAGAATAATGCCTGATCCTAAGATATTTAATTCATGTATCACACCTTTTAATTCATGTTTCATGTGCCATAGACAAAATAGGCATTGCAAAAAGACCACATGATATGAAATTGGCTTACATACTCTTTCCCCCCTTCTATCCTGTGATAATAAAAAAAGACAAAGGAATAACAGAGTCTTTAATAACAAAATAGCATAGCTCTTGGTCCCTAGGAGTATACTAACCATAGAAATCTTGGTGCTGAGTTCATCAAGGGGAAAAATTGGCCAGTGAGAAATTCTCTGTAACTTCCCTTTGGTTGCCTTTTTATCCTCTGACTTGGTTCTCAGTGGAATAAACCAGCAGACTGTAGAAGCTAGTTGTAAACATTAGTGATCAGCCAATCAAGTAGTGGTAACAACAGTTGCAATAATCAAAGGGAGAACAAACACTAAGCAACTCCTATGTTCCAGGGCTATCCCACAGATACATTAGAACTCCATGAGGGTGCAGGGAGAATGATGAAGGTTAGAGACTGAGTGGCTTGCTCAAGATCACTATGGTCAATGCTAGATTAGTGAACAGGGTGGGGGCAAAGTGTGCCTTCTCCACAATGCTGCTACCTCAGATGTATGCCACATGAGTGGAGCCTAAGTACAATTTTTCAGTAACGTTGCATTAGGGATGAGCCTGTGGGCATTAAGATGTCTCTTTTGCCTTTGGAATTTATTGATAAAGCATTTGAGGTGCCTTAAGGAGACTGTTTTAGTTAACTTTTTCATTGCTATGACCAAAAGACCTGATAAAAACAATGCAGAGAGGAAAAGTTTATTTTGGCTTATGGTTTCAGAGCTTCAGTCCATGGCCAGCTGACTCCATAGCTCTGGGCCCAAGGGGAGGCAGAACATCATGGCAGAAGGACATGACAGAGGAAAGTAGCTCAGAACATAGAACCCAGAAATCAGATAGAGCTCTCATCACTAAGGATAAAATATAAGGCCAAAATCATACTCACTGTGATCTACTTCCTCCAGCTACACCCTACCTATAGTTACCCAGTTAATCCAGATCACAGGATGAATCCACTGGTTAGGTTACACCTCTCGTAATCTAATCATTTAATCTCTGAAAATCCTTGCATTGTCTCACACATCAGCTTTTGGGGGATACTTCATTACATAAGCCATAACAGAGACAGAGTAAATAAAGTGGTGGTAAAATAGAAATGTTCTGAACCTAGAGAATATCACTTAGAGTAGGCATTAAAGTTCAGAAAAATAATAGTGGGCTCACATTTGCAGCCCTCAGTGACCTACATATCTTGATGAATGACTCAATGATTTGGGCTTTCAGTCTGGTGGGCAGAGTAGAAGGAAGAAAGATAGTAAGTCACATGATTCTGATGATCAGAGAGGAATAAAATCAATTCCTTAGATAAAGGGGTGATTTTTGTAGCATTTGACTCTGAAATAAATTCTTGCACAGCAGCATTGAGGGCTTTGAATGAAATAGTGAACATCATCATCAGTAACCTCCTTAGAGCAAATGCTTTTCTGGAGTCTGTTTCTGGAAGGTTAAGCAACATGTTCTGGAGAATTAATTGCTCATGATCATAATCTTCTGCATGAATTTAAGCAGAATGTCCAGAAAAATACTGCAGTATACCCCTAAACTAATTGTCTTTGTTGTTTGAACTTCATTCCACAAAAAAAAGTAAATAAATAAATAAAGTGAAGAACTGATTAAATAGCAAATAACCTCAGTTCCATTAGAATATGTATCTATATTTGAGAGACAATAAAAGCAAGCCAGTATATATGCATCTCTAAAAGTCAACATATGATGCCATTTGGCCCTTTTATATGTTATCACCAGAGCTGAGGCTAGAGGCTGCTTTCCAGCCATGATTATTTGGCCACCTTAGCATCTGACCCCACAGAGAGCTGTACTACTAGCCAGCTGTGGAAACAGGCTTTCAGCATTAGTCAGTCATTTTATTGGATCATTATACTTTCAGAAGGCTACTCTCAAAACTCAATTTCAGAAAAGATAATTTGATAGTACCACATGGAATTTATTGTAGGATTATGATAGACATCATTTATGTGGTAGCTTACCAGGTTTCAAGTTCTTTGCCGTTACAAATTCATTTAATCCTATGAGTAAGTTATGGTCATTAGTCTACATTTTTTATAGAGGAGAGAACTAAGGCACAGAAAGGGTAAGTTATTTATCCAAAATCAGACAGTAGGTGTCAGGGCTTGGATTCCAAAGCCAGTCATTCTGGCCCCAGTCTTATTCTCTTAACATTACATATTAGTTTTCTATGGCTGCTGTAATGAATCACCATGAATTTAGTTGCTTAAAGAAACAGAATTTGTCATCTTAGAGTTCTGGAGGCTAGAATCAAGCATAGGTCTTACTGAGCCATTTTCCTTTCTGGAGGCTCTGGGTGAGAAACTATTTCTTTGCCTTTTCTTGCTTCTAAAGGCTGTTACATTCCTTGGCTCATGGCACCTTCCTCTATCTTTAAAGCCAGCGTCACATTCTCTCTGACTTTGCTTTGTCATTGTATCTTATTCTCTGATTCTGTCTTCCTTCACTTTTTTCAGGACCCTTGTAATTACATTGGACCCACCTGAAAAATTCAGGAAACTCTTAGTCTGTTTAGTGTTGCTATAACAAAATACCTGTAATTAGGTTCTTTATTTAAAAGGAAAAAAAAGGTTTATTTAGCTCAGAGTTCTGGAGATTCCAGAGCATGGCCCTGACATTGGCTTCTGATGAGGGTTCTATGGTCAACAGCCTCACCTGGTGGGAGACAGAGGTCAGAAGGAAAGCAAGAGAAAGCTGGGAGAAGCCAGGATTGCTCTTTGACAACAATCTGCTTGTGTGGGAACTAATCACTCTTGTGCCACCTAACTCACTCCACAAGACCACTTCTTTTTTTTTTTAAATATTTATTTTTATTTACTTTAGTTGTACACAATGCAATGCATTTATGTTTACGTGGTGCTGAGGATCGAACCCGGGCCGTGCACGTGCGAGGCGAGCCACAACCCCAGCCCAAGACCACCTCTTAAAGGTCCCACCACTTTTCAACCCTTTTGCTTTGGTGACCAAGCTTAAATATAGGTTTTGATAGGGTCAAACCATATCTATACCATAGCACTCCCTATCTAACTAAGAGCCATATATGATAAAATATTTCCTAATGAATTATCATATTCCATCTGCAACATAATTCCCCTTTGCCATATAGATAATGTATTCACAAATTCTAAGGGTTAGGATGTAGACATCTTTGGAGGATCATTATTCTGCCTAGCACATCTATATAAATTTGCCTCCACAAAGTCCCAACAGAGGACAATTTTAATGGGAAAAAAGAAAGGAATGAAGAAAGAGAGCGAGGTGGCTATTTGATTTCATTAAGTGAAATCACTTATCCATTTAGTCCAGTACCCAGCCCATAGGAAAAAAAAATCAATAAATGATGGGTGGTGTTGTTACCATGAGCCAGGAGTAAATTGGGAATCATTTGGAGAATCTCTGACCTGAACTGGACTAACGTTAATTAAATGATGATCGGTGTTCCAGACACATTACCATTTCAAATTTGTGTATTAGTAACATACTCCTACTTGCTTTTTAAACCTTTCCAGCATAGATATTTGAAGATACTGATTCTTTTAGCACATACCTTTTACTGTATTTTCTTTTGAAGTTTTCTGTTGTTTTCGTTGATCTTAAATCTTTAGAGGATTCTTTAGGCAAAGAGATACCAAGATTGATTTAGGTAGGATTAATGTTCTTTTAGTGCCTCGATGACTTAGAGCAGTCTCAGGACACTTGTTTTATTGCAGTTACTTATTGGCATCAGGATCCTTGATATGCAGGTTGTTTATATTGATCTGTAGAGTCTGGGGAGATATATCCATGTTCTGGAAAATTTCAAACTGAAATGAAAATGAAACAAGCCATAAAGTCCAAGATTTGAACTTCTGAAGATCCTCTGGCTCCTTTTCAGTAAGACAAAATGACTTTAGTTTAAGGGACAAAGGGGTCACCTAAACATGTGGGGAAAGCAAACCCTTTGGTGTCTGAGTTTAGGAGTTAGCATATTATCTTAATACTTGAGAGACCATCTGTGGTAATTCATTAGGAAATATTTTATCATATTTATTCATCTTTTAATAAGAACTCTTCTGTTTATCAGCTCAGTCAACAAATATTTTCAGTGTCTATTATATGCCAAGTATTGCACTGTAGTAGGTAAATATATTTCTGTATGTTCATATGTATATGTGTTACAGGGCAAAGGTCCATTGTGGAACTGAGGCAGCCACAGCAGTCTCCTCTCACCAGTTCTTGTGATCATGCCAGAAAGATTTCAAACATGTCACTCAGAGTAGCAGGCGAGAGTTTATTAAAAGAGATAAGAAAAGGAAAAAAGGGACACTCTCGAGGGAGACAATGCATCCTCTCAGAGAACAGAAGGATGATGTACTTCCAGTTTTACTGGGGATGCCAGGGAAGTTTCCAGAGAGTCCAGCCCAGATCCACCTCTTGATTTTTGACTGACAGCAGGATGATATCCGATTTCCAAGTCCTCACTGTACAAGGTAAATATCCAGGACAACTCTAGGTCACTTTGGCCCAGACTGACCTATTCTAATTGGAACTTGTTCTCACAGATTTTATGCTTAGGGGAAATTGTTCTTATCTCTCTAGTTCTGGAATCTGGTCTGTATAAGGTTCACAGAAGTTTCCTTCCCCCCAACCCCCTGGTTCAAGGTAACTTGTATTCTTATTGGCATTTTGGGCCTGCATTTCTCCTTCAGATAAGAGCTTGTTTGTTTGCTGAGGAATGCAGCCTATCCTGTTGACTTTAGCCAGGCAGGGCTGCAGGTACCTTGCTTTTGAAAAGAAAGCATGTGGGGATCAGCACAGTGGGCCCAGTTGAAAGAAATATCCTTAACCTCACATTCCCATTGCTTACATCTATTTGTTACCTATCATATGCATGTATATTTTTTTATTTAAATGTTTAACTTAAAAAAAGTTAAATTTGATGGTCAAGAGGTCATTTTCCTTACCAAAATGGTTAAAGACCACTTAATGCACCTATTAGAGAAGAGATTTGTCAAATTTTAGCTATAATAAAATAATGTCAGGTTAACATAAAGGGGAAGGAAAGGAACCCAGATCACATCTGTTGTGTGAAGTGGACATGTATAATCACATAGTGCATTCTGTCATCAGAACCAATTGTGGTCAGAGGAAACAGGCCCAAGCAGAGGGCAAGTTGCTCCCCACAGGCAGGCACCCCTGCAGGCTCTGTAGTGCATGTCTTTCATCTTCACCTCTCTTGACCCTTGCAACAAAAATTCATTATCCTCATTTTATAGAATGTAGAACAGAGGATTATAGACATTATTAAGTACTGTCCAGGGCCACAAAGTTATAAGTTCTCTTTGGGGTTAGAATCCATATCCGTCTGATTGCAAACTCATGCTCCTTCCTTAATACAACATCAAACATTTATTGAGTGCTTCCTAGACACTGGATTAGCCATGAGACTAGCAGTGTTTTCATCTCTGTTTAGAGATGGATAAATGGAACAGAGAGAGGAAGGCATTTACCTGAGTCACACAGTTGGCAAAAGTAAGAAACCATCCCAAGGAAGTGAGGGAGAGTCATTTATGGGCTCTCTAGAGGCTGAGGCCTGGGCAGGGCACTTCTTACTCATCTCAGAGTGGCCCTGTGAAGGAAAAGGTGTTAAACCTGTAAGCTTTATAGATAGTAGTTTATTCAAATGACCATTGATTCAAGACCACATCTTATAAATGTCTCTCTCCCTGGGTATAAATGTGATTCATCTTACTTTCCACTTTCCTCACCTGTGAAACTACAATCAATCACCCCATCATTTTTATGTTTCTTATTCCATATAAATGACATAACTTCTGTCTGTTGACTTGATACTATGCTCCACCTCACTGCCCACCATCACCACCAAATCCTTTTGGTCCTCCTCCTCCTTTCTGACCTCATTGCCACTGACTTAGTGGAAGTGGTGTCCAACTCTTGGAGTAACTATAATAGTCTTCACCTCCTGTCTGTCTCCTGACTGCAAATCCATCCACCACACTCATATTGCAGATCACATCCAAGGCTCCTACCATGGGTTCATACAGCACCTTTGCTTGAGTAGAAGAATGAGGGTACTCTTCTAGAGTATTTACAGCCCATAGGTTAGCAAGCAGAGTGTGGGCAGGATTTCAACCCTTCCTCATCACTTTGGCCATGCACCTTTGGCAGTGAGTAACAGACAGTACCACATGCAGTAGTATTGCCTCCTTGCTTAAGAGCTTTCAATCATTTCCTGGGGTCTTTGGGATAAAGTTCAGACTCCTTAGCACAGCACACAAAACTGCCTTTTCGGCTTCTTCCCCTTGTCTCTCGGCCTCCTGGGATGGACATACATACCACACAGCCATGGAGGTTGCCTAAACATTCCATGGCTATTGTTCCTTCTCTCTAAGAGACACTCTTTCTCCTTTTCACTGTCTGGTGAAATCCTGTTCTTCCTTCAGGAACAAGTTCAGGGATTTTTTTTTTTTTTTTTCTTTATGAAATCTCTTATGTCTCATGCAGACAGAGTTAGACTTATGGATTCATTAGCCTTTGAAAATGCTTTGATTATGGCACTGACTCTATTGTACCTCAATTATTTATTTTCATGTCTTGGTGCTGCACAAAGCATGATTCAATAGCCAAAAGTAATTAGAAGGCAGTTGCAGTCTTTATTTGAGTTTCTCAAAGGACAAAAAGGGAAGTCAAATATATGGTTCTCAGCAACCTTTATTATCATCCTTTTCTTTCGTTTCTTCACACCCTGCCTTACACAGGTGAGTCCTTTCTCTAGCCCTGGCAATAGCATTTCTTCTCCACCCCAACCTCTATAGTTTTTCTTCTTTATTGTTGCTCCCCAGCCCCAAATTTTATCCTTCTTGCTCATCACTTTGTTATATGGGTCGACATAGCTTCTCCACCAAGAAAAAACAAAGCCATCCTCTTTAGGGCCATAACTTCTAGGATTATCTTTCATGGGTTTGGGACTATGGAAGTCAGATCATGCTAGATTCAGCTGCAGGAACAAACAGTCCTCAAATTTCAGAGGCTTACTCAAAAGTTTGTTTCTTGACACATAACATATTAGCTGTGAATCGATTCAGATTCACATGTCACATGTTTTCTTAATTATGAGATCTGGGCTGAGCAAGCAACCTGTACACAGGACGTGCATTCTCATGGCTGAGGAAAAATAATGGCAAAGCCACTCTAGTGTCTGCTCATATGTGCTGCATATCGCTTCTGCTCACACTCCATTGGTTAAAATAAGTCTTGAGGCCAGAGATGGTATTAATGGGGTGAGAAATTTTAATCCTCCAGGGAGAGAGATTACAAGTCACATGATAATGGGTAGGGACACATGATCCTCACAAGGACGACCAGCAAATTGGGAATCAATACAATATACCCAGGAACACTCCATGTTAATTAGTTTTGTTCTGTTACTTTATGTAACTCATTGGTCTGGTACTTCTTCTAGGACTCAGATGATGTCATTCATATATATATATATATATATATATATATATATATATATATATATAAATATAAATTTTTTTTTTACTTTGTTTTAAAAACCCCTGCCTTATTTATGGAAAAGGAAGTTTCTATGTAGGTTAACAGACACCTGAGTAGAAGTGAACGAAACTCCTGTAGGGTTGAAATCAGGCTTGGTTTTAGAATATTTCAGAAGTCACATTCAGAAACCATTATTATACTGTGGCAATATTCTGTCAGATTTTGGTGTGTACAGTGCCTAGGAGAGAGAGAAGACCACCTCCCCAAAGAGCATTTCTTTTTCTAGTTCCCTGTATCCCTCAGGTTCCAATCAGGAAATAGAAACTTAGTAGTTACTTTAACAGAGAAGCAATACGAGGATGTGAAGAATTACGGTGTCACAACGGAAATGCTAAAGTCACACAGATAATAACCACAAGAAGTGAAGCCCCTACTGCATGCAGGGCTGGTAGAGCTAAAGGAAGAGGTTGAGGGATCAGAATCAAGAAGCTCAGAGGACTGTCCCCATGGAGCTGGGCTCAGACCTCTGATGATGAGATGCTGCTTCTTGATGCTGGTACCCCAGGGGTCTGAGGCAAGGCAGTGAGTCTAGCTTGGGAAGTGTTTTTCTCTTTTAAAGCTGGAAACTGGAACCAACTGTCATTGTGAAGTTGAAGGATCATTGCAAGGGGAACATTGTCAGGAACAGGCAGGAAAACTAGAAGGACCAAATCCCATAACCTCTTTCTTCCTTCCAGTCTCCCTCTAGTGCCCTGTACTGACAGAGCATGTCAGAGAGATGGGCAGCAAAGCAGAGATGTCATTTTCAGAGACTGTGTTATAGCACCATAGAAACGAGTAACAAAGGGGAAAGAGATAAGTTCATACACAACACATTCCCTGATACATGGACTTTTATAATTTGAGCTTTAATCCTTTGGTTTAAGTCATCCTCAATTAAAATCATAACATCTCTTGCAAAGGCGAAAAAACTTAATGTTATTCTTTATTTATACCCCATTATGAATAGTTAAAGATGGGGAGGAGATATTTGAGCTGTAGCTGGGATGGAGGAAGCCATGAAGATGGAAGGGGGGAGAAAGGCCAAAAATGGAAACAGAGAGATCATGGAGGATAAATTTTACCAATTTCCTTCCAAATTTTGTAGATGCTTGGAGAAGTTTCTAGGACTTCACTGCCCACTGCAATATAAAGGAACTATAGAGAAGCAGACAAATTTTGTCTCTTTATCAACACTCAGGACAACTCAGCTCCAATACAGGAATGTGAAAACAAGACCCATGGCCGAGACTAGACTGAGACAGTAACTGTGAATGAGTCACTGAATAATAAATTTATGCAGTGACAGTTGCCTGGGTAATTCAAGAAAAATGTTACTACTGACTGAATTATAGTAGCACCCTAATTAGTGGAAGGTTGAGGGCATGGTTTGTTTTAAATGGGATTTTTTCTGATCTGGGGATTAATTAGCAAACCATTATTGTTTCTAGATTTGTTTTATAGATTTGTTTTTTTAGAAACTCTTCTTAATTCTGGCTCACTTTTAAATACCAAATAAAACTGATCTCTAATAAATTTGAGTATTGCAATGTTTTCATTGTAAATATTCATTGCAGTTCAGTGAGCATCAAGCACCAGTTCTAGGGGCTGGGGTTGTGTGTGGCTCAGCGGTAGAGCACTCGCCTAACATGTGCACGGCCTAGGTTCAATCCTCAGCACCACGTAAAAATGCATTGTGTATAACTAAAAGCAAATAAATAAATATATTTTTTTTTTAAAAAAGCACCAGTTCTATGACATGAACTAGACAGGACTGGACAAAGGCCAATGAACCACACTTTTTGCCCTTAAGGGATAATGGTTAAGTTCACATAAACTCTGTTTGGAGCACAGGATCTAGAGTCAGTTGAAGAGGATCCCCAAATCCCAGGTCTGCAACACAGAAAGCATGTGATTCTGAGCTTTAATTTTTTATGTATTAATAATAATAATAATGACATTGTAAAAATCAATAATAGTAAATCAGCACTTATGGCAAATATTTAATATGTACTATTTTTGTTAATAATACCAGTGCAATCTGATATATAAATAATTAGATAATTTTACTAATATGTGAATTCTATATGTATTGATTTTCATGACTCAGTCTTAAAGATGAGTCTAGAGTATTGTCAATTTTAGGGTATCGCTTTTGTCTCTTCCTCTTTTCTCCTCCTTCCCACAGCATCCTTTCTCTTTTCTTTCCCCACACTTTTCCTCTTCCTGTCTCCTTATCATCTTCCAGAATTATCCAGATTACCATTCCTCTCCCCAGGTTTTCTGTTTCTGTGTTCATCTACCTGATGTCAAAGGTACTGTTTGATCTACTGAATCTTACCAGCAGGTTTTCAACCTCTGATCCCATTAGTGCATATTCTCTTATAAGACTTTTAAAATTTTTTATTGATTCCAATGAATGATTTGCCAACCTTTTTCTACACAACAGGTGGTAATGTTTGCTTATGTCACATACTCCCTAGTGCTTTCCTGCGTTACCAGAAAGCACATTAGAATGCGCAGGAGTAAGGTGAGGTTATTGTAAAGGTGCCTAGAATCCATTCTAAGTTTTACATCATCCCCAAATATAGCAACTCTAACCTTTCTTACATCAAATTTGTTGCAGCACAGCTCACCACTGATCACATCACTTCAGGATCTTGTGTCATGTGCGTGAATTAGACTCCCAAATTTGACTGACACTTCTTTCCTAATACCTGTCCAAATACACATATACACTCAGACCCAGCAATGCCATCCCTGGGTATGTACTTCCTTAAAAAGCTTCCACCTTTGCATCATACAGAATGTTTGCCACATCATTGTTAGTAACAATAATGAATTGAAAATAGCCTAAATGTCTACCAGTAAGAGAATGAGCCAACAAACTATACTGTCCTCATATAGTGGTCCTTTAAGCAGCAGCGGATATGATCAGATGAGAGCTCTCTGTATCAAAATAAATCAACTTTAGTATTGAACAAGCAGAGCAAGTTGTAGCAGAATAAGTAAGTCGTAAAAAATATAATGCTGTATTTTTAGGGCTATGTCCATATTGGAGGTCATGAAAAACCCCTGATGGCGGTAACCTCTGAAGGAAATACAGCTAATGAGGAGCACACAGTGGGACTCCAACTGTATTTGCAAACTCATTTCTTAGGTTAGCTAGTGGGCACATAGGGGCTTGGTATTATTCTTGGCACATTTGTGTGTGTGTGTGTGTGTGTGTGTGTGAGAGAGAGAGAAAATATTTCGTCAAAGGAGAAAGATCCTCACAAGACCTAATTTCAAAATAGCAGGTACATGGGGACGTGTTTGAACTATGAGGGTCAGTAATCCCTAGAAAAAGTGACAAATAGTGATCTAATAATATATAAAATTACCATCTGTGAGTACATGTATACATAAGTATGTTACATTCAGCATCTCTGATCAAACATCCTTCCGACTTAAACATTTTTCTTGTCCTTATTTGAAGGATAAGGATCCCAAGGCTTAGAGAAGTTTCTATTCTAACTTCAAATAGCACTTGGCAGAACAAAGATCTTATCCTAAATGTTTTATTTTTAACCAAATAAAGTAGATATTGTATTCTTTCATGATGTTGTCATCCCAATCAATAAAATATAATCTGGCTGTGTTATTTGGAAGAAAAAAAATCACCAGGAGCTCAGAATTTTTAAAATTGCAAGCTGGGAAACTTTTTATAAGCTCTAGGGCTTATAAAAAGTAAATTCTATCTATCCATTAAGCAGATTCTTTCAATAAAGTCCTCCTCCAAATTGGAATATCAGTATTAGTCTATCCTAAAAATAATAAGAAGCATTATAAAGATACTGACTTTATTTCAAAATAAATATCTTATTTTTTTAAATAATTCTATTTTTAAAAAACTTGAAATACCTTGGCAAACATATTATTCAAGAGAAATTCTTCCATCCTTCTTTCCTTCCTTCATTCTCTCCACCCATCCTTCCTTTCTTCTCCTATCATCTTTTGAAAAATTGGATGATTCATGTCCACAGTTTAAAGAGTCAAATAGTCCTACAAGTATAGTTAGAAGAACAGCAATGACAGAAACCTCCACCAACTCTTTATCTTTCCCCATCTCAAGAGACAACCACTTTCCACTCTTTTAGCTGATTCTTTTGGTAATTACTTCCACATATCTAAATAAATTATTTTATTGTGAGTTTGTGGGTTTTCAGTTATAGCAGAATCTATTGACTTTCTGCTACAGGGAATAAGATTTATCTTATTCCTGCCAGTTCTCATGACAATGGATACCTATCCCTTATCCTTTTGGTGTACTTACATCATAATTAGAGGCATTATTATAATGTATATTAGTGTTTACATCATTATTACTATATAAGTGCTACCCAGAGCTGTCATGTAGGACAATATGAATTATTTTCTTATCCTGCATTTTAAAAATTCTTTTAAAATATTTTTTTGTTTGTATTTTTAGAGGTACATGCAGTATTGTTTCTGATTGAACTAAAGTAACAAATTCTCTCGATTTTTAGTTTTCGAAGTTTGCTTTGTACTTTCCATTAATTCCATCTTAAACTGCTGGTTGTCACAATTTCAAGATGTTCAGACACATTAGATAAGCAATTTGTATCATTTCTTGAGGAAATCACCCTACAGCCTTCTGACAAGTTCCAGTCTGAACTTTTTGCTTTCTATTCCTGGTACAAATTATTCTGGAATTTCCCTTTATCAATATCCTTATGTTCTCTTGGTCTCTCGCCTGTGTTGCTTATTCTGTTTCCTAGACTTTATTCCACTTTTTTTTTTTTTTTTTTTTTTTTTAGGTACCAGGGATTGAACTCAGGGGCACTCGACCACTGAGCTACATTCCCAGCTCTTTTTTGTATTTTATTAGAGACAAGGTCTCACTGAGTTGCTAAGTGCCTCGCCATTGCTGAGGCTGGCTTTGAACTCGCGATCCTCCTGCCTCAGCCTCCCAAGTGCTGGGATTACAGGCGTGCGCCGCTAAGCCTGGCTATTCCACTCTTTCCACAACCTTCAGTGACATCCTGATAGAAGGATGTCATGAAAGATAATTAAAAAAAAAAAAAAAAAAGTCTTGCAAACTATTATGGGATGAATCACATCCTCCCAAAATTCACATGTTAACATTCTAACCTTCAGATGTGATCTTATTCACAGACAGGGTCTGTAAAAAGGTGGTTAACTTAAAATGAAGTAGGGCCTACTTCAATGACTGATACCGTTATATGAAGAGGAAATTAGGACACAGATAAGCAGAGGGAAGACTATATGAAGATACATTGGGATGACTGCTATATAGCCACAAGCCAAGGAGAGAGGCCTCAGAAGAACCCAACACTGCTGACAACTTGATCTCAGACTTCAGTCTCCAGGATTGTAAGGAAATAAACTTCTGTTGTTTTAGCCAACTAGTCTGTGATTCTTTGTTATGGCAACTGGAGTAAACTAGTACATATTTGTTATACCTCACTCTTTTGATAGTTTGGCTAGGTATAGAATTCTACATCTAGCCAAAATTCTTTTCCCTCAGAATGTTGAAGGTATTGTTCCTTTTATTTCTAAAGTTCAATATTGTTGCTGAGAACTTGAAAAGCACTCCAATTCCTAACTCTATGTAACTTTCCTCATCTGTGGTAGCTTTTATGTTAGTATGTTTGTTTCTAGTATTCCAAAATATCATATCTAAATCTAAATTTAAAATATCATATCTAAAAATCATATTATAAAATACCATATCATATCTTGATGTGGTTCTATATTCATATATTTTACTGGATACTCAGTGAACCCTTTCAACCTGGATGCCCTTATATTTCAGTTCAGAGATATTTTCTTGAATAATTCTTAAAAAATTTTAGATGATTTTCTCCTTTATCTCTTTTTCTGAAATTCATATGTTTTAAATAGTAGGTTTCCTGAACTGATCTTCTAATTTCCTTATCTTTTCTCTCCTTTTTCATTAATCTATATCTTTTTGCCCTAGGAGATTTCCTCAATTTATTTTCAATGCTTCTATTGAGTTTTACATTTCTGCTATTTAAAAAAAAATTTAAGGATTATTCTTATTTTGATCTTGTTCTGGTTTTTCAAAACATATTTTGAGTTATTTTTCCCAAAATTGCAAATATCTTCTCAGCTTTCTGAGGTTAATGATTTATTTTAAAATATTTTATCACTTTATATGACCTAATCTCCCCAAACATGTTTCTTTCTGTTTGTTCTTGTTTGTCTTTTTTGTATTATCTTGTATCTTTTATGTTGATAGGTTTCTTTTAGCTATCTAGTGAATTTTGACTGACTGTCCCTATTTAAGAAAAAGAAATCAAAACTTAAGTTAAAGTTCTGAATAATAGGTAGGACCTGTTAAACTCTGGGCCTCATAAATGGCTGGATGGTTTCATTTAGGAGTCTTCACTATCAGTCTCTTTAGTTCTACTTCCTAGGTTGGTCAGATTCCCCAGAGGACATTTTTCAGTCTCCTGCCTGGAAAGTTAAGGTCTGACTGCCAGCATTCTGGAGCCTGAGGGAATGAAAACAGCTGCTGAGTCTCAGCTTCCAGGACTGGAACATTCACTTGATCCTCCAGTTTTCACATGCTGTCCCTACCTCTAACTACGCATGGTGTCTCACAGTTCAATAAATATGTAAAATAGCCTCCAGTCTAATGCTACAGTACAGGCAAGGATCTGGAGAGCTAATTTCTTCCTAACAGATTTCAGATATTTACTTTAGTATCCCTTTTACCCAACTTCTAGAGGTCACCAGTGCCCCAATTCTAAGTCTTTACAGAATTTTGTAGTATAAATATGATAATTCATGAGTTTTTTGTAGAGCTGGTTGAAGATTTAGCATTTCCTGATCTATGACTGTTAACCACTTCTCTGTTTGCACATTCCAACATCTTGTCATTGTTTTTTCTCCTGCTGTTTCTTTCCTTTATAACTTATACCTTTATTTAATTACACACACACAAGTGTGTGTTCACACACACACACAACTATTATTTTTTCATGGGGTTTAGAGAAAGAGAGAAATTGAATGCGAGTGATTAATTTTTCATCTTTACCTGGAAGCCTGAAGAGCAAGTATTTTTTAATTCTCAGATAACAAAGATGATATCATGAAATACAATTAGAAATGACTGTATTTTTAAAAAATGTCTCACATTGCTTTATGTTCCAGTAGCTTATCATCTTAATTCTAAAAGGAGGCTTGAAAATCTTCACTAGTCAGGACTTTGAGTATTATATATTTGGTCTCATAATCTTCTCATCCTTTTATTCTTAACAAGTGTACTTAAGATAAAAAGTTAGTTTTTGCATTGCACTTGCCTAATTCTCAGAAAATGCTAAGGAAAATAGGCCTTGTCACATTAAAAAAATTAATTGGTTGCTTTGTTCCTATTTAGATTTTCATTAATATGAGGACATAATTTAAGTGACAGTTAACTATATCAACTTGCTTCTCCTTGTTAAAAAAGAAATCTCTATTTAAAAGTCAAATTAAGAAGATTCCTTGTATATTTTTATTTTTAAGGCATTAACCTTTACTTTTCTTCCTGTGTTGTCAAGTAATACAACTTCAACCATCAGAAAAGGTAGGTAGGTTGGTTATCTATTGCTATCTAACAATCTACCACAAAAAATTGCTGACTTAAAGTTACAACCATCTTATATGCTCATGATTCTTTTTTCCCAGAAATTATGCTAGATGCAGCTGGGCAGATCTACCGGTTTCTCCTGGAGCCAATATGTGGCTACAGTTCTCTCTATTCATCTGGCTGCTCTTGGCTGGGTTTCTCTCTCCATGGGGTCTCATCTTCAGAAAAGCTAGCTCAGGATTCCTTTCCTTAGCATTCTTGAGGCAGCAGGCTAAGCTGGCAAGAGGAAAAGCTGGAGAACCTAGATCTAACAATCATAAAAACCATTTCTCCCACATTCTGTTGATTAAAGCCAGTCACAAATCCTGCAGATTGAAGAGGTAGAGAGATTGCAAGTAGTAGCAAGAAATTAACATCACAAAGGAGTAGCGAGGAATCACAAGGACAGGAAGCTTTGCAGCCATTTTTTGCCATCTACCACAGTGCCCTCTGGCTGTAACTTATTCAGATTTTTCCCTCAGAGAAAATATACTTATTCTCATCCTGGGTCCTCTATAGATACCATCCCAATATTGCATCAGGCTTGAAAAGTCCAGGATCTCCTGTTCTGCATCAAGTTAGTTGGAGATGAAAATCCTTGGATACAGCTCCATGGTTGTGGCCAGAGACCTGTAAACAGAAAAGACAAGTCATTTGTTCCCTACATTTTCCAAATGTAGTGATGGAACAAGAACATAATCATGACAATAGGCACTACTATTCAAAATGGGGAGCAACAGGGAGCATGTAATTTTCATTCCCCCAGATTAATTCAGAAAGCCAGCTGGCCCTTGATTCATTCTCCTTTATTCCAGAAAAAAAGAAATATGCTTTCATCTGTTATCTGGCTTTGTTTCCTAACTTGTCACATGCCTTAGATTTTTAAATATATGGAGGTCCGTAATGTGTCTATAATTCTGAAATAATCCTACAGACCCATATATAAATAGTTAAATGCTTCTTGATAAAGTTACCACTTCCTTTTGAACTTTTAAAACATAGAGATTTAAAATTTTCAAACTTTTGAGAAAGCTTACTTGTTTTATCAATCTCAAAAATTCCCTAATCTATGTTTAAAAAAAAAAAAAAAAAAAAAAAAAAAAAACCTTAAAAATCCTCTTCATTGCCTTTATTTACCCAAAAGCAGTATCACATACAGAACATTATTATAGGATGAAACTGATTTGGGGAAACTTCAAGTTAAGGGGAAAAAAAGCAAAATTTAACTATCATACAATCTGACAATTTCTCAAACATCCAAAGGGCCTTGAGGTCATAAGAAACATGGTTTATTTAATCACTCCAGCTCTAGAGTAGGGAATAAGACCTACCTTCATATGAGGAGTTTGCATTCTACAGGGAGTCCAATCGTGGACTTGCAGACAAACGTATCCCATTCATGCCTCAATTAAAAATTTCAGAGAATAAACTATAAAATGAGGTAATGGGATAGGAACAGTGGTTTTCAGGTAAAAGAGAGACTGTCTTAGCTAGGCTGGTGATATTTGAGACCCGAATGTTGGAAAGAACTGTGTAGACCATAGAAAGGAATTTGGCCTTTATTCCAAATCTATGGTAAGCGATTGAAGAGTTAAAGCAGAAGAATAAACTTTTATTCATTATTTTAAAAGATCATTGTGTTTGCTCTATAGAAGATGAACTAGAGGGATAGTGGAATTAGAAAGAACAGTTAGGAGTCTATTACAGTAGTCCTGGGAAGAACTTTTAAGTAAAGAGGGTGAGAAAGGACCAGATTCAAGATAACAGTTGGGAAGGACCTGCAGAACTTGATGGATTGGATGTTGAACATAAGAGAAAGAAAGAGTCAAGGGTGTATTTCAAGGTTGTGACTTGTGAAATTGGGTGCATAGCAATGCCATATTTTTTAAGATGGAAGAGAATAGAGGAAAAGAGAATTTTTCTTTTACAAAGGTGGAGATCAAATGTTATGTTCTGGATACTATCTAATCCTGTTCTTGGTCAATTAAAGCATTATGACCCATGTTTTCCTAACAAGTAACTGCATCCCAGAAATATTTGATGACTTTCTTGAGGCCACACAGTTTAAGTGGGAGAGCAGAACTTGAATCCAGGTGTCCTGGCAATTGTACATGGTCCTGTAGGGCACACTTTGTCCCTCTCACGCTTGCCTGCTTCAGTTACTATAGCCATAGTAAGATACAGGGTTCAGATTCCATTACTGAAACAGTGGCTGGGCTCTGCCTGCATGCTCAAAGTATCACCCACAATTTAGGCAACCATTTGCCTACACTGTCTATACAGTCTCCTCTAGCCACATGTGGCTATTCAAATTTTATTTTTAATCAGCTATAATTAAATTAAAGTTAATTTTCTTAGATGCACTAGCCACAGTTCAAGGGCTCTGTAGCTGTGCATAAGTGATGGGTATAGTGCAGATAGAAATTTTCTTTTTTATAATGCTGGGGCTTAAAAATTCAGGGCATTACACATACTAGGCAAGAGCTTTACAAACTGAGCTTCTTCCCCAACCCAGAATGTTTTCATTATCTCAGAAACTTCTATTCAAAAGTGTTGAACTTTTGATAATTCAAACTATTATAAAATGTTCCCCAGTTCTATGACTTTATGATGAAAATGGAGTCTTATCCTAATAACTGCAGTCTAAGAGGAAAGTTTGGAAAAAGAATTGAGTTCTTTCCTGCTTTGAAAGTGGCACATTTCATACTAGGCTGATTTTAAACCCAGCACTAATGAGCAACTTTCCCCAATTCACAACCTTGAAAGTTTGTGTTTCTCGTTTTATCTAATAAGAACAGAGGCTTCTCTGAGGAGGGGAGCTGGGTTTGTCTCACCTTTGCATCCCCATTACTCAGAATGCATACCACCCTTGTGGCTTCCTGTTCTCCACCCACTTCCATATATACACATGCTTAGTGACAGTGCTTTAGGACAGTGCCAGCATAACATTTACTTGTTAAACAACCCAGCATATCGCAGTATTTTATAGCCTTGCTGTGAACAGTTGGCATAGGAAGAACCTATCAGTAAAGAGCAAATACAACTCTAGGAGGTCTGTTGCTAACACTCATTTGCAAGGCATATTTCTTCCCATTCCTTCTTCCCTAGCCAAGAGGATATGGGGATTCCGATCCCCCAGCACCCCAAGTGAAAACCCAGGCTGCTCACCACCATAGGAAGCAGAAGGCTGACTGAGACTCTAGGGAGGCTCCAATCTGCCCATCACTTATTGAGCAGGTCAATAGGGCCTCCCTCCCAGGGCATGAGAGGAGCATCCAGAAAACCCCCTCCACATACATATGCATACAGGCAGCCCTATGCTTCTAGCAGTTTCCTTCTCAAAGAAATGAGAAGATATGGAACAAAGAAGATGGTTTCTGAATCTCTTCTTACCACTTGCTGGTTGTATGACTTTGGGGATACTATATAACCCTTCAAAGGGGTAGATCAAGGAGATATGTGTACCAAGCTGTAATCTCAGAGTTGATCCTCCACCAGTTCAGTGTATTTCCTTTTTCATCCCTCAGAGGGATGGTAAGGCTAGACCTAGAATATAAACACACTTTCTTCTTAGGCTTTCTTTAAAAAAAATTTTTTTTTTCAGTTTAATAGGTAGTATACATGATAAAAATTTCCTAAGTGTATACAGTGAGGCTTTCTTTCCAAATTTCCAGCCACTTTGTTCTCCCAGAGGCAACCAGATGTGTATGTATCCTTCCATGGTCATTCTATGCACGCACCAGAAAATATGTATGTCAATATATTTATATCCGTGTGCTTCCTTATATGGATATTTTCCTCTGATACAAATAGCTGTGTGGGCTGTTTTGAATTTTGTCTTCTCCCTGTACTATCTGGGAGATTTAAAATATTTGCACCGAGCATCCTTCATCTCTTTATAGTCACAAGGTATTCCACTGTAGAGTTGTATCATACTTTGCTTATCCTGCCCTTCATTGATGAATTATTAGGTTATTTCCAGACTTTTGCTGTTATAACTCATGCCATAGTGAACATTCTTGAACATCTGTCACTTTGCACACGGGTAAGTATATTTGTAAATTTCTAAAAGAGAAATTTCTGGATCAGAGGATATGTAATGAGGACATATGTGGAGTTTTGGTGAATCTGGTCAAATTGCCTCCATAGAGTTTGTACAAATTCACCTCCTCAACAATATATAGGTACAGAACTGAGTTTATCAGCCCACATTGAGCCCTGCTCAGAGCCTTGAGGCTCCAAGTCTCACATTGGCCAGAATTTTTCATCTTATATCATGTGTATGCATGCATGCATATGTGTGCAATCTCATTTGAATTATTTGTGGCTAAGAAAAACATGAGAATATGATGTAAGGAAATATCAGTTATCACTGCTCCTTCTCACAGTCCTCCCATTGGAAAGAGTGACAGAGAAAACGAGACCGCTTCCTGCCCCACCAGAAGAGCTTTAAATGTGCAATGTTGAGGGAATGGCTCTGTTGGTAGTTGAAAGAAATGGAGAGGACAGAAAGAGCTCCAAGAAGCAGGAATGAGGCCAAGATATAAGGAGATGAGAAATAGTTCCATAGCTCCTAGGCCAGTTAGTGTCCTACGGAAGTCAGCTCTTTTGATGTAACTTTAAGTGTTTGCCGTGTACTTTGCCCTATGCTAGTGCTGTAATACAGAGATGGGCGTGGCTAATGTGTATCTTCAAGATATTCATACTAGTCAGGAATACAGGCAGATAATTTTGATACAATATGATAGAAGCAACACCAATGGTGACAGCTAACTCTGAGAGCCTAGAAATGCCAGCACTGCTTGTTGTCACACCTAATTATATGAAACCCCCAAAGAGTAAGTATAGTGTTATACCCATTTCACAGATGAGGAAACCAAGATCCAAGAAAGTTGAGAGATGACCCCAATACCACAGAGTAAGTGGCAGTGCTGGGGCATAGACTGAGGTCTGTCTTACTTCAAGAGTCTTAAGAGAAAGCAGAGATGATGTGGAACACACTGAGGGCTTTTAAGCACATCGACCTCTTCGCCCATTCAATGGTTTCCCCTTCCTCCTCTGGCACAGCACCACACTGCATTTCAGGATGAGGATGGGGTGTGGAGCAAGAGCTTTGGAGAGGGATATGGCCTGAGCTGAGGTTGCAAGGATGCATGGAAACAAGAAGAGCATTCCAGGCAGAGTTCCTCTTGGGCTGACCTCAAGCAGAGCCAACCTGCAGGAGGCTCTGATGTATAGAGAGAGAAGCAGGCAAGTGGGGTGGCTAAGAGGGCAGCCTCTGCAACCAGATCCTGACCTGCCTGTTGGCAGATAAGTGTCTTTGGGCACATGTCCCTATATGTGTTCATCCCATAACCTCTCTGATTCCTCACTTGTAAAATGGAACTTTCATGGAGGAGAGACAAGCCTTACCTTGTGGATAGTCGTAAGGATTTAATGAGTTTGTGCATTTAGGGTGTGTTTAGAATAGTGCCTGGCACATGTCCCTATATGTGTTCCAGGCTCCAGGTACAACCTAGATGTAAGGAAACTGAAACAAGATTTTGGAGCTGGCCCCTGGTGCTTATTATAGAGAACCATCACATGGGCTCAGAAGATAAAAAGTGGTACTATAAAAAGAGGAGGAAGCAGCAAAACATTTCATGGAGGAGAGACATAAGCTTTTAGCCCCAATTGTCTCATCAAGCATAATCGTGTTTATCAGCTTTCAGTTATCATCTGAAATTGTTAGTCAAAATGGGCTTTTTATTTGTTGTCTATTTCTTTATGACATCTTTATTTGGTATTAAAATGTAATGGCCTGTCTCAAATAAGGTGCAAAAGCAGAGAAGGATCAAATAAAAGGAACTGCACTCAGTGTAACTCTTAGTTTTTTTTTTTTTTTTTTTCCCTCTTCCTTTCTGATGTCATAAAATGTCTTCAGAAAACCCCAGAGAAAATATGAGATAAATGCTGCAGCTTCCTTGTTTACTCATACAGCATTCATCTCTCATCCACCAAGTCAAATCACCTTTCTCTGAGAACAATATTCTCTAAGAGAACCCAAGAGAAGCAAAAGTGGGAGAAAAAATACTTCTCCAAGGAATCAGTTCATGAGATTTACTTTTGTCTCATATTCTCTGGCCTTTCTCCCCTTTATGTGTTATTCCACACTCATATTCTCAACCCTGTTCCCCCAAACTGAGCCCAGTGTCTGGACCCCCCTTCCTCTAGGCCAGTTTTATCTCATCGATTACAATTGTTCAGAATCTATCTTCTCAAGAAAAATGTGTGACAGCTATTTCCCCAGTGTAAACCCATGACCTCACATACCCATGTGCCAGCCACTCACTCGACCCAAGGGCTACAGAAGTCGTGATTCAGCTTGCTGACCCAAGTGAACCCACAGTCCTACATGGGAGAACAGGCATGAAAAAGGAGGTTGAGTCTACCTTTCTCTGGCATAGGATCATGTTCATTTTGTATATGGTCTGTCTTAGCCACTAGACTGTAAGTTTTTCTATTTTGCTTGCCAATGAATAATCACTACCTTATGGAGTGCCCTTTGTAAATATCTGATGAAAAAAAATGAATACAAATGACAATACAGAATGACCAGTCAATCAATGTGCTTGCAAGGCAAGAAATAGTATGGAGGAGGGAATATTGGATTCTATGAGGGACAGGAGAACAGTTGGTGTGGTGGAGAGCTAGAGGAGCTGATCCCAAAGCTGGATTTCAGGGTGGTGGTTATCAATATTTATATGCCTTTGCATGGAGTCTGACTTACAGGAAGATCCCAATAAGTTTACTGAGTTGATAAGCTTTTAAATTTTATGAAGCAATTACACTTACAATGTTGCTAATATTCTACCATATTTCACATTTCTGGGATGAGAAGACATGGCCATTTTATGCTAGATTACATGACCCTGGAAGCTCTATCTGTTACTTAGAAAACCTCTCAGTAGGGTAAGAACACATACCACACAGTCCAGTGTTGTGTATATGAGAGAGAGAAAGTGTGTGTGCATGCGTGCGTGTGTGTGTGTGTGTGTGTGTGTGTGTGTGTGTGTGGCCTATGAGCCCTTTGAAAGCTTTGGAGACTGGGTAGGCCACTGGTTAAATGAAAATGTCTTAAGTTTATGCTTCAGAAGAAGGGTTCCCTTCAGGAAAGATCATGGGAGAATGAGGGACAGAGATGATTTCCAAAAACTGACCTCTCACCTCACCCCTGAGCCAGACCAGAATTCATTACCTAACCTCTATATCCATCACTCAAGCCAGTTTCAATTCTAAAAATTCCTAGAGAACCACCTGTTTATGATATGGGAAGAGGCAAGGTAAAGGACAATGGAGATAAAAATTTTAAAAAAAATCTTTAGTTGAATTTATTTAATGAACTTACTAAGCAAAAGTGAAAAATAAGACCTAGATTTGTTATTAGTTTGTTTTAAGGTTTCATAATTTCATTTGTTTCCAGTTCCTTCCTGGCTCAATGCTGTTAATACTCAGAATTATGAGAACCAAAACTGCTTAGATTCATGGTCCTACTGCTCTGGTGCTATCTCTGGGTTCTCTCCTGCTGTTCCAGACATACCCTTTAGGACTGCTTGAAGATACTTCCATCCGAGCAGCACCAAATGATAACATATGAGATCCCTCACTGCCAATTAATCCTCAACTTTGTGTTTTCACCCCCCCCCCCTCCCCCAATGTGTGTGTGCAGCTTCATCATCCACAACAAAGATACTTTCTTCAACAATGCCACAAGAAGTAGAATTGTACATCACATTCTGCAAAGAATAAAGTATGAAGAAGGGAAAAACAAAATTGGTGAGTAGCATATAAGCATGACAAACTACATTTAGATTTGGGGATTAGTTTTCTTCCATTGGTTTCATTCCTTTTGAATCAATTCTAGAAATGCTTATCATTTATAAAACCTCCATTCCTTTGATGAGTAGTTCATAAGTGTAAAATCTTCCTAGCATCCTTATGCATCTTCTCTAAACAGCACATCATGTCGTTAATCTAAGATCATGGAGAAATTCTCTTAATTCAACAAATATTTATGGAGCACCTATCATGTGCCAGGCACTGAGCAAGGAGTTAGGGAGATGAGCAAAATTCTCCCCTGAAGATTTTGTCTAAGAGGTTAGAGGGAGAAAACAATAAACAGGTAAATATAGTAAGTAGCATGAAGAAATTAAAATGGGTGGTTACAGAGATAGACTGGTAAAGCTACCTGAGATTGGGTGGTCAGGGAAAGCCTCCTGAGAACCTGAAATCTGAACTGAGACCTGAGTGGTAAGGAGGCAGCATGGGAGGATGGAGGATTAGGGAGTTCCAGGCTAAGGGAGTTGTCACACCTAAGTTAATTCTCCAAAAAACCATCTTCCTCACAAAACAGCCTCCACAATTTATATTTTAGCCATTTTTATGAGAATCTCCCCATATTAAATTACCAAATTTCCTGCCTTATTAAACAAGCAATTGTATATTAGGAAGGTTTGGAAGGCTTGGTCCCAGCAAGGATTTTATTGATACTTTTAATAATAACCTATATTAGTCTGGGTTCAATGACAAAGCAAAAGCACATATAATCTGAACAGGAAACATTTACTATAAATAATTAACTAGAGATTGGAGTCATGAAAGATTGGCTGGTCAAGGGAACTTGGAAGAATAGAAGAACAGTAGAGATTAGGAGTCTCCCCTGACAAAGCTGAAATCCAGACCCTATTGGCAGGGGTGCAGCTGGGCAAAGCAGTTTGGTGGAGACCTGCTGGGGATCTGCTGTCTGGAGTTCTGGGGGAGCTGCCTACATGGGCCAAAGGGAAGTTGTTCATTGAAGCCACCCACAAAGGTACTCCCTTGAGGTGTGTCATGTGCTGCTGGCCACCACACATTGCAGGAGCTGGGTGCTATAAAAATGAGTGCTGCAAAAGCCTGGTGAGAGAAGCATACGAGTATCAGGAAAAGGAACCCCTTCCTCCATCAGTTAACAACACTTAGAGGTGTTACCAGCTGACAAAGTAGAAATATTTACAAAGTCCAACTCCATTACTGCAAAGCATGCACTCAAGATGCATTTGGAGCTGAGGGGCAATACATTGATAACTGATATGTAATCTAAATGGCCTGCTCGTCATGCTGTCATCAGGCAAAGCTGAAGGATATATACATTGGAGTCAGGAACCTCAGTGATCTCAGCAGGTTGGTGCTCTCGGCCAAATCTAGCAAGATGACATTTAACAGTTTGTAAATGTAAAGTCCTACACTCAGATCAGCAAAACAACTGCCCCAGTACAGTGTGGGAGAAATGTTTCTCAACAACATCATGAGAAGAACAGATTTGAGAGTTAAGTTGAATTCAAGCTCAGTGTGAGTCACTAGAATAATGAAGCTGCCAAAAAAAAAAAAAAAAAAAAAAAAGTCTACTTTGATCCCAGCTGCATAAATTAAAACAGAATGGGGAGAAACAGATAGCTACCTGGTCCAGATCCGAATACACCTGGAATATATATTCAGGGAAAGTCAGTGCAGGTGTGTGTGGAGAAATAAACCTAATGTAGGTCTTTCATAACTTGGATGGTGTTGCAGTTGAACACATCCCATACTCTCTACAGAACTCATCCATCCTTAAAACATACCCTCTCCATAAAGTCCTCTGTGCCCATCTAACTTAAAGGAATTCTTCCCTCTTCTGAATTCCTATGACAATTTTATTTTTGGAGTGTTTATTTGATGATCTTAATATTATACAACTCTTCTTTTATTGTCTACATTGGCTTTCAATGACATTATGCAAATCTACCACCTAAAAAGAACCACTGCCAACATTTTGCATCCTGAGTAATTTAAATATTACCTCTATTACTTTTTTTTCAACAAACTTGGGTAGCACTATGTATACCTTTCTACCAGACTTTTTTTTTTTTTTTTTTTTTTTTTTAGTTATGAACATACTAGAAAACGAGTGAGTGAATGTCAAATTATTATGGCAGTAGCTATTCTAGATTATTTCATAAAATGCAAATAAATCAAAAGAGAGCCCCTTTACTAACACTGGTATTAGCATTTGCAGTCTACCTCGCAATTCATTATGCCACACTAGTATGCTGAAAGCTACTACTGAAAACTGCTGGTCTAGATAAAAAGCTCCAAAACTGTAAAGACGCTGCCCTATTCATCTTTTCATTATCATGGCCTAGCACAGTGTCTGGCTTCTAGAAAGAGTTCAATAAATGCTTATTGAACTGAATTGAAAATATTTTTTTAAATGATTGCTGTCTCCCTATCAGTGTCCTACACAATTGCCAACTGTACTGTGAGGCCATACAGCAATTATTATGGTATAATAATTTTTGCATCTCAAATTGTGAGCTGTTTTTACAACAAGTCAAAAGGAGATAAAATAAGGGCAGAGACAGTGTGTTTTTCAGTGTTCTGAAGGAGCACTGGAAATATAGTAATGAGACTTTGTAAAAGCTTCTCTCATTTGATGAAATTAGGAGAAGGATTCTCTTCAAAACCTTCAGCACTTTGAAAATTGGTAAGGATGTAATGGAAACATGTCTAGCTAGATATAACCACTCACAGAATAAATTATTAAGCCAAGATTATGCATTATGATTAAAAATGTAGAGTACAACTACAAATGTTCTGTTTACTTACTTCATTGTCATCTTTGGTTTCATAAATAAAAAACATGTTGGAAGAAAATTTAATTTCTTGATAGAATTAATGTTTATCCAATGTTATTTTCTGCCTGAAACTTTCTGTCATCTTGCATGAGCCAACATTGATTAGAAATAACACAAAATTATTGATTTGTAGACATGATTCATAAGGGTGTTTTAGTAGAGTACAAACTGCCACTATGTAAGTTTTTCAAACTTACTCTGAATTTATTACAACTGTGAAAATCAAACCTGGTAAAACTCACTTTCAAAATAGAGCAATTAATAACTCAACAAACATTCATTGAGCAATATGCATACAATAAATCTTGAAAGGTATTTGTATTTTTAAAATGTGTGTTTAAAAGTAAAGTTAAAAAAGTGATAAACTTTAAATATTAGCTACTTTCTTACTTTGCAGGACTTTGATAAATTATGATAAACATAAAGGTTATCATCAGAGTCCCTTATCATGTTTCTGTGAATCCTATTTTTTCTAATATCTGAGATGTCTGAAAGTTATCAAAGAGATATGTAGAATGTTCAATAGATGCTCCAGGAAATCAAAGCTTTCTACATAATCAATAACTTATTCATTAATTACAAAGATATTTCTTGAGGGCTTCCTCCATGATAGACAAAATATAAAGCCCCACCAATATTTATCTTTCAACTGTCTTTCTTGGATATTTACTGTTACTGTCAAGCAGCTTAAATGCATCAGTGTGTTGCTGTAATTAAAAGTACCCAAACATTTGATTGACCCTCCATCGATAAGAAGGGGGGTCATGCTTGTGGTACTTTTCAGCTAGGAAAATCCTGGATTCTGGTCAGGATCTAAAGTATAGAGACCATTCCTCTTACAAGCCACTTGAGAGATATCAATCTAACCATCATCTTTGAGGTTTACTTTGGAAGTAACATAAATCTTGACCTGAAAGTAACTTTAAAGAGCACCATGTTAAACTTCTACTTCTGGCTATGGTGAAAGAACAGGCATGAAACTTACTCTCCCACCTGAAACAACCAAAAAAGAAAAAAAGATAAATTATATGAAGCAATTAGTTTCAAGACACTGGACATTAGGAAACCAAAATCAGGAATCCTTGGAAATAGAAAACAAATGGGATGAGCCCCACAATTGACTACCTTCAGATAGGCAAGGAGGTAGAATCCAGGCAAAGTTGGGGAGATTTCAAGTTGAGAAGATGTTGCTGAGAGTCCAGGGAGATCCAGGCAGCTACAGTTCACAGAACAAAGTTCCAGAAAGTAAAGTTTCCAAGATCTGCAAACATGTCTGTCCATACAAAGGCACAAAGAGAACTTCATTGCAGATTTTTCACTTTGAATATAATCAAATTAGATGACAATGGAGCAAATCTTTAAAATACTAAGAGAAAAAAAAAAAGTCAACTTAGAATTATATACCAGTGAAAACTTCCAAAAATGGAGGTGAAATAAAGAATTTTTCAGATATATGAAAACTGAAAGAATTCATCACTATAAGATTTCTTCTGCAAGATATATTAAAGACAGTTCTTCAGGAAAAATATATAAATATTCTTATGCTTTAAATATCATTAGTAGATAACTGACCACTTAAACCAAAATAATAGCATTGTAATGTGAGGTTTCTAACATACGTCAAAGTAAAATATATGTTAACAATAGCATGAAGGTTATAAAGGAAGAAAAGAGGCCTCCAACTTCATGGGACTATTTTCACTTGAAAGTAGACTGTGGTGAGTGAAGGATGTGCTCTAAACTCTAAATCAACCACTAACAAAGCAAGAACAAAGAGTGATGGCTAAAGAGCCAGCACAGATAAATGGAATCATCAAAAATAAGTAGTACAAAAAAATCTCACAGAATAACAAAAGAACAGATGGGACAAGTAGAAAACAGTGTGGTCACTGACTTGCATTTGCTTCTAAACCTGTCACTAATAAGTGGTCTGAAGACCTCAATCCAAACACCAGAGATTGATACATGGAATAAAACACAATCCAAGTTATTGCTTCCTGCAAGAAAAGCACCTTAAATATAAAGAGACAAATAGGTTAAAAGTAAAGGGATGGGAAAAGATATGTTACCATAATCAAAAGGAAGCTTGAGTGGATATACTGATGCCAGAAAAAGTAGATTTCAGAGCAAAAAATATCACCAGGGATAAAGAAAGTTCATTTTATAATGATAAAGTTCATCAATTATAATCCTAAAATCACAATTCATTAACAAGGCACAATTCATAAAAGAAACAAAAACAGATAAATTGGACTTCTCAAAATTAAAACTTTGCTCTTTCGAGAAAGATTTTTAAGAGACTAGAAACAGACGCCACATACTAAGAAAAAAAATTCCAAAGTGTATGTCTAACAGTATCTAAAATATATCAAAAACCTCTCAAGGGGCTGGGGTTGTGGCTCAGCGGTAGAGTGTTTGCCTAGCACGTGCGCGGCCCGGGTTCGATCCTCGGCACCATGTAAACATAAATGCCTTACATTGTGTACAACTAAAGCAAATAAATAAATATTTTTTAAAAAGCCTCTCAAAACTTGTTATTAAAAAATGTAATGGGCATAAGATTTAAACATATTTCACAGAAGATATGTTGGTGGCAAACAAGCACATGAAAAGATTTTTAGCATCACTATTCATGAGGGAATGCAAATTAAAGCCACAATGAAAATCATAACATACCTATTAGAATGGCTGAAATGAAAGGGATCAACCACTCCCAAGTATTGATGAGGATGTGGGAGAACTTGAACCTCATCCACTGTTGATGAAAACGGTTGGGCGGTTTCTCAGAAAACTAAACACATACCTGCTATATGATCTAGCCATTGCACATTTATATGTTATTCAAAGAAAAAGTGAAGCCACACATCCATGAAAAGTTTTACATGAGTACTAATAGCAGCTCTATATGTAACAGCCCCACACTAATAATACCCCAAATGTCCATCATTAGGAGAACACATAAAAAATTCAGATGTAAAACACATAAAAATTCAGAAGTCAGATGAAAAATAGCAAATACTTATTGACTACATTTATGTGGAACTCTAGAAAATGTAGACAATTGATACTGAGAGAAAGCAGATCAATGTTTGCTTGGAGACAGTGTGGGGAAGAATGGCAGGCTACAAAGTGGCATGACAAAATTTTGGAAGTTTGAAGGACTTTGGTTGTGTTGATGATTCCTAAGTAGATATGTAAGAATTTATCTAATTATACATCTTAAGTGTGTCTGCTTAATATATCTCTGTTATAACTCATTAAAGCTATTCTTTTAAAAGATCTATATATCTACCTACACTCCCATTTTATGGATGATAATATTGAGGCCTGAGGACAAGAGAGCTTTTCCAAAGTCAGACCACTAGTCTAATGCAGAGGAGTTAGGGTTTTCCGCAATAAAGCTTCTAGGTGAAAACAGAAGAGCTTTGGACTTAAAATTACCCTTTTTTAATGATATATTGGTCTGCTTCTCTCTGTACATTCCCTTCTATGCCAAGCACTGTACTAGAAGTGCTTCATTGTTTTGCTGTTTGAAAAACTGATTTCCAAAAAGCTTCTGCATAGCAATGGAAACAATCAACAAATTGAAAAGACAACCTACAAAATGGGAAATAATATTTGCAAACCATATATATCTGAAAAAGGGTTAATATTAAAAATATGTACAAAACTTACAGAAATCAATATAAAAAATAGATAACCTAATTTAAAAATAAGCAAAAGGACCTGAAGAGACATTTTTCATTTTCCTAAAGAAAATATACAAATGGCCAATAGGAATATGATATAGTGCTCAACATCATTAATCATCAGAGAAATGCAAATCAAAACCACAATGATATCATATCACACCCATTAGAATTAAAATAGCTGTTATCAAAAAGATAAAGAGATAAATATGGTGAGACTGTGGATAAAAGAAAACTCTCATACACTGGTAGTGGGAATGGAAATTGGTATAATCATTGTGGAAACAGTATGGAGGTTTCTCAAACAATTTAACATAGAATTACTGTACGATCCAGCAATTCCACTTCTGGGTATATGTCCAGAGAAAGTGAAATTAGTATGTTGAAAAGACATCAGCACCCCCATGTTTACTCAGTATTACTCACAATAGCCAAGAAATAGAAACAACCTACAACTCATCTATGGACAGATGAGTGGATAAAGAAATTGTATGTATACACAATGGAATGTTCTTCATCCATAAAAAGAAAAAAAAATTCTGCCATTTATGACAGCATGGATGAACTTGGAGGACTTCTTTCTGGATGAAATTAGCCAAACACAGAAAGACAAATTCTGCATGATTTCACTTATTGGAATCTAAACAAGTCAAACTTTTGGAAGCAGAATAGAATAGGGAAAACAGAGAGATGTTGGTCAAAGGGTACAAGGTTTATCTTATAAAATGAATAAGTTCTGGGACCTAAGGTACAGCATGGGTGGTGATGGATATATTCATTAATTTGATTATTGTAATCATGACGGTGTATTATGTATATCAAATCCTCACTCTGTACACTTTGAATCTATTCAGTTTTTGACAACTAAATTAAAAAAAAAAAAAAAAAAAAGATTTCCCAGCAGTTGATCCCAATTACCTAGCAGATTGCAAAGTTTTTTTTCTAAGCTGTTGGTCACCCCAAGTGAGAGACAATTTTTGGAGTGTTCCTTTTAGGTTGACCAAAGTAGGTTTGAACTTTTTTTAAAGCCTAGATTCTTTATTTTTTTTTTTTTCTAAAAAGTACTGCTCTTGGTAGTCTTGAGAACTGTGAAGGTCTAAACTCAGTATTAACTGGAATGGGCTTATTTGTTGCTTTAGGTCTGAACCGCTTGCTTACCAATGGCTCCTATGAAGCTGCTTTTCCCCTGCATGAGGTATTGTGCTGCATTTTCTCCTTATCTTCCTTTTAACTTGTTACTAAAACTGGCTTCTAGGGACAGTCATCAATTGAATTTGTTGAGATGGCTCAGAACTGTAGATATTTGCTCAGAATGAATTTGATTTGTTTAATGGGTAATTGGGGAGGGTCTATCTGCATTCTTTTATCTCTCCCTCATCATAGATTTATTTCTATATGTCTTTTTCTGTAATTGAAAGAACACTTAAGAGTCACTCAGCATGAATTCAGAGAAATAGCTTAGGGACTGTAAATCATGCAGTTTAAAAGACATTGAAAATTTACATGAGCCACCAGACTGAGGGGAAAATGTTTTTGAAATAGATAGTCTTTGCAACAAATAAATTTGTAGGTATTCCTTGAAAGAGTGGTAGGAAGTCATTTTGCAAAGTTTCTGATAGACAAAGGGTGATAAAGGAAATTAGTAGTATTGAATTCATCATTGTAAGATGTATAGATGTTGATATTTTCCTTATTTACTTCCTGGTCTTCGTGATATATAATGACTTCATAAGCATAACCATGATCATCCTTAATTTAGTTTTCCAATAGATCTTGGATTATCTAACCCAGAATTCTATACCTGAGTTCTTGGGACCATAAACCTCATGATTATTGAGAGATTATTGTCATTTTCACAGTATTAAGTTCCACTCTGTACCATCACTATAGGACACAGAGACTACAAGACAAATATCCTAGCCCCAATTTTGTGCAACCTCACAAATTAACCAGGTTGAAACTGTTTGCCAATAAACTTTGGAGAATAGTTCCACCTCTCCATAAATGGCAAGTCTTCCCAAAATGTACTTTTGTTTGGCTTACAATGTTTCCTCTCTTGATATTGAATACCAAGAGGATATCAGAGATGAGGTAGAATTTTTAGAACCATAATTATCAAGAAAACTAGAAGCTGTGGTCTGAAATGCTATTTACAGATGACCGAGAGACATTTTTTGAAGTGTTCCTTTTAGGTTGATCAAAGCAATCATTTTGACATAAAGGTTTACAGGGGCCACATGCATGTGTTTCTGAACTCTGAAGACATATTTTTCCTAAAACTTACTGTGTAGCTTCCTGTAGTTGTTAGCTGGCTTTGCCTAGAGAATGTTTCTGTGGGCACCACATCCTCCCTATTCCCAGCCCTGGTGTGGTATATATCCAACCAATGGTGGGCAGATGCACAATGGCAGGGGAGTAGATGGGCTGGCATAAGGACGTCTGAGTAGAGGCAGCTACAAAAAACCCACAGAGTAATTGTGAGGATCTGTGGAAATTTCATATCTCAGTAAAGCCCTAAATTCTATGAGAAAAGAATTTCCAAATTAGTAATAACAATAGCAATAATGATACCATTACTGTTTTAAGTTTTTTTGGGGAGCAGGGGTTGCCAGAGATCGAACTCAGAGACACTTGACCCCTGAGGCATATCCGCAGCCCCATTTTGCATTTTATTTACAGTGAGGGTATCACTCAGTTGCTTAGCACCTCGCTTTTGCTGAGGCTGGCTTTGAACTCGTGATCCTACTGCCTCAGCCTCCCAAGCTGCTGGGATTACAGGCATGTGCCACCACACCCCAGCTCTCTTTTCACTTTTTGCTCAAATTATGTTATTTGGCCTCATAAACACCTTCAGAAGCAGGAAGGGCAGGTATTATTGCCCTTGTACCATGTTACAAATTTAAATAGAAGTTTAGAGAAAAGTTCACCCTCCTTGGAGTCACACAGTGAGTTGATGGTTGAACTGAGACACACCCAATCTTTTTTATTCCCACCCCTGTGTTCTTTCCATTAAGAATAGGCTTCTCGGGCTAATGTGAATAATTTGTTTGCCTTGAAAGGTATATTTTCTGTTGGTCAAATTACTATTGCCATGAACTGACCTCAGAAAAACAATCACTTCTCTGGCCCTTGGTTTCCTTGTTTGTTGAATGAGGAGGTTGAATTTGATTTGAATAATTAAGATCCCAAGGTGGCTTCCAGCTTTCACATTCCAGGATTTTCTTGTTGATCATGCTGTGAAAAGGTTGTGGCTATGGCTGTTGGTACCAACTACCCTACCTTGAGTGAAACAGGGAAGAAAACTAACCGTGCTTGGGCATGGCCTCTGTGCCTGACACTTTATCCATTTGGACCACACATAAAACCTAGTGAGGTGACTTTTAGTTCTATGACAGATTGGGAAATCAAGACTCAGACTATTTAGGGTGCTTGTCCTCGATCTCCTACCTAAAGACCAGTGGGACTGAATCTGAACTCAGTTCAAACCTGCCTGATGGTTGCCAGATGGCATTATCAGTAAGATGACGTCCAGAATAACCAAACTATGTCCCCTTTAACAGAGAGGACCCCATTTTCCTTCTTATCACCCCTATTGCTACTCCAGCTAATGTTACCATCAGCATTTCCTTGTGGCTGTGTGGATATTCCCTCATTGGCAGTGGTGTTTTTATCCCAGGGAAGTTATAGAAGTAAGAACTCCATTCGAACCCATGGAGCCGTGAACCACCGGCATCTACTCTATGAGTGCTGGGCTTCCTGGGGCGTGTGGTATAAATACCAGCCTTTGGACCTTGTCAGGTGAGTTTTTAACCAGCTGCAAATAGAAAGTCTTCACTGAAACATGAGCCATCATGGAGGGAAATAAAGGTTTGAAGTGTAGAGCTCTTGCTCTAATTGGACTTCTTCCCGAGGGTAGTTTATCAGAAGACACTGGTTTTCTGGGTAAACTAACTTTCCCTCTGATGAGTTTGAGGCCCAGTAAGGGCATAGGATATGGGCAAGGCCCTCTGGAAGACCACTTGAGGAGCAGGTTACTCATGTGACTACTGCCTTGACAAATCATCCTGTAGAGAGGTAACACTGCTTGTGTACATTAATCACAAAATGAAATATTGTTGAGTATCCCTAATCTGAAAATCTAAAATCCAAAATGGTCCATAATCCAAAATTCTTTGAGCACTAGGATGCTACAAATGGGAAATTCCACACCTGATCTCATGTGATGGGTCACAGTCAAAATGTAGACATACAAGTCAGGTGCGGTGGTACACGCCTGTGATCCCAGCAGCTAGGGAGGCTGAGACAGGAGGATTGCAAATTCAAAGTCAGCCTCAGCAACAGTGAGGCACTAAGCAACTCAGACCCTGTCTCTAAATAAAATGCAAAATAGGGCTGAGGATGTGGCTCAGTGGTTGAGTACCCCTGAGTTCAGTCCCCTGTATCCAACCCCCCCACACACAAAAAAATGAAGGCATACAAAAAAAATATTGCACAAAATTACCCTCAGGCTATGTTTATGAGGTGTATATAAAACAAAGGAATTTCGTGTTATACTTAGGTGCTGTCCCCAAGTTATCTTAAGTATTTGTAAACATTCCAAAATTTTAAAAACAAAATTTGAAACACTGCTGATCCAAAGCATTTTAGATAAGGGATACTCAACTTGTACCATGTAAACAGCACATTCCAACACACTTCAGCCTTATTTTAATTTTAATTGGAAACTACCAGCATTTAAAATTTGCTTTAATTACAGGTCAAAAAAAAATCAGCTTTTAACCTATGATAATTGTGCAGTGAAAATGTATTTTTTAAATCATTCATATCTGCCCAACCTTCTGCTATGACAGCCCTATTCTCTGACATCTCATTGTTTGTTTAGAGACTGGTTATTAAGGTTGACTAATAACCATCCTCACTTCATGGATTCCTCATTAATGAGAACGTCATGTTTCATTTCCTAGACTAGCTGGATGTGTTTCATTTACACTGGGGCCCTAAAAAGTGAGCTCAAGGGGAAAAATAAAAAGATAACTGTTTCATCCCCCTGAGTAATTGTTCTTCCTAATAGAGCCCATGTTACCTCGTCACCAAATGTTTACTCCTGATGCTCCAAGGACATTGATGAATTACGTACTATTCTTTGTGTTGGTAACAAATGATCCAGATGATCTGGATGAGTTGAAAATATTTTCTGAGATGAGATAATTTTCCTTTGACCAGACTCCATGCATGATGAACAAGTGAGAAAAAAAATAAATTCTCTTGCCAGCCTCAGTCCCATATTACAGGATTATATTGATTAGAAATTACAGGTCGTTGCTGTGGGTAAACTATCTCCACCCATGACAGCGTTTTGATCAAGATTTTACATTACTCAATGAGTATTAATTAGCTGTTCACTGTGTTTCTAATACTGTGCTAAGTACTGTTGACAAGGATAAACGGAAGCCATGGTCTCTAGTGTTGAGAAACTCATTTTCCTTCAGGCAAACAGGCCCTGCACTCTTGAGATAATTAGAAAAATACTAGACCAAGCATGATGAGGTAAAATGTGTGAGAGAGGCTCTTAGTTTTACTATTCAGATAAATGGAAGGGATGGATGTGGGTCAGTACCCATGTGGAAATCTCTGAGAACTGAGCCCTGGAAAAGCAGCAGGATTTGTGTTGGCCGAAAGAAGAGGCATGAAAAGCACAATCAAGCCTTGCATAGATGGATTTGTGGAATGTCTCAGGAATCTAATCTCTTAAATGGTTCTTGTCCTGTAGATTGTATTTGCTCCAGACCTCTTGAATCTAACCACCCGCTAGCATCTCTGCATCTCTTCTGCTTCTCCCTTTACCTCCACCTATCACTTAGACTATAACAGGTGTCCCCTACTTTTCCTCCCTTTCCCTACGCTGGGAATCCATTCTGTATTCTCAGAACATGCTTGTGTATAACCCCAGTCGTGGATGGAAGGGCCAATTCTATTTCTGCTATAAAGTAGAAGGAGAAGAAGTTAAACCCCAAGCCTAGATTGGATCAAGTGTTCCCTTTTTTCCTTTACTTTCTCTGCATTTTATCAGGAAGGCCACTACAATGTAAAATGACTGAACAAATTGTTAAGAGTGCTTAACTTTACACACGTGGCTGTAATTTGTAAGTCTGTCGTGCCTCACACAGGCGGTACTTTGGAGAGAAGATTGGGCTGTATTTTGCCTGGTTGGGCTGGTACACCGGCATGCTCTTCCCAGCTGCCTTCATTGGATTGTTTCGTCTTTCTGTATGGAGTCACCACTCTGGATCACTGCCAAGTCAGGTATGGGGAGCTCTCAGGTGGGCGTGCCTTTGCTGAGTATTTAAAAATGGCTCCCTATACTTTGGGGTATTCACCGACTGGAAACACAGCTTTTCATTCCAACTTCCTTCCCCATCACCAGTGGAAAATAGCTCACGAACTTACCAGGAAATGGTTCACCATCGATGATTGTTTCCTTGGTTCTTTCACCAGAATATAGTTTAAGATATTCACAGAAATCTTACTGCAAAGCTGGATGATAACCTTAAATAACAAATGCAGCTTTTAAAAGTGATCACAAAAATAAAAGTGAGTGATTGAGTCTCCTGCCTACTGAAATATTTCACTTGCTGGTGAAATTGTTAATGAGATATAATTTTCTCCCAGGATTAAAGCCCGAAGTTATTTTTATTTAGTCCTTCATTTTTAGTTTTGTCATGCACACAGAGATTAAAGTAGGCATTTTTAGGTATCTTGTTGCTTCCATAATTCAGTATGAAATTGCTTCAGACCTAAGAAATTTTGTGAAGAACTTTTGTATAATTTGGGCATATAACCACCAATGTTTTGTTTCATGTATTTTCCCAAGTGTAACATTAATATGTAAACCAAGGAACAGCTTCATAAATAAGTAGGTTTATCAAACTATTAAGCTGTATAGGAAGTTATTTATGTTAAAACAGAAAAGACTAAGAAGTTTCCAAAAGCAAAAACATAATCTACTGGATTTTATCAATTGAACATTGTAATGAAGTTGCAGGAGAAAAACTGATGGTCCATGTCATCAAAAAGCAGTCCTTTTCTGTTTTCTTTTCCAGTAAAGAAGTCTGCCAAGCTACAGATATCATCATGTGTCCTGTGTGTGATAAATACTGTCCATTCATGAGGCTGTCAGACAGCTGTGTTTATGCCAAGGTAAATCCAAACGTGCACCATATTAGGTGGATTGAATTTGACATACACCTCCCTGAGGGACAGTGGGTACCTATATTCTCTCTGTCAATTCCAGTCTTTCATATTCAAGCTAATGTTGTAGGATACACTCATCTCTATCATTCAGTATTCTAATGCAAACATCTTTTTAAATGTACATATGTGTTAGTCAGCTCTTGGTCACTGTGACCAAAATACCTGACGAGCAACTTACAGAAGGAAAAGTTTACTGTGGTTCACAGTGTCTCAGGTTCATTCCATGGTCGGCCAACTCCATTGCTCTGGGACTGAGATAAGGCAGAAAATCATGGGGAAGGCCATGGCAGAGGAAAACTTCTCAGCTAATGGCAGCCAGAAAGGGGACAGGGAAGAATCCAGGGACAAGATATATAATCTCCAAGGGCAGACCCCCAGTGACCTACTTCCTCCAGCCATGCCCTACCTGCCTACAGTTACACATAGTAGTCCATTCCAATTATTAATCCAGCCAATGGATTAGTCCAGTGATGAGGTTACACCTCTGATAATTTAATCATTTTACCTCTGCATATTCCTGCATTGCCTAACATGAACTTTTCAGGGGAGAGCTCATATTCAAACCTTAACAATATGTATTTAAAAGATATGTTTCTATACATCATCACAAGAAGCTGCAGCATGACATAGTGCAAAGAGCACAGAGCCAGAGAAAAGTTCAAATTTTTATTGTTATTTAAAGTGATTTATTTGTATTATTGATGGCACATTAAGCAATGATATAGGTCTTTCATAATGTTGTAAATTCTGTGAGAATTGGTTGCATTTTGTGTTGTTTTACTCTTGTAAACTCTGTACTTTTTTTTTTACATTTAAAAATATTATTCTGAGAAGGTGTGCACAGGTTTCATCGGACTGCCAAAGGGATCCATGGCAAGAAAAATGACTAAACCCATGCTTTAAGTATTTCTTTACTAATCCAGGACCCTGGGTATCCATGTGTTGTTACTGGAGACTGTCATGAGCAAGTATTTTCATTAACATAGACCAAACACATTTGTGTCTTTCCACAATGTCACAATTTATTGAATAACAATAAATCCACAAGCTACACTATTTTCATCAGTGGCAGTTCACTGAATACTTGTCAGGCTCACCTGGTAATCATAAGCTGGGCAATCACAGGTTCTTTTACTCCAATTTTAATTTCTAATATCAATGAACACTCAAGTCACACATTACACTTTACACAAATATATATGTGTGTGTATGTATATATTATATATATATGTGTGTGTGTGTGTGTGTGTGTGTGTGTGTGTGTATTAGAAAGACTAAGAAACGACTAAGGCAACCACAGGGGTTCAGGAGACTGAACTGAGAGCAAAGGCAGAGAGCAGATACAGATGTGAGGAGTCAACTGTAGATGGTCAGATAAGATTATGAACTAGCCAAAGAACTTCTTCAGGGTGCAGAGCTGTCAATGTACAGGAACTTATTCTAGACCAAGGTCCAGGCGAACAGCAATATCAGCTTGGAGTCGGCCACGTGTGGTCATCACAGGCAGGAGAAATCATACTCTACTAAGGCCCAAGGACAGAGATTGAGGTCCGTTGCTGTGGCAATTTTCTTAGGCAAGACTTGTGATCAGTGACCAAGTGATAGGTCAGGGTACTGCCTTGTCCAGTCTTGGGGTGCCCCTCCTTTTATGGTTTTCAAGTGAGGGGTTTGCATCATTTGGTGGTCTGGTATGTTCAATAAGCTTATGGGACTGGTTTTTCCAATATGAGTTGATATGCTATGCCCATGCATCTGTGTGCTCCTGATTAGTTTGAAAAATTCACAGGGGGTCATTCTTAAGAGCATGATTGATTGATTTATCAGTTTATGCCTTATGGTTGTGCCAGGTAGATGATGGTTGTTTACAAACAAGGTGTGGAGTCATCCCAGTTCAGCACTTAAACTCAGAATGGAATAGCTTATGGTAAACTACTGCTTTACAAAATGGAGTAACTAAGGTCTATGCACAGCCTGAAAACTGCTATTCTATACATCATGGAATAACTCAGGGAGGGCTCAGCCTGCTCTCCAGAGGGACATGTGACATACATAGGTTTGGATTTTGACTGCTGTTTGCTACCTATCTGGGAACAAGTTATTTAACCTCCCTGAGGTTCAGTTTTCTCACCTATGAAATGGAGAATATCATGTTTGTTTCACATAATTGTTTTAAGAAGTGAGGTAAGATATATACTGAGCATAATATCAGTAAATGATAGCTGCCATCATTACAGTGAACGAGACTGTGATTCACAGCCGGCTCAGCTACTTACCTCATTGATCTTGCACATATGCATCTTTTCTGAAACTGAGTTTTCTCATATCTAAAATGCAAGTATCACATGTCTTTCTACTCCATTGGCATGTCGTGACTAAAGAAGACAGTGTATGTGAAAGTGCTTTGGAAAAATACATGGCACCATTATTTCCATCATATTTTTGTATGCTCCTTTCTCAGGCTATGCCTTACTTTATTATTGGACACATTTATCTAATTCCAAGAGTCTTTTTACTTAGGGGCAATGTCACTAATGCAGAAAAAAAAATAGCTGGAGTTTGTGTTAATGAACCCTTTTTCTAAGAATCACTGCATATGGATCTGTCCAAATTCTAGATATAAAAGAGTTGGCAGATTTTATTGAACCTCTGCAATTACTACAGCCTGGATCTATCTAATTACTCTGTTGGTCTTGCACATTTTTGTTCATTTTAAATGAGAACATTTGATGGGAGCCCAGATCTTGTCCATCCGTGATGTCTTTAGCACTGCAGGTGGCCGGTCCCTGTGGTTCAGGGAACCACAGAAGTTAGCTGTGATTTTTAGGAAGATTTCGCCTCTTAGTATGTGTCACAAGGAACCAGAAAAGTACAAGGCACTCTCCCTATCTTTGGAGAATGCACAGATACACGAAGTATATGAGGACAAATTTAACAGAGTGACCTTGGAAAATAGAGATTTAGTGAGCATCAAGAGTTCTTTCAGTAATAGAGTTTTATTTAAAGGTCATGAGATAAACCTGAATGACTCAGGTTTTAAAATTCTGCTTTGGGGAAAATATCAGAAACAGAAGCTGAGTTTCTTTGGTTTAGAGTTTTACTGTTTTTTTTTTTTTTTTTTTTTTAAGTAAAGTTATGTTTGGGTGAAGTTCTCTTTGGGGGAGAACATTAATAATTCTTTAAAGGGACCATCATGAATAGTTTAAATTGTATAGGGGCTTCTATTAGCAGTTATTCTACCTAACAAATGACCTAAAATAATAATAATTTTAATAATAGTCTATAGCTATAATAATAACTAGGCAACCTACGTTTATCATTCTAATTCTCATAATAACTTCAAGATAGTTATTATTATCCTCATTTTACCCAGAGACTCAAGAGAGGTAAAAACTATTCATCTGTGGGCATACCATATTGAGTAGTTGGGCCTTGGTTTATCAGACTGGAAAGCATATCTTCTTGACCTCTGTGCCTCACTGAGCTGTAAGATGTTTAGGTTCTGAATCTAACATGTGTTTTTGCCTTGAAACATAACAAAATGAAGAATGACTGAATTGAGATGTCCAAGTTTTCCTTTAGAAGCATTTTTATTAGATCCTGACGTGGTGGCGCAGGCCTATAATCACAGTGATTCAGGAGGTTGAGGCAGGAGGATTACAAGTTTGAGGTCAGCTATAGCAACCCATTGAGGCCCTTGCAATTAATCAAGATACCGTCTCAAAAAACAAAACAAAACAAAAAACAGGTGAGGGTTGGGTGTTATTGGAAATGTACTTCTATTCCAGGTACAAAAGAAATTATTAGAAATGTCAGAGTGGTTTTATGAGACTTTGGATGCACATGAATACTGGATGGAACAAGAAGATGGTTCCAGTTCAATCAGCAGCTCTCTATGAACACAGGGCCTCTCAGCCCAGAATTGGCCATCCAGGTCCCCAGGGGTATTTCTCTGCACACCTGTGTACATGATCATTCTGTGGATGAGTACTCTTCACACAGCTGACTGCTGTGACTCTAGGTCTACAACTTCCTTCTTTTATGTCCTTAAGCACATTTTTTGTGCTTATTTTTATGGTTGTTTTAAATCCTCAATCTGCTCTTACAGAATGTATGTTGTTTCAGAAAGTATATGTTGCCTAGTTGAGAATTTTTTGGGGGGGAGAAGTTGTCTTCCCCAAATATTCTGTTATTTTGGCCTGTGGATTAATACCTCTAGAACAGTAAATACTTTGAGTAAAGGCCAAAGGCCAAGCCCTTGTCTGTCGGTCCTGGTGAGTTACAGAGAGGAGGACAGTGTGCCCCCGGTACCACTGTGTGCAGCCTCTCTACCAGAGGATTTTTCCAGTCAGTTTCATTTTAAAGCCTGTTTAAGTGTAAGAAGAATTGGGATAAGCACTTTCCCTTGATGGACTGTGATCCACCAGCCCTGGGTTTTAAGAGAGAATGGATAGCTGGTCAGGCAGCACCTACTTTACCAATGCCCCAGCCAAGCAGGAGGTTTGGCTCATTGTAACTGATCTGAGGGAGGGAAAACTAACTGTCCAAGGACCACTTGGAGGTGAGAGCATAACATACATATTTTTTCTAACCTGTGCTCTCTGCCACCTACTCCTCCCCATACCACCACCATCATACACACACACACACACACACATACACACACACACAAAACATCCTTCCAAGGCAACTTTCTGTCTTCCCTGGGTCTTTGTTTGTTTTCTTCTTTTATTAGCATGTGGAATCTACTATCCTGCTTTTCTGTGGTCTATTTCGGCAGAGGGTAGTATCAGCATAGCTAGCTTACCATGTTATTAGGAAACACAAGCCCCTAGTACCCATTCTGATTCACCTACTACCAAATTAATAACACAAACAGAAAATTGTCTCTCTCCAAATGTTTGCATCTCTGTCCTAGAGAAGTATTCTGATTGGCTCTTTTTTGAGCCACATGCCCTTTGGGACCAGTCTGAGAGAGATCTGTTACCTGGAGAAAGGAAAATAGAGGCAAAATGATCAGGGCAGCCAAAAACAATGACAGCTACAATTTATTCCAGAACCTATAGTAATGGTACAAGCTACCACTTCTACCAACTACTCAGATAGAAAGCATAAACCAACTACATGCCACCAGAACTTTCAGGCTTGACATGATGCCAGATGCACAATAAACATCTGAAGAGTCCCTCTGGAATATAAAATACATAGGCTTTAGATGTTTGTCTCACATTAGGTGTTTGGATGCTTCCTGTCACTCCTATGTTCAAAGAAAGGGAAAGTTTAAACTTTTGGTATAATCTGAAATACTTTATGCTCTGAAAACATGAAAAGACCTGCTAATACTTGGCACATTCTCCAAGGGACAATAAAGTATACTTTATAGGAAACTATAAAATATAAAAAAAGGTTATGCTTTATGAACCTATCAGTTATCATTTTAATTTGGCATGGACATTGGTGTGATTTATACTGGAGGTAGAAATGAGCTTGGCAGCTATGCAGTAAGAATAGATATTTTTTTGCTTTTCTGCAGCGGTGATTGCAGTAGACTATATTATTCTAGCGATAAAGTATTGCTAACTGTCTTTGTGCTATGTGCAGTAGGTAAATATAGTGATTACCTGAGGCTTTAATAAAGGTGGAAATGGATTTTGTTAATGTTTCTGGTCTCCTGCATTTATAATACTGAAATCCACAGAGAAACCCAGAAAACATTTGCTCAAAACTACACAAACAAAATAGCCATGTTTTTGAAGTGAATAAATGAGGCATTAAAACAGAGCTTGGGGAGCTGGAAACCTTTAAACCAGCAATAGCAATACCTTCCTAGTCCTAAATATAGCTATATTCATATTCATATGCATGTATAAGAGTTTTTGTAGTGCACAAAAGGGAATTCTTAGTAGCACCATTGAGGCTGCTGATAAATGTTCAACTACATGATTCCCCACACAAAGGAACAAATTCTTTCTTCCATATCAGAACCATTTCAGTTTTAAAGGAACCCCTTACTTTTTTATGGTCCCAAGGAAATATCCACTGAGGAACCCCTGCTAAACTCACATAACTATTCTTACATAACTTCAAAAAGTACAAATTTCCATATCATATGTGAGAAATTAGCCTAACTCTGATTGTGTAATTTCCAGGTGACCCACCTTTTTGACAATGGAGCCACTGTCTTCTTTGCTGTTTTCATGGCAGTCTGGGGTAAGTGTTCTACAACCATAATACTTGAGTTTCCCCCATATGGTCTCTGATATGTTCCTTTAGAAGTCTCGTTTGGGATGTGAAAGAAAGAGGCTTAAATAGATTCAGTTGACTTTTCTATTAGCAATAAAGTGGTCAATAATTGCTTAACTTTTAAAGCAATATGGTAGAGGAGAAACATGTCTGATTTTTCTTCTCTTAAACCTTCAACAATTTCATCATTACTTTCTTAGGATAGAGTTCACCTTCTGACAGAGACAAAAATAAAGGTTATATTATACCAAAAGTTATACTATACCAAAAAGTATACTATACTGTAATGAACACCCATCTCAGTATGTAAAAGACTTTCTTTCTTTCTTTTCTTCTCTTTTTTTTTTTTTTTTTTTTGGTACCGGGGATTGAATTCAGGGGCACTCGACCACTGGGCCACATCCCCAGCCCCTTTTTGTATTTTATTTAGAGACAGGGTCTCACTGAGTTGCTGAGTTTCTCGCCATTGCTGAGGCTGGCTTTGAACTCGCGATCCTCCTGACTCAGCCTTGTAAAAAACTTTCTATTGGAAGTAGTTAATGTACAAGTGCCCATCTGTTTCCTCTAGATCTAGATGAAATGACCCTCTATTAACAAGAGCTATTCATAAGAGTGAAATGAGTCATTTGATACCTGTTTAAGCTACTAGCACCAATCCACCAGATGTGATGGAAACATTCAAATCCTTTTAAAAAGCAGGACTCATTTGAAATCTTAACTCCTTCACTTACTAGGCTATATTATTTAGAGACAATTACTTACACTGTTTCTTAATAAAGTTGATTTAATGATATCTACATAGCCAAATAATTATAAATGGTATGGAAAATGTCTGGACAATTTATAGAAAACAGTTAATATCAGTTATGTTTGCAGAGAAGAATTCATGGAAAAGTAAGTAGAATGATGTTATCCTATATATTTTCAGTTTGGTTTGAATTTTTTAAAATTATCATGCATTTATTCTACAACTTAAAATGTTGAACATTGATTATATTATTAAACTCTACTAACTTTTAAGATCAGTCACATCTTGTTAGTTGTGTCTGGAATGAATATCAGAATCTTGTCCATCCTTCAGGGCCCAGTTGAAATTTGTTCCAACAAACAGAAATATCTTCCTCTTTTGAACTTGTAGGGGATTTAGTTTATGTCATTCTTAGGGAACTTATAATTATTTGCATGTGCAACTTCTCTTACTTAGTAAGTTCTTAGTCTTGGAGAAACATTATTGTCATTGAAGCCCTCATGCATTCCTTCTGGAGACAAAGGGATTCAATTTGTATTTCTTAGGTGGGTGGATGGATGGATGGATGGATGGAAAGAAGGAAAGAGAGAAGAGGAAATTGAAGGACGTTGACAAAAAGATATATCTGTGATACAATGAATTCATTTAAATGGTCTTTTTTTTTTTTTTTTTTTTTTGAGAAGTGGAAATATAAAACATTGTTCCCCTGAGGGAGCTTGTTCTAGAGGTTGTCAAAAGAAAATTATTCTACCCATCACATCTCTGTTAAAGGGACATGCTTTAAGCCCTGTAAGTCTAACCCCTTTAAGCCAAGTAGGCATTTGACCCAAGATCAGTCAAAACAGGTGGATGAGTGGCCTGAGAGGTTCTAACCAGACAGGGACTGGTAGAGCCACCTAGGTTCTTCTTCTCAAAAGTATGAACTGTGTTATATAGAGCAAGGGAGTTTGCAGCAGGAATTGACATTAAAGGATGCAAGAGAACAGAAAGAATGGAGAAAAGGGAGGGAGAGCTTGACAAGCAAGTTAAAGTGGAACCGGGAGCAATTATGAGAAGGCTGAATTTATGAGAGTCAGAACCTAGAAATAGGATGAAGCAAAGAACCAGTGGAAAAAGAAAAAGAATAGAGGATTCAGAAGCCAACTGGTAGAAAATACAGTCTTCTGAAGAGAAACAAAAAGTATTACCAAGTCATGTTATTAGTGGAGTGTGGGATTGAAGATCCACGGTCTCTTGTGGCTGAGGTCACTCAAGTCTTCATTCCTGTAGGAGTCCTGCTTCCTTGGTGGACTTTGTGATATATCTGTGATACAAGCTGTCACTATTTTTGCTCCCCTTAATGCAACTGTGTCCCTTGCAAACAAAGCAAAAAAACCAAACAAACCATAACAGAGCTTAGGCTATAGGACTGAGCTCTCATTCAGATCAGGAATGTGTATCTTATATTTCTAGAACATATCAGCATTAGTGACCATGACCAAGAAGTATAATAGGACATCTAGTACTTGCTAAGCTTTGCCACCATTACAAATTAGTGGACTTTGGAAAATGTATTTCTTTCTTAAATCAGTGGTTCCCTGAAGGAGCCCTAATTAGGAAGGGCTGTTGCAGCTAGCTGGAAGCCATAAGTTCCACCTGATATGTATGTGACGCACCTGTAGGCACCCGCAAACCTGAAGGTATATAACCGGGTGAAAGCGGTCCGAGTTAGGAGAATGGAGAATTCAGTCAGCCGGGCAGTCACTCGGTCGGTCAGAAGAATCAGAGCAGCCAGAACGTAGGCAGAGCGGTTACAGAAGAGAAACCAGATAGAAGAAGTAATGACTGGTCAGAGTTAGGCCGAGGCTCCCGAAGACAGAAGACAGAAGAAAGAAGAAGGAAGAAAGAAGAGAGAAGAAAGAAGCTCTAATCTTAAGACAAGAAGAAAAGCTCGCTTTAATCTTTCTCTCTAAAAATCTTTCTTTCCCTCTCTAAGCTCTAAGAAAGTAGAAGTAAAAGTAGTACCAGCAAAAAGAGTAGTAAACAAGAGAGCATAGCCTCTGACTCAGTTGAGGCCAGTTAAGAATTAAGCCGAAGCAGAGTAGCCAGCGAAAAGCCGAAGCGAGCCGGCCAAAAGCCATAAAAAATAAAGAAGCCAGAAAAGCTATACAAAGAAAAAGCCTTGAGCTTTAGCAAAAAGCCATAAAGAAAAAAGCCATGAGCTTAAAAGAAAATAGAAAGCCATTGAGCTTTGGCAAAAAAGCCATAAAAATAAAGAAGAGACAGAAAAGAAAAAATAAAGAAGAGACAAAAAAAAAAAAAAAAAGTCAAAGACGCTTATGCAGTTGTGCTTAACAAAGTGTGTTAAAGTAGTAAAAGCTTAACTCTGCCTCCGAGAATTTTCCCGCGGCACCGTGGCTGGCCACAACAGGCAGCTTACAAATGGTGGTCCGTCCGGGGCTCGGCAGGCAGAGAAGAAAAGCTAAGAAATAAGAGCAATGAAAAAGCATAGCCTCTGACTCAGTTGAGGCCAGTTAAGAATTAAGCTGAAGCAGAGTAGCCGGCCAAAAGCCGAAGCAGAGTAGCCAGCGAAAAGCCGAAGCGAGCCGGCCAAAAGCCGACTTAGTTGAGGCCAGTTAAGAATTAAGCTGAAGCAGAGTAGCCGGCGAAAAGCCGAGCCGGCCAAAAGCCATAAAAAATGAAGAAGCCAGACTCAGTTGAGACCAGCAAAAAGAGTAGAAACAAGAGAGCATAGCCTCTGACTCAGTTGAAGCCAGTTAAGAATTAAGCTGAAGCAGAGTAGCCGGCCAAAAGCCGAAGCCGAGTAGCCAGCCAAAAGCCATAAAAAATATAGAGAAAAAGCCTTGAGCTTTAGTATAAAGAAAAAAAGCCATGAGCTTAAAAGAAAATAGAGAATTAAATAGCATGGTAAAAACCATGCAGAAAAAAAAAAAAAAAAGCCATTGAGCTTTGGCAAGAAAGCCATAAAGAAAAATAAAGAAGAGGAGAAAAAAAAAAAAAAAAAGTCAAAGCCGCTTATGCAATTGTGCTTAACTAGGTGCGTTAGCTGCTCCTCAGCATTAGGCTTCCTTAAAGCCACAGCACCTTCTCAAAAAGGGCTCAAATATCCACCCTTTCAAAAATAAAAGGTGAAAAGCTAGGTAGGGACAAGAAAATAAAAGAAAATAGAGAAAATAAAATAGAGAAAATAGAACAAAAGCACCTTTTTAAACTAAAGGGAAGGAATATGAAGGAGCCCTAATTAGGAAGGGCTGTTGCAGCTAGCTGGAAGCCATAAGTTCCACCTGATATGTATGTGACGCACCTGTAGGCACCCGCAAACCTGAAGGTATATAACCGGGTGAAAGCGGTCCGAGTTAGGAGAACGGAGAATTCAGTCAGTCGGGCAGTCACTCGGTCGGTCAGAAGAATCAGAGCGGCCAGAACGTAGGCAGAGCGGTTACAGAAACCAGATAGAAAACAGAAGAGAAATGACTGGTCAGAGTTAGGCCGAGGCTCCTGAAGAAGACAGAAGAAAGAAGACAGAAGACAGAAGAGAGAAGAAAGAAGCTCTAGTCTTTCTCTAAGCTAAGCTCTAAGCTCTATCTTTATCTTTCTTTCTAAGACTCTAAGCTAAGAAGAAGAAAAGCTAAGCTCTATCTTTCTAACTCTAACTCTAAGCTAAGCTCTATCTTTCTTTACTCTAAGCTAAGAAGAAAAGCTAAGCTCTATCTTTCTTTACTCTAAGCTACTCTACTCTAAGCTAAGAAGAAAAATCTTTCTTTCCCTCTCTAAGCTCTAAGAAAGTAGAAGTAAAAGTAGTAAAAGCTTAACTCTGCCTCCGAGAGTTTTTCCTCCCGGTTTACGGTACCAGGCAGCTTACAGTTCCCAAATGTTTTGGGGGGCCATAGCACATACAATAAATTAAAATGTGTACATGACATACTGATGGACATAGAAGAGCTTGCTCGCAGCCATGGATAGGTCTCCCTAAACACACCCAGAGAGCCCCCCCCCCCAAAGCTGAAGAGACCTGCCCCCCCCCAAGCTGAAAGGAATGTTATTATTCCTGCATATCCACCTGCTAGCTTTTCCTGCTATTAATCTACTGTGGAATGAGTTAGTGCTTTTCTGTAGACAGTGGAACCCTGGTGTTATTCAGGAAGAATTAAAATACAAAACTTCCTCACCCACTTCAGTATTTCTCCAATTTTAGATATACTTTGTGATAATGGTTTATTCTCCCACAGTTTAGCCTATAAGACTATAGAGAAGTAAAATTTCCATACAGTGACATTGTCTATTAGACAGAGGTTGTCATCTCTCCCCCAGGAACACCATTATAAAGGATTGTATCCCTTTTTGTGAAAGTGGGAGAATCCTACACTGTGAGTGACAAACAGGTTTTATTTTATCCCTTTGTGAACCTCAGCTGACTGATGGTGGCTGCCTGCAGCATGGAGTTGAGAAGCTTCTGAGGTTGCAAGTGGATAGATGGAGATTGGACAGCCCTGTGCTTTCGAGTATACTCAGTAAGGTTCTGATAGATGTTCTGTAATAAACTTTGGGCACAAGGGAACATTTTAGGGCCACTCCACCCCAGGCAAACCTGGAAAATTCACACTGTGAATTGCTTTGGCTTGGTTGAAAATTTATTGCTTAAATCCTGTATTAGTCCCAGAAATGTGCTCGTTTTGAGGAAAAGAATGATTTACCCCAGGGGTTTCTTTGTAGAAAGGGATGGATATATCTTATGTAGAAATCTAAAATCACCAGCAATAATAACAGTTATACTCGTAGCATATATTTATTGAAGGCATACTATGTGCTAAACACTGTCCTGAATATTGTATATGCATCATCTTATTTAATCTCTGCAGCAACCTCTAAGGAAGGTATAATTTTCTTCATGTGATAGATGAAGAAACTGAGGCAGAAGCTATAAACTGGTAAAGCCAGAAGTTAAACTGGACAATCTTAATTTTTTCTGCTCTACTGCTAGGTTCAGGCACTGTTAGTAACCATTTTCTTTGACTTTGGAGATCTGCACTTTCAGATAAAGGGCTTTTATGCTTGTCCAGAGCTCCATTTATGCTGCTTTGAGATGGTGATGGTCTATAAAAGCATGTGCGTTCTAATGGAGCTCAGTTTAATGTCTAAGGATCATCTCTTTGGATTGGCAAGTTGCACCATTTAAGAAAACAAATGCTTTCTATTTTCAGGAAATTGCTAGATACAGAGATGATGAGAGCAGATGTAAGTGGTTTACAAGACCTCGGACCAGGTTGATGGGCTGTTTTGTTGCCTTTGCTTCATGTGTTTGCCATAGAAACACTGAGGCTCCATTTGGAACCAGTTCCCAGCAGCTGGGGAGGGCCTTTGGGTTGACTTTGTTCATGTTCACATGTGTGTGATAGCAGGGCTCCTGGGGACCCTCAAGTTCTTTTGTGAACCGAGGGCTCTGGGCTTGAGCTACAGTATAGCTCTTTCCTTAATGCTCATTTCTGTTCAGGAAGAGTCAGGGGACAGAATAATTATGGACCAAATTAGCTTCTCTCTGGAGTATGGAGGGAGATGGTGAGTCATTAGGGACTAGATGTTGGCAGAGACCTGGCAGGAAGCAGATTACTTCCCTCTGTTCTTTGTTTCTGGTTTCTCTTTCTCTCTCTTTTTTCTTCCTTCTTTTTTTCCTTTCATTTTTTAATGTTGCCAAAAACCAAATTATCCCCAATAAACAAACAAAACAAAGTCCTCAGAACTCTCCAATCAAAATGACAAGATAATGTTTATTTTAGTGAAAATTCAGATGCTCTATAATTCTGTTAGTAATTGGCAAATGAAGTATGTCTCACGTTTTTAAAATTAATTTTAATTTATTTGGCCTTTTATTCCTGAGTACTTGTGCCAATTTGATCTTTTATAATCTCATCAATAAATCCAACAAAAACGGTTATTATATATTTTAAAAAGTAGACATTTACTATGTCTACTATGTGTGTGGATGCATTTGTATATAGTACACTATCAGTTTCTCATCCCCCATCAGAAAGAAATTTCTAGCCCCATTTTATAGATGAGGCTATTGAGGCCCAGAGAGGTTATGCCACTTAACCCCACATTACTCAATAGCTAATCAGTGGTGGAATCTGAATTTTAAAACAGATCTGGTCTGCCTAACTCCAAGTCATACCTCAGAGTGTCCCATGTCATGTACCTTCTATAGGGCACACCAATCAAAACCTCATTATCTCAGCAGACTGCGTATTTGTTGCCACTGGGCACTGGGTATGCAAAAACAACACCATCTCTGCTCTCAAAAATCTCATAGTATGTTACAAGAGAGTTTGTTATTATAATCCAAGGTAAACCCAATTTATAATGGGTCGGCAAGGTTTCCTCTAGTCAAAAATGAAAAGTAGAAAAGATTCACTCAAGAAGAGATATTGGGGCTAGGGTTGTGGCTCAGTGGTAGAGGGCTAGCCTAGCACTTGTGAGGCACTGGGTTCAATCCTCAGCACCACATAAAAATAAATTAAAAAAATAAAATCATTGTGTCCATTTACAACTAAAAATATTTAAAGAGAGAGAGAGATTGGAAACAAGCCTTCTCTTTGCCAGGCAAAGGAGTGGGGTTGAGGGGAAGTGTGAAGACCATCTTAACAAAGACAAAGGGAAGGTTGTTTGTTTCGTAGGGCTGCTACAAGAAAATGTCATTGATGGAGTAGCTTAAAACAAGAGAAATTAGTTTTCATTTCACAGTATTAGAAATTAGAAGTCCAAAATTGAGGTGTCAACAGGGTGTGTTCCCTCTGAGGGATCTGAGGGGAGGGTCTGTTTCTGGCCTTTCCCTGGATTCTACTGATGGCCAGCAGCCTTGGACCTTCATGGACTTGAAGATGCATGGCTACAGTCTGTGCTTGTCTTCACCTGACGTTCTCCCTGTGAGAGAAGTTATCTTCCCATGGCTGCCTGCTTATAAGAGTACTAGTCGTATTGGATTAAGGGCCCAGCCTATGCCAGTTAAGACCTTGTCTTAGCTAATTGTATCTGCAATGACCCTATTTGCAAATAAGGTTATATTCTGAGGTATTAGAGCTGAGGACATCCACAGTTGTTCAGTTTTTTTGGTGTTTTTTTTTTTTTTTTTTGAAGGGACACTATTCATCCCATTGCAAAGTACGTGTTGAGAGTTGAGGTCTTCTTATCTCAGGCCATTAATGAACCCTAATGGATATAAGGTTCTCCATGTTATCTATTCTTGTCTTTGAGGTGGATTATCATTTCATCCAAATTCGTGGTTACTAACATGAATTTGTTCTTAATATTCCTTTGTATTTTTTTCATTTTTATTTTGAATTTATATGATATCACATTGCTTATTCCTAACAATGGAATTCATGAATTCATGTCTTCTTTTTTCCTATCTATTCTATTTGGAAGTGTAACAATTCTATTGATGATTTAAAATAATTAACTTTTGATTTTAATGATGAGTTTCTACTGTACATTTTATTTTTCATTAATTTCTATTGTTATGTGTTCTTTCTTACACTTGAGTTTAATTTGCTGCATTTCTTACCCCCTCACCTGACCCTGTGGTTGGTTCTAGAGATCAAACCCAGGGCCTTGTGCATGCTAGGTGAGTGCTCTGGCTCAGACTACTGTCCTTTTACTAATTGCTTAAGGTGAGTACTCGGTTCATTGATGTGAGATCTTTTTTTTTTTTTCAAATTTAAGAGTTTAATGCCATAAATCGTCCTATAGCCTCATTTAGCTGCATCCCCCAAATTGTATTTTCATTTTTTTTTAATATTTATTTATTTGCTTTAGTTGACACAATGGGTTTTAAATGGGTTTATTTGTACGTGGTGCTGAGGATCGAACCCGGGCCCGCGCACGTGCTAGGCGAGCGCTCTACTGAGCCACAATCCCAGCCCTGTATTTTCATTTTTAATCAGTTGAAAATATTTTCTAGTTTTCCTTGCTATTTATTCTGAGACCCATGTGTTATGTAGAAGTGCATTGTTTAATTACTAAAAGACCTAGGAGGTTTTTGAGATATCTTCTTGCTATTTTGATTTCTAATTTAATTCAGAAGACATATTTTGTACAATTTCAATTCTTCTAAATTTAATGAGATTTGCTTTGTGACCACACTGTACAACATTGGCAAATGTTTCATGCACACTTGAAAAGACCGAATGTTCTACTGTCATTAGGTAATCTATAAAGTTCATTTGGGTGTACTTGCTTGTTTATTTTGTTCTGGTTGTCTATATTCATGATAATTCCAATTGTATTTCTGAATTTTTCTATTTTGCCTTCCAGTTCTGTTAATTTTTACCTCATGCATTTTAAATTTAGGATTATGTCTTCCTGATGAATAGTCCTATGGAATTTTCCTCTTTATTCCTGGTAGTATTTTTTGTTCTCAATTACACCTTGTCTGAAATTAATATTGCCGCTCTGATCTTTCTTGGATTGGGTTTGCCTGGTTTGTTTTTCTCCTTTCTTTTACATTGAACCTCTCTATGTCTTTATATTTAAAGTAGGTTTTTTAATAGACAGGCAATTGTAAATATTTTCTTTTTTAAAAATCCAATCTAATAAACTCTCTTTTTGTTAGAATGTCCATAGCATTCCAAGGTATGCCACATTTAAAAATATCATTTGTTTTAATATCAATTTGATTTAAATATGCCACATTAGTTTTTATATGTATCCCTTATGTCTCTGTTACATTGTCTCTCTTTTTGAAATAATTGGATATCTTCATGATTCAGATTCACCTGCACTATTGACTAATTAGCTCTATCTTTTAATTTTAATCTTATAGTGGTTATTCAAGGATCTATGATATACACTTTTAATTTATCACAGTCTATTATCAAATAGGATAATATTTTATCTCATGTAGTATAAGAACATTAAAAAGCTGAAATTCTTCTCTCTTTTGTTCTTGGTATTGTTTTTGTCCTATATTTGACTACTATTTTGTCATATATTTTGCTTTTATTGTTGTGGTATGTTTTTCTTGTACACATTATAAACCTCTCAATACATTGTTATTATTTGGGCTTTAATCAGATGTTTACCTTTATTTAGGGAGACTGAAATGAAGAAAAAATATATTTATTTTTATAGTTACCATTATAAGTGCCCTTCCTGGCTTTTTATATCCAAACTTCCCTCTGGTATCATTTCCTTCCTTTAAGAACTTCCTTTTTCTTGTAACATGGATTTGCTGGTATGAAATTTTTAGTTTTGGACTTAAAATATCTTTATTTCATTTTAAATTTGGAAAAAATATTGTTGCTGGATGTAGAATTCTAGGTTGACAGAGGTTTTTGCTTTTGACACTATAGAACAGAAATTCTCAGCCAGGAGTCATTTTTGCCTCTTCAGAGATGTTGGGCTGGAGACCTTTTTGGATGTCATAACTAGGAGGAAAGAGAATACTGGCATCTAGTGGATAAAAGCCAAGGATGCTGCTAAATATCCTAGGATGCACAGAGTAGATTCTACCATAAGTAGGAATTATCTGGCCTAAGATGTCAAGAGTGTTGGATTTGAGACATACTTCCCACAAAGGTTGCGATCTTGATCCTCCTAAGTAACATGGTCTTGCTGAGTCCCTTTAGGGGAGTCACCTGATACTTCTGTTTGAGCATTCTCATCTACATGGGAGGGTCAAGCACCACTAGCATTTGATGATACAGAACAATGGCCTATATTTTTACAGTATTTGACACAATTTCAGTTGTGTCAAGGTTGAAAAACCCTGCATGGGTGATACTGTTCCAATGTGTTCTGGCTTGCATAGTTTTTGACATGATGTCTTTAATATTTCTTATCTTTATTCCTTTCTACATGTCTTTCCTCATCTCCATCTTCTTTGAAATTTTTCTTTTTTCTTCTTTTCAGTGATTTGTTGGAAATGTGCCTGAGTGGCATTTTCTTTGTTTCTTGTACTTGAGGTTCGTTGAGCTTCTTGGATCAATGGATTTACAATTTTCATCAAATTTATGGATTTCCCCATTATCATATTTTAAAATCCATTCAATTAGTATTTCAATGCTATGTGTGTTATACTGCTTAGTATTGTCCTACAGGTCACTCATGCTCTGATCACATTTTTTTTTTTTTTTTTCAGTCTTTAGGTGCCACAACCAGCATAGCCAAACTTGCAGTACTGGTGAGGGGTGTTGGGGGATTAGAAACACACACACACACACACACACACACACACACACACACACACACAGATTAAACTGGGATCAGGTGGAGTGCTGTTGTCTCAGAGAAACAGATTTGAAGAGTTATGCCAACAATCTTTATGTATATTTGTCTCATTATTAGGTTAAAGACTATGCAAGCATTATTCTATGTACTCAGGAAAGTTATAGAACTAGAAACATCTATGCAGCTTTTCCACAGTTGCAACATACAATGTTAGGAGCTTTTTGTAGCACTCAAGGAGGCCCATTGTTTAAAGTTACTGTTAAGTGGGCAGGCTCAGGACTAGCAGAGCTGGTGAGACATTGTGGTTGTCTTAGATGAGAATTCCTGTATTTCTGGGAACTATGTGCCTGAGATCGAGGTCAAAGCTGATAAGACTCTTGCACGGAGCCTTTTCAGGTGGGGTCTTACCATAGCAACTGGCCATCCTGTGCCCTTGCACAGAAATATTCCCAGGCAGCAGGTGTGCCACAGCCATGAAGTCATCAGAGACCTTCAGTCTCAGTCTTTGCTCTCACATTCTATCACCACTCTCCACATTTAGTCTTATTCTCTGTGGTTTTGTTTTGTTGTTTCTGTTGATTTGTCCCTAGGTTCACTGATATTTTCTTTGAAAAATCCAATGTTCTATTAATTCTACCTAGTATATTTTGCTTTTCACATTATTAATCTCAGATCTCAACTAGTTCGGTCCTTTTATATTCCTAATTACTCTTCTCATTCAGTTTGCATTTTCCTCTCTCTTCTTGACATGTAAAGCATATTTATACTAGTTGTGTTATCATCCATGTTCTGCTCTTTCAGTCAGTTCTGGGCTGTCAGTCTGGGATTGATAGAATTTTCTTCTGATTATAGTTTTTACTTTCCTGCTTATTTGCATACCTGGTAACTTTTCATTAAATTCTAGAAAGTGATGATTACTGTTTTTTGCTGTTTCTTTAGTACGGGACTTTGTTCAGGCTTGCAGTTAACTTACTCGTAGATCAGTTTGATCCTTTTGAGGTTTGTCTGTAGGTTATTAAGGTAGGACCAGAACCCAACTACCATGACTTTTATGATGCCCTGACTAGTGAGATCATGAACTACTTCCAGCCCTCTATGAACTCTCTAAAGTTTATTTAGCTACCAACAGCAATTTTACTTACACATGTCAAGAGTAGAGGAGACCTTGCTGCTGATATCTAGAGCTTTCCCTTAAGGTAACTCCCTCCTCTGTTGTATTCTTCCTCACAAATTCATGATGACTTAGCCTACCTGCTCCAATCTCTGTATCACCACACTCAGTGAGACCAGTGTTTTTGTTCCCCTTGCCTGAACTGCAGCCTTAAAACTGCCTGTAAGCAACAAACTGGTCCAGTCCTAAGGCTTACCCCATGAATTTCCTTTCTCTTGGGGATCACAGTCCTGCACTGTCTCCTGTCCAGTACTGAGAAAAGTTGTTACACTATATGGTAGCAGTTAACCCCCCATGGCCAGAGGTGAAAGGCCTCTGGCTGCTGCAGTTTGATGATTTTTGTGGAAGGAAAGCCTGCTCTCAGACAGGATCCTAGAGAATTATGTTTCCTTTAGTAAACTGCAATGACCCATGGTATTCCCTCAGCATTACCAGTTCAGAAATATTGCTGGAATACCCAGAGCTAATTTAACTTGCAGAAAGAGACTCCTCTTCAAAACTTTTCCAGCACCAATGCATGATCATATATATATATATATATATATATATATATATATATATATATATATATATATATATGCATACATATATATGCTTTTCACATTATTAATCTCAGATCTATATATAAATGCAAGTGTATAGTAGAGAATATTATTTTATAATGACTACCTACTACTACCTTATTCCTATGGGAGGACACTTAGGAACCCAAATTAACCACCGTATATTGTTCAAGGATGGAAATCAGTGCATCTGGAAAAATGCTTGGCACTTGAAAAGTATGGAATTAATAATTGCAGTGAATACTTGTTAAGTGAATAGAAAGAAGGCAGCAAGTCTTGAGAACTATTTCTTTCTGCTTGATTAATCAGTGTTCTTTATTACATTACATAGATCACCCCGAGAGACTGGATTCTCATCAGGATATCCTTCTAATTCCTTATAATAGATAAAATTGTCAAACTTATGTTTGTAGACTTTCATTCTTTTCTAAGTCATGATTTGGCCATTCTCCATTTGGAACACTGACTCTCCTGAAAGGGTTGCAGTATCAGTGATTAAGTTTCATCTCTTAAAATATGCTCATATCCCTGGCCTTCCCAGTCCCTGAGATGTCCTTATTTTCACACTCTGCAGTATTCCACAAACTCTCCAGTCATTCATTTACGTTCACTTTCATTATTAGTGCCCACAGCCTATCTCAGTTGTTGTAAATTAGCAACCTTTAAAAATATTGTTTGGCCCTTACCAATTTTTAAAATATCTGGATAAACTGTTATTATTTTTATATTGATAGATTACCTTAAGATGCATTTTTTATGGATTCATTTGAAAAACTGGAAGATCTTTCCATAGTATATTCAATGAGAACAGAGGAGTGTGCCCACCATTGTACATGATGCACAGACCTCTCATCTGTTCCAGTCTATACCACACCCTATGGTGGAGCTTTTTCTTATCAGTTTTGTACTATCTGGAGCCTATTAACTTTGGATTTATGACTCTTAGCTAAGCTCATTCGTTTTTAGTAGGTTTTATAAGTTAAGCTCTCAGGTGGTAACATCATTCCTCTATTTCTGTGTTTTGGAAAGCACATTATTGTAATTCCCTTGTACATTTCCAAATGCACATTTTCAGAAAGTAAAAAAAAAAAAAAAAAAAAAAAAGGACTGGAAAAAATGAAATCTGAAATCTGTTAATATTACTAATTTCTTTTTTTTTTTTTTTTTTTTTTTTTTTTTGTTACGGGGATTGAACTCAGTGGCCCTAGACCAAAGGGCCACATCCCCAGCCCTTTTTTGTATTTTATTAGAGACAGGGTCTCACTGAGTTGCTAAGTGCCTCACCATTGCTGAGGCTGGCTTTGAACTCACGATCCTCCTGCCTCAGCCTCCCAAAGTGCTGGGATTATAGGCGTGCGCCACCGCACCCGGCTACTAATTTCATTTTTTATAAAAGGAAATTAGCATTGGTAGAAAATGATTATATATGAGAACCAAGTCATTCTGCTTTCTTAGAAAATAAGAGAATCATCTTTGCAAGGTTTCTGAAAATGTTTTGAGTCATCAGATGGTAGGTCATCATTCTGAAATAAAAAATCATTTTTTTTCTTCCATATCTACTACCCACTTTATCACTGGCCAAGACTCGATTCTTATTTTCATACAAACAAGTGAAACATTATCTTGATAAGTTAAGGGGTAAAGTTAGGCCCCAGGACCTTAAAGATTATTATTTTTTCCAAAATAAGGGGGAAAAAAGTGCATCTGCAATTATTTTCTAGAATTAGACATTATTCTCATCTGGATTTCCAGAGTAAGCATTTTAAAGATGAAGCATCAAATTAAGCTTTTTGAAATCTATTATGTTACCAGTAGGCCAAAATTGGTAGCATTGTATTTCTAGAAGCTTTGAGAATAAGTGTGGGCTTTTCCAGACCTCCTGCAAGAAGATTACAGATGGAGGAAATGGTAGAGAGTAAATGCCAGGCTCACACATTGAACCTACAACTGTGGGACATAATCCTTTCATATTTATAACTAGTTTCAGCAAAGTGCCCCCAGGTGGTTGGAAGAATAGGCTTTCTTTGTCCTTTTTGGCTCTTCTCATTTGGATGAAAAATTGTGTCCCCAGTTTATAGTGTGACCTTGTAGTTAAAACTTAGGCAAATTAGGACCAAATTCCAGCTCTGTCTTTCCCTACCTGTGTGATGATAATTAAGAAGTAGAGCATTTCAAGCCTGCCATGGAATTTAGGATATTATCTGAGAGGGAGTTTTTCTGTATACGATTCTCTAAATACCTTAATGAGATGATGAAAGATTGTAACTCAGTGGGATCTTTTTCCTTTCTATTTGCAGTATGTTAACCAAGGTTGTATTTTCCAAAGAGGAACCCACATCAGTTAGGATGAGTAAAGTAGAAGCTGCTATAATACACAAAACCCAAAACCTGGCATTCAATAGAATCTACCTAGATGGTCCTGGTTGGCAGGCAGTTTCCTATATGGCCATTCATATGAATGGATAGGTTTCTTCCATTTTGTGGTTCCATCCTCTTCTGAATACTCAGAGTTCTCTCTATTCATCCAGCAAAATAAGAAAGGGAGATATATCTATTTCTTAAATCTTCAGTCCAAAAATGACATCTGCCTTTTCTGTTCACTTTTCACTGACCAAATATGGATGATGACCATGTCTAATTGCAATAAATGGTAGGAAATATAATCTAACTATGCTTAAGAGAATAAGAAATGACTTTAGTAAATGCATAACAGTTTACAAATTTATTTGAAGTTGACAATGATTGTTCTGTTTAAGAGAATAATTAGAATGTTGCTGAATATTCTGTCATGTCCCTTTGGTGTCCCTTATGAACTGTATGGGACAATCTTCTCAATTGTGTATGATTCTGAGCTAAGAGTATCCTGTACTGTAGTCTTTATCTGTAGTTTCCTTTTCCATTATTTGAATTACCTACAGTCAACCATGTCCAAAATATATTAAATGGAAAATTTCAGAAAGAAACAAATCATAAGTTTTAAATTAGATGCTGTCCCGAGTAACTAGATGAAATCTTACATAGCCCATCTTCATCTCACCCAGAATATGAATCATTCAGTCTAGCATATCCACTTTATATGTGCTATTCATCTGTTACCCAGTGGCCTGTTAGTCACTGAGAAGCCACCTCCATCTTCAGATCGGCTGTCATAGTATCATGGTGCTTGTGTTCAGATAACTCTTATTTTGCTAAATGATGGTGCTTAAGAATAGGCTGAAATGAAAGAGTAGTGATGTGAGCAATTTGGATAAGCCAAAGAAATGCTGTAAGATGCTTCCTTTAAGTGAAAAGGTAAAGATTCTCAACTTAATAAGGAAAAAATGTATACTGAGTTTGCTAATATCTACAATAAGAACAAATAGGAAAAAGCATAGCATATAGAGTGTTTGGTAGTAACTGTAATTTTAGGCATCTACTGGGGGGTCTTAGAATGTACAAGCCTGAAGATAAGGGGAGGAATACTACATTTAAATACTAATGTACCTGAACACTACTTTTGATCCCACCCATAATTAGAGGGCAGATGGCTTAGATTCTCCCAATGTGTCAACTAATGTTGTAAGAGGATTGCTCTTTGGGATTGACATTAACACCTCGGGTGAACCTTGTTGGTGAGAAGATTAGGTAATAACACAGGGTGGAGATGAAGGTAGAAAAGGGGGAGGAGAAAGTATGCAAAACTGTCTTATAAGTGAAATTATTAAAGTTTTAAATACTGTGACTTGAGATTGTTCTAAGATCTGTAAGAGAAGTGAAATACAGGTTGCTCTATCTTTGTGCCTTTATTATGGTGTCTAAGTGACCAAGTGAAATCTTTTTTCTCTATGACTAAGTGTCTATATTAATTGAGATAAGGTCAGGCCACTCTAACACAAAGATCTAACATCATCAGTGGAGTAAAATATCCAGAAGTAATTTCTCTCTTATATAAAAGTCTGAGGTGAGTGTTCCAGGCTGGTGGACACCCAGCTCCATGTGGTCATCCAAGGACTTAAGTTCCTACAAAAGAGTTGTTTGCCAGACTCTCAGATCTGGTCATCATTTACATGATCTCACTGGATCACCTGGACTCCACCAATCCAAAAGGGGGAAAAGAATGTGGAAAAATCACTCCTAAGTGCCCTAAAAGGTCAACAGGTGAGCAGTACGTACCTCATCACTTCTGTTCATGTTGTTCTGGTGAGAACTGTCCTTTGGCAACATCTAACTACAAAAGTGACAGAGAAATTCAGTGCAGTTGAGCAGCCAGGCTCCAGAAATTCTTTCACTGTGGAAGAAGGCAAACATGGCTCTTAGAGGACAGTTGGTAGTCTCAGCTGTAGAGTCCATGCAATCAAAGAAAGAAGGTGGTATTCAGAACAGAACCATGCTTTTACTGCAAAACAAAGAAAAGCATAATGAGTTTCAAACTTTTTTAAAAAATTATTTTTCAGTTGTAGTGAACACAATATCTTTATTTTATTTATTTTTATGTGGTACTGAAGATTGAACCCAGTGCCTCAAACATGCTAGGCAAGTGCTCTTCCACTGAGCCACAACCCCAGCCCTGAGTTTCAAACTTTGATATTATCATTACTTATTTAACTGGCACTGATGGATAAACCTGAAAATATAGCTGCATGTTCTTCAAGCATTTTAATTTCACTTAGGGTATAAAAAGAATACTTATATTAAGTATAAATATATTAATATGTATTGAGGTATATTTAAGTGAATACTTAAAATACATTTTCATATATGAATATTTGCTGTGAAGGAGATTTAAAGGACAGAAAATCACTGCCAATCAAATTCATGAGAACTGCTAAGTTTTGTTTTTGTTTTTCTGACCCTGTCTTCCCTTCACTTTTAAAAATAAGCGCTCTATACAGAAGAAAAAAGAAAGAAAGAAAGAAAGTAATATTAATGGAAGTATATCCCACCATGTATTTTTAAAGTATTTTAAAAGAATAGTACTTATGGGGCTAGGGTTGTGGCTCAGTGGTACAGTGCTTGCCTAGCACGTGCGCGGCCCGGGTTCAATCCTCAGCACCACATAAAAACAAAGGCATTGTGTACAACTAAAATAAATAAATAAATATTAAAAAAAGAATAAAGGTATAAAAAAAAGAATAGTACTTACATTAGTCCTGGAACATAAATAGACTCCTATAGTTAGAGATCTGCATCAATTTTTTAAAACCATACAACATCACAGTTTCTCTGCACATGATTTACAGTGTTCATAGATGGCTTTTCCCCTGAAGATATCTTGTTATTCTTTCTGTCTTTGATGGTGGTGGTGAATAGTGACAATGTGCTATGGTCATTGAGACATTTGGATATTTAACCTCTTTAGGCCACCTTTGAAATAAAGCCAGAAGAAGGGATTTTGAAAGATTTTTACCAAAACCTTTCAGGTGGAAGATGTGTGTAACCTGATTTAAACATTATGCAACTTATACATGGATCAAAATATCCCATTATCTCATTAACATATGCATTTTTTTAAGTTTTTATGTATGAGTTAAAAGCAAATGTAATTTAAAAAATATATTAATAAATAATAATATAACAGTCCCCCCAAATGTTCTATCAGTTGGAAAGATGTTGGTAACCCAGGTTTCTGTATTCTTAAATCCCAGGAGTTCTGTCCTTTTAATTAGTCTATTTTGCCTCAACTTGCAAACCAGCTTAATTTAATTCTAAATGAAATCTCTAAATTTTTCATTATGTTTTATACAAGCTTAGTAATTTTCAGAAAATGGTTCTTGTTAAATGAAGTTTAGCAAGAAATTCTGATACACAAACAACTGTCAACCTTTGCAATGGCTTCATTATTCAGTGACATGGTTAATAGCATTGTTTCACTTTTATTTGAATATCTCTTTGTCTTTCTCTGGTTGTTTCAGCAACAGTTTTCCTGGAATTTTGGAAAAGACGTCGAGCAGTAATTGCTTATGACTGGGATTTGATAGACTGGGAAGAAGAGGAGGTTTGTATAATTTACCTCAGAATTTCTTTTTTAAAAAGCAAATCACTGAGAAATAACCACCCCCTTGAATCTTCACTGAGTGACAGAACTCATGTCCACTCATCCTCAATACCTGTTTTCACAGGAAGTCTCAAGCTATATGAAAAGGGTCTGGCAGAATTTTTTTAAGACAACATTTTGATTCCTTAATAGATTAAAATTCCATGAATAGCAAAGCATCTCACTTATAGGTAGAGGCACCAGATTTTTTTTTTTTTTTTTTTTTTTTTAGTATTGTTAAATATCACCCATTTTCTTTACTTTAGTAGAAAGCACTTATTCATTTTATAGCTCTTGGCATGTGGAGACAAACTTCGAAAGAGAGCTACTCCAAGGAAATGTTTCTACCCTACTAGGCAGAGCTGTACTCAGAATTACATCAAATGGCAAACGATTAGGAGAAACCACTCCCTTGCAGCTTTGGTGAATGTGGTTAAGTGTAGGACCAGCTGTAGACGCATCAGTCCAGGAAAGGAAACAGCCCCTCAGACTTCACTTCCTCAGCACACTCCCTAACCCATCAGTCTTTCTCACCCCCATCTAGGTCGTTATGCTGTGCTCTTTCCTAACTCTGACTGATTCTGATACTCTTTTCTGCCCTGTTCATGCTGGGCTTGATTACTACATTCCTCCATTGGACACGGTTTTCCCTGGACAGTTGATTGAGGCTTCAACTCTTCTTTCCCTCCTCTCATCATTCTCTCTTACCTGTTCTGAGTCCCATTTCATCAGAGCTTTGCTATACCTGTAAATCAGATAAATCAATTACATAATGTAATAAAAGCTATTGATGGATGTTTTCCTTCCCAGAGAGATGTATATGCATTTTTGCATATTAAAATGAATCTTCTAGAAATATCAATGATGAGAATATTAGTCCTATGGTAGGCTTGGTGGGGATATAATTTGGGGAGACTTTTACAGGGCAGGGATTGTCCTTCAATTCATGCCATATGAATGGCTACCTTTTCTTCTTAATCACATGAATGTGCTTGGGTAGTTTTTTATTTGGTTTGGTTTTGGTTTTGATTTTGTCCTCTATATTTAAGATGTACAACATGGTGTTTTGATAAATAAGAAATGAAATTTTCATTAACCCTTATTCTTATGATAAGGCCTCCTTTTGTGTTTTTTATAAATATTCTCTAGAAAATAGTTCTCTGGGTTTGAAGAAAGTGCCCAGGCAAACTAAGGAGTTTACAGGCAGCAGCTAGACTACATTCAGGACTTCCTCCAGGATGGGCCATTCTGCCCTTTTGGGTTATATATATTCATGGGTACAATTCCCAATGTGATGGAACATTTCTTTCCCCCATTTAAGTCATACTGAGCCACTGCTCACCTTTGAACACTTTTTCATTTCTAAAAAAAAAAAAAAAAAAAAAAAAGATGCCGGGCGTGGTGGCACACGCCTGTAATCCCAGCACTTTGGGAAGCTGAGACAGGAGGATCATGAGTTCAAAGCCAGCCTCAGCAATGGCGAGGCACTTAGCAACTCAGTGAGACCCTGTCTCTAAATAAAATACAAAAAAAAAAAAAAAAAAAAAAAAAAAAAAAAAAAAAAAAAAAAAAAAAAAAAAAACCAAAAAAAAAAAAAAAAAAAAAAAAAAAAAAAAAAAAAAACAACAAAAAAAAAAAGGGCTGGGGATGTGACCCAGTGGACGAGTGCCCCTGAGTTCAATCCCCGGTACCCCCCCCCCAAAAAAAAAAAGAAAGAAAAGAAAAGTATACCTAGATTTTCCCCTTTCAGCGATAAAGTGTGGCACTATTTAAGTAGCATTAACCAAACCAGTCTAAAGTAACCAAGGGTACTTGTGGTAGGCCCAAGATGTGGGTAGCTCTATAGTAACATATATCCAGGGTAAGTCCAGAGCCTTCTGCCTTCCAGTCCCTGGTAAAGAGCTTGGAGCCCTGAATCATTCTATTAGGTAGCTTTCACCTAGCGGACTTTCTTCTTTCAGGAGCCTACCTCCAAGGCCATGGGCAGTTGTAGTTCTTAGTTTGGGATTCACTGTGGAAATGCCTCTTAATTCTAGCCCATGACTCTCATTTCACAATATAGACAACCTGAGATGTGATCACTGTATGTCTTCTTTAAGAGTAACCAAGAATATTGGTTTATGAAGGTTGTCATAACAATGTACCACAGGCTGGGTGACAACCTGTAGGAATTTATTTGCTCATGGGCCCAGAGGCTGGAAGTCTGAGATCAAGGTCAGCAGGGTTGCTTTCTTCTGAGGGCCATGAGGGAAGGAAATGATCTACACCTCTCTCCTTGGCTTGTACATGGCCCTCTTCTCCCTGGGCCTTCATATCATCTTCCCTCTGTGCATGTGTGTATCCAAATTTCCTCTTCATAATTATAAGGATACAAGTCATATTTGATTAATGCCCATGCTAATGACCTCATTTTAACTTAGTTAAAGACCCCAACTCTAAATAAAGTCACATTCTGAGGTACTGAAGACTGACTTCAATATATGAATTTGGTGGTAGTGGGGGAAGACACAGTTCAGTCCGTAACACCCAAAAACACAGGCCTGGATCCATGATTGGCTTCAATTCTTGGATGACTGGCCCAGGGGCTCTTGACAGCCCTTACAGCCTAATGTATTGAAAGTGTTTCCCAATGAAGCAGAGAATTCTAGGTATGTTTATATCCTCAAGTGTAACTGCCTAGTGTCAGTGAAAGAGGGCAGATCCTGTTTACAACTTCATCTCCTGCACAGGGAGGCTGTGTCCACCAGCACCTGTTCTCAGCAGCCTGACTTCCATCAGCTCCTTCTTGCTTTCTCTCAGGACCTTTATCTGAGTCCTGAGCCTTTCTGCCTGGATGAACTCCTATCTCCATTTCACCAGTTTCCACTCATTTTCCATCGTTTTCCAAGGCACTCAACTAGAACATGTACTTAATTAACCAGAACCACTCCAGCGTACCCGCCTGCCAATTACCTTTTCCTGTTCCCTTAATTGCTTTTCAGTCAGAAGCTCATCACATTTGGATGGGGCTCAGCTAAATGAAACAAAATCTCAGCTTGATTGAGAATTGGAGAAGCCTTTATTTCAGCTTGATTGGAAAGGTGTTTCCTAATTTTCAGTAACAAGAATGTATTTAAAATCCATTGGTTAAAGTGAATGACTTCTGTAAGAGTATTAAAAAGTAGGCACACACGTTTTCAGCCACCTAGATCTAAAAATGTGAAAAAAAATAATTGGAGAAAACTAACAATTATGTTGTTATGACACTTCACAAAATGGGTTTTGAACATCTTTCTGTTCAGAACCCTTCTTTGTCTCAGTGTCTATGTCACTGCCTGGTAATAAAAGTAATAGCTTATTGATTGTTCCAAACCACAACATACGGGACAGATAGTCCCTTTTAAAATATTATTCTCAGCTTCTTTCTTCAAGCATGGTTTAATACGATGACAGAAAAACATTACTGTGAGTCTAAATTACATTTATTTTGATAACAGTAAATCCTGATTTAAATCCTGCAGGTATTCTTCAAGTGGCCAATTTCTAAGCATTTAAGCCTAGATTGCCAAACCTACTTCATTGGTTGGTTGATTAGTGTGGCAGCTGCTGTTTTATGTAAAGTATTTTTATTTTCTTATTGTGTGAGCACCTCTTTAGTGCATAAAAAATGTGTCTGCTCATTCTTCAGGAAGAAATACGACCGCAGTTCGAAGCCAAGTATTCCAAGAAGGAGCGGATGAATCCCATTTCGGGAAAGCCAGAACCTTATCAAGCATTTGCCGATAAATGCAGCAGACTTATTGTTTCTGCATCTGGGATATTTTTTATGGTTTGAAACTTTTTTTAAAAAAATTCTTTTATTTGTCTTGTAGAACACAGACCTATGGTACAGTAACAACTATAATTATTTCAGGCACTTAATAGTTCTGCAAAACGGTATTGTACATTATGATACTTAATCCTTACAACTCCATTAGGTGGTCAGAGATAGTATTGCTATTCCCATACTACAGATGGATCAACTGAGACTCCAAAAGTTTAAGGGGCTTGCCTGGAGCCCACCAGTAAGTAGCTAAGAGCTTATAACCCCCACTCTAATCTGATGTTCTTCCCACTTGTCATGTTCCACTGTGCCCTGCTAAAAATAATTAAAAATGTGAGACAGAATTAACAGCAGTGGGTTTTTTAAAAATATATTTTAATTATTTATTTTTATGTGGTGCTGAGGATCTAAGCCAGTGCCTCACACGTGCAAGGCAAGCGCTCTACCACTGAGCTACAACCCCAGCCTAAGAGCAGTGTTTTCTAAACTTTTGCCTTACCCACCCAGTAGGAAATCCATTCTCTGTCATAACCCTGTATATGCCATGCAGATAGATTTATAAAACTGAATAATAACTAAAAAATGTTCACCTTTATAATATGCAACAAACACTGGTTTTTGTTTTGTTTTATATAGCCTATTTTAATGCCAGATATCACCTCCTAAAATTGACTTCCCAACTCACTGGGGTCACATCAGTTTGAAAAATATTAACTTAGACCTGAGTCGTTAGCGTTTTCTGAAAAATAGCTGTTTTGTAATCAACTTGGACACTATTAATTGCTAAACAAAACACACAAATTTGTCAAAAAGGACATTTTAGAATATTAAAGGATGATTGATTGGGAGCCTCATTTTCTCTCTTTTCAAATGACAAGTATTTAAATATATGTCCTAGACCCCTAGAAGAGGAAGGACAAGACTACTGCAAATCCAGACACCTACCCACCTGGTGCCAGTGAAGAAAGTAGAGAGATGAAAGACGAAGTTGGTTGTCTAGGTCCCCGGCTCTCAAGATGAAAACTCACACCCTTTTACAGATGCTGCTTTGCGAGCAATTGTGCCCTGCTTTATCTTCTACACACACATTATAGTTATCATCTTGTTTCTCACACAAGACCTAAAGACATAGATTCAGCTTTCCTGCTCTATGGATGGGGGGCCTGAAGCACAGGAGATGAAAACCAACAGGCGAGGACAAGTGTGCCAAGGTCACGCTGCTGGGTAAAAGCTGAGCCATTGCTCCGCTTTGTCTTCCAATCCTAAGTCCAGTAGGCCAACTATCAGTATAAATTTCACCTGGCTCCCTATAGATAGCTCTAGGATTAAGATGAGGGCAGGTTTTTGTCTTGTTGTTGTATTATTATATTGTCATTTTGGTCAGTTCTACCTAGGACTCTTACTCAAGTTCTAGAATTTGGCGCCCTTAGAAGTAAGCAGAAAGTCAAGTTTGTGCAAAATAGACTGTGAAGAAAGGAATCTCCAAATTGGCAGAGGCTACCAGAAGGCTGGCTTTAAAGTACAAGTTTGGCAATTAAGTGGGTTAAGGTCTCTAAAACAGATTAGGGGAGTCACCTAATGAAAGTCCAAAACTTTTTGGAGTCTCAGATATCCGTTATTTTATAGAGACAGAAGATATCCCATATTGTTTTCAAATACCACAAAATCTGCAAGGAAAGATGCTTCAGTCTGTGTGTGCATCTGATTAGTAAAATGTGTTCCCTTCACGTGGTTGATTCATTCAACAACACATGACAGCATGAATTAGGTACCCGCAATTAAGTCAAGGTGCTGCAGAAACTGTGGTGAGCAAACAGATACTGTCCTTGCCCCGCTGAGCTCATGTTCTAGTGGGGGAGATGGACAATGATCAGACAGACAATGGTAAAAATTATGAGTAGTATCCTGAAAGAAGATATGCCCATATGCTATAAAAGCAACAAGGAAAATAATCTGGGAGTCATGAAAAGATGTGTTGGTGAAATGGTGTTTCAGTTGAGATGTGAAGAAGGATGAATAGGTATTAACTAGGCTATGTGCATGTGTGTGCACAAAAGTGCACGAATGTTTGGCAGGAGACAGGTAGGTAAGATTTGTAGGCAAAGGAAAGTCTTGAAGAGTAGGGGTACTTAGCTCATTTGAAGCAAAGAGAAAAGGTATGGGATTCCCAGAGAGTAGGGACAGTGGTGCCCTATGGGGTTGGAGGGAATCTTGCAGGCCACAGTAAAGGCCTTTTTTTATCCTAGAATAATAGAGAACCAATAAACAATTTGTAAATGGAGGCATGCAATGATTTCCATAATAAATATTTATTGGTCTGCTCCATTAGATATTCAGCTTAAAAAAAAAAAGAAAACATTTTCCCACAGCGTATAGAGATTCTCAACTTTCCAGCAGTGCGGTTTTTCTATTTAATAAGGAAGTAAATACAGAAAAGAGAAAGTATTAACCACAATAAAAATTAGGCATTTCCCTGTGGTTTCTTCAATCAGTACCATCCTTGCTTTATTTCTTTGTTTTGTTTTTTTTAATCAGAGGATTTTCCAAGAGTGTGAATCGCCTTCCCAAAACATTCCACCAAAGAGCTCACTGAGTCTCCTCTGTCTTCCTGCCAGATCTGTGTGGTGATCGCTGCCGTGTTCGGAATTGTCATTTACCGGGTGGTGACTGTCAGCACTTTTGCTGCCTTTAAGTGGGCGTTAATCAGGAATAACTCTCAGGTTGCAACCACAGGGACTGCCGTTTGCATCAATTTTTGTATCATTATGTTACTGAATGTGGTAAGTGAACCGCAAGGTAACTAGTCTCATGGGTCAAAATAGGTGGGTTGCAATGACAGTTTTCTGTTGCTAGAGAGACCTGATCTCAAAAAGATGGGTCAGTTATATGGCACTGATGGCCTGGTAGCAAAATGCCTGGCATGAAGATGCTCTCCTATCTGGAGATTTAAAAGGCTTAGTTGAAATATAGGCTTCAGGATTTTCTCAGTGTAAGATTAGACAAGGCACTTAACTCGCAGAACTTTAGTTCCTTTCTTCACCCAATGAGATAACACTGGATTTCCTTTTGGAGAAAGAATACATTTAGAATACCCAGCTCAGTCCTGTGACATAGTTCAGCAGTATTAGTTTCTGTTTCTTTTTTATTTTGAGGGATGGGAAGGTAGTTAGTATCTAAAACATTTCCTTGAGATTACCCTGCAAGGAAAACATCAGGATGATTTCACACTTTTATCAATTGCACTTTTTAACCCAGACCTCTCCTCAACCCCTGAACCCCAAATTCATATGCCAAACTGCCTACTCCACCATCTCCAACACTTTAAACTGGACTCCTGTCTTCCCTCCAGAATCAGCTCCTCCCACAGCTTCCCCCTTGCACACATGGCCTGACTCCCAGCTTGGCTCCTTCCTGGATTACTTCAGTGGCTTCCTAACTGGTCTCCCCGCCTCCAGGGTGGCTCCCTTCAATCTAGGCCCAATACAGAGCCAGAGAAAGTATCTTACATGTACATCAGCTCACATCTCCCCTCCGTTCACAAGGTCCAGTGGCTCTCCTCTCCCTGAGGGTAAAAATTCACATCTTCATGATGGAGACTCAGGTTCTCTTTCCTCTGGCCCCTGGGACGTCTCTGATCTTATCTCCTCCTACCTCATCCTGATTCACCTGCTCTAGCCAGGCATATACTGTCACCCCAGGACTTTTTCCTTGCTGTTCTCTGCCTATAACACCCCCTTCCCTAGGATTTGCTTAACTTACTCCCTCACTTCCTTCAGATCTGTGTTCAACTATTACTTCTCTAATAAAGGCTTCCTTCATTGTTCTATTTAAATGTCCAACTCACTCCTGTCATCTGACAATTTCCTATTTTTTTTTACCTCTTTATTTTTTCTCAATAGCATTTTCGCCATGCACTATATGTATTTTCCTCATTTTGTTTGTTGTCTGTCTTCTCCCTTGGAATGTAGGTCTATAAGGGCAGAATCATTTCTCTGTTTTGACTTTTACTTTTGGTACTCCATAGTGCTTGGAATAGGGCCTGATACGTAGCAGGTGTGTGTTAGTCAGCCTTTCATTGCTTTGACCAAATTACCTGATGAGAACAACATAGAGAAGAAAACGTTTATTTGGAGATTACAGTTTCAGAGGTTTCAGTCCATGATTGGCTGACTCCATAGCTCTGAGCCTGGGGGTGAGGGAGAACATCATGGCAGAAGGGTATGGTGGAGAAAAGCTTCTCAGCTCATAGCAGCCAGGTAGTGGAGAGAGAAGGAGAAGCCACAGACAGATATCGTTCAGGCCACACCCCCAGTGATCTACTTCTTCCACTCACACCCCACCTACCTACAGTTACTACCCATCGTCCTTTCAAATTATTAATTAATCCAATGGATTAATCTGCTGATTAGGTTATATCTCCTACAATCTGATTATTTCACCTCTGAACATTCCTGCATTGCCTAACATAATCTTTTCAGGGGACACTAAAGAACCACACCATAACTGTAGATATTCAGCAAATTGCTGTTATTATTTGCAGAATAAAAGATAATAGCTAACATTGTCAGACTTTGGGACCAACTACATAGAAAAATACTGACCTTGGAAGTTCATAGTAGGGAATAAATGACACAATGTATATGCTCAGCACCATATTAGGTATGGAGCAAAAGTTCAATTAATTGTAGTTTCCCCCATCCTCATTTATATTGCATTTAAGGGCTATAGTGCTGAAATACTTACATTTAGAAAAGGACTTGGACTTTCTAAGAGCCAAGTAATTTAATACTACTATCAACACAATTTTACCTATGAATATTGCCATGTCTAGTTTTAGGGGTTTTTTTGGTACCAGGGATTGAACTCAGAGGCACTCAACCACTGAGCCACATCCCTAGCCCTATTTTCTATTTTATTTAGAGACAGGTTCTCATTGAGTTGCTTATCACCTCACTGTTGCTAAGGCTGGCTTCAAAGTTGCAATTCTCCTGTCTCAGACCCCCTACCCACTGGGATTATAGGTGTGCGCCACCATGCCCAGCTGTAGCTTTATAAACACTCCTGAATTCCATAAGCAATAAACCCTGAGTGATTCCTAAGAAAATTCTATGCATCCAGTAATAAAGAACTGATGAAATACAAGTAGCTCATTACCAGTAGTATTGAAATGTGTAGAAACTTCTTTATTTCAGAAAACAAAACTTAAAATCAGAAGTTGTTTTAAAAGAGAAAATACAAACAATTGCTAATCATTTTGACATGATGATTGTGTGACTGCTTGGTTAAATGGAGATTGAATGTAGATGTTGGCAGCTCTGACACTCTAACCCTGCCCCCAACATACAAACTCAGTCTCCATATTAACTAGGGAATACACATTATGAAGGACAGTGATTCATAGTAAAATTAACCAGCCAGAGCACTGAAAGGTTCTGGCTCAGGTAGGATGAAATGAAATTATACTTATTGTATTTTTATCATCTCTTTTCTCCAATGTCTTATTAAAATCTGATTTTGGGTGAAATTTATAGCTCAGTGGTAGAGTATGTGCTTAACAGGTACAAAGCCCTGGATTTAATCCCTATCATCATCATAATTTAATTTATACATCTTCTTAAGAAGTAAACTTATGTGTACACACAGTGAGTCTCTAAATACCTTTCCACCCATGAATATTGAGCATGTGTCAATGTAGTCAGAGCAGTATCTCTGCTAGTGGGAAACCACTGACCCAGAGATCTCTACCAAAACTAAAAGGAAGTAAACAAACTAATATGAGGAAGGGGGCATAAGGTGTGAGTAAAGTATTTTGTTGCTGACATTATAAAGTACCTATTACATGCTGAAAGCTAGGCTACTAGGCATTCGATTTATTTTACCTAACAGAGTTTCAGAGTGGCCAAGATGAGGTTGAGTCCAAACATTGAAGCTAAAACATATTATTCTTAGGATTCCTCTTCGGGTATATTTTCATCAATTTTAGGTACAGTGTGAACACGTTTGGTGTTCTGATTTCCTAGCCAATGTCAAACTAGAATGGCATAAAATTGCTAAGTCAAGAACAGTGATGATAGCAGGAAATGATAAGCCACAGCAAGGGGAAGAAAGAAAAAAGAAAGCATATATCAGAACTCTAAAAGCAGCATCAGCCAGTACCCTTTTGTGCAGGGGCCAATTGCCTGACCCACCTTGACCCTCTCTAAATCTCCATCCCAGCACACACATTTACACTCCTGTCATATGCCTTTCCAAGTTTCATTATGAAGGTAACCACATGCATAATAAAGTTTAGAAGAGTTTTCATCAGAATATCAAAAAAATTAAATCCTTAGAAAGCAAATATCAGCATAATGGGTGGTATACTAATGACTATAATGTGGCTTTGAACAGATCAGAATTAAAATCTTCATTGGCTTCTGAAATAACTCAATTTAAGATTTTTTAATGACCAGTAATATGAATTTTTATAGCTATTTAAATTGGTTTTAGCTACTTAGAATTTGAATCAATATGATCTTTCAAAAATAAAAAAAAATCAGCATTTAGATGTTTATTATTAATACTATTCCATTAACTGATTATAAAAACCTTGAGGTTAGATTGTGTTTTATTAATATTCATTAAAGACTCTAATTTTTAAACATTATAATAATTTTCAATCACATACTCTGTTGCTGACTTTTCATTGAATTTTTCCAATTCTAACTGAAAAAGTAAATCTGTATTGAGACACCTATTTCCTGGGATCTGATTACTTGTATGTACTTTATGTACCATGTGCTTTAAAAATAAAATTCATACTATTTACAAAAGTTTTATATATTCTTGTAAAATTTTATGCCTCTTAACTACTGGTTAAGGGATATTTACTGGTCTGCACTTTATTTTATATCAGGAAAAAATAAATATTTCAAAGATAGTATGACTAGGATGGAGTTTCTTCCTTCTTATCCTACTGTTTCATTCATTCTGCTTCACGAGTGACCAAAGAATGTCTCAGTATGGTGGTTGTCAGACATTAGACCAACATGGGCTGTATTCCAGGAGGAAACTAGAAGTTATTTCTATGCTTTTTATTCAGTCATACCAATACGAATCACGTTTCATTATACTGTAGACAGTGAAAAACCACAATGTCTTGTTGCAAAAAAAAAAAAAAAAAAGAAACCCCAAAATATAGCTTAGATCAGAACAAGCTTACATACACTGCTCAGGTGGACAAGATCAAAATAAAAGTGCTTCAAATTAGAAGTGTTCATAACTTATTTTAGACATATCCATAAGGTCAGAAAGCTTTTTGTTAGTTACAGCTATAACAATCAGAATGTTGTTGTTGTCATCATCATTGTTGATACTAGGGATTGAATCCCCCCCTCAGCCCCTGCCCCTTTTTTTGAGACAGAGTCTAAGTTGCTAAGGGCAAAGTGACTGGAGTAAGACCTTACTTCACATTTATTTTAAATGTAAATGGATTAATTTTTCCAATTAAATTGCATTGAGCAACTGAGGGATAAAAAGAACAAGACCCAACCATACACTGCTTACAAGAAACTCACTTCATCTCTGAGGATGCTCAGACTGAACATGTAGTGATGGAAAAAGACATTCCATGCAAGTGGAATCCAAAGTAAGAATAGCTGTCTTTATAGAAGATAAAATAGATTTTAAAATTAAAGCAATAAAGAGAACCCAAAGGTCATTATATAATGATAAAGGGGATTTAATTCAGCAAGAGGAAAATGAAAGCATTTTTCAAATTTGAAAACTAAGATTTTTCTGTGGCTCTTATCAGAATCAACCACCCATGGCTTCTATCTCACCTGCTTAGTGAGAAATCAGGGCTTTTCTATAAACTACTCATTTGAGGATCCCTTACCAGCCATGAGCCTCTCTGTGTATGTTCTGCTGTATCCTGCCCGAAGTTCCACTCTCCTTTAGTTTGTATCTTCAACATATGTATAAGGTGTCTACCAGTGCCATGGATCCCTGCTGTGTCCCTGTATACTTTATCTAATTTTCCAAATGTTGACTTGTGTGTTATTCCTTTTTTACATGTCTATTTTCCAGTGTTCATACTCATATTACAATGGCATATTATCAGCTACCAAGACCTTTGAGACAAATATGCAAGTTGAGCCACTTTGACAAGTATATGTCAATGGGAAAAAGAAAAAGGATAAACTAGGGATTGAAAATTATTATTTTTTTAAAAGTCACCTCACCAGTCAAATCTAATGTTCCTTGATAATTATGTAATTGAGTAATTTTAATAGTACAATGCCTTTGAGATACTAAAATGTTGATGAAAACATCTGTTCTAATTTGTCATTTATAGAAATTTTATTTTTATGATCCAGCAAGTATGACTGATCCATACCACAGAGCTTCTTACTGAAAATTATGCCAATCTCTTTTAACATTGAGACCTGAGAGTCTCAGGTTTCTATGCAAAATTTGATCTTATTGCCATATTAGTTATATCATAATACAGAAAACCGTAAACTTGATATAACAAATGGTCATTGCTGAAAGTTGGAGTCAAAAACTCCAAGTGTTTTGCCTGCTTCTGTAGTTAGCAGAAATCTCACATGTGAAAATTTAAAAATTAAGAAGAACCCAAAAGTCAGTTCAATTCCCATCCCACTTAAATACCACTTAAATGTAAGGGATACAGTGGTTTGAAGAAATGTGGTAACATGTCTAAGTCCTACAGCTTGCTGGGTGGTAAAGTTGTAATGCCAGCCTGGGGAATTGTAACCAGTGTGCTTTAACAACTTTAATCTAAATGTGGTTTTAATTTTCATGTTGTTCAAATCCATTAGACTAGTTTTTCTTTTATTTTTCATTTATCATCTTTTTTTTTAGAGAGAGAACGCTTGCTCTTCCTTTTAATTTATACCCTCTCTGGGGAATCTCCTGCAACTGGATTTGCCCTAAACTGTACCCTCTGCATGTGTGCACGCACGCACACACATACACACACACACCCTCAATTCCCTCTTAGGACCATCTATCGGATGGCTGGGTGAGCTCAGGAAGCATCTAGTGTACAAGTGAAAGAGCAGAGTACCCAAAACTCTGGGAATATCCAATTGTACTGACCATTGCAGCATGTCTGAATGCTATAATCTAGAACTTAAAATATTCCATAAACAATATTCCATACTGAAACTCTGTAAGTTTACATTCAGTATGCTGAGACTAACCTAGGAAGCTGGGAGTTAGTGGCAGCTAGTCTTATTGCTACAGGATTTCATCCCAAAAATAAGAAGTGAGATTTCTAAAATTTAGTAAAACAGAATCTTGCACATTTCTGACTTGCCCAGGAAAAGCACAATTTTTCAAATTGTTTGCATTATTTGAGCAATGAATAGTAAATAATAGCAAAATTATTTTCACTCATAACTTGATAATCCATTTCCTTTATACTTATAGATTTTAAAACATCTACTGTTCATTTGTTAAATGTATAAAATTTATCTTACAGCTCTATGAAAAGGTTGCACTGCTTTTGACAAATTTAGGTAAGTGGAATACTTTATTTCATAGTGTTATGTTCTAGAATGTAAGTTTTCAGAGTACATTCTCAAGTTCTGCTGAAAGGAATTATACCCTTCACTTAGAATTGTATGCAAGAATTTGTTCTTCACCCTCAGTAGAACATTTTAAATGTCTATAATTAGAGGATCTTTTCTATTTAGACCTTTGAAACCTATCACAAACATAATGTCATGAGCTAATGTGATTTAAAGCAAGTTTTCTCTTCATACACGCTCACACAAAATAACAGCATAAAAGTATATGTGCATAAAGTATCCAGTATAATTTAGAAAAGTGTTCATTTGCTGTTATCTACAATTATTGTTTAATTAAAAATGTAGTGATCCAGGCACGGTGGTGCATTCCTGTAGTCATGACTGCTTGGAAGACTGAGGCAGGAGGATTGCTTGAACCAATGAATTTGAGTTTAGCCTGGGCAATTTAGCAAAAGTTCATCTCAAAAAGTATCAGATTTTCACAGTATATGTGTTTTGGTCAGCTTTTCTGCTGCTGTGACTAAGGGACCCAACCAGAACAGCTGTAGAGGAGGAAAAATGTATTTGAGTGCTCATGGTTTCAGAGGTCTTAGTCCATAGAAGGCTCCTCGGGGCTAGGGGTGAAGCAGAACAGCATGGTGGAAGAGTGTGGCAGAAGGAAGCAGCTCACATCATCAGGAAGAAAATAGTGACTCCATTGGCCAGATACAAATATATACCCAAAGCCCTGCCCCAATTCCCACCTTCTCCAGCCATAACCTACTACTTCAATTACCACTCAGCTAATCTCTACTAGAGGATTAAATCACTGATTGGGTTAAAGCTCTCACAACCCAATCATTTCTTCTCTGAACCTTCTTGCATTGTCTCACACATGGGATTTTGGGGGACACCTCACATCTAAATCATAACAACATGAAATCACAGCAAAGTTAGATTCTTTGAAGATGGGGAGCCTTTTAATCAGGAATGTAGGCAAGCAACAATCACTGACATTCTTGGAAATAACATTCATCTGGACAAGTCACTTCTAAGAACATTTCTCTGACCCCAAAAGCACTTGGTAGCCAACTATAAGTACATTTACTACATTTCCAAGACAGAAATTGTAGCAAATTTTATTAATGAGCTTTTTTTAACTTCTTCTTCTTATTATTATTAGTAGTAGTAGTAGTAGTAGTATTTGTTCTACTTAGTTCCACATTACAGCAGAATGCATTTCAATTCATTGTACACAAATGGAGTGCAACATTTCAATTCTCTGGTTGTACATGTTGTAGAGACACACCATTCATGCAAGTATACATGTACCTAGGGTAATGATATCCATCTCATTCTACCATCTTTCCTAGTCCCATAACCCTTCCCCATCCTCCCCTTTGCCCAATTCAAAGTTCCTTCATTCTTCCCATGCCCCCCCAATCATAGATAAGCATCCACTAATCAGAGAAAACATTTGGCCTTTAGTTTTGGGGGATTGGCTTACTTCGCTTAGCATAATATTCTCCAACTCCATCCATTTACCTTCAAATGCCATAATTTTATTCTTTTTTAATGCTAAGTAATATTCCATTGTGTATATATACCACAGTTTCTTTATCCACTCGTCTATTGATGGGCATGTAGGTTGGTTCTGCAGTTTAGGTATTGTGAATTCAGCTGCTATAAACATTGGTGTGGATATGACACTATAGTATGCTGATTTTAAGTCTTTTGGGTATAAACCAAGGAGTGGGATAGCTGGGTCAAATAGTGGTTCATTTCAAGTTTTCTGAGGAATATCCACACTGCTTTCCTAAGTGGTTGCACCAATTTGCACTCCTACCAGCAATGTATGAGTGTACCTTTTCCCCACATCCTCTCCTACACTTATTATTGCTTATATTCTTGATAACTGCCATTCTGGCTAGGGTGAGATGAAATAGAGTAGTTTTGATTTGCATTTCTCTAATTACTAAAGATGTTGAACTCTTTTTCATGGATTTGTTGATCACTTGTATATATTTCTTCTGAGAAGTGACTGTTCAGTTCCTTAGCCCATTTACTGATTGGGTTATTTGTTTTTTTTTTTTTTTTTTTATGTTATTAAGTTTTTGAGTTCTTTACATATCCTGGAGATTAGTGCTGTATCTGACATGCATGTGGTAAAAATTTACTCCTATACTGTAGGCTCTCTTTACCTCAATGATTGTTTCTTTTGGTAAGAAGAAGCATTTAGTTTGAATCCATCCCATTTATTGATTCTTGATTTTATTTCTTGTGCTTTAGGGGTCTTATTAAGGAAGTCAGGGTCTAATCCGATGTGATGAAAATTTGAGCCTACTTTTCTTCTATTAGGTACAGGCTCTCTGGTTTAATTCCTTGGTCTGTGATTCACTTTGAGTTGAGTTTTGTGCATGGTGAGAGAGAGGTTTAGTTTCATTTTGCTACATTTGGATTTCCAGTTTTCCCAGCACCATTTATTGAAGAGGCTATCCTTTCTCCAATGTATGTTTTTGGCGCCTTTGTGTAATATGAGATAACTGTATTTATGTGGGTTGGTCTCTGTGTCTTCTTTTTTAAAAAAAATATTTATTTATTTGCTTTAGTTGTACACAATGCGTTTATTTGTATGTGGTGCTGAGGATCGAACCCAGGCCGCGCACGTGCTAGGCGAGCGCTCTACCGCTGAGCCACAACCCCAGCCCCTCTGTGTCTTCTATTGTGTACCATTGGTCTACATATCTATTCTGGTGCCAATATCATGCTGTTTTTGTAACTATTGCTCTGTGGTATAGTTTAAGGTCTAGTATTGTGATGCCTCCTTCTTCACTTTTTGTGCTAAGGATTGCTTTGGCCATTATTGATTTCTTATTTTTCCAGTTGAATTTCATGATTGCTTTTTCTATTTCTATGAAGAATGTCATTGGGATTTTAATAGGAATTGCATTAACTCTGTATAACAGTTTTGGTAGTATGGCCGTTTTGACAATATTAACTTTGCCTACCCAAAAGCATGGGAGATCTTTTCATCTTCTAAGGTCTTCTTCAATTTCCTTCTCTGGTATTCTGCAGTTTTCATTGTAGAGATCTTTCACCTCTTTTGTTAGATTGATTTCCAAGTATTTTATATTTTTGAGGCTATTCTGAATGGGGTAATTTTCCTAATTTTTCTTTGAGTGGATTTATCACTTATGTATAGAAATGCATTTGATTTATGGGTGTTGATTTTATATCCTGTTACTTTGCTGAATTCATTTATTAGTTCTAGAAGTTTTCTGGTGGAATTTTTTGGATCTTATAAATACAGAATCATGTTGTGGTAAATAGTAATAGTTTGAGTTCTTCTTTTCCTTTGTGTATCCCTTTAATTTCTTTTGTCTGTTTGATTGCTCTAGCTAGAATTTCAATTTCTGCTGAATAGAAGTGATGAAAGAGGGCGTTCCTGTCTTGTTCCAGGTTTTAGAGGGAATGCTTCCAATTTCTCTCCAATTACAATGATGTTGGCCTTGAGCTTAGCATAGATAGCCTTTACAATGTTGAGGTATGATCCTACTATTCCTAGTTTTTCTAGTGTTTTGAACATGAAGTGGTGCTGTATTCTATTGAATGCTTTTTCAGCATCTATTGAGATAATCATATGATTCTTGTCTTTAAGTCTATGATGTGATATATTATATTTATTGATTTCTGTATGTTGAGCCAACCTTGCATCCCTGGAATGAACCCCACTTGATCATGGTGTACTGTATTTTTAATATGTTTTTGTATGCAATTGGCCAGGATTTATTGAGAATTTTTGCATCTGTGTTCATCAGGGATATTGGTCTGAGGTTTTCTTTCCTTGATGTGTCTTTGCCTGGTTTTGGTATCAAGGTGATACTAGCCTCATAGCATGAGTTTGGAAGGGTTACCTCATTTTCTATTTTCTGGAATAATTTGAGGAGTATTGGTATTAGTTCTTCTTTGAATGTCTTGTAGAACTCTGCTGGGAATCCATTTGGTCTTGGGCTTTTCTTGGTTGGTAGGCTTTTGATGACATCTTCTATTTCCTTGCTTAAATTTGATCTATTTAAATTGTGATTGACCTCCTGATTCAGTTTGGATAGATCATATGTTTCTAGAAATTTGTCAGTGTTATCAAGATTTTCTTTTTTATTGGAATATAAATTTTCAAAATAGTTTCTAATTATCTTCTATATTTCAATAGTGGCTGTCGTGATATTTCCTTTTCATCACAAATTTTAGTAATTTGAGTTTTCTCTCTCTCTTTGTTAGCATGGCTAAGGGCTTATCAATTTTATTTATTTTTTCAAAGAACAAACTTGTCATTTTGTCAGTTTTTAAAATTGTTTCTTTTGTTTCGATTTTATTGATTTCAGCTCTGATTTTAATTATTTCCTGTCTTCTACTACTTTAGGTGTTGATTTGTTCATTTTCTAGGGCTTTGAGATGTAATGTTAGTTCATTTATTTGTTGGCTTTTTATTCTTTTAATGAATAAGCTCAATGTAATGAACTTTCCTCTTAGCACTGCCTTCATGGTGTCCCAGAGATTTTGATATGTTGTATCAGTGTTCTCGTTTACCTCTAAGAATTGTTTTATCTTCTTCCTGATGTCTTCTGCTATCCATTGCTCATTCAATATCATATTATTTAGTCTCCAGGTGTTGGAGTAGCTTCTATTTTCTATTTTATCATTTATCATTTTATTTTATCATTGATTTCTAGTTTCATTCCATTATGATCTGAGAGAATACAGGGTAGTATCTCTCTCTCTCTCTCTCTCTCTCTCTCTTTTTGTATTTGCTGAGAATTGCTTTGTGACATAGTATATGATCTGTTTTAGTGAAGGATCCATGTGCTGCTGAGAAGGAGTTGTATTCGCTTGATGATGGATGGAATACTCTGTATATGTCTGTTAAGTCTAAATCATTGATTGTATTATTGAGTTCTATAGTTTCTTTGTTTAAATCACAATTGTATTATTGAGTTCTATAGTTTCTTTGTTTAGTTTATGTTTGGAAGATCTAGCCAGTGGTGGGAGAGGTGTGTTAAAGTCATCCAGTATTATTGTGTTGGGATCTATTTGATTCTTGAAACTGAGAATTGTTTTTGTTTTGTTTTGTTTTGTGTCGGTACCAGGAATTGAACTCAGGGGCACTCGGCCACTGGGCCACATCCCCAGCCCTTTTTTTTTTTTTTTTTTTTTTTTTTTTTGTATTTTATTAGAGACAGGGTCTCACTGAGTTGCTAAGTGCCTCGCCATTGCTGGGGCTGGCTTTGAACTCATAATCCTCCTGCCTCAGCCTCCCAAGTACTAGGATTACAGGCATGTGCCACCATGCCCGGCAAGGGTTTATTTGATATATGTAGATGCTCTATTGTTTGGGGCATAGATATTTATGACTGTTATGTCTTGTTGATGTATGTTTCCCTTAAGCAGTATGAAATGTCCCTCTTCTGATTAATTTTGTTTCGAAGTCTACTTTATTTGATATTAGGATGGAAACCCCTGCTTGTTTATGTGACCAATGTAAGTAATGTGTTTTTTCCCATCTTTTCTCCTTCAGTCTGTGGGTGTCTTTTCCAGAGACGAGTCTCTTGAAGGCAGCATATTGTTGGATTATTTTTAAATCCAATCTGTTAATCCGTGTCTTTAATTGATGAGTTTAGGCCATTAACATTCAGGGCTATTATTGAGACATGGTTTATATTCCTGGTCATTTGGATTATTTTTGATTTTTAACTTGAGTTGTTTCTCCTTTGATTGGATTTTCCTTTAGTGTAGTTCCTCCTTTTGCTGATTTTCATTGTTGTTTTTCATTTCCTCCTCATGGAATATTTTGCTGAGAATATTCTGTAGTACAGGGTTTCTTTTTGTAAATTCTTTTAATTTTTGTTTATCATAGAAGGTTTTTATTTCAACATCAAATCTGAAGCTTAATTTTGCTGGATATTAACTAGGTTTTAGTCATTATGCTGTTTGGGAAAATTACAAGCACCCACAGGTAATTGTTTTAATACATTCCCTTATGTAGCCTGTACAGAGGGGAAAAGATCACAAAACTGTTTTTATTTATAACAGTCATTATACTAAAAGATGCCATTTATTGGATCTATGTGCCAGATACACAGCTAACCATTTTACTGTATCTCCTTTAATATCATTGACTTCTTTCATCACCATCACACCTTGTCCAAAAAGATAGAAAGAGCTTTATGTCCATGGAAGAGGTAACTGCCCATTGGTAGGCTACGTCTGGTGGTAACTTGACCCTAGCTGAGAAAGATGCAAGTGGAGATACAGCCCTGCTCCATCCGTGGTTGAAACATCTGGGAACTCAGCTGGCTGACAACCCAGAAAACATTCACATGTAACTAGGACTCAGTCAGCAGAAGTGAAATGACACTAACACCCTCCAAGAATTCTTTGTCATTCCTGCCCTCGACAGCAGTACAGCCTTGTTCTGAAATTGACATTTTAAGCCATTTAAAATTAGGTCCTCTTTTTTTTTCTCCCTTTCCTTCTCAGATTCATTCCCAGGAAGCATTTTGAGTTATAATTCATGGAAAAGGAAATGATGGGGTGAAATGTTAAATAAGCAATTAGAAGCTCAGGGAACGTGGAAACAGATAAAATGCTATTGCATTAAATACATTTTCTCTGACCCTCCTTGAAGTGAGGATTGAGCTCCTAGGGAAGGATAAGGGCATCTGACATGAGATTTCAAGTTGGAGATTCAACCGTAAGGGAAACTAGAGCTATATTTTAATTCACATCAGAGTGTCCAAAAAGCCTTTGTTCTGTGAAAGTTGAAAAATGAGGAGATGAGAACTGGTCCCTGACTGAGGTCAGAAAATTCTAAGACACGGTGTTGATATATACAGGAAAAGCTCTAGAAAAGAGGTCATCTTAGTGTTTGCCTGTGAGAATGGAAACTGGTGGATAAGGGTGAAGACATCTGAGTCAAATACTCTGTATTCCATGATATGCAGCAGGAGTGGAGACCAAAGAGCTAGGAGGCCACCTGACCCCACGTAGGCCCCACCCTGAAGGTAGAAACAAAGAGGAAAAAGCAAAGCTACTGCAGAGAGCCAGGTCTGGGGATGAGTCCCCATTCATTCTGCCTGTCCCTCCTCCACACTCTCCAGGCATCCTGTAACAGTGGAACACTCTGGACACTCAATTCCTTCAGCTATATCAGTCGCTACTCCCCACCAAACTCTCACTGGGGCTGGTCTGTGAGTTTGAGGATCTGTCTCGTGGATGGTCTGTTCCATCACTTGTCATCTGTAAGCAAACTGGCATTTCCTGCGTACAGAGAAGGAGACAGGAATTTGAGAGGGGTCAGATTCAGCCTCTCAAACTCTGCTCCCCATTTTTCCACAGAACAGCCTCGCACAGAGTCCGAATGGGAGAACAGCTTCACCCTGAAAATGTTTCTTTTTCAGTTTGTCAATCTGAACAGCTCCACGTTTTACATCGCATTCTTCCTTGGAAGGTAAGAACCTGACCCCTCCACGCCTCCTCAGGCCGGGTGGGGACAGAACAGTCAGAGGTCACTGGCCAAGGGTGATGGAGAAGCCCAGGATGATTACAGGGTGAGATTACAGGGTGATCTACGTCAAATGTAAAAAGAGAACATTGACCTCCCTTCCCTTTCCAAATGGTAAAACCACCTTGAATCCCGAGAAATAGTCTCCACACAGAAGTTCCCTGTACCTCTTATTGCTAATTAAAATGGTTTTCTTGCCCCTCTGAATGATGGATTGAAAACATCTGACCAACATCTGTACCTGCAGCAGGCCCTGGAGACTCACATCTGTGAAAGCAGGTGGCATGGGGGTAGAATCCTATATCATATCCTAGATCCCAAAGACGGAAGAACATCCCCCCAGGAAAGCGGGTAGAAATGAATACCAGAGAATACTGTGTAACTTTAAATCTAGCAGTTATGAGGATTTGGGGGTAATTCTATGCTTAGTGGTAATGCCCCATGAATTCCACCCCATCTGGAAGCATTTCCAGAGAGTGGGGAAACAGGGAAAGGGGTCAGATATAGGGTTTTGGTAAGATGTGTGCACCAGCATCTCCTTAGTTTTTTAGCTACTCCAACAACATGAAATTCTGAATAGCTTGACTTTATTTTAAAAAACACAACTATTATTCCAAAGCATCAAGTATGTTTAAAGGAATCAGTAAAACTGTTGCTTACACCAACCAGAGCGCCTGCTATTCAGCAGAAAATGTAAAAGTTACTGCAAGCAGGAAGAACTGGCCCCTGCTGCTAGGAACTGGATGGAAAGCCAGAAGAGAAATGTCCCCTGGAGAATTCCAAGAGCTGTAGTTATGATAGCTCTGGAGCGTTTCCTAATTCCTTCAACCTGATACTTGACTTTACCCATAATTTACTTTGGAGGATGTTCTAAACTGAATATAATATTCACTGAAAGCTTAGACTTACAGAATGGTAATGACTTGTTTTTCTGTGTGTTGAAGATTTACAGGACACCCAGGTGCCTACTTGAGACTGATAAACAGGTGGAGACTAGAAGAGGTCTGTATTCTCCCCCTCCTTCCTTTTTTCCTACATACTCACATGAAACAGCCCTATGGAAACTTTATGTAGATTAGAACAAGATACCCTTTCTTCCTCACCATTGATTCTTGAATTTCTGTGTTTGCTTACCTTGCAGTGCCACCCTAGTGGATGCCTTATTGATCTCTGTATGCAAATGGGTATTATAATGGTGCTAAAGCAGACCTGGAATAATTTCATGGAACTTGGCTACCCGTAAGTACCTTAGATGTCTATCATTGACAGGCAGCATTGCTCATTATTGGCATTTCTGGGTGTGGCAAGTAAGATAAGCAATGCAGACTTGGCAATCAAGCCAGTGTCATACTTAGATATTTAAAGGCAGTCATGAAAACAACACACGTTGGCTCTATGGGGAGATTTAGCACAGGTCACATGAATGAAAGTGAATGCTCTTTATGAAGTCTCTGTAGTCCCCTAAATATTAAATACTGGCCTGCAAGATGCTTTAAGTGATGCCTTTGACCCTTTAGGCTCCAGCATTGTTTAAGTCCATAGCATTTATTTATTAATAAGATCCCCATCCCCCATTCCTGTGACAAATTAGAATGCTAATTTTTAAAAACTACCCTAAATTCAGACTGCATAAAAAAGAACTTAAAAAAAAAGAAGAAGGAAGAACTTATGGAAAGGAGAAAAGCTCAGGGATTCACAAAGAAACAGGTGTATTTCTAAGGCATAAGCACCTGGTGATAATATATTTTTGTCAATGGTATTGGGCAAAAACTTGCATGATATTTGCAAAGATAAACTTTAGCTCTGTTGTGTTTGCTCAGGTCAGTTTCATTTTATGGGAATATAATCAGCAACACTTCTACGTCTACTGTAACTCCATATTTATTGGTTTCCATGTCGGCTCTGAGTCTCTGGGGGAACATCAAGATCCACAGGTCTCAGGGAGGACCACACATCTGGAATGATTAGCTGGAATTTGGTTCACTTCAGAACGTCTTCCCTTAGCTCCCTGTCAGAACCAATGCCAGTCATTTTCTATCTTTGAATTTATTTTTAGAAATCATATTCCAAGTATTTGATGTTTCTGTAAAACATTTTAAATAAAATTAAACATAAAACAAAAATAGGATCATGATATTCTACTTCACAGTATAAACTATAATTAATGAAAATGTCCTACGCATCAGGGGAACTCTATTTTGACCTCTGATAAGACATACATATGGCAAAATTGTGAAGTAGGCAGAGTTTGTCTTTGATACTCTTTTATTTCACATGATTTTTCTTTTGGCATTTGAATGGCTAAGTGCCCTTCAACTTTTGGCACTTGAACTCCTGGGTGCTCTTCAACTTTTTCCTTTTTCCTTGTACCCTACAGCACACAGATGTGCCTACCTCTGATATATTTCCTTATCCATATTATAAAATGTACTCATGAACACTGCTGAGGATTCATGTATAATATCACGAGTGTGAGATGCATTTTATTGGGAGTTAGAGCCCCTGTCCAGCTTAAGCCTAAGCAGCCAAGTCCAGTCGTCAAATTGCAGGTGACCATGTCCCAAGAGAGGAGGCATTTTATGGGTTTGCGGATTTTCTGGGTCCCTGAAGTCAGAATCTGCAGGTTAGTACCCAAATAAGAAGACTTCTCATTAAGCCACCTAGGCCTATTATCACATGTCTGGGTGTTGCAGAGAAGTCAGTTTATAATACACTCCATTCTCTATCCAACCCTGTAGGCAGTGCTAAGCATGAGACCATTTCATGAATGCTTGAAAGAAGTTCATTAGTCATTCTGCTTACTTGCATGAGTTTCTTTTTTTAACCATGGTTCTAAATTCTAACTCTCCTCTTTTTTAAGTCTTATGAACAATTACTTAAGTCTTATGGACAATTATTCGTATTTTTGGTAAGAAATTCATCTTTTTTATACAGGTTAATTCAGAACTGGTGGACTAGAAGAAAAGTACGACAAGAACATGGGACCGAAAGGAAAGTAAACTTCCCACAATGGGAAAAGGACTACAACCTCCAGCCAATGAATGCCTATGGACTCTTCGATGAGTACTTGGAAATGAGTATGGAAATATTCTGTTTTACCCTCTTAATTACAGATCTCTAGCTGTATTCCGTTGCAATACACCTATTATCATGGAAGCCATCTGTGTCTGGGGACTCCGGAGCTAAATGCAGAGGGAAGAAAGAATGTCTTAATTTAAAAAGGTCAATCCATAGGGATAGTGCCCAAAATCTAGTCACTTCAAACTCTTCATGACATTATCTTGTCCCTTGTACTGAGTCACCAGAACACAAAATGAATTGGGAAATTTTGTGCACCAAGGTAAAGGAGTTATCATTCACGGGGTGATTGATCCCTCATTCAGCTGACATTTGTTAAACTTCATGAAATGCCAGGGAGACACTGTATTTGACACCAGAGATACAAAAGGAGTAAGGCACAGTGCCCAGCTTTCAAAGAGTGCATAGGCTAGTGAGAGAGAAAGAGAGATATAAAGAGTTATTGCAGTCAGGTGTGTGGTGCATACCTGTAATCCCAGCTACTTGGGAAGCTGAGGCAGGAGGGTCACAAGTTCAATGCCAGTTTAGTGAGACTGTCTCAAAACTTGTAAAAGGGCTGAGGATGTAGCCCAATGGTAGAGCTTGTGCCCAGCATGCACGAAGCCCTGGGTTCAATCCCCAGTAAAACACCCCCCCCCACACACACATCCTGATATAGAGAGAAAAGAGTAACTGCAATAAAGTGTCATAGATGCTGTGACATGAATCAGTAGGAGGTATAGTAGGGAGCAGTCATTTCTGTTGTGGGAGGAAAGTGTCCAGAAATAGGAATGCTTAACCTATGCTACACTTACAGTTACAGAATCAGATCACTCTAGAATCAAACCCAAGCTAGTTCTCTTAACTTGTATCTCAGAACATGGGCTTTGGAAGCAAATTCCCTAGGATCAAATGTCAATCCTATAATTTATGAACAGTGAAACCTCTTTGTTAACTATATCATTATATCCCATCTGGGAGACAGGAAAATAATATATAATAATAATCATGATATAGTTAATATGTACTAATGAGCAAGGCATTGTTCTGATCTTTTCCATTCACTAACTCATTTGGTCTACACAAAGTATTACTCTTATTATCATTCCCACTTTCAAGAAGAGAAAACCAAGACAAAAAGATGGAGTTGTGGCTCAGTGGTAGAGCACTTGCCTGGCATGTGTGAGACCCTGGGTTCAATTCTCAGCACCACATATAAATAAATTTTAAAAAATGTTTTAAAGATATAAATATCTGTAAGCAGATACAGTATGTGTACATTTTCTTTATTATTTTTTTAAGCTCTATAACACTGGAGTGAAAATAGGATTAGGAATGGGTAAGATACATTACTTCTGAAGGAAGCCATCCTTCCTAGGCAACTCTGAAAATTAAAGGAGTAGTAGAATTGACACTTAATGTTTCTTAGATTGCTTATGTCCTAACTATCCACTGATGTTTTCAGAGTTTCAATTATAAAATGGCAGAATTATATAACTTGGAGAAGAAATCAATTGGGTCATTAATAATAAAACTTAATAAAGGGAATTCATTAGAAGAACTAACCACTTTTAGATCTCTTAATGGACTCTTCTCCCATAAAGAAGGAAATGAACGATAATTTGAGTATATCGAGCTCTTGAAAAGAGGCATTTATGTGACTAGAATTGGTAGCACTCCAAATACTGCAGTATCTTTGCAGCATGAAACAAATATGAGAAGCATCGCAAGCAGATGAGTGAATTCCAACGGCTTTCTTCTGTTCCTGCTGGTTTTATTTTTCTTATCATTTCCCTGCTTTGTTGTAGTTTTAATATTGTAACTCACTGAATTGCATATGTAGAGAGAAATATATAACTCATAAGTGTACAGATCAAAGAATTTTCACACAAATGTAACTAAATCTATGTAGATGAGGGTTTGGCTAACCACTATACACAGCCAAATTCAGTCCAGTGTCGTTTTCTAAGTAAAGCTTTATTGGAACACAATGATGCCCATTTATTTACACATTATGTATAGCTACTTTTATAATATGACAGCATAGAGGAGTAGTTGTGTTCGAGAAATTAAATTCAGCAATATTTACTGTCTGACTCCTTATAGAAATAGTTTGGCATCCTGTGAGCTAGAATAAGCAGCAGAATATTATGAGTAACTAAGAAAGTTCTTTTGTCCCCCCTCCTATTCATAAAACCCTCTATAATCACTTTGAATGCTGTAGATTAGTTTTTCTTTTTTGATCTCCACATGAAGAGAATTATAGAGTACATACTTTTGTAACTGGCTGCTTTCATTCATTCAATATCACATTTATAACATTCTTCCCTGTTGCTCTTGGTAGTAGAATTCCATTTTTCTTTTTTTTTAATATGTATTTATTTATTTGCTTTAGTTGTACACAATGCATTTATTTGTACATGGTGCTGAGGATCAAACCCGGGCCACGCACGTGCTAGGCGAACGCTCTACCGCTAAGCCACATCTCCAGCCCCCCATTTTCTTTTTTTTTCCCTTTATTTTATTCTAAGTTGTTATATATGATAGAAGAATGGATTATAATTCATATTCCACTTATAGATCACGTTTTTACATATCTCTGGTTGTATACAAAGTGTATTCACACCATTCATGTCTTCATACGTGTACTTAGGGTAATGATATCCATCTCATTCTACCACCTTTTTTTCTCTTCACCCTTTTCCCCCTCCTTTGCCCTCCCTACCCATTGGCCATTCTAGTGTTCCTCTAATCCTCCTATGCTCCCCATCCCAACCCCACTGTGAATCAGCCTCCTTATATCAGAGAAAACATTTGGCATTTGACTTTTTGGGATTGGCTAACTTCACTTAGCATTATATTCTCCAATTTCATCCACTTACCTGCGAATGCCATTCTCTTTTATTGCTGAGTAATATTCCATTGTGTATATATACCACTTTTTTTTTTATCTATTCATCTAATGAAGGGCATCTAGGTTGGTTCCACAGTTTACCTGTTGTAAATTGTGATGCTATAAACATTGATGTGGCTGTGTCCCTGTAGTATGCTGTTTTAAGTCCTTTGGGTATAGACCGAGGAAGCTGAGTCATAAGGTGGTTCCATTCCCAGTTTTCCAAGGAATCTCCATACTGTTTTCCATATTGGCTGCACCATTTTGCAGTCCCACCAGCAATGTATGAGTGTGTCTTTTTCCCCACATCCTCTCCAATATTTTTTATTGTGTTCTTAATAGCTGCCATTCTGACTGGAGTGAAATGAAATCTTAGAGTAGTTTGATTTGATTTGCATTTCTCTAATAGCCAGAGATGTTGAACATTTTTTCATGTATTTGTTGATTGATTGTATATCTTCTTCTGAGAGTGTCATTTAAATTCCTTGGCTCATTTATTGAATGGGTTATTTGTTTGTTTGTTTTTTGGTTTTAAGATTTTTGAGTTCTTTATGTATTCTAGAGATTAATGCTCTATCTGATGTGCATGTGGTAAAAACTTGTTCCCAATTGGTAGGCTCTCTATTTACCTCACTGATTGTTTCTTTTGCTGAGAAGAAGCTTTTTAGTTTGAATCTATCCCATTTATTGATTCTTGATATTAATTCTTGTGCTATAGGAGGCTTACTAAGGGACTTGGGGCCTAATCTGACATGTTGGAGATTAGGGCCTACTTTTTCTTCTAATAGGCATAGTGTCTCTGGTCTAATTCCTAGATCCTTGATCCACTTTGAATTGAGTTTTGTGCATGGTGAGAGATAGGGGTTTAATTTCATTTTGTTGCATATTGGTTTCCAGTTTTCCCAGCACCATTTGTTGAAGAGACTATCTTTTCTCCAATGTACATTTTTGGTGTCTTTGTCTAATATAAGATAACTGTAATTATGTGCATTAGTCTCTGTGTCCTCTATTCTGTACCATTGGCCTGCCAGTCTATTTGGTGCCAATACCATGCTGTTTTTGTTACTATTGCTCTGTAGTACAATTTAAGGTCTGGTATAGTGAGACCACCTGCTTCACTCTTCTTGCTAAGGATTGCTTTACCTATTCTGGGTCTCTTATTTTTCCAGATGAATTTCATGACTGCTTTTTCTATTTCTATGAGGAATGTCATTGGGATTTTGATTGGAATTGCATTAAATCTGTATAGCGCTTTTGGTAGTATGGTCATTTTGACAATATTAATTCTGCCTATCCAAGAACAAGATAGATCTTTCCATCTTCTAAGGTCTTCTATAATTTCTTTCTTTAGTGTTTTGTAGTTTTCGTTATAGAGGTCTTTCATGTCTTTAGTTAAGCTGATTCCCAAGTATTATATTGATATGTGTGTGTGTGTGTGTGTGTGTGTGTTTTTTTTTTATGCTATTGTAAGTGGGGTAGTTTTCCTCATTTCCATGTCAAAGGATTTATCACAGATGTATAGAAATGCCTTTGATTTATGCGTGTTGATTTTGTATCCTGCTACTTTGCTGAATTCATTTATGAGTTCTAGAAGTTTTCTGGTGGAATTTTTTGGGTCTCCTAGGCATAGAATCATATCATAAGCAAATAGTGATAATTTGAGTTCTACTTTACCTATATGTATGCCTTTAATTTCTTTCATCTGTCTTATTGCTCTGGCCAGTGTTTCAAGAACTATGTTAAATAGAAGTGGTAGCCGGGCGCGGTGGTGCATGCCTGTAATCCCAGCACTTGGGAGGCTGAGGCAGGAGGATCGCGAGTTCAAAGCCAGCCTCAGCAGTGGTGAGGCACTTAGCAACTCAGTGAGACCCTGTCTCTAATAAAATACAAAAAAGGGCTGGGGATGTGGCCCAGTGGTCGAGTGCCCCTGAGTTCAATCCCCAGTACCAAAAAAAAAAAAAAATAGAAGTGGTAAAAGTGGGCATCCCTACCTTGTTCCAGTTTTTAGAGGGAATGCTTTCAGTTTTTCTCCATTTAGAATGATGTTGGCCTGGCACTTAGCATAGATAGCTCTTACGATGTTGAGATATGTTCCTGTTATCCCTAGTTTTTCTAGTGTTTTGAACATGAAGAAGTGCTGTACTTTGTCAAATGCTTTTTCTGCATCTATTGAAATAATATGGTTCTTATCTTTAAATCTATTGATGTGATGAATTACATTTATTAATTTCTGCATGTTGAACCAACCTTGCATCCCTGGAATGAACCCCACTGATCATGGTGTACTATATTTTTATATGTTTTTGTATTTGATTTGCCAGAATTTTATTGAGACTTTTTGCATCTATGTTCATTAGAGATATTGGTCTGAAGTTTTCTTTCTTTGTTGTTTCTTTGCCTGGTTTTGGAATTAGGGTGATATTGGCCTCATAGAATGAGTTTGGAAGTGCTCCCTCTTTTTCTATTTCCTGAAATAAATTGAAAAGTATTGGTATTAGTTCTTCTTTAAAGGTCTTGTAGAACTCAGCTGTATATTCATCTGGTCCTGGGCTGTTCTTGGTTGGTAGGCTTCTGATGGCATCTTCTATTTCATTGCTTAAAATTGGTCTGTTTAAATTGTAGATATCATCCTGCTTCAATTTGGGCAAATCATATGACTCTAGAAATTTGTTGACGCCTTCGATGTTTTGTATTTTATTGGAGTACAAGTTTTCAAAATAATTACGATTATCTCCTGTATTTCCATAGTGTCTGTTGTGATATTTCCTTTTTTCATCACGTATCTTAGAAATTTGAGTTTTCGCTCTCCTTCTCTTCATTAGCCTAAGGGTCTGTCAATTTTATTTATTTTTTCGAAGAACCAACATTTTGCTTTATCATTTTTTTCAATTGTTTCTTTTGTTTCAATTTCATTGATTTCAGCTCTGATTTTAATTATTTCCTGTCTTGTACTACTTTTGGTGTTGATTTGTTCTTTTTTCTAGGGCTTTGAGATGTAATGTTAAGTCATTTATTTGTTGACTTTTTCTTCTTTTGAGGAATGAACTCCATGAAATGAACTTTCCTCTTAGAACTGCCTTCATAGTGTCCCAGAGATTTTGGTATGTTGTGTCTGTGTTCTCATTCACCTCTGAGAAATTTTTAATCTCCTCCTTGATGTCTTCTGCAATCCAGTGTTCATTCAGTAGCATATTATTTAGTCTCCAGGTGTTAGAGTAGCTTTTATTTCTTATTTTATCATTGATTTCTAATTTCATTCCATTATGGTCTGATAGAATGCACAGTAGTATCTCTACTTTTTTATATTTGCTAAGAGTTGTTTTGTGGCATACTATATGGTCTATTTTAGAGAAGGATCCATGTGCTGCTGAGAAGAAAGTGTATTCACTCATTGAAGGATGAAATATTCTATATAAGTTAGTTAAGTTTAAGTTATTACTTGTATTTTTGAGTTCTATAGTTTCTTTGTTCAGCTTTTGTTTGGAAGTTACTGAATATTATTGTGTTGGTGGTCTATTTGACTCTTGAACTTGAGAAGTGTTTTGTGTGATAAACGTAGATGCTCCATTGTTTGGGGTATATATATTTATAATTGTTAAGTGTTATTGGTGTATGGTTCCCTTGAGCAGTATGTAGTGTCCTTCTTTATCCCTTTTGATTGACTTTAGCTTGAAGTATACTTTATTTGATATGAAGATGGAAACCCCTGCTTGCTTCCTCAATCCATGTGAGTGGTAGGATTTCTCCCAACCTTTCACTTTAGCCTGTGGATGTCTTTTCCTATGAGATGAATCTCTTGGAGGCAGCATATTGTTGGGTCTGTTTTTTTATCCAATCTGCTAGTCTATGTCTTTTGATTGGTGAGTTTAGGCCATTAACATTCAGAGTTATTATTGAGACATAATTTGTACTCCCAGCCATTTTTGTTTATTTTTGGTATTTAACTTGACATGGTTTCTCCTCTGATTGGCTTTTCGTTTAGTGTAACACTTCCCTCTGCTGATTTTCATCATTGTTTTTCATTTCCTCTTTGTGCAATATTTTGCCATGGATGTTCTATAGTGTTGATTTTCTAGTTGTAAATTCTTTAACTTTTGTTTATCATGGAAGGTTTTAATTTCATACTCAAATCTAAAGCTTAATTTTGCTGGATATAAGATTCTTGGTTGGCATCCCTTTTCTTTCAGAGCTTGGTATATGTTGTTCCATGATCTCCTGGCTTTTAGTGTCTGGGTTGAAAAATCTGCCATGATACAAATTGGTCTCCCCCTATATGTGATCTGATTCCTCTGTCTTGTGGCCTTTAAGGATTCTATCCTTATTCTGTATGCTGGGCATTTTTATTATAATGTGTCTTGATGTAGACCTGTTGTAATTTCGTACATTTGGTGTCCTGTAAGCCTCTTGTATTTGGTTTTCCCATTCATTCTTCATGCTTGGGAAATTTTCTGATATTATCTCATTAAAGAGACTGTGCATTCCTTTGGTTTGAAACTCTGTGCCTTCCTCTATCCCAATTACTTTTAGATTTGGTCTTTTGATGCTGTCCCATAATTCTTGGATGGTCTGTTCATGGTATCTTACCATCTTCACTGTGTGGTCAACTTTATTTTCCAGATTGTATACTTTGTCTTCATTATCTGATGTTCTTTCTTCCAATTGATCTAGTCTGTTGGTGATGCTTTCTATTTTGTTTTTTATTTGGTTAATTGTTTTCCTTCATTTCAAGGATTTCTGACTTATTTTTTTCAGAGTTTCTATCTCTTTTTTGAAGCAATCTTTTGCTACCTGTATTTGCTCTCTTATATCTTTGTTGTAGTGATCAATTTTTGCCTGTATTTGCTTATTTAGGTCATTGTTTAATTCACCGATCATTTTAATTACATACCTTCTGAATTCCTTCTCTGACATTTTATCAACTTCGCTGAGCATGGGTTCTGTTATTGTAGTATCCTGGTTTGTTTGGGGCACTTTCCTCCCTTGTTTCTTCATGTTGTCTATTTGTCTTCCTTTCTTGCAGTGTGGATCTGAGATATTACAGTTTCTATGCTATATTCTTGTAGTATCCATGCAGATTGGCTGTACCTCACCTTAATGTTGGGCTTTCAGACCCTGCTCTTATTTCTCAATGAATGCTACTGCAACTAAAGGTGGTGTCGGCAGTAGCGGCAGTAACTTGAGATAACAGTGAAGGTGCCCCAAGATGGATGCAATGTCTTCCAGACATGGGGCTGAAAGGGTAGGCCTTACAATGTCTTTGGAATACCTGCTCTGAGATGTGGCTGCTTTTAGGCCCTGTCTGTTGTCAAAAGGTAGGGGCTATTGTGTGGGGAAGGCTATGGCTATGTCTGCAGTGTCTCAAGATGGAAGTGGGTTAGGCTTGTGCTCCCAGGTGGAGTTGGGGTGGCGGGCTCTGGACCTACCCTGGGCCTGGGTCCCGTGCAGGTTGGTGTGGGCAGAACTGGCTGAATCTGAGCTCTTGCACTGGTCTGCTGGTCAAAAGAGACGGTCCTATGGCAGGGCCTGAGCTCAGCGTGTGTTTGCTAGTGGTGGGATGGACCCAGGCTTACTTTGAGCCTGGGTCCCGCACAGGGTGATATGGGCAGAACTCAAGATGTTACAGTTTCTACCCTATAATCTTATAGTGTCCCTGCAGGTTACTGAGACTTGGTGTTGGGCTCCCAATCCCAAACTGGTGTCCCAAGATGGAAGCTGCCACAACTGAAGATGGTGATAGTGGCCGCGGAGGTAGCCTGAGATGGTGGTAGAGGTGTCCCAAGATAGAGGTGTCCCAGGATGGAAACGACCACTTTCAGAGATGGGGTTGAAAGGGAAGGCCGTCAAATAGTGTTGGGTGACCTGTTCAGAGATACAACACTGTGGTGCGTGATGCTACAGCAGGCAGCTGCCTCTAGGCCCTGTCAGTTGTCAGTAGGTAGAGGCTCCCACGTGAGCAGGGCTGGAGATGGCTGCAGTGTTCCAAGATGAAGTGGGCAGGTGCGGTGGACCACAGCCTTGGTAAATAGGGAACCTCAAGGAGGGCTCCACCCCAGGTCCCCACCCAGGGGCTATCCTGGGCCTGCCCTCACTCCCCATGTGTTGGCGGGGCTGTCCTGGGCCTGCCTATGCTCCGTGGAGGTTGGTGGGGCTGTAGAATTCCATTTTCATTTTGCTGTATTATATTCCTAACATATAAACACCTGAAGCAAAATTATGAAACAGGCAGATTGTCTTTAACATTCATCCCATCTTTCCTTTTAGTCATGTAATCTTTTTTGGCATTTCCATTTGCAGATATGCCCCAACTTGCTAACTTGCCCCCACGAAGCACACTGACTCCCACACCACTAATCCCTCCTCAAGTCTCTCCTATGTTTTGAATGTACTTCTGAGCACAAATAAGGGTTAAGGTGTTGGATAAATACACTTTAAGTGGTGTCAAAGCCTCTATTAGGCTTGTCAAAAATGGGCAAAATTTCTTGTAGACGTGCAGGCATCAGTGTGCCTATAGATGAACTATTGAGAGTTTGCACATGTTCTTGGCTCCTAAAAATAGAAATCCACCACATTTATCCATTCATTCTACTGTTAGTAGATATTTATTTCCAGATTTGGGCTCTTTTAAATAATGCTGATGTGAACATACTTGTAACGTGTTTTGATTAACATAAGTTAAATATTTCTGTTGGGAATTTATGTAGGATTGGAGTTACCTGACCATAAGATATGCATTTGTCAATCTTCAGTGGATTAATGATATCCATCTCATTCAATCACCAATTTTTTTCCAACCCCCCCCTTACTCCCTCCTCCCCTAAATGCATGATTGAAGATCTGAATGGTACTTATATACTTTGTATACAAGCAGTTGTATGTAAAAAGATACTATACTTGTGCATGATGAATAAGTAAATAAATAATAAAAAAATTAAAAAAAAAAAAAAAAAGACAGAACAGACTAGAAGTGAAGGAAAACATCCCCTCCTTTTGTGATGTCACACAGCTGAGGTTCTAGACTATGTGATGCTTTGTTTCCCCATAGGACCAGGACTCTTGTTCATTTGGGATGTGCTTCCTTTTTAAGACAGAGGATAGCATCTTTTGTCTTTTGTGTTATTTATTTTTAATGTTTTTTAAATTTTATAAAAGCAATCAATGTATATGCTTTTAAAATGCATTAAATTGTGTTTAACAACAAAAAAAAAAAAATCTTCAGTGGACCCTTTCAAGCTTTTCAAAGTTGGGTTGTTCCAATTTATATTCCAACTAACACTATAAGAGCTCCAGTTATTTCATGTACTCACTAAAAGTCATTAAGCATTTTTACAAAATTTTAGTTATCTGGTCAGTATGTCATAGTGTCTCACCATGATTTGATTTGAAATTTCCTGATGACTAATGATGCTGGGAACTTTTTCATATGTGTATAGCAATTTGGATATCCTCTTTGGTGAATTCTCATCCCAACCTGTGATTTTAATTGGAATCTTTTTCTTAGTGATTTGTAGAAGCCACTGACATATTATAGAAATAAGTTCTTTGTCAGATATATAAGTTGCAAAAAAAATCCTTCCTTTTTTTTTAATCAGTGACTTGTCTTCTATCTCTCTTATCCGTGTCTTTAAATTACAGAAGTTTCAATTTTGTTCTTCTTCAAAATTGGTTCCATATACATTTTACAATTAATTTCCAATTTATACCAAAAAAAAAAGTTTATCAAGATATTGACTGGAATAAACACCTTCACAGAAATGTCCAGAAAAATATTTGACCAAATAACTGAGCACCATGTCTTAACCAAGTTGTCAAATAAAATTAAACATCAGCTGTATACAGGTGTTAAATCCAACGTGAAAAAGAAAAAAAAAAAAAAAACTTTCTTCTTCAAATTGTTTTCCTACTGTGAATTACTGTTGAAAAAGTTCAGATTAACCTGACATCAGTAGAAACAATAAGCAAAATTCAATGGTCAAAAATGATTGATTTGGGCCACAATCAGTGACCAGGTTGCCAGGGTATGTAATGATCCTACAGGAAACCTAAATACAATTTTGAGATGTTTGTGGAAAAAGAGACACAGGATTTCTTCTCAGTACAACAGAGATTCCTCTTCCCCTGCCTAGCAACTCTTGCTGAATAGATGCTGGGCTCCACTGCTGTCTGAATTTTCCTCTTCTCTTCATAGAAACATATTTGTCCTATGCTCTGACCTCAAAAGTTTCTAATCTCATCTGTAAATTTTATAACAAAGTGTCAATTATGTCATGAAATAAAAATGTGATTTGCTAACATTGAAAAAAAAAAGATACTGACCGGAATTGAATTGAATGAACCCCTTGAACAATTTGAGGAAAACAGATATTTTCCAATTAATGGATCTGGCCTATTCCTGCATTTATTTATTTTTCTACATTTTTTTTCTCAGCAAGATTTTGTAGATCTTACTGTATAGGTTTTAGGTAATTCAGGTTAGATGTATTCCCATGCAGCTTATGAATTTTAGTGCAATTGCAAATGATGTTTTTATAGTTCTTTTGTGGGTTGTTTTGGAGAGTTGTTTTTTTTTTTTTTGTTTGTTTGTTTGTTTGGGTGCTGGAAATTGAACTCACAGTTTTGCACTTGCTAAGCACACAGCCTACCACTCAGCTATTATTCTCCCAGCCCTAGTTTTTTTTTTTTTTTTTTTTCTGTTGCTGGTATATAAAATTATCATTAGTTTGTATGTTAACCTTGTACCACACAAATATGCTAAAGTATAATATCAATTATAATTGTTTCTAGATTTTTTTAGATATCCTAGATTATTTTTGAGATGACCCAATCATGTCATCTACAAATAATAATTTTACATTTTCTTTTCTAATCATTGCACTTTTGTTGTTCTTGCCTAATTACACTATGACTATCCATATAATGCTGAATAAAAATAATTCTCTGTGCTTTTTGATATGTAAAGGTTTTTAAAATTTTTTTTAAATTTCATCTAACTCTATGCTACAATAAACCTCTTCCCTGAGAAAGCAGCAGACACTGTACATTGTAGTTAATCACTTCAAGACCAATATTGCATAGGACACACCTGAGCTTTGTGAAAGCCATTCTTTGATTCTATTATAGGTCATAATATTTAATTAGTTAAATTTGATAAATGTCAGATAAAATAAAACTACCAATAAACCAAATGCATTTCCTTTTTCCTCTTATAGTATTTTTCATTATAAACTCAATCTTAGAGAACTACTTTTTTAGTGAGCCTTGCATTTTTCTATCTAAATAAATATTCAGTACTCTAAGTGATTGTTAGAATTATCTCTGCCGGTATTATTTCCACTTGATAGAGGTGTGTGTGTGTGTGTGTGTGTGTTTTGTTTTGTTGGTTTTTTACTTTCCTGGTCTTCCTTCATTGTAATTACATGTCAGTCACTGAACCAGTATTATTTGGTATCTTTCAAGTCCCTCCCATACACAAAACCAATGTAGTGAGTATATGGAAAATGTAAACACAAAGAAGTCTCCATCCCTACCTTCATGAAAGCCAATGCAGTGGGAAAAGACAGAGAAGGTGAGAAGAGTTGTGGGAGCCAAAAAGGAGGCAGTACTACCAAAAGGCTCCAGAGGAGGGCACATCTGAGCTTACCCCTGAAGGAAGCATGGACTTTACTCTGAGTATCAACAGGAACATTAAGTATATGATGTGTCTCTACAAAACCAGAAGTGTGGTGTGGCCAGAGTGAAGGACTGTTTGGGAACTTTGTCTGGGCATAGGATACTACCTTTGGACAGAAGACTTGGAACTTTTGCCCAAATTATTGAGATCCTTGAATTGGCATGGTGGAAGTTTAGGATTTATTCTGTAGGCAATGAGAACCTACTGAATTATTTCATGTAGGGAGATGGTGAGCAAAGAGCTTGTAAAATATTTTAGGCACACTGACAGTGCCACAATGGGGAAGTAGGTGAAAATTTGGAGATAGAGAAGCCAGTTAAAACATCGGTCTGCACTCAAATGGGGACAGTGAATAAGAAAAATAAAGGAGAGAGATTTTTGAAGAGTAATTGATGGGACTTGGAGACCAATGGTTTTGAACACTGAGATAACCAAGATATAGTTTTTAATGCAAGAGGACTGAGGGGAGGAGGGACATGAAAGAAAAGGTGCACCCTACCAGAGGTATGTGACAACAGTATGTCTCATTGCTGGTGACGTTGACTTTGATCACATGAGTAAAGTGATGTCTACTAGGTTGCTGTAATGTGAAGATAATCTTTTTCCCTTTGTAATTATTAAGTTATCAAATACGAGATACTTTGAATCAAGAAATGTCCTATTTTCTTCAGTATCCTCCCCTGCCCCGACTAATTTTAGCATTTTTTGATGGTTCTTGCCTGCAACAGTATTACTGTGATATCTAATGAATGGTGATTTTCTATTTTCATCATTCTTTCTATGTTTATGAATTAGAATTCTACCATGAGGAACAGCCAGCTACCCAATCCCCCCTTTATTATTTATTTGTATCTGTTTATATTTATATCTATATCTTTATCAGCATAGACTTAGATACTTAGTGTTAGTTATAATCCAATGTTATCATTTATTTTGTTGCACAGATGGTTCTGGCTTTGGCCATTGAGAGTGCCTTCAAGTTCATTCTGTGTCCTATTGATGTGTCCCCATCATTTATTGAATGCTTCCTTACTTTCTGGCGTTACAAGATATCCTAGTCTTACGTTGTATTTTTCTATCACAATTTAGGAATCCAAGGATCCCTGGTTCCTTTTGAGAATGGCATTCAGAAAACAACATCTAAGTCCTAAGCATGCTTCCTGTTCCCAAGGACACTATTACTTCTAGCCCCAGGAAGTGCCCCTTTGTCCAATGTCTTAGTCATCTTTCTGCAAGAGATGTCCCCTGTGCTTCTGGATCAGGAAAAAAAAAAAAAATCATTTAAGACAATGACACAATTCAGATAATTTCCTTTTGAAAACAATAATGGAAAACCAATCTTTTTGTTCTCCTTCCTTTTCTCTTCTCTAGTTCTTCAGTTTGGATTCACAACTATCTTTGTGGCAGCTTTTCCCCTAGCACCACTTCTGGCCTTACTGAATAACATCATTGAAATTCGACTGGATGCTTATAAATTTGTCACGCAATGGAGGAGACCTTTAGCTTCAAGGGCCAAAGACATAGGTAAGTTGGATATGGGTATTTTAAAAAAGCACTATTAGCCATCTTGTGGATAAAATTTTAAAAGCCACCTGCTTTAGTTTTTTTCTTATGGTTTCCATGTAAAATGATTCAACTAATTTTTGCAAAGAATAGTTTCATTAATTCCAAATAATATCAGATAAGAAGTAAAGCTGACCTATTTGGAAATTTATCATTTTCATTGCTAGAGAATTTATGCCTAAATAGATTCTCAATTTGGTTATTTCTAGCTTAAGACTTTAGAATCTAAAATCACAATTCCTTATCACTTAATTTTTAACATAGATCTTCTGGGGGGAAGTGCTAGGGAGTGAGATTGGCCAAATTATATTATTAGACTGTGTGCAGGTATAAATATGTAACAACAAATCCTACCATTATGTACAACTATAATGCACCAATAAAGAAATGTGGGCAAAAAGTAGATGTTCCATTTGCTTAACTTGTTTTTTGCATTTTCCTGATTCACATGAAACATAATCTAGTTTCCTAAATATGGAAATAAGCATTGGCCTTTGACCAAAGATGCTGAGTTGAATCAGGTGAAGTCTTCTTGAGAGCTAAGACCAAAACTATCTTTTATTCATTTGTGCATCCAGTGCTGAGGGCAGAGTAGGCAGGCACTCAGCCAATAATGTGTGAAAGAGAATTGAATATAGATGTTCTTGCTCACAGTGGGCTTCTAACCTCCACAGGAAACCAGCTCACATTCAGTGAGCACCTGCTCAGGGCCAAGCCTCAGGGATTGGGCTCCCAAAGATGAACCGGAGAGACCCTGTCCATACCCTTAAGGAGTTCCCAGTCTAGCAGCAGCTTAACATTGTCTGCGCTCATCTTATCAGATAGTTTTGGCGCCTTATCATTGACCAGAATTCTCTGACTTATGTGTGATCCTGACCATTGAATTGTGAGCACACGGGCACTTTCTTGGAAACTCCTTAAATGCCAAGGTGTTTGGAAGCACAAGTTCTTACTCCCAGTTTCAGTTGTATTTGGAAATATGAAAGGACATTGAATAGGAGTTACCCCATTGCTTTCATTCTTACAACCTTTAATGTACATGGAACTAATACTACATTTCTATTTGAATAGGGATTTGGTATGGAATTCTTGAAGGCATTGGAATTCTCTCTGTTATTACAAACGCATTTGTCATAGCGATAACATCTGACTTTATCCCTCGCTTGGTGTATGCTTATAAATATGGACCTTGTGCAGGTCAAGGAGAAGCTGGACAAAAGTAAGTTGGCTGCAAAACCATTTTGAAATCTCCATTTCCTAGCCTTTGTGTGGTGTTGGACACCGAGGGAGAAACCTTTGCCCTGGGGTATGTGGCACACAAGCCCTGACAATAAGACCTGTGGTGATAGGGGTTGGGGAATTATGATGTAATTATACTTCCAGCCAAAAAGAACAACAATCCCAGATATACTGAAGGGTTGAGGATCAAACAAGTCAGACAGGTTTTAGATCCAATTCAATGTAAGAGCAGCAATTAATCATTTTCATTATCTGACCCCTGCCCACTATAAATTTAAAAATGGGTGATATACTAATGTGTGTGACCAAAAAATGTGGTACATGATGTAGTATACAGTTATGCCACTATTATTAATTTGTAAAAGGGCAGTTACTAGGCTGGGGATATAGCTCAGCTGGTAAAGTGCTTGCCTTGCATGCACAAGGCCCTGGATTCAATCCCCAGTACCAAAAAAAAAAAAAAAAAAAAAAAAAAGGCAGTTACTATCTGATTCACATTATATCATTGTAAATAGACTCTGCACATTTTACATGGGAAATAGGGAACTGTGTGTCTAAATACCCAGTAGGTATTCAATTTATACTTGTGGAATAAATAAGTGAATGTTTTTTCCTGACTACTGATCTGAGCAGTGTCTATATTTCTTCAGTCAAATAGGGGCACAATTCTGTTTGCAAAGTCAGCCACTATATATATAGTAGAATAAAACCTAGGCAGCATTGTAACATGTTATCTCACTTTCGTTTCTATACTTAAGAAAAAGTACAAGAAGTCTTAACAAACTTTAAAAACCCCTAAAATCGAAATAATAATCTAATTGTGGAATTGTAGGTCAGAGTGGAGTATGTTTTAAGATTACAAGGTCTTCTCCGATGCCCCAGAAGTCTCACATGGGCTCCTGCCTACTATAAGCAGCTCTGTCTCCTGGTTCACTAATCTGAGCCAAATAAATGTGTCCATCATAGTTTGATCGGCCCAAAGGAGTAAAGTGCCACCAAATCAAGTCCACTGAATTATGTCTACCTGGCCTGGGTCCAATTTCATTATTAATTCTGCATAAATGCACTAAGGCATGTATGATTGAGAAATGTAATAAAACTCACAATCCAGCTATTTGAAGAGACTTCTGTGAGTTTCTTTACTACCATAACCATGTGGCCACGAAATACTAATTATCTAGCATCTTTAAGTGAGCATACTGTCCCACGTCCCATTTTAAGAGAGATTTGAAAGACATAGACCATACTACCTGGCATTTCTTTCTAATCACAACATGTTGTCAACATTCTCTGCTTGGCTCAGCCTAAAAAAGCTTACCTTTATTCAAGCTACTTGCACATGTTTTGCATTTTATTCTTGAAACAGCCCTGTGATTAGAACATGCATAATTATCTTCACTCTGAAGAGCAGGAAGGATTAAGGAAAGCTACATCCAGAATCAGAAGGCAGAGTTGCTGTTGGAGCCACACAGAGTTAAAGCACACTCATGGAGCTCCGTTCAGAGCTGCACAGCCCTCTCCAACTGCCAAGGGGACATGGTCATCTGGCTCAACTAACTCCTGGGGTTTAGGTCTTAACTGTTATTTCAATTCTTTCTAATTCCAATAATGGTAAAACGTCTTGTTTCTTGGAGAACCAAAAAATACAATGGACACATTTCTGCATAGCAGACAGTAAATCAAAGCTTTTAGAATTTAGCAATCTGCTAGGTTATGTTCGTGATGATTAAACTTTACCTAATAGCCTCCTTATTTCAGTTTTATTGGGTTCCTTGGGCTTTAATTTTCTTTGTAAACCTTTTTCTTTAACTTAAGTACCCTCTGCCACTTTGGATTTATAGATCTGCCTTTTTAATCCATTGGTCATTTTTTCTTGTTTTCAAAGAGCTATATTTACATATGTTTCTTCATGAATCTTATTTTCTGCCCCAGCAGCAACTCTATTACTTTTTAGGTCTTTTTCTCCTTTTTCCAATTTAGAAATGCTTTAGAAATGATTGAACTTAGTAACAGCTTTGTCAAATTTTACAAAGTCATAGGTTTGGGACAGGCAAGGATGGGCAGTGGTCAAATCCACTTATGATTTAATCCAGCTATGGAAATGCCATATTTCGATTTAAATTGAACCTCAAGCAAAAGTAGTTCATCCAAACCAATCTCCTTCCTCTCTCCGGAATTCTGGGTTCCATCTGTACCTCCTCCTTACTGTTCTTTTGGCCTTTCCTGGCACAGAATCTCACCCATATGTCCAAGGTCCTTTCTTCAGCTGCTCCTGTGCCAGCACATTTCATTCTGCCTGAGGTTGTTCCTGGCTGTGATGCAGGTAGCATCCCCAACCAGAGTGTAAACTACTTGAGAACAAGGACCACATCTTTTACATCTGCATCTTCCAAGCATAGCCCCTCTACTGTCACAGATACTCAGTCATCAAATCTTCAGTAGCATTGCTGCTGGAGAGGGGGAGACATTCTCATTTTTCAGTCAGATCTTAAAATAAATGGTTTGAAGCAATGTCCTCTACACATTGGGTACCTCAATTTTTTTCAAATGTTTTTCTGTTCTCCAGGCATATTACTTCTCTTCAGCTACAGCTTAGCTAGGTTGATTTGACCTCAGACTGCTCATTTACTTGCAAAATGAGGTTACATCCTCTTTCAAAGTGTCTTGAGTCCTTTAGAAGGAAGCTTAGAGAGCTCTGAGCAGGCATCAAGATAAAAGTTATGAAGTAAACATGAAGGTGTGTGCTATAAAATTATTCTGCCAACCAGAGTTTAAAGTTTCAATCAACAAAATATATATTTTCCCAAGCAGCACACATAACCAGTTGGATTTTTTTCTCTCACTGAATATAATAAAGTCATTACAGGAAGACATAGGGTAATGATTTTTGGAACATTCCATGAGGATACATGCAGGCCTTAAAGTTCTCATGAGGTATATGCCCCAAAATGATGCCCTTGGTTAGTGATATAAATCAAAGCTGATGTTCCCATAGAAACGGCAGCAGTCTCATAAGGACTTTTATCAAGGACCTTTACAAGGACCCAGTGCTCAAATGTGCACAGAATTAGCTACAAAAGTATTGCTTAATGAATAACAAGCAACGTATTTGTACAAAGTCAGAATCACTTGAATAGGTTGATGCATTGCCATTCGCAAAGTTGTGTTTTAAAAGATAAAGTTTACTGTGCAGAGGTCTTTCCCATCTCATTCATAATACTGGACATTTTTATTGCAACAAATCAGAAATTGCAATAAAATCAGAACTTTCCCCTATCCTCATCCCATTAGCCTGAGAACCTTTATCTATAAAGCATACTTGATTTTAAATGCATAAAACCAATTGTATTTCCCTTAGCTTTTTCAGCTTTTGATTTCTACCCCCAGGGCATTAGTGCCACAATATCTAAAATCTCAAAGGCAAGTTTGGTAGCATAATTCAAAAACATTCTGCAGTGAGTTTTATCTGAAATCCTCAAACTCTAAAGTCAACTTCTGGTTCTATTCTTTCTCTTAAAACTGATGATAATGATCACTGGTCCTTCCCTTTCCTGTATAATTATAGGATTAAAAACAATAAGTAATGAAGGTTTTAAAAGCAGAGCTCTTATATTTGAAGTTTTTGTTTTGCTTTTGTTTGTTTTTTGTGTGTGTATGTGTGTGTGTGTGTGTGTATTGGAGTGCAGAACCAAGGGACTTGTGCATGCTAGGCAAGTGTTTTAACACCGATTTAAACTTCCAGTTCTCACATTAAAATGAATGTGATGTTTTCAGAAACTAGTCGAAACAGATGTTTCCTAATTCAAACAATGCTATTCTTACATAAGATATTTTTCTGAATTTCTTTTCTTGATAATGCCGTCAGAGTCCATCTACCTGCCCTTTAAGAAAACTGACTTTATCATCTCAGGGAACTCTTCCTTTACCTGATATTTCTCTCTCTCTCTCCTTTTTTTTTTTTTTTTTTTTTTTTTTTTTTTCATCTTCTTATTTTTGGTACCGCTCACTTCCCCTGTGGGATCTGCTGCTGTCTGGGGCCCTCCTACTCTAAGGGTAGGTGAGTGAGTTGACCCATGGAGAGCACCAGCTGGACTAAATACAGAAAAAGCATGGGAAATTCATTTCCCTAAATTCATATTTTTAGTCAGCTTTCTTGTTGCTGTGACTAAAAGATATGACCAGAACAATTTTGGAGAAGGAGGAGTTCATTTGAAGGCTCAGGGTTTCAGAGGTCTTAGTCCACAGAAGACCGGCTGCCATTCCTCAGGGCTTCAGGTGAGGCTGAACATCGTGGCATGAGAGTGTGGCAGAGGGAAGCAGCTCACGTCACAGAGATCAGAAAGCAGAGTGACTGCACTCCTCAGATACACATATATACCCCCAAAGGCACGCCCCAATTCCCACCTCCTCCAGCCACACCCTACCACTTCAATTACCACTCAGTTAATCCCTATCAGGGGATGAAATCACTGTTTGGGTTAAGGCTCTCACAACCCAATCATTTCTTCTCTGAACCTCCTTGCATTGTCTTACACATGAGCTTTCGGGGGACACCTCACATCCAAACCATAACATCATGATAGCTTCAACTATTTGATGTTGACAATAGCTAAGATTCTACTGTGGTGAAAAGAATTAGCAAGATGCCTCGAGAGCTCAGCATGAGCATCTCCTCTTCTTCTCTATGAGAAGACTACACATTCCTCTTTCAGGCCCACATTTGATTCTTTGCACCCAGGAGAGATGACTACTCATCAAAGACACAATTTCAACATGGGCTTGTGACTGGCATTATGTAGCTGCCTGATGCTGTTGCTTGCAGCTATGACGCCGCGGGAGAAAACTCGGAGGCAGGATGAAAATGAAAAAGGTCTTTTATTTTTCTTCTCTCTCCGGCTTCAGCAACCTCTCGAACTCGAACCACTCTGACTCCTTTCAACCAGCAACTTTCTTCTTCTCCTTCCAATCCCCTCTAACCAACCTCACCCGGTTATATACATTTAGCTTTAACAAGGACAAGTGCTTACAGCTCGAGCTTACAGGTGCATCACACAGTGTTCATGGGCATACAAAGATTCTTTGAATAATGTATTAATATCAGGTGGAAACTAGAACATCTTTTATGGCTCTCAGCTAACTGCAATAGCTATCTCCTTGATTAGGGCTCCTTCAGCATTATGTGCATACGCTTATTATATAGGCTCACAGATTTATCCTCTTTACTTTGGGGGATGAAGAATGAAGGATACTGTCCATGGGACAGGTGTTCAATTTAGATTTTTGTCAATAGTGTTTTTAAACAGAGTGAGCAATAGACAGCAGCTTTAATCTCAATCAAGCCTCAGGCTGCTCTGTGAGATAAGAGTGCAGGAGGTGTCGGGATATTCCATTTCAATTCTGGGCCTGTGTGGGGTCAGTTTCTAAAGCACCTTTCTCTTCCTACTGCTTAGCTCATGAGAACACTCTGCTAGAGTCTGTATTTCATAAAACCGGCCCCCTCTCTGTGACATCTAATAGCCATCAAGGCACTGATTTATTTTCATGTCAAGTTCTGGGCAGTTCATAGATGAGGGAGCCATCAGTCCTTACAGCTCTTCATGTCAAGAGAGGCAAGGGTGGAGGCATGTCACACACCCACTGACCTTTTGTTTAACCTGAGAGTGACTAGACAGATGGGGCTTTGAGCTCCGCTGGTTTTTTTTTTTTTTTTAAGGCTATGATAAAGCCAGTGATTTGTCTCAAGCAGGACAACATATAGAACTGCTCACGTCACCATTTTGGCTTAATGTCAGCAGCTCAGGATAATCACATCAGACATGCTAATGAAGAGAACCAAGACTATGATTTATTCATTCAGTCAGTAATTATTTATGACCCTCCTGTTAGGTGCAAGAAATAAATAACATGAATAATCACCACTCACATTTATCTTGCTGGAGGCTAAGCACCATAGCACGTGCTGTACATACATCATTTAATTTAATACTCACAATGACCCTCTGAGGCGGGTGCTTTTGTCTCTGAAAGAAGTTACAAGGGCCGGGAGAGTAACATAGTGGTGAGCACTTGCCTGGCAAGTATGAGGCCCTGGGTTCAATCCTGCACATGCCTGCTCCCCCTCCCACATTATATAACTTGCCAGGATTATGTGGCTAGAAAGCAGCAGAGCTAAGATTTGACCCCAAAGCACAAGACTTTAGTATTCTACCATACTGCCTCCCAGCACAGAAGGAAAGTCATGTGTGTTTCTGAATGGGGAAGTCTTTCCAGAAGGGGTGGTGTTTCAACTGACCATTGAAGAATAAGTAAAGAAAGGGCAGGAAATTCCAACAGAAAAGACAACCTGAGCAGAGGCATGAACACCCACCTAACTGTAGGATGGATTCAGAGTACAGCATGATTGGCGCATAAGATGCGAGTTATGGGTGGGTGGGGAACCACATTTGCCCTATCCTGTTCTGGGTGTTTTGCATGAGTTCCTTCATTTTTAAAGAGGGAATGCATTTGTGTATGCGTGTATCCTCAGTGAGAGGGGCTGTGACTTCCATGTGGATTTATGCCCATCATGGACTCTGCCTTTCACCTATTTTGCTGAAGCATTGGTTGGGGTCATGATGCTTCATATGATGATTCTGCACAAAAGAGATTAGATAAAAAGAAATGACTCACTCCTGATTCAACATGCCCAGGGCTTTTCAGTAAATCCCAGCTTCAGTTTCTGTGACAAGGCAGAGGCAGCTCAAGGTACTTGCAACTGCAGGGACTTCTATGAAGAAAACCTTGAGTGAATTAGAGGTGCAGGGGGTGATTAGTGCTCTAATTATAACATTTGTATTCTCTTTCAGGTGTATGGTTGGCTATGTGAATGCCAGCTTGTCCGTGTTTCGAATTTCTGACTTTGAGAACCGGTCTGAGCCCGAATCTGATGGCAGTGAGTTCTCAGGCACTCCTCTGAAATACTGCAGGTAAGTGTGGAATTCTTAGTGGGGCTCTGCCTGAGCTGGGCTGGGTCTCCCAAGGGGAGATTTTGCTCCCATAGCCCTTTCTGGTTGAGTGGGTTTAAAATGGCGGTTCACAGCCTTGACTGTGCATTTCTATCCCTGGGGGAATTTAAAAACACCTCCTGTCGGGCTGCTAACCAAGCCAACTAAAACAGAATCTCAGCAGCTGAAACTCAGATATCGGTAGTGTAAAGAACCCAGATGCAGTTGAAGTTAGAGAACCTCTGGTTTAAAGAGGAAAACTGATAGGATAGTGGTGAAGACGTACATAGCTGGTCCAAGAACTGGGGAATAGACCATCTCCAGGTGGTTTGAGTGACAGTTGATGAGAGCACTTGTCTTAGTTCATCTCTCTCTCTCTTGTCTATACTGAATAACATCACATTTCCAAATGTTCAACAACTCAGATGTATGAGCAGAGTCCCAGCTGGTTACAGATTTTACCACAGTAGACTCTGCAGCACATGTTCACTGTCACTCTGTCTCCTCCTCCAAAGAGGAAATTAAGCTGTACCTCTTGATATTTATCTATTCAATGTTATGTGAACAAGAATTTGTTAAGCACCTACCATATGCCAGGAGCTGTTATTTTATTTAATAATCACATCAACCTTCGAAGGAAGGAAGTATCCTCCCACATGACAGATGAGAAAACCATTCATCAAAAGCTTAAGGAAGTTACAACTGTTGAAATCAAGTTCAAATGCATCTTTTGTCCTACTACTTCAGTTGATGTTATAGGAATTTTGTGGATTTCCCATCATGATATTCTGTGCTTTCCCTGTAGCAAAAACATGAGGACCCTTGGATAGAGGGACTGTATAATGATCCACTTCAACCCCTCATTTTACAGAATGAGAAGCAGAGGACCCAGTCATGGTATTTGATTTGTCTCAAGAGACACAGCAAGACTGGAGGTAGAATTCAAGGCTCCTAACTTTCATCACAGTGTTCTTTTGGGTAGCTTCATTAGCAGAGGGACCACATGCCACTCCGTAGCACTCTCCCACATGCCACACAGGCCTGGAAAGGACTCTCTGGGAAGAGCTGTAATACTGAGGCTCCAGCTTAGTTCTTTCTGGCATTAACAAATAATAATTATAGGAGTCCAAGTATAAAATGGTTCAAAATCAAACACCAAATATTTTTTGAAGTTAAGAACCTTTTTGGGCTGGGATTATGGCTCAGTGGCAGAGCGCCCGCCTCGCACGTGTGCGGCCCGGGTTCGATCCTCAGCACCATGTAAACATAAATGCATTGCATTGTGTACAACTAAAGTAAATAAATTTTAAAAAGAACCTTTTAGTCATTAATAAAAAAGATAAAACAGAAAGCCTGTCTCATCTTTTGCTTCCTGACTCATAATTCTTCCTATTTGTCCCACATAATAGCATAAAATACCTCTACAAATTACTAATATGAATGGGATTATTGGTGCTATCATCATTAATTTAAATTATGGTTGTTTTGTGTAACATTTATACAACTATACTAAAATAATATTTTCAGATTTATTCAAAGTGTTTAAATTGAGGGTTTTATATATATATATATATTCAGACATATATATTTATTGATATATATTTATGATATACATAAACAATTATTGTTATTTATTAATGAATAATAAATAAATAAGGAATTTTCAGCTTTCTGTGAGCCCAAACCAGATGACCTTTCTTTTATAAGTTACCGTTTTAACTACACTCTGAAAAGTGTATTCGCTCATTCTCTTTCTTTTTTTGCCTACAGTTGTTTTCTCAGTGAAATGGGCACAGACATATAAGCTAGATATTGGGACATAAAGAAGCCCAGATTTGTTTACTTAGTCCCAAGCTAAGGAAGTAGACCCTAGAGAGCAGAAACCGGTTTGGCCTATAAGAACAAGTGACACATAACAACAGAGACATGAATGTCCAATGACCCTGGGCACGCACAGCTCCAAAAGGACAAGAAATCATAAGAGAAGCCAGGTGGGCCCCATTGCTATGCAGTGACAAAGAACCTTTTAGTCATTAATAAAAAAGATAAAACAGAAAGCCTGTCTCATCTTTTGCTTCCTGACTCATAATTCTTCCTATTTGTCCCACATAATAGCATAAAAATACCTTCTACAAATTACTAATATGAATGGGATTATTGGTGCTATCATCATTAATTTAAATTATGGTTGTTTTGTGTAACATTTATACAACTATACTAAAATAATATTTTCAGATTTATTCAAAGTGTTTAAATTGAGGGTTTTATATAAATATATTCAGACATATATATTTATTGATATTTTATATATACATAAACAATTATTGTTATTTATTAATAATAAAAATAAATAAGGAATTTTCAGCTTTCTGTGAGCCCAAACCAGATGACCTTTCTTTTATAAGTTACCGTTTTAACTACACTCTGAAAAGTGTATTCGCTCATTCTCTTTCTTTTGCCTACAGTTGTTTTCTCAGTGAAATGGGCACAGACATATAAGCTAGATATTGGGACATAAAGAAGCCCAGATTTGTTTACTTAGTCCCAAGCTAAGGAAGTAGACCCTAGAGAGCAGAAACCGGTTTGGCCTATAAGAACAAGTGACACATAACAACAGAGACATGAATGTCCAATGACCCTGGGCACGCACAGCTCCAAAAGGACAAGAAATCATAAGAGAAGCCAGGTGGGCCCCATTGCTATGCAGTGACAGGACATAGTCCACCCCTTTAAATACTCATACCAAGTCACGGGTGATCCAATGACTATCAGGTGACACCAGATGGCTTCTTTACTCCTTCCACATGGATGAACAAGTCAAATGAGGAAAAGTGGCTGGAAAATAGTACAGTCCTGCTCCCTGCTAAAGGCTGGTTGGGGAATAAGCAACCAAGCAACAGTAGTTGATGCCTGCTTCAATAGGTGTTCCATGCTCTCATCCAGGCCTTTCATACATAGAGTGATGGAACAAGCACTGCTAGAGACATATAGGAGTCCAAGTAAATAATGGTTCAAAATAAAACACCAAATGTTTTTTGGAGTTAAGAATCTTTCAGTCATTAATAAATAAAACAGAGAGCCTTTCTCATCTTTTGCTTCCTAACTCATAATTCTTCCTACTTGTCCCATATAATTGCATAAAACACCTTCTACAAATTACTAATATGAATGGGATTGTTGATGCTGTCATAATTAATTCAAATTATGGTTGTTTTATTTAGCATTTATAAAACTGTACTAAAAGTATTTTCAGTTTTATTCAAAGTTTTTATATTGAGGGTATATATATATATATATATTCAGACAAATATGTATATATGTATGTGTGTGTTAATGATAAAAATGAAATTCAGGAGAGGGGAAGCAGGGAAATAGGATGGAATACAGAGGTGGGTGGAATGCATATATTCTATCATGAAAAATAGAAATATGGGACTTCTATTTTCAGTCATGTAACAGGTGTACTTGAAACAGCTCTCAGGCTGAAAATTCTGAGCATGTGGATAAAATTTTTTAAAATATCTTCTGAAGCACATCAATGACCTAGGCAGAAAAAATTGGTATTCTGTAGCCAAAACTAAATGAAGGCAGAACCCAGAGTAGTACACGGATTGTTGCAGCCAACTTTTACCCAAAGAGTATTTGTTGAACTGGGTGGACTTCAGCTTTGTTTCAAGGCATTCCATGGTTAGAAAAGCTGAGAGAAAAACATAAAAGTGACACTCCATGAGTAAATCTAAATATATACTATATAAACGACTGTACAATATGCACACAGAACTCTATTGTACAACAGTGAAAGTAAGTTAGCTACAAGCATCTTGTAACATGGTACTATAAAAAATAAGCCCCAGACAACTATACAGTATAGTCTCCTTTTGTCGAGTTCGAAACGAAGGAAATTAAGCAGAGGAAGGGGATGAAGCAGGAATACAGAGGTATATATGTAAGTTCCTGGTAGTGTTTTAGTTTGGGGCTTCATGATGGATTTATGAGAATTCTTTGTATGATTAAAGTAATTAATTAATTAATTAATTAAAAGAGGACCATGAATGAACCAAAATTCATGTTGTAAAAATAAGAATTATAGCCGGGCGCGGTGGCGCACGCCTGTAATCCCAGCACTTTGGGAGGCTGAGGCAGGAGGATCGCGAGTTCAAAGCCAGCCTCAGCAATGGCGAGGCACTTAGCAACTCAGTGAGACCCTGTCTCTAATAAAAACCAAAAAAAAAAGGGCTGGGGATGTGGCCCAGTGGTCAAGTGCCTCTGAGTTCAATCCCTGGTACCAAAAAAAAATAAAAATAAAAAATAAGAATTATGATTGGGCTAATTCTTTGTACCTGAGGGTCAAAATGATGCATAGAAATGAAAAGGATAAAGAAGAATCAAGATAGTTTTTGATGAATAACAAGAGGGTAGGTGTTAAGACACAGTATAAAATTATATTAATTAGTTATTGTTGTGGTTATCAGATACATAGAAAATGGGATAAAATTGAGACCTCAAAAGTATGTTGCACAACAACTAAAGATGCAATTGCAGAAAAATGCATATATATGATTTCATCTCTATAGAATTCAAGGAGAAAAACCAAGCACTAATTATTTAGGAAAACCTATGTAGGTGGCAAAACTCTAAAGAAAATGAAGAGGATGGTTGTTACAAATATTAGAATAGCACTGGCTTCTCTGGGTGGCTGGGAATGCCAGCAAAGTGTTTAGAAACCACTAGTCATGTTCTATGTCTTAACTTGGATGGGGGTCCCAGAAGGTTCCCTTTTTACTCTTTCCAATGTATATATCTACTTTCATTTTCACTGTTTAAAAATGGGAATGAAGTAACTATACGTGGTGCTAGAAAAATGATGTTTGCAAGCCAGTCATACATTTTTTGAGAAATAGTGGCAGCTTTAGGAAATGCACTAACTTATACTAAAAGGGAATATTCTGCCTTCCTGTATGTAGAAATGAAGCCAAGAACTGAAAATCACTTTCTGAAAACAACTCTGAGTCCCTTCTAAAAATTTCCTCCAAACATTAATGCCACTGGACTACTTAATGTCTTTGAAGATTAAAAGAGTATGACGACTTTGATTTTATTAGCTTTGAAACTCGTCTTCATGGCTGTTACTACAGCGGCAGAAGGAAGTGTTTTCTTTGTACAAGTGCCAGAGAACAGGAAACCAGTCATTTTGCAAATACATAGCACCACATCAAAAGAAGGGAAACAGGGCTGGAGGTGTAGCTTAGTGGTAGACTGCAAGAGCTTAGCATGTAGGAGGCCCTGGGTTAAGTTCCCAGTACAACAAACAAAATAAAAGGCCCAGATGGCATCTGACCATGGCTTTTTTCCAAACTTCTGCCTAATGGAAAAGACCAGTGGGGTCAGAGATAGGCTTAGGTTGAAGCATGAACTGAAAGTATTCTCAATAATATTCTGCAAAAGCATATAAGAAAAGAATTGTAGTCCAAAATTTTAGAGTAGTGTGTGAGATAGACAGACTCCAATTTTATATAGAGGGAAAACTGATGTATCAAAAAGAATTCTCAGCCATAGTAAGCACTATTGTGTAAGAGTTTAGGAGTCAATACAGATGACTCTGGAAACAGTTTGAGATACTTTCTTTTATATACTTTTGTCTAATAGTCAGACATCTATGATAAATGCATATTGGTACTTTACTTCTCGAACATTTACTTGGGCTATATCTGAAACGTAGATAACTAAAGCAAATAAATTAACATTTGCATTCTGTACTGCAAAAAACAACAATTCCTGGTTCCTGGTTATTGACTAGCCATGCTCCGCAAAAAAAAAAAAAAAAAAAAAAAAAAAAAAAATGAAGGGGAGAATAATCCATGCAGACTTTTAGTCCTGAATAAAGAATAACAAATTATTCTTCCTAACATGTCATGCATAGCTATTGGACCTGTGGAGAAGCAGATTATATAACCATGTATTAGAATAGTGTTCTAGGTGGTCACCTAATCCTCATCACCAAAAAGAGAACCAGGAATTTGAAGGCACCAATAAATTTCCTCTTAATTTCTTCATCACAAGTGTCACTCTAATGATAAAATAATCATGATACATTATTGCTATGTATTCATCCATAGTCACTAATAATAATTAAGATGGTAATTGTGATGATGATAATGGTGACAGCTCATAATTTTTATTCTCCTTGATAGGTTTCAAAGATACTCTTCAGAGTACATTATTCTGTATCTCATATGCAAATCAGTGTTGGCCTTGAGGTTAGAGACTATCTCACATGAGAAACTAAATAATCATAATTTTTTATTAAGATAGGGATTTGGGTATATCTACACAGCAAAACTGTCAAGCAACCAATAATTTCAAATCATTCTAAATTTCTAGAGCTAATGAAAAAGAATGCTGGGTTCAAGATGCATGTAAACTTTATGACTTTGACAAGTCACTTTTCAGTTTTTCCATCTATGATAATAGCCATGATAATGGTGAAGATAAAATAGAGACACAAATTGAAGTTCCTAGAATAGTGCCTCAACCCAAGTAGGTGCTCAACAAACATCTGTGGAATTTAATGCTGCTTCAAAAGCTACTGGAGGATACATTAGGAAAGACTCTAGTAGCAAGTGGAAGAAATCCAGTGTAAACTGATTTAAGCACAAAGTGATTTATTGTTTCAGAAAATGGGAGAGTAGAGAGAGGGGATATGGGCTTTAGTAACGCCTGGATCTCAAGACATGAATGGGGTCAGCAGGACCCTGCCTCGATGCTGTGTCCTCTTTGTTTTAGTTACTCCATTCTCAAACAGGCTCTCTTCCCCCACAATTTATGATGGCCACCAGCAATTCCAGGCTTTTACCTCTGGTGGACTTAATGATAATCCACATGGTTCTAACAGATGTACTGATGATGAGTCTTACTGATGAAGTCTGGCTCATCTTTAGAGTAGAGAGGGGGAGGGGCAAGCCCTCTCCAACCCCATGGATGATTCCCCAGAAGAGAAGAGAGATTATTTTACCAGAAGAAGAAATGCCAGACAAGCAAAGCAACAGATAATCTAGTATAGAGAAGCTTTTCACACCTTGCTCCAATGGTTGAGGACTATATAGTGGGAATGGGAGAGATTTGATGATCAGAAAAATCATAGTTTGAAATGAAACTTTCTCTGGTGCATTTATAGATACAGAGACTACCGGGACCCTCCTCATTCACTTGTGCCCTATGGCTACACACTGCAATTCTGGCATGTGCTAGCAGCCCGACTGGCTTTTATCATTGTGTTTGAGGTAAGTTTTCTCAACCATTTCCTTTGTTTTCTTTGACCTAATGAAGTCACTGGGAGTCACTAGTAGCCATCCAAAAGGCTGTGATGAGGACTTGCAATGTGACTATCTACTTCCGGAAGTAGCATCATCATAATATTATGTTGTGTTTTTTATCTTTTCTTTTCTTTAATTGAAATATTTGAATTTTCCAAGAAATATTTGCAAGTCCGTTACTGATTGTTGATGGACAAGTCAGAAATCATTGATTCTAAATTTAATATGTCAGGACCATGATTCTTAAACTTTAGGAAAAATACAATGTTTCCCACCCCTAATTCTAGAGATGCTGGTACATCATGTCTATGATTTTTTTTTTTTTTTTTCCACAAGCCCTCCATGATGATTCTGTTGCAGGAGTTCAGGGAACATAGTTTGGAAGCATTGAAATGAGTATTACAAGTGGTACCTCTGGTTGTATGTTATCATGGAATTATTTATACTCAAACACAAATAAGTATTCATTACCTAAGATTCAAAATAGACTTATAAAACATAATCTACCTAGCAATTTCCTGTATTATGTGCCAATAAAAATATATCATCTGTTTCCTTTTAGTCTTTTAGAATATTGCTATTAAAATAGTTTGCATTCCTGTAACTCTAGTCATAAATGTAAATTTCTTAAAACTCTTGGAGACTATTCCATCATGGTTATTTTCTCCACTTCACAAAACCAAGAAAAGATAATATTAAGCAGGCCTTTCCTGAAAATTAACTTCTTAATGGGTCAGTCCCTTTTTGAAGATTTGGGTTTTTGTACTAGTGATTAAACCCAGAGCCTCTTTACTACTAGGCCACATCCCCATCCCTTATTAAAAAAAATTTTTTTTGAGACAGGGTTTCCCTGAGTTGCTTAGAGCCTTGTTAAGTTGCTGAGGCTGGCCTCAAACTTATGATCCTCTTGCCTCAGCCTCCCAAGTTGCTGGGATTACAGATATGTGCCACCACACCCAACTTGAAGAAAATATTTTTTAAATATTTTTTTAGTTGTAGATAGACACAATATTTTTATTTATTTATTTTTATGTGGTGCTAAGGACAGAACCCAGGGCCTCACATGTGCAAGTGCTCTACCACTGAGCTACAACCCTAGCCCCTGAGGAAGATATTTTTAACCTGACAGTCTTAACATTTTTTCAGACGAAATAAAGAGGGAGCTTCACTCAGTTAGAATTCAACTTTTCAAGAATAACTTTCCATTTCCTCTCAACATGCCATTGCTAACTATTTAAAAATACTAGCAGGCTGGGATTATATCTCACTGGTAGAGTACTTTGCCTAGCATGTGTGAGGCCCTGGGTTTGATCCACAGCACCACATAAATAAATAAAGGTATTGTGTCCATCTACAACTAAAATATATTGAAAATAAATAAATAAAATTAAAACTAGAGACACACAGAAAAGTTTCTTAATTGGCAGAATTGTGTGTAATGTGTCAAGTTTATAAAGCTTCAAATAAAATGAAGAATCACACAACCATTGAACACGATTTTTGTCTTTAGTAAATACTTAAGAACTATAAAGGCCTTTCCATTGTCATCTGGTACTTTATTGGTCTCCAGGATATACAGGAACAGAAGCCACCATGATTCTAAATTCACAGCTATTTTTATTTCAGGTAAAGAATTTGTGGCAGTTTACCAAAAAGAAAATGTGTCTTCCTGAAAGGAGCATTTCCCTGGGTCCACTGATAATTCTTACAACCAAGATTTGTAAAAAGTTTGGCCATCTACAAAGCATTTTTAAATGTCTTCTTATAATTGTCACAATACTACATATTCTGTAGATAAGTGAATGGAAGCTCAGAGCAGTTAAGTGACTCATTCTCAGTAGACAGACACTCTGAGATAGTGAAAACTGCCAATCCAGGGCCCACTCCTGGATTTTCTGATTCCAGGGTATAGGATTTTCTGGGTCTCCTTTGAACTCTCCAATGGTGCCTTCCATACCTTCTCCCCTGACTCCTCTTCCTCTTCCCTGGGTGGAGCCCTCAGACCCTGTTCAGCTCCCACCTATCTGTCATCTTTTCTCTGCTGCCTGCCCAGCCCCATCTCACTTCCCACACACCCCACAGGCTCCATGTCCTTTTAGAGCCAACGCCCGGAGCTCCTTCCAGAGAAGGATGGATGACACACCTGACTCTGTTGTCTTCTCTTCCTCTGTTGTGTTTCTAGCACCTCGTGTTCTGTATAAAGCACCTCATTTCCTATCTGATCCCAGACCTCCCCAAAGATCTAAGGGATCGCATGAGGAGAGAGAAGTACCTGATCCAGGAGATGATGTACGAGGCGGAGCTGGAGCGCCTCCAGAAGGAACGAAAGGAGAGGAAGAAAAATGGAAAAGCACACCACAACGAGTGGCCATGACCAGGTAGGGGACAGCTGTGGCCCTGGTCAGAAGCCTGGAAATGGGAGGGGCTGCTTTAAACTCTGAGACAAAGCTCGCCATTGTTCCAGTAATAGGGATTAAAATAAGCTCCTTAGAAGCTTCCAAAACCAGTTTGTTCCCTTAATCTTTGCAATTTGATCTTCCCCTGCTACTCACCTCCAACTGCTTTCCTCACCTCCCTGCAGACTCTGGCTGATGGTCGTGGCCTTCATGAGCTGGCCCAGGTGTTCCCTGAGGTAGCCTTCCTCTCCCTCCACTCCAGCCAGGAGGTTCTCTTTAGCATCCAGGGCAACACGCCCCTTTTTCTAGTTGAAGTCAGCCTTTCATCTCACCCAACGTGGCCTTGCCTTCCATCACCTGTGCAGTGCTTCCCGATCCATGTCACACATACCCTCCAAGAAGGCTTCCTCAGACTGTCAGCCTGTTGACATTCCTCCTAGGCTTCTCTGGTTATTGCCATCAGTACCACATGTATTGAAATATACTGACTTGTATTATTAATATGTAGTCTTCAAATATTTCTCAACCTCCTTCAACACAATTGTAAGTAATTGAAATCTCTATGGATTATAATCCTTATTCTTCCAACTAGCTAGCATAATATTAGACACAGGGCACCTAATCAATGCACATTCGATTAATAAAGGTTGGCTGATTAAGGTTGAATATATTTTAAGGAAACTCCATAACGTTCCCACACATCCTACCAAAAGATTCTGAAACTTCCTCCCTGGCGAATCAGTTACTAGCTGTGTAACCTTGGATGAGTCACTTAATTTCTCTAGGCCTCAGTCTCCTCAGTGATGAAATATTTACAGGAGCTCTCCGTTCTGATGCTCCGTGAGCTAGTATTATTACAGGATTTCTTTTGCCTCTCTTGTCCTTCAATTCTCTCTCCTTTATGTGATTGAAAACTAACTTTTGAAAGCATTTTCCAAATTTGGCCTCCAAAGGAAAAACAACACATACAGGGGAAAAGTATGATCATTACTTTCCCTGTAGCTAAGATTTAGCAGATACCTGCTGAGGTGTTTGTTGTTAAGTTAATAAACGTGTATCCACCCAGTTCTGTGTTAATTGTCCAAAAGGTTATTATGAGTTGGATATGAGGATGGAAATAGCCTAGACCCAAGCCTGCGGGAATAAAAGTGGCATATAGATGTTGAACACTCAAGTCCAAATTACACTCAGGTTTCACTAAAGGCAAGAAAGGTTTTGCTAGTCCATAATTTACCATGTCCCAGATCTGCTATATGGCTATGTGACTTGGGGGAAATTACTTAACTTCTCTGAGCCTGCCTATTGGGCAGAATTAATATGCAGCTCAAACAAGGAAATGCATGTGAGAAATTTGCTAAGCAATAAAGTGTTATAGAATACCAGCCAGGATTTGTACTGTTGATAAGCATCATGTTATGGTCTGCCAGAGTCTGTACCTGGCTTTTCCTCTCTCTTTTTATGTGATCTAGCACAGAGCTTTCATGTGGATTCAGCTTCTATATTTTCAAAAGTGAAGAAGTTGGACTAGACAATACTTTAGGAGACATTCTTGCTTTAACCTTCTGGGATTCTGGGTTTTGCTCTAAGCTCTTGGCCATCTACCCATTCTAATCACCTCTTCTCTTGATCTGGTCATTTTTTGGAAGAGAAAGGTCAACTCTATCCAGATGGCTTTGGGTGGGGTGGGAGAAAAACATTACCAAAGAGAATTGCTCCTGAGAGCTCCAGTGGCCAGAGACCAAGGTGTCATTGAGTGGCATTATCCACACCTTGATGCTATGCTGGCTGCAACCAATTACTGCGATTTCTTGTGGCCCCACCACTCCCAGCAGTTCTCCTCCTAAGGGGACCATTGCTCATTTTTTCTTGAAAGCATCATACCTGTCTCCATTCCCACGACAGTTGCCACCTTGCTTCAGTTGTGCTTTCTGACTCAGTCTGCTCATCTGTAAAGCAGGCATAATAATGTCGATGCCACACCTGACTCAGTTTGGGGTTACAAGTTCCTTGAATGCCTCATGAGGACAAAGAATTGCACATCATGTGAAGCCACCGGTACAGTAGATCTTGATGTCTTCTTTTCCCTTTCCAGGTAATACTTCATTTCCAGGCCAAGGACCTGAATTTTGTTTACTTCTCCCAGCTGTGCAAAAGCACATTCAAGTGAATGACTAAAAATGCAACCGCAGCGCATGTTGCAGACACCGGCAGCCCCAGGGAGGCCGGCGCCCAGCGAGGACCAGTGGTGGAGTCCCGCTGCTGTGAGATCATGTTGCAGTCCAGCACACAATTGCTATCTATCCATAGACCATTCTCAACCAAGCAAGCATGCACGTTACGGGCAGTTACATTCTCAAGTTTTTAAAACCAAGGGGAACTTGTATACTGGGCCTGTTTTTCAGCCTGTTTGCTACCTTTTTTGCATTCGATTCCATGTGAATTTTACAGACACTGGGCTAAAAAGGGTATTCGGACACCTGGACACACATTCCTAGGATATCATCATGTGGCCCTAATTCCCTGTCACCAAATGACACAGACGAGACCCTGTTTACAACTTTTTTCTTTTTTTTTATTTTAATTTCAGATCTTTCTGAGGAGATTATTATATATGACATATCTATAGCTATGTGTATGGCCATAGATGTATTTCTGTGTGTACATATGTATAGTCATATATTCCTACATATGTACATACAAATACAGAGATATATAAAGTACATAGAAATTCCTTACTTGTAAATAGCCAAAACATACTGACATGAATGATGAATTTTCACATTTAAATAGTCATCAACATGAAGCCATGTTTAATGCTTGTATAATGTGATGCAATAAAAATTTAAAATAAATTTATGCACATGGAATATTTTCAGCTGGCTGTCCTGCAATTCTATTGTATTTTCTCTTCATAGACTAAGAGGCATCATAGCAGAATGGAATTTTAATGTGAGGTCTATCACATCCACAACACTTCTGAGAAATTACTTCACCCTCCAGAGAAGCTAGATTATTTTCTTCACCACCTTTTCCATCTTGCTTTCAGCTATCTTCTTGGGATAGCAAACAGATTAATTAGAAATCACTATGAAGATACAGTTTGTGAAGGATATTTGAATATAATAATTGATAGTTACTTTTATGACCCTGCCTACTAGCATGCTCTAATTCTAAGGAAGGAAGTGACTATTTGGGGGGCTGGGGGGAGGAAATATAGCGTAATTACTGTCTTCTTCAGGAGATACAGAATCTGTCTTGTTAAAAATATTAAAAATTTATTTTTATTTTATATTTTTGAGCTATACAACATGGTATTTTGATATAAATACATAGTGAAATGATTAATACAGTCAAACAAATTTGCAGTTCCATTACTACATTAATGTATTTTTGTTGCTTTAACAAAATAACTGAAGCTGGGTACTTTTTTTAATTTATTTTTTATTCAAAGTTGTTGTCTTTATAATAGTAGTATGCATTATAATTCATAATAAACATATAGAGCATCTTTTTACAAAACACTGTTTGTATACAATGTATATTTGTACCATTCAAATTGAAGCTGGGTACTTTATAAAGAAAAGAAATTTATTTAGCTCGTAGTTTTGGGGGCTAAAAATTCAAGATTAGGTATTTTTTGTCCTCCAGTGAAGGAAACCCAGGTTGCAACCTGACATGGCAGAGAAGCAAAAAGGGCAACACATATGTACAGAAGAAGGTGAGATCATATGCTAAGACAGGAAACCAAAGAGGTTCAGGAGTCAGGCTTCTTCTTTTTGTTACAACCCACCATTACAAAAACTACCTGGGATCCCATGAGAACTACATTGATCTTTTCCAGTGACCCATCTTTCACTAGGCCCCACTCCTTACGGGTTCCACCCACCTTAACACTGACAGCTGGGGACAAGCTTTCAGCACATGAAGAAGCTCTGAGGGACAGTCAAACCAGAGCAACTACCTACCTTAGTTACTTCCGTGTGTGTGTGTGACCTTAATTACACCAGTTGGGGGAAGATGAGAGTGCCCCCATTACTCATGTCCATCAAACACTGTCCCACCTTAGCTGTGGCTTCACCTGAGCTGATTCCCAAGGATTCCACCCCCTTGAGAATGGGAGTCATTGGTCAGTGTGGCTGTGGGTAGGCTTGAAGTTCAACCGTTTCTTACTTTCATCTCTCTAGCACTCCCTCTGACTTGGTGTTCCAGAGAGCAAAATACCAGGCAGGGCAGGGCCCAAACGAAGGGCATGTACTTTATGGACTCTGAAAGACAAGAGGTATTAACTGGGTTTTCTTTTCAGTCATTGGGTAAAACATTTCTTCCTCAGCCCCGAGGAGAGCGATTTCCAAAGAAATACAAAGAGAAGCTCCAAGAAGACAACTTGTATTCCTGACTCAGCACTGCAACTTTCGACTGCTGTGCCTAAAGCCCCACCCCATGTCCATGGCCCAGGGGGTCCTTGGATCCGATACCTCCATATCTGCTCTCCTCTTCTCCAGTGCAATGGAGGAATTATGAGCACCTCCTTGTGTTTTAGGGGACCATAAACTTTCAGAAGTAGGTATAGGAGCATTCAAGGCACTGGTTGGGAAAAATAGGTAAATGTTTATTGAGTATTACCTTCTACCTGGTCTGAGCATAAACTGAACTTAAGGCAACTATGGCAAGAAATATTTTGTGCCCATGGGTTTCCACCTTTGTTATTCAAAGTGCCTCTGGCAACCAATTCCTGATATGTATCTAGCATACAATTCTTTTCTTGCCTTCTTTTATCCCTTCCTCCTACCTTTCCTTCATTTCTTTCCTCTCTTCATTTCTTCCCATTATCCCACTGAATGCACTTATCCACCTTTCTGTTGGCGGTACAAGGGACGTGTAACAAATATCTTTAAATGATGTTAGGTGTTGGGGATGAGAAAGACAAAGCAGGTTAAAGAGATTATAGTCTGAGAAGCTTCATAAGAAATAAAATGTTTGTAGGACATATTTATGAGGCATGAATTTCAATAAACATGTGGTATGCACTGATCAAATCATAGTAACTAATGTTTCCATCTCCTTTTCATTGCTCTGTGTTTGGAGTCTTCAAGCTCTTCTAATTATTTATAAAATATATAATACATTATTGTGAACTATCACACTATAACTCAGATATGAGCAATTATTACATTGTTAATCAAAAATTTTCTTTAAATGTTGGAGATGGAAATATAAACTACCCTGATTTGATGGTTACACACTATACATGTATCAAGTTATCACACTGTAAATTTATACAAATTTATTTCTAAACTAAAAAAAATCTTTATTAGATGAATGCATTCAAAAACAAACAATATAGCCAGCAAAATATTTCTGATTAACTTTTTTTCCTCTATCTTGATGATGAAACATTTTAAAAATAAGGCATAAATGAGTATACCATAATTTGAGAAGGTGCTGAACAAATCTTAAGAGTCTTCCTAAGAATATAAAAAAAATCCTAATTCAGTTTTATAATCCTCATTAAATCAGCTGTTTGCATTCTTCCAAAAAAGTAGTGATTTTGTAAATAAAGTTATACAAGTAGCTAGCAAGGAGGGTTAAATCGTTGTGTCAAAATTTTATGTTAGCTGATATTTTTAATGGAAACTTCCTATAGATGTGCCATACACTTTCTAGGTTTCTGAAGCAAAGGAAATAGTTATTCATGCTTTGATGATTAAATGTCATCACCATAAAATTCCAGTTTTGCAGTATGTTAAGCCCTGTCCATGGGGCTCTGCCTCCCCAAAAGGAGACTTCCTATTGCACCCTCTGGCCCACTCACCAATCACTTTTCCCTGTGCACCATTCCTAGTGCATGCATGCCTAACCTTACGTCCCCAGATAGCTTGGAAGTGGTGGAGGTCCAGAAACCCACCTTCACCTTCCCTATTGCCTAATAGAATGTAATGCCTACTAGAATGTAATGCCTACAATCAAGTTTTCAGTGCTCTTAAAATAAATGTATCTAAATGGAAGACACACTTTTGCTTATAACATGCAACCAATTTAGACTCACTTTCCTGTAAATAAATATCTCAAGATGAAAGAACCAAGTGTAAGGCCTCAACTTCATACAATCTTCTGCCCTAGTGAAGGAGTTAAAGTGACTGTGATCACATGTCATATGTGTTGGTTATGATCTTCCCAAAAGGAGATTAAGTTCTCAAGATTGCCCATTGATAATCAGGATTTAGACACCATTAGAATAATATTTTCAACAAAAAAAATTAAGGAAGTTTTGTTTAACAATGTTTTAATTACATGAGTGGTTTTATTACATGAGTGGCATTCAATTTAGATCCCATTAATCTCCTGGTAGCCGGGGAGAACTACTAAGAGCAGTTTGGGGTGGGATTCTATGCACAGCTGCACTCAGCATGCACAGATATTAGCCCTCAAGGAGGAAATCTTTAACTTGTATTAATTCAGACCTCACTAATTAAGAAGTTGTGGTCCTTTGGATGGGTTGAGGTCCAATATGCAAAACAAATATTGCTTTAAAAAAAGAAAAAATAACCTAAGCATTTTTAAGGAATCATTTATATCTAGTTTATTTTCTAATGGTTAACCAAGTTTGTTTTTCCTACTAATTATCATTATCATTCTCAAACTCCAGCATGCATTAGAATCACCTGAGCTCCAACATCAAATTTTCTGATTCAGGGTGCCTCTAGTGGGTCTGGGAGTTTCAAATTCTAGCATGTACCCAAGTGGTGTTGGTCCTGTTGGATGGGGACCCACTGTTAACTATTTATCCAACCAATGTTTTATGATCAGAGTATGGATCACTTTAATATGTTCTATAATTCAAGCTGAACTTAATATGCTATATTTGTGGAATATTTACAGACTACTACTGGCAGAAAGGTAGGCCAGCAGCAGTTCCCAAGTGTGATTTTAGTTACAATAGCAACAATCAACTACAAAGTGCTGCCACTAGGTTTCCTAGCCAGGTTTCTCTAGCCATTCTTCAATGGCTTCTTATTCCCATAAACTCTAAAATCTTGAACAGTCTGGTCACTGCTCATGTCACCATTCACCTCTTAGAACTCTGCCTTTTATAAATACTCTTGTCATGCACTTCTCTGCCTTCCGGACTTTCGAACATGCCAGTTACCTCCACCTAAACTACTCCTTCCTTCCCTTTGCTTAGCTAATGAGTATTCATCTTTCAGATCTCAGCTTCTACCTCCACTGGTCAGGAAGGTGTTCTGTGACTGGGTCGGGTTCTTTGTGGTTGCAAAGCTTATCTCATGTGGTACACATGCTGCAACACTCCAGTTGTGATACTCATCACACATTACTGTGATTACTCAGGTTTTGCCTATCTATCTTCTTATTAGATTTTAAACCCTGATGGTAGAAACTGGGTCTCTCATTTATTACAATATTACTGATACTATTGGTTATGGATGGTTGGTGGACACAGCTAACTGCTTGGGAACAGGTTTTCCTAGTAACACATCTCAATATTAGATACATCTAGCCACAGCAAGCATTGAAACCCCAGGTGTCCCTATGGAAGCAGGTTGTTTATATCACTAAGCCTTATCACATGGCCCAAAGCATGCATTTTGGTTCACAGTAAGTACCTTCTAGGGTATCAGCACTATTCCAGCTACCGGAGAAATTATTAAACAGAACTTTCAAAAATCTTGCGCTACTTGTTGCGTTTGTTTTACTGGAGGACAACATGTAATAAATGATAGTATATTCAATAACAACAACAACTGCTATAGCTTCAATCTGGAAAAACCCACATATTAAAGGTTTGATCTTCAGCCTGGTGCTCTTGAAAGGTGGTGGAGCTGTTAAGAGGTAGGGCCACTTGATAAACGGGAAGGCGGAACAAGATGGCGGCTAAGATCCTCTGGTGCTTGTCTCCCTGTGGAAACACAAAGTTGACCAGCTACTGACATACCAAATAACATTCACAAGAGCTAAGGGAAACAGATGTGTGAAACCCTGGAAAAATTACAATGAAGATGTTTATCATCAAGTTCAGAGAGTGAAGTCTGAGCTTTTCAGGGGATCGACAAGATGGCCAAATACAGGTAGCCAGCACTCAACTGCTTGTCCTCAAAGAAGAAAGCAACAGGTGTGTAGTTGCATACTGAGGTGAGTGACCTTGGGAAAACATTGGAATTCAACAGCACAAAAGTGGAAACCTTGTAAAATCCAGACATATATCCAACATACATCCCATTACCTGCTGCCCCACCCTGACTCCACAGAGGGCAGGGGTAAGTCTCCCCACTGCAAAGGTAACAGTGAGAGTCCCAGAAAACTATCAGACAGACACTGGCAATCCTAGATACAAGAAAGTTTCATGGCCCCTGCAGGCTCACAGCCTAAATAGATGAGACCTGAAATCTACACAGTATTCTGGCTTCGGAAAAGAAATGCATCTTCCAAGAAACCCCCAGGGTGCTGTAGCCTGGAACCATCTTCAGAAAAGAATGATTGTCGGAGTTTGAGTAACTCCTGAGATCAGAAACCCCTGCATATTCTGTATCTGGGACCCCACTGCACGGGTTCAGTGGATAGTTGCCTCATGAGCCAGACTGAGGAGTGACTCTGACACAAACCCACTGCATACTACAGTATGGGGAAGGGGGATGCAACATGGAGGGGAACAGAGGATCTGGGAGCCTGCTCTCAGAGACCAGGGGGCCAGTCATCTGTGGTTTCACATGGGAGCCAGGACTGAGAGCAGCTGACTGGGGAGTTCCCACCATCCATCTCCCAGCATGGTGCACTAACAAGGCAGAGAAAAAATGTGAGGTTCCACACTGTTCCTTCCAGAGGCCAGCTGGGGAGTCCCTAAAACTATTGCTCTGACTCCTGCTGTAGCCAGAGATCAGAAACACTGCCCAATACTAGCTTCATTCTGCTCTCACTTGCTCTGGCCAGCACCTCAGCTGAAAGAAATTTTACCTGGCTCCAGCCACAACCCATACCTGCTCAAGTCCTGGTGGTCACTGAAACGGAAAGAACCAGGGGAGAAAAGCCCCCTGCCAATGCCTTATCCCCAGGTGTGCACAGCTAGGGATAGTCTGAGGTCCCATTTCTGGGTGAGCCTGCTCAAAGTAGCAACAGAGAAATAACACAGCTTTTGCTCCCACTGCACCTATGCAGGGCTCCTGCATCCGTCACCCCACACTTTGATCATGCACCGATGACTGGATGTGAGGGCCACAGAAGAGGTGCTGTGGTTCCCCCTCCATCCACTCCCTGTGAAACTGGACCCACACCAGTGTTTAATCAGCAGACAAGGGCTTCAGGCCTCTCGCTACTATTGGAGCCGCCAGTACCAGAGCACCATTCAAGTAAAGAGCCAACATCAACAGTGCCTGAGGAAACACCCACTACCGGACAGGGGCCGCCACGCCCTTTGTAGGAGTACCCACACAGGGCGTGCCCGCCACACTCTGCTGTCTACACCACACCTGCCAGAACTGCTAGAGTGTCCCAACTCTTGCACAATTCACAGAAACAGTGGGTCTCTCCAACTCTGTTTCAGTCAGCTTTTTTTCACTGCTGTGACTAAATGACCCGGCCGGCACAACTGTAGAAGAGGGGGCTCACGATTTCAGAGGTCTCAGTCCAGGGACAGCAGGCTCTATTCTTCAGGGCTCAAGGTGAGGCTGAACATCATGGTAGAAGAGCGTGGCAGAGGGAAGCAGCTCACATGATGATCAGGTGATAGAGACTCCACTCTCCAGATACAAAATACATACCCCATAACCACAGCCCCAATGCGCCACTTCCCCAACCACATCCCACCTGCCTCCAGTTACCACTCAGTTAATCCCACCAGTGGTTAATTCACTGATTGGGTTAATGCTATAATCCAATCATTTCTCCTCCAAACCTTCTTTCATTGTTTCAAACATGAGCTTTTGGGGACACCTGACATATAAACCATAACAAACTCCAATATGGTATGCACTCTGCCCAAACTCTCTAACCACAGCCAAAGAAGCTATAGAAAGATTAAACTGTGGTACAAATAGATATAATGTTACATAGCAAACCAATACCTCAAGGGAAAGCTGCTTACTAAGGCCACCCCATAAAAATGGCAGAGAGATTCATTCTACCAGATGAACAAATCTCAACACAGGAACACAAGAAATGTGAAAAAGCAATATGACACCTCATAAAGAGTATAACTTTCTCATAATATTACAAAGATATCAAAGTGTATTAAATGTCTGCTAAAGAATTCGAAAGAACATTTTTATTTACCTTTATTTGTTTTTTTAAGAATACATGACAGTAGAGTGTATTTTCATGTATTATACATAACTTATTCTAATTAGGATCTCGTTCTTGCAGTTGTACATAATGTGGAGTTTCACTGGTTGTGTATTCATGTACGATCATAAGAAAGTTATGTCCAATTCATTATGCTGTCTTTTCTATTTTCACTTCTCCTCCCTTCCCTTCCTTCCCCTTTGTCTAATCCAATGGACTTCTATTATTACCTCCACCTACCTTATTTTGTGTTAGTATCCACATATCAGAGAGAACATTAGGCCTTTGGTTTTTTGGCTTACTTCACTTAGCATGATAGTCTCCAGTTTCATCCACTTGCCTGCAAATGTGATAATTTCATTCTTCTTTATGGCTGAGTAATATTCCATTGTGTATACTTGCCACATTTTCTTTATTCATTCATCTGTTAAAGGGCATGTAGGTTGGTTTCATAACTTAGCTATTGTAAATTGAGCTGCTATAACCATTGATGTGGCTGTCACTGTAGTACCCTGATTTTAAGACTTTTGGGTATATGCCTAGGAATGGTCAAATGGTGGTTCAATTCCAAATTTTCTGAGGAATCTCCATACTGCTTTCCAGAGTGGTTGCACCAATTTTCAGTCCCACCAGCAACGTATGAGTGTACCTAATCCCCCACATCCTCACCAAAATTTATTATTATTTGTATTGTTGATAATTGCCATTTTGACTAGAATGAGATGGAATCTTAGTGTAGTTTTAATTTGCATTGCTCTAATTGCTAGAAATGTTGAACCTGTTTTCATATATTTGTTGAACTTTTGTATTTCTTCTTCTGTGAAGTGGCTATTCAGTTCATTTGCCCAGCTATTGATTGGGATACTTGATTTTTTGGTTTTAAGTTTTTTTGAGTTCTTTAATGCTCTATCCAAAGTGCAATTGGCAAATATTTTCTCCCATTCTGTAGGCTCTCCCTTCATGTTTTTGATTGTTTCCTTTATTGTGAAGAAGCTTTTGTTTAATACCATCCCATTTATTGATCTTTATTTTACTTCTTTTGCTTTAGGAGTCTTATTGAGGAAGTCAGTTTCTAAGCCAACATGATGGAGATTTCAGCCTACATTTTCTTCTAGTAGGCACAGGGTCTCTGGTCAAATGCCTTGGTCCTTCATCCACTTTGAGTTGTTTTGTGCAGGGTGAGAGAAAGGGGTTAAATTTCATTCTACTACCTGTAAATTTATAGTTTTCACAGAACCATTTGTTGAAGAGGCTATCTTTTCTCCAATGTATGTTTATGGAACCTTTGTCTAGAATGAGATCATTTTATTATTTAAAAAAATATTTATTTATTTGTTTTTTAGTTGTACACAATGCCTTTATTTTTATGTGGTGCTGAGGATAGAACTCAGGCTGCACAAATGCTAGGCAAGTGCTCTACCACTGAGCCACAACCCCAGCCCCAAGATAACTGTATTTATGTGAGTTTGTCTCTGTATCTTCTATTCTGTTCCATTGGTCTTTATATCTGTTTTGGTGCCAATACCTTGCCATCAAAAGAACAATTTTTAGAAGTTCAATGAAGCTGGGTATGGTGGTGCATGCCTGTAATCGCAGTGACTCATGAGGCTGAGGCAGGAGGATGGAAAGTTTAAAGCCAGCCTGGGAAATTTAGAGAAACCCTGTCTCCAAATGAAAAATAAAAAGGGCTTGGGATGTAGTTCAGTGGTAGAAGACCCCTGCGTTCAATCCCCAGTACCATAAATAAATAAATGCTCAATGAAATCTGAGAGAATACAGATAAACTGGTAAATGATTAGGAAGACAATGCAGATATGAATAAGAAATTCAGCCAAGAGATAGAGGTTCTGATAAAGAACCAATCATAAATCCTGGAGATGAAGACCTCAATAAGTGAGAAAAAAATTCAGCTGACTCAACAACCAACTAGATCAAGTGGAAGAATGAATATCAGATGTTTGAAGACACATCTTCTAACATATCACACTCGGACAGAAATAAAGAAAAAAAATACAGAATAAAGAGAGCGTGTAATGGGCTGGGGTTGTGGCTCAGCGGTAGAGCGCTCACCTAGCACGTGCACGGCCTGGGTTCGATCCTCAGCACCACATAAACATAAATGCATTGCATTGTGTTCAACTAAAGCAAATAAATAAATATTTTTTTTAAAAAAGAGAGAGAGAGCATGTAAGATTCTTAGGACACTATTTTAATTAGCCTTTGCATCAGTGTGACCAAAATACCCAACCAGAACAGCTCAGAGGAGGAAAAGTTTGTTTGGAGTTCATGGATTCAGAGGTCGGAGAGTCCCTGGACAGCTAACTTCATTGCTCTGGGTCCAAAGTGTGGAAGGACATCGTGCAGGAAGGGTCCCACAGAAGAAAACTGCTCAGCTCATGGCAGGGTTAGGAAGCAGAGAGAGGAGGGGAGACAGTGGGTAAAGGGGTCAGAGGGAAGATACACTCTTCTAGGGCATGTCCCCAGTGACCCTCCTCCCTGAGCTATGCCCAGTTACCGACCACTCCAAGTAGGATGGACTGATGAGATTACAGCTCTCACAATCCAATCATTTTACCTCTGCATATTCCTGCATTAACAAAGAGGCACACTTTATATCTAAACTGTAACAGATCCCATTAAAAAAATCAAACACCTGTATCATTAGCATACCCAAAAGGGATAAAATAAAGAAAAAAACAGAGAACCTATTCAACAAAATAATACTGGAAAATTTCCCTAATCTTGGGAAAGTCATGAACACTCAGGTACAAGAAATCCATAGAACTCTAAATAGACATGACCAAAACAGATACTGCAACACATTATAGTCAAACTGTCAAAAGCATAGGACTAAGAAAGAATTTTAAAATCTTCAAGAGAAAAATGTCAAGTCATGTTTAAGGACAACCACATAAGACTAATAACAGATATCTCAGCAGGATCCCAACTGGTCAGGAAGGCATGGAAAAATGCATTTCCAACCCTGAATGAAATTACTGCCAAACAAGATCACTATATCCAGCAAGGCAGAAATAAAGATCTTCCAAAGTGAGCAAAAACTGAGGAAATTCATGACCAGACACACAAAAGACGCCAAAGGGAGTACTACACCCAAATGTATAAGAAAGACACCTACCACCATGATAGCATGTGAAAATGTAAATCCCAACAGAACTAGAAAAAAATCAATCCTAAAATTCATATGTAAGCACAAAAGATCCTGAGTAGCCAAACCAATCTCGATCAAAAAGAGGAAAACTGGGAGTGTCACAATTTCAAGACATACTATAAAGCCACAGTAACAAAACAGCACAGCATTAGCATAAAAATGGACATTAACACCAACAGAATAGAGAATCCATAGATAAAGTCACATAACTACAGCCAACTGATTCTTGAAAAAACTGTCAAAAACATAAATTGGAAAGAAAGAGTCTCTTTAACAAATGGTGCTGGAAAAATTAGATATCTTTATGCAGATATTGAAATTTGACCCCTATCTCTCACCCTGTATAAAAATAAACTCAAACTGGATCAAAGACCTTAATGTAACTCTAAAACTTCTATAGGGAAGCGGAGGGAAAGCACTTCAAGAGACTAGGCACTGGCAACACTTTTATGGATAAAGACCCCAAAGCACAGGAAACAAAAGCAAAATGAGTTACATCAAATTTTGAAACTTTTGCACATCAAAGGAAATCATCCACAGAGTGAAGAGACAACCTACAGAATGGGAGAAAATATTTGCCAACCTGTCATCTAATAGCGGATTAATATCCAGAATATATAAAGAACTGAAAAACTTAACAACAACAACCAAAGACAAGTAATCCAATTAAAAATGGGAAAATGATCTGAACACACTTCTCAAAAGTAGAAATACAAATGGCCAATAAATACATGAAAAAAATGCTCAATATCATTAGCCATCAGGTAAATGCCACACAAAACTACCATGAGATACTACCTGCCTCACCAACATTAGAATGGCTATTTTGAGAGAGAGAGAAAGAGAGAGAGAGAAGCCTCAGAAAGTAACACCAAGGAGAGGTATAACTGGGTCATATGGTGGTTCCATGCATAGTCTTTAAGGATTTCCATACTGATTTTCACAGTGAGTGTACTAATTTACAGTCCCACCAACAGTGTAAAATCGTTCTTTTTTCTCCACATCCTTTCCAGTATTATTATTATTATTATTATTATTTTTTATTGTAAAGAGGATTGAACCCTGGGACACTTAACCACTGAGCCATATCCCCAGCCCTTTTTATTTTTTATTTTGAAACAGGGTCTTTCTAAGTTGCTTAGGATTTGAATTCATGATTCTCCTGTCTTAGCCTCCCAAGCCACTGGGATTACAGGCAGATGCCACCGCACCCAGCTTATTATTTGTATTCCTGATGACTGCTATTCTGACTGGTATGAGATGAAAGCTCAGTGTAGTTTTCATTTGCATTTCCCTAATTGCTAATGATGTTGAACATGTTTTCATGTATTTGTTGGTCATTCACATTTCTTCTTTTGAGAAGTGTCTGTTTAATTCATTTTCCCATTAATTTATTTTTTATTTTTTAAATTTATTTTTATTATAATTTGTTATACAAGCTTGCAGAGTGCAATTCATTTCATATTACATACAAAGAGCACAATTTTTCAAGTTGCTGGTTTTACATAAAGTATGTTCACAACAATTGTGTCTTCATACAGGTACTTAGCTTAGGGTAATGATGTCTCACTCATTCTACCATTATTTCTATCCCCTTGCCCCCTCCACTTCCCCTCCACCCCCATTTGTTCTATTTAAATTTCCTTCATTCCTCTCATCCTTCCTCCCTTGCCTTTATAAGTCAGTATCTTCATAACACAGAGATCATTCGACCTTTGGTTTTTTGGGATTGGCTAACTTCACTTAGCATTATTTTCTCCAACTCCATCCATTTACCTGCAAATGCCATGATTTTATTCTCTTTTAGTGCTGAGTAGTGTTCCATTGTGTACATATAAGCAAAGTTTCCCTATCCATTCATCTGCTGATGGGCATCAGGGTTGGTTCCACAATCTAACTATTGTGATTTGTGCTGCTATAAACATTGATGTGGCTGTGTCCCTGTAGTAAGCTGTTTTTAAGTCTTTTGGGTATATACCAAGGAGTGGAATAGCTGGGTCAAATGGCGATTCAATTCCATTCCAAGTTTTCCTAGGAATCTCCATACTACTTTCCAGGTTGGCTTCACCAATTTGCAGTCCCACCAGCAATGTATGAGTGTGCCTTTTCCCCCACATCCTCACCAGCATTTATTGTTATTTGTATTTTTGATAGCTGCCATTCTGACTGGAGTAAGATGAAATCTTATGAGTTGTTTTGATTTGCATTTCTCTAATTGCTAGAGATGTTGAACATTTTTTCATATGTTTGTTGATTGATTGTATATCATCTTCTGAGAAGTGTCTGTTTAACTCCTTGGCCCATTTATTGATTGGGTTAGTTGTGTTTTATTTTGGTGTTAAAGTTTTTGAAAGCTTTATATATCCTTGAGGTTAGTGTTCTATCTGATGTGCTTGTGGTAAAGATTTACTCCCATTCTGTAGTTTCTCTATTCATCTCACTAATTGTTTCTTTCGCTGAGAAGCTTTTTAGTTTGAATCCATCCCATTTATTAATTCTTGGTCTTAATTCTTGCGCTATAGGGGTCTTATTGAGGAAGTTGGGGCCTAATCCAACATGTTGGAGATTTGGACCTACTTTTCCTTCCTATATTAGGTGCAAGGTCTCTGGTTTAATTCCTAGGTCCTTGATTCACTTTGAGTTGAGTTTTGTGCATGGTGAGAGAGATTTAATTTCATTTTATTACATGAATATTTCCAGTTTTCCCAACACCATTTGTTGAAGAGGCTGTCTTTTCTCCACTGAACGTTTTTGGCACCTTTGTCTAGTATAAGATAACTGTAGGTGTGTGGGTTCGTCTCTGTGCCTTCTATTCTGTACCATTGGTCAACTGGTCTACTTTTGTGCCAATACCATGCTATTTTTGTTACTATTGCTTTGTAGTACAATTTAAAGTTTGGAATAGTAATGCCACCAGCATCACTCTTCTTGCTAAGAATTGCTTTGGCTATTTCTGGAGCTCTTATTTTTCTAGATGAATTTCATGATTGCTTTTTCTATTTCTATGAGGAATGATATTGGGATTTTGATTAGAATTGGATTGCAACTGTATAGTGCTTTGGGAAGAATGGTCATTTTGACAATATTAATTCTACCTATCCATGAACAAGGTAGACCTTTCCATCTTCTAAGATCTTCTTTAATTTCTTCCTAAAGTGCTGTAGTTTTCATTGTAGAGGTCTTTCACTTCTAAAATTCTGGCAAATCGAATACAAAAACATTTTCCCATTTATTAATGGGGTTATTTTTGGTGTAGTTTTTTTTGACTCTTTATATATTCTAGATATTAATCCCCTTTCAGAAAAGTAGTAAGCAAAGATTTCCTTCCATTCTGTGGGTTCTCTCTTCACATTTCTAGATGTTTCCCTTGCAGTCCAGAAGCTTTTAACTTTGACACTGTTCCATGTGTTAACTCTTGGCATTATTTCCTGAGATTTTGTTGCCTATGCCTAAAAGCTGGAGTGTTGATGCTAAATTTTCTTCTAGGAGTTGCATAGTATCTGGCTTAATTCCAAGGTCTTTGATTCACTTTGAGTTGATTTTTGTTCAGGGTGAGAGATAAAGGTCTAGTTTCATTCTTCTACGTGTAAATAACCAGTTTTCCCAGCATCATTTGTTAAAAAGACTATCTTTTCTCCAATGTATGTTTTTAGCATATGAGATGTGTGGGTTTGTCTCTATGACTTCTATTCTGCACCATTGGTCTATGTGTCTGTTTTTATGCCAGTACCTTATACTTTTTGCTACTAAAGCTCTGTAGTATAATTTGAAGTCAGACAGTGTGCTACCACTACCTCCAACATTGATTTTTGGGGCTTAAAATTGCTTTGGCTATTCTTAGTCTTTTATTCTTCTAAATTAATTTTAGAACTGCTTTTTCTAGTTATGTGAAGGATGTCATTGGTATTTTGATGGAGACTGCATCAAATCTGTGTATTGCTTTTGGAAGTATGGCCATTTTAACTACATTAATTCTGCCTATCCATGAACATGGGAGATGTTTCCATCTTCTGAGGTACTCTCCAATTTCTTTCTACAACATTCTACTGTTTTTATTTTAGAAGTTTTTCACCTCCTTGGTTAGATTTATTTCTGTTTTTTTTGTTGTAATTTTATTTTTTTTTTTTTTTTGCTATTATGAATGGAATTATGGAATTATTTTCCTAATTTGTTTCATGAGATTCATTGTTGATATATAGAGAAGCTATTGATTTTTGTATGTTGATTTTGTAACCTGCTACTTTGCCAAATTTGTTTTTTAGCTCTAGCTGTCTTTTGATGGAGTTTTTGGATCTTCAGGTATACAATCATATCCTCTGCGAACAGTGATAATATGTCTTCTTCCTTCCCTATTTTTATCCCTCTTATTTCCTTCTCTTGCCTAATTGCTCTGGCTAGAATTTCTAGCACTACGTTGAATAGGAGTGGTGAGTGTGGACATCCTTGTCTTGTTTTAGATCTTAAAGAGAAATTCTTTCAGCTTTTTCCCATTTTCTCTGAGGTTGGCTTTGGTTTTTTCACATGTAGCCCTTATGAGGTTGATGTATGTTCTTTCTGTACCTAGTTTTTTCAGTGTTTTCATCATGAATGGGTGCTGAATCTTGTTGAAGGCCTTCTATGCATCTATTGAGATGAGTAAGTGATTTTTGTCCTTAAGTCTGTTTTTATGTAATAAATTGTATTTATTTACATGCATATATTAAGCCATTTTTGCATCTCTGGAATAAAACCAACTTAGTCATGGTGTACAATCTTCTTAATATATTGTTGAATATAATTTACTAATATTTTACTGAATATTTTTCTATCAAGGATATTGGTCTATAGTTTTATTTCCTTGATATGTCTTTATCTGGTTTTGGTATGAGTGTGATACTGGCTTTATGGAATGAATTTGGAAGTGTTCCATCCCTTCCTATTTCATGGAATAATTTGAGGAGTATTGGTATTAGTTCTTCTTCAAATGTTTGGTATAACACAGCAGAAAGTCTATCTAGTCCTGGGCTTTTCTTTGTTGGAAGACTTTTTATTACTGCTTGTATCTCATTACAAGTTACTGATCTGTTTAGGTTTTCTGTGTCCTCTTTATTCAGTTTTGGCAGATCCTACTTTTATATACATGTATCCATATCTTCTAGATTTTTCAATTTATTGGAGTATAAGTTTGCAAAATAGTCACTAATGATCCACTGCATTTCTGAGATGTCCTTGGTGAGGGAAATCACTATTTTAAACACAGATCAGAGAATACCTCACCTAGAAGGTGACATCTTAGTAAAGACCAGTGGAAGTCCACAGGGGAAGCCAGGAGGATATAAGGGAGGGCTTTCTAAGAAGTGCAATGACTGAGGTAGGGGTGTGTTTTTCTTGGATTCAAGGAATAGAAAGGTCAGTATAGCTGGACTGGAGTAATAGAGGTCAGAGAGATAATGGTAACAAGGGCTAACCAGGTGTACATTCTTCAACCAGGCAGACCCCAAGGTGGGAAAGACTAATTTTAATCCCTTAGTCCCATATCTAATTCCTCTCTCGAATTTACTGGTCACAAGAGTCACTCCTTGTTTCCATGAGGAGTAAAGGGACAAAGGACTGTGACTCTACTGGATGGTCCTTCCACATAGACAGAAACATCAGGAATGGAGACTATGGAACACTGAAGAGGTAGTTGTTCATATTTATAAATGTGAGGCTCATCAAAATGACTAAATGGAGCTAAGATAAATCACCCATAAAAAAAGGAAGTAAGGGTAGTGATATGTAAGCTAGGTTCTAACAATTGAGCAGGTGTTTTCAAAGACCTGAGATATGAACACAAGGTAGGCAGTCTAGATAAAAGGAATATCAGGCAAAATAGTTAAAAGGCAAGAAAGTGGGTTATATATTTAGCAAATTCCAGGAAGCTCCACGTAATAGGCCTATTAACATGAAAAAGAGTGACAATATCTATTCTTGAGAAGACCATCAGGTGAAATAATGTGGGATTTATTAGACTGTGAGGAGATAAAAATTTCTGAGCAGAGGAGTAAATCATCAGATTTAATTTTCAAAGAGACAACTATGGAGTGAAACAATCGTTTTTAACATATGGTTCCAGGACCACATCATCTTTGGAGAAAGAATGAGAGATGTAAGATCTTAAGTCCCATGCCAGAGCTACTAAATCAGAAACTCTGGGAGTGGGGCCCAAAAATCTGTGTTTTAACCAATTCCTCCAGGTAATTCTGATGTACACGAAAGTTTGAGAAGTTCTAGAATATAATGAGAAAAACCCAGTGTCAGAACATACCATGGTCCAGAAGAGAGTAAGGGCCCTGAATAAGAGAGCCAAGGAAAGCAGAACTGAATGAAGAGAACTCTGAATCCTGATGCTCACATACAGAAACGGATAGGAACTCCAGGAGTAAATTGTAGCTGATAGCCAATGCCCTGTGGTGATTTGGCTTTAAAAAGGGCAAGAGTTCAGTAAAATAGGCCTTTGCAATGAGGGAATGAATAAAAATAAGTGATCACAAATGGGAATGAGTAGGAAAGTTGGAGGCAGTTTCCAAAATATTCATTCTGTTCTTTGATGAATTTGAATTATAGAGATCTGACCTTCACAGTGAAATGTCATGTAGACTCCCTCTATAAGGAGAATTTACATTTTGCTCTACCAAGAATTGAAAAGGTAAGAAATAAATGGGTACTTTGTTTGTTTTGAGTTCATCTTTTTAAAATTTTTTATTTTATTTCATTTTATTGGTGCATTATAATTTTACATAGTAGTGGGATTATTACATGTTCATATGTACTTTTAATTATATGAACAATAGGCAAAACAGAGAAGTAAAAATTTCTTGCCAAAAAGGAAATGTGGCAACTGCTTCTTTTATTATACTTCTCCAAATTGGGTGATTGGAAAGAAACATGGTCATCTTTGGTACCTAAATCTTTAGCTTAGCTCTCCATCTGATTTTATACCCCACAAACAAATTTTATCTTGAGATAAAAATATGTAAATTTGAAACTTCTAATTAATATTTTTTTTCAAGAGGAAGAAAAATATTCAGATTAAGAGTTTCTATTTTAAGTGCAAAGTCCTGATATCATCAGCAATTATTTGGATCCATTTCTACATTACCCCAATTAAAAATCTGAATTGGAACAGAAAAAAAAATGTTACTATTTTAGTGCTTTATCTTGCACTTTCTTGTATCAGTCTGCTTCATATTATCACCATGAAATACCTGAGGTAGCTAACTTTATAAAAAGGGCTAGCTAGCTCAGTTTGATTTTGGTGGTTCAAGTTCAAGTTTGGGTAGTCCTATTAGTTTGGCCTCTGGTGAGGGTAGTACATCTTGGTGGAAGTACGTGTAGGAACAAATGGTCACGTTTTGAATGACAGGATAGTAAAATGCAGCATCTAACTATCCCTTTTGAAGGCTCTCCTCAATGACCTAAGGATTACCACTAGGACCCACTTCCCAAATATCATACTACCTTCCAATAGGGTCACACTGCAGATTAAAATTTCAATCATAGATCTCTGAAGGATACCCAAACCAACAGCACTTTTATTTTCAAATACTGCATTAATTATTTAAAATATCAAATATTCTTCAATGACAAAAGTCCTTCATGTTTATCTGCTTACACTTTTATAATTTATATACAGCATTTAGGAAGAGCCCTTATGTGGTAAATAGAGTAGAAAAAATCTCTTTTTGTAAAAGCTGATAAAATTAATTATATTCTATCTGGCAGAATTCAAAAAAGCAAATTGAAAAATCAGATTTACAACTGATATACAGAGTAATGTTCAACTCTTTCAAGGTTGTCATAATCAATGGGTACAAAACTTAAATCTAATAGCACACACAGTGAATTTTCAGTAACTAAAATGATCATATACTAAGTTGATATTTTTCCTTCTTGCTGGGGATCAAATCCAGGTCCTCACGTATGCTAGAAATGCCCTGTATCTCTGAGTTATATTTCCAACCCCTCAATTGGTTCTTTATCAGTAATCTTTATGGAAAAACTCAGAATTTCCTATAACAATCAATTCAAAGTTACTCAACCCATCTCAACCCCACCCTGTACCATGTATCTGGATCATGAACACTTGGTCTTTTTGGAAAACGAACAAACTATGTTTTCTGTGGTTGTAATAAATAAAATAAAATAATAAAACTTTTACATTCATACATGCAATATTTCCTTCATCTTGATGCTTGTCAAAATTTGAGAAACCATGGAGAGGAGCAAAACTGTCATGTGACTGGTTTAAATAACTATTCACAATTCTATAGTTCTTAAATTTTTTTAAATGCAAAAATATGTGGTCATTATTCTGCATCATAATGTTCTACATGTTAGTAGTGCTTTCAACTTTACCTGTGGAGGAGAATGTTCAGATAGAAATGTCAGGCCACATTCCTGAAGCAGGCTGTGGGACTTCAGGAAAGCCAATGTTAGCCTTTGTGGCAGGGTTTCTCAAACCACCACTATGGACATCTTGGACTCAGTGATTTTTTTGGTTGAAGGGAAGAAAGCTGCCCTAGCTCCTAGGATGCTTATGACATCCCTGAATTTTACCTCCTAAAATACCAGTGGCATCTCTTCCTCTATGTGGCCAACAAAAATGTCTCCAGATATTTCCAAATGGCCCTGGTTGAGAGCTACTGGCACAGAAAGAAAACAATTGCATAAGCAACTAAATAGATGAATATGAATTTATGCTGTTTCACATTTTACCTGTATAATTTCCATTTCTCTACAGAGTGAATATGACTGGTCTACATTGTTCTCGCTATTGGAATAATCCTGCTGATTCTTAAATATATTTAAATATTCCTATGGTACACATTTTTTAAAAGAAGGCCTTGTCTCTACATCATGATAATGCAAATTATTAGCAGCTCAATTAAAAAAAAACTGGCAAATGACCCTAGTCTCAAATTTCATGCCCCCAAATATTAAAATATGAAGTAACACTATTTGAATTAATAAAAGTGCTATTCTGCCAAAGAGATCCAGCAGATCTTTTATACTCACATTATTTCTGTGAGGTAGGCAGGAGTTTAATGCTATGTACCATCATTAGAGGGGGTGAAGTGTAAATTCAAAGATATGCAACTTGACAGCAGCAAACATACATTGACAGACAGCCCGTGTGGCTTTTCCTCCCATTAAGGTTTGTGATTCAAAATAACTAAGAGCAGAACACTACTTACTTTACATTACAATATATTAACATTTCCCCTTTTTTGATTTTACTCTAAAATTTAGAAATTAAGATAAATTATTTTAAATTCATAATAATATCACTTTGCTGTCTTAAGAATTTTATCTGGCACTCTTATGTGTTTGTGCAAGTAAAACTGAAAGTTCCAAATGTCACAAAGATGTACTTTGCCATAAGGAAAGTGGACAAGAATGGACGTATTATATTTCTCATTAAGAATATATTGCATAACCCTTGCACAGAGAAAAGAAAAAGTTACATATATAACCTAATTTTGATTGCCAAAATTGAAGCACTCTACATACATATGCATTTAAAATTCCTAAATAACCATCAAATTTGGATGAAACAAACAAGATTATGTCTTCCTACTCCCTTAAACATTATAGATTCACAAAGCTTGATATTAGCTTACAAATATAGGAATTTTTAAATGTATCTAAATACATAAGAGATTTATAAATGTACAGTTAATTTAAATGTGATATAAATCTCTTTGCTTTAGATAAATGTTACTTCCTATTTTATACATGTTTTCATGTCAGCTAGCAACCCTAAATTTATAGAGCATGGCTTCCTAAACAAGATAGATCATAGATTATAAACTAAGCATAAAATTATTGAATTATAAAACATTTGTATGTATCTAAATATTTCTCTTATTTTTTTATAAAAAAATTGAAAAAAAAATTAAACTTTTAAACAGTATCTAATATGGGTAATATAGAAAAATAAGTTATTGATGAAATCATGTAACCAGACTCTTAGCTAGGAACATAGCAAAATAAACAGCTAAGAAACTTTGAGACCTCTACTTGAAATTTTAAAACATAAAGCAAAGCATATATTTAGTAAGTCTAGATCTGAATGGATGAGATTTATAAATTTAAAATATAGTCATAGTTATCTATGTAATTTAGCTTTTTAACTATATACTAGAATTTTGAGATTTCTAAGCACATATGCCTTTGATCAGTTTAATTGACTGCAAATTAGTTGATACTCAAAAGTTCAAAACTTAATGACCTTAAGTGTAATTATCTAAGGAGTTAGATAATCAGTTAGATAAATGAATCACTTGTTAAAATATAACATTCTCAGATTATCAAATCCAAAAGTACCTATGTCAACTGTACATTAGTCAGTACCAGGTTCATGGGAGTTTATAATTTATAGGCTGGGACTTTGTGAACTGGGGCCTGGGGTGGCATGATTCATGTTAGGTGTCATGTCCATGCCCAGGGCAGTAGAATCAACAGGAAACCAGGAAGGCACACACAAGTGAAGTGACCAACAAAATCACAGTTGGAGGTTCAGAATCCAAGAACATGGATAAGAGCTCTAATTTAAGAAAAGCAGTATAGAGAAGTAGCGAAAGGCCAGGAATCTCAGAAAACAACCCAAAGGCACAAGAATAGATGCAAGAAGACCTTGATCATTGGGTCCCTGTTCTGTCCCAGACAGGTTACTTCCTGATCACCACCTTCCTGAGCCAAAATCAGTTCCAAAGTTGCTATGAGCCCTGGGCTGATCCAGGATAAGAAGCAAAGATTTAGACAAGACAGACTAATCACTTCATTGCTCTCTACAAATAGAGTATGTGGTGGAAGGGAGAATAGTTCTTTTCAATATTAATTATGACTTTGGTGAATCCAAAGCTTACATGCTAGCATCAAAGGCATGGAAAATATTTTCAATAATGCCCAAAGAATATGCCTTTGGCCAACAAGTATCACAGTTACATGTGTGTATTAGCCTTCCAGCATATATGGAGTCATAACTTTCACAACCGCATCTTCAGTGAAATAAAAGAGAGAAAAGCTGTTGCTGAAACTCTTGACTCCAGAGTAGCATCAATAAATCAGTATAGAAAGAGAAGAAAGTTAGTACTTCTCTTTAACAAAAATGTATTGCCCCACAACATGACAGACAAAAGAAAGAAAGATAGATAGATATAAATCTGATCTAAATATCCTAGAAAACATAAAATCAAGGCATCATTTAAAATCATCTTGCATTGGAGGTGCTTCACAAGCGAGTCCCATTGACCTTGCCCCTCTGATCTGTGAAGTTCAATTCAATGTGGTTGAAGGCACGATTATCAGTTCCAAGATCCTCCACTGGATGAGATTTATAGCTTATATCATGATGCTTCTAAAAGAAAATGTTAACATGGTGATTAGGAAAAACAAGAAACTTCATTTATTTAGTGACAAATCATTCTTACTACTGTTTCTATTTCTGTAAACCAACTTTGCAACCTACTGAGGGAGAGAAGTACAATGGATATAAATCACAGATCATTGTCAGAGGATAAGATAAATACCTTCCCTGTCCATCCCTGTTCAAAAAGAGGCTGAGGACTAGTGTTCTATTCAGGGAATAAAGCCCAGTTTTCTAATTTAAGGTAAATGCAAGTCAACTTACTTTCTTAAAAATATCAAAATTGGATAAAAAGTCCTGTTTGGTTAGTAAGAATCTGGGGTCTAAGTTCTGTTTTCTTCCCCCTGGAGGGAAAAACAGAAAAAACACAACAACATTATTACATTGCTAAAATGATGCCTGTAACTACACATTGACATCCCATCATACAAGCATTTAATTTATATACATTCAACTCTATGGACTCATAGAACATGAAGAGAAAAAGAAACTTTTAATCCATGCTGAAGATTTAGCCTATCATTGTCCTTCAGTCTCTCACTGTGATAAATATGGGCCTTGTAAGGTGAGAGACGGAGAGAGAAAGGGGTGGGAATAGATAACTAGCTCTTAAAAGCAAGGCAACTGCTTCAGCTAGTGCTCAACAAGAGAGTCATCTGCACCTATTCTGATAGAAAATCTGGCTTAAAAGCATCTTTCATGATCCACCAATAAAATATCAAACCATCTGTCTTTGCTTCATCTAGCAGAGCTGCCTTTACCCAATTCTGTGGCTACAAATATCAATGTGTGTGAAGAAATGCAGGAAATTATGAACTGTTGAATAATTAACTGAAAATCAGTATACTTACTGATGTTTGATTCAAATCCTCTTCCCTAAGATTTTGCTTCATGAAGAATAATTCTTTATTTGGTATCTTATTTGTGGATCAAGAGGATGCTTTTAAAAACTGTGTATGTGGTTCTCAAACAACCTGTATCCAGATCATCTAGGAGATGTGCTTACTATGTAGATTCCCAGACTCCAGTCTGGATTGACTAAGTTAGAACCCCTGTTGCCAGGGCCACTGAATCCTGATTTCTGCCAAGTTTCCAAGATGATTTTTATGCCCTCTAAAGTTTGAGAACCACCACTTTGATACAAGTACTAGACTTTTAATTATGAGAATCTTTATTTTTGGAGATTAGACCAGCTTTAAATTCATCCATTCAACATTACTGAGTACCTACTATGTGTTAAGATTCTGCTAGATGCTGTAGACACAGAGATGAATAAGACAATCACTACCTTCATGGTTCATGGGCTACTTACAAAAATATCTGTCCACATTTAACTGATGAACAGTATGTTTCAAATATATTTCCTAAGGAACTTTAGAATTGTATGTTCCCAGGTTTTTTTCAAGGTGCTCACTGAGGCTATGGAGTAGGAATAAGTTATTTATGAAATTAATGAAGGTAATTTTTTCATTATTGGATGTCTGCTCACCTAGATAAAGCATTCTTTTTTTAAAATAAAAGACATAACTGTGTACAGTTATCAGAATCAATGCATTTAAGGGGGAGAGGGAATATTGAAAGAGAATACTCTCATATTCCATTTTCTTTTTTAAAAGTGAGGGTAGACTAAAGTTCAAGGTCAAATAGTACAAGAAGAGAGATTAGGTTTATTTTAGGTCTGCACAATTGGGTAATTAGTAATAAAAGTTTAAAATATGTCTTAATATATATCAAAAGAGATAAGGAATAAACCTACTATGCTGGTGATTTCTACTTAGAAAAAGCACAGTGCTTTTAGAAGAGAAAGATAATACTTTAACATAACTGAGAAGTAACAAATAGTTACAAACTTTATAATTAATACAATGTCACAGAAGTTTGAAACACAGAGCTTTACAGGTGTCAAAAAAATAACAGTCAAGGGGCTGGGATTGTGGCTCAGTGGGTAGAGCACTCGCCTAGCACGTGCGAGGCCCGGGTTCGATCCTCAGCACCACATAAAAATAAACACATTGTGTACAACTAAAGCAAATAAATAAATATTTTAAAAAAAAAAACAGTCAATACTATGATTTTTATGAAATGGCACAGCACTGGCAGCTTTGTAGCATAAAGCAAGCAAAGACATCGGACAAATCTGGATAAGTATAAGATTTCAGACTAATTATAACACCTTGATAAAGAAGGAAGTGCAGGCTTCCCCTAATTTAGGTGCTAAGGATATATATGTGGGAGAGGATGTGGGGAATTAGGGAGCTCAGCCCTTTCACCAACTACTACCCCAGCCAGAGTCACTGTGATGTCTCACCTGGATTACTGCAATAGCCTCCTGCCTGCCTCATTCCCTACAGACTATTCTCAAAACTGGAACAAGTGCTTCTTTTAGAATTACTGGAAAATTAATTGAAAAAAGTCCACATAGTAGACCTAAAAGAGATAGAAAATTGGAGAGAAAAGACAAGAAAATAAGAGGAACTGTGCATCTCAAACATTTGACTAAATAGGAGTTTCCAGAAAGAGAAAACAGAAAATGGCAAGAAATTACAAAAGAAATAAGATAAGAAAATGCCCCAAACTGGAGGACACGGGTCTTCGGATTAAAAGGGCCCTGCTGAGGGCTGAGGGCAAGCCAATAGTTATGAAAATGGGTCACATGAAAGGGTTAAAGTAGCATGGCATTGGCAAGCCACAGAAACCCAGTAACATACAAGAAAATTTAGATGTCCTCTCAGAACATAGGTGAGTTATTTTCAATTTAGAATTTTTTTTTTCAGACATGCAAAGTTTCCAAAACCTCTTCTGTTGTCTACCCTTTCTCAAGAATGTGCTCCATTCAATTAAGGAAGTAAATAGGAATCAGAGCTAGTAGGATATAAGCGCTAGTGAACCCAACACAGGAAGGAGGCCAAGAGAATTCACACAAATGAAGACAAAATAAATTCCCAAGATAAAAGCTCCATAGCAATTTATACTATGTGTATTATCAGTTGGATTTAAAAAAAAAAACATATAGTTTTTAAAGTCTATGAACATTTTTAGGAAGCTTTTATACTATGCTTAGACATTAAGATTACAATTATTACCCCTTCGTGTTTATACATTTTTACAGCTTACCAAGAACCAGTATGGGACAATGAAAAGATTCTGACATAGGGTTGCTATAAAAATAATGTACAAAATTCTTTGTAGTAGCTATATACAGTTTTTTTGAAACACCTTAGTTTTATCTCATAGCAACCTGTGAGGTAGGGTGGTCAACTATTATCATAAGAAAGCTGCACATAAGAAAGCTGAGTTTCAAGTTAGTTATGTGACTTGTCTAGGTTCATGCAGCTACTAAGTAAAGAAACCAAGATTCAAACATAAATATGTCTTCTGATTTCAAGTCTGGGCTCTCAAATCTCCCATGAGTAAAGTGAAAGAAATAATTAAGCTAGTTGTTAACAATATCAGAGTAAGATAACATTAACAGCTATATAACAGATATAGGAAAAACTGATAGACAAATGCAAAAATTCTAATGTTAAAATAATTACCTGTTGATAAACTGATAAGCATCCCCACAAATATCGTTGCCAAAGTTCCAAGAGTGCTGAAGTACAGATATGATAAAGAATACCAATTATCCATCAGTGGAGTCCTAAAACATAACAAAAGTATAACTGAGGATTTCAGGTAGGGCTGGGGATGTAGCTCAGTTGTAGAGCACTTGCCTATCAGGCACAATGATTTTATGTAATACTACTAGTGTTATGGTTGGATATGAGGTACACCCTGAAAAACTGTGTTAATGCAGGAATGTTCAGAGATGAAATGATTCAATTATGAGAGCTGTAACCTAATCAATCCATCCTAGTTTGAATGGACTGACTGGGTGGTAATTGTAAGCAAGTAGGTATGGCTGGAGGAGGTGGGTTGTTGGGGCCAAACCCTGGAAGGGTAATCTTCCCTGCAGCCCCTCTCTCCCTCTTTATCTCTGTTTAATTACCCCACCATGAGCTGAGCAGTTTTCTTCCACTGGGCCCTTCCCCCATGATATTCTGCCTCATCTGGGGCCCAGAGCAATAGAGTCGGCTATCTGTGGACTGAGACCTTTGAAACCATGAGCCCCCAATAAACTTTTCCTCCTCTAGGTTGTTCTTGTCAGGTGTTTTGATCACAGCAATGCAAAAAGTTGACTAAAACAAACAGCGACTATAAATATGTGTCAATGATTCATAAAGCAAAGTAAAAACATAATATTGAATAATGTCATAATCTGCTGCTCTGATTTCCACTTATGAAATTGGGAATTAAAAGTCTGACTTCAACTTGACCATACACTTGACAAAGGACTTAAAATGTCCCAAGAATGAGGTTTCAAACTAATTATAGCCCAGGGGAAACATGGGACATGAGACCACAATCACCTAGGGCCTCTGACCTCACATGGCAGGTCTCTGTGGACTCCCCGATGCCATAAAGATAAACAATCCCAGTTAAAACGTTTTCTTGCTTATCAAAATTCTCACCTTAAACATATAACACAGGTGACCAGCAAACAATCAATATCCTCTGCTATTCCCGTTGACCAACACAATTGTAACAACCAGTTTTCTGTCACCTTCTGTCTGTTCATTTTTTTTTTCTTTGAAGTTGTTGTATATATAACAGTAGCATGCACTACAATTCATAATATACATCTAGAGCACCTTTATACATATCACTGTTTGTATACAAAGTATATTCATACTATTCATGTCTTCAACCATGCATTTAGGGTAATGATATCCATCTCATTCTACCATCTTTTGGGTTTTTTTTTTTTCCCTTTATACCCTCTTGCCCCCTCCTTTCTCCTCCCTCCCCATTGATCTTTCTAGTGTTCCTCTAATCCTTCTATGTTCACCAACCCAACCCCTCTGTGAATCAGCCTCCTTATATCAGAGAAAACATTTGGTATTTGGATTTTGGGGATTGGCTAACTTCACTTAGCATTATATTCTCCAACTTCATTCATTTACCTGTGAATGCCATTTTTTATTCTCTTTTATTGCTGAGTAATATTCCATTATGTAAATATACCACATTTTCTTTATCCACTCATCTACTGAGGGGCATCTAGGTTGGTTCCATAACCTAGCTATTGTGAATTGTGCTGCTACAAACATTGATGTGGCTGGATGTGTCCCTGTAGTTTGCTGTTTTTAAGTCCTTTGGGAATAGACCAAGTAGTGGGATGGCTGGGTCATAAGGTGGTTCCATTCCCAGTTTTCCAAGGAATTTCCATACTGCTTTCCACAATGGCTGCACCATTTTGCAGTCCCACCAGCAATGTATGAGTGTGCCTTTTCCCCCACATCCTCTCCAACATTTATTGTTGTTTGTTGTTTGTGTTCTTTTTTTTTTATGTGTGTGTGTGTGTGTGTGTGTGTGTGTGTGTGCTGGGGATCGAACCCAGGGCCTTGTGCATGCAAGGCAAGCACTCTACCAACTGAGCTATATCCCCAGTTCCTTGTTTGTGTTCTTAATAGCTGCCATTCTGATTGGAGTAAAATGAAATTAGTTTTGATTTGCACTTCTCTAATTACCAGAGATGTTGAGCTTTTTTTTTTTTATGTATTTGTTGATTGATTATATATCTTCTTCTGAGAAGTGTCTGTTCAGTTCCTTGGCCAATTTATTGATTGGGTTATTTGTTTTGGGTTTTTTTGTTTGTTTGTTTTGTTTTGTTTGGTGTTAAGATTTTTAAGTTCTTTATATAGTCTAGAGGTCAGTGTGCTATCTTTTTTATTTTTTTTAAGTCTATAAAAACCCAAACCCCTCAGATGCCCTTTTTGGTAACAGTTATTCTGAGCAATGAGGATCCATATTTTTTCCCTGGGTGTCCATCTTCATTTTGGCTCAAACAAACTCTTGGTTCTCACACTCGGTCTTTTAGGTTGACATACTACTATAGTTTGAATAAATGTCCCACAAAGCTCTACGTGTCAAAGGTTTGGTCCCAAGCCCATGGCACTACTGGGAGTGGCAGAATCTAAAGGAGATAGGACCTACTGGAATGAAGTTAGTCAATGGGAGGTGCCTACAAAGGGAACACTGGGACCTCAGCTGTTCCTCTCTCTCTCTCTCTCTCTCTCTCTCTCTCTCTTTTTCTTTCTTTCCATTTGCCTCTTGGCCTCCACCAAGTGAGCAGTCCTCCTCTGCCATGCAGTCCTGCCATGATGTACTGTGCTATCTCAGGTTCAAAGTAAAAGGGCCAAGTGACCATGGACTGAAACCTTTCAAACTGTGAACCAAAATAAACCTTTTCCCTTATTAAGTTGATTATCTCAGGAATTTTATTACAGCAACAGAAATCTGGCTAATGCATACACTAAAATGCGGTCTGTGTTTGTTCATTCAACTCTGCATTATGTTCCAGGCACTGTTCGTAATGTTGGAGTCAACTGTAAGTAAGTAGATAAGGTTCCTGTCTGCATAAAGTTCACATTCTAACAGGGAAAGAAATTCAATCAACATGTAAACAAATTAACAAACATAATTTCCACTGGTAGAAAGTGCTATAAAGAAAATAAAGAAAGGTGGGACAGGGAAGGATTATACTACAATGATAGATCAGAGAAAACCTCTGGGAAGAAATAACATTTGAACTGAAATCTGAATAACAAAAAGTTCTTGAGGAAAGCACCCCAGAGAGAGGTAACACCAGCTGAGCAAAATAGTGAACAAGACACAGAATGGTACAAAATGGAAGGTAGGCAGGGGATTTCCAAGTTTAGATGGGTAATGGCAAACTTTGCAGCATTTTAACTGGAGGACTGATACAATATGATCTGGTTTTTTTTTTTTTTTTTTTTTTTTTTTGTGGTACCGGGGATTGAACTCAGGGGCACTCGACCACTGGGTCACGTCCCCAGCCCTTTTTTTTTTTTTTTTTTTGTATTTTATTTAGAGACAGGGTCTCACTGAGTTGCTAAGTGCCTCACCATTGCTGAGGCTGGCTTTGAACTGGCGATCCTCCTGCCTCAGCCTCCCAAAGTGCTGGGATTACAGGCGTGCGCCACCGCGCCCGGCAATATGATCTGTTTTAAAACGACTGCTCTAGGATTCCACTTTAAGTTTTAATGGAGAAAATTGAGAGACCAACCATCCTGCTAAGAACAATATATAAAAACTGGAGAATGGGGAAGGAGGCAAGTTTTTGAAGACATCAGAGGGATCAAGGGAATGAGAATTTGAGGAACCAAAAGTGCAGAAAGAAGGGAAACAATGAGGTGAACTAACGGGATAATATGGCCCTGGACCAAAGACTGACAAATTAGAACAGAATATAGAATCAAGAAACAGAGCCACAGGAAAACTGTCATTTGGTTTGCATTAATTTAGCTACCAGTGCATTGCAATGGACCAACGGGGGAGTCTTTTTAATAACTGGTGTTTGGTTTACTGAATATCTATATTAAAAAAAAACTAAAAAAAAAACTAACCTTGATCACTCCACCAAATTCATTCCCAAGTAGTTACATTTCCTAAATGTAAATTGTCAATAATAATGTTTTTAAGTGAAAAATTAGAGGAATGTTTATAACATCAGAGTAGGTAATTATTTCTTCAATAAGATATGAAATATAGAAAAAAGCAATAAATTGAACTTAATTAAAATTAGGACATTCTGAGGACCAAAATGTATTAAAAGAATGAAGTTGAAAACTGATGTGTTTGTTTCATCTGCTTACTCGTTGTTGATTTTTAATTTGAACCAGTTGCCAACATGTAAAAATTAGGAAAATTTACACTAACATTGAGATTGTTCCATGCATTTACATCTGTAGTATTAAGAGAGAAAATGCAAAATAAGAACTAACCAATCTGTTGTTTGTTTCTAAAGTGAATATTTTGATATTGTTTCTAAACACATCTTCATCCCTCATCCTCATTTGTTTCTTCATTCTGCAATATAAACTGTTTCCCTGGTCCCTTGTGTTCAATCTGTCCACCTGGTTAACTCTAGCTCATGTAATACTCTGTTAAGTTAAATGTGTCCCTCAAAAGTTGATGTGTCAGAAACTTAATCCCTGAATTCATGGTGGTAGTATTTGGAAGTGGGGACGGTGGGAGGTAATTGGGATTAAATGAGGTCATGAGGCTCAGTCCCCTTTGATAGTATTAGTGGCTTTTTAAGAAGAGGAAGAGAGATTAGAGCTTCCATGCTCCCTCTTCTAGCCATGTGATGCCCTCTGCCATAGTAGGATGCAGCAGGAAGGCCCTGACCAGTTTGGGAGTGGATGCCAAGCAGATGCCTGCACCATGCCCTTGGACTTCCTAGCCTCTACAATAGTGAGAGATACATTTCTTTTCTTTATAAAATTTCCAGACCATGGTATTCTGATAAAGCAACAGGAAACATAGTAAGACAGATTTCCTTGACACCACCCAGGAAGTTAGGCTCTTCCTCCTCCTGGCCCCCATAATAGTCTAGGAATACCACTTATCACAACGTATGGTTTATTTGCTAAATTTCTTGTTCAACTTCCATTTTAGTCCTTTTCTGTGATAAGAATGACTTTTAAGATCTTCTGCATTAAACCAACTCTGCATTCTTCAGGTATTGGTACATCTCTGAGTCTTCACTTTCATCTATAATCAAACTTAGTTTTCATTCATTCTTTTAACAACTAAATGAGTACTTATTAGCTATTTATTATGTGCTAGTTGTTATAATTATCATGCTCACTGAGTTTATCATTTGATAACATATCCTCTCAAGTTAGACTATGATTTCTTGGAAAGTAGAAGCCACAGGAATGAGACAAAGAGACATTCTAAATATTAAATGGTCAGCTAAATTATTTTTTGTTGTTGTTTGCTTGCTTGCTTTGAAGTGCTAGAGGTCAAATCAAGGGCCTTGTACACACTGGACAAGTACTTCATTACTGCACTATATCTTATTATCTTATTTATGTTATAAATAATATACAAAAGTGATTATTATGGTACTAGTCACATAGTAAGCCTTGGCTGATTTATTCGTTTCAGTAATCCAAATAACCATTTTGCCTTAGACTTTTAAGTTAAAGGAGATATTTACAGAATTGGGACAAATGCTAAGAAAAATTCAGGATGTCCTCTTCCTTAGCTTCCCTTATTCTCTCCTCCCTTTCTGACTAGTGACTTTCCCAACCCCTCCCATTAGTGCTTTCATTCTTGTCCAGACGGCCTCGCAAGGTGTTTTTGCCTCTCTCTACATACATAGCGCCTCATTTTGCCAGCCAAATGTGCCTCAGACTCTGGAAATACCTTTTCTCTCCACACATGGAGAGCTTCCCTGCCTTGAACTCCCCTGGAAGTCCCACTAGTAAGCATTCTCATAGCTGAATCCCCTCCACGACAAGAAGGGCTTTGCTAATAATGGCTGTGTGGCAACATTCTTTCTTCCAGGAGTGGGTCTATTTTAAGAAGGAGACACCTTATCTAGATGCTAAAGCAATGGATCTCTAATATTGTTATTCTGTGCAAGCTGGCACCATGGCAACACTTTGGGGACAGTGGCCTTATTTTTGCATTCCTCAAGCATCCACAAGATTTGTGCACTTTAAGCCTGTACTTTTACAAAGTCTTGCCCTCACACTGTTGTCTATTCAAATAAGACATTCCTCTGCCCTCAGGTCTATATCATTTCATTAAGTGTTCCTCTGTAGGAGGATCATGAGTTCAAAGACAGCCTCAGCAACTGTGAGGTGCTTAGCAACTCAGTGAGACCTTGTCTCCAAATAAAATACAAAATAGGGCTGGGGATGTGGCTCAGTAGCCAATTGCCTCTGAGTTCAATCCCCGGTACCAAAAAAAAAAAAAAAAAAAAAAAAAAGATCCAAGCCAAATTCAACATGATCCGAGCCAAATTCACCAGGTCCCTTTCTAAAACTCAACTTCCTCACAGGATTGCCGCCTTTCAACACCGGGTACCATCGACCCCTGGTCCCTTAGTCCAGATCCTTCTAGACTTTGTAATCCCATTACCTTTTCCATATCACTTTTAACCAATCATGTATGTATATATATATACTTTATGTATATATAATATATACATGCATTTTTTTTGCTTAAATATACATATATTTGTACTACATAACTAAAAACTCCAGGAAGAAGGTAACAGCTGTAAGTAAGTCATTGCTAGTGTTAAAGATTCCCAATCTTCCTTTAGTCAGTACATATTTTAGGCATCTCTTTCGCCCTCTGACCAAAAGACCTGACAAGAACAATTAGAGGAGGAAAAGTTTATTTTGAGGTTCATGATTTCAGAGGCCTCAGTCCATAGATGGCCAACTTCATTGCTGTGGGTCTGAGGTGGGGCAGGACATCATCCTGGTGGAAGTGTGTGGCAGAGGGAAAGCAGCTCAGAACATCTTATCAGGAAGCAGAGAAAGACTTTGGCCCTCACCAGGGACAAAATATATACCCCAAAGGCACACTCCAATGACCCACCTTCTCCAGCCACACCCTACCTGCCTACAATTATCACCCGGTTAAATCCCTATCAGAGGATTGATGTACTGATTGGTTAAAACTCTCATAGCCCAATCATTTCACCTCTAAACTTTCTTGCACTGATTCACACATGAGCTTTTGGGGGGCAACTATCTAAACCACAACAGTAAAGGATCTATTTCAAAGATACATAAACAATATTTTTTTTTATAATTGAGTTTTTCATTGTAAAAGTTTTTCAAAGAGAGATTATTCTTTAAGCAGCTAGACCTGGTATTTGGTAGAGTTCATCCATAATAGAATTTTTGAATTAATATTCAAGGCTCCTTTTGATCTTTAGATAAAACAGAAATTGCTGTACAAATAAAGAAAATATTGATTTGTCTTTTGCTATTGCTGAATAAGATATTATAGCCAGAAAAGCACGTGGGCTATACCCATTCCAGAATCAGGAGAAACATAGTGTTACAGACAAGACAAAAAGCAACTGGAGTTCTTTGTTTGTCATATAAATTTTAAAGATATATTTTAAAACTCAGTACCTTTCAATATTGTGTGCTTGAAAAGCACTAGTAGAAAATGGCATTGCAGTGGCCGTCATCAAATGTGTCCTATTGTATGTGCTGTTGCAGCCATAGGTTTCAAGAGGTAATGGCACAGTTCTCTCAGGAAGTGGAGGATACAGTTGAGCTCCAATTCCAACCCATAAGGAAATGGCAAATCCAGCCAACAGGCCCAAAAGTGCTCCCTAGAGAAAGAAAATGCTTTTGAAAGAAAAATACAGAGTGCTTTGAAATGGTAATTACCATGAAGAAGTTCAGTTCAACATGATCCAAGCCAAATTCACCAGCTCCCTTTCTAAAACTCAACTTCCTCACAGGATTGCCACCTTTCGACACCAGGTACCATTGGCCCCTGGTCCCTCGGTCCAGACCCTTCTAGACTCCGTAATCCCATTACCTTTTCCATATCACTTTTAACCAATCATGAATTCCCACCCATTTTTCTTTTCAAATGTCACATACTTTCATTTTTTTCCTCTGTTCCCATGGCCAGCATTCTTCTCTGGCCTTCTCTTCTTTTCAGATCCAAAAAATAAAAAACAGTCACATAATTGACTGCAAGGTAATTGTCATCTACATTTCATTTAATCTGAACAAATGGCACTCCACATGTGCAAAGATAGCACATCCGGTTTATCCTTATGTTTAACAACAGGCATGATTGTAACTGAGCTGTAGGACAATTAGGAGGAAACTAACAAACCATTTTTAAAAATGACTGTGATAGTGCCTTCAACAAAACCAAGACTTTCTAAAGGTAAATGGAGACAGAGAGGGGAGAATTTGGTCAGCTGTGCCCTCTGAAGATATAAGACTCAGGTACACTCCAAAATAGGAAGGTTGATAATCTTTGGGTGAAAAACTTAGATATGATAAGAAGAGATGCTTCCTATGGGAAGAAAAATAGTATCTATTCCCCCCACCTCTTCCTCAAAAAGGCAAGTAGGACCTAGTCATCTACAGCTCCTTTTGGAGGACATTTGTGGTAGCAACAAATGTCAAGAATCCAAAGCTGATCTTTTTTTTTTTTTTCCTCACTCAACAAACCATTATACATTTCGTAATGCAAAGATTCTTATCAAAGCTTCAACTTTCTGAGCATGACACAGTGTCAAAACACTGTTTAATTGTGTGAATTTCTACCAAACTAGTTTTTTCATGATACTTCATCAATAATTTTATTAAAATAATAATAATAACAACACTTATTAATATCTGCCAATTGCCAATGCCTTGTAAGGAAAATATAATTCTGCATGTTGAGTTGTAGTCCAATAGTTACTCTATAAACATCTGTAATAACTACACATACATTCTTATTTTTTCCTGAACTTCATCATATAGCAGAACTGAACCAGTGAACTTTCTCCTTTCAGAGAAGTAGCCTTAAGAGAAATAATTTGTATTTCATTTTTTCAAATAAAACTTAGATGTCCTAAGCCCAGATATGGCTATGTAGGTGTAGGAGCCCTGTTTGGGGATTGGCGACTACATGTAGGAGAACAGAGATATTACCTCCTTCTGGATAATGTTACTAATTATAATCACCTCTTATGGGCTAGACACCATGTTTTTAAGGTAGAGTTATAAATATCAGATGTACAAACTTTCTGGTCTTATTATTATTATTATTACCTTATTATTTCTCTTTCCTGTACTATGGCTACTCACAGGTATCCTCAGTTTTATTGTCCTTAAAACTCTCATGTCTAAGCCTAATGATCCCCTTCCTTAAATCCTAGCCATTAATTCTTAAGAAGGGCAAGAAGATAAATGCATGAAAACTGTTTCTCCATTAACTATATCATAGATATTTAAATTTTCACTGTATGATTCTGGAAGTTTCCATTCAGCTTCATACACACAAGGTCTCAATGCATATTCCTTCATTGTACCCTCCAACAAAGCATCAAAGTCAAGTGAGAAATTTAAGTCACCAAGACAAGTAACAAATGACAGATCTTAAAGCAACCATATATTTACAATGGGGGGGTGGGGTGGGGTGTAAAACTGCCTCTTGAGTTGGAAAAGTAAACTTTACAAATATTCATTTTTTATACTTACAATTGAGTTGGCAAAGGGTACCAAAATGCCCAAAGAAAACAAGCCCAACAGTGGTCCACCAACCATGCCAAATATGCTGAGCGCTGCCTACAAAAAATAATATAAAGTTAGAAATTATCAATTTCAAATCCAAACAAAAATGTTTCAAAGTAATTTCATCAAGATGAGGATTTTAAGTATTCAACCCCTCCTGAAAATCAGAATTGGATTCACGGCAGCCTTGTCATTGGCAAAAGGGTCACTGGAACTTGGAAACTTGTGCTTCTCAATTCAGTTGTCCATCTCTTGCTTCAGGCACCCTCAAAAAAGGCAATAAAAGGCAAGAAGACCGAGTCATGAGACAATGAGAGCCCTCGAATGGATGCCCAAGTCAAGACCACTCCTCTTGCGCCTGTTCTGACAGAGGGCAGCACTTGCTTTGCTCTGGTAGTCTCAAAATACTCCTCAGAGCAAGACTGAGGATAAGCACTGCTATTGAGCAGTGATGGTGATGAAAGTCAGGTGCCATTCCTCATCTGGTTCCCTAGGGGTGGGGCTAGAATGACAAATATGAGTAAAACAAAGATGAACCAAATGATGCAGAAATATATTTAAAATCTAGTTGGATAACTGTAACATTTGCATTGATGTAGAGATGCTAAATCCATGAGAATGAAAATGATTGACAATGTGAAACATGATTAAATGCAAATAACTGAAGCTTCTAATACATGCACATCCCCAACAGTCTTTATGAGTAGGGGAAAGGGGAGAAAAAGGAAAGGTTTGTCAATAAGCACTAAATTACAGTTTTATAATAAAAATAAGTTCTGGCGTCCTGAGGCACAGAAGAATGACTATAGATAATGATATGACAATGGACTGTGTATTTCAAGAAAGGTAGAAGAAATGGTAAATGCTTCAAATGATAAATATATTTACCCTCATTTTAACATTACATAATGTGGACATGTATTGAAACATCCCATGAAACCCCATAAGTATGTACAACTTTACAAATTAATTAGAATAAAGAAATAGACAAGACCATAAAAGGAAGAATTGGGTATATTTTGGTTTGTCTATAGGAAAGGAGAATAACAAAAAAAAAAAAATGAATGAATCAAAGAGAAAATATCAAGTCAAAGAAATGCTAAAAGGTATGGACTGTAGTCCTTGATTAAAGCAAATTTTAAAGTCTGTCTTGTGAATTACAGAACGAAGGGTGGGCACTGATGAGACACACGACCCACGAAGCCAGTTACGACAGGATGACATATGAGCCAGTTTTGGAGACACAAGGCAGATATTCAAATCAGAATCTGATAGAGGTGTGGGAAGCCATCCATGAATTACATGAGGGTCTTCTCTCAGTATGGGTGCCAGGGAGATTTAGGTTTGGCATTGCAAACTATCCATGGCTCTCCCAGCAATAGATTGCCCAATGCATGTGACCTATATCTCCGCTCTGCTATGAAGATACCTCCTAGTAGCTCCCGAGATGGGAACCGAACAGCCCACCTTTAACCTTTTTTGGTGAGGAACATTCTATGGAAGGCCTTTGATGTTTCCTGATATAAATAAAGCAGGTGTGGGCTCCATTTTGCCATAGTATAGAAGCTCGATCCGTCTGATTGGCTTGCCCGTCCTGCCCCAGCTTTTGAAACTATTTTCTGTGTCCTGTGGTTTTCTCGTCATTCTATTTTTCCTAGTTTTTATTTCTCAGCCAGCCCATTCCACCGAAGGGAACTCCATTTCTGCTGCCTGCGTGGGATGAGGGCAAGATAGAGGAATAAGACCTTGATTTGCAACGAATTAAGAAAGAACTGGCTTGGGGTTATAATGGTTCTGCCAGAACATCTCATTGTATACAATCAGACCAGAACCAAAGTACTGAAAAAAGAAAAAAGCAATCTGAATAAGAACTAATAGCAGTAATGCTGGAGAAAAGCACACTCGGAAATAGTTTAATTCATTATGGTTACGTGTGCTGGATAGGCCTGGAGCTTCTGTACCAATTCATTTGCTCATATAATGAGGGATGAGATCAAACTATTTTGACCACTTGTATGCTCAAAGCAGCAACCAATCAGAATGGACCCAAGCCTGAGGACTGAAGCAGGATTCTGGAGGGCTCCAGCTTTGATCAGCATTAACCTTTGTTTCTAGATCATGAAGAGGTGCAAAAGTCCCAGAGGAGGAGCCCGCATAGTCAAAGAGTACCCAAGGTGATCAGATAAGTGGGTATTTATGTGCCAGTAGCTAAATAGGTACATTCAAGCTGAATTTACTAAATGCCTACATTTTCCTGGGCACCGCAGTAGCCACCAGATGTCCCATACAAAGGTGAACAACAATGACATAATCCTCTCCCTCATGAAATTACAGACCACTTAGTAAAACAAACATCAAACACATAATTGCAATAAAGCATGATATTGGAGATAATAAAGGAAGTGCTGGCGCTCTGGTCACATTTAGCATAAGCAAACTCAAACTTAGCCAGGTAACAGGAAGGTCTGTTTGAGTAAATAACGTTTAAGTTGAAGAATAAATAAAACTTAAGCAGTTGAGATAGAAAGGAAGGTTGCTCTGGGCAGAGCAGGGGTCCAGTGCTGGGGCATACATGCTAAAGATGGCAGAGTACACACCAAGTTCAGAAAGAAACCTTCCAAAGATCAGCTATCTTCTCCATCCCAACAACTCCCCAGAAGCAGGAGGAATCTTTGCAAAAAAAAAAAAAAAATTCTCTGTAAGAATAAAGCTAACAAGGTTGGGCACAGTGGTGCTTGCCTATAATCCCAGTAGTTCCAGAAGCTGAGGCAGGAGGATTTTGAGTTCAAAGCCAGTCTCATGAAAAGTGAGGTACTAAGCAACTCAGTGAAACCCTGTCTCTAAATAACATACAAAATAGGACTGGGAATGTGGCTCAGTGGTTAAGTGCCCTGGAGTTCAAGCCCCAGTACCCCTCCACACCAAAAAAAAAAAAAATTATAAAAATAAAAAAAATAAAAAAATAAAGCTAACAGATGCTTCAGGAGGTGAGGGACCCTTAGGGTAAAACAACACACACATACAAAAATGAATTTAGGTTTTTCCACTTCTGAGAAGATAGAGTGGACATATTTTTTCTCTATTCCACTTGCTAATAAAGCTAAAAATCCTGAACACTACATATAAATTAAACATAAAAAGAACATGAAAGGAATCTGAAAGGTGGAGAAAAGGCAGACAGGCTACCTCGGGGCCTGACAAGCAACCTGGTGGATTCTCTGAGTTTTCTTTTTGCTTTATATACCCAGTCTTAGAGCTGAGGAAGTCAGCCAACCCAGAAAGAGCTCTAGGTACAGGAAAAAGGGAGAAAGAAAAAAAAAAAAAAGAAAAAAGAAAAAACTCCATCAAAATCCTGCCCTCTGTAAACACAGGACAAGAAAAGGAACAGCCTAGAAAGAGAAAACTTTTAGATGCCAAGGCCTGCTTTCCATCCAAACACCACAGAATAAACTGTCACCCCACCCATACCCACACTAGTAAAATCCAAGTAGGTTGCTGTGATTCCATCCCCCTGCCTATAACAGGGTGTCACAGAAAGCCTAGTGGAAAATCAGGACTTTCACCCAGCAGAACAAAGCCACCTCCGTCATGGTTTCAGTGGACACTATCCTATCCTATCATGTTTTGGAATGTTGGATGGTCCTAGTTCACCAGCTTCCTCAGGGATGACTGCATTGTACATCAAAGATGAGACTCGGGAGGCTGAGACAGGAGGATCACAAGTTCAAAGTCAGCCTCAGCAAAAGCTAGGAACTAAGCAACTCAGTGAGACCCTGTCTCAAAATAAAAATAGGGCTGGGGATATGGCTCAGTGGTTGAGTGCCCCTGAGTTCAATCCCTGGTAACCCTCCTCCCACACAAACACACATACACACACTCACACACACACACAAAAAAGGTGAGTCTTAGAAACCACCTCAAGCAGTTCATTCCAGTTGCATTCTTACAAGTTAGGTAGTTGGTGTCATGGAACAGAAATATTTAGAGGGTCAGATGATTAACTGACCTACAGCCTCTCTATCCTGAGACCATTCTCAGAATTTGGGGGATTCTTCTTTCTTATACATGCATTCAGTACAGTTACTAGGTGCTTCTTTCACGGAGGGAGTTGAAACTATTCTTGCAAAGGTAACCTTTGTCCTAAAGGTTTATAAAAGTTGTATTGGCTGAGGAGATTTTGTTTCTTGGAAATCCCTGGCCCGGGGTTGGAAATCCCCAGGCCAGACTGCATCATAGTGCTAAGTGACACATAGAATTAATCCTGCAAGACACTTGAGTGGGCTTATGGTTGTCACTGAGCCATGATAAGTCTAATAGCGATGCCAGAGCAGCCACTCCAATACACAGGGCACCATCCAGCACACCTAGATGGATGATTTAAGAGGCAGGGCAAAATTTCGACCCAGAGAATTTGAACTGTCAATAGAATAGGCTACTGCATTTCTGAATGAAAGTGAACAATATGACTAAGGGAAGTCGCGTCGGCCACACACATGTTCCAACTCCTGACCCTGAAGAGGTCAATGACTTAGAAAGTACCTGAACTTGAAAGTATATTCCATGGTCATTCCAATCTCAAACATATCTGCTGTTTAGCACATTGAGGAGTCAGTGGCATCTTCAGAATAATCTGGTAGGAACCAAACTGAATTATCAGCAGAGGGCGTAGAGTAGGTCCAGTGTCCAGCTGAACAGTTAAGATAAGGAGAGGGGGGTTCAGCTGGAGATCTAGGGCAGACTCGCCAATGGTGAGGGAAGTTTGTGGTTCAAAAGTAATTTCAGGGTTGACTATAAGGAGTGCACAAATGGCAGAAGGTCAGTGAAGCTGAAAGGTTGGCCCCTGGTGGGTGACCAAAATGACCCATGGTGGAGGATGCCAATGACCTCAATGCCAAGTGATCAATGAATAGTCTGGGAAGGCACAATTAGATGTGAAACATCAGACTGCCTGAAACTGGAAAAGGCAGTGAGCACACTGGTCACATGAGGATGTAAAAGGAATTGAACAGACCCTAGTAGCAGGCTTAGAACTGCTTCATTACAAAGCAATGGCATGTGGGAATGAGTCCGGAGGATTAAGAGGACTTGAAACTAAGCAATAAGGTCTGGAGACCCTGTGTGCTGGGGGTGATATCAAAGATGCTTGATCTTGGGGGTGGTCCAACCAAGCCAAAGTTTGGGCCTTGTCCATCTCAAATGGCTGCCAGTCTCAACAGCTGTTTTTAGGAGTTGGAGGCTATAGAAACAGTGGTGGAGGAGGCCCAAGGGACTACTGGGCAAATACACCAGTAAAGGCTTTACCAGGTGGCAATATGATCAGGGTTGATAGGTTGGTCTGTGCAAACACCCCCCTCCCCCCAGGGCAGCAATGTTATATCAGTCATCTTCCAGTAGATGGAAAAGTTGATGCTCAGCTGTCTAGGTAGGTAGGTGGATGGGCCCTGTCTGTTGAAGTATAATCAGGAAGACTTCGTGAGGTCTTCTGGGAGCACCCTTCAACATTTTACAGCCAACAGAGGTTGCTCTGTCCTTATTTCACATGGCTAGATGGGTCTCATTCCATGGGCAAAGGGCCTGGGGAGGCCTGGAGAGTGGACCCTGGTGTTATAACTCCAGCTTCAAGACATCATCCTGGCATAAATACCAGCCTCCTCTTTGGAGACTGTCTGACCTTATTGGGGCCAGATGGTCTTAGTAACAACAGTGGCAGGTTTTGCTTGTGGGCAATTCCCACAACAGAGGCATGCACAGGAGGCAGCAATAGACCAGAAAGCAGAATAAAAACCCCCAGACCCACTGTGGAACATTCCACAGGGTTTCACAGATATCTTGTTCAGAGACAGTACCTAGCTTCTCCCCCGCCCCCGCCCCTCTCTCTCTCTCTCTCTCTCTCTCTCTCTCTCTCTCAATTCTCCCATAGAAACGAGTGTTAGTACTCACAGTTATTTCATTATAATTGCCAGTGAGTGGTCCTAGTTAACCAAATTCCTCAAGGGTGATTTCTCCCCTTCTATTCAATTTGCCTTAAAGATGGTTCTTACATGCTCTCTTACAGTGCTTTTTTTTTTTTTTTTTTTTTTTTTTTCTCTTTTAGAGGACTGTATTACTAGTAGTGAAATTCACTATAATACACATTTCTTGTTTATACAGTCTAGTTTTTCTTCATGCATAAATACTAAATTTGAAGTTATTGCCTGTTTTTTTTTTTTAATTCTCTTAGATAGTTAAAATGAAATATATCACTTAAAGGGTCTTACAGTGCTCTTACAAGACAGCAGGAAAAAAAAAAAAAAAAGATAGCAAAAGCCAGCCAGTAGCATGGGCCAAATACACTCAGGGGTCAGTCCAATTGGGAGAGTGTCCATCCAGAGACCATTCTCAGAGTCTGGGAGATCCTCGCCCACTTCTTATATCTGTATTCAGTCCATCACTTACTGGGTGTTTCTTTCACAAAGGGAGTGTAAGCTATTCTTGCAAGGTAAGCTTTGTTCTAAGGTTTAGGAGAGTTGCATCTGTGCTGAGGTAGCCTTGTCTGCTGGAAGTCCCTGAGCCAGGACTGGAAATTCCCAGGGACAGGTTGCATCACACTGTTAAGTGACACATGGTATCCACCCTGCAAGACATTTGAGTGGGCCTATGGCTATCTTTAATCTTAATGCCACCAATGTGCATGCTGTACAGAGCACACACACCAGCATAACAAGGAGCACTTCTCCCAGGAGCTAACTGAGGCCAAGTGGGGAACCTGGACTTTTACCTCCAAGTGGCAGTAGTGCTGCAGTACTCTCCCTCACTCTACTGAGGTGGTGTCAGAGAAAGACAGCTGAGATAGACAGTGTAAGATCCAAAGTCTCATCACATAGTATGAAAATTTCCAGGTTTCTATCAACATTCACTTTAGGAGCAAGATCCAAGAAGACCTCAGAAGATTACAGACAATATGATTTAATTTACATAACATTCTTGACCTGACAAAATTATAGCAGTGGAGAACAGAATGGCGATTACTAGGGGTCAAGGAGGGAGTGAGGAGAGAAGTAGGTGTGACTGTGAAGGCAACAGGAGGGATCCTTGGGGTGATGGAATTGTTCTGTATCTTCACTGTACCAATGTCACCATCCAGGCTGTGATGTTGTCAAATCAGAAGTTCCCACTGCAGGATGTTTGTGCAAGATATGAGCATTGAGGGAAACCCAGTAAAAGATATATGCAATCTCTCTGTATTATTGGTTACAATTACATGTAGATCTGCAGTTATCTCAAAATAAAAAGTTCAATTTAAAATTGTTTTTATAAAATAATTTAGTCATCTCTATCTCTTGATACATCCATGTGTAGATGTATATTTGGAGAGAGAAGTCTGGAAGGATGATCACATGAACAAACAACAAAAAAAAAAATTAGTGATTAAGACTTTAACCTTTAGGGGTCAGCTCTTACCTGTAACAAAGTTCCCATGAGTGACGCCAGAGCAGCCATTCCAATACACAGGGCTCCATACAGCACACCTAGATGGATGATTTAAGAGGCAGGGTAAAATTTCAACCCAAAGAATTTGAATTGTCAATAGAATAAGCTACTGCATTTCTGAATTAAAGTGAATAATATGACTAAGGGAAGACAGGCCACACACACACGCCTCAGAGCCAGCAAAACAAGGAAAGAGGTATTGTCCTACAAGATCAGCAGTGTACAAAGAGGACAAATAAAGCCCTTCTATTGTGTCTCAGGATTAGTAATAACCGTAGATTATGCAAGGAAAGAATTCCTGGAATTAACTACAGGGATTTTAAAACTAAGAACTATTGTGTTATTAATTTAATCCTCCATAAACATTTGTCTATAAAGGAAGGCTCAGGTCTCTGTGTTCAGCCTGCCAGAGCTCTGGTCTGGACAATAAGGCAGGAGAGGAGAATCATAAAACATCAGAAACCGGACTCTTCTGACCTTCAGCATTCATTTCTCCTGGGAAGGGGCAATCCACACCACGGGGTGGTTTGAAATCTTAGGCCCTCATAATCTCCATCAGCATCCCCAAGGTTTTCTTGTTAAACTTGCAAAGCAAGGTCACTTCAAGAAAGCTATATTTCCCCTTCTACCAACTTATTTTATCTAAACTTCTTTATGGAAATTCTCAAGCCACCACCAGTTGTGTCAGGCTGTGTAGACTATGGGATTTTTTTTTTCTTCTTTTGATTTTTTTTGGTATTTTCCTAATTTTCTCCCAGGTATATCTGTTGCTTTCAGAATTAGGGAACTATTATTCCCCCAAACCTTTTATTTTGAAAAATCCATCCAGCAAAAGTTACCTGAAATCAGTCCATATAATTTTCCATGCTTAAATTCAAAATATAGAAAAAAATGAATGGGAAATTTCTTATTATGTAAAATTAATACATTCCTTGTGTTTTGTTATCCTATCTTATTTACCTACATCTTTGTTAAGTACATTAATTATTTGAAAAGAGTTTCTATTGCAATGATTTTTTAATGCCTCTCAGTCCTAATATAAATAGTATTTCCAATATGTTTAGCTTTATTCTTCTCCATTTGATGGTTATAAACAGTCACCATTATGGTTTGGGGTACTCAAAATATTGGAAAAACACTCAAATCATCTGTCCTATTTTTGTATATGATGTCCTTAAAGCTCATGCTTCAACATAATGAGTTCACAGAACCATTAAAAATGAATGAACAAAAAGAATGAAAATCTTATATATGTTAGCAATCTTATATATGTCATTAATTATCATTACCAAGGATAGACAAATAGGACCCCTGGGAATTGTTCTGTGTGGTCCACTAACAATTAAACCTTTGAAGTATCTCCCAAATCTTGGTTGCAAGTATGGTCATGTCTGCATTAAGCCATAGGAAATTCTCTCTCTCTCTCTCTCTCTCTTTCTGAGGTACTATACTTCTTCAGAGGAAAATAATTTCTACTTTCTCAAAAAAGTCATCTCTGAGATGGACGTCAATACCCTAAGCACGAATGGTGTGACTCTACTTTGTGTACAACCAGAGATATGAAAAATTGTGCTCTATATGTGTAATATGAATTGTAATACATTCTGCTGTCATATATAACAAATTTTTTAAAACTTTTTAAAAAGTCATCACTGAGCTAAAACAAAATTATGAAAACAGAAACTTACTCATTCCTTGGGAAATCCAAGACAGAGACCTTTCTGAGAGTGACCGGAAGCGAGGCTTGATCAGATCTTCCACAGTTACAGCTGCTAAGGCATTAATGCTGGAAGACACTGTGCTGAAAGGGGAAAAACCATTTTAAGGCATAATATTTTAATTTAAAAAATATTTTTGGTGGGAATAAAAAAGAAGGAAGCAAATTGACACTTCTAAAATGTAACAAGGTTGCCAAGTTATCTTCAGTGATCACAGCATCCTCTTTCTGGGAGCTGTTATCATCCAAGAATGATTCAAACAACAACCACAGGTTGAATAGTAAAAGAGAAAGGATAAATTAATGTTTCCTCTATTTTCCAGTTAACCCTATAAAAAGAATCTACATATATTACTCAGTATTATCATATAACAATGTTGAAATATACTTTTTGTACATAGAAAAGACTGTCCTCAATCCTTAGTAATATATGCCCTAAATATCAATCTTACTAATTTCCTGAATCTTTATTCACATATATTGTACATGTTGATGATAACAATCCTCTGGAGCAAACACAAGAAGAAAGTGCAATTAATGAGTTCAATAACAAAACACAAGACTATGTAACAGTGAATATTATTCAACATGTGAGTAAGAAATTTAATTCTAATTTGCCAGTTGACTATGCTTCAGCCACAGGCATGTTTTAAACCATGACTACAGGCACCAATTTTGGACGATCAGGAACCTTCAAGTGATCATTTCTGTGACCCTACAGGATATGCAATGGTATATTAGAGATCAGAAGCCTGGTTGAAAGTGGGGTATGATGAGAAAGGGTGCTACTCCACAGAGATGAGAGAGTCAGACCAAAAGAGAGGATATATGGAAAAGTTTGCCTGTTTTGGGTCATCTGTGTCATGCCTAGAATGCAGCTTTATCACCCAAAGTAACTGACAAGAAAAGAAAAATGCCCAAAGGAAATAACATATTCACAGGGTCATAGTTCATACCTCAGTGTTCCACTGTAAGCACAGGCCACAAAAAGTCCAGGAACTCCCGGATAATCTTGCAAAATATCCAGTACCAGATAAGGCATGAGCTGAAAAATTCCAAAATTTATGCCTAAAAATTATTTGTTATTGAATACAATCAGTGAATACCTAATGTATCTGTGTTTTTTCAGAAATGGAAGGAGCTACTCTGCATAACTGAAATTTTCAAACACATAAGACTTTAATAGCTTTAATTGTTAACACTTAAAAGAAACAAAAAGAAAATAGTTAAGTAAACAAGCTGTGAGTCAGATAGATATGGTTTTAGTTCCTTAATTTCTCTGAACCTAGGTTTCTCCCATCTGTAAAATAAGGGTACTATAATAATAACTCATAGAGATACTGTAAAAGGTAAGTTACATAATCTAGGTATATCTTTTAGAATCGAACATGGAATATAATAAATGCTCAATAAAAGCAGCTCTTATTTTATGAAATAGTAAGAACCATTCTTTTTTAAAAATATTTTGTTTTAATTAGTTATACACGACAATAGAATGCATTTATATACTTGATATATCATACATAGATGGGATATAATTTCTCATTTTTCTGAGTGTAAGTGTTTCAGAATCATATTGGTCATGTATTCACATATATACATACAGTAATAATGTCAATTTCATTCTATTATCTTTCCTATCCCGACATCCCCTCCCTCCCCTCCCATCACTTCTCTCTACCTAATATAAGGTAACACTATTCTTCCCTAATGCCCCCCCCCCTTATTGTGAATTAGCATCTACATTTTAGAGAAAACATTCAGCCTTTGAAATTTTCAAACACATAAGACTTTTGGGGGATTGGCGTATTTCACTTAGGATGATATTCTCCAACTCCAACTATTTACTGGCAAATGCCATAATTTCACTCTTCTTTAAAACTGAGTAATATTCCATTGAGTATGTATATACCACATTTTCTTTATCCATTCATCTATTGAGGGACACTTAGGTTGGCTCCATAGTCTAACTGTTGTGAATTGAGTTGCTATAAACATCGATGTGGTTGCATCACTATGGTATGCTGATTTTAAGTCCTTTGGGTATAAACCAAGGAGTGGGATAGCTAGGTCAAATGGTGGTTCCATTCCAAGTTTTCTGAGGTATCTCCATACTGCTTTTCATAGTGGTTGCATGAACTTGCAGTCCCACCAGCAATGTATAAGTACACCTTTTTCCCCATATCCTCGTCAATATTTATTGTTGCCTGTATTCTTTTTTTTCTTTTTTCTTTTTTTATTTATGATAGTAGTATGTATTACAATTCATAATGTACATATATAGCATATTTTTACATACAACTGTTTGTATACAAAGTATATAAGTACCATTCAGATCTTCAATCATGCATTTAGGATAATGATATCCATCTCATTCAACCACCAATTTTTTTTCTTTTTTTTTTCCCCTCCTCTCTCCCCCCTTGTTCCCTCCTTTCCCCTCCCTTTCCTTTGACCATTCTAGTGTTCCTCTAATCCTCCTATGTACCCCCATCCAACAACACTGTGAACTAGCCTCCTTATATCAGAGAAAACATTCAGTATTTGGATTTTTGAGATTGACTAATTTCACTTAGCATTATATTCTCCAACTTCATCCATTTACCTGCAAATGCCATTATTTTATTCTCTTTTATTGCTGAGTAAAATTCCATTTTGTATATATACCACATTTTCTTTATCCACTAATCTACTGAGGGACATCTAGGTTGGTTCCACAACCTACCTATTGTTGCCTGTATTCTTGATGATTGCCATTCTGACAGGAATGAGATGAAATCTTAGAGTAGCTTTGATTTTCTCTAATTGCTAGAGGAGTTGAACACTTTTTCATATATTTGTTGATCAGTTGTATTTACACACATCTGAGTTTAAGATCAATTGTATTTACACACATCTGTGTTTAAGAAAGCAGCATCTTCTTTACTTGCTACCTCAAGGCTATCTAATGAACTTCAGTCACTGCTCAAGATGAAAGACCAAATTTGACTTGCACGTAGTGTGAAACAGTGATGGGTAGAGTATGACCCCAGGACATCCCTGATGTGCTTCTTCATAGAAAGTTATTGATACCAAGTGCTTTCTGATTATGTAGATGTTTAAAATAAATACTAAATAAGGATGGACAGGTATGTGACTTTCAGATTGTATTAGGCCATCTTTCTGAAAAATTACTTTTTGAATCAAAAAAGCCCTAATGGACAATTCTATAGAAAGTATCCTTTCTTTTACATTGAGCCTTTATTGATTACTTGTCCCAAAGTGCAGAATAGAAGTCATGCTCTATCTTGTCAGCTTCTACAGCCTCTGTGGTTTCTTTTAGCAACAGTGCATGGATGAGAGATGGAAGACCTTTCTCCACTATTGAAAAGATCTCTGTTATTTTAGAAATACTTTCTTCACTTTCTCCAAAGCTTATTAATTATTTACTCAAAAAAAGAGAATGAATGAAAAGAAAAAAAGAAATAAAACTTCTTCCTAAATGAAATCAAGACCCAATTTTCCCAATATATTTTTTCCGAATATATATTCCATCATAAGCAAAAGTAAACTATCTATCATTAGTATCATAATGAGGTCCAAATTTTTACCTTATGATCAATTTTCTCAAAAATTATCAGTATGTTTCCTTCCATACTCTGAATGACTCCCTCAGGTATAGGTAGAATCAATGAGGTAAGGTTGCTAGGCAATAAAATAGTAAAATTATATCTAGGCACTAGCTGTGCTTGCCCAGGATGCGCACCATCAGTGTAGTGGAGACATGTCTTTGCACTTCTGAGGATAACAGTTGATATGATCATCCACTGACTCTGTCTAATTAGTATTGTATCCTTAGTGAAATGTTAGTTGAACTCATTCTCAACTAACAACACAGTACTAAAAGCATCTATTGTGGTGGTGGTAGTGGGAGGGGTGGTCTCAGCAAGAGCTCTCCAGATGCAACAAGCAAGATGCTCTGAATATAGTGTATAACAAGGAGTCTCAAAGGTAAGATGTTCTGGAGATTTTTTTTTTTGCCCCAGGGTAAGGGGAATACATATTAAAAACATTCTTTAAATCCCTTTTTGTCTTCATGATACAAACCATAGATGATAAAGATTGACAAAAATCAAAATGTTCTTGATTTGAAAAAATGTAACAAAAGAGTGCCTCTATCTTCAGGGTATATGAGACCTTCAGAGGGAGTGTTTATCAAACAGGTCAAGTTAAGATGGGGTTGAGACATACAGCTCCAAGATGCTGTCATTTAATCATTCCACAAAGCTGCATTTTTCTTGAAGTAAATAATGCATTTGTATCCACATAAAATTTAGCCTATTTTCATCCTATGAGGCCCCTAGATAATGGCTGTATAAGCAAGTCTTAGTAATTTTGGAAAGAACACAGGCTTTTGGAGTCTGGTTCTCTTGGATTTTAATTCTAGCTACACTCTTTGAAAGACAAGGCATGGCACAGAGGTTCACAGGACTCCAGTGACAGCCTGGCTGGGTTTGAATCCTGGCTCCAGGTTTATGAGCTAGTTACTTTAACTCCTCTCTACCTTAGTTTCCTCGTCTTTGAAAGGGAGATAATCATAATTCCTAACTCAGAGCATGGCTGTGAAAATAAAAAAAAATTAAAATTTATATAAAGCACCTGGGATGGTACCTGGCCCAATGTATTTGATAAGCACTCCTAGTTATTCTTTCTTATTAGCTCTCTGAAATTCATTTTATCCTCTATAAAATTAGGATTACAGGGTTGTGAGAATTAATTGAAGCATGCAAAGCTCTGGACACAGAATCTCATCAAATAGTTAGTATTCAACCCATGTTTACTTACCAGATCTGTTTCTCTATGATTTAAAAACCAGAAGACAAATTATTTATAAGTGAGCAATCTAACATCACCCACCAAATGTTCTACAGTACCACAGTTTGTGTATAGACTTTTTTTCAACTATGTTTACATTTCTACTCCTAGCCCTGAGTTATTTCTATTTAACACTTGGCCTGAAATTTTTCCAGGTATTTCAACATTTTAATATTAGATATGGCACTCTTCATTCTTGCTCTATCTGCTAAAATAAATTTTGGCCAAATGCTTTCGAAAGATGGTAAAATTGTGCCCATTTGCTGTTTCTTATGAAGACATAAACTATTCTTCACCCTGACAAATATGCTTTTATAGTGTCTCTAAAGCGTGCGTGAAGAAGACATGGCAACAAACCTGGTCTGCTGCAGACACTTTCTTGGCTGTCCAAGGGTCACAGTCATGGTACCTGGAATACAGGGCAAGCCCACAAAACACTGAACAGATGAGGATTATCCAGAGTCCCACAAGATTGATGTAGAGAGACCTAAAGAAGGGAAAACAAAACCTCAAATTAAAATTGTAATTTCTATTTCCAAGATTAAGAAAACTGTTGCTTGAACAGGAGAAAGCTTCAAGGTAATATTCAACAAATGTACTTTATTTTTTGGTTAAAAAATACTGCTTTTAAAATTCTAGTCTAATCTTTTGCTTCAACATATATCTGGAAATATTTATAACAGTTGATGTTTTCCACAGCATTGATAGCTTTATAATGGTATCTAATTATACTAGCTTAGGGCCTCATGTTATGAAGTAAGTATTTTAATAGGCAACAGAGCAGTAAATGTTACTCATTTTCCCTTTTAAAGTAATATAATTATGAAGTGCTAAATATGGTTAGCATTTATATAGCTACTCACCAAATTTGTTTCAATGTAGTTCATAAGACCACCCATTAAGTATGAAAGAAAACCTTTTATTCCCTGGACAGGTTCTTCCCAAGTCATGTTCAGCATTATAACTTCTACTGTGTGCTCCAGGAGAGTTTATACTTAGCCCTTAGCATAAATATCAGCTCTGCATATGGGATCTCCAACAAGTAATCTAGACTTTGTGATCCTTAGTTTCTTCATTTATACCTAGAGATATACTGCCCATGTCACAGAGTTACAAGACTAAACAAAACAGCATACTTCATATAGCACAGTACTTGGCAGATGATAAACACTTGTTAAATGGTAGTTATGGCTATTATTGGTGTGAAAGTCATTGAATGCTTTGTCTTAATAATCACCTGACTAGTAAGCATTTCTCTCCCCCAAGGTGGCTATGTTATCTTTCCAATGGGTCTGGAATGGCTTGTGTCATGAACTACCTTAGCTGGAAAAGAAGTATGTGCCTCAAGGTCATGCTTCCTTCTCTGAGGAGAGCCTGCATCCAATAACTAGAGGATTCAAAGGCTTAAAGACCCAGTCCCCTCACTCTAACTTGGGACCAATCTAAGTCCTCAGGTCCAGAGCTCCCCTGGTGGCCTCTACTGAGACTGCATTACAGTCTACCCTCTCCCTCTGCCTTCCCCTATATAAGTGGTAGTTCCCTAATAAACTCTTGCATGTTAACCTTCATCTCAGAGTCTGCTTCCTGGAGAACCTATCCAGCTATAGGTACCAAGCAACAAACAGATTGCTAGCTTTTTCCCTCAAATTCACTAATTTCACCATCTTTCCTTTTTATCTAAAAAGTGCAAGTAACTGTATCTTTTCTCCAAATCATCAAAATTATACTCACTCTAATGTTCAAACACCTCCTTTCCTCATGTCTGAGTTTAATGCTGTTAGAACCATATTGTTTTATTAAACTTTAATAATATTCAAATAGCTCGATTATCTACGTTATTGTCCCTTATCAATCAACACCAGTAGGCCCTGGAACCAGTATTAGAAAGCAGGTGGAAACAGGTCCCCTGAGCTCAGGTAGTCTTCTTGTTTAGGAGACTTATTGGGTTATCTGAAGGAAGTTGATTCAGTTATAATATTGGTTTCATATTCTAAAAGAAACAGAAGAGAAGCTTGTACACAATTACTTTAGGAGCAACGTTGGCTCTAACACAGATTAGATGTCCAACAGACTATCATAAATATACATATAAATTATATTAACTTAAAATGCCAGCATTCCTAAGCTCACCTTTGAGGGATTCCATATCCAGTTATTAAATCCACATTCACATAGACCTTTCATTGTGGAGTTTTCCAAAGACTTACATAATTTCTAAACCAATTTACTCTGAAAAACTGACTCCTGGCCTGATACCTTTGAGTAGAAATAGAATTGCCAGTTGTTGTTTTTATTCTTATCCCAATCACCCTGTGCTCTTAATCTATTTAGAATTTTTAGGTCCCTAAATGCATGTGAGCAAGTCAATCTTATTTACCAATACGGGAAATGGGGGTCACCAACCTAATCTGAGGCCAGCTGGCATCCTATAGTCTTTGCTCTGGCCAAAATGGGCTTAAGAGGCCCTGGCCCTGCTGGCCTTACTACCCTGTGCTTTTGTCCAAATCACCCCATCTACCTGTAACACCTTCCCACTCTTCTCCACCTGGCCAGATGATGATCATTCTTGACATCCATTCTGCCAAGTCAACAGGAATCTTTCACCCACCCTCTGCCTTCACATTAAAACAGCTGAAGTAGAAAAATGAATTAACACTTACTAGACCCCTACCATATGTGTGTCAAATACAGTGTTTTACAAAACTTTCCATGAAAAGTATGGTATTCCTTATACTCATTTCATAAAATTAGAAACTGAGACTCAGAGAGACTAAGTAATTTGTCTAGGATCATTCAAGCAGCCAACTATTAGAGAAGGGTTATAAAGCCATGGCTGAGGTTGAAAATAAAATATAAGTTACTATATATATATGTGTATATATATATGTATATACAAAATATATAACAATATATAATATAATATATACATATATATGTATACACACACTTTGGAACATTTCTTCTATTATATTGCTTCATGGAACTATTATATCTCTCTAGTATTATTTCATTTTTATACACTTAATATTATGTTGCCTTATGACAAGAGCCATGTATTTATAATTTTATCCCCTATATATCCTTATAGAAATGGATACATAAGAACTGCTTATTTGTTTAATAAGATTTGTTTTACTTAATAATTTACATAAATACTTTCAAATATCTAATTTTAAACATACAGTACCACTTTGTTCTGCTTGGTCCTTTTGAAATCAAATATATAATTTATCTCTTGGAATTTCATGACACTAAAGATTTAAACTTGAGCTAAACTTGACTTATGAAAGAGTTCCCATAGACAATTAATGGTTATTAATGATTCATACACCATAGTTTGGCTTACAGCTTTGCCTGGAATCTGCTTTTACAGGAAATGTATCTCTGTACTTGTGACTGGTTGGTACCGTAGATGCTGGTCCATGTGAAAGTCCCTCCTATAATAATTGTCCAGAACGTGTGTCTTTGCAGAGGGTTAGGATTAAAGCTAAATGAAAAGAAGAAGAAAACAAATCTGAACTCTTGACAAAGGACTAAAGAAAATTCTTCTAGATTATTTTTGGATACATATATTTCTAAACATACATAAGGATGTATAAATTTATTAAGTAATGTAAAAGATAAAAATATTTCTAACTTAAATTCCATGAAATAAAAATTGTTGTCTTAGGAGATTTGGAAATTCAAGATAGGATTATAGAGAAATGAATGTTCTGATCATTCTGAGCATTTAGATAAGTTTTTCTCCCATGGACTTAGTAAATTGTTGTAAATGAAGTCTGCCATCCTGCAATCATAGGAGAAAGACAGAGACACAGAAAGAGGTATTCCTAAGTACACCACAGAAATAAATATAGTACTGAAGTGAATACAAAACTAACACATTTTGTGTATATAATTCCTCTTTTACCACATGTGTAGTCATAGTTCTAGTTTATATTCATACTCAAGAAATGCAGTTTAAAGGTTTTCATTTGCTAAAACTAATATATGTCATTATAATCATATTAAACTATTGTGTGCACAAGCTAAATACTAATAGTTTAGAACTACTTTATGACATGTACACAAGTCCAAAATGTTGTTATGAAGAAAGTTTAATTTCTTTGTTTGAAATATCTCTTAAACCTTTTTAACATATTAGTGTGGAAGGATTCTGTTCATTTGTGACATATACCATGAATTTGAAAACTTTCTTAACAATTAGCTTTTATGGGTACTTCATGAAAACTATAAAATCCTATTTCAAATATCATGTTTGAGATCAGTTCAGTAAAACATTGCGAGTTTATGCATATTTGGGCATTTCTTTGGAAATGTGAGAATCTCTATCCCATTCTCCCTAACATTTAATATCAAACTCTAAGAGCATTGGCCCTTTCTCCTATAGAGCAGCTGCTATATTAGCTAATGGAACTCAAGACCCAAAAGAAATCAATGGACTATATGAGGAAAGTAAGACAAGATTTCCAACACCCAATTCTGTGATTTTCATCCTTTTCTTCATTCACCTCAGAGTGACATTTTGCCCACCATATTCTCAAAACATTTCAGAATAAGAAGGAAAACACTTGAGAAGTCTGAATTACAATAGGGCTTTTCATTTTTACTTAATGATTGGCAATCTTCCAAGTTAAGGTCACAAAAATATCTAATTTTACTTTTTAAAACCTCATAGTGACATATAAACTATCACTTCAATGCGAGAAGATGTGTATTCGTTGTATAAAGTGACATTTGTCTTGCAGAAAATGACTGGTTTCATTTGGGCTTTTTGGAAGAGATTTGGGAATCATCAAATCCCCTAAGTTGCCATTGTTTCCAGCTTCAGGCATCCATTCCCCCCTCTTCTGGTGAGCAGCCCAGGTTTGCTTTGGGGAAACTCTCATTTCTCCATTATAGTCTAAATGGCTATCAGTCAAAATAGCCATGTTTTGATTTTATTTGGGTTGAAATATCTTGATTTTCCATGAGTCTTATTCACGTATGTATGTGTGCTGCTGGGGATTGAACCTAGGGTCTTGCACATGCTATGCAACTGCCCTGCCACTGAGCTACATCATAGCCCTTTAAAAATATTTTTGTGACAAAATCTCACAAAGTTGTCCAAGATGTCCTTGCCCTTACAACCCTCTTGCCTCAGTCAGCCAAGTAACTAGGATTACAGGCATGTGCCACTGCACCTGGCTTCCATTTTTTTTTTAATTTTTAAAACAGCACAGCTATTTGAGACATATTATATCCTGTGGTACACTGTCACTTGAGGCAGGAGCCATAACTTTTTTGGTCAAATTTCTGGAAATAATATACAGGGGCACCTACCTGAAATAATAATATATAATAATGATAATATGTCATATTAATATACTACATATTGCCAAGGTAATTCAAAAGAGAAACCCTCGGCATTGCTTGAAATGAAGAAAGATCAAAAGGGAATCGCTGCCTTTTAGAATTTGTCTCCCAAGGGATTTTTTTTTCTCTTATTTTTCTAACATCTCTTCCCTTATCACCTTATTCCACTTTTCAACCTGTTCCAGATTTCGATTATCTGCAAGAAAATAATATTTTTTCTTTTCAGGAGGAAGCATTATCCTAACACCAGGCAACTAAGAATCATGTGACTACTTTAACCACCCATGAAACTGGTGGGATCCTTATATATTTACTCACCAGTTTCAACTTGCTGCACCAAATCATTAGTTGTTTGTTAGTTTGTTTTCTAACCTAAACCTACTATTTCAATAAAGGGAAAACAAAAGATATATTCTGTTAACCATCTGTTAACCAAGAGGTAAATAGCAACTTACTTCCAGAGATTTAATCTTCCACCATTATAGGCATCACTTAAAATCCCATTGATGCCACCTTGAAGTATTGCAGACTGTATAATCACAGATGCAAATCCAGCTATCATAATTCCAACTTGAAAAACATCTGTCCAGATAACTGCTTTAAGACCACCCTTCAAGGGAAAAGTATACTGGGATTAATGCTTCCGTAAAACATGATGAAGTGTCTACATAATTTTATACCGTGCAGCACAAAAATGAGGCAAACATGGATCATGAACAAAAAATGCACTCAAGAGAGATGATCAGGTTGGAAGAACCTTTACAATGAAGGAGATATTTCAACCAAGCTTTCAGGCAAAAGCACAGGCAAAGATAGAAAGTTCTCCTGTACAGAAAATAGTTTGGGCAAAAACAGACTGGTCGTACTACATGGCCTGTGAATGTGGTGAGATATGTATTTTAGAATGAAGTGAAGTGGTGTGGGCAGATTGTTAGGAAGCAAATTCAGAGTTGAATTGCATAAGTCAACATTGTGGATTTTATCCTATAAGCAGGGCTGATGCCCGATCAGTATGCAACCCATATTGGTTGTTGAAATACTAAAATCCTTTTTCACAAGCCACTGCCACAAACTTTCCAAATGTTCCTTTCCAGCCCCTATGACCTGGGCTTAACAAGCCCTTGCCTGAGGACCACATCTTCTACAATATCCAGCAACTAAAGGGTTAATACCTAGAATACCAAGGATCCCATAAGATTTGCATCACTGCTAAGGACCAGCATCCATGATAATACCAGTGTCCTACCAAAATTTTTTTTTACATATTTTGTCACTCTTCCCTATGGACAATGGGAAGTTTTCATAATTTTCTGTGCTGAGAAAAGCTACAGTTTGACAGTGGTAAGGAAGAATCAGGAGATAATAGGGACCAATGCCATGGTTCATATGAAAGAAAAAAATTTCAGTTATAATCCATGTTCTAAAAAGGATCAAATTTTACCCCAAGCCAAGTATTTCTTACAAAAATTAGACTGTGGTACTCAGGAACAAGAGAGTAAGAATGAACAACCAGATTGCACTACACAACTACTGGAAATTCCAATTTTGCAAATCAAGTAAGTAGATTGAAAGGGGAAATAAAATTCTTGACATACCAGTGTGCAGTAGAATGTGCAGACCACCCCAGTTGCCACTACCGCGCCCCACAGATCAAATCCTGTGACTGCAGAAAAAAAGAGGATGCATACATCACTGAAATATGCATAACAAAAACACTTCTCAAAAATTATCAGAGAGGAACATGATCTTGTTGACTGAGCACCTACGTCTATACCCACTTGCCTAAAACTAGAACAAAATCTCATGTCACACAAACTATACTTGATGAGTTAATGGACATGGTTGTAATTTCCACTCTCAGACGCCATACACAGATCCAATATTTGCTAAATTTAATATGTGGAAAAGCATTTTTGTTGTATCTAATCTATGAAACTGAAACTGTGAAGTAGCTGTTCAAACTGAAAGGGGTCAAGATATTCACTATCTTTTCCCATTAGACATGATTCAGATAGACATATGATTACGCCACCCCTTGAAAGATACATGCTAATTAAAATGGGACTTAGATGGAGAAAAGTCTATGTAGTTTGATCCTGTTTATCTGAGAAGTAAAGTCTTTTTTATATTTTTTTAAATGGAAGGATAAATCTAAAACAAACAGAAAAATTAGCTACCAATGGGAGAGGAAGGACACAGGGTAGAGGAGACAGGAATATAAATAAGTTTGACTTCTCTAAACATATTTTGGTGTATAGATATGACTTTAGAACCACATACATATTCTATATAATTATTTTAAAAATTAAACAAATAAATAAACTCCTTAAAAACAAGAGCAAAATGAAATAAATTGAACCTAGCTATATATCAAAATTGTGTCATAAACACACAGAGAACACTATGTCACAAGACTTTAAAACAGAGTGTGTTCCCTACTGGGACATCCTCTAAGGAGAAAAGAACTACAAAGAACAAAATTTTAACCATTTTTTGCCATCATATTATTAGTTACAACATTGGAATTTCTATTATACCTCAACAGTTCTCAAATTTGCACAATGAAATCACCAGAGGAAATTTGTAAATCCCGATGACTGGGTCACTCAATAGGCCAATTAACTAAGAATTCTGGGGTTAGAGACCCAGGCATCAATATTTTTAAAAGCTCCCCAAGAGTGTGTCAATGCACAGCCAAGGTTGAGAAATCAGGAGACAACCTGAAGTGGCCTCTGCTGAAAGAAAATTGAAACAATATCAGCATCAATAATAATACCAATCCATAATAGTATGAAATAACATCCAATATTTAAGTCATAAATTCATAATGATATTTTTTAAAATCTAAGCCCTTAGGAGGATAGTAGGAAATGAATTTATTTTTATTTTATTTATTTTTTTGGGTGTTGGGATTGAACCCAGGACCTTGTACGTGCTAAGTATGTGTTCTACCATTAAGCTATACCCTCAGCCCTGCAGCTTATTAATTTTTAAAATTGATAAGCAAAAATAATAAGACATTTTTCCTGCCTTTCCTGTACAAACTATTTTTCAGAATAACCAAATAGTCAAGAAGAGAAAGTTTCTCTTTAGAGAAGTGTTTTTTTTTAATTAATAAAGAAGAAATAATAGAATTAGAATGCCCCATTTTGTAAGTCCTAATTACCTAATAAAACTACAGTTTATACACATTGCCTAGGAAATATTTTCAAAAGGTTGCACTGCAGGTTGAAATGCTTCTCGATCTAACTACTACTATTTACAAGAAAAGCCGAAGACTTGGGAAACATTAGACCGGATGTGTGAGCAATCAGTAAAATCAAAACTCTGGAAAACTTGACAGAACAAATAACACAGTTTCTGCAAAAAATAAATAGGAAGGGGATAAAAAAGATGAAGGAGGTTATAAATTAAAAAGACTTGAAAAAGAGTTTCATACTCCATCCAGTAAAGACTGACAGCACGGGAGAAATAGAAAAAATCAGTAGCTATATTTCTAAATTTGAAGTGATTCACAGAACAAGTTTTTAAAATTCTGCAAAGATACAGAATACTTGCAAAACACTGTTAACCAACAATCACATAATACACATATTTTTTTCAGAAGCATGTGGAATGATCAGAAAGAGAAACCATATCTTGGGCCATAAAACAAATCTTAATATATTCCAAAGGAATAAAATCATAATAGTTCTCTCACCAAAAAACAGTGTTAATTCAGAAATCCCTAACAAAATAATACATTATAAAATTTCCAAGTATTTGATAAATAAGCAACATACTTCTTAATAATTCATAGCTAAATTGCAAAAGGAATTAGAAAATATTTTGAACTGAATGATAATAAAAAATAAGCCTTCAAAATCTGTGGGATGCAGATAAAACACTGCTTAAAAAAGAACACATAACTTTAAATTGTTCACATTATAAAATAAGAAAAATTTAAAATCAGTGATATAAGTTTCTACCTTAAGAAGCTAGAAAAGTTAAGCTTGAAATAAGTAAATGAGAAGAAAAGATGTATCTAGAAAAATGATTAAAAATCTATCTTAACAGTCATAGGAGTAATTAGAATGGCTACCATTAAATATATAAGCAAAGATAACAAGAGGATATTCCAAATAATTTAGTGACAACAAAGTTGGTAAATTAGAAATACAAATGAATTTCCTAAAAAACTCAATTCATCAAACTTTATTCCTAAGAATTAGGAAGCATTAATAATTATATTTATTAAAGAAATTGAATCCATAAACCAAAATCTTTCCACAGAAACAAATAAACATCAGAGTCAGATGCCTTCACTGTAAACTCTATAAAGCATTTAAGAAAGAAATAAGAGCCAGGCTAGGCTGAGGCTGGAGGATCACGAGTTCAAAGCCAGCCTCAGCAATGGCGAGGCATTTAGCAACTCAGTGAGACCCTGTCTCTAATAAAATCCAAAAAAGTGCTGGGGATGTGGCCCAGTGGTCAAGTGCCCCTGAGTTCAATCCCCAGTACCAAAAAAAAAAAAAAAAAAAAAAAAAAAAAAAAAAAAAAAGGAAGAAAGAAAGACACAACTTTATACAAACTCATTCAAAAAATATAGGAGGGAGCCTGTTGTGGTGGTGTATGCCTGTAATCCTGTAATCCCAGTGGCTTGGGAGGCTGAGGCAGGAGGCTCCCAAGTTCAAAGTCAGCCTCTGAAAAAGTGAGGCACTAAGCAACTCAGTGAGACCCTATCTCTAAATAAAAATACAAAATAGGGCTGGGGACATGGCTCAGTGGTTGAGTTCCCAGGTACCCTTCCCCCAAAAAATATATAAGAGGGAACACTTCCCGATGCATTTGTGAAGCTAATATAGCTGAAACAAAAATCTGACAAAGACATTAAGGGAAAAGGAAACTTCAGACCAGTATTTCTCATGAATGCTAAAAATCCTTAACAAAACATTAGCAAATTGAATCCAGTAGTATGTAAAAGGAACAATACCCTATGATCAAGTGTGGTTTATCCCAAGAAGGCAAAAATGATTTAACAATCAAAAATTAATCAATGTAACTTCCAACATTAACAGTGCAGTAAGACAAGAAAGAGAACTAAAAGCAGAAAGATTAGAAAAGAAGTGAAAGTGTCTCTATACATGAACAACATAAAAATCCTAAGGGATGCCAGCAGCTTGGAAGGCTGGAGAGAAGGATTGGAAGTTCAAAGCCAGCCTCAGCAATTTAGCAAGGCCCTAAGCAAATGAGTGAGACCCTGTCTTAAAAAATTTTTTAAATGTAAAAAGGGCTGAGGATGTTGCTCAGTGGTTAAGCACCCCTGGGTTCAATTCCCTGGTACCAAAAAAAAAAAAAAAAGAAAAAAAAAAAAGAAAGAAAGAAAGAAAGAAACAATAGCAAAAGCTAAGGGATCTCCACAGATGAACTTGAATTAAAAAGTAAATTTAGCAAGTTCTCATAATAGAAGATAGAAATCAACTGCATTTTTATATAATTGCAATAAATAGTTGTAAATGATATTATGAAGCATACCATTTGTAATTATCTAGGAATCAATCTGAAAAATATGCCCAAGACCTAAACATCAAAAGCTACAAAACATTAGTGCAAGAAATTTTAAGAGATCTAGAGAAGTGGATGGATTACCATATAACATATTGGAAGAATGTCTGCTTTTGTCAAGAGTCAGTTCAAGTCTTTTGCCCATCTTTTACTAGGTTATTTGTCATTTTAAATTCACAAGCCAATAAGCTCAACATCAATAGTCATCAGGAAAAATACAAATTAAAACCACAATACAATAACATATAATACCTACTAGAATGGCTAAAATGAAAAAAAAAATTAATTCCAAATGTTGGCAAGTAGATAGAATGACTGTAATTCTCATATAGCGCGGAATGAAATGTAAAATGGTACAAACATTTGGAAAGCTACTTGTCAATTTCTCCTAAATTTTATACATACACGTATCCTGAGTTGGTCAGAATAGATGTATGTTTAACTTTATACCACTTTCACGTATTTCATTTCCAATAGAAATGAAAACAGATGTCTAAAAGCAAAACAAAACATACGAACACACACACACACACCCCACACACAGTGCCAGAATGTTTTTGGCATCCTAAACTCATAATAGCCTAAAACTGGAAACAATCAGATGTCCACCAATGGGGGAGTAGATAAACAGATTTTGGTAGATATATACAATGAAATACTACCAGCAATGAAAAGGAATAAACTATCAATACATGAAGCAACATGAATTAATTTCTAAACACTGTGGTAACTGAAGAAACCAGATACAAACGCGTTCTATATGCGTCTACTTATGTAAAATCTAACACTGGGGAAAACTAACTTTTGGTCTAAAAATCAGAGAGTAGTTGCTTAAGGGGATTTATTAGAAAGAGGCACGAGCAAAATTTCTGGGATTCAATGATGAAAATATTCTAGATCTTGAGCTGGATGGCAGTTATGTGAGTGTGCCAACTGTTAAAATTCACCCAATTGTTCACTTGTGCCCTATTCATTTTATTATATATAAAACTATACAACAAAAAAAAAAAAAAAACTGGCTTTCAATTTTAGGAAAAAAAGATAAATTCAACAGACATATCAACTAATTGCAATTATACAAGCTTATTTGGATCCTGATTCTAATAAACACTGAAAAAAATCAGGGAAATCTAAACACTGACTTGATATGAAATTAAGAAATTACTTTTAATGTTTTAGATGTGATGATGGTACAGTTCTCTTTTTAAAACAGGTCCTTGTTTTTAAAAGACATACTAGATATCAATGAAATTATATAAGATTTCCCATTTACAGCAAAATAATCTAATGTAGAAAATAGGGAATTAATTAAAATTGATCATGGGTTGATAATTATTAATGTAGGGTGGTGGGTACATTAGGATTCAATGCACTATTCTCTCTATTTTAGTATGTGTTTGAAGCTTTCCATAACACAAAAAGAACATTTAAAAAAAGGTTTCAGCTAGAGAATATTAAGTTTCGATTCAGTTAAATGATTTTTACTTAGCTTCAGTTGCACACCAAATACTGTAACTATGTCTTTAAAACTCTAACATCTTTAATTACACTTAAAATCAATAGGTAACTTATGAAGTTTATAGCTCAGTTCTTGACATTGGAAATAATCCATTCCTGATGTGACTAATATTGACACTGAACATGCCTGGCATTCAGAGTTCAAAAGCACATTCTATAATGGAACTCTTCTTTTATAATGATACTGTTGCACTTTGTAAGCATAGGTGATAACCATCAGGTTTATCATAAAATGAAGAAAACAAAATAGGTAGTTTTTCTCTATATTATATTAACTCCAGAAATTGCACCACATTCTTAACCATCACAGAGTCCACTTGTCCATTTTAGAAAGGAAGTTTTAGAGATAAACTCACTTCCAACTGATAAGAATTCAAAGTACATGGGGTTTCCCCCAAAGCCTTTTGAAAATATGACTAGTTTGAACCTTTGCTTCAATAAACTCTCCCAATCTCACAGACTCTAGGAAATCTGTTGATCAGTATGATCTTCATAGGTATTTTATGATAATACTATAACCATCTGTCTCTTGTCACTAGGAGCCTGATATTTCAAACCATAATGCTTTCTCTTCCAGTGTGGACCATATTAGGAGTAGAAAAGCTGCTCTCCTTGTCAGATTTTACCATGGACCTGAGCAGTACACTCTTGGAAATGGACTCCAGGTAATAGACACAAAAGAGGGAGTACAGTCATTTGTGATTTAACCTGTAGGGGGCGTTTGTTCTGAAGAAATGGCTGCTGGATGCATCCCAGAGTGGCACCACCCAGTGAGGGCTGCCCTGTTACTAATCATAGACATTCTAGAGTTATCCATCCAGAAACCCAAAGAAGCTAGAATAGGCCCTTGACCACGCCACTCCTCTCAGAAAGCTAATATGGGTAACTGGAAATATTTCTCCATCTCTCCATCTTTTCAAAGAGAGATTAGGGCTTACTGAAAATGAATCCTAGACTGGGAGTTATGTGATTGGGTAATCTAAAATGTACCTTGATTCAAAGCCAGGGCAGGAGCATAAATAACAATTCCAGTATAAAGGATCTAGGAGGAAAAAAAGGAACTCAAATGAATTATATATTAACTTTAAAATACAATATTGATTATTCCTGTAAAATCAATTATAAAATAAAACAGCAGTTTCTATATATCTAATAAAATTTGCTTGTAACTTGAAAAATGTTAAGTAAGATTGATTGTTCTTTGGTGGTATAATCATACAAAAATCATTTCTGAGCAAATTTTTATAAAAACATGATTTTTAATGTGGTGGTTTGTGCAAATGTTCACTGACCCACTAACTCAAACTTGAAATAAATTTCCCTAGATTTAAAACAATTAGTAACAAAGAAAGACTATAAATTTAGAAGAGAGTGCCCTTAATCTCTAAACTATTGCTAACCACCACCTAATTAATGTTTTAAAAAGTAACATTTTTGAAAACTGGATTTTAAAAGTTTGTGTGTCCATTAATTAGACCAAGTGTAAATTTGCACTAAAAACCCAGAAAGCCAAAAAAATCCATCACCCATATTTTTATATTATTTTTTATTCATACATTCATCAAATATGTATTGATCTTGGGTACACTAGTCAGATAATTTCAGTCTTTCTCAAAATATCAGTTTTATTGCATTTGGTCTTTTACATATATCACACACAGGCTAATTCCAAGAGTACTCCATCCAAACACATTATGACAAAAACATTTTATGTTCCATCTGAATGTTTGATTATACTGCATGGATAGGTATACAGAAGTAAGTCCTTTAAGTGGGAAGTAAGAAAGCTCCCTTCTTTCTTGCAAGAATGAGCCAGCTTTCCAAAGTCATTATTCTGTCCAAGCTGAAGATACGAGTTAGACAGGCTGCCTTCCTAATAAGGTCCCCACTTCTTATTTCTGTTGACATTTTTAATATAAATCCACAGAAGGTCTCAGCAGTTGGCAAATGCAAGCTACCAGCCTCAGCTCTGTATCAGAATCCCTGCTAGATCCTAAAAAGCACTTCCTTTTACACTGCAAGTGTTAAGAACAGATAAAATTTAAGTTATGATTTGCAAAGATATAAAATGGAATGGAGTTCAGTAATTAGAAAGGCACTCCGTCCTGCTGAAGTGAATGCTTCAGAAGCTTTTGAATGGACAAACAGATTGTTATTAGGAATGAGAATGAAAACTCCTTCCTCAACCTTGGTTGGCAAACCCGGACTTTAAAGTGTTTAACTGCCAAGAAGAAGATGGATGTAAATGATGAGACAACGATTATGAAAATCTTCCAGCAGCAGCCGGATGTAGAGTAGGAAGTATTCTCAGTCACTGACTGCGTGGCAAATCTTTGCTTTCCATTTGTGTCAACCAGTAAGTCTATACTTGCACAGTCTTGAATTACTGGATTGTGTATTTGTCTTTAAAAACTCACCCACAGCTCATGATTCTGCTGCTTTGCACTCTAAGTGACTGCTTCAGTTGGGTCTTATAGTTCAATAATTTAAAGAGCACTGATCCTTTTCTAAAGTATGCTTTCAAACAAATAAAATCGTTTCCTAATGTCTTACTACTGTTTTTTTTTTTTTCATATTTATTGCTCAACATAGAACTTGTTTTCCCTTTGTTAGAATTCCTACTGTCACTGACCACAGCTCCCTCAAATATCTTTGCCATCTAGTAATGCCCTGTCAGCTTGGTTGGGCAGTAAAGGAGAAGCATATTTTCCTAGAGCAACATAGCTGTTGCTTGATCAACACAGTACTTGAATTCACTTAAATCACCCCCATTTTCCACAAAGTAAAGCATTTGCTGAAACACCGTTTAATGATTTTTAGGTTTCATGCTGCATAGTGATAAAGTATTTTTCTTTTTCATTTCCTCATGTTTTCAACATCTCTTTATTCTCATGTTTCCTGAGTAAGGTTCACTCAAATATCATGGATAAAAATATTTTATATGACAAGAGAGAAAATAAATTAATGGAGAGCTACTTACTGTTTGAACAATGAAGAGGACTGTTCCACAAAGACGAACACATCTGTTAAATCGAAGTTCTAAATACTATTGCCCCCCCCCAAAAAAAGAAAGAAAAGAAAAATAGTTATTATGTGAATCTTCTGGACACTTTTTTTTTTAAAATCAGCAGTTTGAGGTAAAGAGAAATCTGAAGCAAGTTTATGATGACTGATTTTGTATTCTGTATTTTTATTTTATTAATATTTTATTTACATGCAACAAAATTAACTCTTGTTTTGCAGTACAATTCAGTGGTTTTTAACACACATATAGATTTTTATAATCTCCATCATAATTGGAATACAAAATAGCTCTATCACCCCAGAACACTCCCTCATCTGCCCCTTTGTGGTCAAGACCTTCCCAACCCCCTAAACTCTATTAATCATTGATCTGTTCTCCATCCCTATTTAACCTGGAAAGATTAAAAAAAACTGTCACATAAATGAAATTATATTCTGTTGAGTTTTTTGTTTTTAAGAGTAAGGAATCTTGTTCTCTCCTTTCTCTTAGCATCCACTCTGTACATTTCCTTTGATTCACTTGGGGAATCAAACCTTTCCTCTTGTAGATAACTGTGATGGAACTGTCAGTTAAGGTTCCCAGCCTCTTTTGAGCAAGAGGAAGTCACATGATGCCGGTATAGCCAATCAGATCTCCTCCAGTGGAAGGCAAGATACAAAGACTGAAAGTGATTGGAGCAGACTGATCCTAAGGGTGGGGTGAGGCCAATGGCAGAAGAAACCTTCTATTTCTGTCCTTTGCAAAACCTACTTACACTGTTTCTTATTATTTTTAATGAACTACCCTCATGTACTTGCAACACACACACACACACACACACACACACACACCTTTTTTCTTTTTTATTTATAGCATCTGTCCAATTCTGTTCAGAGCCAACAACCCTACCAATTTCTCCTACTCTACTTGAAATCTGCTATATCCTATAATACAATATGCTTATTTCCTTTACTATGTAGTACATTACAGAGTTAGAATACAGAACTGAAGTCCAGTATATTTAATGTGAATAACATGACTACACACAGAGACAAGTTTAAGGCTGACAACAGTCTTATCATATACAGGGGGAAAAAAGAAGAAGGAAAACTAGCATTAGATAATCAGAGGAAAGACATCTGAGATTTTTGCTCCATAATCACAGCTAACACTTCAGAGACTTGATCTGTGCATTTTCCTCCCAGTAACTCTGTGAGGCAGGAACAATGTATAAGCCCATGTTGGAAAGGATGACACTGGGACTCAGAAAGGACACCGAGATTGCAACCTAATTATTGACAGGACCAAAGCACAAATTTAGAGTCCTCAGTGTTAGAATAACCACACTAAGTAAACAATCTGACCATGTCTTTAAGACTTAAAGGTAAATAGGTGACACTGACATATAATAGGACCTTTTTTTGTGTGTGTGTGTGGTACCGGGGATTGAACTCAGGGGCACTCGTCCACTGGGTCACATCCCCAGCCCTTTTTTGTATTTTATTAGAGACAGGGTCTCACTGAGTTGCTAAGTGCCTCGCCATTGCTGAGGCTGGCTTTGAACTCGTGATCCTCCTGCCTCAGCCTCCCAAAGTGCTGGGATCACAGGCGTGCGCCACCGTGCCCGGCTGGACCTTTTAAAAAGTAACAAATACATATCTCAGTGCAAGGACCTTAGTAACAGAGTTCCAGCTACTGACCCAGTTCTACTCCTGACTCATGAGCTTGAGGCAATCACTCTCCAGATCTCTGGTTCTTTCTCTTGAAAATGAGGATTATAGTAACTATTCTTTCCTTTCTTAATTTGTGGGGTTTTGGAGACTATTCAATGATATAAATGGATGGTAAAATATTGCGAACTATGCATCTAAAGTATTATGTTTAAGAAGCTAGTGGAATCCAAATCCATGAACCTTGTCAATTACATGTATCAAATTCATTTAATGAGCCGGGCGCGATGGTGCACGCCTGTAACCCCAGCACTTGGGAGGCTGAGGCAGGAGGATTGCGAGTTCAAAGCCAGCCTCAGCAATGGCGAGGCACTTAGCAACTCAGTGAGACCCTGCCTCTAATAAAATACAAAAACGGGCTGGTGATGTGGCTCAGTGGTTGAGTGTCCCTGAGTTCAATCCCCGGTACCAAAAAAAAAAAAAAAATTAATTCAATGACCTTTTAGAAGACATTTTAGAGACTGGAAATAGTGCAGCATTGTTTTCTTCAGAATTCTTGAAGTTGCTAAACATTTATCAGTCCTATATTTTGAAGGCAATGATAAATAGAGATTAGAAATGCTTATTAACAACCAATTTTATGTATAGACATGTATATAGGAATGACTTCATATTTGAGCAAGAATGCCAAATTAGCCATCACTCAATGTTAGACTGCCCATTCTGTGTAAGTAACTCCACCTCTCAGCATCAAACTAAAAAGTATTCCACAGGAAACCTATGCTGTGATGAATCTATAGGAGCATAGCATGCTGCCTAACTTACCTGTCCCTGATTGCCTATCACCTCTAGTTGTGGACACGCACATTGTATCACTAGATAACGTGTCCTGTATTGTTTCCCTAGTTCTCTCTGCACTGGTATAAACCCTGCTCAGAGTTATAACAGACTCACCAGAGCTTGCAGAAGCAGCCAGTAAGTATGCTGCTAGGTGTGTGTCCACTTTGTTTCATACTCTTACTAGCTTAACTTACTCTGGATCTCTGTCTGCAAAACAGCGCTCTGAGAGTATATCCCTTATAAGCATTTTTTTGAGTGTTGAGTCAGATGATATACATAAAACATGTGGCCTAGTGCCTGGCATGTATTAAACATTCAATAAAAGTTAGTTTTTACCATTTTTAAGTTGGAATCCCTGCTCACTTAGTTTCTACCACTACAAATGTGTTGGAAATCTGTTTCTGGTTGAGTTGATGTTGTAGCCCCAAAGAGGCATGGGTCAATGATTATGAGAGCTGCATCCATCTGCCAGGACTGAAATCCTCTTGCCAGATTATTCAAACCCTTTCCAAGTTTTCAAGTTGGTTAACTACAGGTCAGAGCTCACAGATTTGAATGTGTAAAGGTCCCATCAGGCAATACACATGAGTGACATAGGCCAGTTTTTCATAAGTTGAACATTCTAGAATATTCTTGTATCTTGAAGAAATAATGCTCTTTTATGTTTCCTTTGAAACAATAATTGCTTTTGCCACTATCCATTTTCCCTTTTTGGATTTTGATAAATACATAAGTGCAGATAAGAATTTCTCTACCATAAGAAAGTAACTGTGCGAACACAATAAGGCCTCAGTATAGAAATTAAGAGAGTGAGAGCAAGGGCTGTACACTGGAGTCCCTGTGGCCATAGGGAAGGTGGAGACAGCATTATCAATCTTCTGAAATTTCAAAAGAATTCAGAATCTGAATTTTATTGGAATTCTTCCTCATCACTAAATGCCAAATTAATTTTTAAAACAATACATACACAAACTGAGGACTGAATTTGTCCCCAGACTACCAGTTTGTCACTTCCCAGCAAAACAGAAAATCCATCCTGCTCACTTCTGGGATGACGACGGAGCCCTTTCAGCCCTTCCAAACACAGTGACCACAGAGAGTAGGCTATGCTCTCCTGGGGGACTTCACTCTGGATGGCACCACTAGAGCTCAGGCTGCATTTGTCACCAACCCTTCTTGTGCCATTGGGGCCCATTCCCAACACCAGCCTCTCTGAGAAGTCACCTTCCAGAAATCCCAGGTTCATGCAAACATTTCATAGACTTAGGACAGTAGAGGCCACTGAGAGAAGATGCCAAGCCCTCTGGATAATGGCCTAGCGTAGAAGAAACTTCTACAGCCTTGTCCATGGCACTGAGGGTCAGTGCTTGGGTGAAGGAAACCACTGGAGGTACTGAACTGGGCCCCACCATTCCCTTGAGATTTTATCCCACCTTCCATTTAGCTCTCTAACATAAACCAATGTTCATCTTTTTGCAAAACCCTTTCCTATAGACAATTTAAGAACACCTATATCCAGGGGGTTTTCCTTGATCACTTTTCCATAGAGAGAGATGGAAAAGCAGTTTAAAATTCTTACAGCTGAGCTGGGGTTGTAGCTCAGTGGTAGAGCACTCACCTAGCCCACGTGAGGCACTGGGTTCTATCCTCAGCACCACGTAAAAAATAAAGGCATTGTGTACAACTAAAACAAAATAAATAAATATTTTAAAAAATGTCACAGCTATATTTTTTTCTAGTGATCCCATGAAAACTACTGCCACCACTACCAGCACCACAACAATTATGGCCAACATCTCCCCAGCACTTACTCTATTCTAAATGCTACACTTTGCATCATCTTATTTAATCCTTCCAACAACTGGATGAAGTGGATGGTATTATTTTCTTTTTTGAGATGAGGAAATAGTTATAAGAGGCTAATTAAATAAGTGGCCCAAGGTCATCCAGCTAGTAAGTGGTAAAATTTGGTCTCCTTGCAGGTACTGGGACAAGAACTACAGTACCTTAACCATTTGAGTACCTGCCCCGCTGAGTTGGTGCAAATTCTTTACCAATCATCCTGGAAAAGTGAATGGGGCTGAGTGAAGACTTGGAACAAAGAGATTCCTTTGAAGAAGGAGGAGCAGGGACTTGATCAACTTAACCCTCCCCAAGCTTCCCACCCCCAAAGAGTTTTAAAATCTTTCCCTTTGGGAATCAAAGACGTTAAAGGTAAAAAGGACCCAGGGAGCAACAAGTCCAATCATTTCGTTTACTTTGGAAGACTCTTCTTTTTCACTGAGCTCAGGAGAATAAAGCCCAAGGTTTTATAGCCATTACAACATTTTTCTCTCAAGGGAAGGGTGACAGGTGATGAGACAGGGAGAGATTCCAATGTGGTGGTGACAATTCATCCCCAAGAAAATTCTTCCAGGAGCCTGAAAAGTCCCCACCTTCCCCTTTACCTCGTAGGTGCTGGTAATCCCCAGTTTGTAGAACACGGGCAGGAAGACCTCCGCGCTGATGACCACCACAAAGAAATAGGTGATGGCAAAGATGCTGTACATGATTCCAAAACGGTAGATCTCGGCGGGGGTGCCCAGGACGGTGACCGCTGACATGAAACTGGCGGAGAGGGACAGCGCCACGGGCACGGCGGTCATGCTGCGGCCGCCCATCAGAAAGTCCTTGGAGGTCTGCTGGCCGCCCCCCGCGAAGGCATAGTAGATGCCGATGGCGGCAGAGATAAGCAGCATGCCAGCAAAAACCACGTAGTCCCACACCACGAAGGTGCCAATGTCCCGCTGCGCGTCCATGGCTTGGCGGCGGCCAGCGCTCTGCGAGGAAACTGGTGGCCCCGCGACGCGCAGCCGGCGCCCAGCGTTTTAGCTCTGCTGCCCGCGCTCGCTTCTATTTCCTGGGCGCCGCGGGCGTGGCGCCCTAGGGCGGTTAGAGGCGTCCTCCAGGTGTCTCCGGCTGTGCCGAGCTTTCCGCGCAGGTGAGAAGGTAAGAGCGGAGGTACTAGCTGGTAAAAGGTCCCAGCACTCTCCACCGCGAGTTGCGCCCTGAAGTCTGGGACTTAGGCAATCTGCTCACCGCGCTGAGCGCTCACCAGGTGCCCGACCGGGTGGCCGGGACAGCCGAGGCGCCAGGGAACTCGGGCAGGTGAGAACTGGAACCTCCTGCTGCGTCCAGCAAATCCACAGGGAACGTTCAGCACAAATTTTATCAAGTGACACCTGAGGGTATGCACCGTTTTAACAAGCAGGGGACCGGTCGAAGGGCAATTGTCACGCCTATAAGTTTAGCTTTCCAGTTCAACAGTCCAGGTCCTTACTGGAAAGTATGCCTGGAGATTTTAGATTGTCTTACTCGACAGGTTAATGGGTGATGCGGTTGACAATTGCAGTGAGCTGCGATCATAGTCCTCGGACGGGTAAGCAATTATAAAGGAGAAGAAGTCTGTTGGATGGGTCACATTTTTAAAAATTTTTTAAATAAAAATTTTTATTTTAATAAAATTTTTATTTTAAAAATTTTATTCAACAAACACTTCTGATCCCCTGCAGTCTGATCCCGTGCAGCCTTTGATGGAAATGGTAGTTTCTGCAACATTAATAATAACAGCTGTTTAATGAGACTTAGGATGTGACGCATGTATGCCGAAACATTTTCCATTAATTAATGTAATTTATTCTATTACCCTGGAGATAGGGATTATCTCCATTTTTCAAAGGAGGAACACTCCTTTAGAAAGGTGAAGTCACTTGCCCAAGGAAATGGCTGGAGACAAAGATTCTTAATGCAGGTTGGATTTCAAAGCTTGTTCTCTTAATCACAATGCTGTACTTTGTACAGTCCACATGTAAGTGTAAGTTAAAGGTGGGCACAAACGTGCGCATTAAACGAAGACACCTGGAAGCATATGGAAGAAAAGGTTTGTTTGGGTACCAACACTTGGAATGTATTTCAAGTGTCTTGCCTTGAAAAATTGCCAACATCACATGTGTTACCTCATAAAGGTGCTGTGACTCTTGGATTTCCTTCTACAACAGGCCCTCCATCCATTTATCTATTTCAGGCAGTCCTTGTTCATTTTCATACATCTTTGTAATTTACACTTGATCCTTGGTCAACAATCACAGAATGCTGTTAGCCTAACGTAGAGAGTGAAGAGAGCTGTATCAAATTCTATTTTTTTAATAAACTGGTATTTTTTTCTATATCTTTTTCAGAAGGAAATAGAAACTAAATCCACGTAATCCAATCGTTTAAACAAATATGTGGCTTGGAATTATGTCCCACCTGTGTGAAATTTACTAGACCTTTATATCTTTGTGTGTGTGTGTGTGATAGAGAGAGAGAGAGAGAGAGAGAGAGAGAGAGAGAGAGAGAATGTGTAGAGTAATACACAGTCCAGCTCAACCATTCTAGAAACTGAATCTGCTTCTGAAAAATTCTTTGAAGCCAATAGTCCTGGGTTGGAGCAAATGTTTCATATACTCTGGGACACCAAGCCCCCTGGATAATGGCCTAGCCTCTGCAGCCTTGTCCATGACACTGAGGGTCAGTGCGTGGGTAAAGGAGACCTCTGAAGGTACTGAACTGGGCCCCATCATTCCCTTGGGCTTTTATCCCAATCTCCCATTTAGCTCTCTAACATAAACCGACATTCACCATCTTTGCAAAACCCTTTTCTGCAGGCAACCTATATCCAGGAGATCTCTGAAATAGAAGAAACAAAATTTACCTTCTTTTGGACACCTAGCATTAAGGGCAGAGCCTCAGGCAGCTAATGACCAATATACTCTCTGGTTATTAGAGGCCAACTAACTTAAAGTTAAACCTGACATCCTGATTTTGCTACCTACTAATCCTATTTTGAGCAAATGCTTACTTCTATTTCTTAGTTTCTCTTGGCTAAAATGGGGATACTGATTCTCATCTCACAGAGCTGTAGAAGGTTAAATAAGATGATATGTGTATAGCCCCTGACACTGTTGAGTGCTGGCATTGCATAATTATTTAGCTGCTTTTCAATTTGTTGAGAATGGGGCTGGTATAAGTTATAGCTAGGAAGTACTGATGTTAAACACAGCCTGTGATTTCCCTAATTATTTCCCCTTGCCTTATAAAATCTACACAATGCTATAAACCCTGTATAATCCATACTCTGTTCCTTTAGATCTGTCAGGTGTTCTGTTGTATGTCATCAAATCATATTTTTTAAGAAGAGTACATGAATGCTCTATTTGTGAGCCTTTGAACATATAAGGTTTTTCATATGTTGAGATGGAAAACCTTCACCCAATCTTTCTTTTTCAAAAATTTGTAGGTATTTGTTGTTTTTTGGCATTTCTTATTGTAGAAATTGGAGAGCTATTTGAGGACACCAGACTTTTGTCTCCTCATAAGTAATTTGCCTTATGGCTGAATGTTAATAGATATTTTTTTCTCCATACTTTCATTTCCAAACTTTTGCCAGAATATTTCCAGAATAGCTACTTTTTATTACTGTCATCTAGAATGGAGAGTCCTTTCAACCTGAATAGTCAGGTCTTTTTTTTTTTTGTTGTTGTTAATTGTTGTCACTGTTCCAATTGTTCTAGAATCTGATTTCAGTGTCTTCTATGCTATGTTACACTTTACTGATTTCAGTGTAGATTCTACTTTTGCTTCTACATTCATGTTTCTGCTCAGATGTAACCTCCTCCAAGAGGTCTTTCCCTAACTTCTCCATCTATAATTTGAATCTATCATTTTTCTACTCTGTTACCTTGTATTGTTTTTCTTTATATATTTATATAACCTGACTTGATATTTCTTTGTAATTTTTTGTGGTCTGTCTTCTCCCCCTACAATAGAAGGTCTATGAAGGCAGTGATTTTATCTACTTATTTTTTTCCCACCACTATTCTGCCTGGGTCTAGAGCAGCCTAGCAGGTGGGTAATTTTTTTTTTTTTAAGTTGATAAACAAGTGAGTGAACAAAGGAAGGGAATTATTAGAAAATCCTCTCAAATGGGTTAACTAGATCTGGATTTGTGATGTTGTAAATTTCCTTCTTTTCTCCACTTTCATAAACATTTTGGAGGACAAAGGAGAGAAACCACATCAGAAAGTACACTTTATTTTAAAGTTGCATTTAAACTACAAGCAGTTTTATTTCCTTTATAATCATGTTTTCCTTACCCATTTTATCAAGCAGTATTGATTGGCCCAGAGTGACAGAAACCAAAATAACAATAGCTTAAGCAAGTTAAAAGTGTATTCTCTCTCATGATTAAAAAATGTACAGAGATAAGCAGTTCAGGCTTGGGGCAATAAGGGGAATGAAGCTATATGAAGTTTGTTTGGGATCCAAATTCCTTTCTTATGGTTTTTATATCCCTATCAGGAAGAAGAACAGGTCAGAATAGGGCATGGCTATACCTTTAAGGACATTTACCATCAATTTTACATGATGGTTTCATTTATATCTTATTGGACAGAATTTAGTCACATGGTCACATGTACTTGTAAGGGAAAGACTGTAGGTCAGTCTCCAATATCCATTCTCCTCTTCTTTCCTAGAAAGAGGACCCTCAGTTTTTAGTTGGGCACATGGTCCTCTAGCACAGTGCTTCATTTCCCAGTGAATATTTGTGGTTGAAGAAAGAACAACAAACTCTCCACTGTTGAAATACATCTCTTCCCAAGAGAAGCCTCGGTCATTTAGACATAACTAAAAATTGATGAGAAAACAGAACATTTCTCCATGAACAGCACAAGGGAGTTATGCTGTTAAATCATCATTTAGTTGGTCTCCCATTCACCACCCCCACTCTGGAAAAGAAAGTTAGCACCGAATAGGTGGATTCTGAATTCAAAATGAAACTTACGACCATACCTGCCATGTCTAAAGTCATCCTGGGCTCTATCCCTTTGGTGGCAATTTTGATGTGGAAATTGACTGGAGCAGAGGGCACCCTTACTCCAGAGCCATCAATGGTTGGGAGCCTGACTCACAAACCCTTTGGCCCTGGAAGCAGTCCCTCTTCCAGTGGCCTGCATTTTATGCAGAGCGGCAGGGTGCTGGGGGCCCTTTTGTCTCCATACATTCCTTTTTCCAGTGTCTAGGCTTCCTACGGCAATGGCAATTTCCTTGGGGCAGGATCTCTCATGGACAACCTGGAATCCTTGTTTGTTTGTTTGTTTCTCTTCATCCTGGTCTCAGTTATAAAAGATTGAGGAGGCTATTTTAATTAGATCTACAGCAGGGATGTTAGGCCCCAAACCCAGCTTTTGTAACTTTTGCCATATGCCTGGATTGGACTGGTTGATGAATCTATCATTTATAACTAATGTCCCTTCAGGGGAGTTAGGGCATAGGGTTGTATATTTAATAAGGACCTCCTGAAGCTTCTTACAGAAGGCTGTGGGATTCTCATTGGGGCCTTGACCTATAATAGCCAATTTGTTATAGTTTACAGGCTTTACCTAGCTCTGCTGTATACCTTCCAATAGACAAAATACCAGGTGGTTTCTTGCTCAAATTATTGTAATACCCTCAGGGGTGTTATAAACCCAGTGGGGATGCCGTATCAGCTCCCTCCGCAAAGAGAACTGCAGCATGTTCCATTGCATTCCACTTTCTGTGTAGGAGTTTGGTTTAAAACAATTTTTATCTTTCCAGGTGATATCAAAGGCAATAGTTAGCCCCTGACACCCTTCAGTATATACTCGGGGTCATCTGAGAATTTACCCAAGTCTGATTTTACCTGTCTAAGATCCTACAGGAAAAAGAGAACCTGAACCCTAATAGATTGGCCAGTTGACCATACAACCTCTTATAGAGGATGGGTCCCAGAGGCTGTGGGGAGCCTCAGAATTAGCTGCCACGGATTTTTAAGGCCTGATTGTAATTTCTCCAATGAAGGAGCAGAAGGCTCTAATTTTATAGTTGGGGACTCCTTGGCCTCTTGGGGTGGGTTAATTGGGGCTTCCTCCTTATTTCCACATTGAATTTTGAAGGAAGAGATGGAAGCTTTAGCAAAGCCATAGCACCAGATCCAATTTGCAAGTCCTACAGAGGTCTTGTTTATTCCTAGTATAGAAATGCAACTGGTTTTTGTGTATTGATGTTGATCCTGCTACTTGGCAGAATTCATCTTTTATTTCTAATAGATTTATTTTGTTATTGTTACTTTTTGTGGAATTTTTGGGGTTTTAAAGTTGGTTGTTGACTTGAGATCTTTCTGATTTATATATATATATATATTCATATATATATATATATTTGTAGCTATAAATATATATATATATATATTTGCAGCTATAAATTTTCCCATTGGGCACTGCTTCTGCTGTATCCCATAAATTTGGATATGTTGTATTTTAATTTTCATTCATTTTAAGTATTTTCTAATTCCCCCTGTGATTTCTTCTTTGATCCATTTGTATTTAAGAATATATTGTCTGGGACTGGGATGTAGCTCAGGGGTAAAGCACTTGCCTAACACATACAAGGCTCTGGACTCAATCCCTGGCCCTGCTTCCACCGAAAAGTGTGATATTTAATTTCCACAATTGTGCAAGTTTTCCAGTTTTACTTCTGTTATTGATTTCTAACCTCATCCTGTTTGGTGAAGATACTTCACATGATATCTACCTTTTCAAATCTATCAACCAAATTTGGGGCCTAACATATGGTGTCTCCTAGAAAATATCCCATGTGCACTTGAGGAGCATATGTGTACTAGTATTTTTAGGCAGGAATCTCTAAGTGTCTTTTGGGCCTTACAGGTTTATTGTATGATTTAAATCCTCTATATATTTACCTACCTCCTATTTTTTTAATCCATTATTAAAAAGGTGGTATTGAAGTTTTCAACTCTTACTATTCCTCCCTCAGTTCCATTCTTCTTTTGCTTCATATACTTTGATGACACCATCATTCGGTGTGTAAGTGTCTAGAACTATTATATTTTTTGCTGTATTGAAGCATTCATTAATATGCAATAGCCTTGTCTTTTTTAACATTTTCTGATTTAAAATATATTTTGCCTGATCTTAACACAGCTACGCTTTCATGCTTTTGGTTACTATTTGCTTGGGATATATTTTTCACCAGAAAACAACCATCTCCACTAATTTTATTACATTCTCCCCAATTTTTCTCTCCCCAATATTGGTTTTAAATTAATGCTGTCAACCCATCATTTAAGATGGACTCAATTGTTAAAATTTTTCACGAAATATTTTACTATCCTTAGTCCCACCTGTTCCACAACCAGGTGTACTCTTTTCCCCTCTTTGAGTCCCTTTAGTATTCTTATATTCATTTTTTGGCCTTCATAGTGGGATAGCATTATAGTTGTTTTAGGGCTGAGAATGTAGCTCAGTGGTAGAGTGCTTGCCTAGTGTACCCTAGACCTTGGGCTAGATCCCCAACACTGGGGGAAAAATATCCTTTAAAAGTACTTGTTTAAAGACTCTTCATGCAGGATTAACTCATGGATCCCCGAGGCCAAAAGCAGAACTTGAAAGACACTCTGCATGCCTGCTTCATTCTTCTCTCTGGCTCTCCAGATGGGTTTTCTCAACATTACCATTGATCTGTGGACAGAAATGTCCAAGTCAGTGCTTATATGATTTTAATTCAGTGGACAGCAGAAGCATCATAATTACTTTAGATTCTAACTCTAAACCCTCTGAAGAAGAAATCCAATTGATATGGTTTAAGTCACATGTTCATGGACCACTAATCAAATCAGCTGTGGCCAGAAGGAGAGAGCTCTCATTGTGGCTGCCCAGATTGACTGTGAGGGTGGGAAGGGGGATGAGGTATCCAGGTGGGAGGGTGGTGAGCTGGCAAGACACTAAAAGGTGTCTCTATTAATCACCGGTGTCATTTTATCATTTCCTGTGAGTGATAAGAAACTCCTTGGGAAAAGGTACTGTTGCTTGCTCATGCTTGTAAATCCCCAGACAGAGGCACTGTGTGTTGCATAAAGAAAATGGCACAACTTGTGAAATTGAGAAATTCCCAAAGTTTCTAAAAGCAAACTTTGGAAATTTGAGAGTGATCTTACTGAGTCCTATATCTAGGCTTATTTGTGCTTTCCTCTAAGAAAAAAATAAAAAGCCTCTTTTGTCTCCCTTTGAGAGGAAAATTAAAGAAAACATACTCCACAAATAACCCCCTATTGTCACATTCCTCACCTAGAAATCATGATCATAGATGTCTATATATGATCGATACATCGTCAGAAATGTCCAAGCCATTATTTATATACCCTGAATTCAGCGGACAGAAAAGCATATAAAAACATAGGATTGTGATCTCACTTTCTCTTTCCCTCCCCTACTCCACCCCTCTACACGCTCACATGCACTCAGGGCTTGGCACAAAGTATGCATAAGGATTACTAATAGTATTGATTATTTCTTTTCTCTCACATATCACATGTAACTCAAAGCAGATCCTATTGGCTTTATATTCAAAATACAACTGCAACGTTACTATTTCTCTCTGCACCAGTGTAACCCTGACCCCAGCTACCTTCTGTCAATTGAATGATAGTCTCCTAATTTATTTCCCTAATCTACAATCTGTTTTTGCATATAAATCTGTCTGCGTCACTCTTTGCTCAAATAATTTACTTCCATCCAAAGTACTCAGGTCTTGAGCATGACAACCAAGGTCCTCTGTAATCTAGCACCTGGCCACCAGGCAAGCTTCAGCTTCTTCCACTTTGTCCTTCTTCACTGGGCCCTCTCACATCAAAATTCTTGCCATTTCTTGAGCAATCCAGCAAGTTCTGTCACAGGGCCTTTGTACTTACCGTTCTCTTCCTAGAATGCTTTCTTTCAGACAGTTACTGTGGCTTCCTCTCTCATTCACAGCTGTCCTGAGTGTCACTTAGACATGTCAGACCTTTCTTTTCTCTGATTATTCTGTATAAGATATGCCCCTCCTCACTCTACCCCATCCTCTTTATCTGGTTAATCTTCCTACCACTGTCGTAACTTTCCTTTACATTATTCTGTTCTGCTCTGGTAGGAGGGTGGGGGGGCTAAGTGATACAAGAAGTTTGTCGAATTGGTTTACTTCATACCTCAACTTAATTCATGAGGCATTCTTCACATTTCAGAGGAGGAAATTGGACTTCCTGGGCTTAAGAGGCCAGGCAGCACATTCAGCATACATTACAATGCATAGTAAGTATAATATGGTGGCTCTGGGAGCATAGACATAGGTCCTATGGTAACTACTGACTTATAAGATAATTTTCACTATTTTAATGAGGTTGGTGTTGCTTCAGGATACATGGGTGTTAATTTGGGGGCTCAAGAAGAAGAAAAAACATTTTTCCTGTTGAAATTAATGTTAGGTACATTTTTAGCCTATGGTAATTCACCCCATAGGGGCCTTTATTCAGGAACAAATTATTCTCATTAATGAGACAGCATTATTCATTATGTCTTTATTTACATACTCTGTCTACTCTACCAGAATAGTTTTTTAAGGATAGTCACATTGTTTTATTTAGAAAACATTTGGTGCATATAGACATTCAGTAAATAAATATGAATGACCATTAAGAATTTACTTAAATCATCAATGAGAAAACAGTCTATATTTTGTTTTGGAAAAAAAGAAAAATTAAATGTATGAAAATACATAAATGTTGGAGGGAAAAATATGAAAACAATAATGGTTATTGGAAGGTTGTGCATGTTTTATTTTGCTAAAATTTTTTTATTTAAAAAATAATTGCATTGTTTTATTTTACTTATTTATTTTTTAAGTAGCTGGGCATGGTAGCACATGCTTATAATTGCAGCTACTCAAGAGGCTGAAGGAGGATCACAAGTTCAAGGCCAGCCTTGGTAACTTAGTGAGATCTTGTCCAAAAATAAAATATTTTTAACAAGGATTGGGGACGTAGCTCAGGGGTAAAGTGCCCCTGGGTTCAATATCCAGGATCAAGAGAAAAAAAGAAAAGAAAAAAAAAGGAAAGCCATACATTAAAGCATGTTGAACTGGAAGTCAAAACCTGGATTCTGATACTGACTGTTGAGCGACCTTAGGTGAGTTTCTGAACCTTTATTTAAGCATCTGTTTCCTCTTTTGTAAATAGCAGGTCACTGGACTCTCCATCTCCAAAATACTTATTCTCCTTCCTGCCAACATCAGTTGCTAATCATCCTTCCCTCTGTGGTTTCTACTCTTCACTCTGACATTCTAGAATGTCAGCAGGCCAGTCTAAATAGGTGGGACTGTTTACACTACCTTTAGATTTTTATGATTATTTTCTTTAAAGCAATAAATCTGTTGCACTTGCAGCAACTGCTGTTTTTACTGGTTGTGGTACTGGGATCTGTTCTCTAGATTCCATTTGTTCTGGATTCCAAACACATGTCAGGAAGCCCCAAGTCCAGCTTGTGGAAGGAAGAACAACATATTACATCACACTGGGCTCCTGCTCTTCTGGTTTGGGTGGGGTGATGGGCTGGCCCTGAGTTGGTGCTGACTTCTCTTTGCTTTCCTTATGTGTGACTTTTGTTTTCCTGGAACAATAGAGAATCCCAGACAGGGTAAGCCAGCTTCTGCTGCCCATCTGATGGGAAAATCTACAGAGCTAAACCACCAACCCCATAAAAGTTGTATGTCACAGGCTGTATTTCACTTTCAATAGAGCCATTCCAAGTTTGCATGTGTGATCACTCTGTGTTTTATAAGATGACTATGTTAGGCAGGGAGGTACTTGAGAATGCCCATTCAATGAGCAAGGTATTTTTCGTGTCATATGGGCAGTGACCTCTCAGTTTCAAAATCTCTAATCAGAAAAAAAAGAGTTTCTTTAGTTCCTCTGAACCTCAACTGTGACACATACAAGTCCCAATTTTGTGATAAAGGCGCCATACCTTTGTGCCAATATGTCAACCATTTCCTGAAAGTATTTCAAATGAATGTACAAGTGTTACTACACCATTCTGACTAGGGTCATAGAGTAAGTATGTCAATCTGCTTGATCAAAATCAATAAATAACCAAGTGTCTGAGCACAGGATGAATTTTGTAGGACAATGTTCACACATCTGTGACTAGAAGAATAAATTTTAGAATGAAATGAGTGAACATGTATCAGTTGCTTAAAATTCCTGGTATATAGTAAGTGTTTGATAAAAGTTAGCTTTTCTTGTTTTATTGATTATTATTATTATGTTCAAATGCATATGTAGCTCCTTTTCCCTCTAGCAAGGGAGAGTGTTATTCAGGACAGAGATTTTTCACCCAACCTAATCATTGTAGAAAACTTATAAATATACCCTAAGTTAAATCCAGGTGTCTGTGATGTATATTCATTGTTATTTTATATAAACAGAGGAAAGTATTCATAAATGTCATCAACATGCAGTATATATCAAATACTTACTATATGAAAGTTCTGGGATAGGAACTGAGATAAAAAGAAATGTGTCACACAAACAATTATTGACTTCAAGGATCTTATATTCTAGATGTAGAGACAGGACTTAATGAGGTGAGTTTAAAAAAATTCTATATTAGCAGAAAATCATCCACAAGAATAATTACTTTGTTGTTGTTGTTTTGGCTTGCCTTTTGTTTTAGTTAGCATACATACCCAGCCCTTGAATTTTTGTTCTTCATAATACACATCTGTAAAAGATGTATTGTGTATTAAATTGTTAACATTGTACTTTTTAAAATTAGTGTCCTGTGGATACACCTGATGCCGGGACCCACTGTACCGCACTCAGGCATACACATACCCAAGTTTGGTCAGATTCATCCCACCTTTTCTTTGTTTCTCCCATCCCTTCTTCCTCCTCCTCAATCTCCTTTGTCTACTGTACTGATCTTTCCTCTATTTTGATAAAATTTCCCTCTCTCTTTTTCCTTTTGCTCTTTTTTTTCCTCTTGAAATTTTTATCACCCTGCTAGTTTAAGTTGTTTTGTGATGAATCCTTGTAAAGATTCCTTACCTATTCTTTAATTGACTTTGTAATTCAATTTTTGCATTTCATGTTTAAGGTGAGTTGTGCTTCTCTAGCACTTAAGACTAAGAAATGCCTAAGGGAGTTGTCCTATCAATGTGACACCAGAGCAGCAAGATGTGCTTGATTCTTGAACTCTATTCTGGAAAGGGTCCAGTCCAATCCTCTCTGACAAAACTAACATGGAGCTAACTTTCTACTGCAGCAAATGGGCTCAGAGCTTCTAAGATGAGAAGGCCAATGACAGAGAATGAACACTCAGAATTTCCTTTTCTCTAGCAGTGCAAGAAAAAGAGTGTCTCCCCTTACAGTAGGAGCTCTGCTCACTGGCAAGGTGGGTGTCCCTTCTGCTCTTTTTGTCTCCTGAGGGAAGCCATCCAGACCTGGTGTCTGTTGCAACTTTCACTGACTAATGGGCTTTTGATGCCAAAGGATAATTGATTCCTGGTGCAAACCTGGACTAGTACAAATGGAACAAATGCTCCCAGATCAACCATGCTTGCTTTTCAAATTCTAGCACTTGGAGGGATTTTGCTACCCAAGTGGAAAGTAGAGGCAGACTAAGTCAGTAGACTTAGAACTTTCTTTTCCAGAAAAGGTGAAGCTTTTGGCTTGACTGAAGGATTCAGAAAGTTTGCAACATTCGATTGTGCCAAGTCTGTTGTCAATTTTATTTACCTTCCATGGCACCCTGTGCACTTAATCTGGCAAATCTCTCTCCAATGCATGCCATTACAAGCCTCTCGCCTCCTTGAAAGGAGCAGTCCAAAGAAAAGAAGGAGGTTTGAGTTCCCTAGCTCATTCTTAAATGAGGAAAGGGCCCAAGAGGCCTTAATTCCCATGGTTATCTCTAAGAAAATCAAGCTAGATAAATCTAGAAATGTCAGCCCTGTTAAAGGCTAGAGCTTTACAGTGATCTAAGGGGCAATGCAGTTCACTCAAACATGTAATGGGAACGAGCTGAACAAGGGGGTGGGGGATAGGAAAGCTAGGCCATGCTTAGAATCTCCTAAGGCAGATATCATACCATTACTGAATATGAAATATAGAAAGTCCCATCCTTTACAAACAAGTTATGTTCCTAAAGTTTACTAACTTAAATTTTTTTTTTTTTGGTACCAGGTATTGAACTCAGGGGCACTGGACCACTGGGTCCTATTTGGTATTTTTATTTAGAGACAGGGTCTCACTGAGTTGCTAAGTGCCTTGCCATTGCTGCGGCTGGCTTTGAACTCGTATCCTCCTGCCTCAGCCTCCCAAATGCTGGGATTACGGGCGTGCGCCACCGTGCCCAGCTACTAACTTAAATACTTGTATGGAGCTAAAAATATAAACTATACCCTGCCCCCAACTAATCACCTTTTGCTTTATTATTATTATTATTTTTTAAATGTGATAGTTTTGGGGTGGTCTTAGTTTTGGGGGGCTCATGATTTTATTAAAACTTTAATTGTATTAAGATAATACATATACATGAATTTAAAAGCCCATTGACACTGCAAGACTTTTAGCTAAAACAGTAGTGACCTCACCTCTATTTCTACTCCCCAAAGAAAATACTATATAATTTCATCTATTTCTCCTAGGATTGACCTCCATGTTCCTAACTAGCTACTCTTGATGTTTTAAAGTTTAGGTGTTTTCTTTTTATATTTTTATTATTTTATTATTATTTTAATTGTCAAATGTATGAATGCCATGTAATAATTTAATATATACATGTAGTGTGCAATAATCAAATTGAGGTAGTTAACCTATCTCCTTAAACATGTTATAAAATTATTAATTAACACATAATAATTATACATGCTTATGGGGTTTCAGTTTGCTATTTCAATACAAGTATGCAACATGCATTGATCAAAACACAGCAATTAACTTTTCCATCTCCTTGTCACTTTGCATTTGGAGCCCCTAAAACCTTAGATACTGTTCATTAACTTCCCACTAGGATAACTAGGAATTTAGATCTTCTACCCAGCACCTGTTTCCCTACCTTCACACACACATGCACACACTTCCCATTCCCAATATCCACAATAGAGATTTTCTTCTTGTTGGAGAAAATTTCTGCATGTATTTCATTTTGGTTACAGAAATTCAGAGTTAAGTCACAAAGTGTACTAAGAAGAAATTAACTTTCTTAATCTTTTGCTTTTCTTAGTTAATAATTCTCTCTCTCTCTCTCTCTCTCTCTCTCTCTCTCTCTCTCTCTCTCTTCATTTGCTTGTATTCTCTGAACCTCTTAGCAAGTCTTTCGTTTTTTAAAGTCCTAATTATCCTCCACCCACAGGCTAAGACTCAGATTTGCTAAAGCAATAACAATTCTCAACTTTCTTTCAAGTTTAAAAACCTCACTTTTTACTCACTGAGATACAATTCCTGGTTGGGAGAGGGGGAGAATGGTTACTCAAAGAAAGCCTAAGTAGCGGGGCGCGGTGGCACATGCCTGTAATCCCAGCACTTGGGAGGCTGAGGCAGGAGGATCATGAGTTCAAAGCCAGCCTCAGCAATGGCGAGGCACTTAGCAACTCAGTGAGACCCTGTCTCTAAATAAAATACAAAAAAGGGCTGGGATGTGGCCCAGTGGTCAAGTGTCCCTGAGTTCAATTCCTGGTACCATGAAAAAAAAAAAAATGCCTAAGTATGGAAGAAAAAAAATTTTTGTTGACAGAATGAGGAAAGATTCTTTTGGGTCAAAGTTCTTTCATTGATATTCTTCTACGGAAAAGTAACTTTTCCCTTTTTAAAATAAAACTGGAGGTGACTGAAAACACAAAGAAAAATGTCGTCAGGGAAATTCATGTTTCTTATAGAAAGTGTATTACGCCAGGAAAACACTGAGAACATAATGAGCTTTATTAAGATACTTGAAACAAAAAATCTGTTCTCATGCATCATGGCCTCAGCCCTCTCAATTCTATAAGCCATGTAATGACAAGTTGTCCCTGCTAGATAATGGTTAAACAACAAAGCCATGAGGAACTAAGGTGCGCGCCCTAGAAATTCTCATGCCTCTCCACCACTATAGCCAGAGAAAATAAAGTTAGGGCCAGGGCCTCATAAACCAGTCTTCAGTGGGGGAATTTCCCTTTTCACTTGTGGTAATAGAACTATACTTATTTTTCCTCATTTTGTTCCTTATGATATTTGAATAAAACCAGTTGATCTGGCTCATATTAAATAAACATAAGTTGATGTTTAAAAGTTTACAAGGAACTGTTTCTTTGCTAACTTAACAGACTGGAGTCAAGATACAATAAATAATGAATGCTGATGAAATCCACATACTTTTTATGCTTCTTACCTGAGATTGCATGCTTTTTTTCTTGCCTATAATGTTATTAAACTGACAATAAGATAATGTGATGCCTTTTTTTGAAAAAGGAACCTCATAATTTAGATGTGTGAATGAGGAGTATCCCCTTCAAGATAGCAGAGACTGTATTCTAATTCATTCATGCTCATGATACAAAGTGGTTTCAGAAACTGACTACCACAGAAGAAATTTCTAGAATTATGCTCAGAACCTGGGTAGGTTGCCAGACAAAATACAAGTGCTCAGTTAAATGGGAATTTAGTATAAGCCTGGGAAATACTCATCCTAAAAAATATTTATTATTGATCTGAAATTCAAATTTAACTGGATGTTCTTGTTTTGTTGCTGTTTTTCTTACTGGCAACCCTATACCCAGGCACTTTTGAGTAAACAACTCAAATGATGTCAATTTTGCTGAGAAGGTGGTTGTGATTTTTAGACACACTCTAAAACCTTTCAAAGTGAAGTCTGATGCCAAGAAAGATAGAGCCACTTTTGGTTAAAAATAACATTATAAAGTAAGCAGACAGGTTTTCTGATGGGTCTTGTGAACTGATGCTGACAGAAGTGCTTACAGAGTTTCCCAAGATAGTTTTAATCAGTGGCAGGATTTGAAAGAGTATTTAGTATCTCATAATGGTGAAAAAGATACTCAGATTCTGAGCAGAAACTAACAAAAGAGAGCCATAGATTTGTATGTTGTATCAAATGTGTCATATTAAAGTCTGGGATTCAACAAGTGAACCTTTTACACACTTGGCTCTTCTTCCTGGCTTGCATATAACTATTTGCATATAACTTTACACAGCCTTTTGCTGTGCTTTGGAAGAACTGCATATGAAAGGAAACTTCTCCAGAGATAACAAATTAATTTATTCCCTAGTGAATTAACTTTCTCCAGGGAAAGTTTTGATCACTTGTGACACTTTTCCTGTCACCTCTGATAGGCAGTACATCTCAGATTCTGTTTCATATTCAACTCTTATTTGCCAGTGTTGTTGGCAGTGGGCTACTCCATAGAGTACTGGGGCATTGTGGGCACTATATCATCTCATTGTTATTATTGCCGGCATTGTTTTCCTAACAGCACCATGATATTGGCATGGCAGGGATTATTCTCCAACTGCTGCAGATGCATTTATAGTGGATCAGAGTAAGTGATTTGCTATTAAACAGCATTAAACAAAGGCCCCATTTTATTAAATGGATGTTTTATTCTTTAAGCTAAGCTGTCTCTGAAAAAAAAAATGTTGGGAAAAAAACATTTTGAGTTTCCTCCAAATACGGAGTTAAGGTGACTCCAAAAAAAGTAAATAAGATAAAAACAATTTTATACTAAAATATGGCAGCCCAAGACACATTTGTTGATTATTGAGTTCTACCCAGAAGTTAGAAAACCAAGCTCCTACAAAAGAAACTAAAATATTATCCTAAGAAGTCACCTGGACATATGTTCCTAAAATATCACTAAGATATGATAAAAGATCACTGGAGTTAAGTTTTCAATAGTTTCTTAAACAGAACACACACGAGTGTGCGCACGCACACACACACACACACACACACACAGCCCCACTAAATGTAAAATGAAAAAAAAAATGATGGAAGATGTTAAAATTGAGAACTCTGTTCATCGAAAGAGATAAGTACTAGTGAAAAAGCAACCATAAAGTTGAAGAATTATTTTCAATTATAGTAGATAAATCTCTCCTATCCAGAATATATGAGGAATGACTACAAATCAATAAGAAAAAGGTACTCAATATAATGATTATCAAAAGACCAAAAAAGTTCAAATAGCTAACCAGTTTATCAAAAAAAGATTCATCTTCTTTAGTCATTGGGAAATTACAAATTAAAACTACAATGTGATAATAATACTTAGCTAAGAGAATGACTATATGAAAAAGATGGAAAATACTAAGTCTTGACAAAGATATGCAGTAACCAGAATCCAAATACATCACTTGTGGAATTGATACAACCTCCTGGAAAACAGTTTGGCAGTATCCACTAAAGTTTCACATATACAATGCCCAAAGCCTAGCAATGCTCTTTCTAGATAAACGCCCAACAGAAATGTGCACACATGTGTTCAGTGAAAGACAAGCATCATCATGTTTCTAGCAGCACTCTAAATAATAGCCCCAAAGCAAATTCCCCGAGTGCCCACCCACAGTAGAATGGATCTACACAATGAAATCTATGTAAAAGAGGGACCAATCTATAACAACAACAAAAGAGATGAATCTTAGAAACGTGATGTTGTGCAAAGAAGCCAAACACAAAAGAGAGCATGGGATATTGTTCCCTTTATGTAAAATATAGAAATAGGCAAAACTAATCAATTAAGGACCGTAGTTATCCTTGATAGAGGTAGAGGAATGAGGATAATAACTGAAAAGGAGCACAAAGTGGGGCTTTTGTGGTGTTCTTGGTGTTTCTTGGTCTGAATGCTGATTATAAGGTGCAATTTAGTTCATAAAAATTCACCTACTGTACTCTTCTATGCAACCTTATAATAATAGAAAATACAATTTATTTATTTATTGTAGTATAAATTTTTAAATCACTGGAATTATGAAGAAATCTATAACCTGCATTTATCAAAATTTCTCTTGGAGGGAACTATGTATACAGTTGGAAGCAATATTTTCATGAGATTCTGGGAAGAAAGTGGTATAATAGACAGCTGTTGTTTTGCCTTTCCTGTATACCATCTTGCTCTTTTGAAAACAAAATACCAATTTTTCTTTAGATAATTCTCTATTACATTATGAGGCTTACAAATGTAATATTCTTCCTCCTTCCCCACTATATGGGTAGGCATGCATCTTAAGTCAATCATTCGGAGAAACCTATACAGATGCAAAGACTGGACCTAATATTTTCATGTATCCCAAAAAGTGTTAAAAGAATTCTTTTTAGTAGAACTGAGATTGGAGGTGCTTATTACACTTTTAATCTTTCAGGTAGAAAAATCAATAAATATTGTTTTTATTTAAACTAGTGTGGTGGGTTTCTTGCACTTGAGCTCAAAGAATATACACAATCAAATATTACTCAGCCATACAGAACAATGACTTTATGATATCAATGGATCTGGAGACTATCATGCTAAGTGAAATAAGTTAATCAAAAAAAAAAAAAAAAAGGTCAAATGCTTTTCTGATATGTGCAAGCTAAACCACAATAAAGCAGGGAAGGAGAAAGAGAGAAGTTCAGTATATTAGACAAAGGAGAACAAAGAGAAGGGAGGGAGAATAGGAATAGGAAAGACAGTAGAATAAATGTAACATAATTCTTCTGTGTACACATATGAAAATACCTAAGTGAATCCCACCGTTATGTCCACTCACAAGAATGGGGTCCTAATTAATAATAATATATATTCCATGTTTGTATAATGTATCAAAATAGATTTTACTCTCATCTATAACTAAGAAGAACCAATAAAAAAGTGGATTGCAAGCTTTATTAATGTAACAATATAGCTGATACCTAGTATGACACTTCAAAGAATAATCATTTGTTAAGAGATTATGCCTTCTTTTTTTTTTTTTTTTTTTTTTTTTTTTTTTTGGTACCGGGGATTGAACTCAGGGGCACTTGACCACTGGGTCACATACCCAGCCCTTTTTTGGATTTTATTAGAGACAGGGTCTCACTGAGTTGCTAAGTGCCTCGCCATTGCTGAGGCTGGCTTTGAACTCACAATCCTCCTGCCTCAGCCTCCCAAGTGCTGGGATTACAGGCGTGCGCCACCGTGTCCGGCTATGCCTTCTTTTTATGTACAGTAATTCATAGCTTTCTTTCTTTTTTTTTTTTGTGGTACCAGGGATTGAACTCAGGGGCACTCGACCACTGGGCCACATCCCCAGCCCTTTTTTTGTATTTTATTAGAGACAGGGTATCACTGAGTTGCTAAGTGCCTCGCCATTGCTGAGGCTGGCTTTGAACTCGTGATCCTCCTGCCTCAGCCTCCCAAAGTGCTGGGATTACAGGCATGCACCACCGCACCCGGCAATTCATAGCTTTCTTATACTTTGTTTTAAATTAATATTTTAAACTGGTATTATGAAACTTATCTGTGTCATTATATTGGATAACTTCTTAACATGATTCAACTTACTCTTGTCTCATCATGTTCTCATGGAAAATAAAATTGAATTGGACTATTAAAAATGAGTTCTAATCATACAGGTCGTGAGGTCTCTGATGGGTATGTTCAGTTATCCCAGTTGATAGCCAAATTATCTTTTAAGGAGGGTAGGCCTAGTTGTCTATTTTCTATTGCCATAACATAAAACCACACACTGGGTAATTTGCGAAGAAAACAAGTTTATTTAGCTCATGATTCTGGATGCCAAGACCCCCAGGGCATAGCAACAGCATCTTGTGAGGACTTTTGTGTGGCATTATATCATGGTAGGAAAGCAGAAGGGTAAGCAGGTACATGCAGAAGGGGCAAAGTACAAGGGGCAGAGCTGTTTTATAACACACAATAACAACATTAATTCATTCATGAAGGCTCTACCCCCAATTCCTTCTCATTGGGCCCCTACCTCCCAATACCACCACATTGCAAATCAAGCGTCCAACACATGAATGTTGGAGACACATCTAAACTGTAGTACTAGTTAACAGCGAAGCTTTGGCTGGGTACTGCATGAAGCCTTCCCCCATCCATACCTGTATTAATCTATCATTGTGTAGCAAACTACCACGAATGTAATGGCTTAAAACAACATATACTTCTTACCTCCCAGTTTTTGTGAGTCAGGAATCCAGGCATGGCTTATCATGTACCTGTGCTTTAAGGGCTCTCACAAGACAGAATCAGGTGTCAGCTGGGGGTGGTGTCTTACTTGAAGACTTGATGGGGGAAAGACCTGCTTCTAAGCTCACAGGCTCAATTCCCAGCAGGATGTTGGCTTGAGGCCACCCTCCTTTCCTTGCCATGTGGGCCCTCTCTAACTCATCTACTTATTTCATCAAAGTGCACAAACTGAGAAAGCACTGAGAGTGTCTGTTAGTAAGACTGAAATAAAAATTTTAGGTAACATAGAAGTGGCATCCCATCCATTTGCCGTATTATAGTGGTTAGAAGTAAGTAAGCCAGCCCACATTCAAGGAGAGGGAATTGCAAGGAGAGGGGATATCTTCTCGACTATCAGGAGATAGGGATCATTGGGGACCATCCTAGAGTCTGTTCACCACAATGTTCAAATGTTTAATTCAAATTTAAGCAAGAATCATTCAAAGGGGCGGCAAATTTTTAGCCTACTTGGGCCATGTTTTTTGGCCTAGTATATATTCACAGCTGGCATAAATACCCATTAATGTTGGTAGGGGGTCCAGAAGGTCAACACATATTAAGTTAAATTAAACCTCCTCACTAATGTGGAAAATCACTCTGTAATAAAATATTCCTGTTCTCTAAAACCTTGAGAAATCATCATAAATTTTATGGGAGTTTTGCTATGACAACACTGTCAAACAATTTATTGGCAGTAAATTTTCTTTGCATTAGTCACTTATTTGGATTCCCCCACCAATTTCTATTCATGCATCAGAAAAGGCAAGACAAATTAGTTAAGATCACAAGTTCTTATACCCCAATTTAAAAACTTCAAAAGAAAAAAAATTATGCATATAATACACATAATTATTTTATTTATAATTATGTATTTCTACAGAAATATATTGCATATTCTATATAAATTATATAGAAAAATGTGAAATTACATTTTATGCACACTGAAAATTATACATAATATATATGTATATATTACACCATTATTTTCCCTTGTTTTATATATTCCTTATTTCTCCTTTACCTCAAGTTTCAAGGTTATGGGAAGGAACTGGTTTAGGGCAAGAGATTTCCTATCAGTCAAACACAGTGATAAGAACATGAACCTTGTTGGTTCATGATCAATATGGCATGTCTAGTCAGTTTAATACTGGTGTACATTTCCAAGGTCACAATTTTAAGTTTATAAAAAGATAGTGTTCCAAAATTTCGTTTGTAAGCATTTACTAAATGATGACTATTTGATATTGTTATTAGAGGTACATATGACCTACAGTAAATATGAGATAATTCTGAAGATATAGTTGGTAGTAATACCGTTTCTCAAAGGAAGTATGTGTATATTCTGGAAGATCTGAATCAACAATTTACTTGATTCCTGGTACCATGGAAACCTTGGCACAGTTCCTTTGCACTGGGATTTACCAATAGTGTGATCTATCTGAAGTCCTGGTCTGGAACATCTGTGAAGTCCTGTGCTACGAATCCTACCTCTCCTCCATTAATTGAAAACCTGTTAAGACCAAGTAGTGTAGAAATAATGGTAGTAGGGATAGAGAAAAAGAAAGGGGCACTGCACAAATCCAGGGTTTGCTTTCCCATCCTAGTCTAAATAAACTTGGGGTATATCCCAAGTTCTGATGCAGTCATAAAGAAAGGAAAGGTGAAAGAGAGAGGTTCTTTCTGGATACCTGTAAGGAATACTTACTGTTTTGCTTGCCCAGCATCACTTCCTCACTCTTTTAGTAACAGCACTTCAGTTTTTTGGGGGGTTTCTACTTTCCCATGGTCTCAGATCATGAAGCTCAGGTAAGATGACAAAAAGACAATTGATGTGGACAGACCAATCATCCAGGCCTAAAAAATCAGTCACAGCAACTGGTTCATGGATAAAAATGTGACCTGACTTTGGATCAATGGGAGTCAGCTCTGGGTCTTTTACCAGAACCATTACAAAAGAAGCATTCAGTTTGGGTCTTGCTAAGATGATAAGATACAGAGCCAGCTGGAGAATTAAGATCTCCATGGAGAGAGTTAAAATAATATTTTCAGTAGTAAATCCAAATGCTGTACCAGAAACTGCTTGACTTGGAGTAGTTCCCAGTGTCCTTCGGATCCCCAGAAAGGCTGATAGTGGCCTTTGTCTCACCTCTTGTTAAAATATTAACCTATTATCCGGGAGCGGTGGTGCACGCCTATAATCCCAGCACTTTGGGAGGCTGAGGCAGGAGGATTTCGAGTTCAAAGCCAGCCTCAGCAATGGCGAGGCACTTAGCAACTCAGTGAGACCCTGTCTCTAAATAAAATACAAAAAAGGGCTGGGGATGTGACCCAGTGGACGAGTGCCTCTGAGTTCAATCCCTGGTACCACAAAAAAAAAAAAAAAAAAAAAAAAAAAAAAAAAATTAACCTATTGTCCTTGGATCTAACTTCTGCTCTTTAATGTCCTCTTTAATTTCTTCAGATGGCTAGCTATGTCCTTATATATTTAGAATTTCTAAAACCTGCCTCTATATGCCAATATTAAGAAAAGGTGTTCACAAACCAGACTTAAGAAATACTTTCCAAAAAAACTCCCCAAAATAGAATGGGATATTTAATAAAGCTCCATGTCACTGGATATACTCTGTATCACTGATTCAGTGTTCTCTTATGGTGATAACTGACTCAGTAAGGCCAGGTAAACTTCCCAAAGAAACACAGCTGGCAAATGACAAAGCCAAATTATAGCCCAATCTGTCTAATCTCAAAGGTCCTGCTCTTTCCATCATGCTTCCATAGTCTCTCTGGTATAAATACATGTGCAATGGTGTTTGGGCTTTCCTCTGTCTCACTCCCCTTCAATGATCAGTGGTGTGCATTTTCAAGATGGAAACTATGATGATTAATTTTATGTCTCATCTTGAATGGGCCATCGGATGCCCATATATTTGGTTAAACATTGTTATAGGTGCTTTTGGATGAAATTAATATCTGAATAGGTAGAATAAGCAAAGCAGATTATATTCCCAAATGTGGATGGGCTCATCCAGTCTGTTGATAGTCTGGATAGAGTAAAAGGCTAAATAAAAAAGAATATTTTCTGCCTCGATATCATTGAGCTAGGACATCAACCTTCCCCTGCCTTTGGACTTCTTGGACTAGAACTTGAACCACTGACTCAGCCTCCATACATGTGAACTAATTGCTTATAGTAAACCTATTTATATCTATATCTATCCTATTGGTTCTGTTCTTGAGAATTTAGTATGAGACCAAAGAAAATTATGGGACTAAATTACACACAGAAGGACTGAATTAAAATCATGCTTAATACAAAACATAAAATCACAGAATATGTTTCTTCATTGGGTATAATAAAGGATCCAGGTCCATTTTCAATGATTACTGACTACTGACAGCTCTTCCTCTTCTTCCCACATCTGGAAAAATGGGTAAGAAAGCTGGTGCATTTCCTCTTTTGCTGCTTTAATGCACGGGAGATTCAAAGCATATGTGGGAACCCTCGCCCTGACCTTGTCTTCTAACCACCAAAACTTAAAACAGAAACAAAACTTAAGCCAGTGTCTTTTCCTCAGCTATTTCTGATCTGCTTAGGACCCACCCTAGTAGTCACAGAAAGCCTCATTATATGAGCAAGGAACCATTTCATACCCTCTTTGGAGCAGAAGAGGCATCATTGGTCCTGAAGTCCAGGTCAAATTTTGGGTGAGGGAGCCTCCTTTTTCTTAGGAGTGGTAACAAAAGTAGGGAATATAGTAACTACTTTCAAAGGTGACTGGGAGAATTAGAGATAATGCAATTAAGTTCAGTGCTTTATAATCACAATCACATAGTAGGTGCTTATAAGGTTGTGATAAAATTGGAATGTGTCAATAATTATAAAGTAACTAAGATCATTATCTATCACATTGCCAAGTGCTTTCTAAGTGTTTGGTAAGTAAAATAAAGAGCCCTTATTGATATTTCTGCTAGTGTGTGATCAAAGTTTTCATTTTTGTACATGAAAGAAAATTCACAGCTGGTACTTAAAAGTATATCCTAATAGCATTTGCTTGGCATATGATATACCTCCAATCCATTTATAAGCCCATTCAAGAAAACAAAACTCCTGATTCTAAGGTGTCATATTTATGAGCTCAGTTATACATACATATTTACAAGAGTCTGCATCTCTGTTCTCTTATGATAATAACTGGAGACTGTGGAGATCAACTAGACAAAGGTGCCAAAAACATTCACTGGAGAAAACATAGCCTATTCAACAAATGGTTCTGGTAAAATTGGAAATCCACATGTAACAAAATGAAATTAAAGCCCTATCTCTCAGCCTTCACGAAACTGAACTCAAAGTGAATCAAAGACTTAAACACTAGAACTGAGACCCTGAGCCTAATAGAAGAATAAGTAGGCCCAAATCTTCACCATGTCAGCCTAGGATCTGACTTCCTTAACAAGACTCCTAAAGGACAAGAAGTAAAATCAAGAATCAATAAATGGGATGGATTTAAACTAAAATGTTTCTTCTCAGAAAAGGAAACAATAACATGAACAGAGAGCCTGCAGAATGGGAATCTTTACCACACGCACCTCAGACAGAGCACTAATCTCCAGGATCTATAAGGAACTCAAAAAACTTAATACCAAAGAAACAAATAACCCAATCAATAAATGGGCTAAGGAACTAAACAGACACTTCACAGAAGAAATACAATCAATTAACAAATATATGAAAAAAAGTTCATCATCTCTAGCAATTAGAGAAATGCAAATCAAAACTACTCTTAAGATTTCATCTCACTCCTGTCAGAATGGCAATTATCAAGAATACAAGCAACAATAAATGTTGGTGAGAATGTGGGGGAAAAGGTGCACTCACACATTGCTGGTGGAACTGGAAATTGGTGTAACCATTATGGAAAGCAGTATGGAGATTCCTCAGAAAACTTGGAATGGAAACACCATTTGACCCATCTACCCCACTCCTCAGTTTTATACCCAAAGGACTTAAAATCAGCATACTACAGTGACAAAGTCACATCAATGTTTATAGCAGCTAGATTCACAATAGCTAAACTATGAAACCAACCTAGTGTTCTTCAATAGATGAATGGAATATATTATATTAAATATATTATATTTATATAATTATACAATATATTAATATTAAATATTTAATATATTGTGTATATATATACATATATATACACACACAATATTACTCAGTCTCACAGAAGAATGAAATTATGGCATTTGCTCGTAAATAGATGAAGCTAGAGAATATCATGCAAAGAGAAATAAGTCAATCCCAAAGAACCAAAGGCCAAATGTTTTCTCTGATATGCAGATGCTAATTCACAATAAAGGGGGTGGATGTTAGAGAAGAATAGAGTTACTCTGGATTAGGTAGAGTGGAGTGAAGGGAGGGGAGGGTGTCTGGGGGCAGGAAGGATATTAGAATGAATTAGACATTATTACCCTATGTACGACTGAACTTTGGGAATCACTGGTCTATTATATTTCTAAAATACTACAAGTTACAAACAATTCATAGAAGGTGATGTCTCCAATTAGTTAACCTTAATTCTATTTCCTGACCTGAAATATCTAAGAATAATGTACATAGGGTCGTGTACCCTATGTACACGACCAGTGTGATTCTCCATCGTGTACAACCAGAAGAATGAGAAGTTATACTCCATTTATATATGATGTGTCAAAGTACATAGAACAACAACAAGAAGACCTTGGGTGCTCAAAAGAGATCTAGAAATTTGTCACGAAGGAAACGAGGACTCCAGATGTATGCGTGGATACCAGGCTCAAGATATCTGTCTGGGCCAAAAGAAATAAGGAATATCCCGTGTTGTGTCCATGTGCACTGGTCCAGAGAACTTAATAAGAACAAAGAGTCACCAAACAAGCTCTATACTTTGGTAACTTATGTCTCTGTTACTACTTCCAAAAATCCACAGTCAATGTGGATAAAAACTAATCACTGATTGTCAAATAAAGTTACAATGCACAAAATCAATAAATAAAATTAATACTAACACAGGTGATACAAAAGTATAGCAAAAATTATGGAGGTATTGGATAAACGACTGAACTTTGGGAATCACTGGTCTATTATATTTCTAAAATACTACAAGTTACAAACAATTCATAGAAGGTGATGTCTCCAATTAGTTAACCTTAATTCTATTTCCTGACCTGAAATATCTAAGAATAATAGGGAGGGGTGAAACATGAGATGCCAAGATGCTTTCTCCTGCGTCCTACAGGCTTTATCAGTCTCTCCCCACATCCAACTTTCCAATATTTGGCTTTCTCTTCAACTCCTCTTCAATGCCAAAATTTTACCATAAGATAACAGGGGAGTCCTCTTTATGGGTCAGTAAAAATAATCAAAAGGTTATTTTTCACCAGACCCACAGACTTATGCAATCCATGTTAATGCAAACAACTTTGAGTTCAAAGCTCTATTTTATAGTAACGGGTCTATTACAGATTTTTGTTCTGTGGTTATGATGAAGTTTACAAAAATGTATTTTGATTATAATGAGCTATTTCAAAATGATATCAATGTAATATGATGATAAAGACAAGAAAAAATAAAAAGGAAGATAAAATATACTAATAAATCTCTACACTTGGACCCCATTCTTCCTAACAATTTGAATTTTCGAAGTCCCATTTTATATCTATCTCTTAACATATTAGAATAGTTAATATTTTTAATTGTTTTGTTTTTAGGCTTCCTGCTAAAGCAATAAATGGTTTATGTGCCATGTTTATAATACTCGAGCATTCTGAATTTGTCTATATAGTTACTTTCACCAGTGAGTTGTTTAACTTCTCACATTTTCCTCTTATTCATTAACGTTTCTTTCTTTCAGTTTAAAGAACTCCCTTTAGCATTTATGATAGTACAAGTCTAGTGGAGATTGTTCTCTCAGCTTTTGTCTGGGAATGTCTTTATCTCTCCTCATTTCTAAAGGATAATTTTTCTGGGTATAGTATTTTCAGTTAGCAGTTTTTTCCCCCCTCCAGTATATACAGATATACCCAAGCTTACATCAAATCTGGCAGTTTTGCAGGCCAAGACACAGGTCCACCCCACCAGGGTCTCTGCCTGTTTCTGGGACAGGTCTAGAACTCTACTTGCAAATACCAGTCTATGTAGCCCAAGGGAAGGGGTAGGGGAGATAGTCTCTTGGCTGACAAGGCTGGGTTGCATCTGAGTCTCACAGATGTAGGGACCTGTGCAGTCTGGAGAAGATGTGTACACTGCAGATCCACTCCAAGTCTGGCAACTGTGAAGGTCAAAATTTGCATCTATCCCATTGGGGTGCAGGTCTCACCTGATGCTGGGATGCATCTAGGGTCCATCTGCAAGTTCTGGCCTGAATATGGAGGCCTCTATTTTGGGGTCTCAGTCAGTATTCCCCGTGGGCCTGGCACTGAGCTCCAAGGCAAAGTTCTGTGCAACTTTTGTACCATGCTCCCTACTGAGTGAGGCCTTGTTCCTTGTTTTAGCTAGCTTTTTCACTGCTGTGACTAAAAGACTGGACCAGAACAATTTTTTTTTTTTTTTTTGGTACCGGGGATTGAACTCAGGAGCACTCGACGACTGAGCCATATCCCCATCACCCCCCCCCCTTCTTTTTTTTTTTTTTTTTTTGTATTTTATTAGAGACAGGGTCTCACTGAGTTGCTAAGTGCCTCACCATTGCTGAGGCTGGCTTTGAACCCGTGATCCTCCTGCCTCAGCCTCCCAAGTGCTGGGATTACAGGCGTGCGCCACCGCGCCCAGCCCGACCAGAACAATTTTAAGGAAGGAAAAGTTTATTTAAGGTCTCAGGGTTTCAGAGGTCTCAATCTATAGACAGCCAGCTAGCTCCATTTCTCAGGGCTCTAGGTGAGGCAGGAACAACATGAAGAGTGTGGCAGAGGGAAGCAGCTCACATAGTGATCAAGAATCAGAGAGAGAGTCTCCACTCTACAGATACAAAATATATACCCCATGGCCCCGCCCCCAATGACCCACCTCTCCAGCTATACCCCACCTGCCTCCAGTTACCACTCAGTTAATCCCATCAGGGATTATTTCACTGATTAGGTTAAAGCTCTAACCCAATAATTTCTCCTCCAAACCTTCTTGTGTTGTCTCACATATGAGCTTTTGGAGGATACCACATCTAAACCATAACACTCCTATTCCACTGCCTAAGTTTGCAGAGAGGTGGCCGGGGCAGTTCCTTGGCCACCTCCAACACAGTTCAATGGTTTAGTCTGCAGGTAATGGCCTGAGGGTCATGGGATTTTTCCTGGAAGTTAGTTTCACTGAGGTGGGCCTGGTACTGGATTTCAAGTCTACAGTCTGGACTTAATTCCTTCTCCTTCCTCCAAGTGAGAGGTGTCTCTCACCAAGCTGCTAGGAGTTATGGGAGAGGTGATGAAGACAACTCTCCTTCCTGCCTTCTTCAATGTGCCTTTTCTTATTACGATACTGAGACCAGGCACTTCTGTCTCTTAGGAAGGTATTTTGGTGTATGAACAGCTGTTCGAATTGGTGTATCTGTGGGGAGGCAGTTGCAGGAGGATCTTAGCTACTATCGTACTCCATCTCCTCTGCTTAAATCTGTTATCTTAAATGCTATGAGCTTTAGCTAAGATTAAATAGCTGAAAGATCATGTGCACCCATAATGTGTATAAATTCATACAATTCAACATCACGGAGCATCTACCATATTACAAGGCAGTGTGCTAGTTACTATGATAGAGATAGAGATAGAGATAGAGATAGAGATAGAGATAGAGATAGAGATAGAGATAGAGATAGAGATAGAGATAGAGACAGATAAATAAAAACGTGGCCCCTGACCTTTCAGACTTCAGTCAGAGTTAGGTTCCCCAGGCAATATATATAAACTTACTGGCATAGAATAAGTGCTCGGTAATTATTAGTTCTCTTACCCCACTCTCCCTTTTCCATGGTCTTAATGCAAAGTGAAAGGGCCTATGACTTCTTTTTATGTAAAGTGAAAATGAATGCACCGCAGGAGCCCCTTGGTCCTTCTAATAATGCAAATCTTTTAACATGCACAAAAGATTTAACCTCTGGAATAGAGTCAGAATTTTCAGAGTAAATAATTTGCAACCTCATTATCCTGGCTTTAGACTAGTTAGAGGAAATGGAAAGGAAGACAAAGTTACCCCATGGGGGGCTAACAAATTCCAGGACCTGCATGTTCCTTCACCAGGTCCTCTCCTGATGCCCCCATCCATTAGCAGTGTTGGCAGTTCTGACCACTGCAGGTTGGCACACATGCATGCTTCAGGAGGAGCTGGCATAGAGGAATGTCAGCGTGCTCCCCACATTATTCATTCTTGCTAAGTGACAGAGCTCTTTGCAGGTAAGCCACAGAACATGGTCACCCTCTCAAGTATTCGGCTCTAGATAAAAGGATCTGGAGACCATGCTTGCAATCTTGAGAAGACGTGAATAGTCAGTTTTTCTTTTTTAAGGAAAATGTAAGTGGGCAGTTTCTAGTTTCCCAGAGTCTAGCTAGTGCCTGACACACCCAGAGTATCCTCTGCTGTTTAAATAATGAATGAACTACAAGTGTGATTCCAGAAATTTCCAGTTCTGATTGACCTACTAGGACTTAAAAGAACGGCAATAGCAAACATATACAGTTATTAATATATGCCACACACTGTTCCAAGTGTTTAAAGATATTACTTTTTAAAATACTTTTAACCTTTGCAACAATCCTGTGAGGTAAATATAATTATTCATAGAAATAACTATTATTATTCTCACTGTACAGATGGGAAAATAAAGACCCACAGAGATTAATTAACTTGCCCAAGATTGTCAACTAACAATTAGTACAGCTGAATCAAGCCTAGCCAGTCTTGCTCCAGAGTCAGTGCTCCTAACCATTAATCAACACTATCTCCCAAGAATAGTGGAAAAGAGTTTCTACTTATACTGCACCTTTCCTACAAAGGGATATTTGAATACATGTATAACCATGTGTGCTTTGATAAATATGTACCTACATCCTGGGAAGGCAGCACAATCTAAAACCTTGAACTCTTCTCCATCTAGTTAGGCTCACAGAATTTAAAATACACAGTCCCTTTCCATTGAACTCAGAATAAAAACTTCACAGCTGAAATTTAACAATAGTTTACAAATATACACCTTTATGCATGGGTACAGCTTAGATATAAGGTGTCCCCTGAAAGCTCCATGTTAATGCAGGACTATTCAGAGGTTCAATGATGAGGTTATGAGAGCTGTAATCGAATCAGTCCATCCTAGTTAGATTGGGCTAACTTGATGGTAACTATAGACAGGTGGGGATGGCTGGTGGGGGTGGGTCACCAGGGATATACCCTGGAAGGGTTCATCTTCCCTGCAGCCCCTTCACACAGACTGAGACAGACCGAGTTTAAATTCTAGTTCCCAATAAGTTATTTAAAGTTATTTATAAGTTATTTAAATTCTCTTTTCTGTTTTCTCATCTATAACATAGGGACAATAAAACCATCTTATAAATTGAAAGGTGATCTGTTAGTCTATTTTTCCTTTTTATAACAAAATACCTGAGATCAGTTACTTTATAAAGAAAAGACATTTGTTGCCAGGTACAGTGGTGCATGCCTGTAGTCCCAGCCACTCAGGAGGTGGAGGCAGGAGGATCATGAGTTCCAGGTCAGCTTGGGCAACTGAGCAAGACTCTGTCTCAAAATAAAAAGGGCGTGGGATAAATCTTAGTGGTAAAGTATCCATGAGCTCAATCCCTATTATTAGGAGGAAGGGGAGAGAATTATTTAGCTCTAAGTTTTACAAGTTGGAAGTCCAAACAGCATGGCACAGGCCCTTATATGGGTCTCCTTTGCTGCATCCCATCATGGTGGAAGCATGCATCTATTCCTACTTGTGTGGTCTTCTCCCTCTCCTTACAAAGCCACTACTAGGATTTGATCATGAAGTCTCCATTCTAACGACCTAATCTAATCTAATCACTTCCTGTGGGTCCCACCTCTAAACACCAGTCAGGTTACATTTCCACACTCTTAATGCCATTGACAGAGACTTTAGGGATTAAATTCCTGTGTGAATGAGGAAAGGAGGGGCACAACCATATTTAAGCCATAGCAGGTGACCACAAATTCTTCCCTTCCTCCCACCTATGCCTTTATATTACAATATTGTTGATACTCCCATCAAGAGGTGGAACCATTTCTTCATTTTTTGGGAAACACTCCACATCACTTGCATTGGCCAACAACACTGGCAAATGTGACACAAACAGGTGGTTGTAAAGCACTTGCAGAGACAGAGTGCCTAACTGAACCCAGTTGATTGCAGATGTGAGGCTTGCAGAGCAATTGCCCCAGGGATCCCAGCCCAAATTGTTGAATGTGATTTTTCTCCTTCCTCAATCATGTCTGAGTTTTCTTACAGAATTTCTTCTTCTGTTCACCTTAAATATTGGTGCTCCACATGGTTTTATTTTCTTCTGATCTACTATAGTTTCACTTCAGGAAATCCCAACCACTTTCATATCTCAACTATTACCCACATACTTACGGCTCTAAATTGGTATCTTCAGCCTCCACCTCTTTCCTGAACACTACACAGGCAACCATCTAAAGGACATCCCAAACTCAACATGCCTTAGTGCAAAGATACCACCTTCACCCATGACCTCTTAGCCCTCTGAATCCCTATCTCAGTTATTGGTTGTGCTTGGTAGCCTAAGTGATAACACTAGAATTATTCAGATGCCAAATTCTTTTACTCTGTGTCTCAATTGCTCTGAAGTCCTCTCCTGTCCTCTTCACATGTGTCTCTGGTAATTTCTCATCTTACTTCCACCTTCCATCTGGACTCCCACTCCAGAAAAAAATATTGCAAACTGAAATGCCTACAGGCACCAGAAACAGGCAACTTAACTGAATAAAATAGGTCAGTATAAATATTACAGTCTGGTGCCAAACTGGAAACATATGCTTTACCTAAAGTGCTTCCAGAGCTTTAAATTAGGTGCAGAACTTGAATTGTCATATTTAGCAAATAAAAACTAAGGACTTTCAGTACTTGGGACATGCTTCACTAAGAAATTATTCATTGCTCAGCTGAAATTGAAATTTAACTGTGTATTCTGTTTTATCTGACAGTCCTATCCAAGCTCCTCTTCCAGAATAAGAGGGAGGGAGGTAGAGATAATTGATAGTATATAAAATAGACAGTAGAGTTTGAAAAGTTAGTCTTGGACTCAGGAAGGTCTCCACTTGATTGCAAGAGGTAGAAAAGTCAAAGCAAGCATAGGACTAGTAGAAGTGTTCAAAGTTTGTGTAGTAGTTATTGACTGAGTTGTCTTCCTTTATTTTGTGGGTCAAATTGGTTCCCTCCCTGCAAAAAAGAGATATATTCAAGTCCTAAACTCCGGTACTTGCAAATGTGACCCTATTTTCAAGTAGGGTATGCTGTGGTTTGAACATTTGTGACCAAAATTCAAATTGAAACTTAATCCCCAATGCAACACTATTATGGGGTGGGGCTTTTAGGAATAGGCTATGAAGGCATTAATACTCTACAAAAAGGCTGGAAGAAACTAGATAGGCTCTCTTGCCATTCTGCCTTTTCTGTGATGGTAGAGTGACATAAGAAAATGCCATCTATGTAACCATGTACTAAATCTACTGTTGTCATGATCTTGGACTTATAGCCTCCAGAACTGTGATAAACAATTTTCTGTTGTTTATAAATTACTCAGTCTGTGGTATTTTGTAGTAAAGCAGGAACAGACCAAGACAGGGGCTTTGCAGAGGCAACCAAGTTAAAATGATGTCATACTGCATTAGGGTAGGCCCTAATCCTATGACTAGTGTCCATATAAGAAAAGGGAAATTTGGGCAAAGAGACACAGAGAAAACATACATGTAGAAGAGAATGCAATGTAAAAATATAAGCAGAGATTAAAATAATGCAGCTACAAGCCAAGGAATGCCAAGGGTGGCCAGCAACTACAGGACACTAGAAGGAAGGAAGGAAAAAGAGGGAACATGGCTGACATCTTGGTTTCAGACTCTTATTCTCCGGAACAGTGAGAGAATAAATTCCTGTTATTTAAAGTTTCTTGGTTTGTGGTCGTTTGTTACAGCAGCCCTAGGAAACTAAGTGGCCTAACCCACCCTCTGCAATCCACGTGGTTACAAAGGGCACTTCCAGCAGTGTTGTCTATACATGATTAGTTGGAGGCAGAGACAACAGAGTAAAATCAGTGACCACAGTTGAGCCAGTATGTTTTCCTCTGGTTTGGTACTATGAGAACTTTGGTCATTCTTCAGGTAACTGGATCTCAACTGTATAAATTTGGGAATCCATCTGTCTGTCCCTCCACAAGGTCTAGAGAAGATTGAAAGCCAGTCTATAGGCAGAGATGTGACCAGCCCTCATATATAACTGAGTCCCTGCTTCCAATCTGTCCCTGAGGCTCAGCCTTCACTTTTGCACTTGGATTTCTAAGACAACATCTGCCCTTATAACAAATACCCACTTTTTACTTAAATTAGCTTGAGTCAGTTTCATTCAAGGTCTCTTACCTGCTACCAGAAAACCAGAACCATACAGTTTATAATTGCCTCTGTGGGAACAGGAAAGGGTCCAGCCAGGTCATATAGTAGTTTGCTAGAGCTTCCATAACAAAGTACCATTAATTGCATGCCATAAATGACAGAAATGAATTGTGTCACAGTTCTAGGCAAAAAGTACAGAATCAAAGTGTTGACATGGTTGGTTCCTTCAAAGATCTGTAAGGAAAGGATCTCTTCTAGGTCTCTCTTTGGATTGTGGGTGGCAATTTTCAGGTTCACGTGGCATTCTTATTCACATGGCATGTATGTCTGCCTCCAACTTTCCTCTTTTCATAAGCACTTCAGTCATATTGGATTAGAGCCCAACTTAACCTCGGTTTAACCTGATTACCTCTGTAAAGACCCTTTCCAGATGAAATCACATTCTGAGGTACTGGAGGTTAAGGCTTCAGCATATGAATTTGGAGAAGGATGAAATTTAACTTATAACCGTGGAGTGCCCAGCTGAGACCAGAAGTTCAGCTGTCATTTGCAAAAAATTAACATTTTATATCCAATATTCAAAGGGCAAGTTGTCTTTGGCAATGGTCCCTACTTTGCTTGTGAGACTATGCCTGGGATTCAGGATGAAAGAGAACTGTGCCGACTCCAATTGCACTAAATAGTTAAGTGCAGAAACTTTCTGTAATTCTCTTTGGTCTATCACCACCCATTGAAATGTCTCTTAAAATATCCCCTCAGACCCCAGAGGTTGCTTTTCTAAAGTCATAAAGTTTTACTTTGCTTTGGTCACTATCCGTTATGGGTTGAATTATGCCCTCCAACATTCACATGTTGAAGTCTCAATTATAGGCACCTCAGAATGTGGCTGTTTTTGAAGACAGGGCTTCTAAAGCTGTGATTAAGTTAAACAGAGGTTATTGGGATGTGTCCTAATGCAATCTGACCAGTGTCCTTATAAGATGAGGAAATTTAAATGTATAGAGAATCACCAGAGATGCATGCATATAGGAAAAAGACCATATGAAGACACAGGGAGAAGGCACAGCTGTCTACACACCAAGGAGAGAGGTCTCAGAAGAAACCAAAGCTACTGGCACTTTTTTTTTTTTTTTTTTTTTTGGTTCTGGGAATTGAACCCGGGGTGCTTTACACTGAGCCACATCCCCAGCCCTTTTTCTCTTTTCTTTTGAGACAGGGTCTTGCTAAGTTGCTGAGGGCCTCATTATGTTGCTGAGCCTGCCCTCAAATGTGCGATCCTCCTGCCTCAGCCTCCTGAGTCACTGGAACTACAAGCATGAACCACTGCACCTGACTGACATTTTGATCTTGGACGTCTAGACTCTAGAACCGTGAGAAAATAAATCTCTGTTGTTTCAGCCACCCAGTCTGTGATATTTTGCCATGTCATCCCTAGAAAATTAATATACTATCTTTAAGCTTAAAAAGTGCATGTAAAGAGATCATTCGACCTTTGTTTTTTGGGGGATTGGCTAACTTCACTTAGCATTATTTTTTCCAACTCCATCCATTTACTTGCAAATGCCATGTTTTTATTATTTTTTAGTGCTGAGTAGTGTTCCATTGTGTATATATACCAAAGTCTACTAACTTATAAAGGCAAGGGAGTGGGGATGAGAGGAATGAAAAAACTTTAAATAGAACAAAGGCAGGGAGGGAGTAGGGGGCAAGGGGATAGAAATAATGGCAGACTAGCCGGGCGCGGTGGCGCACGCCTGTAATCCCAGCACTTTGGGAGGCTGAGGCAGGAGGATCGCAAGTTCAAAGCCAGCCTCAGCAATGGCGAGGCACTTAGTAACTCAGTGAGACCCTGTCTCTAATAAAATACAAAAAAGGGCTGGGGATGTGGCCCAGTGGTCAAGTGCCCCTGAGTTCAATCCCCAGTACCAAAAAAAAAAAAAAAAAAAAAAAAAAAAAAAAATGGCAGACTGAGTTATTCATGACTACCCTAAATACATGTATGAAGACACAATTTTTGTAAAAATACTTTATATAAAACCAGCAACTTGAGAAATTGTGTTCTTTATATGTAATATGAAATGAAATGTACTCTGTAAACATGTATAAAAAGTTAAAATTTAAAAAAAAAGTGCATTTAAAGAGATTATCAATGAAGAAGAGACCAGTTTACTATTTGGGCAGGACATTGCAAGTTACTTTCAGGCTCAAGGGTAGTAGGGGGGTTTCTAGTTTAGAGTCTAATTTGCAGAAGTTAAACAATGAGGCTTGTAACTTCACTTTTTCTATATTCATTTTAAATTTGCTCTGCAGATAATGATGCTTCTAAGAAAGTTCTTATAACTCAGGAAATGGCATATGTTTTAGATAGCTAAATTGAGTGTTTTATCAATGACTTTAAAGGGTCTCTAAATTTCATGCAGGCTCTCTTGGATCCCAAATCTTGTTTTGAAATTTTAGGTTCAAAGACCTGCTCAAACAAAACTCATATTCACTAAGCTGACAAAAGAATGAGGTATAAACTAGGATGTCAAACTTTTTTCTCATGTTGGGGTATTGGCCTTTTAGGGAAAAGTGCACTCATCTCTGCTGTTCAGGAAAACCCCTTTATATAAAGCAGGTGAATCTTAGCATCACCAGGAGTAGGCCATGGTAGACACTGGGGTACACTCCTGTTATGGTTTGGATGAGGTATTCCCCCAAGACTCATGTGTGAGACGGTGCAGGAGTGTTCAAAGGTGTAGTGATTGGATTATGAGAGCTGTTACCTAATTGGTGGATTAATCCATTTGATGGATTAACAATTTAAATGGATTAATGAGTGGGTTGGAGGATGTATATCACTGAGGTTGTGCCCTTGGGAATCATATTATCCATGGCTCCTTGCACTTAAGCTCTCTCTGTTTTCTGGCTGCCAAGAGGTAAGCAGCTTCCCTCTGTTGCCACCCCTCCACCATGATGTCCTGCCTCACTTCAGACCCAGAGCAATGGAGTCAGTCATGGACTGAAATCTCTGAAATTGTGAGACAAAATAAACTTTTCCTCCTCTAAGTTGTTCTTGATGGATATATTGGTCACAGTAATGCAAAGCCGACTAACACAACCATTTATATACCCTCCAGGACGAAGAACTCATTCTCTTAAGACTGTGATGGCTAACAGTTCATACCACCTTCATCAAAGATCATGCCTGCTTCACTGGGGTGGCCTGCACACTTTGACTATAGATACAGGGGTGTAAAAATTTGGTCCCCTGCTCCAATTCAGGACAACTCTTCAAGACCATCTACATTCCAGAGGTCACTGTGGGATTAGCATTGACCATTGTTGTGGTGGCCTGGTATCCTGACTTCCTTCTCTACCACATCTTGCTTCATTCATTACACCAGAGGTTGATCCTGAGGACCCTCAACCCCAAATTACTCTATCTCAGAGTCTGCCTCCCAGAGAACCTGTTCTGCAAACATGCATCTCTGTAGGTACTCTCTTAGACTATCATTTTTGACCTAAGATAAGTGGAAAAATAAATACAATAATAATAATGGCTGTTATATACTCAGCAGGGCCTGGATTAGATCCTGGGGATAAAAGGATGAATAAGATAATTCCCCTTGCTTTCAGGTGAATTGCGCTGGGATGTAACTCAGTGGTGGAGCACTTGCCTAGCATGAGTGAAGCCCTGGGTTCAATTTGCAGCACCACAAAAAGTTACCCCCCCCCCAAAAAAAAAAAAAAGCTTTCAAGTGAATAGAATTTAACACGGTCACATAGCCTTGGTAGAGGTGGCTCATAGAAACTCAAGCTAGAGTCAAGGAAGGCTTTCTGGAGATGATGCCTAATCTAATTTTGGAGGAATTAGTAAGCATCCTCAAAGGAAGAAAGATAAGAATAATATTCCAGGCAGATAAAAGTATGAGCTCTGTTGTTGAATGTGCCAGAAAATGGGCCTGGCAGGAAGATGTTTTCCAACATCCAAATTCAGTTCATTTAGTTAACTAATCACAGTTACAAATGGAGTAAGTAGGTGGGTTGATAGGTAACATCACAGTATTAGGGCCTTTAAAGTTCTTAAATCTTTATAGTGTTTTAGAGAAAGGTGAAGATGAAAGGAGGGCAGTGGTCTTACTGATCTCTTCACAGTTCTTCATTTAGGTACTGGGGAGGTAAATTGTTCCATCAAGCATGCCCAGAGATTTTTTTTTTCTCCATACTACACACTCATCAGTAGGACATCAGAAAGTCCTTACCTCTGACTCCTTCACTTTGATCCAAGGTCTTATCAGTGTTTCTTCCAATCTGTTCTACCCCAAGGCCTCACTTATTCTTTCTAACCTGTAACTAGTAAATTGGTCCATCTAGTTTTGCCCTTGGTAAAGCCCAAGAAGAGCATGGGCTTTAGGTCCTTTGTGTAGGATGAGGAGTTGTAGGAAATAGCCCCTTCAAGCCCAATCTTAGAATGAAGCATTCACAAGACAGAACAATCACTTACTCATGTTGGCTTCTACACATTATTAACTCAGGTGCTCTGGCATGCAAATGGTCTTAATTTTTCCTTCTTTTGTTACCAAAGGTTTGCTCTCTATATAATTAGTTCATTTTCCATTGCTAAAATAAATGCCTGCTATTGGATCATTTGTAAAGAAAAGAGGCTTATTTAGCTTACAGTTTTGGAGATTCAAGAGCATGGCACTGGCATATGTTCAGTTCTGGTGAGGATCCCTGTCATCTCATAGTGGTGGTAGCAGGTGGGAGCATGTGTGATGGAGAGATCATGTGGTAAGACAGGACACATAAAATGAGTCTGACACATAAAATGAGGCTTGGAGATGCCCCAACAAATATCCCCAACAAATATGGGACAAGCCATTATTTAAACCCTCATCTGTTTGACTCCAGAGTTCATGGAGTTTTGGCACCAAAATTATGAGGAAACTAACTTATATGGAGGAAACTAATATATATGGAGCATTTTCTAAATGCCAGTCCACTGTTAGGTGTGTCACATAGGTCACCTCATCTAATTCTCTTAACAACTCTATGACGGAGATATAAACTCAAGAGCAATCCTTCGCAAACAATTCCACCAGAATATTCTTAACATTCAGAAGAGAACCAGCTTTTATCCCTGTGTGATCAGTTGCATAGCCATGAGCAGATGCTACAAACAAGAAGTGTTTGGGTGGCTTCATGGGTCATCTTTAAATTTAATTTAAAATTTAGGTGTGGTTGCAATAGGATGTTTAATTTTTAAAATTAATATTCTTCCCCCCTTAAATCTTTGAGTGATTTGACATTCCAGAGATAGTCCCTGTTTATGTTGTGACTTCTTCATCTTGGCTCTGATGCATCAGAAAGTGGGAATTTAGGGGGTCATCAACACTAAATGCACCCTATGTTGGTCTACTTCAGCAAATAGTAGGATGTAAGTTGAATGAGAAGAGAAAACTTACCTGTCTTGCTTACCACACCATGTCCCTGGAACTTAAAATAGAACATGGAACACAGTGGGTACTCAATAAATAATACTTGTTGAATGATAATGAGAGGCAATCACTAGAAAGTGGGGCTTTGTATCAACAGTAGGATCACTTTCTTAGCGCCACGTTCCATCTAAGAAACTGAGGGAAAAAAATCTGCACAACTGCATACTATGTAGGCTTTGTATGTACTAGAATGGAAAGATAGTATTTAAATTTGCCCAAATTAGGGATATAGCCCCTCTCTTGGCAGGATTCAATTTTGATTCTTGTTTTACCTCAGTGAGAAGGATACTGTATCTTGAAGACACAAGACAGCAGATGGACCACAATGCTGCACTTTCCATTGAGATTCTTCAACCACAAAACAGTAGCCTGGCCACCTGCTCACCTCTGAATGGCCAATCCAGTTATGTTTTCCAACAAGGTAGATCATGGAAGGTAGAGGTATTTTATTTCCTTCTCTAGAGCAGATGTCATGGACAAGTAACAATATCCAGGCACAAATCTTTTTTTTTTTTTTTTTTTTTTTTTTTGCCTAATTTTGATTATAAAGGGTAAGTTTCTTTTAGTTTTTTTTTAATAAATCTTTTCAAAGAAAACATGATTTCTAAATAAAGCTACTTCAAGAAGAAGATTTAAAGATGTTACTTAGTTTTGTCACTTAAAGAAGCTACATGGCCTTTCTCTAAAAAAGGGGCACTGAAATTTTCATATAACATACATAATAATCATAGACATTGGCCACCATGTGTTTCTGTTATAGTTTGGATCTGGAATGTCCCCCAAAGGCTCCTGTGTTCAAGGTTTGATCTCCAACATAGCAATGTTCAGAGGTGGAGCTTTAGGGAAGTGACTAGATCTAGTGGAGGACTATAACCTTATCAATAGATGAATCCTTTGATAGAGTTGCAGCTAAATGGACTATTGGAAGGTGACAGAAACTGTAGGAGATAGAACCTAGTTGGAGGAAGTATGTCCTTGTGGGCATGACCTTGGAGGACTCTCGCTTGTTCCCAGTCTTTTCTTCTCTCCCTCTGCTTCCTGGCTGACATGAGGTGAGCAAGTTTGCTCTGCCATATCCTCCCTGCCATGATGTTTTGCCTCACCACAGGCAAATGCATCAGTCAATGCATCCAAGTGACCATGGACTGAAACGTTGAGCTAAAATAAATCTTTCCTCCCTTGAGTTGTTTATGTCAGGTATTTTGTCATAGCAACACAAAGCTGACTAACAGTTTTCCACAACAAGGAACAACTATTTACTGGGCTTGTCATTGAAGACATTTTTTAAGAGTTTCCCATAAAAATAATGCATTGTACTTTTTAAAAGCAGGTTGAAAGATATTGTATAATTATATTTTTAATAATATGTATGTATGTATAGGCACAAAAATTATTCTGGAATGATTCACCCACATATAATCTATTAGAATTATGTGTAAAACTTTTTTTCTTTTTGTTTATCTAAATAACCTAATTCTTATACCACAAAAATATATTTCTTTTGTAATAAGATGAAATGTTTCAGCTGCTAAAAGAGTAAAAAATTCAAAAGAGCACAAAATTCAAAAGAGCCACAATTTCTGAGAGTTTGGCACTTATACTCTATGCCTCCAGAAGAAGGCAAGAAACTTAACTTTCTTTCAGACGCTTTTTCTTGTTTTTTTTTTTTTTTTAATTTAATCCTCACTGTGATCCTGCAAAGTGGATAGCATTATTCCCATTTTACAGACGTGAAAACTTGAGGCTCAAGGAGGTTACTAAGGAGTCTAAAGTACATACCTAGTACAAAGTAGCTGGGATTAGACCAGATTCATCTGATCCCACTGTCCATGCTCCCTCCACTTGACTGGACAGCTTCCAGCATTGAGTGACACAGAAAGTGTAGGAGCCCTGGTTTTACTCATCACCCTCCATGGTGCCTTGTACACAATTAGCCTGCAATGCTGGATGCACCTAAGAGAATCAACGTCTAGTTGCTTTCTTATAGGTCAGGGAAGGAGTGCCATATCAGGCACTCAGACACCCCACTCTCTCTTTATTCATCCTGAGTCAAAGTCAATGGCTCTGAGCTTCTTTAACAACTGCAGTGCAAAGAGCTGCATATTTTAAGACTAAATGTGGGTTGCATTCTCTATGCTGGGAATAAAGGTCATTATGAGGGTGACTGAGAACCCTTTGGTAATGCTTAAGGGAAGCATCTGTACATCGTGGTCAGAGGACAATTGGCCTCTTATTTCAACAACTGGCCAAGCATCACAGTTTGCCTCAATTGCCCTTTGTTTTCCTGTCCTGTTGGGTATTTTGTTAAGCATTAGTAGGACTTTGATTCCACCTTCATACCAAGGAGCTTCACGTAATTTATTTACAGTCTCTGCCTGCTGTCACATTTCTGAGAAGAACACAATTGTTAGCCATTGTTTTTGCGTCATTAAAAGGGACACAGTGAGAAATTACTTACTGCACCTTACAAAATAAGTTGGGCAGAGTAACAAACGGTAATTGGCAAGAAGCCAACATGGCAGGGAAAAAAGCAAGTTGAACAGATGTGGATGTGCACTGACACTTAGGGAGGAGAGGGGAGAGTGTGTGGGAGGTGTGGTAATGGAGGGAAAGTGCCTCTGTTAACAACAACAAGGACTCTGTGACACTCTTATTAGGGGCCAGACCCTGGACTGCACTTTGGTATGTGATTCATTCTCACAATTTCCTGCTTGTGAACAAACATTGGATCAGCTTTATGAAGCTCTGAAAATTATACAGTTTAAAGGGTGGGGGAAGTTCTTAGACTACAAAATTATAAACCCATGATGCCTAAGGTTCTCTTGTGAGGGGCACGTCTATGTGAGGTGTGCTGAGGCTTATGCTCTCCAAAGTTCATAGCAAATCCACAACCCCTCTGAAGCATGTTTTATCCATTCTACACATAAGGAAGCTCAACAAGGTTAAGTAACTCAAAGATGCTAATCAGTTTTCTAAAATCCTTCAGGAACCTTCCAAAATCCCCAAATAGGCAAACTCCTTTTTGTTATGAGGACAAATTCTGTTGAAGCAGCAGCACAAACGTCTTGATGTGGTTCTGTGAGTTTCCTGGAAGAGCCCAGACCCTGTCAGAACTTGCAGAGCTTGGAGGTAGGGAATCCTGCCAGGACCTCTGTAGGAATTTGTCTTTTACAGCTCCACAGAGCATATATGAAAAGCCACTTTGAGGGAGAGACAGGTTTTAATGATTCTTTTTAAGATCACTGTGACTATTGTCAGAATCAAAGTAGACTCATTTTTGTCAAACTCTATCAACAACAACAAAAAATAATAACCAATAAGCACAGGAGGCCATGAAGGAGGGGATCTCATGCACAGATGCCTGATAACAAGAACTAGCACAAGACTATTAAAACCACAGTCTAGCACAAAGGCTGCCATGACCTTACACACACACACATACACACACACACACCAAACTTTTGCAAAGATGTCTGTCCCTCACCTGCCTGTTTAACCTTGGAATGATGCCATCTTTATTACTGATCCTTGTATCCAAGCATAATTGATTCCAAGCAACTCAGGAAATTATCCTCATTTTACCTTTAAACATTTCCCCTTTGCTTCAACCTCTTTGAGCACACAGGTTTCTTTGATATTACAAGTCTCCCTGCTCATTCCCAATAAATATCATTATTTTTGGACTCTCTGTGTTTGCTTTTTTAGTTTGATAAGATGCCAACTCCCTCACACTTGCATGCTTGCATGTGGGAAAGCCAAAACACATTTCTGCAGGCCTCCAGTGAAATGGCATGACAGCTGCCTGAAGGCAGAATGACATCAGTGTGCTGAGGTGAGGGAACACAGATTCACTCCCTTGGCATCTGAGTGCTGCAGGAATGGCTGGGGTAAAGGTAGGCTCAGAGGATGTGAGGCAATGCACCCTAGGTGTCCAATACAGAACTCAAAGACTATACAATGGCCTTGGTCCCTGAACTGGAGTTCAGTACCAAATGACCTTCTAAGACCTGGAGTGTGGTGGCTACTCAAACTTGTATGCAGTTTACCAGGCTGCCTTTTCATGAATGTACCCATGAAAAGATCAGTGGACTTTTAGATGGCTTTCCTTCCTTCTGTTCTTATACTTCCCACCCCGCCTTTCCTTGTTCTGTCACTTCTTTCCTTCCTCCTTCAACAAATATTTAGCAGGTGCCTATAATTCAGAGAATACTCTAGGTACTTAAGATAGAAAAATAAAAATAACTAAACATAATCCTTGCATGTATAGGCATGTTGAGGCAGGACCAGCTAGAAAATGAACAGTTCTAACCATAATACACTTTGGTAGAGAGAGTGGGAAGGTGGGGAGAAGGAAGAAGACACAGTTCACATAAGAACGTAACATATAAGCTGAGTCTCTTAAGGATTACAATAAAAATAATAAAAGATTACTTGGATGGGATGCCAGGCAATGTTCTAAGTAGGTCTTTATAGTACTGTCATATGCTGCATAACTTTTCAGTCAACAATGAACCACATATATGACCATCATCCTATAAGATTATAATGGAGATGAAAATTTTCTATTTCCTAGTGATACTGTGGCTGTGATAATGCCATAGTGCAAGATATTGCTTATGTGTTTGTGATGATGTAAACCAACACAGCACTGCCAATTGTGTAAGATCATAGCACATATAATTATGTACAGTACATAACACTTGACATAAAGGACTGTTACTGCTTTATGTATCTACTATGTTATATTTTTATCTTTGTTTTAGAATGTACTTCTTCCACTTGTTAAAAAATTAAAAGTTTACTTGAAACTGGGAATGGTGGAACACTGGCTTGGAGGCCATGGAAAAGCTTTACAATGGAAAAATAAGAAGGTTTACCAAAGTTTAAGGCACAGTGGCCCAGACTGTGAGCTATACCTTTACCAGAACTTTTTTCCTTTATTTCCTGGGCATACAGCTAGACATTTTCTAGATTCTCTTGTAATTAAGTGGAGCCAAGTAACTATACTTAAGTGAATTCTAGATAATGAGTTATGAGCAGAAATGACAGGTACCACTTCCAGGACTGTTCCATAAACACTCCCCACATTTATCCTCCAAATGCCCCCAACACCACTTTCTGGATATCTGGAAAGGATAACCTTGAAGCACATGTTGAAAATGTTGCCTCTCCAATAAGATTGGGTCCCTTGTCAGAGCATGGCTTGTGATGCTGATTATTCACCTGTCCAGGACTGTTCTTTGAGCAAGAAGTAAACTTGTTATGTGTGAAACATTATAGTCCTTTGAGTCTTTTTAAGTTATAGCAACAATTTAGCCTATTTTATGAATACATTTTATAAATTATGTATATTTGTGGGGCAGTTACTGGGGATTGAATCCTGGGGTGCTCTACCACTGAGCTAGACTGCCCCCCCCCCCCACATCACTTTTTATTGTTTAAATTTTGAGACAGGGCCTTGCTAAGATGTCAGTTCTGACCTCGAACTTGTGATCATCCTGTCTCAGCCTCCTAAATCATTGGGATATACAGGAGTGCACCATTATTCTTTTTTCCATATTTTATTGGTACACTATATTATACATAACAGAAGGATTCTTGCTACATATTCCCGCATGCACAAAATATAACAATACAATTTGGTCAATATCATTCCCTAGTATTTCCCCTCTACCCCCCAGTTTCTTTCCTCTACTCCCTTTGATTTTTCACAAGATACATCCCTACTTTTCTTTTTTTTTCCTTTTTCTTTTTCCTCTCTAGCTTCCACACAGAAGAAAAAACATTTGACCCCTGACTTTCTGAGTTTGACTTATTTTTCTTAATATAATGTTCTCAAGTTCCATCCATTTTCCTGCAAATGATATACTTTCATTCTTCTTTATGGCTAAATAAAATTCCATTGGGCATATATACCATGTTTTCTTTATCCACTAACCTATTGATGAACACCTAGACTGGTTCCATAGTTTGGCTATTGTACTGCTATAAACATGAGAATGCATGCATGTATTGCTATAGTATGCTTACTTTAATTCTTTAATATCAAGGAGTGATATAGTTAGGTCATATGGTGGTTTAATTCCTAGTCTTTTCAGGAACCTCTATATGTATTTCCATAGTGGCTGTATTAATCCACAGTCCTACCAAAAGTATAAAATTTTTCCTTTCCCCTCACATTTTCTCCAGCATTCATTATTATTTGCATTATTGATGGCTGCCCTTATAACTAGAGTGAGATGACATCTCAGTGTAGTTTTGATTTGTATTTCCCTAATTGCTAAAGATACTGACCATATTTTTATATATTTGTTAGCTATTTGTATTTCTTCTTTTGAGAAATGTCTGTTTACTCTATTTGACCATTTATTAATTGGTTTATTTGGTTTTTTTTCATGGCACCTTTTTTGAATTTTTTAAAATATATTCTGTATATTTTGATGCCATCCCACTTGTTTTTTTTTTTTTTTTTTTTTGTAAAATATTTATTTATTTGCTTTAGTTGTACACAATGCAATGCATTTATGTTTACGTGGTGCTGAGGATCGAACCCGGGCCGCGCATGTGCCAGGCGAGCGCTCTACCGCTGAGCCACCACCCCAGCCCCCCACTTGTTTTTTTTATTTAGTTTTTAATTTTAATTTGTTTTATATGACAGTAGAATGCATTACAATTCATATTGCACATATAGAGCACAAGTTTCCACATCTCTGGTTGTACACAAAGTAGAGTCATACATGTACTTAAGGTAATAATGTCCATCTCATTCCACCGTCTTTCCTACTCCCATGCCCTCTCCCTTCACCTCCCTTCCCTTTTTCCCTTTGCCCTATCTAGAGTTCATCTAATCCTCCCATGCATCCTACTTGATACTTGGTTTTATTTTCTGAACTTCAGGAGTCTTATTGTGGAAATTGTTGTATGTTAACCCTACATTTTCTCCTAGAAATTGTTTTGGTCTAAATCCTCAGTCTTGGATACATTTTGAGTTGATAGGGATACAGTCTCATTATTCTACATATGGATAATCATTCCCCCCTCCAGCACCATTTGTTTAAAAATCTGTCTTTTCTCCAACATATGTTTAAGCACATTTTTCAATGATCAGATAACTGTATCTGTGTGGGTTTGCCTCTGTGTCTTCTATGAATGTATATTTAAAGAGTAAGTTATAACTAATGTAGGTACAAGGTACATAGGAAGAAGTGGAAGAAAATTAAGTTAAAAATATAGACAAAGTATGTTATATGCCATATCAAAAAGTTTATCTTGAGATAAAAAATGGTGGATTAGAGGAAGCCTGAACTTACCAGTTGCTCCAAGGCTCAGAATCCAAGCAGTAAGAGTACTGTTTCTCATGATGGTGGGTGATAAAGGGAGTTCACTGCAATTCAATATAAAATGATCAGAGCATCATAAAGACCCAGAAATTTGGAAGTTCTGAACAGAGGACAAGAAAGAGGACATTGAAGCCAAGCTTGTGGTAGTGGTGGGGTGTGTGTGTGGGGGGGATGACACAGGTAGAAAGAGAGAGGAACACAGCAGACAAATTTTGCGCAGTGGGTTGGGGTTGTGGCTCAGTGGTAGAGTTCTTGCCTCGCATGTGTAAAGCACTGGGTTTGATTCTCAGCACGGCATAAATGAATAAAGAAAAGAAAAGAAAAAGAAAAAAGAAAAAAGTTTTGCACAGCAAGACCAGTCAGAATGTCAGTTATCAAGAATAGAAACAACAATAAGTGTTGGTGAGGATGTGGTGAAAAAGGTATACTCATTCATTGCTTGTGGGACTGCAAATTGGTGCAACCACTCTGGAAAGCAGTATGGAGATTCCTTAGAAAAATGGAATGGAACCACCATTTGACCCAGTTATCAATGGGTAAATTTATCAATGATAAAATAAGGAACAAAACCTACTCTAACACCTGGAGACTAAATAATATGCTACTGAATGAACAATGGGTTACAGAAGACATCAAAAAGGAGATTAAAAAATTCGTAGAGGTAAATGAGAACACCAATACAACATATTGAAATCTCTGGGACTATGAAGGCAGTACTAAGAGGAAAATTCATTGCATGGAGTTCATTCCTTCAAAAAAGAAAAGGTCAACAAATAAATGAATTAACATTACACCTCAAAGCCCTAGATAAAGAAGAACAAAACAACCCCCAAAGCAGAAGACACAAAATAATTGAAATCAGAGCCAAAATCAATGAAATTGAAACAAAAAACACAATTGAAAAAATTGACAGAACCAGGGCTGGGGTTGTGGCTCAGCAGTGGAGTGTTCGGCTATCATGTGTGCGGCCCGGGTTCGATCCTCAGCACCACATAAAAATAAAAATAAAAAATAAAAAATAAATAAAAAATTGATAGAACCAAAAGTTGGTTCTTTGAAAAAATAAATAAAATTGATAAACCATTAGCTATGCTAACTAAGAAAAGGAGAGAAAAAACTCAAATTACCAATATCTATGATGAAAAAGGAAACATCACAATGGACACTACAGAAATACAGAAGATAATTAGAAATTATTTTGAAAATCTATACTCCAACAAAATAGAAAATAATGAAGACATCGACAAATTTCTAGAAACATATGATATACCCAAACTAAATCAGGATAATATACACAAATAGATCAATTTCAAGCAAAGACATAGAGGACACCATCACAAACCTAACAACCAAGAAAAGCCCAGGTCCAGGTGGATACACAACCGAGTTCTACAAGACCTTTAAAGAAGAACTAACACCAATACTTCTCAAACTATTCCATGAAATAGAAAAAGAGGGAACCCTTCCAGACTCATTCTATGAGGTCAATATCACTCTGATTCCAAAACAAGGCAGAGACAAATCAAAGAAAGAAAACTTCAGACCTATATCACTAATGAATACAGATGCAAAAATTCTTAATAAAATTCTGGCAAATTGAATACAAAAACATATCAAAAAGCAGTATATCACGATCAAGTGGGGTTCATTCCAGGAATGCAAGGTTGGTTCAACATAAGGAAATCAATAAATGTAATTCACCACATCAATAGACTCAAAGATAAAAATCATATGATCATCTCAATTGATGCAGAGAAAGCATTTGACAAGATACAGCACCTCTTCATGTTCAAAACGCTAGAAAAAATAGGGATAACAGGAACATACCTCAACATTATAAAGGCCATCTATGCTAAGCCTCAGGCCAACATCATCCTAAATGGAGAAAAGCTGAAAGCATTCCCTCTAAACACTGGTACAAGACAGGGATGCCTTCTTTTGCCACTGTTATTTAATATAGTTCTTAAAACCCTAGCTAGTGCAATTAGAGAGACAAAAGAAATAAAAGGGATATGGATAGGAAAAGAAGAACTCAAATTATCACTATTTGCAGACGATATGATTCTATACATAGAAGATCAAAAAAATTCCACCAGAAATCTCCCAGATCTAATAAACAAATTCAGCAAAGTGGCTGGATATAAAATCAATACCCATAAATCTAAGGCATTTCTGTACATCAGTAACAAATCTTCAGAAAGAGAAACTAGGAAACCCACCCATTTACTATAACCTCAAAAAAAAAATACTTGTGAATCAACCTAACAAAAGAAGTGAAAGACCTGTACAATGAAAACTACAGCACACTAAAGAAAGAAATCAAGGAAGATCTTAGAAGATGGAAATATCTACCTTGTTCATGGATAGGTAGAACTAATATTGTCAAAATGACTATTCTACCAAAAGCACTATATAATTTCAATGCAATCCCAATCAAAATCCCAACATCATTCCTCATAGAAATAGAAAAAGCAATCATTAAATTCATCTGGAAAAATAAGAGACCCAGGATAGCCAAAGCAATTCTTAGCAAGAAGAGTGAAGCTGGTGGCATTACTGTTCCAGACCTTAAATTGTATAACAAAGCAACAGTAACTAAAACAGCATGATATTGGCACCAAAATAGACCAGTAGACCAATGGTACAGAATAGAAGACACAGAGACTAACCCACACATCTACACTTATCTTATATTAGACAAAGGTGCCAAAAAATACATTGGAGAAAAGACAGCCTCTTCAACAAATGGTGTTGGAAAAACTGGAAATCCTTATGTAATAAAATGAAATTAAACCTCTATCTTTCTCCATGCACAAAACTCAACTCAAAGTGGATCAAAGACCTAGGAATTAAACCAGAGACCTTACACCTAATAGAGGAAAAGTAGGCCCAAATCTCCAACATGTTGGATTAGGCTCCAACTTCCTCAATAAGACCCCTACAGCGAAATAACTAAAACCAAGCATTAATAAATGGGATGGATTCAAACTAAAAAGCATCTTCTCAGCAAAAGAAACGATCAGTGAGGTAAACAGAGAACCTACAGAATGGGAGCAAATCTTTACCACAAGCACATCAGACAGAACATTAACTTCAAGGATATACAAAGTGCTCAAAAACCTTTACACCAAAAACAACAACAACAACAAACTAACAACTCAATCAATAAATGGGCTAAGGAACTGAACAGACACTTCTCAGAAGATGATATACAATCAATCAACAAATATATGAAAAAATGTTCAACATCTCTAGCAATTAAAAAAATGCAAATCAAAACTACTCTAAGATTTCATCTCATACCAGTCAGAATGGCAGCTATCAAAAACACAAACAACAAAAAATGCTGGTGAGGTTGTGGGGAAAAGGGCACACTCATACATTGCTGGTGGGGTTGCAAACTGGTGCAGCCAATCTGGAAAGCAGTATGGAGATTCCTAGGAAAACTTGGAATGGAACCACCATTTGACCCACTCCTCAGTCTATACCCAAAGGACTTAAAAACAGCTTACTACAGGGACACAGCCACATCAGTGTTTATAGCCACACAATTCACAATAGCCATATTATGGAAACAACCCTGATGCCCACCAATAGATGAATGGATAGGGAAACTTTGGTATATATGCACAATGAACCACTACTCAGCACTAAAAGAGAATAAAATCATGGCATTTGAAAGTAAATGGATGGAGCTGGAGAAAATAATGCTAAGTGAAGTCAGCCAATCCCAGAAAACCAAAGGTCGATTGATTCCTTTGCTATGATTATACTGAATTATAGTGGCAAGGGAGAGGGGATGAGAGGAATGAAGGAATGTTAAATAAAACAAATGGGAGGGAGTGGAGGGGAGGGCACAAGGGTATAGAAGTAATGGCAAAAGGAGTTGGACATCAATATACTAAGTGCATGTATAAAAGCTCAAATGTTATGAAAATACTTTGTGTAAAACCAATGACTTGGAAAACTGTGCTCTTTATATGTAATATGAAAGGAATTGCACTCTAAAAGCATGTAAAACAAATTAAATTAAATTAAAAAAAGAAGAAAGAAAACTAGAATGGAACCACCATTTGACCCAGTTATCCCACTCCTCGGTCTATACCCAAAGGCCTTAAAATCATCATACTATAGTGTTGCCGCCGGAAAAGGATTTGCAGCCCGGAATGGCGGCGCCGCGGGAAGGAGCCCGGAGACAGGATGGAAATGAAAAAATTCTTTTATCTTTCTCTTTCTGTCTCTTGTAATTTCTAACACCACATACACACTCTCACAAGAAACCAAGGCACGTACTCTTACAAGAAACTACAATATATATACACAATAGTGTTAACCCCGTCCATTCTCTCTCAGGTCTCATCTCACGCGCCCCGAGCAGGAATGGCGCTGGCCCGATCTGCCAAGTCACGGCTGAAGTCTCTCAAGATCCTGGGCCAAGTCCCGCGAGATCCCAGGCCAAGTCCTGTGAGACTACAGAAGGCAGCAATGCCCAAACATGTCCATGGCCCGCAGTCAATCGCAATCTTAGCTATCTCCCCAAACAGGGCTCCTGCATTTCCCCCCTTTGTTTTAAAAGAGGGGATGCTCTAGGACGTCTATGTGCAACCAACATTCTTACCGTCATCAGATAATCAAGGCTGTGCCCTTGACTCCTGTCTTAGGTTGATATGTCAGCCACATGAGACTGTCCCGTGCGACTGTGCCTGTCTTAGGTTGTCCCCCTCTGGGGGTCTTACCCGTCATTGGCTAACCAGCCATCCAATGGAGCCCTTTAGGATTGACTGTGTAAGATGACTAACAGCCGTCCAATTGTGAGGAGATGCTGCGGCTTTAAGGCGACAAGCCTTTTGGTGACGAGCCAAATTGCATAGCATATCAAATTCTTTAAACAAATCAGCTGCCCTAAGTTTCTTCAAGTAACACAGTGAGTTCTCTAAACAAATACCCACAAGGCACTGTCCCGTGAAGTCCCAAACAATGAAAGATCAAAATGTCCACTTGTTATAACACGTAGATCTAGGAGGCCCCATGCATGCAGAGCAGAGGCCACACTGCTGGTGAGGTTGTTTGACGCTTGAGCAGCAGGGATGCTTGCAGCGACTGCGTTCCCTGCAGCTGTAGCAGCAGCAGTCTTTTTTATGTCTAGACAATGCCACCGGCAAATCTTCAGGAACTGCTACCTAGAGACTCAAGCATCAATTATTAAAGGAAAGGCAGTGCTATTCCAGCACTGACTCAAGAGGCGAGTTGTCAAACTAAAAAATAGAATTATTAGATTAGAAAATTAAAGTTGATTTCTGCTCACACACATTGCTGCTTGAGCTCCCACAAACATAAGCTGGCAAAATATCATATTTAGAACAAAACAAAGAAAGACTGAGGGTATTTACTGCATTAAAGATAGATTAAAGAAAAACTAAAAGCACTTTGGAGAAATAATTTGTTAGCTGGAACCCTCGAGTTTCTGCATACACAGCAATCCTTTACCTGTTGAAATAATTGAAATTAATCAGTTATTAAACAAATGAAGTTAATAACAAATAAGCAACCTTATGTCAAAACACCAAAATATCAGGTTATACAGCACTAGTCATATTTTTTGCTAAAGAGAAGTCCCTGGGACACCTATAAAACAAAATTGAAGCTACCTTCACTTATTAAATTATTTACCCAAATTGAATACTCTTAAACTTAAATGAATTAGAGTTATTTGGATCCATATATATATTTTTTTTTTTCATAAGCGCTTTGTCATTTTTGATGTCACACTGGACAGACGCACATACAAACATATATTTGTGACGTCATATTTACATGAAATTTAGACAAATACACAAACATAAACACATACATAAAAAGAAAAAAAAACCACAATTGTGTGCACACTAAAGAGAGCTCTCTTCGTCCCGGCCGGGAGGAATGACACTTAAGTTGTGACATATTTTGAAGGACTCTTTTAAGGGAATCATTCCATATCTTCATCTTGGTCCTCTGGATTTTGTACATTTTATTAATCTTGATTCCTCAACAACTTCATCTTGATCCTTTTGATTTGGTACCTGCTTTATTAATCTAGATGGTATCCATATTGGAGAGGATTCGTGCTTTGGGAAAACACAAACAGATCCTCTCCCCCAAATTAATACTGGATCTGGACCCTTCCATGTACCTGAAAGAACATCCTTCCAGTAAACCAAAGGTTTATGTTGTTGATGTGGGTTCCAATGTCTGTCTCCAGCAGAATAACCATCAGAGTCTAAAGTTAAAAAATTTAAAGTAAACAGGGCAACTGCCAATCTGTCCTTAGGATTTTTCCAGTTTCCTTCTTTCTGTTTTAATAACATAACTTTTAGTGTGCGGTTTGCTCTTTGAATAATGCCCTGACCCTGAGGATTGTATGGGATGCCTGTTTTATGGGATATATTGAATTTTGCGCAAAACTGTTTGAAAGATGAGGATGTATATGCAGGGCCATTATCTGTTTTAAGCATTGTGGGGATGCCCAATGCAGCAAAAGCTTGCAAACAATGAGATGTGACATCTTTAACTTTTTCTCCAGAATGTAAGGAAGCAAAAATCATGCCTGAGCATGTATCTATGGTTACATGAATAAATCACAATTTTCCAAAACTTGGCTCATGAGTAACATCCATCTGCCACAAATGATTGGGCATTAATCCTCTAGGGTTAACACCAAAATGAGGATTGGGCAAATGTGTCATACAAGATTTACAATCTTTTACAATTGTTCTGGCTTGCTCTTTTGTGATTTTAAACCTACGTTGCAAGGTGGTGCTGTTGACGTGAAACTGGGAGTGAAATAAAGTAGCTTGTTGTAGCGCTGAAAGTATAAATATAGTTTTTGTAAGGTCATCTGCCTTTTGATTACCTTCATGGAGGGGACCAGGCAAGTTAGTCTGTGCTCTAATATGGCCTACTAATAGAGGTTCTTTTCTTGCCCACAAAAGTTTTTGTATTTGATAAAACAATTTAAAGGCTGAAGTATGAGGTGCTATTGGTCCTGCTAGCTCTAATTTTGGGACAGCATGTACAATATTGTGGCTATCTGAAAAAATGTTTATGGGCTGGTCTCTAAAATTTTCCAGAGCTCTTACCACAGCTTCCAATTCCACTAGTTGAGCTGATTTGTGTGCAGTTATGTAAGTCATATTTTCTTTTGTAGTGACTACTGCAGCAGTACCATTTGAGGACCCATCTGTAAATACATTAAATGCCTTAGGAATAGGTTGATTTTTTTTATTACCTGTGGAAATATAATAGGATGATTAATACAAAAAGATAATATAGGAGACTTAGGAAGATGACTATCAAAATTTGCAGAAGTAGAGCATCTAGCTATAGCCCAATCATTATCATTGGAGCATAAATATTCAATCTATGACGATGAATAAGGAATAATAATAGTAGCAGGGTGAATGCCAAATATTTTAGTAGAAGTTTTAAGTCCTTGAAGAATAAGTTTAGCCACCATGGAGGTATAAGACTCAATTATGCTTTTAGGAGAGACGGGCAAATGTATCCATAATAAAGGCCCTTGTTGCCAAAATACTCCTGTGGGTGTGTGTATATTGTGAAGAAATAATAATCAATATCAGCGGCTGAGTTAAATCAAATTTGTCACAATGAGCTCCTTCAATGGCTTTTTCTACTAACTTTAAAGCTTTCCTAGCATCAGGAGTCAATGTTCACGGTGAAGATGGATCAGGGTCCCCGCGAAGGACGTCAAATAAAGGTTTTAGTTGGCCAGTAGTGAGGTTTAGTGTAGGGCAAAGCCAATTAATGTCTCCCAGTAGTTTTTGGAAATCATTGAGGGTGGTCAAATGTTCTTTATTTATTAAAATTTTGGGGGGTCTAACAAAAGTATCCATGATTTTAAATCCTAAATATAATATGGGAGATCTGGTTTGAACTTTTTCTTCTGCTGTATATAATCCATATTTTTAAAAATTTTCTACCACATCACTGAATATATTAAATAAGATTTTTTTGATTAGGGTGGGCCAGTAAAATATCATCCATGTAATGTAGACACATGAGGTTTGGATATTTATTTTTAATGGGTTGGGTAGTCTTGTCCACATATATTTGGCATATGGTGGGGCTATTAGCCATTCCCTGCGGCAAAACCTTCCATTGATATCTCTGATCAGGGCCATTATTGTTAATAGAAGGAACTGAAAAAGCAAACCTGGGGGCATCCAGAGGATGAAGGGGAATAGAAAAGAAGCAATCCTTTATATCAAGACTAATAAGATGGAAATTTTTTGGAATAGCTACAGGATTCGGAAGTCCAGGTTGAGTAGGGCCTATGACTTGCATGGTTTTATTAATTTGTCTAAGATCGTGTAATAATCGCCATTTTCCTGATTTTTTTCTTGATCACAAATATGGGGGAATTCCAGGGAGAGGTGGGAGGTTCTATATGTCCTGCTTCTAATTGTTCCTGAACTAGTAGGTGGGCCGCTTGTAATTTCTCTTTAGATAAGGGCCACTGAGGGACCCACATTGGCTTATCAGAAAGCCATGGTATTTTCAAAATTATTTTCTCAGTGGCCCCGAAGAAAAATGTCTTTTTCCTATATGATAATGATTTCTTTTAGGGTTAAGCTTACCCTGTACTTTTTGATAATGATTTCTTTTAGGGTTAAGATTACCCTGTAGATTTTCACATTTAACACCTGCAGGTTTGGTTGCAAGGTGTATTCCCATTTGTTGTAAAATATCTCTTCCCCATAAAGTAACTGGTAGGTTAGGTAAAACATAAGGCTGAAACGTTCCTTTATGTCCTTCATCATTCTCCCATTTTAAAATTACCACACTTTTTTCTGGGAGGTTATTATATCCCAAGCCTCTTAAACTGGTTGAAGCTTTTTGCAGAGGCCAGTGTTTGGGCTATTGACGTAAATTAATGATGGAAGAATCAGCTCCAGTATCTATAAGTACCTCCATTTCTATTCCTTGGATTCTTATTTTACACATAGGCCTCCTTGTACAGTCTTGAACCCAGCAAACCATGGGTCTCGAATGAGTGGAACAAAATCCTCTATTGTTCCTATTTAGAGGCATATTCATTTTAAATGAATTATGTAAATTTGGAAGGAGGAGCAGCTGAGAAATTTTATCTCCCTGATTAACAGAACTTATACTTTGGGGTGAGCTAAGCATTATTTTTATTTCCCCTTTGTAGTCTGAGTTTATTACACCTGGGGTCACTTGCAAACCTAATAAGCTTTCAGGACTTCTTCCAAGAATAAGTCCTTCAGTCCCTGAGGGCAGATTTCCCCTGACTCCTGTGGGAATCAGTTGAACCCCCATTTCAGGTGTTAACACTATTCGGGCAGTGGAACAGAGGTCTAATCCTGCATTTCTTCCTGAACCTCTGGCGAGGGAGTGGATGGATAGTAGGGATTGTGTTGGGGAAGCATCTGAGTAGATGCTTGAGGATACTCCTCCTCCAATGCCTCGTACATTTGTGGGCCCCGGGGCATTGGGCCCCGTGCCCCATTTTTTGAATTCCTGGACAAATGATTTCCATGGATGTGAAATTTTGAATAGCATTTATTGGCCCAGTGATTTCCTTTCTTACACCTGGGGCAGCAACCTGGAGCACGGTATGAATTTGGTCTTATTTCTCTTTTGGGATTTTGCCTAGAATAGCCTGATTGATTATGATAATTTTGCCTAGAATATCCTGATTGATTATAATGTCTAGGTTTAGCCCTTGTGAAATTTTGAGGGGCAGCATCTCTCACAGCTGCTGCAATCACATTTCCTGTGACAAAGGCATCATTTATATCTTTACATAGTTGTATATATATGGAAAGATCCTTTTTATTTTTCCATGGCCTGATGGCTTCTTGGCAATATTTATTAGCATTTTCGTATGCTAATTGAACAACTAATGGCATAACTTGATCAACATCTCCAAAAACTCTACCTGCAGTTCTCAAAAGTCGATCAGCAAATTCAGCATATGGTTCATTAGGTCCTTGAATTACTTTGGACAAGCTACCTTGTAGATCCCCAGGTCCTTGTACAGTTTTCCATGCCTTTAAGGCAGCTGCGTTTATCTGAGCATATACTCCTGGGGTATAATATTTTTGAGCTTGTACGTCTGCGAATTGCCCTTCTCCTGTGTGTATTTCTATATTATGGTCTCCAAACACTGCAGCTGTATTTCTTTTAGCTGTTTCTATACAAAGTTCTTGAAATTGCAATCACCCAACCAAGTATTGACCCCCACTTAATGTTGCTTTACATAGACGTTTCCAGTCTGAAGGGGTTAAGCTAAAGTAGTTAAGGGACTTCAGTATACTCAACGTGAAAGGAGCTTGGGGTCCATATGTCATTACTGCCTCTTTGAGATTTTTTATTGTTTTGAAATCTACTGACTCGTGGCCCCTCTGTCCATTTTCATATTCAAATACTGGCAGTTCCCAATGTATCTGTGAGTTACCCTCAAGAGCGCATAAGCACTCAGAAAGACTTTTTATTTCTATTTCTAGGGTATGCAAACGTCTAGTGATACCCTTCATATTTTCTGTAATGGATTCCACCCATGGGGGAGTAGAGGACACAAGTTCGATCAATATAATCAATCAAGACACTTGACGATCCCTTATCTTGGTCTTCCTTAATTTCCTTTTGTTCATTTTCTCAGAATCACTTTTACTTAATTCCTCCTCACTACTACTACTCTCATTGGTCCTAACTGACTCAGTAACATCCTGAGTCCTGGGTTCAATTGAGAGCATGTATCCTTGAAGTATCTCTAATAAATCTTGAATAGCTTTAGCAGCTCGGATCTTTGTCATTTTGGGGATGCTTCTAATACTCTCCTTACTGGTCTTAGTTGACACAGCGGAAGCTACGCTTTCATGATCGCCTTCACTGTTTTCTAAATCCTCCTCACTAACGACAAACTCAGCTATATCAAAGAATTCATCAAAAGCCTTGTACACTTGGGTCTTAGTTATTTTCGAACCCATTTTAACCCCTCTGACTAGAGACTCCTGTGAGGTTTCTCAGTTCTTACCTGCCGTGCTGAATGCCCCGAACGGGCCACCAACTGTTGCCGCCGGAAAAGGATTTGCAGCCCGGAATGGCGGCACCGTGGGAAGGAACCCGGAGACAGGATGGAAATGAAAAAATTCTTTTATCTTTCTCTTTCTGTCTCTTGTAATTTCTAACACCACATACACACTCTCACAAGAAACCAAGGCACGTACTCTTACAAGAAACTACATTATATATACACAATAGCATTAACCCGTTCATTCTCTCTCAGGTCTCATCTCACGCGCCCGAGCAGGAATGGCGCTGGCCCGATCTGCCAAGTCATGGCTCAAGTCTCTCGAGATCCTGGGCCAAGTCCTGCAAGATCCCAGGCCAAGTCCCATGAGACTATGGAAGGTGGCAATGCCCAAACATATTCATGGCCCGTAGTCAACCGCAATCTTAGCCATCTCCCCAAACAGGGCTCCTGCAGGATAGGACCAATGCAAGCCTGAAATCCATGGGCAAACAAGTCCTAGAGCTCCATGTTCAGCATCTGGAGCACATGACATGGTGATGTTCTGTCTAAAGGACTTGTGTTGTCCTGTGGCCTTGTTGGCTGAAGCCCAAGTGGCCTTTCTGTTGGCTTGTTTCAGCTTGATTCCTGCAGCCTTCCTCAGTGGACATTCCATGGTACTAGCATCTCGTAATCTTGGGGGTCTCCACTGCAGCTTTGGCTTCCTGTTCATATCTGCACACTTTGCCCTCTCAAGGGTTGCCCACAGGGCCTTTGACCCTACAGCACTTTGCCTGGCCTCCCAGACCTACTTTGAAATCTTGGTAGAAGTCTTCATGACCCCCTAACTCCAGCTTCCTGCATTCCTGCAGAATCAGCATCATGTGGTTGACACCAAGGTCTCCCACCATTTTGAGCAGTAGCCAAGCTGTCAGGGACTCTGACTGCAGCCGCTTCTGAGTGCCTAGGTAGCTGAACATGTTGAAAAATCTTCCTTGGCCCCCTTGTGCAAGAAGGGTGCCCCACTGGTCTTTTCTCAAGATAATTTTTGCTTTTACTTCCTTGAGTCTGAGATGAGTGTGATCTTGCCAATTCCTAACATGCCCTCAAGCCATCTTTCTTATTGTCTCTGGGCAAAGTCTTTAGCATTTCTTCAGTGGCAGTAACAACTGCAACTTCCTTAGCCCCAATTTTACTCCCATTTTCAAGTTCAAGTTTTTCAAATCTTTCTGCTCTGCTTTCTGTTCCTGATTATTACAATAAATTTAGCTAAAAGCTGCCAGCAATATCCATGCCACTGCCCGAATGCTATGCTGTCTAGAAATTTTTTCTGCCAGATTAGGAAGTCCATCACTTTCAAAATTAGCCTCATAGAAAGTCTCAGGACATGGACATATGCAGACAACTTCTCAGCCAGAACATAACATGATGGCCTCTTATCCAATTACCAATAGTGTCATCCTTTTCCTCTAACCCCTCTTGAGCCATATCTTCACTGTCCATGATCCTATTGGCATTCTGGTCTTCTGAGCTCCCACCAGAACTGCTCATTAAGCTCTGCTCACAACAACCTAAAGCATTTCCATCTTGTACTGCTAAATATCTTACAATTCCTCCCACTGACTCCAAAAAGCTCCAAATGCTTATGAACCACATGGTCAGGTTAGTTACAGCAATGACCCCACTTCTCCCTGCCAATTTCTGTATTAATCAGGGTTCTCTAGAGGAACAGAACCAACAAGAAATATGATTATAAAAGGGTATTTATTAGATTGGCTTACACAACCAGAAGCTGGATAGTCCACAATGGTCGTCTGTAGGGTGGAGAGCTGGAGAAACCAGTAGATGCACAGTCCAAGAGGCTGAAGCCACAGAACAAGAGGGATCAACAATGCTACCCCAGTCTGAGACTTAAGACTTCTAAAATCACAGGCACAGTTCACTTTGGAAGAGTGAAGGAGCAAGAGTCTGACATCCTAGGCAATCACAGCAGCAATCAGGAACCCATTAGATAAGAATAGGGCTAGCATCTCCTGTTGCTTCCTTGTACTTCAACCTTTTATTCCATCCAAGCCTCCAACCTATTTGATGGTGCTTCCCATGCTTAGGGAGGGTCTCCACTTCAGTTTGCTATCCTACATGTCAATCTTTCCTAGACACACCCTCACTGAGACACCCAGAATCTTCTTAATCTTTGGCATCTTTTAATCCAATCAAACTGACAATTCAAATTAACCATTAAGCCTCATAAAAGAGGAATAAGAATCTATCTCAACAGATGTGCAAGTCTAAGGCCTCTATAAACAATAAGAAATAGGCAAACAAGTCTCTCCCTCACCTCAAATTTACAATCCCCCAACAAAGGAACCAACAAATATTGAAGGGGATAAAATTCCAGAGAAAGACAACAAAAATCATTATTATAATAACTAATGATCTAAAAAAAAGATCTAAGGATCAAATTAAGAGAGAAAACACAAGAGATGAAAAAGCATTTCAATAAAGAAATAGAGATTCTGAAAAGAAACTGATCAGAACTACTGGAAATGAAAGACAATAAAACACTCTAATAAAGCACTCAGGTGAGAGGATTGCTAACAAATTAGATTACCTAGAAAACATAATGTCAGGCCTTGAAGACTTAGATACACAGTAAGCGGTTTAAAACAAAAGATTATGATCAGAACTCTGAGATAACATCAAGAGAACAAACTTATAAGTCATTGGAATTAAAGAGAATGCAGAGATATAAGCTAACGGCATTAAGAACCTTTTCAGTGAATTATAGCAGAAAAATTTCTAAACCTCAGCAAATGAGATGGATGTTTACATATAAGATGCATATAAAGCCCCAAAAGACAAGATCAAAAAACAACCTCTCCAAGATACATCATAATCAAAAAGCCTATGATAGAGAATAAGAATAGAATATTAAAAACTACAAGGGAAAAATGTCAGGTCACATTTAGAAGTAAACCAATAAGGCTTGCTTCTGACTTCCCAGCTCAGGCTCTAAAATGCAGGAGGGCTTTGAATAAGATAATCCAATTCTGAAAGAAAACAATCACCAACCAAGATGGCTAAATCCAGCAAAACTAACATTTAGAAACGAAGAAGAAATAGAAACTTTCCAAGGTAAGGATAAACTACAAGAATTCATGACCACTAGGACAGAAAATACAGAAATACTTCACAGAGAAGTTCCCAAAAACAAACCCCAGAGCTTCTGTGTAGATAAAGCTCACTAGAAGAGAAGTTAGACAAATTAAAATTAAGATCAAATTAAATATATAAAACAAATCAAAATGGTGGGAAATAATAAATGCCTCCCCTTAATAACATGGAATGTAAAAGGTCTCAACTTTCCAATTAAAAAAGTGGTACAAGCCGGGCGCAGTGGCACATGCCTGTAATCCTAGCACTTTGGGGGCTTGAGGCAGGAGGATCACAAGTTCAAAGCCAGCCTCAGCAGTAAGCCAATTTCAAAAATCCAAATGCTGAATGTTTTCTCTGATATAAGGAGGCTGATTCACAGTGGGGTTGGGTCAGGGAACGTAGGAGGATTAGAAGAACACTATATGCTGTTTCTAGAGACTCACACACAAAGATATCCATAAGCTCAAAGTTAAAAGATGGAAAATGATACTCCATGCAAATGGAGTCCAAAAACAAGCAGGATTAGCTATTCTCATACCTGACAAGCAGATTTCAAGCAAAAATTAATCAGAACAGAAAAAGAAGTTCACTACTTACTGGTAAAGGGAACAATTCACCAAGAAGATATAATGAAGCTGGTGTGTCGGCACATGCCTGGAATCCCAGCAACTACTTGTTTATCTTTCCAAAGAATCCACTCTTTGTAGCATTGATCCTTTGTACTTTCTAATTCTCTATTTCATTAATTTTGGCTCTGGTCTGAATTATTTCCTGCTTCATATTGGTTTTAGAGTTAATTTGGTCCTACTGTTCTAAGGCCTTGAATATAATATTAGATTGTTTATTAGCTATCTATTTTTTTAAATGTAGAAATTTAACGCTACAAACTTTGTAAGAGCCCTATTAAGGAGATACCTAACATGGCGGCTAGCTAAGAGCCATAAGAGGTGTTTCAGTATTTTCACCTGATATTCATGCATTTATCTAAGAATCTTTCTATGCCCGTGAACACTACGTGACACACCTGTAAGTTTGAGCTGTTAACACGTGTATACTTGTTTAGGCTAAAGTTATTTAACTGGGTGAGGTTGGCTAGAGGGGGGTTGGAGTTGGAGAGGTTGCCGGAGCCGGAGAGAGAAGTTACAAGAAGCAAGAATAAAGAGCCTATTCTTTTTTCAGTCTGCTTCCGAATTCTTTCCTGCGGTATCGTTGCTGCAGGTGGCGATAGCTGCAGGCAGCTACAAAACTTCCCTTTAAGAACTGTTTTAATAGTGTTTCAAAGATTTTGATATGTTGTACTACTACTCTCATCTGACTCTAGGAAATTTTTTCCTATGATCCATTCTTTATTCAAAAGAGTAATGTTTAATCTCCATGGGCTTGTGTGGTTTCTATAATATTTCTTGCTGTTGGTTTCTCAGTTTATTGCATTTTGATCTTATAAGATGCAAAGGATTATATGGATATTTTTTATTTGCTAACCCTTTCTTTGTGATCCAAAATATGGTCTACTGGCTATGGGAATGGAAGTAGGGAATCAGTGGTGTGTGTGGATTTCTAGGTCTACGGGGAAAGGGACTAAAACAAGACATGGAAACAGAATCTATAACTATAGGAGCAACTCCTTCTTCTAGTAAAGTTATAAATCCAGAGACATTAATCTCTAAAAGAGAATATGACATTTCATTGTGGTTTGCAACAACTCCTCTATAATTGTGCTTTTTGCACTAATGAAATTTTCATCACTGTGACCAAAATACCTAAAAAGAACAACTTAAGGGAGGAAATATTTATTTTTGATCATGGTTTCAGAGCCATGTCATCCAGTTCCATTGTTCTGGGCCTGAGGTGAAGTAGAACATCATGGTAGAAGGGCGTGAAAAAGGAAAGCTGATCAGCTTATGGTAACTGAGAGGGAGGAAGAAGGAAGGAGAGGGGTGGGGAAAGGGCCAGGACTGGGGAGAAGATAAACCCATCAGGGCATGCCCCCAGTAACCTATTTCCTCCAACTAGGTACAATTCCAATAGTCCATTCAGTCATTGGATTAATTCACTCAGGTCAGAGCCTTCATTTTTCAATCACTTCCCCAACGTCCCACTTCTGAACACATGAGATCTTGGGGGACATTCCAGATCCAAGTCACAGAACTATTCTTTTTCAAAACTACAGGGACCAATAGGACAGAAATTATGGTGTTGTCAAACTGGGGATGGGCCACAGACTGATACTACTCTCACTCAAAATGTTCAGATTTCTTCTGTATTACTGGATAATCAAGATTTCCTTTGTCAACACCTTGCAAACATGTTTTACACTTCACCTTTAGAGACAATCTATTCACAGAGTGGGCACATACTCTTGTGGAAGTGCAGGACAAAACAGATTGCCATTATAGAGTGAGTGGTCTTTTTCATCTTCTACTAGGCTCCCATGACATCGGCAATTGGCCACCTTGGTTCAGTGGAAGCAAATGTTAAACCGGAGTAATACCCAGCACTCATGGATACAGCTGAATAACTGCCCTGTGGATCTGAACCTAAATTTACCTTCTTTTAAGGACACCAAATATCACATCTTATGTTTTACAATGGGAACAAATAAACATGACCAAGCCTTTACTAAGATACACTGTGTTTAATGGCTTGGGATGGTTAAGTACAATCGAAGTGAGAGGGAAAGTTCCTCTCTATATGAAAAAGATAAGTGGCAATAACATTTCTCCACTCTCTATAAATATCTTACCACTATATTCAAAGACACTGACCACTTAGGATGGCAAAGTCAAACAGCATGTGCACCCCTTGTGGGAGGTTATGGGTATGTGGCACTCATCAATGGCCATACCTGTTTATGACTGTTTAGACTGATGCACTTGCAAAAGACCCTACCTACCATCCCACATACTTTCCACTTTATCTAACTACTAACTGGGACATAGTGAAAGCTAGGCATAGAGTAACTTGACCTGCCTAGAGGTTTGACCCACTTGCTACACTTTTTCCTTCGAAAACAAGCATTTTTATCTAGTTTCAAGCTGAAGCTTAGCTAAACACTCCACTGCCTTAAAAGAATACTCACAGAGTTATAACTTGGTTTAATAAAGAAACAACTCAAATGCAAAAGGTAGTACTACAAATAGAATGACATTAGATATGCTGACTATAACATAACAAAGCATGTGGTGCCCTCATAAACACAGGATATATATATGTCCCTAATAATTCTCATAATGTGTCTTTGGCCCTAAATAAGTTACAGACCCATATTACTACTATGTATAAACTTAGTACTGATCCTATTTCCACTTGGTTACATTCTCTTCCTACTACCTGGAGATATATTTTATTCAGTCTGTGGGCTCTTACAACAAGACTTGATATAGTTTGTTATTCTTTCTTTGGTACAATTTAAATCTTGACATACTGCCTGAGAAACATCACAACAAATGGGTGCAATAAAATTATGAGAAAATTCAGGCATATGGGTGGTGGAGTGTGTGTCATCCTTCCTGAAAAGAATGGACAGTACAACACCGTGTTCCAGAAATGCCCCTCTCCATTCCCTAGCCAAGTCAAGGAAACAATGAGTGAGTCTGGGTTGGAATGTTCAGATAAATAATATCTCAAAGGACACTGGCTTTCTCTCATGTATGCAGGAATTAGGACAAGTTAGTGGCATTTTTAGAAAGATGCTTTCTTGCATGCACACCTATTTGTTGGGGTACTAATCATACAATGGGACAAGGCAAACTAAGCCAGTGATGTCACTGATTCTGTTGCCTTACTTATAAAACCTTTCTGCCTGAAGTAACTGGTGCAGAATGGAGGATGCTATAGAGAGGATAAATGCAACTCATCCAGCTGGCTGCCTCTGGACAAGGCATCATGAGGAATGGAGGCACTATTTTCTGACAAAGTACTGTGAGGGATGAAGGTACTATTTGTCCAGCCTGTCACCACTGGATACTCCCCATATTCATTTTTCAAAAAGCCTCATGCCTTGCATACCATCTCCAGATACTTTCTTTGGTCTCTTGGCAACCTATCCCACTGACCTAGCACAATTAGGCTGTAGTGCAGTAAAAATGCTGTGGAAAGCCTAACAATTTACCAGTCCCTCTCAGAATTCTACCTTTCCATGAAAAAAGCTCAAGCTAGTCTGCTGGATGGTAAGAGACCATGTGAAGCAGAGCTAAGATGTGGAGGGATCTAAACCAAGGTTCTGCTAGATTAACCAGCCTCCATCTAGTATGCCAGCTGACCACAAATGTATGAACAAGTCCAGGCAGAACCACACAGCCAACTGTAGACCTGTTGAATGCAACTATGTTTTTCTTTTTCTTTTTTTAAATGCAGATTTATTGTGGCAATAGATAATGGTGTTACAGTGAAATTCCAAGTTTCTAGGCAAGGCAGAACGTCTGATGTATGAATAATGCCTGTATTCATAAAACAATTAATCAGAAAAATTTAATCTAGGTTGCAAGTAACAGAAATCTAATTCAGAGGATTTGTTGGATTACATTATTGAAAAGTCTAGGGATAGACACAGCTAGATCTAGGTGCCTGAAATTTATGATCAGGCACTTGTTTCTCTTGGTTCTACTTTTATCTATCTGCAAGCTCTCTCTCATAAGGATAAGATAGCCACCAGCAACCTTTAGCTTACACCTGACTGTATGAGTTACTAAATAGAAGGGGGGTTCTGTTTCAAATAGTTCAAGACCTAGGGCCAACTTTCATTGAACTGATTAGAATCAGATACAGACCCCCAAATCAGCCCTTCCCCAGAGAATATACTCTTATTGTACCCGGGTCATGATCCAACCCTGGAGGCAGGAAATGTGTTGGTATTGAAACTACATGGATTGAGAATGAACAAAGGGGGGATTTCCTAAAAGAAAATTGAGGTAGTGCTAACAAAAACAGGAAAAGTAGGTGAAAAGAATGTACATCTGCTTTAGTCCTCCATATTATTAATGAACACAAACAAAAGAGTGAAATGATGACTGCTCAGGTTGGCACTATACTTCTTCTACCCCACCCAGATGAATGATTTTAAAACCAAATTTTGATCACATATCTACATAAGTGGATAATAAGACCAAGTGGTCATACACATCAAAGTAAAGGCTTGTGACAGTCACAGGAGCAATGGGATATCTGAACGTGATCTCAAAGACTTGAATTGAGGCCTTGAGTCACCTAAATCATAAACTTGCTTCCGAGTTCTTCTGATTGAAGAGGCAGCATAGTGCAGCGGCTGAGAGCACAGATTCTGAGCACAGTCTGAATCCTAGCTCTGACGGCTTTGTGAGGGTCTCTGACCTTGGGCATGTTACTCAGTTTCTGTACGGCTCAGTTGTCCCATCAGTAAAGAGTATAATAATAGAATCTACCTAGTAGGAAGAGTAAATGAGTCATCATATGCAAAACACTTGCAGCAGGGCCTGGTACAGAGTAAGAGCTATTAAGTGCCAGCTATTAATCACCTGGGAAGATGCAATGTGGTGCCAAGTAATTTGGAGCTGGAGTAAGAAAATCTGGCATCATCCAGCAAAGGAGCATGACTTTGGCTGAGTTGCTTGTCTCTTGGGCTATTTTCTTTCTTTCTTTATAGTATAGTGGAAATTATATCTACACTGCTTACCTCACAGGGCTGTCAAGAAGATCAGAGGACATAATGAATGCTAAATTATTTGAAAACCTGAAAGTCCTTTATAAATAAGAGGCCTTAAAAATACTAATTATCTCCATTGAGATTATACGATTTGTAACAAGGCAGTTTTTTCATCCCACACAGTTTTATGCAAATTGTCATTAGGAAAGAAAATCTGCTGCTTACAGAAAATAATGGATTCCCCAACCAAATTAAATTCAAAAGTCGTGAGAATTGCTTTGTGATTTGAAGTATTCACCACCACCTATTGTACCTAGCATGTTAATGCTGCTTTTAATAGAAAGGGGGTTATATTGGGAGTCAGGGAATCTGGATTGCAATCCCCAGTTTTCCTGTCAATTTCCTGTGTCTTCTTGGGCAAGTCATTTTATTCCTTGGTGTTTCCCTCCTCTGTACAATGAAAATAGAACCAATGCTTACAATTCTGTGACTATTTATTTTGTGGCAGAGATGCTTCTGGGCATGAAGGAGTCTGGTCATTAACTCATATCTTGGGTTAAATATCCACTATTATATCTGGAAAATTCATCCTCCCACAAAGAGTTTTATTATAAATGCAGTATTTAATTAAGAGAAAACACCCAAAAGTATATGTTGAGGCCCACAATGTCTTTGTCTCCAGAATTTTCTGTGAACATAGGCCCAGATTAATTTATAGATGCTCCGGAAGAGGATGATAATCTTTCAACAAATGACCTGGAAATGAAATAAAGCACTTCCACTCCTATTCAATTGGCCTGAACTAGGTCACAAGGGTATACCTAGGTGCAGGGGTAGGGATGGGAAGAAGTGAACTGGGGAACATAATTAGTTAACGTTTAAAATGGGTTCTTAGCTGGGTACAGTGGCACATGCCTGTAATCCCAGCACTTGGGAGGCTGAGGCAGAAGGATCATGAGTTCAAAGCCAGCCTCAGCAATGGTGAGGCACTTAGCAAGTCAGTGAGACTCTGTCTCTAAATAAAATACAAAAAAAGGGCTGGGGATATGGCCCAGTGGTTGAGTGCCCCTGAATTCAATCCCTGGTATAAAATAAAATAAAATAAAATGGGATTATTTTTCTTTCTTTATTTTTTGCAGTGCTGGGAATTGAACTGGCAGCCTTGTGCATGCAAGGCAAGCACTTTACTAAGTAAGCAATATCCTCAGCTCTTGGGGGGGGGGTTCTTTTTCTTAAAAATGAAATGGAGTACTAAGTCTGTGGAATTATTTATAGTTTCTGCCATTTTCACTATTCATCTACTATATTTATCTCCTTACACTTATTGCACCTGACAGTCTATAAATGTATATGTTGATTTTTTTTAGCTCCCCCTGCTAGAACATGACCCTCATGAGGATATGGACTTTGCTTGTTTACTACTGTAACTTCAGCCTTTAGGCCAATGCTTGACTATAATAGGCACTCAATAAATACTCACCAACTGAGTGAATGAAAATTTTTTTCCAGCTAGTATCTGGATTCACTTTTTGGTTACAACAGGTTCAAGTTTTCCTGGTTTCTAGTGTTAATAAGAGTCTCATTCTACTTCCTCTTGAGGCTTTGAGGACTCAGGAGTGGGATGATGCTGTGGTCAGGGAACCACACTCTGAGAACCAATGTATTCTCCTTGATTTTGGATAAGTAAACTGAGACTCAGATAGCAGTGGAAGAGCACATGTGTGTGCCTGGGAACCCTGGCAGGAGAGATCAAGCTCCTATGCACAATGACATAGCAATTCTTGTTCAAAGAAGCAATTGTACAGTAGCAATCAAGACAAAAACCAATGAAAGATAAGTGGTCAACATAACTTACATATAAGTATCCATTCTTTAAGTTTCCTTGATTTTTCATTTTTATTCCCATTCTCTATTGTCTCACTAACCCTATTACCAAAAGCAAATAACAAAGAAAGAAAAGGGTACAATTATTTGGTAGCAATTTCAGCAAGAGATAAGGAACTTGGCTTAGACTAGGGATTCCCACCCTCAGTTAACTGCAGGCTTCAAACCTATGAAATCATCTATATATTTTAGTGTGAATAAGCTTACTTGCATTTTTCTGGCACAAGGTCTACAGCTTTTGTAGACTTCCCTGAGGGATATGTGATCCCTAAAAGCATAACCTAGAGAGATAGAATTAGAGATAGAGGGGGGGGGGGCAATTATTGGCCTACTGGAAACCAACTAAACATTGAGCATCTCAATGTTTTATTATATTTTGTTATTAAAAAGTAAAATTCAAAAAAGTAAAATCCATGAAATTCTATGAAACAATTAAAATATTTTAGATGGCCTTGCATTGAAGATATCTGTGATATAATGCCAATAACAGTTTGAAAGTGTTGTGCCTACTGTACTTTTTCACCTGATTCCTGCCTTGATCCATTAGTATTTTGTTTCCTTTCCTCCACACTAGACTGTACTTCCAAGGTAATTAGACTGTCATATTTTATATCCAACAGTGATTTCTCTACCCTCAGTTGAAGGAGCCCTAATTAAGGAGATAGCTATGATTGTGGTTAGCTGAGAGCCATAAAAGATGTCCAAGTTCCACCTGATATTCATACATTTATCAAAGAATCTTTGTATGCCCGTGAACACTGTGTGACGCACCTGTAAGCTCGAGCTGTTAGCACTTGTCCTTGTTAAGGCAAATGTATATAACCGGGTGAGGTTAGTTAGAGTTGGTTGGTGGTTGAGGTTGGTGGTCAGAGTTAGAGCGGTTGGAGTTGGAGAGGTTACTGGAGCCAAAGAGAGAAGAATAAAAGACCTTTTTTTCATTTTCATCCTGCCTCCGAATGCCTCCGAATTTCTTCCCGCGTCGTGGTTGCTCCAAGCGGCAATCGCTTCAGGCAGCAACACTCAGTGTCCAGGACAGCTGCCCACTGACCCTGCTTCCATGCCATGACTAGTCCATTTCTACTTCACTGATTGTTCTACCAAGTCACCAATATCTAAGGCTTGAGGTATTTAAGTGCATTTAATGTATTTAAATCACATCTCCAGGCCTGACCGCTATGCTGATATATACAGCTATGTAAGCACTTGTCTATTTAACATCTCTCCTCGACTCTCCCAAGATGTAAGGACCTCAGACTAAATATTTCCAAACACAATTATTAATATTTTTTTAAAAAAATATTTATTTATTTGCTTTAGTTGTGCACAATTAGTTTATTTTTACGTGGTGCTGAGGATCGAACCTGGGCCGCGCACGTACTAGGCGAGCGCTCTACCACTGAGCCACAATCCCAGCCTCATAATTATTATCTATTGTTCACTCCTAGAATACTGGACCATAGTAGACGGTAAACAAATATTTGAACAAATCAATGTTAAGTGTGTGGGGGATTATATTTAAAATTATATCTAAAAATTGTGTGCATGTATAAAATTGTACAATTATTTAAACATATGCTATGCATAGACATTACAATGGGAAAAACACCAAAAGAGTAACAGTATATGAAAGTAAAGATTTTTCTTTAAAATTCCTTTTCTGTTTTTAAAATTTATTCCAAGCATAGTGGTTATCAGAATTTGAAATCTAGTGAACTTAGTCTGTTTCCTAGTTTGTCAAAGAGGCTTGAAAATACAACCCTCCTTTATGGATAGCGTTCCCTATGAGCTTTACTGTGAAATTATGAATGGAAAGAGCTTTTGCACGGTACAGGGTGCAAGTTAAGAACAGTTAACGTTAGCTGCTAATGATGACAAGCTCAGTTTTTCTTTGCTTTCTTGATGGTGCTGGGAATCAAACTCAGGGTAACTGATCTAACACTGAGCTACGTCCCAAGCCCCACGCATGCTTTCTTTTATAATAAAAACACTTATCCTGCTAACCAAGAGAAAAGAGGCCCTCAGCTGCACGCCAGCCAGGACAAGAAGGCCCCGCCTCCTGCCGGCTTCAGTGAGCGTGCTCCTGCTCCGACGCTTCTTCCGCCCACGTGACCCGCTCAGGCTCCTCCCCGCCTCCAACATGGCGGTGCCCTGGAACTCAAGCCGCACGTGAGAAAAATTGGGCGGCTGGAACTTGGAGAGTAAGGCGCGCGAGCCCCTTTCTCCTGGCAGCCATCGGTTGTAGCTCTTCGACCCTTTCTGAGGCCCTCCGTGCCGCTGCCCCTCTTCAGCCATGAAGATAAAGCCCGTTTCCCACAAGACCGAGAACACCTACCGGGTGAGCGCGAGAGCTTGGGCCGGGAGCCGCGGGTACCTCCTGCCTCATAAGCCATAAGAGTGGCACTGGAACTCAAGGGGCTGCAGAGTCTGGGCAGAACGTGGGACATTTAACAGGAGGCTCTGGCGAAAGTGGAAGATTCCGGGCGTAGTAAAAGTGGAGAGGGAAAGTTTTCAAGCTTTCGCTGGTAGTTTGTGAGATTTAGGCCGTACCAGGTTCCTTTTAGTCTAGAGTAAAATTCTTTATCCCGGAATCTCCCCTGCTTTTTTATATTTAGAAACCGAATTGGGCGAGCAGGAGAAGGTAAGTGACTTCCAGCTAATGGCTACTGTAGCTCTATCTCTGTGTGCCCCTGGTAATTTGTTTCCAGGTCTTTAAAACTGTAGGTAGTGTATGTGTTTAAAATCACTCTTACTGCAACAACTTAGCTGGATTCCTGCGCTTGTGTCGTGGTGTGAAACCTAATAAATCCAGATAATCTAATCGTCAGTGTTTACCTAGGTTTACTAGTCTAGTATGGAAATGTTATTTGAAATAACATAGCTGGAAGAACTTAATGCAAATATATAGAAGAATTCATTATCTTCGAATAATAATGCAGTGCCTTTAAGGTCTTGTGCCATTCATTTTGTTTTCACACTGACCCTTTTTGTTTCATCAGTGATGCTTGCTTTTAGTTTAAAATTCGTTTATATAGTTTATGATTGATAGAAAACACAAGTCTGAAATGCCAAGCAAAGCACACATTTATTTGTAATGATTGCATATAAGGTTTTTTGAACCTTTACACTCTTTTTTGTTTCACAAAAAAATTGCCCACATATGATTATTACATAACACTATAAGTACTAAATAATAATGTATCTATGCTTTCCCTCCTAGTTTCTTACATTTGCTGAACGATTGGGGAATGTGAATATTGATATTATTCACCGCATCGATAGAACTGCAAGCTATGAGGAGGTAAGAAAATGTGATTTTTAGACAGTCTTAAAGTATTTGTGGTGTTTTTTCTTTGTCTTTTTCAGTTTTCTCTGTTACAAAAGTGAGTTGTTTTTCAAGACATTCTTATATTAGAGACAGGGTGAACATGAAATGCATTCAAGCCATTCTAGACTTGTGCTGTCTAAAATGTAAAGCACTCATTCATATGTGGCTAGTTGGTGTACCATATTAGTCAAGTATAGAGGGAACAATTCTTTCCATCCTTGCAGAAAGTTCTGTTGAGTGATGCTATATAGGCAGTTGATTTGACTTGATAGTCAACTGGCTTTTGTGATTCAAGCTTTTCCCTGCTGCAGATTCATATTCTTGCAGCTATGATTTTAAAGTGATTTTGATGAAGTCACTTTTCTGGGGCTTAGTTTTCTCCTCTATTAAAAAAAAAAAAATTGTGGTGGGGCTAGACTACATGATTTTCCAGTTCTAACCACTTTCTAACAACTTCATCCCTCTGGACAGAAATCGTCCTCATTTTACTGCATCAACTCATTATTCCTCCACTAGCTAGCTTTTTAAGGCCTTGTATAACATGCCTTTAACTTGAGAATTCAACTTCAGTTTTTATTCTTCATTTGGCTCTAATCAGAGTCCACTCACTGTGTCTTTGAATGCATGATCTCTTCTGTATAGATTCAATGTGTTAAAAGATGTTAGGTAAGCACATAATGCTTTGGGAACTCATAGTGAAGACAACTTAACCTAAATACTTTGAGGGTATAGAATGGGGTGTCATAAAGTGATCTAGACAAGATGCTACCTGAATTGAATTTCATTACTTGTATAGATTTTAGCATGGTAAGCAGGACAGGGAGTGCAATTCCAGGCTCAGGGAGCAGCTTATGTATGTAAAGGAACAGAGGCTAGGGAATGCATGTCATGTTTAAGGCAATACAAAGAAAGAATTCATGTGCCATTCTAAGTTCAGATTTTTCCTGAAGCTATGGGAATGAGAGACATAAATCAAGCTTTAAATTTTTGATCTGTCTTTAGTGTAAAGAATGGGCCTTGAATCAGGGCAACCAGTTGTAAGGATCTGGTTGCCTGAAGTAAGAAATCTGGTCATCTGAAGTAAGAAATGATTATGAGGTAGTTCCAGTCAAGGTGGAGAGAAGGGAAGAATTCCAGAGATACTAAGGAAGTAGAGCCAATAGTAATTATGACCTACTGTATATGCAGGAAGGAGCAGAAGGGTGTTAAAGGTTTTGGTTTTTATAATTGGGTGATTGAGGATGTTACTTATAAGATAGAGTTGTAAGAAGAGAAGCACGAGTTTTGGAGAGAAGATAGTTTGTTGCATTTGAGACTAGTTGAATTTGATATTCAGTATCTATGGACATGAAAATTATACTATTCAAAAGACATTTGGGTATGTGGATCTAGAGCATAGGTGACTTCAGAGGTAGAATTATAGATTTGACATTCAGCAGGTGGTTTATAGTTTAAGCCACTGGAAAGTTCAAAAGTACTAAGGGATAGAATGTTAATTTAGAGAGCATGGGATAGGATCCTGGGCTGGGTGGTCTAGAATGGCCTTAGTCACATGATTGGCAGCTGGCTGGGGTGTGTTGGTCTTGATTCTTCTCATACCTCTTTTTTTCCAATAGACTAGTCTTCTTTTTATGATGACAAAAACTTTCTAAGGAGTAAAAGCAGAAGCTATAAAACCTCGTAAAGCCTTGTTTTTGATGTCACAGTGTCCCTTCTATTGCATGTTATTCATCAGAGCAAGTCATGAGGCCAGGCCAGATTGAAGGGATTAGGAAATAGACTTCATCTCTTGGTAGTCACATTGCAGAAGGACAGGGACATAGTATGTCATAAGTGTCTGACATGTGTCAGTCACTATGGTATGCTAGAAATATCTTTTTCATTTAGGTTTTAAACTGTAATGTTTATGTTTCTTCTACCTTAGGGGGTGCTGAATAAAATTTAATGGGATTTTCTTTTTCCTCTATTCTCCTTATTTATTTTTATTTTATCTTGTTTTTATTTTAAAGTTTCCAAAGCACAATTTAATGAAAAACATTTTTAAATATTTTTTTTTAGTTGTCTGTGGACCTTTATTTTATTTATTTATATGTGGTGCTGAGAAACAAACCCAGTGCCTCACACATGCTAGGCAAGTGCTCTACCATTGAGCCACAACCCAGCCTTAAAAGAAAATTTTTGGCATGTTGTTTGGGTATGGTGCTTAGGTGTTCTCTGTCTCTGTCTTTCTCTCTGTATATATATACACACACACACACACGTACATATGCATATATACACATGTATGGTAATAATTTATTTATTGGCTTTACCTTTCAAAGAACAAAAATAATATATACTGTGTTAATGAGATAACCAACATATGGTGAACTTAGAAAAAGACAATTCCCCTTATTGCCAAGGAAATCAACATTAATGGTTCAGTGTATGTGTATTCTTCCACAGTTTTCTCTCATACTTATAAACATATGCCAACATTTATAGAGGTTTTTGTTTTGTAAAAATTAGATTCCCAACATATATTTCACTATGTAGCTTGGCTTTCATTACTTTGGGAATAAATCAACATTCAGTATCTTCCTAGTTTAATATAAATATAGTTGTTTTTCTTTCTTTTTTTTAATGCTGGGGATTGAACCCAGAGCCTCATGCATGCAGAGCACCCCAGCCCTGATAGAATTCTTTTTAAATATCCACATAATATATTTTAGTACTAGTTATTCCATAGTTTTCCTGTTGTTGGACTTTAGACTGTTTTATGTTATAGTAGAACTGAATATACATTTTTGTACTTATATGTTTGCAGTTTTTTGTCTCAAGAAACTGGAGTTGCTGGATCGAAGGGCATATCTATTTTTAATTTTAATAGAAATGGAAGATTACTTTGTCATAAAATTGTAGCGGTTATTTCCAAAATCCCATGAAAGAACTGTAAAGATTCAGCACATTTTTTCTGTGTCTAAACTTGAAGAAAAAAAAAAATTTTTTTTCCCCTATGTGACTATTTTGTGGGCTTTAGAAAATTATTTGATACAACCAAGTCAACAAAACATTGTTTTTATTTTACTTTTTGGTGCTGGGGATTGAACCCAGGGCCTTGTGTATGCTAGGCAAACATTCTACTATTGAGCTACATCCCCAGCCTAAAACATTGTTTTTATAAATCATTTGTAGATACTATCATTTCTAATTGCTTTTTAAAGTGATAATTAACATACTTTTCAAAAACAACTAAAAAGACTTTAAACTTTTAGTCATTGTCTTAACCTATTGATATCATTATTATCATTAAACATTGTCATAGTTTTCTTGAACTTTTCTTATTAACGGTCTGCTTTAATCTTGGCAGGAGGTTGAAACCTACTTCTTTGAGGGTCTGCTGAAATGGAGAGAACTAAATCTTACGGAACATTTCGGTATCTTTAATTTTATTTATATTTTATTCTCATAATTTGTACTTTATATGTTCAAAACAGCTAAATAATGATGTGATAGAAAGCAGAACATATTCCTTTCTCTTTTTTTTCACCCAGGCAAATTTTACAAAGAAGTTATTGACAAATGCCAATCATTCAATCAATTGGTCTATCATCAAAATGAAATAGTTCAGAGTTTGAAGACTCACCTGCAAATTAGGAACAGTTTTGCCTACCAACCCCTTTTGGAGTAAGTAGCATCGTGAGAGAAAGTTTGATGACATTTTTCTGAATTTTTAAGAAAGATTGTGTTTTATAGCTGCACATGCCTTAGATCAGGTATTTGTAATTTAGAAACAAGAAAAATTTACCTTTCCTGTTAGATCAGAATATCAGGAAAATGTGCATTATCATTAACAGAATCCTAGGTGTGTAATTTTGCATTTATCATATACCTCTGAAAGAACCCCATTTTTCTTTTATACTATAGAAGCAGGTAACTAGAATCTTGAAGGAATGTACCTTCTGACCTGATTTTTTTGCTGAACACTTAAGATCTAAAGAATTTTATATCTCTTTTAAGACTTGATTTAGAAGTATTTTGAATTAATCTGATGATCATAGGTAATCTATCATTAAATAGATTTATAGCCTTTATTAAAAAAAAACTATATAATCAGTTTCTTCATTTTCAAATCCAGTTTGGTTGTACAGTTGGCACGAGATCTGCAGATGGATTTCTATCCACACTTTCAAGATTTTTTCCTGACCATCACCTCTATCCTAGAGACTCAGGACACAGAGTTGTTAGAATGGGCTTTTACCTCGCTGTCATATCTTTACAAGTACCTGTGGAGACTGATGGTGAAGGACATGTCCAATATATACAGGTGACCCTTTTCTCTCTCCAATATGTTTTTTATCTATATTTCTCTTCTCTCTGGCCTCTGCCTGACTCTAAAACTACCTTTGCAGCTTAATGCCTAATTATTTCCTTATGCAGAGTTGATTTGCCAGCCAAAGTGACTCATAATCTGGTTTAGCAAAGTGCATTGAATGTATCTTGTTTATATTGACCTAACCTTCTCTCATTTACAACTATTGAAATTATACCCAGTATCCATACTTAACTTGGATTTCATAACTTCCACAAATATTCCCAGGTACATTTACCAGAAATGAAAGCTTTGTACTCTATACCTCTTTGGCATTTATTATCATTTAAGTTACACAGATTTTTTTTTTTTTTTTTTTTTTTTTTTTGTGGTACTGGGGATTGAACTCAGGGGCACTCGACCACTGGGTCACATCCCCAGACTTTTTTTTGTATTTTATTTGGAGACAGGGATTCACTGAGTTGCTAAGTGCCTCACCATTGCTGAAGCTGGCTTTGAACTCGCGATCCTCCTGCCTCAGCCTCCCAAAGTGCTGGGATTACAGGCGTGCGCCACCGTGCCCGGCACAGCTTTCATTTTAACTATTTGTAATATAGTGCTATTTTCTTAAAACCTGTGAACTCTTTAAGAATCCTGTCTTAAATACCTATTTACGCAGCTGCCACCATAATGGGAAAACTAAGCCAAAAAGAGATACCCAGTGTTTTTGAGCTTATATAGATGGGAGGAGAATGACTTCCATGGTAGTGTGTGTATATGTATATACATATATGTGTGTGTATATATGAGGCTGGATTTGAACTCTATCCTCCTGCCTCAGCCTCCCAAGTGCTGGAATTTCAGGCATGCGCCACAGCGCCTGGCTTCCGTGGTAGCATTTTAAGGAAAAATTATTATTTGTTTAAATTTGAGATAGGATGGGATTTTCCATTTGGTCTCCTGATTGTTTCAACATGGTAATCACCACAGGAATACTTAAGATCAGCAGTCAACTCTTTACCCGCCAGCAGAAGGTGTGGGTATGGGATAGAACAATGATTTTGTGCCATCCCCTTTACCCTGCTTGCCCTTCTCTTTTAGGAACTTTGAACAAAGAATGAGAAAGAAGCATTTTTCCAGTCTTGACTAGTTCTTTATGAAGCTTTGAATAAAATGATTAAAAGCCAAGATTGTTTCATTAACAACCCATGAGGTCTTTAGGGGAATATGGTTTATTTGGTTTTATAACTAAGCTGTCATAAAAAGTACCACTTTTATATCTCCTAAGAAAGGTTCTTTAGTTTTAAATTTATTTGCTTTCAGTGTGTGACATCTTCAACAGCCTGGATAGTTTTACTTGAATATTGTTAAAACCAGACTTAACACATTTCTGTTCATACCATCTTTTCTTACATTTTGTTCATTTGTGTGCTCATAAATATGAACTAAGGGTATACCTTATACCAAGTCCCATTTGGTTGCCCATTTTCTGTCAGTAATACCGACAGTCTTCCTGTATTACACCTTAGCGGCATCTTTGACGTGGTCATCTTCAAGGACTTTCAGTCCACTTGAGGCTGTTATGTACACACACACTCTATTTATTGAATGCTCTCTGCTTGGAAGACACTTGAGATATAATCACAAATAAAACAAGAAAATCTCTCTTTTGCTGGGCACAGTGGTGCATGCCTATAATCCCAGCAGCTTGGGAGGCCGAGACTAGAGGATCACGAGTTCAAAGCCAACCTCAGCAACAGTGAGGTGCTAATAAGCAACTCACTGAGACCCTGTCTTTAAATAAAATACAAAATAGGGCTGGGGGTGTGGCTCAGTGGTCGAGTGCCCCCGAGTTTAATCCCTAGTACCCAAAAAGAAAAAGAAAATCCCTCTTCTCACCAAGACATTTTAATGGGGGAGAAACATGTAGGGTACATACCTGGCATATTCAAAGAAGAGCATGAATAAGAATAAGAGCAATTAGATGATGTCAGAGTACTAGTAGATGGGGGCCAGTTCATTGTGGGTCTTGTGGATCACTGTAAGATTTCTGACTTCATTGCAGGGGCTACTTTAATGTCTCTTGGGTCCATCCTTCACCGTTTTCCTCTACCATCAGCCTCTCATGCCTTGCTAGCCCAAGTTTGCATAATGTTATCAGCTTTCCAAGTGGATTACCAGCCTCTTTTTTTTCTTCCCCTTTATTTCAACCTGCATATTGCTCCCAAATTAACCTTTCTGAAAGTGTTTATTATTTAGCCAGTATTTATTAGTACCTGCTATGAGTAAGAAGTTGTTGGGTACTAGGAGTATGGCCAAAATGGGAGAGACATTCATATTCCATGCTTTTCCATATTAGAGAGGCCAGTTTATATAAGTATTGTTATAGCTGCTTGGGTATGTGACCTTCAGCAGGTTACTTAGTCTTTCTGTCTCAGTTTCGTTATCTGTAGAATGAGAGTAATGATAGTGCTCATCTCAGATTTGTTGTTCTGATTAAATGAGAGTAACATGGAGTAAGTTCGTGTAAGAGTTTGAATTACTCTTCTTGGTGTTCATAGCTACCTGTTTACCTGAGCAACTTTTTCTGCAGCTTTTTTCAGCTTTGTACCTTTATTCTCCCCCAACCTCTGTATGTTAACACCAGATCATTCTTCCTCTTTGAGACAGAATAGCCTCCTCATTATTTCTTGACATTGATCAGTGCTACCTGCTCCATTTTTATTCTTGCATTTATCCTAATAACTTCCCCTATGGAATTCTTTCTGTCATTTAGAACTCACTGCCGGTTTTAGCTTTTCATGGAGTCTTTGGTGTAAGACCAGTACACTGAATGTGGGACTCTTAAGTCTTGTGTTTGACATGTCAGTCTCTCAGTAATTAAGATGTTAAACTTGTGTTATACCTATTATGTATTCCTTGCATGCTTAGCACAGTGTTGGATATGTTGCTGACATGTAGTACATCTTTATTAGAATTATATGATTAATAAGTTGTCTTATTTTTCTCACTTATAGCATGTATAGTACACTCCTGGCTCATAAAAAACTACATATAAGAAATTTTGCTGCTGAAAGTTTTACTTTTTTGATGAGAAAGGTTAGTTTGATGTTTTATATATCTTCTGCTAGTTGATCGTCAAGAATCTGATGACCAGAAGTAGACACTTTGTAATGATATGGCTGTTAGGGACTAACTTTTTAAAATATGTAAACAAACCTGATACTACTTTGGTTATATCTCTGTAAGGTTTAGTCTTTGCTCACTAATTAATGTGATGTAATTTGGGTCACTCTTGTTATTTAGGTTTTTGGTAACTTTCTGTGTATGTACTTCAAAAGTATCTTAAAATTCAAATCTGTAAATGCATTCCACAGTAAGATGAACAGGAAGTTGTCTTAACAGTTTCCTTGAAAATGGTAGCATAGTGTGATTTGTGTTTGTTTAAAATTTCCCTAGTAAATTTTAGAGGGGTTTTGTAACAAAACAAAAAACATTGGTATCAAATTGCTTCTATGCTCATAAAGTACAAATATATGATTTGCCTTAAACCATAGAATGCTGCCTTATATAGTTTTCTTGGTAGGTACCTTCCTATCATACCAGTGAATTTATCACTCCTCTGATTTTACAAATGAGAGTACACTATTGGTAGTAGGTCAAGATCGTCACAAATGTTTGTTCCTTTCAGAATTTTTTCATAAGTATGTTTAAATAAGAATATGAATAGGAAGTAAGATTTCTTCATTTGAATGCATTTATGTTGAAAATATGAATTTTCATTTTATATTTCAGGTCTCTGATAAAAATGCACTTTTCAATTTAATGTTCCTTGATCTTAATGACCATCCAGAAAAGGTGGAAGGTGTTGGGCAGTTGCTCTTCGAAATGTGCAAAGGAGTTAGAAATATGTTTCACTCCTGTACAAGCCAGGTAATTAATAGGGAGGTGTGGTTGGGGCCTATGTAGAAGCATTAGACAGAAAATAGAGAAGAATTAGGAAATGATATGGCAGAAGGATAGATAACCTAGAACAAATACAAAGCACTAAATGGGAAAATTAGAGGATTAATAACATTGCTTCCTCCTGTAGACCCTAGGTACTTTTTTTTGTTCCAATTAGTTATATTTGAGAGTAGAATGCATTCTGACACATCAACCCTAGGTACTTTTACTTTCGGAGTCATTTTTGTCTTCTTCATTGTGGATACTAGGAGGTAATAACACATATATTAAGGGGCACAAGTAGGTAGAGAGGATCAGTTGTGTGATAAAATTCCCCACCCTAGTTTGGGAATTCCTTTTGGAACACAGTTAACCATCAAAGCTCCCATATCCTTGATAATTCCTGAACAGATTTTTGAGGTAGCTGATATATTTAGAATGGTAAATCACAGCGTAATACTTAAAAATAATGTAAAATAATTTAAATTGTTCTTGTATTACTCCAGGCAGTGAAACTAATTTTGCAAAAACTAGGACCAGTGACTGAAACTGAAATTCAATTACCATGGATTTTAGTTGGAGAAACACTCAAAAACATGGCCAAATCCTCTGTATTCCACATCTACAAGGAACATTTTGGTACATTTTTTGACTGTTTGCAAGTGAGTTCTAAGTTTTAAAGATGGGTATATAATAAGGAGTCTTGATAGTTTTTGTTGTTGTTCTGAGTCTAGCAGAGTACTCTTGGAGATTGTATTTTATAATCATTTTCTTTATACTTCTACACACATATGAAATTTTCCTTCCATTCACTTTCCATTCCATACTCTTTTTATTTGATATGATATCTTGAGATGCAACGATGTATAGTGTTGCGAGAATCTTTGGACATACCTGTAATCCCAGCTGCTTGGGAGACTGAGGCAAGAGGATTGCAAGTTCAAGCCAGCCTCAGCAACTTAGTGGGATCCGTCTCAAAATAAAAAAAATTAATTAAAAAGAGCTGGAGATGTGGCTCAGCGGTTAAGTACCCCTGGCTTCAATCTCTGGTACAAAAGAGAGAGAGAGAGAGTGTGTGTTTCTGGATGCACACTGCCTGTTTAAATCTTGGCTCCACCACTTACTGCTAGTGTAATTTGGGAAGGTTATTTAAGTCTCTATTCCTTACTCTCATCTGATCAGTATGGATGATGTCAATATTCTTTACTTCAGGGTTGCTGTGAAAAATGGTAATTACTTCAAAGAACTAAGAACAGATCACTCAGTAAATGGTAGCTCTCATTATCTTTAGTGACTCCTGATAAAACATCTTTTCCTTCCAAAGCAAAAGAATGTGAAAAGTTCAAATAAGTCACAACATTTTCATTATTGGATGAAAAATTGACTTTAGTATCTTTTAGTTATTTTCTCTGTTAAATCCTTTGTTTGCAGGAATCACTCTCGGATCTACATAACAAAGTAACAAAAAAGAACTGTTGTGAAAGTTCTGAACAGATTAAAAGGTTATTAGAAACATATCTGATACTTGTGAAACATGGAAATGGATCAAAGATAACCAAACCTGCTGATGTGTGTCAGGTTAGTTCCCAACTTAATATGCTTAAAAGCTTGTTGATTAAAAGTGGATTGTACATTGTTTTTTCTTTTATCTTTGCAGGTACTGTCTGAAACATTACAAATAGCCAATCTCTCCACATCTTGCTGGGAAGCTCTCTTGGATGTAATTTCTGCTTTGATCCTCGGTGAAAACATTTCCTTGCCAGAGACCCTCATCAGAGAAACCATAGAAAAAGTAATTTACTTCAACAAATATTATTTGAGTAGTTAATAACATGTTTAGCATCGAGTAAGCCTGCTGGGGAATACAAATGAAGCATGACAAAGGCTCTGCCCTCAAGGAATTTATAATCTTGTTAAGGAGACGTGAGTTGTATGCTTTAATGGAAATAAAATGGAGTACAAGCTAAATTTCTACAGCAAATATTTAGTGAACATGGATAGCTTACTGTGTGTGAGCTAGGTGTTCCAGGGATAACCCTATAATCTCTACAGTTTTTGATGTTAGAGAAGGGGCCTGGGAGTCAGTAGTTAAAAATCTAGTGAACTGATTTGTTTGAGATACATGTTAAATTATAACCATTAATTTTGCCTGGGGTTGAGGAACAGAGAAAACATTTTTGAAGATTTATATTTGAGATAGTCCTTGAAGGTTCCATAGTGTTCTGCCAGTCAGAGGAGTTTTAAAACACTAGGAGAAGGGACAGCAAAGACCTGTGTTGATAAATGTGTACAGTCTGGGCACATGGACACCTGAGAAAGTGTGATGTGATAGCCACAAAGCTTTGCTCAGCTTTGGAAAATTAGGTTGGGTTTTATCCTACAAGTCATGGAGGGCCCTGGAAAAATTTTAAGCAGGGTGAGATTTGGTGAGACTGGCATTTTAGTGATTTTTGAGAGATGGTTTGGAGGGAAGTAGGATTGAAAATGGATATATTAGGTGCTTCCTAGCATCACATAATGCAGCTGACCACATTGGAAAGGTAAGGATCATGCTGTTTGCCCTTTTGCAATTTTGTGGAGCTGGGGTAAAGCCTTCTTTAGACAGGGCCTGTGTCATCGCTGAAACACAACGCCCCTTGCATCTATGTGAGTTCCTTTGGAGAAAGCTAAGCCTTGGAACAGCATGCTGGTTGATGGGCCCTCCATTCCCTTACTGCATTCACTTTCTTGGGGTAAAGTATACTTAAATTAATAGGTTTTACCTGTGGTCTGCAGATTTTTGAGAGCACATTGGAAAGACGTTTAATTTTGGATTTTTCTGAAGTCATGTTTGCTATGAAGCAGTTTGAGCAGGTGAGCAAGATACTAAGTTTTGAGTATTCTTCAATCTGTCATGATATAATCAAAACTGAAATTCTGTGATTTTTATTTGTTTTTGGAGAGAAACAGATTTAGTATTTGATGTTTTAGTCAGTTTTTTCTTTTAAAGAAATTATATTCAATTCTGGTTTACAGGTAAAACTTTATTCCATATGCTAAAGCATTAAAAATGATATATAGCAACCAATCTGTTTTTAATCATTTTTAAGCTAGTTACAAAATCATGCAGTAAAATTGAAAAACCAGTTTAAGAAACTTTTAAGTGAATTTGAAGCATAGAAAATAGTATCTGAAACAGCTTATTTTGGAGGAAGATTGAAAGTTTATTTCGTTGCTTCAAAAGAAATACCTGATGGAACAAATCCTCTTGTCAAATCCTGAGTTTATTTTACCTGTTTCCTCTTATGGCCTTTAAATATTTGCCACGCCCTATAACTAGTAACCTTGCAGTACACTTACAGAAACCTATGTCTGCTGGAGACATAGGTGGAATTAATAATTGTAATTCAAAAACCTGTTGTATTTTTGTTCCCTTAATTCTTAATCATATATGTTTTCATTTGACTAAAAAATGGGAAGGAAAAAAAGAAACACATCTATTGTTCGTGTCCTAGATCCCATTTCTGCTCCATGAGGACTTTATCTCATTCTTGTTTTCTTAGCAACTAAGTCTTTTCTTCTGTCATTTCCTTCTGGACCTTTTTTGTTTTGTTTTTGCTTTTAATCATTTTTATGTAATTTGAAACAGTGACACAAGTCTAAAAGAGTCATTTGTCCTCCACATCCACCTTACCAGCACCAACCAATATGAATGATTTTTGCTATTTTTTTTTTCTGGCATTTACTTCATATTTTTAGGCCATCTGAATATACTACTTTTCCTTAGTTTGTTTTAGTCCTCATCTGTAGAATTCTTCATATAGTAAATGAAGTTGTTTCTTTTATACCCCTCATCCTTGTGATAAGAGTTACATCACATATTTTGGTTGAACTACATAGTTTCTATAAACAAAGAGTGTTTTATAATTATATATCCTTTTTTGTATGCCTTCGTATTTTTCCTGGAGTTAGTAATTACTTTATGTTTTAAAAACAAGAGTCTGTCTGCCAGCATCATTGTAAATACCTATCATGGCAAACTGTCAGAGAACTTAACAGTTCAATTCTTTTTCTTCTGTTCTCTTGGAGACATTCCTCCTAGAACAATTTGTTCTGAATGGGTTGCTTTCTCAACCCACTACACAGATAATATAATAATACAATAATATAATAATATAATCCTATTATAATAGGATGTTCTTTTCCTTCTCAATCCTGTTTCCTGGATCTCAGGTTTCTCTCTTGCTATAGTATATTCTCTAATTTTAATGAGCTACATTTTCCAGGGGTTCCCAAAAATGGTAAGTGGAGGTAAAAGTTTTAAGATTTAGACCATCTGATTAATTAAAAAAAAAAAAAAAAAAACTGTGGGTAAACGGCAGAGATCAGTAGAGGGAAGGGAGCAGAGGTTGGGGAAAGGGGAGGGGAAGGAATCCTGGGGTCTGGATTAGAATAAGATATATCAAAATGGATTCTAATGTCATGTCTAACTAAAAAGAACTGATAAAATAAAAGATTTAGTACGTTTGAAATTCTTTCCTTACAGTACATTGTTAAAGCTGGGTATAGAATTCTAGATTTTTTCTCTTATCTTTCATTGTTCCTATGGAGAATTTTAATGCTACTAGGATTCCTGATCCTTTTGTTTATGAATTTATGTTTTTTTGAAGTGTTATGATTATTTCTTTTTTAGGTATTCTAGAATTTTTATCTGTTAACAAGTGTGATTTTCTTTCTTGTCTTTAGCTTTTTCTGCCAAACTTTCTCTCATATATTGAGAATTGCTTCTTAATTGATGACAATGTGGTCAAAGATGAAACCCTGGCCATTTTGGCCAAGCTTATTCTGAACAAAGCAGCACCTCCCACTGCTGGCTCCATGGCGATTGAAAAGTATCCTCTTGTTTTCTCACAACAGACGGTGGGGTGAGTTCTAAGTCTGTTCCTATAGTGTTGGTAAGATTACCCTTTTAGATGTAATGCATCAAGAATGCTGTAAAAAATGAACATCTATGTGTGTTTAACATATACAATGATAGATAAATATTGATGATTATATATGGATAAGTAATGCATAATAAGTTATGTGGGAAAAGCAAGTTGTACATATAGTATGCATAATATGATCTCATTTCATAAAGCTAAAAAAAGTTTATATAAACATAGAAATGCATGGAAGGATTCACAAACCTGTTAATATTGTTTATACCAAGAGAATGGTTAGGGAAAGAATGAGCAATTGATTTTCTTAACCTCTTATTTTAAGATAATTGTAGATTGATGTGCAATTGTAAGTAACGGTACAGAGAGGTTCCATGTACACTTCACCCAGTTTCCCCCATTGGTAACATCTTGCATAAGTGTACTGCAGCGTTACAACCAGAAAATTGGCATTGATACAAGCCACCAACCTTATTCAGATTTCTTTAGTTTTATATGCACTCATTTGAGTATATACACACATATATATACTTCCGTGCAATTTTATCATGTGTACATTTGTAACCAACCCCCAAGTAAAACAGAGAACCGTTTCATCACTACAAGGATTGTCATTCTACCTTTTAATGGCCACACTCACCCTTCCACCCCACAGTCCATTTCTAACCTCTTATACCCACTGGTCTGCTCTCCATTTTATTCTTTCATCATTCCAAGAATATTACACAAATGGAATTTCATGGTGTAACTTTTGAGGTTTCCTTTTTTCATTCAACATAATACCTTTGAGATTCATTTAAATTGTACATATCAGTAAATTCACTCCTTTTTTGCTGTGTAGTATTCCCTGGTATACCATTGTTTTATCATTCACTTGTTGAAAGACATTTAGATTATTTTTAGTTTGGGGCTATTATGCATAAAGCTGTTCTGAACATTCATGTTGTCATTTCTGTGAAATAAATGCTTCAAAGTGTAATTGTTGGGTTGTGTAATAAGTGTATGTTTAGTTTTATAAGGAGTGTCTGTTTTCCAGAGACCAACAGAATATGAATGATCCTGTTGCTCTGTCTTCTCACCAGCATTTTATATATATATATATATATATATATATATATATATATATATATATATATATAAACATTTTTAGTTAATTTTCTTGGGGTGTAGTGATATTTTCTAATGTAATTTTAATTTGCATTTCCCTAATGGCTAATGATATTAAAGCACCTATTTATGTGCTTATTTGCCATCTGTATGTCTTCTGTAGATAAATTCTTTAGCCTGTTTTCTAATTAGATCATTTGTTTCTTTACTGTTCAGTTTTGTGGAGTTTTGTTTCTTTTTTGTGGTGCTGGGGGTTGAACCCAGAACTTTGAGGCATGCTTGACACATGCTGTACCACCGAGCCACATCTCCAGCCAGCACTACTATTCAGTTTTTAAAAAGTGTTATGTATTCTGTACATAAGTCCTTTCATTAGATCTGTGATTTTCTAATGTTTTCTCTTATCTATAGATTGTTTTGCAGAGTAAAGCTTTTAATTTTGATGAGGTCCAGATTACCAGTTTTCTGTTATGAATAATACTTTTGGTGTCCTCTGCCTAGCCCTAGGTTCCAGCGATTTTCTCCTACTAACATGAGTTAATTTTTTTTAATAAGGTCTGAGATTTAGGTAAAGTTTCTCTTTTGCTTGTGAAATCCACTTGATCTGGTAACATGTTGAAAAGACTATTCTTTCTTGTGGAGCTGCTTTTTTGTACTTCATCAAAAATCACTTGGGCATATGTGTGTGAGTCCATTTCTGGGTTCTCTATCCTGTTTTCACTGATATATGTGTCTATCACTCTCCCATACCACACTCTTAGTTCCCTAGCTATAAAATAAGTTTTGAGATTTTTAAGTAAAAATCTTCTTTATTCCTCTTTTTCAAAATTGTTTTAGATATTCCTGTTCCTTTTGCTTTTCTATATCTACAGAAAAACTTTGCTGGGATTTTGTTAAGAATTGCATTAAGCCTTTTGATTAATTTGGGGAGAATTAACAATTCCCCAAGGATACAAAGACTGTTTTGTCAGGATGGTGAGGGGAAAAAAAGAAGTGATTTTTATTTTTGAATTTTGTACTTTTGCCTTATTTAAATTATTTAAAGGACTATGAATTACTTCTTAATTTCATTCAAAACAGGTTTAACACTTTAGAAGTTAAAAACGATCCATTTAAATATGTTAGAGGATTCAGCTTATCGTTTTCCAAATAGTTAAGTGGATAATCTTCTAGAAACTGTAGGTTAAGAAATAGGTTCCCTTGTAATTCCTTGTGTTTACATTTGACTTCATGTCTGTTGGATTAGTTAGATCTGTTGCTGTGTTTATGGTTTGCTTTGACGTAGTTGGAGGAAGTGGACTTGTGTTGAGTTTGTGATGAGCACTCAGCTTCAGAGTTTTACAGCATCCATTGAAGTGGGAGATACTGTCTCCAAAGTCACATAGCAGTTAGCTTGGAAGGTTGATCAACTTGAGATTCTGAGGGAACCCATCTATTTAACACCTACTTACATCTTCTGCCTACCTTAAACCTATCTTCTTGATCAAAATGTGCCAACAGAATCTTGGTGTTTTAATTGACTGAACTCCAATTCTTAAGGAGTGAGTAATGAGTAACTCCTATAGAATTATCCCTTTGGACTTTTTCTTTTGATTTTGCAACCCCAAACCAGTCTCTAGCAGGCCCATTCCTTGCAAGTGGCCAGAAGTATGGTGTCTGTGTCATGGGTGCGAAGTTGTTTTGTTAGTCGACTTCCTTGAAGCCAAGGCACTAATGTGACTGGATGTTAGACCTTTTCACACTGCTATCTCAACCCTCTCAAATCCTCCTGAGAAGGTCAAATGGTAAAATCAATAAATAAATTGGATGTATTAGTTTAAGGCAAGTGCTACAACTTCCTTGTCTCTCTGAGAAAACATTCCTCTGCTACTCACCCTCTCTGTCCCCAGAGATATGGTATGTGTAAATGGTCATCTTTGTCTTGATTCCTTCTGTGAAGAGTTTTAAATAATAGTTTCGTAGTCTTAGCAATAATTCACTCATCTATCAAGTTTATTGAAGGTAAAAAGATAATGTGAAAATGCTTTTCAGAATATTCTGTTATTTGATAAATATTTATAGTATCAGATACTGTTGGAGACACTGATATACAACAATGTGTAAGTAAAATGTTCCTTTTGTGGTGGGAAGACAATATTCTGTGGGAAGGGACATGGTAAGGCAGATAAGCCTATAAGCAAGATGATTATAGATAGATAGTGATGAAAATAAAATAAAATAAGGTGTTGAGACAGGAAGAATGAAGGAGGCACTCAGTACTCCTTTCTGGAGCAGGGACTTTGGGGCTGATTATAATAATGAGAAGGATTCAACCTTGGAGGGAACCAGATGAAAGACTTCTAGGTGGAGGGAACAATTTTACAAAAACTCTGGGACAGGAATAAGTTCAGCATGTTTCAGAAAGAGAAAGTAAGTCTCTAGGTAAAGAGCTCTAGAGAAGGAAGACAGTGGGATGACAGGAGGAGTGAGGTAAGCATGGGTCAGATCACATAGAACCTTAACTTGTGAGAGGAGCTTATGGTAGGTCTGAAAAAGGTGGGGAATGAAATGACAATTAATGAATCTTTTTACTTTTTTCTTTTTTTAAACATCTCAATAATTTGTTAGATTTCTGTAGATTGTTGATTGATGATTACTGCCAAAAAACTATACATCAAGATGTGATGACTTAAAGTAGCTAACTTTTAAAATTAACCCTTTATCATAATTTCCTGTTGCCGCCTGAAGCGATGGCCGCTTGGAGCAACCAAGCCGCGGGAAGAAGTTCAGAGGCGAACTGGAAACAAACAGCTTTTTATTCTGATAACTTTTCTCTCTGGCTCTAATAACGACTAACACGCGCCACACACACCACCAAAATGGCGCTGACCCGATCAGCAGTCTCGGCTGAAGTCACTCGAGATCCCGGTCCAAGTCCCGCGAGATCCCGGGCCAAGTCCCGTGAGACTACGGAAGGCGACAATGCCCAAATCTCCATGGCTCATAGTCAACCGCAATTTAAGCCATCTCCCCAAACAGGGCTCTACAATTTCCTATCACTCAGTATCCTGATGTGTATGAAACTAAATGAGAATGTGACTTTTTGATTAATTGTAATAGGAAAAACCTAACATTTCACCTTTCGTGCATAATAAGCTAACCTAACTGGTCATGGAGGGATTGGGGTTGTAGCTTAGTGGTAGAGTACTTGTCTAGTATGCCTGAGGCCCTGAGTTCTATCCCCAGCACCAAAGGGAAAACAACAACAACAAAACAAAACAAAAACTAGACATGGAGGAGAAATTGTAAAACAAATCATTTTCCTTTATGACTTTTCTTTTGATTAGATTTCTGTCAGATAGAATTGAGGCATAGTATGATGGCAAGAATAAAAAGAGGATAGCAAGAATAATACAGACTAATGGATACCCAAAACCACATGTCATATCAGAAAATGTGATTGTGTAATAATACACAGTAAAGCAGTGGGAGATTACTTCTAAATCATAATCCTTTTTGTGATATTTGTTAACTTTACTATAGTAACTTTGCAACATATTTCTGCCTTTGGAAAGTAGTAAAATTCATATGAAAATGAAAGGGTGAATAGAGGAAGTCAGTTCATTCAAATGAATTATCCCTCCAGTTTTTAAAGACATAAATTAAGAAATAATATCCAAAACTGGTAGAAACTAGATTTTAAGTTGTTAAGCAAATTAAAATAGAAATGAAACGAAGTAGAGCCAGTGGAATTGAAAGGCCCTTGCATTGAAAATCAATGGAAGCACTCACATTTGTCTAGTTACTTATATTCAACCGCCACCACTAGTTCCCTCCTCCCCTGAAGTGCCACAATGAGAAGGAACCAGTGTCATTTCAAACTTTTGAGGCCAAATAAGCTATTACATTGTCTCCAGTTTTAAACATTTGCTTGTGTTTTCATCCTTTAGGTCCTACTTGAGGCATAAGAAGACTAGATCCAAAGCAGGAAAGGAGCAGTTTCCAGTTTTGGACCATCTCTTCTCTGTAATTCAGTTACCCCCAAGTAAAGATACTACTTACCTTTCACATTCTTGGGCAGCCCTTGTTGTTTTACCTCACATTAGGTAAGAAAATAAACTTTTAATTTTGAAAGAAATATATAGCATGTGCCTAAAATGTATTACCTATTCTTTGCCATTCTGTGAAAAAGCCATTGGATGGCTGTTTGAACTTTTCCCTTTTTCTCCCCACTTCTTGGACAGACCTCTTGAGAAAGAGAAAGTGATACCACTGGTTACATGCTTCATAGAGTCACTCTTCATGACTGTTGACAGAGGGAGCTTTGGAAAAGGTCAGTTATAATCACCATTTGTTCTCTTTGTCTTTTCTGGCACACATAAAGTAATTGTAAACACATGTAACAGCAGACAATAATACTAACACTGTGTTCTGACATAATTCCTTATGTAATAAATATGGGAAAAAAAGCATAAGATGGGCATGTTTCACTTGTACGCTGTAATGTGTTGTCTGAGTCAAAGTGACTTGAATATAGGAAAGTCAAGTGTCAAAAGGATGCCATGGTATAGAAAACCATTCATCTTCAAGTACCAGCCTGTGTCTTGTTCTGTGTGTCCTATGCCTGCCCTACCCCTGACATACACTTTATGCTCCAGGCATTTCTATTTCTCACCCTGAGCAACATATATTCTTTTACAACTATCCGTTTACCCTTGCACATGTGTTCTCTGTGCCTAGGGACCATTCTAGGTTGTCATTCATTGAACTCTTAGTTATCTTTTAAAGCTGAGCTCAGGCGTAGTACCACTAAGAAGGCCTTTCTGCCTTTTCCAAGGTGAATTGAACTGCCCTGCCCCATACCTCATTGCCTATTGTATATGGGTACATCTCCCCCAAAGCCTAAGGACAGCAATTTAAAAGCAAGTATTTTGTTTTATCCTAGCACAGTATTTTCTCTTAACATATAAACATAGTAGTCATTTATTCACTTAAATAAGAATAGACATCTCAGGGGCTTAGCAACCACATTAGTCTAGTGGTTACCATTTTGGATTGTGGCTACATATCAGCGCAATAATTTTTAACATTGCACAAAATTCTGTTAACTAGTCTAGAGTCTAGAGCAGGGGTTGGCAAAAGAACCGGATAATCAATATTTTAGATTTTGTAGATAATGTTTTATCTTTGTGGCTTTTTTTTTTTCTTCAAGAACCCTTTAGAAATGCAAAAAACATTCTTAACTTACAGACCATATAAAAACAAACTGTCTAATATCTGACTTGTGGGCCACAATTTGTTGACCCTTGGGCTAGAAATTAATTAATATTAGTTGACTGTTAGTTGAGGTAATAGCTACTGGATTTGTGACTTTTTTTTATAAATTAGAGAATGAATATCAACATGAGTTTTATACAAAGATAATTTGGCTTTTTAAAGATCCAGTGGGTTTTGAGTCATTACTCAGGTTGAGTGTCCCTTATCTGAAATGCTTAGGACCAGAGTGTTTTAGATTTTCTCTGATTTTGGAATATTTGCGTAGGTTTCACTGGTTGAGCATACTGACCTGATAGTCTGAAATTGGAATGCTCCAAAATCTGGAACTTGTTGGGCATCATAGCAGCACTCAAAATGTTCAGATTTTGGATTTCTTGGTTTAGGGATGCCTAATCAGTATTTCATCTTCATCTCATTGGCAAAGAAATTATTATCTCTACTTCTAAATATATATTTCCCTTAAGAAATACAAAATATAAGGCTTGGAAACTTCTCTTTTCCTTTCTACTAATTCAGACACCTGGCAGATAATTTTTAGAAGGCACAGATTCACTTTAAAGTGAATTTACTTGTTCTATAAGTATTGGATGTTGGGTAAATGAGATACTCGGTAGTTATGTCAAAGAAATAATATTGCAGTTTTTTCTATCTTTCTGTGCTTAGGAAATTTATTTGTTCTTTGTCAAGCTGTAAGTACTCTGCTAAGTTTGGAAGAATCTTCTGAACTTCTTCATTTGGTTCCTGTGGAACGTGTAAAGAGTTTAATATTGTAAGTAAGCAGATCTTCATTTGGCTTAATAATGAATAAAATATGTAAGCCTATTTTTGAGAACATAAAATAACTATACATAGTAATTGTCCATAATTTAGACATAATAAAAATTCTTCTAATATATTTTCATACATGAATTGTATTCACATAGTGAAATTTAATATTGACTTAGAGTCTCCAATTAAAATAAGAAAAATTTTTACAGTCTTCAAATACAGATTCATCTTTGTGAAGGAGTGTTGTATTGTATATATAAATTAAGGTGCAGCGTAAAGAGTTTATAATGACAATTGTTCCCAAATGTAACATTGCACAATGTTGAACTTTCTTAACCTTTTTAATGATTCCAACTGACAAATTTTTACCACTATGTGTTGTGTTTCAGAAAACTTTTCTTGTGATCTTTTTGCTATGTACTGAAACAATCTAGTTTATTTAATTATTTATTGTTTAAATTAGTTTGGCTAGCCTCTGGTTTTGTAGTAGGACCTTTTATTTAGTCAGTATTTGTTTGCTTTTCTCATGTACCAGGCCCTATTCTAGGCACTGGGAAACACAGTGGAATGAAGTAGGCAGAATTCATTGCCATTGTGGAGCTAATGTTCTAGCAAGAAGAGACACTACACATAACAAATAAACATAATATATAGCAACATGTAAGAAGGTGCTAGATGCTATGAGGAAACCAAAGCGGGCTTCAGGTAGGAGAATCTAAAGGTTAGAGTGAGTAGCAGTTCTAAATAAGGAAGGCCTCACATAGAAGGAGATAACTGAGAAGAAACTTGAAAACAGGAAGGATACCCATATCCAAGGTGCTACTTGGGGGCAATAGGAGGGTGAACTTGAGCAGAAAGGGCATATTGTGGCTAAGCAGCGGGGGTGGGTAGTAGAATAAGAGAACACAGAGGTGGAAGTAGCAGATAGTATATGGCCTTTAGGTAGTGGCAAGGCTTTGGCTTTTACTCTGAGTGAAAGGGGAGAATTTTTGGCAGGGGATTGATTTAAACAGGATCACTTAGGTTACCAAGTTGAGAAGATACTATGGGGGAATCACCAATTAGGAGACTTATGGCAATAATCCAGAATCTCTTTACATTTCTAAATCTGGGTGAAATTGGCATTTTTCCATGGTTAATTATATTAGTTTAAATGAACTTCCTTTAGAGAGGGAACATTTATTTGAATTCACCATATTTACCATGTCACGTATTCCCCTTTTCTTGACTGTTGTGGTTAAAATTTCTCATCCTCTAGTCCTTGGTATAAGCAATGGAAGGTGACTAGAGTGTTTCAAACAAAACATACATAGCACAACAGAGTGAGGTAATTATGTCCCCTGGGAAAGGCCAGGTGGCAGTTAGCCTTAGAAGCCAATCAGGAGTGGATCCATTTTTGAGGGCAAGGTATGAGCTTTCATTGTATATACTGGGCCTTGCTCAGTGCTGTGCTAGTACAGAGTGTCTAGGTTTCACAGGCACTATAGATTGGATTTGAAGTTTGTAACTCTGTAGCCATGGGTAAGTTAGTTTGACCTTAGCTTCATTATATCTCATCAAGAGACAGTTAAAAAAAGGAAAGGAGAATAGTACTTAACTTGTACAAAAAAAATTGTATAAAGCATGCAGTAATAGTTTAAAAAAAAATTCCATTTTGTGTTCTAATTATATGCAAGTCGCTGTTCTGTGTACTCTGTATATGTTATTTAATCCTCACAACTCCTTAAGGTATAGGTACTTGCCATTCTCCATGGGTAACTAAAGTTTCAAATTAACACCCTGGTCTCATCTGTTATCTCCTGCCTGGATCATTGTCGTAGTTGCCAAATGAGTTTCCATACTTCTCCCTTTGTGCTACTGTTCTTCTGGTACCAGAAGCCAGAATGATTCTTTTAAATGTGAGACGATAGGTCATGTCACTCCATTGCTCACAACCTTCTAGTACAGTGCTTCTTAACTGGGAGAAATTAACTACTGGAGAGAAAGATATGGATTTTTGTTTCTGGCATGTAGTGGGGAGAGGCCAGGGGTGCTACTAAGCACCATACCATGCACAGAACAGTCCCCAACAAAGATTCAGCCCCAAATATCAGTAATACCAATATTTATTGAGAAACCCTGTTCTAGTGGTATCCAGTGTTCTTATCGGGTTCCTTGGGGCTCCATATGACTCTTGCTCCTAACATCTTTACCCACTGCTCTTTGTTAACTCAGTTTCAGCCAGACTGGTCTCCTTAATGTTCCCACAGACAAGCACATCTCAGGCTGTGGTGACTTTTTTTTTTTTTTTTTTTTTTTTGGTACCGGGGATTGAACTCAGGGGCACTGGACCACTGGGCCACATCCCCAGCCCTTTTTTGTATTTTATTAGAGACAGGGTCTCACTGAGTTGCTAAGTGCCTTGCCATTGCAGAGGCTGGCTTTGAACTCATGATCCTCCTGCCTCAGCCTCCCAAGTGCTGGGATTACAGGCGTGCGCCACCACGCCCGGCTGTGGTGACTTTATTGTCTCTGCCTAAGATGCTCGTCTTCCAGATATCTCTTAGCTCCCTTTTTCATTTCCTTCCATCCCTGCTTTCCATAGTCATCCCTTTATCAGTGTTCCACCTCATCCTCACACCCTCTTTCCTGTACACTGGTTTCTGTCTAGCCTCCCTCTCTGGTTACTTTTCTCCACAGCACCCATTGCTGTCATACTGTTTGTTAGTTTACTTTTTGGCTATCTTTCCCTGCTAGAATGTAGTTCCAGGAAGACAGAAACATTGGCTTTTGTTTATTGCTGTATCTTCAATCTCTAGAAAAGCCACTGGCATATAGTAGGCATATAGTAGGCACTCAGTAAATAATTGTTGGATGAAGATGGAACATAGAGATTAAGCAGCTTGCTCAAGGTTATGCCACTGATGCATCATAGGTCTGGGTCAAAACATGGGCTGCCTTATGCCAGAGCTCCTCTGCTGCTTCCCTTACTAGCTCCATGCCTAGCACACATCAGACACTTAATAAATATTATATATCTTCTTTTTATGTGACTGTCATTTACAGCCGTGGAATGGAGAGGCAGCATTGCATATGCAGTGAAAATAGCATTTTAATCTTGCCTCTGCCTCCAGTCAGCTGTGTGTCCCTGAACACAGCACTCAGGGTCTCTAGGCCTCAGATTCTTCATGTATAAAATGATGCTACACGTCCAGTAAAACTTCTTCATGCTACCTTTTATATTTCCCTCATTAGTGAAAATTTTATTTTACTGTCTAAATACTCTAAGGTGTATGGTGCAGTTTGGGTCTTATAAATATCTCATTGCAGAACATTTCCTTCGGAGCCATCTGTATTGCTGTTGGCTGATCTCTATTATCAGAGATTATCTTTATGTGGCTGCAAAGGGCCACTTTCTGAGGAAGCTTTGATGGAATTATTTCCCAAGTTACAAGGAAACATTTCTACTGGTATATCCAAGGTAATACTGTTTTGTGGGATGTTCTCAGTCTCCATCTGTTTATATGTGCTGCCAGAAGTCCTGAGAGCTCCTTAATTGGAAAGTGCTGCTGTGGGATGATTTCTGTCGAAAGCAAGGATTCCTAAAGATTAGCCTGCAAACTACAGCAGAATAGTTAGGGGGATTAATAAAAATATAAATGCCAGATCCCCACCCCAAAAGATTCTCTTTCAGTAGGGTTAGGGTAGAACGGGAAAATGTGCATGGTGTTTTAAAGCCCTCTTGATGATTCTGGTGCTTATTTGGGTGTGTGGAAATATGCAAATAGGTTACTTAGGAATAAAAATATTACTGATTTTGGTTGAACTATAAGCTTAATCAGTTCCTTGCACTTATTTACAGAAGTAATTATAGTGTTATCATTCAGAAAAACATGGAATATTGGGCAGCGTTGCTATCTCAACCTGGTCTGGTCATTAATCCATTTACTTGTTTTTTAATTAGGTGTTGGATATGAAATTAGGGATAGAATAGGTGTCTCTGACTCTGATCAAATGGTATCTCTTTTTTAATTCTATAAAACTTAGATCTTGCTGGCTGTAAATGAGTTTCTTCCTCCATATAAACTTTGCAAGTGAAATATGCTTTTTACTTTCCCTAGATTCGGCTTTTGACAATAAGGATCCTAAACCATTTTGACATTCTGCTTCCGGAATTGATGGAGGTATTTTAGCTGCTTGAGTGGAAGATTTTTTAAAAATACAATTTTGCACATTTTTAAAATTTCCAGAATGTTATCTTTGCAGAAAATACACTTTATTGTATCTCATAAAATTGATATGTTTTTTAATTCTTTCTCCCACCTAAACAGTAAGGCAATGAATAAAAATCTAGATAATTGATGAATATTCTTTTAAACTTTTTGAATATACATATGTAATTAAAGCAGATATTATCGTGGAAGTTTTCAATATTAGTACCTATTGTTTTGCCTTATTTTTTGAAGTTTGAATAGTTTTCCACAGTTTAGAATATCTTAGTTATTCAATTCCCTATTGATAGATGGTTTGGTGGGTATTGTAGTTTTTTAGCATTTTAAACAACACTGTAGTGAACCTCCTTTCACAACCTTTGTGTAGGGAAATATTTCTATAATGCAAACTATTAGAAGTAGAATTATATAGCAAAAGTATATATACATTTTATTTCAATAGATACTGCTAATCAATTTGAGTCACTGTGAGAATTACTTTTTTTGTTTATTTTACATTTCTGTGCTAAATACGAAACCTAAATTATCTGCTGAAAAGTAAATAGTGTGAGGAAATACGAAATTTTTACCAAACCGAACAAAATTAATTACTTAATTTAAGACGTTAATATATTTTATTTTTTATTTTTTAGACCTTTGGTTATATACAATAGTCTTTTTCTTTTTGAAAAACCCCAATGCTGATCTGCTTGGGTTGTGTTTGGCTCTTCAGGGTGACGGGCTCTGTCAGCGGCAGTCTGCCTTTGCTATATTACGCCAGGCAGAACTTGTTCCTGCAACTGTGAGTGATTACAGAGAGAAGCTTCTTCACTTGAGAAAACTGAGGCATGATGTGGTGCAGACGGCAGTACCTGATGGCCTGTTACAAGAGGTAAAAATTCAGTCCTTTCCTGTTTCTTCCTTCTTAATTTACACTTTAAATCATATTTGGGGAAACATACCAAATAGTTACCACCCCACCCCACTCCACACCCCCTGAAAAAATTTTTAAACAGGTAAATTCCCAATTTTCTTAGATTCTGTGAGTTAACTAGCTCTACCAGCCTATTACATTGTAGGAATAATTTAGTACCCCCATTTTGACTATGTGAAGGTTTGAAGCACTTATGACCAGTCCTTGTTTAGTTTTATGATTGCTTTTCCTGGTAGAATAGGAAGTAGCCAGTTTAGCAGTTTGTTTTGTTTAGGATCTCTGATGTTTCTTCAGTTTCAGCATATAGCACTACATCTTAAAATAAAATACATCATTTTTAGCAGTTTCTTAACTTCATTAGCCTCAGACCCAATGAGTGGGTTAATTTTGTGAATAATTTCTTGTCAAAAGTTCACTTTTTAAACTGGTTTTATTTGTATAACATTTCTAAAATTAGATTCCATCTTTAAAAAGAAGCTTTGAAGAGTGGAATATAAAGAAATGATTGGTCTGTGGGTAGGAGGCAGAAGTGTGTTATGTGAGGAATCCGAACTGATTCTTGTGGTCCCTGGTATCATCACACGACAGTTTAGGTAGAGTGGTCAATATTGCTGAGATCAAGGCCTAGCTCTATTACTTACTGAACCTAGAACTACACTGTGACTCAATTTCTTTATTTGTGAAATTGGGAAAATAATAGCCTTTAATTCACTGGTTTTCTGTGTGAATTACATGAAATAAATAGAAAATGCTAGAACGGTACCTGGAACCTACGAAGCAAACTTGTATGGAAGCTATTTGATTATTTAAATTAATATCTTATCAAACGTGTATTGATCAACTGAGTGCTAGTGATATAAAAACCCAGTCCCTACTTTCAATGACATCACATTGTGCTACAATAGGGCAAGTTCCATGTGAATGTATAAGACAGTGTTCAAGGATTTCAGGCAAGGGTAATTGACTGCACCTTGAGAAGGGGATAATGCTCCATGTGAGAGAAAGAACAAGTGTAAGGGAAGCAAGGTCTGAGAGAATATGGTTTATGTAGGGTAACTGTATAGACTGACATGGCTGAGAGAGTTTGGACAGGTATTAGGTATTAGGGTGCCATGATAGTTCAGTTGTTGTTACTGACATTCTCTCCCCCATCTTAGTTCAGTTATTCTGCTGTCTTTATTTTACAAAGGTGATTGTTCTACTTCTTGTCAATAGATAATATTCTTTTCATTGTGGGTTTTTTTTTTTTTCCCCTTATGAATTCATTAGATTAGGTATTTTCCTTGAGGTGTTTATCATCTAAGCATAGTGCTTTGCCCACTGAACAGGTTTTCAAAGGAAATTTGTTTGTAGAATAAGTGAACGATAAATTATTTTTATTGACCTATATTAGTTTACTAGGGAAACAATTTGTAATTTTCTTTATTAGATTTTTTTAAGTTATAAATTCAGCATGTTTTTATAATAACTTAAAAACACTTGGGAAGGATTTTTGATCCTAGACATTTCCCTGGAAAGGCAAATATCTGTTAAACTACTGGAAGGAGACTGAGAAAATAGGGTCCTTCTATATCCAGGTCCTTTTTACATCATGGTGGTTTTAGTGGCCACCAAGGTGGTGGCTGGGTTTTAGGTTCAGAGAATGGCCATGAAATAGATACCATTTTTTTAAAAAAATTGCTTTTTTACTTTGCCTGTAAAATACATAAAGAAAAAAATATAAGAATAAAATTGTTCTTAATATTGACCCTGAATTCTGTCCTTACCATTCTGAGAAAGAACAAGTGCTCTTTTACTTCTAAAAGTCTACTGTTTGAGAAGCACTCATTTTATAAACTAGGCATTATTTCACTGGGTTTAGGTAGGGAGCTGGAGGCAGAATGTGGTTCCCTTGTTCTTTTCATCATGCCATCCTGCTGCCTTGCTTTGGGAAAATTCATTGCTTTTCAATATAATCCAAAAGCCTATAAGCATGTAACTTTTCTTACCAAAATTACTTTGAAAATTAAGTCTCAAAACGACCTGTTTTCTTTATGAATACATTCAACTTTCCATTGCATGAAATGTTAATATTTTTTCTGTTTTTAGTGAACTCCAATAATAAATCTCAATTATGCACAAACTGAGAATATGACTCTTAATTATTTACAGAATTACTGACTTCTTTTTTCTAAAGCAACAAGGAATACTTACAGTGCCTTTCAGTTTTGCTGCTTAAAACCATAAGTCAAACTTAAAATATTAAAAAGAAAATCCTAGATTGTCTTGCTCCTTTATAAGAGTACCTTACAATCATGTGGTGTTTTATGTTTTCCCAGATAGCACACTCATTTTATAAGTATGAATCTTGAGGCTGAAAGATGTTAAAATGATTTGTTCAAGGTTACATACTAGTGAATATTTTAGAATTGGAACTTAGATCAATATTGTCCAATTCTGAATTCAGTGCTTGAAATTGGGTATTATTTTATGTCATTCCTAAAGATGAAAGATCAATTATGTATTGATTATCAACTGGTCGTAGTTAGAATTACTTTGGCCAGTGTGCCCTGCATATTAGGTGTCTTTGTGTAACTTTGTTTCTCTCAAAGCCTTGGGCAAGTTGTAGATAATGCTTTAAAAGTATTCATAGAATTGGTCATGGTAGTACCCACTGGAAAGCCCCGCAACGTGGGAAGCTAAGGCAGGAGGATCACAAGTTTGAGGCTGGCCTGGGTAACTTAGTGAGACCCTATCTCAAAATAAAAAATAAAAAGAACTGGGGATGTAGCTCAGTGACAGAGCATAAGGCCCTGGGTTCAATCCCTAGTACCACCAGAAAGAAATATATACACATATATGCATAAATAAAGCATAAATAAAATAATTATATATAAATGATTCACAGTCGTTCTGACATTTGAAGTGTCTAAAAGTGTTTATAGAATTGGACATGGTGGCACCCACCTGAAAGCTCAGCAGTTTGGGAGGCTGATGGGAAGTCTATATGTAGAGAGGCATGTGTAGAGAGAACTGGGAATCATGCAGAAGGCTCACTTGCCCTTTCTCCTGGGCTGACCCTGTTTTTTACCTTAGTTTTCCTATCTATAAAAGAGTCATATTTAATAGGATGGTCTCTCACTTTTCCTGCCCCAGAACCCTATAATTTCTATTCAGAAAATGCTTATGTTACTGAATTTGCCGTCAGTACTCTGTTCTGAATCTAGCAAGTTAGTAAGCATTTATGACATCAAGTTAGGTTCCAGAGATACAAAGAAAATAGAGAACATAACCCAGCCTTCAAGAGATGTGTAGCCTAGCAGAGCCTAAGAGACATAGAAACCACTGTGCACAGTAGTGCAGTCTGATGAGGTGGCACTGAGGTAGCTGAGTGCCAAATGATTGATTATGTGTCCAGGAATGCAGATGGGAAGGCTGCTAAAGCCACAGGGAGGAGAGTGAGGCAGAAGTGTTATCAAATAGCCCAACTCATTTGGGGAGTGCAGGCAATTCTATATGGCTGCAGTGTGGGGTACAGGGGTGACATCATGAAGATTGAGACTGGCCTAGGTCACATCTGAAAGCCTAGACTTTTGTGTAGACCTTCTAAACCAGAGAATTCACTATGTAGGCCCTTGTTTTCAGTCTTTTTACTCTTTAAAGATTTGCCATTCTTGGAAAGAAATGCCATTTATTCATTCACTTATTTATTGTGTATTGTTTATAGCACCTCTTACGTATCTTATGCTGTACAAGGTGCTAGTTGTACACAAAGAATGGAAGAGACATAGATGCTGCCAACTTTTTAGATCACTATTGAAATTTGATGGTATTTTTATTAAAGGGAGAGTGGGGTAACATTTGGCTTTTGTTACTCTTATATTCTCTTGTTGGTTTTATGTGCTATTGTTAAAACACATAGATGATGATTGAGTTTCTGGAATGTTGCTGCCTGAAGCGATGGCCGCCTGCAGCACCAAAGCCGCAGGAATAAGTTCAGAGGCAGACTGGAAACGAACAGGCTCTTTATTCTTGCTAGCTTCTCTCTCCAGCTCCAACAACAACTCCAACACACACTCCACACTCCTCCAACCACCATGAAATGGCGCCAACCCCATCATCAAAGTCCCAGGCCAAGTCTTGCGAGATCATGCAAATGGCGCCGACCCGGTCCGCAATGTACTGGGCCAGGTACTGCAAGAGCATGCAAATGGTGCTGACCCGATCTGCACAATGTCCCGGGCCAAGTCTCGCGAGATCATGGAAGGTGGCAATGCTCGAACATCTCCATGGCTCACAGCTAACCGCAATCTTAGCTATCTCCTTAATTAGGGCTCCTACACTGGAATACTTAGGAGAAATGTTCAAAGGCTATTTGAATTGACAAATTGCTGATATTCCTTGGCTAAGTCATGGTGAACATTCATAATAGGAAATCTGTTGAAACATATTTCTATTTCAACTTCCTGGTTTAATGACCAGCCTTCTGCTTATTGTAGTATTAGGGCCAGGAATGTGGAAATGGAGCCTGCTAAAAGGAAATCACAAGAAACATGATGACTGTTGTTTTCTTCCTTATTATTAGAAGTTGAAGAGCTAAGAGAAAGAAGTAGATAGTCATTATTTGAGAATTAATTTCCATTTTTAGGCCATTATGTTAGTCATCTTTTCAGTGCTGAAAAATTGTGACAACTACCTGAGAAAAACAACTTAGAGGAGGAGAGATTTATTTTGGCTCACAGTTTCAGAGGTTTCAGTTCATGGTTGACTGGCTCCAAGTCAGAAACATCATGAAAGAATGGTATAGCAGAGGAAAGTTGCTGAATTCTTGGCAGCTTGGAAATGGGGCAGGGGACTAGAAATAGTCAGTTCCCCAAGGGCAAACCCTCAATAACCTACTTCCTCCAGTCATGTTCCACCTACCTCCTATTTCCACCACTTCCCAGTAGTTCATTCTTATTATTAATCCATCAAATGGATAATTCACTGCTGAGATCAGAGCCTGCATGAACCCATTATTTCCTTAAAACCCCTCCTGAACATTATTACATTGAGGACCAGGCCCTTAACACATGAGACTTTGGGAAACATTCCAGATGTAAACTGTAACAACCATGCTTTGTTATGAAGAACTGCCTCCCTCTCCCACTGAAGGACATTTTGATTGCTGCTGCCTACTTAGTACAGAGCTATTTACAAAAAGAAATATGAAGCTGGTTTGGGAGGCTGAGGCAGGAGGATCACGAGTTCAAAGCCAGCCTCAGCAATGGCGAGGCACTTAGCAACTCAGTGAGACCCTATCTCTATATAAAATACAAAAAGGGGCTGGGGATGTGGCCCAGTGGTGGAGTGCCCCTGAGTTCAATCCCCAGTACCAAAAAAAAAAAAAAAAAAGAAAATGTGAGTTCTGTTTGGAGACTCTACCTGTTACGAGGACAGGCACTCTACAAAGTACTTTTTGTATGCTCCTAGCACCACTCTATATACTTAGTGTATATTAATGCATTTCATCTTCACAGCAAACTTCAGAGGTGGGCATTAACTGTGTTCACTTTGTAGAGAGGAAAACAGAATAAAAAAAGAGAGAGAGATTTAATAATTTGCCCATGATCACGTATCTCAGAGTTTGGAGAACTGGTATTCAAATTGAAGTGTTCAGGATCCATAGTCCATTCTTTTAATATAATCCATGGCCTCAGTTGATGATAACTCAGATAATTTCCACTAAAAAGCAATGGATTTGTTTTAATTTGGGTAGTGTATACAGAGAAAGACATAGCCAGTATTGTACTTTATAAGTTACAACGTGCCTTTATATCTGTAATCTCATTTAATCCTCAAGGTGGGTAGTGTCAGTTCCTTTTTGCACATATCTAAATGGTCTTATTGAACCCAAGTGAGATAGGTAGGTGAGTAAGCGGCAAGAAGAATACCAGCGTCAGGTTTAAAGCCTTATATTCATTCCCACATTTGTTCTCTGTTGCAGGACATCAGCCTCTATTTTTTGCATCAAGGGTCTTTAGTCCTTGGCCCTTGAAGATCATCATGAACTGAGCTCTTAGGGAGCCAGACCATAGGAACGCATTTGCTTTCCAGTCAGTGAAGTCCTGCTTTTAACCTGTTTTAGATGTTAGCATCGTCTGTGATATTTCATTTGGAAAAGTGATGGCTGCTAATATATGTACAAGCATCCCAATCTCAAGTAGTAATAAAATTACCATCATACATGATGCCTCTCTAGAACAGAGAGATGTTGGTAATAATGAGTGTCATTCCAAATGGAGATTGAAAAAACTTTACACTCTGAACTGAATCCTTTCAAGTATAATTTGGAGAACTCAGAAATGGGCTAATGAAGCCTCAGGTGCCATTCACAGTATACTTTGAGTTCTTTAGCCTCTGTACTTAATTGACCTTTCTTTAGGTTCTATGTTAGCAGGTGATGGCAATGTTTGTTAGAAAGGAATTTAACTATGAGTCAATTGTATCCTTTATATGTGGATATCCGAAATGAGTTTGAATATTATGTTTACTATAATGAGTCTTCTGTGTTTAATTGTGAGTGACATGCTAGGAAAAGGAAAGAAATTATTATACACTGGATTTTGGATGGGTGACTACAACATTTTTTCTTAAAGCACAAGCATTTTTCCAAATCTCAGGTTGTCTGGGTTGGGATGTCTGTGTTTGAGCATTTCTCTTCTGCCATTCTATTGTACTTCATTATTCATTTACTAAACAAGTCTTTTGCAATTGCAGGTTCCACTTCGGTATTTGTTAGGCATGTTATATGTTAACTTCAGCCCTCTCTGGGATCCTGTTATTGAACTCATAAGGTAAGCATGGGTTAAATGGATGAAGGCATTATGCTTTAATGGCTGCAGAATAATGGGGCCAGAATTATACACTTTCTAGCTGTGATTTAAATGAATGGCTATGTACACTATTTACAGTTATTTTAAATTCTTTGTGGAACAAGTAAAGAAAAAAATAAACATTAATTATTCTCTTGGATGTCAAGATTTTCAACAATTCAAATGTTATATGTACATTTCTATGTGCATTGAAATAGCTTTGGAGGATTTTCTCCTTTTACTTTATACACTACTTCTGTATTGATTTTCTTCATAGTAAGAGATAATAATTGCATATTTGTATATATAGAGTCATTGAGCCACGCTTTACTTTAAAAATAAGGACTTTTCAAAACCTTTGCCATGTAGTATACAAAATCCTATTAGCTTTAAATAACTTTCCTATGTTCATATCTCAAAGTCACATAAAAAATACATATGCTGTTGCTCAGATGTAAAACTCTGTTGTTTTCAGATATTTATCTTTAGATGGTATACTTTGGCTTTTTAGCAGATTAGAAATATGTCATATGTGGTCTTTCTATCCTGACTGTTCTTATTTAATAGAAAGAATCAGAATAAATAAATCCCTTTTGAGTTTCAAAATAGCTTGTTTGTCTTTTACTTCCTTTCAAAACCATCAAATCAGTATGCTGAAAATAAGTGCCTTCTAACACCAGCTTCATTATTTTGTTTATTGTGCCTTCAGAAGACAAAAATAATCTGATAGGTTATCAATAGTCTCTTGTCAAAAGTGTTGTTTCTTTAGTTACCAAATGCCTTTAATGGTTCCATAGTGTCTGGGCTACCTTCCTATTGGGCACCTCTTTCTGTTTCAAAATTGCTTCCTTTTCTATGTATAATACATAACAGACAGTTTATGTCTGTGTGAAGTTTATGTATTCTCAGAAAAGTAATGACAAAAATATCAAAAATTTGAGATGATTTTTGCTGGAATATCAAGCTATGTAAACACTATTTGATTCCTCTAATCTCTTCATTGAGTTCTAAAAATATTTTTCAAATAATTGATAAATGTTTATTTTACTGTTGAGTTAATAAGTATATATGAACTTGGTGGAGGGAAACCTACATTAGCTATGAACAAAATAACTTTTCTCTGCAAACAGTGGCCTCTTTCCCTTAATGGTCCATACCTCATATACTATGCTCCATTGCCATTATTATGCCTTTTAAAAATATTCTCTTTATAGGGATTTATTTACATTTTTAAAAATGCGGGCGCGGTGGCGCACGCCCCAGCACTTTGGGATGAGCCAGGAGGATCGCGAGTTCAAAGCCAGCCTCAGCAATGGCGAGACTTATCGGTGAACCCTGTCTCTAATAAAATACAAAAAAAAGGGCTGGGGATGTGGCCCAGTGGTTAGAGCTGGACCAAAAAAAAAAAAAAAAAAAAAAAAAAAAAAAAAAAAAAAAAAATGCACTCTTATTCTATAAAAAGAATTTTTGAGCTGTGTGATTCATACCTATAATTCCATTTACTTGGGAAGCTGAGGCAGGAAGATTGCAATATAGAGGCCAACTTGGGCAACTTAGCAAGACCCTATCTCAAAAAAGTTTTTTTTTAAAAAGGACTGTAGCTCAGTGGTAGAGCACTTGCCTAGCGTGTGTGAGGCCTTGGGTTCAGTTCCCAGAATAGCTAAATATGTGTGTGTGGTTATTTGTGTGCGTGTACATATACCTGTGTGTGTGTGTGTGTGTGTGTGTGTGTGTGTGTGTGTGTACATATATCATATGTATATGCAGGCATTTTAAAAAATAAAGAACGCAGAACTTGTTTACAACCTCCCATTCATTTAATCAAATAAACATTTTAATTCTATTCTTTTACTTTTTTTTCCTATATCTAAAAATCATACCACATTATTTTTTATTTTTTCCTCTTAGTTCTCATGCCCATGGAATGGAAAATAAACAGTTTTGGAAAGTCTACTATGAACATCTAGAAAAAGCAGCAACCCATGCTGGTATGTAAGGGGGCAGGGGAGGCTGGGAAGTCAAGTTGTTGTTTTTAACTGCATAATTATGCATAAAATTGGGAAACAAGTGAGAAATGTATCATCTTTGATAACTATTGGATGTGGTTTTTTATTTTCCTTATATTACTAAAGCCAGAAAAGTCTTCTCTTGACGAAACACATAGGACAAATGTTAACATTCTCTAGTGGTTATAATGACTGTTTTCTCTGTTGCAGAGAAAGAACTGCAAAATATAAGAGATGAGGAAAAGTCCATTGGAGATGAAAGTTGGGAACAGACCCAGGAAGGGGATGTTGGAGCTCTTTATCAGAAGCACTTAGCATTGAAAACTGATTGTCAGGAAAGACTGGACCATACCAACTTTCGATTTTTGCTCTGGCGTGCTCTATCAAAATTTCCAGAGAGAGTAGAGCCACGGTCCAGGGAGCTTTCTCCACTTTTCTTGAGATTTATCAAGTAAGTATTCTCTTCTAGGAATATATCCTTGGTAGGGTGTGAGAGTATTAACCTTCCAAACTGGTTGAGTTCTTTATTCATCTCACATATTTTTAAATCAGTGGCATGTCTATGAAGCACTGGCTCTCTCAGGTAACAACTAATTTTGTTTACCACTTAATTTTATATGAATCAAAACATAAATGGTGCTAATAAAAATATTTCACATTACCAAATAAGAAGGCCATATTGACTGTGATCAACATATGGAGGCCTTGTTATTTCTTGCCCTGTTTTTTTTTTTTTTTTTTTTTTTTTTTTTTTGGTACCAGGGATTGAACTCAGGGGCACTTGACCACTGGGCCACATCCCCAGCCCTTTTTTGTATTTTATTAGAGACAGGGTCTTACTGAGTTGCTAAGTGCCTCACCATTGCTGAGGCTGGTTTTGAACTCGCAATCCTCCTGCCTCAGCCTCCCAAGTGCTGAGATTACAGACATGAGCCACCAAGCCCGGCTTGTTTGTTGTTTTATTGTTTATCTGGGACTGGAAGATATTTTCCAGTGAACCAACCCCAACTACTATTTTGAGCCTCTTGATGTTTCTCATTATGCTGATTCATGCACTCTCAAAGAATAACAAGTTCTCTGGAGTATCAGAACTAGGCAATTAGCAAAAAGTATTCTCTCCGTTAATATTTCATGCCATGAGAAAATGCTGTGGGGTTACATGCTGGCTTGTCCAAGGAGGAGCAAGGAAGTCTAGGTGGTTGAAACAAAATGATCCAGGGAGTGGTTGGAAATAACAGCAAAAAAGTTAACAGGAGACCAGATTGTGGGCTTTAAGTAATGGTAGGGACTTTGGCCTTTGCTGTCATTGCATTAGGGAGCCCTGGGAGGTTGAAGCAAAAGGATGATATGATCTAAGTTTTAAGGTTTTTTTTCTGACCATTATGTTTAGAATGGCCTATAGAATGGCAGTGGCAAGAGAAGAGACCAATCAGGAAGGGATTGCAAGTCTAGACAAGAATTTGATGGTGACTTGATCAAAATTGTAGCAGTAAAGATGGATAATTTTTTTGACAGATTTCTATTTGATAAGATATATTTTCGAAAAATTCCAACTAGATCAGCCTGTGGGATTTGCCAATAGATCATATGTCAGTATAGGTATGTGGTGGTGTTCGGAAATGGGAAGGAGGTAGGAGTTAAGTATGTCTCTTAAGGTTTTGACTTAAGCAAATAGAAAAAGAGAGCTACCACTTACTGAGAATATGAGGAGTGCAGGAGTTCCATGTTTGCAGGTTGAATCAAGGTTCATTTGAAGATGTGTTAAGTTAGGGCTACTAAATAAATACCCAAGTAGAGGTATGTCAAGTACACATTGAAGGTAAAAGTTTGAAATTCAAGGGAGAGATGTAATCTGGAGATAATAAATTGGGAGTCATCAGTATGTGGATGGTATTCTTTATTCTGTCAGGTAAGACAGAGAATGAAGTCACCTAGGGTATGTATGTAGAAATAGAAGACTTCTAAGGATTGACACCAGTGTTTAGAGGTTGAGAGAGAATAAACCAGCAAAGAAACCGCAAAAGAGTGATAGTAAGAAGAACCAAGACCATCTGGTATCCTGGAAGCCAAGTGAAGAGAATATTTCAGGGAAGGAGCAATCACTTTCATCAAATGTGTCTGAGAAGTCAGTGAGATGAGGATCAAGAATTGGTTCAAGCCGGGCGCGGTGGCGCACGCCTGTAATCCCAGCACTTTGGGAGGATGAGGCAGGAGGATCGCGAGTTCAAAGCCAGCCTCAGCAATGGCGAGGCACTTAGCAACTCAGTGAGACCCTGTCTCTAATAAAAACACAAAAAAAAAGGGCTGGGGATGTGGCCAAGTGGTCAAGTGCCCCTGAGTTCAATCCCTGGTACCACAAAAAAAAAAAAAAAAAAAAAAAAAAGAATTGGTTCATTGAACAAGAAAGGACTTTGGAGGTGACTTTAATAAGAATGGCCTACATTCTTAACAAGAGTTGTTTTGGTTAATCTAAGAAGAATCAAAGCCTGATTATATGAGTTGAAGAGAAAGTGGAGGAGAAAAACAGATCTGGAAAGTACTAGTAGTAAAAAGGAAATAAACAGGTGTAGAGTAGTAAGCGGAGAAAGATGTATGGGCAGAGATAAGTTGTTATTGGGGTTGTTGTTTAAGTTTTAAACAGATATGTACGTATTGATGGTACAAATGATCCAGAAGGGAGGAGGAAATTGTAATACTAGAGAGAGGAAAATTTGCTAGCACCATCTCTTCAACTAGGTAAGAGGAAATAGAATCTGGTGCATAAGTGAAAAGGTTCATGTAACTTATTCATTTTGGCAAAGGTTATAGGCAAAGAAGCAGCAGGATGACAGATACAGTGATGGAAGAGCAGTGATTTTTCTCTTTGCAAGTAATTCTTTGGATATAAACTTGTTTATAAAATGAGAACAGCGATATTTATCATGTTTTGCCTTGTTTTGGAGGCAAAATTTGTATCAGTTGTTTTATGAGTTGCAGAGGGCACCTGTGTACAGCCTGGCCTTACTGCTGTTAATTGGATATGAGCTCTCTGCTGTGTTAATTTGACAAGTTTCCCCCTGAAAAAAAAATAGATCACCCTTTAGCTTAAGGATGAAGACCTCAATCTGTGTTATCCTAGTGGTTATTTTAGGAGGGTTGGTAGGATATTGTCCATAAACATGTTATTTTGAGTGAGAATTTAAAAGTCTCACTGTGTGATCTGTTTCTTAGCATCTCTTCATGCATACAGTAAACAAGAAAATGTTAATCATTGAAAGAATGAATGAAACTAATGCACTGAATGAATGACTTCAGGATAATATTTGTTAATTACAATAATGGACAATAATTAAAGGGTTGGAATTTAATAAGAACAAATGTGAATATCAACTCTAGTTTAGAAGAGATAAAGCATAAAAACTCATTGATTTTTGTTGCCTATACATTCAGTTTTGAATCTGCCATATCATGGCTGCCCCCAAAAAGCTATGGAGTGTATACCTCCTTCTGTCTTATCAGACCCATGCTTATTGGACTGAATATTTTGGTGACATTCTATATGTATATATATATTTTTTTAATTTAAATTAAGCTTATTTTTTAACTTAATACATAAAAAGGTAAGAAATTTTATATACTAATAAGCACTGTGTGATGCTTTGATACACATATAATGCTCAGATCAGGTTAAATTTCTCCTTTTCTTCAAGCACTTGTCATTTCTTTATGGTGAAAACAATCAAAATTCTTTATTTTAGTTTTTCAAAATATATAGTACATTATTACATATAGTCACCCTACTGTATAATAGTTAAACCAGAATTTCTTACTCCTAACTGGAACTTACTACACAGGGTTCAACCTTTTCCCATCCCTCCATCTACTAGTGTCTGGTAACCACCATTCTCCTCTCAACTTCTGTGAGATCAATGTTTTTAGATTCTAATTTGTCTTTCTCTGCTTGGATTATTTAGCTTAATATAACAATCAGGTAACAGGATTCCTTTTTATGGCTGAATGTATTCTACTGTGTTTAAGTACCAAATTTTCCTATCTTTTAATCAGTTAATGGACACTGAAGTTGTTTTCATGTTTTGGCTCTTGTGACTAGTGTTGTAGTTAACATGGGAGTGTAGACATTTCCTTTAGATAAGTCCTCAGTATTGGGGTTGCTGGATCATATGATAATTCTGCTTTAATTTTGTGAGGAACCTCCATGCTTTTTTCCATAATGGCTGTACCAATTTACATTCCCATCAACAGTGTCCAAGGGTTTCCTTTTTTCCAAATCCTTGCCAGCACTTATTATCATTTGATAATAGCCATTCCTACTAACATAATTTCATTGTAATTTTGATTTGTGTTTCCCTGATGATTAGTGATATGTTGAACATTTTTTTATGTAATTGTTAGCCATTTATATGTCTTTTGAGAAGTGTCTCTTGAAGTCTGTTGCCCATTTTTCAATTGGGTTATTTGGTTTTTCTGTTTGTTTCATTTTTGCTATTGAGTTTGTTTTTTAATTTCCTTATATATTCTGAATCTAACTTAATCCCTTGTCAGATATATCATTTGCAAGTACTTTCTTCCATTCTGTGGGTTGTCTCTTCACTCTGTTGATTTTTTCCTTTGCTGTAACAGAAACATTTTAGTTTGATGTAATCCCATTTGTCTATTTTTGCTTTTGTTTCCTGTGCTTTTGGGGGTCTTGTTAAAATTGTTAAAATATATATATATATATTTATATATTATATATATATTTGCCTGTTCCAATGTCCTGATGCATTGCTCCTGTTTCATATGGTGGTTTCATAGATTCAGGTCTTCTTTTAATCCATTTTGAGTTGATTTTTATAATTGGTGAGGGTGGGGTCTAGTTTCATTATTCTGTATGTGGATATGCAATTTTTCTCAGCACCTTTGTTGAAAAATCAGTTGGCTATAAATGTGTGGGTTCACTTCTAGGGTGTTATGTTCCATTGGCCTATGTGTCTTTTTTATGCTAAAATCATACTATTTGATTACAAGTTTGTAGGCTGTTTTGAAGTTAGATAGTGTAATGCCTCTGTCTTTGTTCCTTGTGCTCAAGATGACTTTAGCTATTCAGGGTTGAGATACTGTATTTTCAAAAGGACATTGGCAAAGTAGGATGTATCTGGGAAAATATGATAGTGTGGTCCTAAAACTGTGTTGCAATCTTTTAATATAATGCACTTTTAACTACTTGCTGTTCCAAAGATGAAAACTGATTTCAATTCAGTCTAAAAAAGACATTTCAAGATATTTTCAACAATTTGCCAACAGAATGGGCTGTCTTCTACAATTAGTGATTACAGTTAGTGATTGACTTGTCAATGAGGGACACAATAAAAAGAATAATATTGTAGAAGAAGCTTGACTAACCTCTGATGTTCCTTTAGGGTGGGATTCTGTGTGCTGTGAACATCTCCCTCATAAACAGAATCAAGACATTTCAGATTAGCATGCCCTTCTCATCTGTATTGTACCACTCTCTTCCCACTGTAGCAATGAGTACTACCCAGCAGATCTGCAGGTTGCTCCAACCCAGGATCTCCGGAGAAAAGGCAAAGGGGTGGCAGCAGAGGAAAGAGAAGATGAACCTGCTGCTGAACCCGCTGCTGAAGATGATGAAGAAATGGAGGAGGAGGTGGGAACCCCAGATGAACCCCCGCAGAAGAAAAAGACAAGAAGAGCCGCAGCAAAGTGAGTTCACTCTTGTCGAGGGATCACAGATCTAAGAGGAGCAGGGTGCTGTCTCTTCTCACCTGAATGGGAAATAGCCTTGTACAATGTGAACTACTAAGATAATTATTTACATAAGTGCTACATCTTCTGGGATTTTTCTTTTACAGTCCAAACAAAACTCTCTTGTCTTCTTAGTGTACCATTCTAGAGCAGCCCTGTCCCAGGGTATGAGAATTGGCCCATGGTGCCTTGAGAATGAAGAAAGAGGCAGACAGATCCAGGATTGTGCAGGTGCAATATTTTGTGGGTCCATTAATCTTGCTGGGTAGAAGCCCAGGATCATGCTTCTGTCCGTGACCTCAGTATATTGCACTCTGTACAGTCTGGATCTGTCTGCCTCTTTGTTATGGCATCTTGGGGCTAGTTTGCAGTCAGTGGAACTATTGTTCTGGAACAATTACTTACTATTAGTCTTGTTTATTCACAGAATATAGCATTGGGAACTTTTGAGGTAGCTCTTTTTTTTTTTTTAATATTTATTTTTGAGTTGCGGTTGGACTTATTTTAATGTGGTGCTGAGGATCGAACCCAGGCCTCACACAAGCTAGGCGAGTGCTCTACTGCTGAGCCACAACCCCAGCCCATGAGGTAGCTTCTTTTTATAACTTCTTTTAAAGATAAGGGCTTTGGAGCCTCGAGTGCTTAAATACTCTTAGACTGTTGCTATTCATCTTTGTAGCATAGGGCATTATGTTTGTGTGCTAGGGGAACACATAATGAAATGTCTTTTCTCTTAAATAAGCACGTCAGCACTTTTACTCTGCCGTTGACTTATCTTCTACTGGTTACTTTTTTCTCATGTTGTTATACCCTCTTATTCTCTTGGTAACTCATTTATCTAAATTGTTATAAACCTAAAAAAAAAAAAAGTGATTGGGCTTTCAGAAATTATTTGACGTTGCTTGAAAATTGTCTGAATTGAGATGTCTTGAGAGCCACTGGACTGGTGCCACTGTGTTATTTTAAAACTTTAGATCTCATTTGTTTAGTATTTCAACATGAGCCATTTGTTAATTCATCCGATCCCACAACTGTCTGGAGTGATTTTTGCTAAGTGCTGGGCTTGAAGGTGAATTGTACAGTCTCTGCAATGCAGAAGTCACAGTCAAATGCCTGGTGAAATATTTCTATATTAGAAATATTTTCAAAGCAGTTACAGAAGCACAGTAAAGAATTGCTTGCTTCTACCACAAGGAACTAGAGAAGATTTTTTGCAAGGGAAAGAATATCTTTCATGCTGAAAGATTACAGTTTGGCAGCCTTAGACTGGAAAGGACTTAGCAATTAATGAAAATATGGGGCACAGGGGCAGGAAAAGTCATGACTGCGTGCAACTATATATAGTTCTCTGCCTCTGCCTTCTCATAGCTCTGAACATTCTGTCCCTTACTGCTTTAAGATTGTTGATTTCGCCGGGCATGGCGGCTCACGCCTGTAATCCCAGCACTTGGGAGGCTGAGGCTGGAGGATCGTGAGTTCAAAGCCAGCCTCAGCAATGGCAAGGCACTTAGCAACTCAGTGAGACTCTGTCTCTAATAAAATACAAAAAAGGGCTGGGGATATGGCCCAGTGGTTGAGTGCCCCTGAGTTCAATCCCCAGTACCAAAAAAAAAAAAAAAAGTTGTTGCTTTCTCCTTCATTGCCATTAGCATAATACCTAACAAAACATTAGTCCTAGATATTTGTTTGGTGAATAGATGAATAAGTCATATATCTAACCATACCTTTGTCTTTCTCACCCCTGGACCTTTGCACATGTGCATGCCTCTTTCCATGGTGCCCTTGCCTGACTTCTGTCAATCGAAATTCTGTTCATACTTTAACTCACTCTTCCATCAGTACTTCACTTAAGCTTTTCCTGTCTTTAAAGTCAATATTATCTGGCTTGATTTCAGACTTTTGTAGCAGCCTCTGTCATACCCCTACCATGGCCCCACTCCTTCCTTTGGATATTAAGTTTTCATAGATCTCCCATGAAAATTAGAAACTCTGAAGAATTAGGTCTATGTATTAATTTGTCTTCTATAGCCAAACCCAGAATATTGCCACCAATACCAAAATTGAAAATGTGAAGGAATCAATAATCACATTCTTGGTGCCATCTTAGTATTGCATAACCTAAGTTTATAATTTTCATGAAATCGCCCTTTGGCAAGTATTTATTGAAAATGTGTAAATTAGTTCCTGTTCTTTTTGAGTCTGCGGGGCCACATGGCATATAGATGTTGGAGGAAATGAGTAGAAGAATCATTCGTGTTTGTAGAACTGATTGAACCCAGGGCTCTCTACCACTATACCCTTAGCCCTTTTTTAAGCTTTATTTTGAAACAGGGTAACACTAAGTTGCAGGCTGACCTCAAACTTAATATCCTCCTGCCTCAGCCTCCTGAGTAGGTGGAATTACAGGCATGCACATGGCTTCAATAACAATTTCTTAGAGTTTATTTGTGAAACTACAGATTATTTCTCTACAGTAGCCAAAGAGGTCAGATTTCTAGCTTAATTTCTCTGTATTAAGTAGTAGGACTTTGATAACTTTGCTTTCTTTTGCCCAGTAGCAGAGAAGTGCATTGTTTGGTAAATCCTTAGGAGCAAAGGCACCATAACTTAGACTGTTTCTTTCACTTAATCCTTGTGGAAAACCCAGGAAGTCGTGTGTGTATCACAGTGAAGAAACTGAGACTCTGAAACATAAGTAGCTTTTGCCCAAAGTTACACAGCTGAAACTGGCAGGAAACACACATGCAGCTTGATTTCCATCTCTCTCTCCTTCTTCCTACTTACATTCTTGAAATAGGCATAATCTTTTGAACTTTTTTCATTTATAGTTATTTTTGTTTATTTTTTAAAAGTTCTAATGTAGAGATTACATACAGAAAGAAAAGAGTTTTCTCAAAGCATTTTTTAGAGTCTCAGAGTCTATGAATTAGGAAGTCAGGTGAATAAGTGCCGTAGAAACCCTCTTGGTCTGTTAGGAGATGGCCTTTTGTTCTGGGCATTCCTGTTTTCATGTTTATGTCTCAACCACAGAACATTGTCATTTCTTCCTCATTGTTACCTAAACTTGGACCTCTGTTAGCTGACATCAGTGTTTAGCTTATATGAAGTTGACATAGACTATATTCTACCACTTCACCATCTACTTTGGAGAACCTAGACAAGGAATTATTCCCAAAATTATTTGGCTCAATTTTGGAATATATTACTGTTTTAATTACTTTTTTTCAATTGAAAGTTTGAAAGAAGCACATTCTGAAAGATTTTTGGGGGATAGGGAGCCTGTATCAGGGAGAAACTTGACTTAAGTTTTAGAATTTCTGGAGAGTAATTTCCTAAATGTAAATAATTATAATTTGTTTGCAGCCAGGTGCAGTAGCGCATGCCTGTAATCCCAGCGGTTCGGTAGGCTAACGCAGGAGGATTGTGAGTTTAGCCAGCCTCAGCAACAACAAGGCACTAAGTAACTCAGACCCTGTCTTTAAATAAAATACAAAGAAGGGATGGGGATGTGGCTCAGTGGTTGAGTGCCCCTAAGTTCAATCCCTGGTACCAATAATAATAATAATAATAACAATGATAATTTATGTGCATAATTAACAGTGAAACTCTAGGTAGGGTGCTTGGAGTACTTGGCAAGAGTAGAATTGTGGGCATTGGCATCTGAAGAAAATAATCTCTATTTGTAATACTCTTTCCTATTTTTTTTTTTTTTTTTTTAGGCAGTTAATCGCTCATTTGCAAGTTTTCTCTAAGTTTTCAAATCCACGAGCCTTATATCTGGAATCCAAACTATATGAATTATATCTTCAGGTAAGTAAAATAAAGTCTTTGTGAACTTTATCATTTTCTTTGCCAAAGTAACTTTTAGGGTCTCAGTAATTGCTTGTTGAACAGAGCCTATATCTATATTTTAAGTACTTCTTAAAAAATAAATAGAAGCCGGGCGCGGTGGCGCACGCCTGTAATCCCAGCACTTTGGGAGGCTGAGGCAGGAGGATCGCGAGTTCAAAGCCAGCCTCAGCAATGGTGAGGCACTTAGCAACTCAGTGAGACCCTGTCTCTAAATAATATACAAAAAAAGGGCTGGGGATGTGGCCCAGTGGTCAATTGCCCCTGAGTTCAATCCCTGGTACCAAAATAAATAAATAAATAGACACATTTTCTGCTACCTTAAAATAATTTTAGATAACGTTAATTTAGTAAATTTTAAAGGTATTTTCAGTGATAAAACATTGGTGAGTTGTATTAAAAGTGAAAATAATAAAGCATGAATTATATCATAGGATTAGCTTTTAGAAGGAATAGGGGTTATACCAAAAGCAATTGGCTAACTTTCCCTTCTAGAAGAGGATGGCACAGCTTTCTAGGAGGACTAGAGTTTTGGAATCTGTTAGATGGAGTAAAAACAGATTGTTGGAGTAATTGTTTATTGATATCACAGTGTATGTCCCTGAATTCCAGAAAAGGCTGCAGAAAAAGTTTAGCGCCAGAAGCAGAGTAAGTGTTGAATGTCATTCTAAACAATCTGGGGAAATGAAATGTTCCTTTTTTCATTTTGATGTTTTTTATAGAAAAATTAATTTCAGCAGAATTTATCCATGTTCTTCCCATAATTCAGAGAGACCTCATTTATAAAGTTGTTCACAGGAAACAAGATTCTGAACTTACTAATCAGGGAGTCCTCAGAACCAAATCTTCTTTCTTGACACATTATTGGCTGTGGTTAATAGTGTAGGAATTTTCTTTATCATGTGACCAACCCAGTTGGTTTAAATTTAGATGAATGTAGAGATTTGAGGTCAGAGTTTCATTTCCTTTTTTTTTTTTTTTTTTTAGTACTGGGGATTGAACTCAGAGGTACTCGACCACTGAGCCACATCCCCAACCCTATTTTGTATTTTTATTAGAGACAGGGTCTCACTGAGTTGCTTAATACCTTGCAGTTTCTGAGGCTGGCTTTGAACTCACGATTCTCCTGTCTCAGCCTCGGCATCATTTCCATTTTTTTATTTGCATATATTCTCTTCATCCTTTAACTAGAGGAAACCCATAAAGCTTTTGTCAGCAATCAGCTCAACACTTGCATAAAAATTTAGATTTTAGGAAATCTAATTGAGCAAATTAATACAAGTAAATTGCCATCCCATGACGTGTATATGTTACTTCACTAATTTATTCTATAAAATATCATTTCCAGTTATTGCTACATCAGGATCAAACAGTGCAAAAAATAACTTTGGATTGCATCATGACATACAAACATCCTCATATCCTCCCTTATAGGTAAGTTGCTTAAAGCTAAAGAAATATTATTTCTTTGGCTGATTTTTATCTTTTTGCTTAGGAACTCCCTTATAAAATGATTTCTTGAAGGTCTGAGAAATTTCCCTCTTACCTAAGAAAATCATAATGCTATTTTCAATGGTAGGGTTATTCTCTAGCTGGGCTGGATGGTGCACACCTATCATTCCAACTATTTGGGAGTCTAAGGAAAGAGGATGGCAAGTTTAAGGCCAACATGTATCTACTGAGACCCTCTCTTAAAAAATAAAAAATAGGCTCAGGTTGCAGCTCAGTGGTAGACCACGTGCCTAGCATGTGCCTTTGGTTCAATCTAGTGCCTGCCCCTCACACAAAAGAAAAGACTTTTATATAGATAATAAAATTGTAAAGAGAACCGGGCATGGTGGTGCACACCTGTAATCCCTGTGGCTTGGGAGGCTGAGACAGGAGGATCACGAGTTCAAAGCCAGCCTCAGCAAAAGTGAGGCACTAAGCAAGTCAGTGAGACCCTGTCTCTAAATAAAATACAAAATAGGGGTAGGGATGTGACTCAGTTGTTGAGTGCCCACGAGTTCAATTCCTGGTACCCCAAAATACCCCAAAACATTACATTTACATTAATGTAAAAATGTATGTTGTGAAAGTTGCATCATTTCTCTCTGTCCTTGTTTATAGAGTGCCATAAAATCTTGGTGGTTACTTAGGGAATCATAGTTAGTCTAAGAACTAAAGAAAGTTTTTGTACGTTCTTTTTAAATAGGCAAATTGTGTGGTAAATCTAATCTCTTCTAATCCATTTACCTTTTGAAATTTGAAGATATTTTTGTAAGGATTTTTGCATATGGAAATAAACCACAATATAAGCCTTTAATACCTTGTTTTAGTTGTACTTTTTGCTCTGTGTACATATTACTCTTCTATTTTTAAAAAGTCATGCTGACTGAGTGATACTTTGTGCTATTCTCTTTTTAAAGGGAAAACTTACAAAGGTTGCTTGATGACAGAAGCTTTAAGGAAGAGATAGTGCATTTTAGCATTTCAGAAGAAAATACTGTAGTGAAAACAGCCCACCGAGCAGATTTGTTTCCTATTCTAATGAGGTATTTATGCTACTGTTTAAAAACTGATTTTTAAAACAAGTTAATCACAAACACAATTGTAAGTATAATGTTGTGATTCTTTTCAGCAGTTTTAATGGGATATATCATTTTGTATTTTCTTTTGAATGCTTTTTAAATTTTTTAATAGGATCTTTGGAAAAGTCAAGTTGTTTGTAATTTAGATAATTTTGTTTCTAACATGAGGAAAGTTGTTAATACACTATTATTTTAATAATAATAATATTAAAATTAAACCCATTATTTCTCTAGGTTTATTGTTCAGATGCTCCACAAAGGCTGGGGGTGTAGCTCAATGTTAGAATGCATGCCTCACCTGCACAAAGCCCTGGGTTCAATCCCCAGCACCACCAAAAAAAAAAAAAAAAAAAAAAAAAAAAACATTTAAAGACAGAACAAAGAGTTCATTCCAGTGTCTAAATATCATATTTATATTTAATGATGTTACTGCTTTCTAAATTATAAATGGTGGAATACAAAGTTATCTATAAATAATGCAGAGATCATATATTCAGAGCATTAAATAATGAAGTTTGGAACTTTTAGCTAAGTGGCTCTAGGGTGATGAGATTTAGTACAATCATGGGAATGGGAATGGGATTTAACAGACCTTTACTTGCCTTGCAGCTCTGGGACTATGTAGTCAGGTAAGCTGGGGCAAGTCTTTTTAGATTCTTTGGGCTTTACATCCCTTTATTGGAGGGAAGATGGATCACATATCCTCTGTTGCCTATACTTTCTCTGATGTAATGACTCTTGATTCCATTTATAGCCAGCATTAAGATATTTTCTATAATGGACATAAAATATTTGAATGAATGAATAAATGAGTAAGTGAATATATAAAATTATAATTCTTGGTGGATTATGAAACAATAAAAATGGAAAGTTCAAATTACCTTACCCAAATGCTCAAAAATAACCATTGATAACTTTATCATCTTTCAAAACAATTGTAAATTATAAACATCAATAATACTAATAACATTTTAAAAGCTAGAAGTAAAAATCAAATGGTTGCATAAAATCTAGAATAAATACAAGCTACCAAAAACTGTCTGAATGCAGGCATATACAGTTTTTAAAGAAAAATTGCTATCATTTTGCATAAAATGTTTTACCTTTTTTTTTTTTTTTTTTTTTTTTTTGTACCAGGGATTGAACTCAGGGGTACTTGACCACTGGGCCACATCCCCAGCCCTTTTTTGTATTTTATTAGAGACAGGGTCTCACTGAGTTGCTAAGTGCCTCATCATTGCTGAGGCTGGCTTTGAACTTGCAATCCTCCTGCCTCAGCCTCCCAAGTGCTGGGATTACAGGCGTGCGCCACCGTGCCCAGCTGTTTTACCTTTTTTTACTTAAAACATATTACAAGAATTTTCTTGTATTATAAGATGTTTCAAAGTATGATTATTCACTCTATAGATAAGCCATAATTTATGTAACCAAGACCCCTATGTTGAGCTTTTGCTTGGCAGTTCTTGTTTTCTGCAGAACAGATATCTGATTTTGAATATCTGTGAATCTTTTAGATTAATTTATTAGGATAGATTTTTTTAAATTTTGTAGGTATTTGTTCATTATCTTTGGTTTCTCATTTTCCTAAATGACTTATTCTTACTAAGTAAAACTTTGATTTTTTTTTTAAATTTTTAACTGATATATAAAAGCATAAAAATTGTACATATTAATGGGGTAGTGTAATGTTTCTAGTAGTAGATTCTTTTTTTTTTTAATATTTTTATTTGCTTTTAGTTGTACACAATGCATTTTATTCAATGCATTTCATTTGGTGCTGAGGATCAAACCCCGGTCGCCCACACATGCTAGGCGAGTGCTCTACCTCTGAGCCACAACCCCAGCCCTCTAGTAGTAGATTCTTAATAGAAAAATTTATGACTATTTAAAAAGTTTTGGGTATATAATGCCAAATTGCTGTCTATAATTATTTTCTATCAACAGTTTTATTTTCTATGAATATTTGGCCCAATCTCTGGTGATTTTTCTCAGATAATTTAAGGGAGAAATACAGACCTTTTATGATTTCTGGTGCAAATTATCCAATCACTTTCAAGAATTTTTGAACCACTTTATATTCCTATCAGCAGTGGGATACCTGTTTCCCCATTATTCCAACTCTGGGTATTATTATTATTATTATTATTTGTTTAATTCTTGCTAATTTGTTGGTGAGAAATGGCATCATGTTGTGTAACTTCACATTTTTTGGGTGACTACATTATTAGAGGTGCCTTCCTTGAATTCTTTTTTTTTTTTTTTTTTTTTGGTACCGGGGATTGAACTCAGGGGCACTTGACCACTGGGTCACATCCCCAGCCCCCTTTTTTTTTTTTTTGTATTTTATTTAGAGACAGGGTCTCACTGAGTTGCTAAGTGCTTCCCCATTGCTGAGGCTGGCTTTGAACTCGCGATCCTCCTGCCTCAGCCTCCCAAAGTGCTGGGATTACAGGCGTGCGCCACCGCGCCCGGCTCCTTGAATTGTTTTTATAAAATCATACATTTCCTTATTGGATATTCATTAGGCCCTTTCTTCACTTATTTTTCTTAGAATATTTATCATACAACATACTTTTTCCTTATCTTCCGTGTCATAGAAGCTAAACCCCATGACCCTTAATAAATATTGGTTGAATTAGTTTGTATTCTTGTATGATATAAAACCATTTTTTCCAGTTGATTATTCTATTTATTACCCAAATAGCCTAAAAGAATTAACTGGTGTTGGTGGTGGCAGTGACTATCTTTGCCTTGTTGTGGGCTAACAGTAATTACTTGTTAGCAGTAATGTTCTTAAAATCTGCTCATCTTGTTTGGGGAGGTCCCTGAGACACCTACAGGGAGTCCATTAGGTCCAAAATTTTCATAATAATAAACTAAGACCTTATTGTTTTCACTGTGTTGACATTTGTACTGGCAAGGCAAAATCAAGGTGGATAAAATTCCTAGTGCCTTATGCGTCAGGACAGTGGTATCAGATTTTACTAGTCATTCTTCATTGCCAATAACTGGAAATTGTATTTAGTTTTATTTTATCTTTTAAAGAAAAGGCTAGTTTTACTCAGTGTCCTTGGTGAATATTGATCCTTCAGTATATATATTTTTTCTACTCTGTATGACAAAATGGGAAGTATACATAAAACTCTTCTGCTACACACTGGCTATTCACACTTGTATGAATGAGCTACAAGCTGAACTGGCCACATTTTTTTCCCCCCTTCACAGAACACCATTTTTATCTGGAAGTTTGGCTAGTAGACTATGATTATTTTCACACTTGGGTATTTCATAGGAATTTTCTGAATGTGAATGCAATAAGCTTGTCACTTCAAGAAAAACAAATGATAGCATTTATTTCCAGTGATAAATTCTAGTTTTCAAGTGAAAATCAAGGTTTTGAAAAACTTTTATTTGCTTCTGTGCACTTGACAGATTCCCAATAAATTAAAAACTTTTCTGTGAAGTGGATAATGGTATTAACAAAAATTAATAAGCATATTTTTTCTTTTGGCTTGCAACAAAATGTGCCAGTATTTGTTGTTCTACGTAACTCAGTGGACCAGTATTTTCTGAGTAACTAATACATGTTTTAGAATCAATGTAAGGGTAAGAGTTCTGTTCAAAGTGCAAAGTAAACAGATTTTAATATAATAAGGTTTTCATAAAGTTTGTTGCTAGAGTTGTAGATACCATCTGTTAGCTAGTCTTTAATAAGCTGCCGCTTGTTGGGATCTGGCATAGTATCAAAATGGAATAGTCACAATTAATCTTAAAGTTTATTTCTTCCTTCTCCAATACGTATCTGTGTGAAGCTAGATTTCTTTTTTTTTTTTTTTATAGACATAAACTTTGCTTTTTTTAAAAATATTTTTATTTATTTGCTTTAGTTGTACACAATGCGTTTTATTCAATGCATTTTATTTGTACGTGGTGCTGAGGATCGAACCCGGGTCACCCACGTGCTAGGCGAGCGCTCTACCGCTGAGCCACAATCCCAGCCCTGAAGCTAGATTTCTTTTGGCTCAAACAGTTTGAAAGCAGATAGGCAAATCTAGTTATTTTATATTAAACCAGATAGAAAATAAATAAAACAATGCCACTAGTCTTAATTTTTAAGGGAAATTTGGAAAATATTATTTTCATTAAAATGCTATTTATCTTAGCATGTAATTTTTATTTAAGTGAATTCACAAACAAATATTTTAAATTTTTCTGTGTTTTAATTGCTACTACAGTAAATATCAACAGATAAAACTCATACCCAAAAGTTTTTGTGGGGGGTCTCAATAAATTTTAGTGAAATAGGGTCCTAATATCAAAAAGTTTAAAAACCACTATCTTTAATTAAATTTTGAAAATATGTTGTATCATGTTAAGAAAGTAGCTTTTATTATTTTATTAGAAGTGGATGTTATTGTATTAGAATGCTTATTAAGCAAGTATTATAATGGTTATATTAATTTTACACTATGAGCTATTCATCCATATTTGATTTAATAGATTTGACTGATGACTCTTTATTGCATTTCCTGGGAAAATTCTTATTTGGTTTTAACCTAGCACTGGATACTGTGTTTAGAAATATTGTACTTTATGATTCTAAGCAATATTAGTGTGTAGTTTTACTTTTGGTCATTGACCCATCTCAGTTATTAGTTTTTCCACCTTCATTAATGCAAAAGGACTGTTTCCTTCTTTCTCTCTGCTAGGAAATTATGACAGGAGTTATTTTTTAAAAATTCACCTATGGGGCTGGGATTGTAGCTCAGTGGTAGAGTGCTTGCTTGGCATGTGTGAGGCACTGGGTTTGATTCTCAGCACCACATATAAATAAATAAAAAGAAAGTTCCATCAACAACAAAAAGAAATATATATTTTAAAAAAATGCAACTCTGTAGGACAGTGTGTTGCATATGAGCCACATGTTTGCCAGTGATTGTTGGTCTACTTGGGTTGTTTTTTCTTCTTAAGTTCTTTTTCTTTATATGTGGGTTTTTCCTAGCTATTTAACTGAAATCTTTGCAATTTCCTTATTTGCATATAGTTACTCTCTTATTTCATTTCCTTTTAATCACTATGTTCTTTTCATTTTTCCTTGACTATACTTATCCTTTGACTAACCTATTTTACTGCTTCTTTTCTCACACAAAGAAACACCTTCTGGCCTTTTGTCTATTATTATTTTCTTCCTGCTTTCTTTTAGCTTGATGATGATGATCGTGATTATTTTTCTAAGTGTCAATGTTAAATATTTTATTTGTTTTCATTTTTCCAATTTATATCTGCTGAGTTTCTCTTAACAGCCTTTTAGGAAAAGAAAATAACTAGTATTATGTTTTAGAACTAATGTGCAAAGAAATAATGTTTTTTTGACTTTTCAGAATTTTGTATGGTCGAATGAAGAATAAAACTGGGAGTAAAACTCAGGGGAAATCTGCTTCAGGTACCCGCATGGCCATTGTTCTGCGCTTCCTTGCTGGGACTCAACCTGAAGAGATCCAGATATTCTTAGACCTGCTGTCTGAACCTGTGAAACACTTCAAGAATGGTACTTCAACTGCTTCCCATTCCATGCTGAATATGTTGTCTGTAATAGACAACTTATGTAGAAACTTACGAAGTAATATGTTTCTGTACTTTCCTGGACATTAGAAGTATTTCTGATTGGGTTGACCCTCCCAACTGCAATACATTTTATTTTATTTTATTTTGGTACCAGGGATTGAACTCAGGAGCACTCGACCACTGGGCCACACCCCCAGTCCTTTTTTGTATTTTATTAGAGACAAGGTTTCACTGAATTGCTAAGTGCCTCACCCTTGCTGAGGCTGGCTTTGAACTCTTGATCCTCCTGCCTCAGCCTCCCAAGTGCTGGGATTACAGGCGTGTGCTACCGCGTCTGGCTTTGCAATTCATTTTAAACATTGAATTAGGTGATCTCACAATTGACCCTGGGAATTATCAGCACCCTTATGTTACTAAGTCCTTGAAAGCAATTATGCATTTAGGCCATTTGAAAAATGGTGAGTACTTATCCATACACAAAGAATGTATTTCTTCTAAGAAATCTAAAGTGTGTTGTAAAACTCATTTGTCTTGGTATTTATTTATTCACTGAGTCATTCACCTGTTGAGTAATGATTTATTGAGTACCTCCTGTGCCCCTTGTACTCTGCTAAGGTGAAAACAGAAAAGTGAGTATAATGTTTGCCTTCAACGTCATAGTCAAGAATTGAAGGAGAGAATAGTGTATACAGTGAGCTATAACACTCTGGTATGTATGGTACACAATGTTAGTAATTATTATTAATAATAATGGCCAACATTTATTAAGTACTTACTCTATACCAGATATTATAACAGGCCCCTTTGTACACAACTCAGTTGAGCCTTAAAACAACCATGTGAGTTATCAGTATTTGATTGTCCCCATTTTACAAATGAGGAAACTGAGGCTTAGAAACTTATGGGAAGGTGGTAGAGTTAGGATTTGAACCCAGATCTTCCTGACTACAAAAACCTTTGTTCCAGGGCTGGGATTGTGGCTCAGCGGTAGAGCGCTCACCTAGCACATGGGCAACCCAGGTTCAATCCTCAGCACCATGTACAAATAAAACGTATTGAATAAAACACATTGTGTACAACTAAAGCAAATAAATAAAAATATTTAAAAACAAAACAAAACAAAAAAAAAACCTTTGTTCCAGTCCCATAGTAGCCTTTGGTTATCCAAACATAGATATTTATTTGTAGGGCAATGTGTTGAATTAGTTTGGTATTTGTCTGTAATAGTGGGCCCAGCTCTTAAAAGGTTTTCATTCAGTACAATATTGTCCTGTGAAGGAAGCTGACTCTAATAAATACAAAAGTTTTTGTTCATGTATAGCCCCACTATAGGAGGGTAGATATCGATTTATGGATCAATTGGTTCATGACCTCATCTCAGTTGGTTTATGTAAAACTTCAGTAATAACACATCTTTTCAGTAAGTTCTGAAATCAATATTTCAAAAGCTGTTTATAAGGGACTGTTGTTTTATTACTTAGCCAGGGACTATAAGAGGTACAGAACATTTGATTCTTAGCCTTCATGGAGTTTATAATACAACAGAGCAGTTTCCATGAATCCACTGAACTCAGCTCATTGAAAGATGAACATAAGAAAAATGTGTGTAAAGTTGTCAGGTAGAATAAAAGACTGTTAGTAACTCAGATTTTTAGGAATAGTATTTTAAAAAATTGGATGGGAATTGGGCCAAAAGACTGAGTTCTGTGACAAGTTTCTTATCCTCCTTTATTCCTGAGTTTCCTCATTTAAAATAGCAATAGGAAAACCTGGCTTACTCTGCTTATTGAATATATTTGTTAAGAATCAAAAGGAAATAGTATATGAGAAAGGTGCATTGTCATCTATTAATTTTAACAGTAGAAAACACTGTATTATTGAGGGAAATTGAAGCCATAATTACATATAGTAACTAACATTTTACAGTACACAACTATCTCTTCTGTTTCATTAGGAGAGTGCCATTCTGCAGTCATTCAAGCAGTAGAAGATTTGGATTTGTCTAAAGTTCTTCCTTTGGGTCGTCAGCATGGAATTTTAAATAGCCTTGAAATAGTATTGAAGAATATTAGCCATCTGATCAGTGCTTACTTACCAAAGATTTTGCAGATATTGCTCTGTATGACAGCATCCGTATCACACATCCTTGACCAGCGAGAAAAGGTGAGAGATTGACTATAGATGCTTCTTCTTGGGCTGAGGAGTCTGGTTTACTTTGGGAATTTGGGTTGGGGGTTGAAATACTAACATCCTTCTAACCTAAATCTTCTTGTATAACCCTTGAGAGTGTCTCTTTAAAAAATCAATCTTCCATTTATTAGGAATTTTCATTCTTACAAATATTTATGTATTACTAGAAAATGCAAATTGTATCAAATATATGTTTTTAAAGGAGGTGGAATAATAGTAGTAGAAGAGTTATATACATTTCTCAGAAGCCCAGCTCAGGGGTGCCTGAGCTGGTGTTTCTTAAGGTTTAATTTCAGGAGCTGAAGAGTTGTAACCTATCATCCAATTGTTATTTCTTCAGAATGGTTGGTGAATAAATCAAACATTGTTGCCATCATCCTTGTTACTTTGAGACAGAGTTGCTTGGGTCTCTTTAAAAAGTAAATGCTTCCCTACAATTTGCAGTGTCTCGAATAGATAAGCAGGGAGATGAGACAAGACAGATCACCTGGCCAGCTGCCAAGAGGTGCTCTGTTAGATGTTTTCTGAAGTGTATTCCAAACAATATATTGATGTTCTATTGAAACAGGTACATAGATGTAAGTGTCCTCTTTGGAGTTCGGTGAAATAATCCATACAAAATATCTTCAGGGACTGACTTTGTAGAGAAAAATAGGACTCAAAGTAAAGATCTAGGCTCTTTTCATTTATGGATATGTCCGGTGAATCACCTCTCAAATACAGTCCTAATTAATGATTTATATTTAAAAAAAGATTTTTATTTTAAAATAATTTCAACACAATAATAAGTGAAAATTGACTACCAAAATTTTAGGCTACATTTGGGGTTGGGCATGGATGTAAGTCTGTTTTAGTAGTGACACAACCAATATAGAATTCTTGAGGTGGAAAGTCATAGCATGTTCTAAGAAGAGAAAAGGTGGAAGTGGCAAAAATCAGGAACATTGGGCAAGGTGACCAACGTTCAGATATGAGGTAGATAAGGTGGGTTATATAGACCTTTTAGGCTGTGGTAGGAGGTGCATTTACATCTAAGTATAAAAGTACACTTAAACTGCTTAGTGGGAAGTTCTTGAGAGATTTGAAGCAGGGGAGTGATTAAAAACTGTCCGATGTTTAAAAAATATCTCTTTGGTTTCTTTGTGGAAAAGAGGTTGTGGGAGGCCAAGAGTGAAAACTGAAAAGAGGTCTTGGAAAAATCTTTCTGTGTTATATAAGAGCTAAAGGACCATAGGGAGAACTACGTGAGAGTTTTAGTTTATGCTTTATAGCAAGTGAAAGTGACTGGATATATTAAACCATGAAAAGTGATAGGTTTTATAAAGCCAGTAAAGTCCTTTGAATTTTTAGTTAACTTAGAAGTTACTCAGTAATGCAGCCTTGCTACCAGGTCAGCAATCAGTAACTTAGAGGATCATTTGTGCAGTTTCACAGTTCATTAGTTAGAGACGTGTTAAACTAATGCACAGATATGAGGTTTCTTCTTTTTATTTTTTAACAAGTCCATGGAATTCCTTAAAGTGGCACGATGCAATTATTCCACAGTGAATTTTCTTAAGTGAGTTAAAGTTCTGTGTGTTTGAGTTCAGCTACACATTTGCCATTTTATGTCTTTTCTATCCTTCAGGGTACTGACTTACATTAAAAGATGTACCGTGGGGCTGGGGTTGTGGCTCAGTGGCAGAGCGCTCGCCTCGCACGTGCGTGGCCCGGGTTCGATCCTCAGCACCACGTAAACATAGATGCATTATTTCATTGTGTACAACTAAAGTAAATAAATAAATATTTTTTTAAAAAAGTTAAAAAAAAAAATGTACCGTGAAGATTATCGTTCATTTTTTGGGGGGGTTTTGTACACCTAAGTGGTGTAATAACTTGTAAATGTACATAAACTCAGCCATATTGATAGTCAAGGAATTGAAGTCTATAGTTACTCATTTTGAGTTTTTTTTTTTCCAGTTTATTCAACAATTTTGGAGTAAACTGGGTAGCCAGCACTGGAGTTGCAGAAATAAGTAGGGCCTGCTGATCCTACCCTCAGGGAGGGGGTGTGGGATTGGTGGGATTGGAGGAGGACAGGGGTGTCTTATTTAAAATCATGTTTGCTGATGTTGGTTTGGCATTTGCTCCAGATGATGATGATACCATGTTATTTTAAATATCAGTGACAGTATTTATCCTTTACCCCAAGCATGATTCAGCTCATATAAAATACTGCCAGTAGAATTGAAGCAGGTCAGAGTGACTTATAATTGTGTCACCTCTTGTATTTGTCTGTCATTTCTTTTGTCTTTTTTAACTTGTATGATATTAGCTGATAGTAGATGATATGTAAGATACTATGGTCCCTTAGGCTTGTACTAAGTCACCTGAATTTAAAATGTACTATTTCAGATTCAAATTGATCTGTTGATCAGAATATCAGATTTTCATGGAAGTAACTTCCCTTTTAGTTTTATTCCTGATATCTTGGTCATAGACCTAATGTTCAGCATCTGAGTGCATTTCTGTCATCTGCACATTTGCAGGGTGGTCTTTAGATTTTGATGTAGGTAACTAAAGTCATATATACAAGTAACTTGGCACTTATGCGCCCAGCACCCACAGTGTATTAATCAATTGGCCAAACAGTCAGGGGTTGAATCTTCCTCTATTAGTCTGGTTTTTACAACATCTTCTATCAGGTAGAAATCTCTGAGACTGTTGTCTCTCTTATTACTGGCCTACACTTTTTCATATTTTAATATCAAGAAGCAATTCTTTTTTCCATAAAGTTTACTCTTCCCAAATTTATAGAATTTCTTATCTGTTGAATATCCTTGGGATTTTCAGTCTTTCATCTAATTTAATAAATTTGCATCCAGTTAAAATTTTAAGTTGAGGTCAGGACTGTGACTGTAATGTCATTGGTGGGGACTCACTACATTATTCTACTTTGAGTATGAACAAATTGGCTGCATATTTGTGATTTTTATATCTCATAGAGAAAGGAGAATGCAGTAGAAGTAGCAATGTCTTTTATAAACAAAGAAGTTTGCTTTTAATTCAGACCCACTAATCTTCCCATACCTTGATTCATTCTCTTTTCTTTTACTACACAAAATAGTCTACTTTATGGAAAGGTCACAGATTCTTTGATTTGTCCCCTAGGCTAATTTTAACAAGAATAATTTAAACTTCCAGTTTTTAAAAAAGATAAAATAATCCATGTTTGTAGCAGCACAATTCACCATAGTCAAGTTTTAGAACCAGCCTGTTTGTCTATATACAGTGGAGTTTTACTCAACCATAACAAAGAACAAAATTATGTCATTTGCAGACAAATAGATGGAACTTGAGAGCATCACGTTAAATTAAAAAGCCAGACTTAGAAAGTCAAGGGTTGTGTTTTCTTTTGTATGTGAAAGCCAGAGAGAGAAAGGGGGGTGGAAGTAGGATCTCAGGAATTTGATACACAAATGGAAAATAACAGAATTAATAAACAATTTGGAAAAGTGGCAAAACTAATAATAATACAATGTGAAAGTGAAAAAAAAAAAAGTACTGAGTTGAAATGAAGTTCTAATTCTTTTCTCCCTAATCCTGAAGCATTGAGATGGCAAAAAAAGAAAAAAAAAAAAGGGGGGGGGTTTCATGTAGAATGTTCTACTCATGCAAAGTTGTTGGAGATGATGTGATTATTTTTTCTTAAGGACAGTGAATGTGATTTTACCGGGCAGTGATAGTGGAGCACATCTCACCATTTGATTTTTTTGCTCTGATTTTCCTTCCAGTTTAATGAGAACAGCAATGTGACTTGCTCCTTTGATGTTCCCATGTAAATCAGAGTCAATAGATTTTTTTTTAAATATTTATTTATTTGGTTTTTTCAGTTGTACACATGCCTTTGTTTTTACGTGGTGCTGAGAATCGAACCCGGGTCGCGCATGTGCTAGGCGAGCACTCTACCACTGAGCCATAACCCCAGCCCCAGAGTCAATAGATTTAATAACAGGCTTTTCAGTTCAATTTGACATCTGTGCAGGAGTTGCACTCAGACGAATCAGGAAAAAAATTGTGTGTGTACCTTTTTTTTTTTTTTTTTAATTTTGCAGATCTTTGTTTTGTTTTGCAGATACAACTGAGGTTTATTAACCCACTGAAAAATTTAAGACGTCTTGGAATCAAAATGGTTACTGATATCTTTTTGGATTGGGAATCCTATCATTTCAGAACAGAAGAAATTGATGCTGTATTTCATGGCACGGTTTGGCCCCAGGTAAACCTAGATTTCTGTTTTCTGCCTGGACATCTTCTGCTTCCTTATTATTAATTTAACAACTTAGTCTGCCTTCCAGATATGAATGCTTATTCTGTTCTTTTATCTTAACAGCAACCATTTCTTTATTTCTGAAAGTTTGTAGAGCACTTTTTTAATTCCCTCCACTACCAGATCTAAAGATCAAGAGTTAGTTTCTTAAATACCTAGGCATTTATACTTAAAGCTAATTTGAATATGATTGTGTCTCTAAACAAATGTATATTAATTTTCAAAGCTCCTCACATAATAAGCATTGAGGGAAATATTCAGGTGTTTTTGGTATGCATATTCTTGTTTGATTTCTCTAGTTGTAACCAACCACTTGATGATGAGATGTAGTTACAGCATAGAAGACTACAGGAGAGATTTGATTGTAGGAGATTTTTGGCTGCATGAACTCTCAACCATTTTTTGACCATTTGAAACCTAAAATACCTGATTCCTTTCAAGTCAAGAACTTCATGCATCATCTTTGCCATTTCTTTGGTTTTGATACTATTTTGCTTCCCTTTATCTTTTTCTCAGCCTGTCTTTACATGTTAATTTACTGTCCCTTGTTTTTTTCTTTATCTTGTGATGTGATTTCTCTGTTCTGCTTGTTGGTTGTTTTTGCTTTTCTATAATTCTCTCTGTGTTTATATTTTATATTCTTTTTAAATTTTGTCTTGTAGATCTGCAGGCTTGGATCCGAGAGTCAGTATTCACCTACTCCTCTGTTGAAACTAATTAGTGTATGGAGCAGAAATGCAAGGTATAAATTTCCCCCTACTCTCCCTTGAAAAGGGGCTAATCTAAACTAGCCTAGGGAACTTCTTTTATATTTAATACTCACCTGAAAAGAAATCTCTAGGAAGGCTGACTACCCCTGGGGTCCTTGTAGCAGGAGGTATGCACGTGTTATTTTATGTAGAAAAAAATAATGAATGAGTATTTCAGAACTACTCCATGGGAATGTTACTCTTTGATAAAAAATAAATTCAGATTTTGAAGTTTACTTACAGTTTATACAAGTGTCCATCAGGTATTCAAACAGGTTTTTCCATCTGTACAGAAGTCTAACGTTTACTTTGCCTAAATGCAGGTAGAGCTAAACAACAGTCAATATCTTTAAGCTTATAGCTGGGCACGGTGGCGCACGCCTGTAATCCCAGCACTTTGGGAGGCTGAGGCAGGAGGATCGAGAGTTCAAAGCCAGCCTCAGCAATGGCGAGGCACTTAGCAACTCAGTGAGACCCTGTCTCTAATAAAATACACACACACAAAAAAGGGCTGGGGATGTGGCCCAGTGGTCGAGTGCACCTGGGTTCAATCCCTGGTACCAAAAAAAAAAAAAAAATCTTTAAGCTTATAATAAGGATAAATTGTCTCAGAAATTAGGTGAACTCAAGACAACAAAAACTTCCTTACCAACTAGGGTGATCATACAATTTATTGGCCCATATATTCCTTTGGGTGAAAAAATGCTGAAACTAATGAGGCCAAGGCAACCAACATAACTGGGACTGTCCTTTACCACACTCTCAGTTGCACTGATTGTGATTACCATGACCCTTGCATGGCTCAGTCTGTTCCTCCTGGGAAGTCTGTCCACTCTTTTAAGGCCCTGACATCACATACTACTTTGATTGCGCTGTCTGTCTTCATAATTATCTACCCAAAGTTCCTTGAGGACAGAAACCATTTCTCACTCATAATTGTCTTTCTCCGCACAGGGTTGCTCCTCTTAATCCATGTTTAGTCAGTATTCATTGCATGTTGAATGATTGGTTGAAATATCTGATTGAGCCATATACCTCAGAATGGAGCTACCATTCTCCTATGGCTTCTGAGACTCCATTTCTCTACCTAGAGACTGGAAATTAAAAGAGACCTACCTCATTGATAATATGTAAAGTATCTTGCTTGGAACCTGTGCATACTGTGCCCAATATTTATTATACAGAAAGACATATGAATGAAACCTCATAGAACTTTTTCATCAGTTTGTTAGTACTAAGTACATTAAGTATTTGAACACTTTTCTCCAGTGATAAAGAAATGATAGCAAACTATCTGAATTTTTTCTTACAAATTGGTAGTATTATATCTCTGACTAGAAAACCTTTGTGTTCTCTGCCCTGCGTGATATGTTTCCACTAAGAGGGATATTTCAGTCTTTTTGTTTTGAGTCTTGACCTCTGAGTATTGCATATCCAGATACAACAAGTAAGTTTCTTTGGCCTCTTTTCCTAACTCCATGTTATAGTACCTAGATTTTTAGGTGAATGTATACACATTCACATTGTAGAAAGCTTGAAATTGATTCGGGTATGGTGGTGCACACCTTTATTCCTAGCTGCTTGGGAGCCTGAGGCAGGAGGATTACAAATAAAAGGCCAGCCTGTGCAACTTAGTGAGACCCTGTCTCAAAATAAGAGGCAGAGATGTAACTCAGTGATAGAGTACTTTCCTACCATGCACAAGGCTCTGTGTTAATCCTGAGTATTACAAAAAAAAAAAAAAAAAGATTAGAATTGAAATACATCCTACTCCCGGTGTGTCATAATGAGTAGGGCACTACATAAATTCTGTAGGGATCTTGTCCAAATTATATGACTTCAGTCTAATCATGAGGAAAATGTTGGGTATATCCAAATTGATAACTGGCCAGCTGTTTTCTGAAGTGTTAAGATTATAAAGAAAAATAAGACTATAAAGAAAAATAAGACTGAACAACTGTAATGGATTAGAGGAGAGAAAAAGAGAAGTGATGGCTAAATCTGGTATGGCAGTCTGGGTCAGGAAAAGGACATTAATGGAACATCGGATGATATCTAAATAAAATCTTTAGATTGATCAGTAGTATTGTATAATGCTATTTGCCTGATTTTGAGGAAAGGTGTCAACCATGGTTATAAAAGAAGTTAAACTTTATGGAAATTGGGGTGAAGGGTGTATGAAAACACTTTGTGCAATTTTAAGGGGCAGATCTGAAATTATTTCAAAATAAAAAAGATATTTTTAAAAATCTGATTGAAAATTTTAAAATATATTTTTAGTTGTAGATGGACACAATAACTCTTGTTCGTTGAGTTATTTTTTTTTAATGTGGTGCTGAGGATTGAACCCAGTGCCTCACACATACGAGGTAAGTGCTGTACTGCTGAGCCACAATCCCCTGGAAATTTTTTTAAAATTAAAATTTTTAAATTTGTAAAATATTTTAAATTTTAAAAATTTTCTGAAGGGGGAGATTCTGGATTTAAAAAATACAGAAAAATAGGCTTTCACATGTTTCTTTCAGAAAGGGCTAAGACTGGAATTAGACTGTGGTTCAGATCGCATCTCTACAACTTTATTAGTTGTTTATTTGCTCAATGACTTTGGATAAGCCTCAGTTTTTTCATCTGTAATGTGGAAATACTACTACCTAGTAGAAATTGTAAGAATTAAATGAGAAATATACAAAAAGTGCCAAAGTAGTATAATGTTTACAAGGTGCTTAGTTTAGATCAAGTTTTAGGTTTTAAAGTAATTCCTCTTTTAAGCAAACATTTTAATGTTCATACACACTCATCTATATTTGTTAAATTCATTGTGAAAATTAATATGGAACATAGTTTAAAAATAAACATTGGAAAAATAGGTGATTGTTACAATGTTTTTTTTCCTGCAGATATTTCCCTTTCCTGGCTAAACAGAAACCTGGGCACCCAGAATGTGATATCTTGACCAATGTCTTTGCGATTCTCTCAGCAAAGAATCTCTCTGATGCCACTGCCAATATTGTGATGGATATAGTTGATGACCTTCTTAACCTTCCAGATTTTGAGCCTACAGAAGCAGTGTCGAGCTTGCTGGTAACTGGGTGCATATATGCTACTGACACAGTAGTAAACACAGAAGGTGTGTATGTTGTATAATGCAAATAATTCTTTGTCTTCAGAGGCAGTGACTCTTCTCAGAAATGAAAAAGTCAGTAGAATTGACTTTCTTAATTGAGTGCTAATAATTTCTTTTCTCTGGGAAGTGATATTCTCTTTATAAAAACTGAATTTTCTTTGCACACATAGTAATGCAGATTATTTACTGCCCACAAAGTCTCAGTTATCCTCAGGAAATTATCAGATGACTTCTACCATTATCTTTCTGAATTCTTTCTACCATATTACTTCAAAAATTCTATTACTGTTTTCAAAAATGGATTAAATAAAGCCTCAGGTATCTCTAACATAAATTTTTGTTTTATCTAGCAATAAAACTCTTTTAAGGAAGAAAAAGATTTTTAATGTTTAGAGTTGAAATTTAACCAAATGTTCATTAGCAGTTGATTGCTTTCTATATCTATCATCAAAAAGATACTGTACTGTTATGTTTTATGAGAATTTATGGAAATCAAGACATTAATAATTGTGTTTCAGAGTCTATCACTATGGGAGGAAGACTAATTCTACCTCATGTAGCCACAGTTCTTCAGTACCTCAGCAAAACCACAATAAGTGCTGAAAAGGTGAAAAAGAAAAAGAATAGGGCACAAGTCAGTAAAGAACTTGGTATTCTTTCAAAGTAAGTGATATATTGGTACTGAAAAGATTATATTATCATGCATGTTTATAAATTTTTTTTAAATTTTACGTGCTTTTCAATTGTTTGAACATGGTAAATAATTTAAAAAATTTTCGGTAGTGTGTAGTAGTAGGTCCTGGGATCAATACCCAGTACTACCATCTCTCTCTCTTTCATACACACACACAACAGTAATACAGGGGTGGGAGTGTACCTCAGTGGTGTAGCAGGGGGTTAAATGCCCTGGGTCCAGTCCCCAACACCAAAAAAAGCTTTCAATATTTTAAATGCCCTCCACTTTTAAGTTAATGCAGAATTGTTCTCTGCCGGCATAATCACTAGAAACTTTTTATGGCATTTGCCTTCATGTAATTGTGTTAAAGACAATTGATTTCAGAGTCCCACATCAGACTACTAGATTTTGCTTATTTAGTATTTGCATATTTTAATTAAAGCCTTGGCTTCAGTGAGATCATATCCTTTTTTGTTTTTGATTTTTTTAGTTTTAATTGATAAAAAATGATTAATTTGAAAAAACAGATTGTTTTGTTTGTTTGTTTTTAAGAGTCTGTTTGTCAGTAGACCTAGTAGTATGTAATTGTGATTTCTGTAAAGGGCAAGGTTAATAAACCCGAGTGCAAGAAATTATTTTATCTTAGGGCTTAGGGATGTAGGTCAGTGATAGAGCTCTTGCTTAGTATATACAAGACCCTAATAATTCCCCTATCACAGGGCTGTTGCAAGAGTTATTGAAATACTGTATGTAAAACCTTAAATCGTAGCAAAAATGTTAAATCCTTGCAAAGTAAGAAATCATAAATACCATCAGGCATGATAGCACACACCTGTAATCCCAGTGGCTTGGGAGGCTGAGGCAGGAGGATCACGAGTTCAAAGACAGCATCTGCAACTGTGAGGTGCTAAACAACTCAGTGAGAACCTGTCTCTAAATAAAATACAAAATCAGGCTGGGGTTGTGGCTCAGTGGTTGAGTGCCCTGGGGTTCAATTTATGATATCAAAAAAAAGGAAGGAAGGGGTGGGGGAGGAAAGAGAGAGAAATAAAGAAAAAGAAAGAAAGAGCAAGCCCACTTATGTGATCAGATATTGTAAAAGAAATAGAATCATCCCCAGGAACCCAGTGTTGGAGAGGAATAAGATTCGAGGGCACCGCTAAAATAACTAAGTTAACAGGTACACATGTACATGTTTTTCAAAGCTACCTGTCTATTCAAATGTTAAAATTCTGTCTTTAGTCGCTAGTGCTCTCCTACAAAAAAAGTTAACTTCTTAGAGAAATATTCTCAACTTCTTTGTCTTCCTAACATATCCATTTATTTCCTTCTCTAGGATCAGCAAGTTTATGAAAGACAAAGAACAAAGTTCTGTCCTCATTACACTGCTCCTTCCTTTCCTCCACCGTGGCAATATTGCTCAGGTACAAATTCATACAACATTTATTTTGTTTTTGAAGTGGCACTTTATCACCAGTTTTAGTTATAAGCAACAATTTTATTGGCTTTTTTTTTTTTTTTTTTTTTTTTTTTTTTACTGGAGATTGAACTCGGACACGCAACCACTGAGCCACATCCCCAGCCCAATCTTGTATTTTATTTAGAGACAGGGTCTCACTGAGTTGCTTAGCGCCTCATAGTTGCTAAGGCTATCTTTGAACTCAGGATCCTCTTATCAGCCTCCCAAGCCACTGGGATTATAGGTGTGCACCACCACACCTGGCTGTTGGTTAAATTCTTTGATGCATCTGTACCAAGGAACTTTTAAAAAACTATGTAGAAATTTGATGTAGAAAACTTTTTTACAGAAGTAGGCATGGGGACAGGCAAAAAGGTAACATATCATCATCAGCCAAATAGTAAAAGTTTTAGTCTCTTTATTTTCTTTGTTTAGCTTCTAATTAATTTCAGGATTTTTTCTTTCTGATTTTGATCAGTAACTAATGGAACTCAAAAAATGTATTTTAGTCTCAAATATGGATCACGTGGTAAAACTCAACAAAAGTCAGGCTTTTTAATATTCAGACATAGCTAAGAGTTTCTAACCCTCAAACCCTACCTTGGTCCCAATTATGAGTCTCTCAGTGGCTCATTCACTCATTCATTAAGGCCTCAGGAGCGACACTGAACATCACTCACTACATTACTGTGTAAATTACTTTCACCAGAACTGTCTTGTTTCTCTTCAGCAAGCTCCTTTTGTTAGCTCTTTTGTGATTACACAATTGCAGAAATTGTTTCAAAACCACGTATGTTCTCTATTGGAATTAAAAGGAAGAAATTATTAACAACGTTACTGTTAGTGTTATATTAAGTTAAAATTCCAAAACCTTTTAAAAGACTATGCAATAATTTTTCCGGGCACTACTTTTACATATCAATAATTATTTCCAATTCTATAATATATCAAAGTACAAGTTGACCTGTTTTATAAATTACTGAAATATGATTTCTCATTTCTTCTAAAGGATACAGAAGTTGATATTCTGGTGACAGTGCAAAACTTGTTAAAACACTGTTTGGATCCTACAAGCTTTCTCAAGCCTCTAGCCAAACTCTTCTCAGTTATTAAGAACAAGTTGTCAAGACAGTTGCTTTGTACAGTGTTCCAGGTATGTAATATTTATTTTTACCCCAAATCACCCTTTCTTTAAAAGATAACTGTGATATAGTGATGAAGCCATATCAATGTTTATAGTAGCTCAGTTCAGAATAGCTAAACTATAGAACCAACCTAAGTGCCCTCAACAGATGAATAGATAAAGAAAATGTGGTATATATACACAATGGAATGTTAACTCAGCCTTAACAAAGAATGAAATTATGGTATTTGCCAGTAAATGGATGGAACTGGAGAATATTATGCTAAGTGAAATAAGCCAGTCCCAAAGAACCAAAAGCCAAATGTTTTCTCTGATATGCAGATGCTAATTTACAGTAAGGTGGTAGGGAATAGATGTATTTGGGACTAGACAGAGGAGAATGAAGGGAGGGGAGGGAGTTTGGGGGTAGGAATGATAGTAGAGTGAATTGGATATTATTACCCTATGTGCATATATAATTACATGACCTGTGTAACTCTACATCGTGTACAAACAGATGAATGAGAAGTTATACTCCATTTATGTATGATGTGTCCAAGTGCATTCTGTCATGTATACTAGTTAGAACAAATTTAAAAATATATTTTTAAAAAATGATATAAAAAGTATCTGAACAACCTTTTCTGTGACAATATGATGTTTTTGTATGAATTTGTGAACGGACTGGGAGCCAAGGGGAGGAAGACAGAAAAGTTAAGATTCTATTCACTAATAAACTGTTCTTTTCCTTTTAGAGTCTTTCTGATTTTGAGAGTGGACTAAAATATATTACTGATGTTGTCAAGGTAAGGATAGTCTCATTTCTCTTGGATGTCAAAAGTATTATTATTTTTATTTAAGATTTATGCACCTTATCATTTATATGATTTCAATGGCATTTCTTGTAGCTTAATGCCTTTGATCAACGACATCTTGATGACATCAACTTTGACGTTCGCTTTGCAGCATTCCAGACCATCACCTCTTACATTAAAGAAATGCAGACGGTGGATGTTAACTTCCTAATTCCAGTTATGCATAATTGTTTCTATAATATGGAGGTAGGTTTTTATAGCAAAATTGTATGAATTTTTTGTTTGATAATGTACCTAATAATTATCACCTAACTTTTAAATTTGTTTTTGGCAAGGATAAATGTTTTTAAGATAAAATTTCTTTTAGATGAAGAATTTTTCATTTGGCAAAGAACTTACTATTATTCTTATCGTTTGAAAAACAGATATTTCAAATAAAATACTATGGGTGGAAGCACTTCAAACAAATAAAGTTACATATTAGAAGAAATTCAAAGAGAAAGAAAGTAAATTAATGTTTATCAAAACCTGCAGGGAGACTGGGGCAGTAGTTCATTGGAAAAGCACTTGTCTAGCATGTGTGAGGCACTGGGTTTGATCCTTAGCACCACATAAAAATAAATAAAATGAAGGCATTCTGTCCATCTGTAACTATAAAAAAAAAATTAAAAACTTAAGAAAAAAAAGCTTCAGGGAGGGAGGAATAGGGAATGATCTGTGGTGAGTATAGGCCTTCTTTTAGGGGTGACAAAATATTCTGAAATTAGATACTGGCGATTGTTTCACAACCCTGAATAGACACTGGATTATGCACTTTAAAAGGATGAGTTTTATGGCATGTCAATTACATACCCCTTTTTAAAACGTTATGTTAACTATATAGCTTGAAAGTTTGCCCTTTTTATTGATGATGTGGTAGAAACAAAAGGTATTTGGATTATAGTAAGTACCATGTTGCTGGACTGAACAAAGTTAAAAAATGGGGAAAATGGAATCCTTGCTTTTTATTAGTTATGTAATACCATCTATAAACTGTGCAGCTTGTTACAATTATTTGTCATTAAGTATGAAAAGATGCTCTCTCATTTGGGGCTTATTCTTCATGTATCATTCCAGTTTCAACACTGGTGTTTAATGTCACTGCCTTGTTGGCTGAATTAGGACTATCTTCTCTACACTAGGCTACGTTCCTCAAACCAGGAACTCTGGGGCATGTAACCAAAATTACTCCAGCCAACTCTGTCATTTTCTGTGGTAACCTAGTGATATTGAATATTGAAAATTGGCCTTAATGGACCTGTTATACTGCTTATTTTGGGAAATAAAACTAAAACATACCATTCATAGTGCTTCCTGAAATTAAGTGACACTTCTCAATAAGCATAGTTTCTCAAAGTCATTTATTGTATCCTATAGATTCCTCCACTGAGTTTGTCCCAAGTTATGTAGTACTCATGGTACATACCTTAGTAGGGACTTTTATAAAAACCAGTGACAATATTTCACTTTCCTTGGGAAATAATATTTCATATTCTATGTAGTTATTATACAGAATAACTTGGGTTATTTTTCTTATTTTTAGTTAGGAGATATGTCTTTAAGTGATAACGCCAGCATGTGCTTAATGAGTATTATCAAAAAGCTAGCCGCCTTAAATGTCACAGAGAAAGAATATAGAGAAATCATTCATCGTTCACTCCTGGAGAAGTTGAGGAAAGGGTTGAAGAGCCAGACAGAGGTATTGTAACTTTGTCTTTTGAATACTTTTACCTGAGGTTTGGTTTTAAATTTTCATTCTTTTGCCATTGTGTGTAGAAAAGGAGTCAGGTTTAGTTCATTTAATTAAAATACTTGAAACAGTCACCAAACATTTAACAGGAGAGTGGGAATAGATGGGAGCAGTCACTTTTTATTTTTTTACAATGGAAATGTTTGGTGTTGGTGGTGGTGATGGTGGTGGTTCTTAATTTAATGGCTTTTTTGAATGCCACCTCATTTTATCTAGGAAGCAGATTGTTTTAAATTTTAATTTTTTTCTTGATATTTGCAGAGTATTCAACAGGATTATACCACAGTACTTTCCTGTTTAATTCAAACCTTTCCAGATCAACTCGAGTTTAAAGACTTGGTACAGCTTACACATTACCATGATCCAGAAATGGACTTCTTTGAGAACATGAAGCACATTCAGGTATACAACAGTTCTGCTTTTCCCTGCCTGGAAATATGTCTCATTTAGAACACATATTTTTCACTTCCCCAAAAGGTTTAAGTTTTTCTTTCCTTGGTCATTGTTATTAGTCAGATTTGCATAGAAGATGATGATTTCCTGGGGTATGATTATTTTGATGATATCACAAACTACAAACCGTAATAGTATACCCTGTCTCTGTCTTTTCTTAAGTTTAAATGCTTTGGGATCAGTTGTTAAACAAATGCTATAGGTTGCATTTCTGGAAGTAAATCAAGGTACAGCTCATGTAACAAATGGACTGTGTTTCACTCCTTTAATATTTCCATGGGAAAAAAACAATGGTAGAGCTGGTTATAAGTGAGATTATTCAGTAACTAATTCATATTCTGTCTACTCATAGATCCACAGAAGAGCAAGAGCCTTGAAGAAACTGGCAAAACAGCTAATGGAAGGCAAAATTTTGATGTCTTCAAAATCTCTTCAGAATTATATTATGCCTTATGCCATGACTCCAATTTTTGATGAGAAAATGCTCAAGGTAGGGCATTAGATCTAGAAACTGACAAATCTCTACCCATATCATGACACACTTTGCCAAAATGTAGATGAGTTGATGGCATCTGGGTTGCCATCATCACCATAATTAAATAGTTCTAATAGTTGTAAAGCAGTTATAACTATGCCTGGTACATGGTAAGTGCTGTGTAAATGGTGAGTGTTACTTGTATTTTTTACTATTATTATTACCTCACAAAGCCCAACCACAAACATTCATTCCCCTTTTAGAAATGATCATATTGCTGAGATAATATACTTTTATTTTTGTGTCATAGGACTTAATTCTGGTAAACTCCACTGATTAGCAGTGCCATTTGCCTAAATGGCTCATTAGAAATGAAATAAAACAAAGCTACCTTTCACATTGTACCAGTTATCGGGCACTGTTCTACATGCTTGACTTCATCCTCCCACCACTCAGCTTTATGTGGTAAAGACTGTTCTTAACCACTGTTTTACAGGAGAAGAAACAGAGTGGATGAGGTTTTGTAACTTTGACAAAAGTAGAGTTGGAACTGGTGTTTGAATTTAGGGCTGTTTTAACCTATGTACTACACAGAGCTTAGGATAGTACCTGGGGAAAACTGGCTGAATATTTGTTGATTATATAGATTAATGGATTAATATTAAGAAGTATTTAAAAGAATGATGTAAGTAAACCAGGTGCCATGGTACATGCCTATGATGTCTCAGTTTCTTGGGAGGCTGAGGCAGGAGGATTGTGAGATTGAGGCCAGCCTGGGCAACATAGCAAGACCCTGACTCAAAAAAAAAAAAAAAAAAAAAAAAAATCTAGTAGTTGAAAGATTGTTCCTTTAAATTTCATTCTGATAGTGTCTCCATTTTAACTTTTAGACATTTACATGTAGTATAATTGTTAATAAGCTTGGGCTTAAATCTGTAATCTTATAATGTATTTTTCACTTGCCCACATTTTATTTTCCTTCTGTTGGATGAATTGGTTATTTTTTGTGAATTTATTGATTTCTGTTGACATATTACTAATTGTAATATTTTTATCATATGTTTTTTACTTCATTAGTTTTAAATGACACAGTACATTGTTATTTTTGCTTTTAATAGTTACTCATCTTTTAATGAAATCTTAAAAATATAAGGAAAAGGTGTTTTATATTTGCTTGCATATTTGTAATTCCTGGTGCTCTCCATTCCTTTGTGTAGTTCAAGGTGTTCATCCAGTGCTGTGCCCCATATATCATGAATTTTACACTCTAATTAATAGGAGTGTGGACTGTTTTCATCTTTAAATGGCCTTTGATGACTCTGTCACCTCTTGCTTCTTTGTGGTTCTTTCCTTGTCTCATCCTTACTCACATATACTCATCAGTAGTCGGCTGCAGTTTCAAGGGGCTTTCTCTGTGTATGTCTCTTCCTCTGGTGTTTTGCCCTGTGGGCTTACTAACTGTAGCCTCAGCTCTGTCTCCTTAACTCAGGGAGACCCCTGGGCTGTTTCTTGGTTTACTTTCCTGTGCTGCAGTTCTCTGCACGTAGTAAGTTTGTGTAATTATGAGACTCACTTCATGTTTCCTTACTCTCAGAGATCACTGTTCTGTTCACCCATTCTGTTTGATGTCCAGAGTATGAAAACGTTTCATATATTTTGTCTCCTTTTCTAGTCATGTTTTTGAGACAGCATTTTGTTGTTGTTTTTGTTTTGGGGTTTTGTTGTCGTTTGTTGTTTGGTACTGGGGATTGAACCCAGAGGCACTCAACCACTAAACTATATCCCCAACCCTTTTGTATTTTTTATTTAGAGACAGGGTCTCACTGAGTTGCTTAGGGCCTTACTAAGTTGCTGAGGCTGGCTTAGAACTAGTGATTCTCCTGCCTCAGCTCCTGAGCCGCTGGGATTTCAGGTGTGTGTAACTGTGCTCAGCTGAAACAGTGTATTTTTTGAGTGCTAAGATCAGTGTAGTGTATAGTTTTTTTGACATTTGTCAAAATTTTTTTTTTTTTTTTTCAGTGCCAGCCACTGAGTCCAGGACCGTGCACATGCTAAATGAACAGTCTACCATTGTGCTACATCTCAGCCCCAGTATTTGTCTACCTTTGTACCTTAAATAGATTTCATTTACTATATCTAGTCTTGAATCAGATAGGGAGGTCTGAGTGGAAAAGAGGCAATATGTTAATATCCTTGAAAAGAAGATGTCACTACTTTAAATGTGTCTTTTCCTGGAATCAGAAAAGGAAATATGGCATATAGTTGGGACATTGGATGTTCTCCCTTTTCTACAATTACTAATTACCTGCTGTGAAAGCTTTTTAGTAGGTCATGTTAGTCTCATGGTTTTATCAGCCAATACTTGTTCTACATTTATGCTGTTTGTGTTTTTATTTTACAGCATGAAAATATAACCATTGCTGCCACAGAAGTTATTGGAGCTATTTGCAGACATCTTTCTTGGTCAGCATATATATATTACTTGAAACATTTCATTCATGTCTTACAGTCAGGACAGATCAATCAAAAGTTGGGTGTCAGGTATAGTCAAACTTCTTATTTTTGTTTATTTAATATAATGTTAGATTATTTCTTGAATTTGTCTTTAATTTGTTCACATTGTATTAATAAGGTTATGGTAATTTTTAAAGTAAAAACAAAGACTGGTAAAAGTAATTTTAATGTTTAGGACTTTACATTTCCTTTAATAGTCAAATGGTATTGATAATCAAATGAAGATGTATATATCTTTTTTTTTTTTTTTTTTTTTTAACAGTTTACTAGTAATAGTGTTAGAAGCATTCCACTTTGACCACAAAACTCTTGAAGAACAAATGGGAAAAATTCAGAATGAAGAAAGTAAGTTTTTAAAGCTTTCTTAAGCTAGATTTTCATCCTGTATTCTTGGATCATTTATGATTATGAATTAAAGGTGTAAAAATTGAACTTACTCCTTTTTCTGTTCTTTGTAGCAGTGACCAGTTAATGAATCAGGAGAAAGCTAAAATGAATGGTTTATTAGAAAAAGAAAAGGCTTATTTTTTGTCGATAGCCTATCTAAATTTTATTAGTGAAAAAATCTGAACATCAGGTTATTTACCCAGAAGTCCATAACTTTTTTTCTTTTTTAGTTGTAGTTGGATGACACAATACAATACCTAATTTATTTTAATTATTTATTTTTATGTGGTGCTGAGGATCGAACCCAGGGCCCTAGGGCTTGCTGTTCAAGTGCTCTACTGCTGAGCCACAACCCCAGCTCCCAGAAATCCATCACTTTTATATATAGAAAGACCATTAATCAATGAAAGCAAAGCAAATGTAAGAAAAGAAAAAAAGTTAAAGTGAAAAGAAAAAAAGTTAAAGCAACAATTAGTGAAATATAAAAAATACAAAAGAAGGGATCAAACAAAACTTTGATATTTGAAAATATTATAAATTGGCAGATGCCTGCTAAGATTGATCAGGGAAAATAGAAGATAGAATAAACAATATTAGGAACTAATAAGGATAACAATTAAATGCAAAAAGTAAGATAATATATATATTTATAAAATTTGAATACATGAGTGGGATATACATATTATTAACAAAAATGTAGTATAAAAACTGACTGAAGAAAACTGACTTTGGGATAAAATGAAAAATCTAAATGGATCTCTAACCAGTAAAGAAACTCGGTCTATAGTTAAGCATCTCCTGATGAAAATGCCAGGTAAAGAATGTTCTATCAGCAAGTTTTAGCAAATATTCAAGGATGGGTAATTTCAAACTTACTAGCTCTTTTGGATGAATAAAAAAGAGGAAGTCCCCACTAACTGATAAAATTGGTATAATTACATACCTAAAACTGACACGGACACTGAGAATGGAGTATCACAAGGTCTTATTTATTAACATGGATATAAAAATCCTAAACCAGATATTTACAGGTGAAATTCCATAAGTGATAAAAAATGTTAAAAACATGACCATGGTTGGTTGTTCAAGGAATGCAGTGTTTGTTTGCTCCTGGAAAAGTAGTTAATGGGCTTTAATACATTAGCATGTAAAAACATATGACTTGAGTGGTGGCGTACGCCTGTCATCCCAGTGGCTCCGGAGGCTGAGGCAGGAGGATTGCGAGTTCAAAGCCAGCCTCAGCAAAATCAAGGCACTAAGCAACCCAGTGAGACCCTGTCTCTAAATACAATACAAAATATGGCTGGGGATGTGGCTCAGTGATTTAATGCCCCTGAGTTCAACCCCCAGTACCAAAATAAATAAATAACATGATTGTCTGTGTAGACACTGGGGAAACACTTGATTAAATTTCATATATACTCTAGCTAAACATGATTATCAAACAGATTAGATAGAAATTTCCTTAACTTGTTAAAAGATATCTTTTTAAAAACTTAATGCAAGTGCTTCCTTGGGCAGCACATATACTGAAATTTGAACAAGATAGAGAAGATGAGCATGGCCTCTGTGCAAGTATGACACGCAAATTTGTGTGTTTGTTTCCACATTTTTTAAAAAATAAAAACCTAATGCAACAGCCTACTCAGGGATAAAGAAGTATAAGCTTAATCATGGCTTAAGAAACAGCATGAGGAAAGAATGCCTGACGCTGCTTATCCTGAACATTGAACTAGAGGTTCTAATCAGCATAGAAATATGAAAGAAAACAAATTCAGCACTCAAATAGGCCAAGATGCTTGTCCTGATTAATTTTGGCTAAAGACACAGAAATATTTACTTTTTTTTTTTTTTTTTTTTTTTTAATATTGGGGTTTGAATTTAGGGGTTCTATCATACTACTACATCCCCAGCCCTTTTGTTTTGTTTTTGAGATCATGTAAAGTTGCCCAGGCTGGCCTCAGACCTGTGTTTCTCCTGCCTCAGTCCCCAGAGTCACCAGGTTTACAGGCATGTACCACTACACACGACAGCACTATTTTCTTTAATTGGTTAAATCTGCCTTTGGCAATTTTGCATAAATGTAAACATTTGTTAATTTAAAGATATTTATTTGCTTAGCTATTTCTTCTTAGAGAATTTAGTTACTATCTTTATTCTAAACTAGCTCAAATTATTCAAATTTAGTGGTACCCAAATCCATTAGTATATTTAGAAGATAACTGAAATCTGGTTATGCTATCTGAACTATGTGTGACATGTAAGTTTGGCTCACTTATATGTTGTGCTGTTGATCCTGTGCCATTGATATCTCCATTTATAGTTGTCTGAAATCTCTTTTGAAAATGATTACCAACTCCTGGTGACATTTCACAGTATTCAGTTTTTATTTTATTTTTATTTATAGAAAATAATTTTGTCCCTAAGAAATATTTCACTGGGATATTTTATTAATGGTATCTGGGGTTTATAAATGACTTTTCTTCTTGTATGAGGCATGGTTATGATGAAATCTAACCTCTGCCAAGTAAGGATATCAAATAACAAATAAAATATCTTACCTGCAAAGGCTGATTCCAAGTATCTAAAAGATTAGGAAAGTGAATAGAAAGACTTACCTTCCTTGGATTAGATTCCTATCATTAGAAAACAAATCTGTACAAAACAAATCCTCTCCCTCAAAACAGTCATCAACTTATCATAAGGTCCCTGCCTTTCAAAATAGCTCTTCTCCCTTTGTTTTCCTTCATAATTAATCTTTTCTGTACTGCTCATATCAGATACTGATAAAACAGCATAAAAGTCTGTCCATCTCATGATGATGCAGCCAAGAGCCCTGCCCTGCTGATTACCACCAGGCCCCAAATTAACTTAAGTCATCACTGCACCAACCCAAGTGGAGAACCACAGTCCACAAAATAGTGGTCTTTCTAAGGAATGGGAAAAGGAGTGTAATGGAATTTGAAACCTTTATTGAGCATCTGCTACGAGCCAGGTTTTATAGACATTGTCTCATTTGTTCTGATAAGAAACTTTCAAGATTCGTAGTATTAGTTACCCCATATTTTTGATATGAGAAACTGAGATTCAGAAATATAAACATTTCCAAAGCTATATAGCAGTTAAGCGAAAAAAATATTAATGCTCCCATTTTTTGACATTAACATGTCTGACATATTTTAGTTAATTATAAGTTGGGCGCGGTGGCACATGCCTGTAATCCCAGCACTTGGGAGACTGAGGCAGGAGGATCACAAGTTCAAAGCCAGCCTCAGCAATGGTGAGGCACTTAGCAACTCAGTGAGACCCTCTCTCTAATAAAATACCAAAAAAAAAAAAAACAAAAAAAGGGGGGCTGGGAATGTGGCCCAGAGGTCAAGTGCCCGAGTTCAATCCCTGGTACCACAAAAAAAATATATATATATATTTTAGTTAATTATAGACTTTATTTCATTTAATCCTCTTAGTAGCCTTGCACGGTTGGTGCCAAAGCTCATTGGAGTTATATAGTTTGTTAGCAGGATCAAGTATAGACTTGTCAAGCCAGGCGCGGTGGTGCACGCCTGTAATCCCAGCACTTTGGGAGGCTGAGGCGGGAGGATCGCACTCGACCACTGAGCCACATCCCCAGCCCTTTTTTGTATTTTATTTAGAGACAGGGTCTCACTGAGTTGCTAAGTACCTTGCCATTGCTGAGGCTGGCTTTGAACTCTCGATCCTCCTGCCTCAGCCTCCCAAAGTGCTGGGATTACAGGCGTGCGCCACCACGCCCAGCTTAAGGAAGCTTTCTTTTAACTAAGAATCTTCTTCCCAGTGTTCCCCATCCCCTTGCCCCAAATGGACGCTCAAGTGACTCTGTCCTGACTATTCAACATTCTTTCATAGTTGCCAGTTTACTTGTCTGTGCCCTTCATTAGACTCTAAACTGTAAGAAAGCAAAAAATGGGCTTTTCACTGCCTGCTGCTTCCTTGGCACTTATCTTTGCCTGTCTATACTTGGAGATCAGATCAGATGTTTTTATTGGACGTTAGATGTCAGTGGAAAGCACTATTTGCCACAACTGTGCTTTTTCCTCATTTTATTTAAGGTGGCTTTTGTTGTTTATTATTAAATATAGACACAGTAGAAGTGATGGAGTTACCAGAGTCTGAAGCCATGGAATTCGAACACATGAATGAGGAAGAGAAGGAAAATACATCCAAGGGGTTGTTAGACAACAGTGAAGCTCTGGCAGACCCTGATCCAGCTGACTCTAATGGGACAGATGTTAAGGAATCCGACTGTATCACAAAGTCTGTCTCTTTCCTTCCTCGGAATAAGGAAGAATTGGAGAGAACAATTAAAACTATCCATGGAACCATAACTGGGGATATTCTCCCCAGGCTACATAAATGCCTTGCATCTACGGTAATAACTCTGTTTGGGACCAGGCTGGTTTGTATGAACTTGGGTGCTAGTGAGGCACTGCCACACCAGGCTCCTAAGGTGTGTTAGATTTGGGAGTTTTCTGGTTTTTTGGTTTTTTTTTTGTGTGGTACTGGGATTGAACCCAGGGGCACTCTTCCACTGAGCTACATCCCCTGCCTCTTAATTTTATTTTGAGTCAGGGACTCCCTAAATTGCTCAGGCTGGCTTTGGAGTGGAAATCCTCCCCCTTCAGCCTCAGAGTAGCTGGAATCATAGGCTGCACCATCATACACAGCTTGAGTTTCCTTATACCTCAACATTTTATAATTCCCTTCCCTTCTCTCATTAATTTCAGTCTCATTTCTTGCTATAGCTAGTCAGTAATGGCCTGGCATTATGATTTTGCTATGCTACATGTGTGCTTTTTCTGTCTGTGGTGCAAATGTTAAGATGATTTGCATTTCCAAAAAAAGCTAACTAAAAATTAGTGTTTCCACATTCTACTTCAAGGTCACTCTGTTATTCAAAATTTGTCTTTCCTCTGGTTAAGAGGAATCACATTTAGCAGTGCATATTCATGAACCTAGAGCCTTTCCTCCTCACTGTAAAACTCGAACCACCCAATTCTGGCCCCTGATCTGCAGCTACATATTTATAAAGTTTTATGGGAACACACACCCATTTGTTTGCATGTAATCTAATTCTGTTTTTGCATTACTACAGCAGGGTTGAGTAGCTTTAACAGAGACCACAAAGCCAAAAATACTTATTATCTGTCTCTTTACAAAAAAAGTTTGCCAACTGCGAATATAAGGTATTGACTTGGTCATTTTGCATATTTGTAAATAAACCTTTTGTATTTGAGGCATATTTCTTATGTACCAACCATGTCACACAAACACTTGAAAGTCCTAACTGTCCCAATATTTAGATTTTTAAAGACAGGTAGATATGGGCTTAAACATAAAAAGAACATGTCTTTCAAATACAGAATTCCGATGTAAGCGAGGCCCTTGTCCTTATTTTTGTTTTAATGTAAATTTTTTTTAAATTTAGTTATTTATTTACTTATTCATAATGCACAAGTATAGCATCTTTTTACATACAACTGCTTGTATACAAAGTATATATGTACCATTCAGATCTTCAATCATGCATTTAGGATAATGATATCCATCTCATTCAACCACCAATTTTTTTTTATTCCCCCCTTCCTCTCCCCTTGCTCCCTCCCTTCCCCTCCCTTTCCTTTGACCATTCTAGTGTTCCTCTAATCCTGTGTACCCCCATCCAACAACACTATGACCTAGCCTCCTTATATCATAGAAAACATTCAGTATTTGGATTTTTGAGATTGACTAATTTCACTTAGCATTATATTCTCCAACTTCATCCATTTACCTGCAAATGCCATTATTTTATTCTCTCTTGTTGCTGAGTAAAATTCCATTTTGTATATATACCACATTTTCTTTATTCACTCATCTACTGAGGGGCATCTAGGTTGGTTCCACAACCTAGCTATTGTGAATTGTGCTGCTATAAACATTGAAGTGGCTGTGTCACTGTAATATGCTGTTTTTAAGTCCTTTGGAAATAGACCCAGGTGTAGGATGGCTGGGTCATGGGTGGTTCCATTCCCATTTTCCCAAGAAATCTCCATACTGCTTTCCATAGCGGTTGCACCATTTTGCAGTCCCACCATCAATGTATGAGTGTGCCTTTTTCCCCACATCCTCTCCAACATTTATTGTTGTTTGTGTTCTTGATAGCTGCCATTCTGACTGGAGTGAAATGAAATCTTAGAGTAGTTTTGATTTGCATTTCTCTAATTGCCAGCGATGTTGAGCATTTTTTCATGTATTTGTTGATTAAATGTGTATCTTCTTCTGAGAAATATCTTTTCAATTCCTTAGCCCACTTATTGATTGGGTTATTTGCTTTTTTGGTGTTAAGTTTTTTTAGTTATTTATATATTCTAGAAATTAGTGCTCTATCTGATGTGCATGTATTAAATTTTAATGTAAAATTTTTTATAGACTAAAAGAGAAGAAGAACACAAGCTCATCAAGTCCAAGATCGTGAATGATGAGGAAGTTGTTCGAGTCCCTTTAGCTTTTGCCATGGTTAAACTGATGCAGTCCCTTCCACAAGAAGTCATGGAAGCTAATCTGCCAAGGTATGTATGTGACAAATTCAGGGAACCTCAAATATTGTTTTTTTCTTCCTAACTTTTCAATCTTTATTGTTAAAAGAAGAGAGGTACTATCATACTTTATTGTACTTCTGAATCCTAAGGGAAACTTAGCATTATAAGTAATTAAGAGACAGAATAATATTTGCATTTTTGTTTATTGATTCTTCATTTTTCAACTTCTTATCTTCTAGTATTTTGCTGAAAGTGTGTGCTCTCCTCAAGAACAGAGCACAGGAAATCAGAGACATAGCACGCAGCACTCTTGCAAAAATAATAGAAGATCTGGGTGTGCACTACCTACAGTATGTTTTAAAAGAATTAAAGACCACCCTTGTCCGTGGATATCAGGTAAATTGCATTGTGTGCTTTATATTCAAGTTGGGTTGGATTTCAAATACTTTATTTTGAACACTACTTGCTATCCTGCCTCAGTCTCCTGAGTTGCTGGAATTCCTGTTGAGCATCACCATGCTCAGCTATTTTTCAACTCTTAAGCAAATAATTATGTTCTTGTTCACTCTATGACAGTATATTCAATATATATTCAATAATTTTATTGATATACTAAGAATATGAAACTCAGTATCAAATAATTTGAGAGGAAAAAAAAGTCATGCAAGTTGGGCCTAAAAAGATCTTTATAAAAAGCAGATATAGACTGGGTATGGTAGAGCATACCTGTAATCCCAGCAATTTGGGAGGCTGAGGCAAGAGGATCAAAAGTTTGAGGGGACCCTCAGCAACTTAGCAAGAGCCTGTCGCTGAATAAAAAATAAGGACTGGTGCCGGGCGCGGTGGCGCACGCCTGTAATCCCAGCACTTTGGGAGGCTGAGGCAGGAGGATCATGAGTTCAAAGCCAGCCTCAGCAATGGTGAGGCACTTAGCAACTCAGTGAGACCCTGTCTCTAATAAAATACAAAAAAGGGCTGGGGATGTGACCCAGTGGACGAGTGCCCCTGAGTTCAATCCCCGGTACCACAAAAAAAAAAATAAATAAATAAATAAGGACTGGGGACTTAGCTCAGTGGTACAGTGCCCCTGGGTTCAATCTTTAGTACAAAAAAAAAAAAAAAGAAAAAAAGTTAATTTATATAAGTTAACAGTAAGAGCACCGGGCAGAATATAAAACACCGAGTTGTTGGAAATTCAGAAATGAGGACCCTACATCCAACCCACGAAACTACATTTTAGTAAGATCCCTAGGTGATTTAAATTTGGAAAACACTGTAATTTGTTCAGGTACCCAGTTAACACTCCTGGTAGTTAGCTTTACATGGTATGTTCTAATTTATTGATGGGTAAAGTCAACCTATTTCGTAGGTTATAACACTAAAATGGCCTTGTTCATTTCGATCATATTTGTATGACATTTTCGTGGTTCTAGGGCATCATATATATTTCACTTTTAACAGTGTCCTGAGAATCAGTGTTTTACTACTTCAAGTGGAATGTAAAATAAGTCCATAATATAAGTCCTTTTGCCCTTCCCTTCTTAGTATTATATTTATATCTGTGTATTGAAAACTTCTTCAAGCAATGTTATAAACTTTTGTCTTTTAATTGTCAAACATATTTTAAAGATGAGAGGAAAAAAATAGTCTATTATTCTACCTATTTACTATTTCATTTACTCTTCACTTCTGAATTTCCAAATTTCTTTCTGATATCAATTCTCTTCAATCTAAGGAGCTTTCTTTAGTATCTTTTAGAACAGAGCTGGTGGTAGTGGGTCCTCTGGTAGCAAGTTTTTTTCTTCATCCTTTTTTTTGGTACCAGGCATTGAACTCAGGGGCACTCGACCACTGGGCATCCCCAGCCCTTTTTTGTGTTTTATTAGAGACAGGGTCTCACTGAGTCGCTAAGTACCTCGCCATTGCTGAGGCTGGCTTTGAGCTCATTTTCCTCCTGCCTCAGCCTCCCAAGTGCTGGGATTACAGGCACGCACAACTAAGTTTTTCTCTCTCTCTCTCTTTTTTTTTTTTAATTCATGAATATCTTTATTCCATCTTCATTCCTAAAGGATATTACTGCTGGATATATAATTCTGCATTGACAGTTCTTTTTTTATGATGCTTTGAAACAAACTATCGATCATTCCCTTCTGACTTTTCTAATTTCTAATGAATTGTCCAATTTGTTTTTCCCCTCTGAATAATACAATTTTTTTCTATCTGCATTCATACTTTGTTTTTTTTGTTGTTGTTGTTGTTTGGTTGGGTTTTTTTTTTGGCAGTGCTGGGGAATGAACTCAGAATCCTGCACAAATATCCTGTTCTTCTGTTTTAAGACTTTTTGTTTGCTTGCTTTTTGGTTTGTTTTTTCAGAAGTTTTGCTTGATGTGCATGGGTGTGAATTGCTTGGAGTTTACCTTGTTTGGGGTAAACTGAGCTTCTTGTCCAAATTTGAGTTTTTAGCCAATATTTCTTCATGTACTTTTTTTTGCAGTATGCCCATTTTCTCCCTTGGGACTCCAATGAAATGAATGTTAGACTTTTTGTTTCTCTCTCACCAGTCCCTGAGCATCTGTTTCTTTTTCCTCCAGTTATCTTCTTCTATTATATAGATTAGATAAATTTACATTAGTCTGTCTTCAGGTTCCCCTCCAGAATTGTGGCTCCTGCCAATTTCCATTATAAGTTACTATCTCCATCCTACAATGTTGCTGGTGTCTGGGGTGCCAGAGAATGGAAAAAATTAAAACAAGAAAAATAAAATGAGAGATTTTCTTGCCCTTTTGGAGCCTGGTGAGTTCTCTCTCCTGTTCACACCAGAATAGAAGGCTTCCCCAGCATTCTCTCAGGCTACATCCTGGTACCCACTCTGAGTCAGCTGAAAAATGCTAGTGAACTCTCTGAACATTTGGTGGCATTTGGGTTCTCCTCTGAGAGTTGCTCCTTGGGTTCTGTGCAGACTATAGTGTACATTCAGTACAGAGAGAGTAGAATGTGCTTTCTCCATCTTACCTGAACCAGAGCCTCTTTTAATGTTCATCTTTATTCGGTTCTTTTAACCAGCATTTACTTCATGGCACTGTAGGTGAGATGCTGTTTTAGGTGCTGGTACATGTGGATGAATTCAGTACATTTTTGTCCTTGAGAATTCATTCACATTACTTAAGCAGTACCAAAGGTTCTTCCATGAGTAACCCTTTTTTCTTCAGCTGTTCTTCAAATCTACCCTATTGGTTAAAATAACTAAAATAGGGTAGAGACAATGAGAATTTTGGTGTTTTAGTATTAATCACATAAACACAGCCAAAATTGTATTCTTTAGGTGTCCTTCTTCATCCCTCTACCCCCCACCCAAAAAAAAAAGGGATTTTTAAGAATTATATAAAGCCCATAGCAAACACTGTAAATATGTAAAAAGTATTTAAAGGTCACAAGTAAGAGACATAAGAAACTATGCCTTTAAGATCTAATTTGTATATTGACAACAAGGTGTGTTTCCTTGTCCTGTGATTATAATCTAATGTTTGCTTTGGTGGGTAGACAGCCCTGGAAACAGCATTAAGAATGCAAAAAGCTTGAAAGTCAGTATACTGCAGTGATGTAGAGCTGGGGCTATGGTACCAGTCCCTCTGGTTTTGAATCCTAACTCCACCTCTTTTTACCTGTGTACCCTTGGACAAGTTACTTGACCTCTCTGTGTCTCAGCTTCCTCATCTGATAAATGCTGATAATTTAGCACCTACACCATAGATGGGGTGCATGGAGCTTAAATGATTTAATACATGTGAGATATGAATTCAGTGCCTGTTTCATAGTCAGTTCCCAGTAAATGTTTGCTTGGTTACTATTGTGGGCAAAAACTTAACAACTCGTTTCCTTCCTTATGTACCAGCTTTGATTGCATTCGACATTAACAAGCTCCTTAATTCACAGGTTGGCTTTTAAAGTTGAAGGCTTTTGTGCCTTTATAAATCACTGATCTGATTTAGTCACAGTTATAGATCCTAAGCATTGGTAATATATTTCTAAACATCCTTTGTACAAAGTGCTCACTTGATTAAAGGATTTTGAATGGTGACATTTGTCAAAGCTCCCAGCAATAACATAAACTCTGAGTGCTCTCTTTGCAGTGGTTAGATCTTAATGCTCTTCTAGCATGAGGTTCGTACCCACTCTTGTTCTCACTGTGCATCTCGTTTTAGGTCCATGTGCTCACCTTCACTGTTTACATGTTGCTGCAAAGCCTTACCAACAAGCTGCAAGTTGGGGATTTGGACTCTTGTTTAGATATCATGATTGAGGTAAGATTTACAGAATGGAATTCCAGCTTTGTTTTTTTAAGCAGCCAAAGGACACAGAAAATGAATTCACAAAATAATAATATCCTATACAAATCCAAATAAGGGGTTGGAGGTAGCTCAGTGGTAGAGTGGGTGTTTAGCAAAGCCCCTGGGTTCCATCAGGAAGGAAGAGATGGAGGGAGGATCTTTTAGATTTTTAGATTAGCAGAAGTTTAAGAAGTGAGGACTCAAGTGAGATGGGCATTCTGTCATTGCCAGTGGGTCATATATTGGTGCAATCTTTCTGGAAAGAAAGTTAACATCGTATGTTAACAGCTTTTAAATTGAGCAAAAATTTTTAATTCCAAGAATCTATTTTGAAGGAATAATCAGAGATGTGGTCTAGAGTTTATATAAAAGTATATTCAACCAGGGGCTGGGGTTGTGGCTCAATGGTAGAGCACTCCGCCTAGCACGTGCAAGGCCCTGGGTTCGATCCTCAGCACACATAAAAATAAATAAATAAAATAAAGGTATTGTGTCCAACTACAAGTAAAAAATAATATTAAAAAAAGTATATTCAACCAGAACTTTATTTTATAATGAAAAATTAATAATGATTAACTTTAAAATTTGGAAAATGTGTGTGCGTGCACAACTATGTAATGACAAATCTCATTATGATGTATAATTATAATGTGCCAATGAAAAATATTGGATAATATCCAATAAATAAAGGGATTGGATAATTGATAATTTGGGAGGTAAAATTAGTAAGAGAAAAAAAAATTTGCCACACAACATTTTGTTCATTTATTTTAAAAATATGGGCACTAATTTTGACTTTTAATTTAAATATTTACATTAAGTTCTATAATTAAGTTGCAAATAGAATTTCTTGAAGGGAAATTAAACTACTCTCTGGTAATATCAAAAAAGAAGTATCTGAGCCGGGCGTGGTGGCGCACACCTGTAATCCCAGCACTTGGGAGGCTGAGGCAGGAGGATCGCGAGTTCAAAGCCAGCCTCAGCAATGGCGAGGCACTAAGCAACTCAGTGAGACCCTGTCTCTAATAAAAAATACAAAAAAAGTGGGGATGTGGCCCAGTGGTCAGTGCCCCTGAGTTCAATCCTTGGTACCAAAAAAAAAAAAAAGAAGTATCTGCTCTGTAGTTATACAATTATATATATTTGTCTGTAAAATATTATTCTTTTGTTTCCCATTAACCTAAAAGTATTTCTCTCTCTTTCTTTCTTTCTTTTTTTTTTTTTTTTTTTTTTTTTTTTATGACTGGCTCCTGGGTCCCTAAACTGCTTTGAAAACAAGTGCAATCTAATAGAAATTCCTGCCATCTCATTTCAGTCCAGCCCTATCTGCTTTCCTTTGACCTGGATATACCTGTGCTTTTGTCAAAGACTGCTTCTATTAGCTAACATAATCACATTTTGTCCTTTTGCTTTCAAAGGTTTTTAACCATGAATTGTTTGGTTCTGTTGCTGAAGAGAAGGAAGTAAAGCAGATCCTCTCCAAAGTCATGGAGGCACGAAGAAGCAAAAGTTATGATTCTTATGAAATCCTGGGCAAGTTTGTAGGAAAAGATCAGGTTACAAAACTTATCCTTCCATTAAAAGAGGTAAGGACTGGAATGCAGTTCAGGTGGTCCCAAAATTACAATATGAGTTCCTGAAAGGAACCTCACAGGGCAAAAACAACTACTTGAACATGCAGGATTTTCTTTAGTGCTAAGGGCATGGATACCCTCTGGTCACTAGGTAGCAGCCTTGAGTTGGGTGCTCTAATGTTTAGACACCACTCAGTCCCTGATGTAATCCATGAGATGCAGAAGGAAAGGCAATGAGAGTTGGAGTGCAAGTGAATTTTATAGCTGGGTCAAGGCAGCAGCTAAGAACATAGCCTTTAGAATCCAAACTGTTATCCCCAGACTGCCAAGAGAAAGATAAGGAATTTTGAACATAAATTGCATTCTAAGTACTGCTACATTTTCTCTTTTTATCTTCACACGCATCCAGTGAGATCAGTGTTATTTCCATTTACAGATAAGAAAATTCATGCTCAGAAGAGCAAAAAGGAAAACAGTTAAGGAGAAAAGTCAGGATGTAGGTTCCAGATCTTTATGATCCAAAGCTCACATTCTTTCATTTTCACATTTTTTCATTCTGTCCCCTAAAGAGTAGGGACTATAATTTACCCACCTGTCTAATGTTTTTCTGTGACTGTTACAGGGATGAACATTCAATAACATTATTGATTGATTTTTATTCCAGTTTTATGTACTAAAAGTAGAGAAAAAAATCACTAATCTCTAACTAATGACATGAATTACTCCAAATGTTTTGGTGCTAGAAGAATTTCATAATTGTTCCTAGAATGCATGTAGTTTTATCTGAGCCTGATAAGAATATTGATGTTTATTAAGGATGAAAAAGAGTTGTCTGCAAGAATTCCTGTCCTATCAAGTACTGAGTATTTTACTGTGGTTGATGATCCTGAGTTTGCATTAAGTCCCTCTGATTTAACCCACTAATTAATTTCAAACCCTGAGGCTTGGCCATTATAGCACTTTAGTCACATGCTTTGAATAGTGACCATACATTTTATTTTGGGGCAGGGTGCGTGTGTGTAAATTACCCCCTTTGGTACATTTAGAAGATTAATATTGTTGAAGTCTCATCATTTATCCAGCAGTTTTTCCTGATACCTCACAAACAGAAAAGTAGGGAGCAGGGAGGGAATGGAAGGATTCTGAGCCACACAAACTGCTCACAGTGACTGTCTCTTGGGTTTGAGTTTATAGTGACTTACTTTTATATATATATAATCCGTTTGAAATTTTATTATGGATTTTTTAAATTAGGAAGCTACATTAGAAAGCAAATTAAAAGAAGAAAACACCATTATAACAAGTCTCATTGTGTTTTGTGTTATTTCCACATAACATTTATGTTTGCCTTTAGATCCTACAAAATACCACAAGTTTAAAACTGGCCCGAAAAGTTCATGAAACCTTACGCCGAATTATAGCAGGATTAATTGTAAATCAGGAAATGACAGCAGAATCCATTTTATTGCTCAGTTATGGTTTGATCAGTGAAAACCTACCCCTATTAACAGAGAAAGAAAAGTAAGTTTGGATTTGCTCTAATGAAAGATAAAAATTATATTATCTGAAACACAAGTACTGCTTTGTGGCATGGAGGTCCTTGAAAGTGATACTTTTCAACATTGGATTTTCTTTGAGAGAATAAAATAATGGCATTTGCAGGTAAATGGATGAAGTTGGAGAATATAATGCTAAGTGAAGTTAACCAATCCCAAAAATCCAAATGCCAAATGTATTCTCTGATATAAGGAGGCTGATTCACAGTGGGGTTGGGATGGGGAGCACAGGAGGATTAGAGGAACACTAGAAAGGTCAATGGGGAGGGAGAGGAAGGGTAGGGGCAAGAGGGTAAAAAAAAAAAAAAAAAAAAGGATGGTAGAATGAGATTATCATTACCCTAAGTGCATGTATGAAGACATGAATGGTATGAATATACTTTGTATACAACCAGAGGTATGTAAAAATGTGTTCTATATGTGTAGTATGAATTGTAAATAAATAAATAAATTTTCTTTGAAGTATCTGTGACAGAAATGGTATTTCTATGATGCCATTTTTGTTTTAAATATTTATTGAATGAAAGGATAGATCTTAAATATACATAACTTATTGCAGATTTAGACCTTAAAAGATGTGAATATACCTTATACATGAGTACACTTTCTTTGGATTTTGCCTCTGTGTTCTGGGAAAGGCTCTTTGCCATTTATTTTCAGGCATCAAAGGGAATGTCCTTTTGCTGTTCATCTTCATTTAGATGTGTTCATTGATCTCATCTCTGTTTCTAAGGAAATTTGATCAACAGCATTGTATCTCTTGTGTGTTTGTGGTTAAGGGAAGGGAGGAAACCGGAGCATATTGTTCAGTGCTAGGCTCTCATCTCCATGGAGGGCCACAGTAACTTCTTGGAATGCCGCTGACAGTGCTTTCCATTTTTATTCCATTGTGATTGATAGGAGTCCTGCAGCCCCTGCACCTGATCCACGTTTGCCACCCCAGAGCTGCCTACTGCTCCCCCCAACTCCAGTTCGAGGTGGACCCAAAGCTGTTGTGAGCAGGAAAACCAACATGCACATATTTATTGAGTCTGGGCTTCGGGTAAGAATTACTCTTAAAATGAGACTCACTGACTTCACAGTCTGTACTATCTTTTGCTGAATTTCTAGTACTTACTAGGATTTCACTGTTGCCTTGCCTATGAACAGCTTCTAAACCACTTTGAATTTCTTTTTCAAGATGATGAACTTTTAAAAATGCAAACCTGGTTATTTTATTTCCTTTGGTTCCCGTTTTTCCTAGGAGAGAGCCCAGTCCTTCATTTGGGTTGCAGGATTCTAGCCTCATCCTGTACCATTCTAACATATGCTCCAGCCATGCTGGCTTCCCTTTCATTCCATAAAGTCCCCATACTCTATTGCTGCCTCCAAGACTTCACTGCCCACTCGTCCCTCTACCCATGCCCCCACAAGTCTCAGAGCACCTAGCAGTCACACTTTCTTAGAGTCTCCTGGCTAAGGTCCATCAGGACAGGAAACATGTCCATCTTAGTCATTACTTTGCCTAGCATACTGAGCCAGTGCTTGGAAACACAGCAGATGCTGAGTGACCATTTGCTAAGTGGACTTAGCATCTCAACTGCACAGTGAGCTTCCACCTTCTTGACTTACTAAGACTCTCCAAGGCCATTTCTCACTTCTTAAAAATATTTGTCAAGCCGGGTGTAGTGGCACACGCCTGTAGTCCCAGCACTTGGGAGGTGGAGACAGGAGGATTGCAAGTTCAAAGCCAGCCTCAGCAATGGCGAGGCACTTAGCAACTCAGTGAGACCCTGTCTCTAATAAAATACAAAAAAGGGCTGGGGATGTGGCCCAGTGGTTGAGTGGCCCTGAGTTCAATCCCCAGTACAAAAAAAAAAAAAAAAAAAAATTATCATTTCAGATAGAAGCATCTTAACATTTCATGTGTATTTCTTATTTCACATTTGACCTCACTCATCCAATCTTCAAAGCAACTGATGTGCAATATCTTTTTCACGCTTTTTAGCTGCTTCATCTGAGTCTGAAGACTTCTAAGATCAAGTCTTCAAGTGATCATGTCCTGGAAATGTTGGATCCTTTTGTGTCTCTCCTCATAGATTGCCTGGGTTCCATGGATGTGAAGGTGAGCGTTGGTTTGCAGCCCATGTTGGAGCTCCCTCACAGGAGCCATGTCATGCAGAATTCTTGGAACTTATTTCACAACTCATGCTTTGTGAGATGGTAGAGCTTTGTGAATTGGTGATACTACGAACCACCACTGTTTTCTGAATAAGTTCCATTTGTTTGGATAGCTCTTAATATCTTTTAGAATGCTTCTAGGTACATCAATCATCTTATCATCACAATTTCATGAGGTGATTAAAATTGTCCCCAGACCAGTGATCGTCATCGTTGTTAACCACTGTCACTCTCATAAAGTGATCCTTCTGAACCTTACCATCCCTTACTTAGGCAGATATTCTTGACATTTCTGGGATTTGTTTGTTTTGTGATGCTAGGGATTAAACCCTGGGCCTCACATGGATGCCAGAGAAGTGCTGTACCTCTGAGCCACATCTCTAGTCCCAACATTTCTGGTTTATAGAGAAGAAAAAAACTAGGGCTAAGGTCTAGTTACAGTTTTAGAATGTGAACCTAAGTCTGTTGTACTCTAAATCCCACTTCTGTACTGTACCTTCAGAGGTGAAGATACTACAGGTTAATAACATCTCTAGAGTCACACAATAGTCAATTATAGAGCTGGGATTTAACATCCAGGTCTTTTAAACTGCCAACTCTCATCTGTGTTTTCATCTAATCCATTGCAATGTAGTCAGAGCAGCAGGATTATATTAGGTAGAGCTGGACTAGCTGATCCTGGGGATTGTAAGGTTTGACCTTCAAAGTTCATGTTTAAGCACATGGTTTTTTGTTGTTGTTGTTTTTTTTTTTAATATTTGTTTTTTAGTTGTAGGTGGACACAATAACCTTTATTTTATTTTTATGTGGTGCTGAGGATCGAACCCAGTGCCTCACACATGCTAGGCAAATATTGCTGAGTCATGTCCCCAGCCTCAAGCACATGGTCTTAGCACACTTTTTCTATATCCTTGTGCATAGTATTGAACCATATTAAATGACAGTTAATTGTTCCTATGCTTAATTTCTGATCCACCTATCTTTTTTTTTTTTTTTTTTTTTTTTTTTTTTGGTACCGGGGATTGAACTCAGGGGCACTTGACCACTGACATCCCCAGCCCGTTTTTTATATTTTAGTAGAGACAGGGTCTCACTGAGTTGCTAAGTGCTCGCCACGGCTGAGGCTGGCTTTGAACTCGTGATCCTCCTGCCTCAGCCTCCCAAGTGCTGGTTACAGGCGTGCGCCACCACGCCCGGCTGATCCACCTATCTTTTGAGATAGTTTCTCTTTATCTTTGTATTTATAATAACTAGTAGAGGGCTGGACTTGTAGCTCAGTGAGGAGCACTTACCTAGGGGGCAGAGTCCTGGGTTTAATTCCCAGCACCACAAATATTAATAACGATGCCTACAGTGCCATATATATATATATATATATATATATATGTTTGAATACACTCTACATTAACATTCCCAGGCTTAGTAGATAGAGTATATTGAAGTACCATTCTGGAAAACAGAAGAATCATTTAAAATGCATTTTTCAAAAAACAAACAAAAATCGCAAATTTATTTATTCAAATCAGCCACCTGTATAATCTACACAGCCTCTGGTGCCTTGTTGATGGATTTGGTCACTTCAAAGTTGACTGTTTATTATTTTGTTTTCTCAGGTGATCACAGGTGCTTTACAGTGTCTGATCTGGGTCTTAAGGTTCCCCCTGCCTTCCATAGAAAGAAAAGCAGGACAGCTGACGAAACGCCTTTTTCTTTTGCTGAAGAACTATGCTAAACTTGGGGCTGCCAGGGGCCAGAACTTCCACCTGGTGGTAAACTGTTTCAAGGTGAGGTGAATCAGTTGCACCTAGAAAAAGCCAAGACCTAGAGTAATATCAGAGTTAAGTTTTCCCCATTGCTCTTTGTGGCCTTGGTCTCAGAATTATTTCCATAATAATTTGCTAGTGCTTGAGAGTTAGTATCCTTTGTGAGAAAGCGTTGATATTGATGTTAATGTCAACTCATTATCATTTCACTGGATCCTGACATGTGGAGTGTGCTGTTAATTTCACTGTTGTTACTTGCAGTGTGTGACCATACTTGTAAAGAAAGTCAAATCTTACCAGATAACTGAAAAACAGCTTCAAGTTTTACTGGCCTACGCTGAAGAGGACATTTACGATACTTCAAGACAAGCCACTGCATTTGGTCTTCTAAAGGTATGGTGTCACTATAATCTTTGCTTTCACAGTTTGTGAGTCTGAGGTCCAATATTTAGAACAGTGGGGAACATACTCTTTTGACTAGTTGTAGACCACTGAAATTATGTAATTTATAAAGATTATTATGATTTTAATGGGTCAGTTACAAGCTAACGTATCTACTTAACAAAAATGTTTGAATACACTCTATATTAACATTCCCAGGGAATACTGTACAAATACAGGTACTCTACCAAATGCATGTTCTTTTTCGTTTGAAGTTATTTTGATTGCTTGAAAAGTGCCGACAGCTACTTTAACATCTAAAAGTACCTTCATCTATCTGCAGTAAAACACACGAAATGAATCTCTCTTTATATTTTAGGCCATTTTATCAAGAAAGTTATTGGTCCCAGAAATTGATGACATCATGAGAAAAGTGTCCAAGTTGGCAATTTCTGCACAAAGTGAACCTGCCAGAGTCCAGTGCAGACAGGTGTGTAGAAGGAGCTTATTCCCGAAGTAAAGGTTGGGTGGGCTCCACCTTAGAAGTTTATCTTTTAGTTTAGCTGTCAATATTAACTGAATTCTGAAGACCACTTTTTGTCATGTTCTTGCTATCCTCTGAGACTCAAGCCCATAGTGGAGTAGGTCAGAGAAAGCTTTCCTGAGGATTGACAGGTAAGCCAAAACTTGTAGAAGGGAAAATAAACACCTTTACATGAACAAGAGCTCACCTTGTTTGAGGAACTAAATGAAGGTTGGGGGAGGGAGCAGGGGAATCCAGGTTGGGCAGGATCTGGTGGTCTTTTTAAAGATTTAGGGCTTTGTTCTAAGAATAAGAAGAAGCTATTGAGAATCCTTAGGCAGTGGAGTAACACACTCAGATTTGTTCATACATTTGTTCATCTCTAATTTTTTGAATACATATCATACCCAAGAGGTAGATCATCTGAATTAGAAATATGCACTCAGGTTGAAGGAGGGTTTGGACCACTGAGAAGGTCAGTATGGAAAGGAAGAAATGTGTCTTTAGAAAAAAGTTGCTTGATTCCTTAAAGAAGGATGGCTAGCTTTTATTAAAACACTGTGTGCCCAGGAATTTACATATATGACCTCTATTTACAGCTAGCTACCCTTCAAAAGATTATTATCCACATTTTACAGCTAGGAAAAAAAAAGTAGACCTTGGAAAGTTAAATGATGTGCATTAGTTCTCACAATTTATTAATAAAGGAGACCAAATACTAATGGTTTTTAAATGAAGCCTCTGAGCACAGACTAGGCATGAAATTCTGGCACCGTCACACGAGCAAGTTACTGAAACTCTTCTGTGCCATCTTCATTATCTTCAATTGTAAAATGTGATATCACCACCTACTTCCTAAGGGAGTGAAGAGAATTAACCAAGAAACACTTAATGCAGTGCTTGGCACATACAATATCAGTGTTCATTTATTACCATGTTGTTATTCGTGTCAAGGGGAGATACAGGGTTGAACCACAGTCCTTACTCATTCGACCACCCTACCTGTCAGGTCAGCTTCTGATATATAAGTTGAGATTTGTAGTCTTAAACCACCATGGCAGTTGGGGGTCAAGACTTGACTCAGTCTGGGGTTGTAGCTCAGCAGTAGAGCGCTCACCTAGCACGTGTGCGGCACTGGGTTCGATCCTCAGCACCACATAAAAGTAAATAAATAAAATAGAGGTATCGTGTCCAAATACAATTAAAAAATAAATATTTTTAAAAATGTACTGGGTTCAATTCTCAGCACTATATATAAATATAAAGGTCTATTGAAGACTAAAAAATATTAAAAAAAAAAAAGACTTGACTCAGGCACATGGGACAGGACCCAAGAAGGGGCACAGCAGTTGACTTAGTAGGCAGAATTAGCTGGAGTCAGTTGGAAAGCCTGGTTGATGACCCTTTTGCAAGATTTTTATAGACTGCAAGTGTGTCGCAGAAAGCAGCTTAGGAAACAGGAATCCTGGAGTGACAGGATCTAAATGATCAACTATGTGATTTTTTTGTTCTAGGTTTTTCTGAAATATATTCTTGACTATCCCCTTGGTGAGAAATTGAGACCCAACTTGGAATTCATGCTCGCTCAACTGAAGTAAGCTGAACCATTTCTTATGCAGAGGCAAAAAGCCAGTTTCTTTTTTTCTTTTAGTATGGTGGCTGTCTTGAAAAGGACAAGCCTAAATACAATGGCACGTTCTCTGAAGATGCTGATGTGACTTTTTGGTTTGATTGTCAAGACATTGTGTCTGGCTTCATATGTCAGTTCTTTTAAGTTGATTTTCACTCAGTTTAATCTGACCATTGATTGTCAGTAAAGTCCACTGAGGACAGTGTTAAAAATCTAATAAAATTACATTTAAAAGAGCTCAGTAGCTTGATGAATATAAACATTAAAATTGAGCAAATGGAGCATTTTCTATTTCTAAGAAAAAAGACTTACACCTATATGTAATATTTTTAACTTAAAAAATAAGTTTAGAAGATACTAATAGTTCATCTAATGTTCTTGCCCTAGTTATGAACATGAGACTGGGAGAGAGTCCACCTTGGAAATGATCGCCTATCTCTTTGACACATTTCCTCAGGTACTATAAATCACAAAGACAAACCCTTCAACTGTTTGCCCATGATCCCTGGAAGCCCTGGGCTTTTCCTTGTGGGAAAGCAGTAGTAGTAATTCTGTTCCTAGTAAGCTCATCAGTGCCTCTTTTCCTGTAGGGACTGCTCCATGAAAACTGTGGGTAAGGACAAGCCTAAATACAATGGCACGTTCTCTGAAGATGCTGATGTGACTTTTTGGTTTGATTGTCAAGACATTGTGTCTGGCTTCATATGTCAGTTCTTTTAAGTTGATTTTCACTCAGTTTAATCTGACCATTGATTGTCAGTAAAGTCCACTGAGGACAGTGTTAAAAATCTAATAAAATTACATTTAAAAGAGCTCAGTAGCTTGATGAATATAAACATTAAAATTGAGCAAATGGAGCATTTTCTATTTCTAAGAAAAAAGACTTACACCTATATGTAATATTTTTAACTTAAAAAATAAGTTTAGAAGATACTAATAGTTCATCTAATGTTCTTGCCCTAGTTATGAACATGAGACTGGGAGAGAGTCCACCTTGGAAATGATCGCCTATCTCTTTGACACATTTCCTCAGGTACTATAAATCACAAAGACAAACCCTTCAACTGTTTGCCCATGATCCCTGGAAGCCCTGGGCTTTTCCTTGTGGGAAAGCAGTAGTAGTAATTCTGTTCCTAGTAAGCTCATCAGTGCCTCTTTTCCTGTAGGGACTGCTCCATGAAAACTGTGGGATGTTTTTCATTCCTCTTTGTCTAATGATGGTGAATGATGACTCTGCTGTGTGTAAAAAGATGGCATCCATGGCAATCAAATCCTTACTCAGTAAAATTAGCCTTGAGAAAAAAGACTGGTTATTTGATATGGTTGTTTCCTGGTTTGGAGCAAAAAAGGTTAGTGTTGCTTTTAGTCATAGTTCAACAAGTCTGTACTTCAAATAAAAATGCATATTATATATTGTAGAACTGGCTTATCCCAAATACCTTTATTTGTATCTGATTATGCAAATAATATATTCTCAAAGTTTCAGAAAGTGTAAGAAAGTATAGAAAGTTAACATTGAAATCACTTGTATTCCTACTGCATTATTATTGCTAGCAAAGCACTCTACTGCATGAATATAATCATCATTTACTTAACCAGACCCTATTGGTGAATACCTTTGTTTCCAGTTTTGCTTATTCATTTTCTGGATATAATTTTTATTACTCTGTCTACTTATTGACTGTGCCACCATCATCACTAGCCCATCTTTGGAATATAAATATGTCTTATGTTAATGAGTAGTTTATTGCATATCTGTATAATTGAGGGTTAGGGGTTGGGAATGAGACCTCTTTCCATTTCTTTTTTCTTTTTTTAATGGAAAAATGTGTATCAAAATAACTCAGTGGGTAAGTGCCTTTTTCCTAATTTTATTCTTGGGTGTGAAGATTGCTTCACTTCTGTTTGTTGACCATGAAAACACTATATTTTATTTATTCTGGCATCAAAAAGGTTTCTTATTGTCTGATTGTTGACATAATGCCCACCTTCATTTTTTAATTTTGGAAACAGCTTCCCAAGTTAATAGTATTGACACTCACTTGTGGTGGTTTATTTTTGGTAGAGCTTAAATAGACAACTTGCTGCCCTGATCTGTGGCTTATTTGTGGAAAGTGAAGGAGTTAATTTTGAGAGAAGACTTGGAAATGTTCTTCCTGTAGTTGAAAAGGAAATTGATCCTGAAAACTTTAAAGATGTAAGTAATTTGTTAGGGAATAAAAATTTCTGCTGATTTTTATAAGAAAGTTGTACTTGCCAGGGGATAACTAGTAGATTAAATAGCTTCTTATTTAATAAAAGTAAGAATTTAGTGCAATTGGAACTTCTTTTTAAGATGGGGGTAAAAGATTCTCAGCTCAGCGTCTAGTAACATTTTTGGTTGTCATAGTTGGAGGGTGGTTGCTACTGACATAATAGTGGAAGGTAAAAGCCAGGGATGCTGCTAAACATCCTAGTCAAGTGATAGCCCCTATAGCAAGGGATTATCTGGCCCCAGAATGTCTGTAGTGCCTTGGTATGGATTTACATGCTGACACAAACACGTATCCCAGGTACTTCGGGTTGTTGTTTTACATTTATATACATTCACCCCATATTTAGATCATGGAGGAGACTGAAGAAAAAGCTGCAGATCGCCTGCTCTTCAGTTTTCTCACGCTGATAAGTAAACTCATCAAGGAATGTAATTTTATTCAATTTACCAAGCCCTCTGAGACTTTGAGTAAAATCTGGAGTAAGTATTTCCTTTTTAGTTAAATCTAAAAACACATTAGGCTGGGCATGGTGGTGCACACCTGTAATCCAAGCAACTTAGTAGGCTGGGACAGGAAGATCGCAAGTACAAAGCCAACCTCAGCAACTCGTGAGGTCCTAAGCAACTTAGCAAGACCCTGTCTCAAAATAAAAAGGGGCTGGGGATATGGTTAGTGGTTAAGCACCCCTGAATTCAATCCCTGGTATAAAAAAAACAGTTGTGACACAATTATTGAAAATAGATTTGGGAAATTAGAATAGGAACACTTCAAGAAATAGATAGGAGGGGAAAAGCCCATGAGAAAAAAAAATGTGAAAGATCCCATCAGATTGATAATGGTAAAAATGTTTCTTTCAAAAATAATATATATATGGTAGAGTGCTCGCCTAGCACGACCCGGGTTCGATCCTCAGCACCACGTACAAATAAAAAATGCATTGAATAAAAAAAAAACGCATTAAATGTACAACTAAAGCAAATAAATAAAAATATTTAAAAAAAAAATAATAATATATATACAGATTGATAATAGTCAAAATGTTTCTTTCAAAAATAATATATATATGTATTACTTCATGTAACACATTTCATTTATAAAAGAATGTTAATTGTCAGATAATATAAGGACAAATTCTCCAAGTTCTGCTTGATGATAATTTGGTATATATTTTCCCCCTTCCTCCTTTTGCTCCTCCTCTTCCTTCCTCTGCACCCCCCCCCAGCTTTATTAATGTATAATTGACATGTAAGAATTATATTTGCCATATATAGAATGATGTTTTGAAATACATATACATGTACACATATATTTCTATCCAGTCTTTTTGTTAAATAGTTATGATTTTTTCAGAAAGGTTGCATAGTTCCATATAAAACTTTTATATGCTATTTGTACTCGAGTAAGCATGTTAGTATGCCACAGTTCACTTCCTAGCTGTCCTTTCTTTCTTTCTTTTTTTTTTTTTTTTAATATTTATTCATTTGCTTTTTTTAGTTGTACACAATGCATTTATCTTTACGTGGTGCTGAGGATCGAACCCAGGCCGCGCACATGCTAGGCAAGTGCTCTGCCGCTGAGCCACAACCCCAGCCCCTAGCTGTCCTTTTCAATAGCCATCATGCAAATATGCCATAATTTACTAAATCATCTCACTTGTATGATGCACTTAAGTACTATATCACTCTCCGACTCCGGATTTTTCATTGAATACACTACATTTCAATTAGTTCTTGATTTAAGGACCAGAAACTGTGATCCTGTGAGAAATAACATAATTTAACCAGATGTGGTGACATATGCCTGTAATCCCAGTGACTCGGGCTGAGGCAGAACCATTGCAAGTTCAAGGCCAGACTCAACAACTTAGCAAGACCCTGTATCAAAATAAAAAGGACTGGGGATGTAGTTCAGTGGTAAAGTACCCTGGGTTCAATCCCTAGTACCAAAAAAAAAAAGAGAAATCCTGCTTGAGTCTGGCTCCACTGAGACATGGCCAGATTGTTACAAAAATTTATACAAAATATAAATAACATATTCATGAGATATAGTAGTATAGGCTAAAACTGAAACATGGCATGATTAATCCATCCCATTCACAACACCTACATTATAAGACTTTTCACTATATTTTCCAAGAGTGTGTACCCTAATGCTGAAGAACTATGTGCTCCGAGATCAGACTGAACTGGGGCCCCGGCCACTCTCTGCCCATGGCATTGACACTTGGCCTCTCTGGACATCCATTTCCTCATGTTAGATTGGAAATGACAGTCCTATCCTCACAGAACTGTTGTGAGGCTCTAAATAAGGTAAGGTATGTAACAGTTTGCTCTGTGCCTTGCACAGAGAAAATATTCATGAAGGATATCTTTCTGCACATCTACTTTGAACCACCAATTTCACTATTATATATATTTTTACATTAGTCGCTTCAGAAAATGTAATGTTAAATGCCGTCTTCTCTCCCTGAATCTGAAACTAGTCTGTGTGGAACACAGTCTGTGCATAAGCTTAGGCATGTCTTTTTAGTGTCATTTACCACACAGGGAGTTTCCTAGTTGTTTCAGTATCTTTTTGCCTCATTTCTCCCTATCTCCTAGTGGTCTTCTGGGAAACATGGACTATTTTTGGCCATCTTTGGTTATTCATTCCAAGCACATAATATGTGCCCAAATCAGTCATATTTGCCACCCAAGAATCATAAAAGCTGTGCAGCATTTAAGAATGCATTCTGGTTCCCCTAGGTCATGTGCACTCTCACCTGAGACACCCACACAACTGGGTGTGGCTCACAGCAGCCCAGATTTTTGGATTGCTCTTTGCTTCTTGCCATCCAGAGGAGCTTATTCAAAAATGGAATGCCAAAAAGACTAAAAAGAAATTCACAGACCCTGTAGCAATCAGGTTTCTAACAGGTGATCTTGAACAGAAGGTAAGGTTTCTTTCTCTAAAACCTTTTCCTTGCCTTGTTACCTCTGAAATGTTCGCTCTGGTTCTGGGAACATATTGGTGTTGGCCCTTGGGAGAAACTCCTCCAACTGACAACATGTTGCATATGTGAATCAGTAATTGTTAATAACTGGAGAGGGGTTACCCTCAGATAATTTTTAAATCATCAGTCTAATCAAACTTGTGATTATTTAGCTTGTCCATCTTTCATTGTGTGTCTGTTATTAACATTGGAAAATTAGATTAACTGTCCTGCCTTCATAATCTTGTTGCTGGCTAAATGAGATGATGTTCATAAAAGATGTTATGTAGGGACCATGTTATATCTGTTTCTTGATTCCTAAAGACCTAGCACAGTGTGGCTCATAGTGAGAATTCCATAAATAATGAATAAACAGAAGATGGAAGGGGAAAGAGAAGAAAAAAATACTGGAATGTTGCAAAGTATTCTCATAGTTTTAGGGAATTAGACTATTAGTGTTTGGTGGGGGAAGGGGACTAAAATGTTTAGGGCAGGGGCAGGTAGAAGGGAAAAATTACATAATTTCTGGTCATGAACCTTTTCTGTCCAGCTGTATACAGATTGTCAGGCAGAACAAAATCGAGTACGTCCGTTGCATTATGGTCAATTTTTTTTCTTGATAATCAGAAATGTTATGTTTGCCAATGACCATTTCTCTCCACAGATGAAAAGTATCTCTCTAGCCTCTTGCCATCAGTTGCACTCCAAATTCTTGGATCAGTCTCTAGGAGAGCAGGTAAGAATTACAGTCCTCCAAGTTTAACAGAAAGCATCCTACTATTCTACCAGTCTAGGAATATGTTTACATTTGTTACTTTGTTTTTTGCTATTTTAGTTCTTGGCAGATTTCACAAAATATAGACATATGCTCAAGTAAGTGTTCAGTAATACACAAAAGTTTCGCCAACTCTGAGGACTATGTTGGGGCAACTCATGGTTCCATTTACAATTCCCAATAAAGATGATACAATGAGAGGTAGGCTATTAATCTAGCCTTCACATCTATACTCTACTTTGTGACGAAAGCTTTAAGGGGCACTGATTAGTTGATTATTTTTCTAGAAAAAGTATAATATTGAGTTTCCTCCCTTTATCTCCCCTAAAGGGAAAGCAATAATATTCATGCTACCGTGTGACCTAAGGATTGTCCATCCTTAAGAGAAGCAAGTGAGTTATCCCATCATAAAGTCTGCCAGGTGCAGTGGCACACAGCTGTGGAATCCCAGCAGCTCAGGAGGCTGAGGCAGGAGGATCACCAGCCTTAGCAATTTAGCAAGGCCCTAATCAATTTAGCTAGACCCTGTCTCAAAATTAAAATAAAAAGGGCCAGGGATGTGGCTCAGTAGTTAAGCACCCCTGGATTCAATTCCTGGTATAAAAAAAAAATTTAAAAATGTATTTTCATATTATAAAATGTAAATTCAGAGAAGACACTTATGAATATGCAGTATGTTGCTATGGAATAGTCTACTACTGCTTTTATTTTTACCTCTTTTTTGATAGAGCATTTGGGCTGGTAGATCATAAGTCAGCACCACTTATCCCATGGCCCTTGACCATGTCCCTCATGCATCACCATGGGCAAGATGGAGCCTTGCAGATTCAGTGCAGTAGGCATTAGGCATTGGTCAATGCTTTTATCTGAAGAATAATCTCAGGTGGCACATCATGAACACTAACACTTACGTTACATTTTCCAGTGAAGATACAACATGCTTCATCATGTGGCAGGCTCACAGAAGGAATGGATAGCTAGTCAGTAGGTGGCAAAATGGAGCCATCAAAATCCTGCCAGGGTTCATATCGGGTCAGATCTCACAAAGAAGCAGTTTTTATAGTGACTGGTAGACCATAGAGAGGAAGAGATTTATAGGATAAAAGAAATTAGGAATTTTAGATGATCATGAATCTTAGGGTGAATTAACAAAGTAACTGCCACAGGATAAGAAAGCCACCAAACCTGGGCTGTATTCACAAGGACCAGGCTTCCAGAAGAAGGAAATTATTATCTTGACATTAATGTGTGTGTTACTGGGGATTGAACCCAGGAGCACTCTACCACTGAGCTATAGCCCTTTTAATTTTTGAGACAAGTTTCCCAGGCTAGCCTCTAACTCAATCCTCTTGCCTCAACATCCCAAGTGCTGGGATTACAGGTGGGCACAACTGTGCCCAATTTGGCATTAATTCTCAATGGCTAAGTTAGTCTTGGCAGTGTGTGGAGGTTCTGACAAATATGTGTCAGGGAACTTTGACACAGCACATCTAGCAGAACAGCCAGGATGGTCAAGGAACCCAACCTAACTTGTTTTCTTCCCTCACATAACGGCTGTGAAATACCTACATTAGAGATTTGATAGAGGTCACAGCTAGGAGGTAAAGGAATGGTCCCATTGTATTAAGATCAAAATCCTAATGATTAGATGGGAGTTGAGGTCAATAAGAAATTGGCCTTGAATTCTAAAGATCTTTGAATCCTAACTGGCCACTCCCTTTGTATTTGGGTAAGTCATGTAATAACTCCAAACTTGGCTTTCTCTCCAGTTAATAGTATCTGGCTAAGATGTTTTGCAGTTGAATTGGAATACTATATATTAAGCAACTAATCAGCTGAGCCAGGGGCACAAGCCTGTAATCCCAGCAACTTGGAAAGCTGGGACAGGAAGATCCCAAGTCTGAGGCCAGCCTCAGCAATTTAGTGAGACCCTGTCTCGAAATAAAAAATAAAGGCTGGGGGGGCTGGGGTTGTGGCTCAGTGGCAGAGCACTCGCCTCGCACGTGCGCGGCCCGGGTTCCATCCTCAGCACCACGTAAACATAAATGCATTGCATTGTGTACAACTAAAGTAAATAAATAAATATTAAATAAATAAAGGCTGGGGATGTAGCTCAGTGGTAAAGGGCCGCCAGGTTAAACCCCAGTACCTAAATAAATAAAAATAAAGCAAGTAATCAGTTAATACTGTTATTTCTACATGGAATGGTTGAAAGAATCTGATGAAAGTTGGGATGAAAGCTTTCTTTTAAAATGTAAATGACTTGGTCATGCACAATGGCACACACCTGTAATCTCAGCAACTCAGAGAGACCCTGTCTCTAAATACAATTCATAAAAAGAGCTGGGGATGTGGCTCAGTACCCCTGAGAGTTCAATCCCCAGTACAAAAAAAAATTCAAATAGCTGATCCATAGGAAATCTTTTATTTATGTTGTATGTTGTATGACCTTAAGGCACACACAAAACTAGCCAACGGGATGAAAGTCACATGGAAATTAATTTGGAAGAACTATATGGAAAAACAAGTATTGTCAAAAAAGAGCCATCATCAGTTTAATACTTCAGTACCCAGTTTGTTTATATTTTCTAATTGTAGAATGCCTACTTTAGCTCATGCTCTACAAAAAGCATATTTGTTTCAAAATCTTAATTCCTCCCTCCCCTCTTTTTTAAAGGTTGTTAAGAATTTGTTGTTCGTAGCCAAAGTCTTATATTTACTAGAACCTGATTCTGAGGATAAACACGGTGAGCTAAAAGAAGACCTGGAAGAACATGAAGCTTTAGGAGATGGTGTGGCTAGAGAGGCGACAGAATATGAGGCCTGCACACGTGGAAAGGTAGAGCCTGACAAAGAAGAGAAGGAAGAGCCCAGCAAGCCAGCCACACTGCTGTGGCTGATCCAGAAGTTGTCCCGGATGGCCAAATTGGAAGCTGCTTATTCACCGAGAAATCCCTTAAAGGTATGACAGGATAATTGAAGTAGTCTTTTTTTTTTTTTTTTTTTTTTTTTTTTTAATTATGTTAGGTATCCGAAATCTCCAGGAATTTTCCTTTTTGAACCTAAAATGACAGCAATAACATCCACCCCAAAGTATACTGAATACTTTTCTAAATTTCTCTCTGTATTTGTGTGGCTGTGTTAAAGAGAAACATTTAAAGGGAAAAAACAATCTTGACTTTCAGAGAACATGCATCTTTAAGTTCCTTGGTGCTGTAGCAGTGGACCTTGGGGTAGACAAGGTAACGCCCTATCTGCCAATGATCATAGCTCCGTTGTTTCGAGAACTGAACAGCACTTATTCAGAGCAAGGTAACCCTGCCACTTCTTTTCTCCTGAGTATTTTTATGCTTGGATGCCTAACTTCTCCTCGAGGCCCCCCTTCCTCCTTTTTGTTCTCTTTCCCTTTCAGAATTTAAGACAGGACACTTGCAAGACAATAGCAAGCAAATAAGCATCTCTGTATTGTATTTGATGTCCCTCTTCTGTGCTTTCTCATGTCTAAGCATGAATGTTTCCCTAGTAAAAGCTTTGTTTTACTTCTAAGCATAGGTTAAATAGTCAAAGAAAACTGTCATTTGAGATGGTTCTGAACCTCATAACACTGTGAACCAATAATAAAGATGTTTATTACATTCTCAAAAATTATGAGGCAAAAATATATACCATTTTTGTATGAAAGTTTTTAAATATAATTTTAACATTTGCCATTTTCTTCTTTTTTCTTGCCTGGTACATTTATTCTATTCCCTTAACCGATCCCTGTTGTTAATAATAGGAAAAGAGGGGATTCTGTGTTGGAAAAAGGAGAAAGTAGATGTTAAGAGCTGAAAAATTAATATAGTAAATATCAAATCAGGAGCTTTTTTAGACCTGCAACCATGATAGAAAGTTTTCCTTGCTCTAATTGTGAGGAAAGCAGCAATGCTGAAGGTGGAGGCTGCTCACAGCCAGGTTTAGAGTCTGCTTTGGTTGAAGCAGCCATCATGTACTGAGCACCTAATATATGCCAGGCTCTGGGGCTTCAGCAGTGCAAAGGGACTGATGTTTGCAGTCTAACATACAAGTCCTGAGTTTTCCTGAAATTAATATGAAATGTCTGGGTTATCTGTATTAGGGGGAGAGGGAGCAGAAAAAGAGTAGGAGAGCACCGTCTTCTGTCAGCTTTTCAGTCTCTAATCCCCCCAAAAAGGTTTTCATGGGCAGAGCTAAGCTTCTATGACCCATGAATTAGAGAAAGGGCTAGAGAAGCAATCTTAACCTCTCCCTGCATCTGCACAGAGCTGAACAGGTTCACAAAAATAATCCAAAATATTGTCAAGTTCTCAAATTCATTGTCTTTAGAGCCTGCTGGGAAGTGGGCCTCATGGTCCCTAGTTTCTTATTGCCTTTGGATGAGGTGGCGGATGGGAAGGCTGTGTTTCCATCTCGGAAAGGCAGGGGCCATTAACAGCGTGAACTGCTGTTAATGCTGCAGCAGTTAATAATAATGCCACACATTTAAATACTGTACTTTGTTGATTTTGTTGACATTCAACTGTGTCATTTTCCATATGACTGTCTCTAACCATATTCTCTGTGTTCAAGTAGATCCTTTGCTGAAGAATCTATCTCAGGAAATAATAGAATTACTCAAAAAGATGGTTGGACTTGAGAGCTTCTCATTAGCCTTTGCCTCTGTACAGAAACAGGCTAATGAGAAAAGAGCACTCCGGAAAAAGAGGAAGGCTCTGGAGGTGAGTTTGCTGTTTGAGAAAATGGCTTGTTTGCTGGGCTTAACCATTTTTAACCAGAGGTATGTACACTTGTGTCATGCTTACCCAGAAGAGGAATGAGGATTTGAGAGGTAGAAACTTGATAACTAGAGTTCCGTATTTTCATTAATGGGCATGTACTGCATTCACAATGTTTAAACGTGAACATAATGGCTCCTTTGGGGAATTTGTTTAACTTGGGGGACTGGTTTAATGTGTACTTTAAAAGTAACAAAATTTCTGTTCTCTTTTCAAGTTTGTAACTAATCCTGATATTGCTGCCAAGAAAAAGCTGAAGAAACATAAAAATAAAAGTGAAGCAAAGAAGAGAAAGATAGAGTTCCTGCGCCCAGGCTATAAGGCCAAGAGACAAAAAAGCCACAGCCTGAAAGATTTAGCAATAGTGGAGTGAAGGCTCCCCTGTCCTGTTCATAGTCTCAGTTCACCTCAAAACATGAACTTTCTGGTATATTTTGCTGGGCTGAAATCATAGCAGATTTTATTAAGTTAAACTCTGACACAGACTGTAATATATAGTTTAATGTAACCATGGTCATTTTTTAATTAAAATGTTTAATACTACTACTGTTATCTTCATTATCTAAAAGCATGTGACACCACATGATAGTTTAAAGCAGTTTTTTTTTTTAATAGAAAGTTTTAAATAGCCAGAAAAAAATGTAGCAGGAATCAATAAAACCATATTTGCAGTACTTTTATGGAGAATATATAAAGCTTTACCAAAAGGCATTAAGAACGAGCTACACAAGTAGAGAAATACAGCCATGTTCATGGATAGGAAAATCTAATACAAGATGCTAGTTCTTCCCAGGTCAGTCCCACTGATTAAATGTACACTGGATCAAAAACCCAAGAGTTCTTCATGTTAACCTAATTAATCTGATTCTCTAAAATTTATATGGAAGTCAAGACAACCATTAAAAAAAAAGGATACAATAAAGGTCTTACCCCACAGATACCAAAAAGACGTGAAGTGCTATCCATAGAAGAAATGTATAAGTCTTATTCATTAAAAGTTAAGAAAATGAAAAGATACACAGGTAGGATATGGCATATACCGTATTCTGCCGAAGGATTAGTAGTGCCCACACTAGACAATGACTACATATGAATCAACAAAGATTATCCAGTAGGAAAAAGTGGCAAGAAAGAAATGGATATTGCATAAAAGAAGAATATAAATGATCCTTTAACAATTAACTGACATGGCTATATCAGTTCTTAAATATTTAAATACCCATTGGTAAATATTTGTTGCCTTGAGACACCCAAGTACCACTCCTTGCAATTTGTCCCTAGAATCTGTATCTCCACACAAGGATTAATATCAGGACTTGTTGGGGGAGGGTGTCTTTTTTTTTTTCCTCTTAAACTAGGTAACGAATTCAAGGGTGCTCTACCAATGAGCTAATCCCCAGCCCTTTTTTATTTTTTAAGACTGGTTCTCACTATAATTTCTGGGGCTGGCTGCAAACCTGCAATCCTCCTACCTCAGACTCTTAAGTGGTGGGATTATAGGCACGAACCACTCCTGGCCAGAAAATGCACATTAACACTAGAATGACATTCTATTTTTCAATTTATCAGACTCATGAGCCTGCCAATACCAAGTGGTAGCAAGGACAGTGGAGCATCTGGAACTCATAAACCATTTGGAAAATAATTTAGCTCTAGCTTATAAACCTGAAGATGAGTACACTCCCAACTCAGCAGCAGCAATTCAACCCCTAAGACAAACTTAGAGCCATGGATCTGAAGAAGATAGGACTCAGAAGCAATTCAACTACCTCCACAACAAGAGAATAGAGTTGAATATCTCTGTAATAAACTCAGGAATGCAGATCTGGACATGTATACATATGTACATATATAAAGTATAGAGAAAAATGGGAATGATTTCAAAAATTTCGGCATAGTGTATTTATGAGAAAACAGGATTGAAGCACATGATGTATGGTGACAGGGGGCTTAGAATGTTCTTATTTGGTGTTAGTTTCTAAGTCTGCATATTTCACTACCTGCAACTACATTATTTTGTAGTTATAAAATATTAAATTTTATAATAAAAATATTTCAGGGCTGGGGTTGTAGCTCAGCGGTAGAGCACTTGCCTAGCACGCGCAAGGCCCTGGATTCAATCATGGGCTTAATATTTACAACTAAAAAGCCATACTTAGAGGAAGCTGAACTAGCTGTTGTTCAACCACTTGGCATCTTTTGCCTTGCTATATATTTGATATAAAAACAAATTCCTTAGTACCCCATGTATCTGAAGTCAAAGGGAAAGAAGAATCTATCCTATGTGCCAGGCACTTGGCATATACTTTAATTCTCATAGTACCCCTGTGGGATTTCTAAAATCAAACATGATAGATGATAGAATCATGATTACAACCTCAAGTTTATGCACTTTGTAAGTTATAATTATGAAACTGTAATACAATATGTAGCATAAGAATCAACTGTTCTAACACTTTCATCTATGTTTTGGTGAAGTTTGTGTTTCAAACAGGAGTTCTCTTCTAAAGGGTTTGCAGTGTTTCAAAATGATAAGCATAGGACATCTTGGAAGACAGATCTAATTAATTACTTCTAATTGATGTAAAGTCCATGTATTTGCTTTCATAAAAATTTTAAAACTCCGCCTGTAATCCCAGCACTTGGGAGGCTGAGACAGGAGGATCACGAGTTCAAAAGCCAGCCTCAGCAATGGCGAGGCACTTAGCAAGTCAGTGAGACCCTGTCTCTAAATAAAATACAAAAAAGGGCTGGGGATGTGGCCCAGTGGTTGAGTGCTCCTGAGTTCAATAACCAGTACCAAAAAAAAAGAAAAAATTTGAAACTCAAAAATCAAAATACTAGCCGGGTGTGGTGGCACAAACCTATCATCACAGCAACTTGGGAGGGTGAGGCAGGAGGATCATGAGTTCAAAGCCAGCCTTAGCAACTTAGGGAGGCCCTAAGCAACTCAGTGAGACCCTGTCTCTAAATAAAATATTAAAAAAGGCTGGGTATGTGGCTCAGTTTTTAAGTGCCCCTGGGTTCAATCCTTGGCATTGAAATAAATAAAACTACTAAACATCAAAAGGAACACATATATCAGGATACTGAACACATCTTTTTTTAATCAATAAATATTTATTGAATGCTACTATATGCCAGGTGCACCACACTAGATGCAAGGAATACTAACAGTAAATTAGATATGGTCCCTGCCCTCACAGAACTTATATTTCCAGTTTAAAGTGCATGTCAGGTTTTCAAGATAACAGAAGTAATTCCACCACTTGATTTCTCATTCTTTTAGTGAGATCACAACACAGCACAACTACCAACCAGAAATATAAAATATAATGGCAGAGGTGAAGGAAACCTTCGGTTATCATCTCTCCAAGTCTCATTTTACAGAAATAAAACTAAAGGGTAGCCATTTGCACCTACAGCTTCATTCTAATTTCAAGTGTGATGCTTTTGCCATTACAAACCAGGCTTCTCACACACACACACACACAAAAAAATATCTGGATATATTTTGGAAATATCAATATTTGAACCCTAGTAGCATATCTATGCAGTTATTCCATGTTAGATAAAGATTTTAATCCATATTAAAATTAGTATAACCCTCTTTTATCTCATTCTTTATTATAAACCAGAGGAATCAGAATCATCCAAGAGCTAGGACAGACTCATGCCCTCAGAATTCAATTTGGCAGGCCCTTATTCCCCTCTACTTCTATTTTTTACACTGTTCCTGAACTGCTGGGGAGTACTTAGGCCATTGAGCATAAGCCTGGCACCTCAGGGTAATAAGTAAACTAGTCTAGCATTTCCCAGTCATGTGCCATTGACCAGAAGAGGTCCCAAGTATAAACTGCATAAGTGCAATTTTCTTAACTGACAAATTTGTATCCCACTATTTCAACTATGGGTACATTCTGATGGGCCATAAAGTACCAGGTATCATACTGAATAGGAGGGATATAAATATGAAAAAGACAAGTCTTTGTCCATCAAAGTGAGTTAATAGTTACATTAGAAACACCTGTGCCTGGAGGAAAATAGTCTCCAAAAAAGGATTTCAAAGAGACCAAATTAAGAATGGGTATTGGGGGAAGGAGGGGGAGAGGAATCCTGCAGGTGAAAAAAAAAGAAAGCTGCATTCACTTGCAGTGAGAGAATGCCTCTAAATTTGAGGGAAAGAAACCAGAGGCCAACATCTGGAAAGATGATGAGAACCATGAAATGAACCACTAGTATTCTTGAAACTTGGGGGCACAATGGTATTAAATCTTTTTTGTTTTGTTTTTGTTTGTTTTGGTAGTTCTGGAGATTAAACCCAGGGCCTTGTGCATGCTACACAGTACTCTACCCCTGGGCTACATACCCCCAGCCCTTTCATTTTGCCCAGACTGGCCTCAAACTTGCCATCCTCTTGCTCAACCTCCTGAGTAGCTGGAATTTCAGGCATGTGCCACTGCACCCAGCTTAAGCTCTTTATGCCAGCACCTGCTTTTTAAATGCTGGTTGTCCAACTTAAGTGAAAAGAACTCTCCCCAATTTTAATAATTGCTATGAAAGAGCTATATCTACCATTGTCACACTAGTTGATCCTGTCATGGACTGAGTAGTTTGAAAAGTTTCTTTGAACAAGCTTTTTTTTAAAAAAACCCACAGCCTAGTAGTAAATCTAATTTTTAAAACCAAGAATGTGTAGTTTCTCCCTTTAGAACCAATAAGATTTTTACTTTTAACCAATTTATACATCCAGTTAACAGGTAGATAAATGAAAGACAGTAAAACACATCTTTTATAATGCTTCTGAAAATAAATTTTTAAAATTTCCTTTAATGTGAATTTTTTTTATTATGATGTAAATTCCATCAAATATACCCATTTAGGATTGTTTTTACTGTCACTGATCAGTTTTACAAGTATAGACAAATTTATGACATTATTTTAAATGTTCTGCAACTAATTAGCACAATTTTAAGAGTTAGCTTATCTGTATTGTCAATGTTCACATTTCTAGAAATATGTAGCACAATTTATGAAACAAACTTCTGACCCAGAAGTTTTACTTTGAGCCCTATTCCCACACCTCACTAGTATGTGGCCTTGGACAAGCCAATGTATTAGCACTGTAGGTCCACATTCATGAAGTGAAAACATTACAGTCTGTCTCACCTACCTCACAGGGTTCCCTTATAAACTGATTAGGTCAGCATACATAAAGCTCTTAACAACTATAAAGTACTATAAAGTGACAATTACAGATAAGTCAATGAAGTTAGTCAACAAAATATTCATGCCTATAATCAAAAACTTTTAAGTGAAACAGTTTACTATAAAGTGATCAGCTAAACAAATGAAGATTATATTATACATACTGTGCTAGTCCTAGCCTACTCTCTGGAGTCTAATCTTTGGAAAGACTTAATTCATTTTAAGGAAGAAAAAGATCTGAGTTAATATATGTGTTAGTGTTTACACAAACAAGATGCAACCACTAATTCAAAAATAGGCGGCTTTTCCCCGAAGAAGAGTACATTCTTTAATAGAATTGTATTTGAATAAAGAGAGTGCATTCTTTAATAGAACTGTATTTGAATAAGAATTCCATACAAATAGAATATATACCTTAACACAAGAAAGCAAGGAAAGAATGTTTTTACATTACATAGATATTCAGATGATTCAATCAAGTTACCCCTCCAACCAAATACTTATTTTTTGTATTTATTGTGAACTTTGCAGTCAGTTCTGTATATGCCAACAATAGTGTAGTTTCAACATTTAGTGATATGAAGCACACCTGTTTCCAAAAAGAGAATGTGATGCAGCCTTCATTTCAGAGGAGCTGAAGTGACTGAATTACTGTCTGCTTTTTAATGTTTCAACTAACCTGTGAAGAGAAAATGAAGTTTCATAAAATTAATTTTCAGGTGTAAAGCATGAACATTTAGAATTTTACAATGGAGGTAGATTCCAAAGCACATAAAATGATGAAGGCTAACAAATTAGAAGGAGGCTATAGACCCAATTTTCATGAAGGTCATGTAAGCTTTGACTTTGTGATTTGCACAAATAATAAAAAAAGACCAAACACCTATTTTCCAGGCTGCTACTACTGTTGGGCTAAGTGGATGATTCAGAGGTGGAAACTAGTCTCATTCCTCAAGAGGAATGTGCATCCAATGAACAGATGCACAAATCAAACAATTACAAGTTAGTGTAACAAGTACTATGTCACTGATCTCTAACAAGGTCATCTAACAACATGTGGAAAGGTATGGGAATGGAGATAAATCAGGAATGATTCTTGAAGAGAAAGAGAGCTGGATTTATCTAAATAACTATAATCAGGTAGATATGGCTGAAATAAAAGCAGATGCACATGAAAACCAGTGAGAGAAAAGGCTGGGAGAACCTGTGTGATAAGCTGCCTAAGATGGCTTCTGGAAACACAATACTTGCCATTCCATTGCCTCATCAAGGCCAGTGCCTTTAGTTGCTGATGTTTTGAATATCTGCCATTTTCGGTCCTTCAAGGCAGGTAACCCAAGTGAGTTTGCCATTTCTGAGGGAGTCATAGCCTGCTCCATGTCTTGCTTATTTGCAAACACCACTAAAATGGCTTTTCTCAGCTCTTCTTCCTAAATAAAATGGAAGATATTTAATTTAATCAATTTGCTCCCTTGAGTTTATGGAAAAAATACCAAAAATTACATTACTTTAAAAGTATATATTTACTAATTAGTATATAATGTTTATTATAAATTATTTGAAATTACAGAAAAATACAAAGAAAGAAGCTTCAATCCATAATCCTACCTCCCAATCGCCATGGTTAACATTTTGGAGTATTTTCTACTAGTACTGTGTTCTACAGATATTTAGTTTACTTAGTTAATACATTTTCACATTTAAATCACATATAGTTCTTTTTCTTTTTGTGGTACCGGGGAATTGAACTCAGGGGCCCTTGACCACTGGGCCACATCCCCAGCCCTTTTTTGTATTTTATTTAGAGACAGGATCTCACTGAGTTGCTAAGTGCCTCGCCATTGCTAAGGCTGGCTTTGAACTTGCGATCCTCCTGTCTCAGCCTCCCAAGTGCTGGGATTACAGGCATGCGCCACCTCGCCCAGCTAAGATCACATATAGTTCTACACCCTGCTTTAAAAAAGTAAACATTATGAATCTTTCTCCAAACCATAAAATTTTTTCAAAAAATAAATTAGTGACTAAATATACTTTTCACTATGGATGCATGTACCATAAATCATATAACAATTTTCTAGTACTAGACTCTAACTAGATTCTTTTTTTTTTTTTTTTTTGGTACTGGGGATTTAATATATATATATAAATATATATATAAAATATATATTTTATATTTATATTTAATATATATTTTAAAAAATATATATATTATAAAAATATATATTTTTATTATATATATATATATTTTTTTTTTTTTTTTTTTTTTGGTACCGGGGATTATATATATAGGGCTGGAGATGTGGTTCGGTGGTTAAGCACCCCTGATTCAATCCCCAGTACAAAAAAAAAAAGTGATTAAGTCACTGGTGTTTGATAAATTCTAAGTTCTAATTTCCTGTTTTACTCTTAATTACATTTGGTATATCTGCTTCTTTTGGGGGAGCAGTTCTTTGTGTTAATACAATTAAATCTACTTAATGGCTTACAGCTGGTATTTTAAAACTCTATTATATACAAGACAGATAGTTCCTTATATTTGAATTTTTAATCCACAAAGATTTTATAATAAATATGATGCTACATTGTTAAAAAAATAAGTTTAAAGCTACTAAGTTTGAAATTTATAAGTTGGAAGCCATTACAAAGTCAGTAGTCCAAGAAATCAGAAATCCAGAGTCTTCTCTTCTGAGAATGATTTTACTTAGGTATCAAATGGTCTAGAACTTCTATGTAAGCATTCAATGACTGGGTAAATCAGAAATATATTTTTGATGGGAAAAGGAAATTTAACCACCTGATCTTCTAGAGCAACCACAATTTCATTATTAAATTAATCAGCCAGGCGCAGTGGCGCACGACTGTAATCCCAGCACTTGGGAGGCTGAGGCAGGAGGATCGAGAGTTCAAAGCCAGCCTCAGCAATGGCAAGGTGCTCGGCAACTCATGAGATCCTGTTTCTAATAAAATATAAAAGAGGGCTGGGGATGTGGTCCAGTGGCCCAGTGCCCCTGAGTTCAATCCCCGGTACAAAAAAAAAAAAAATTAATCATAGTATATCTTATTGGTTTTTGATTTTTAAAAATTATTTAATGCATCCTCTGAATTAGATCAGTCAGCCAATACATCATATTAAACTCAATGAATAAAATGTACTGAGTTCTTAAGTACTACCCACTCTTCCACACATCAAGATAAACTCAAGGAACTTATATTTTGAAGGGAAAAACACACATAAATAAACAAATACATTTAAAACCTAAGAGCCTGGTACACTGGCACATCCTGTAATTCTAGCGACTCAGGAGGCTGAGGCAGAAGTATTCAAAGTTCAAGGCAAGCCTCAGCAACCTAGTGAGACCATCTAAAAATAAAAAGGACTGGGGATGTAGCTCGGTAGTAGGGCACCCCTGGGATTAACCCCCAATATTGCAAAAACACAATAACAACAAAAATCTAAGAAACAGTAAGTGGTATAAGGAATACAGTAGGGAAGGGGTTAGAAAATAACTGAGACTACTCTTTCAGGAAGAGTGTGGCAGAAGAAAAGGTCCAGAAGGTAGCAATGTAAAGATTTGGGGAAAAAGAATTCCAAGCAGAGAGATTAACAGGTACAAAACGCCAAAGCCAAGTGTACAACTTAGTATGCTAAAAGAAGAGAAAGATCAGTGTGGCCCAGTGGAGTGGTACTCCTATGATCCCAGCTACTCAGGAGGCTGAGGCAAGTTTGAGGTCAGCTCCAGCAACTTAGTAAGACTCTGTCTCTAAATAAAAATAAAAAATGCTGGGGATGTAGCTCAGTGGTAAAGTCCTCAGGTTCAATCCCCAGTATTGCCAGCAACCCAGAAATACAATTTCTGACAAGTCTCTCCCCACAGAGTAGTCTCAGTTATTTTCTGACTCTACCCTACTTTATTCTTTATTCCACTTATTGTTTCTTTACCTAGTTTTTAAATTATATCTGTGCTTCTGTAAAACAGTTAAAAACAAGACATTTTTAAAATATCACATCATAGGGGCTAGCTCAGTGGTAGAGGGCTTGCCTCGGATGCATGAGACCCTAAGTCTGATCCCTAGAAAAAAAAAGAAAGAAAAAGTGGTGGTGTTGGGGGTTATATCATAGGAGTGACTTACAATAGTTTAATAGTTGCCTTAAGAGACCTCTGAACTTTTCTGGAAATCAAAAACATCTGGCTTATAGGAAGTTATAGGGTAGGGTTAGATTTCTTTTTTCCTCCATTTCCAACTATATTTCTGGAACAGGAAGTATTGTGAATAAGAGAAAACACTGAAGACATGGAGGGAAAAAGTCACTGAATTCTTTTTAATTATTCCTACATGTGATAATATACACTGGAAGTAGAAAGCAAATGTAAATGATTTCCCTTCATTTTAAAGTGGTAGTTTACTTACCTCCAACATGGCAACTAACTCTGATTTAGAAATGCCAATTCGGTCTCGGTCACAACTGTCTACTACATAAATGACTGCATCTGTGTTTGAATAATAACATCTCCAGTACGGCCTAAAGAAAATTCAAAGAGGGATAATATATAATTATTACTTGAAAGAAGACACTGAGATTTCAATTTATATGCTATGACTCAGGGCAATAATGAGGGGGTAGGGAAGACTGCATGCCCATCCTGCCCCGCTCATGTTAGAATCCATGCTGTAATGATTTCACTGTTTCTGACGGGTATCTCTCATGTCCCTAAGATTTGAAGAGGCTGAAAGAATGGTGGTAAATATTAAATCAAAGGACCAAGGAATTTCAAAATAATTCAAATTTTTTAGGCTGAGAGATATACTTATCATCTATTAAAATCATTGGATTTTCTGATAGAAAAGGTGTACAAAGACCTGGCCAATGTAGCTTATAACTCTCTAAGAATCCTTTAAAAGGAATGGACTTTATTTTAATATGATTTTTATCTAAGTCATTAAATGAATCACTGAAGACACCAAGAAGTAGAAATGGCTAAAATTAGAAATAACCTCAAAAAGTGATGTAAGAAATGAAATGCGTTAAAGGAAGGCAGATGTTTAGGGAATGTATTAATAATCTCTTACAACAGCAACATAGTGAGCTACCATTGAGTTACCAAATATTCATACAAGTCCTGAATTGCTAGAGACATACATCTATGTTTACATTACCTCTAAGTAGTGTGTTTACAGGGTATTTTTATGAATTCTAAGTCTATCACACAGAGGAAGGGGCTGATGAGAGCTAAATGGAGGGCCCCTTTAAATTTAAAAAACTACTTTAGTAATTGGGTCTTGCAATTTTCATGAACAGATTTTCATTTAAGTGATATCTGAAAAAAATCAGTGGTTATCTTTAGATTTTAATTCAATGGATGCTCTGAGGGAATAGGCAGTTTCAAATTTTACCACATTTAAAACTTAAGTAACTCCTAATTTACAATAGAAGATATGTTTTGGCTTATTGCTGTTAGCAGTTAAACCCCCCCCCAAAAAAGTTAAATATTACAAAATAACCTGATATTCAAACCATACCTGATACTTGTCTGTCCTCCTAAATCCCAAACTTGGAATTTAAGGTTTTTGTATGTCACCGTCTCTACATTAAATCCAATAGCTGGAAGAGAAATCAAATTGGTAGTATGTGTAGACATGTACATTGTACTTTCAAAGTCCAGTCTAATTGAGTTTTAGCAATTAATAGTAACTGTTCAATCACATTATCAGATGGGATATTATTATTTCATTTAAGACAGTATTTTGTGATACACATACACAGACACACACCAATTAACAAGAGCAGCACCACCTTCAGATTACATAAGAATGCCCTGAAATATCTAATTCCCAGATCAATGGAAATCCTATCATATTAAATTCCATAGTACTGGCAAATAAAAATGTTCAGAAAGTTGTAGTTTGAAAGTAGTTATATTGCAAAAACTAGAATTTTTGTTGGCAGGTAGCAAATAAACAGGGATTAAAAACAAGAACTGGCCAGATGCAGTAGGCACACACCTGTAATCCCAGCAATTTGGGAGGCTAAGGCAGAAGGATTAAAAGTTGAAAGACAGCCTCAGCAACTTAGTGAGACCCTGTCTCAAAATAAAAAGTAAAAAGGGCTGGGGATATGGCTCAGTGGCTAAGCACCCCTGCATCCAATCTCCAGAACCAAAAGACAAAAAACAAAACAAAACAAAACAAAAAAAAAAACACAAGAATAGATTCTCAACTTCTGTAATGACAAAGCAATGGCTTTAGAGAAGCTGGGTTCTCTAAGGCTGGCAGTCTCACAGATCTTCCTCAACAGCTCACTCATAATAAAGTCATAGCTGGATGGTTGAAGGGGCACCACACAGCTAAGGCAAGATACTACCACTTTCAGTGAAAGGAATCTAATGGAGTGGAAAGGATGCTGAAAAAACTGATATATACAAAGATTACTTATATTTTATTATTTATATTTTACAAGATTAAAAATATCAAAGCAAAAAACAACTTACAGTTGTAAATGGATGATTAAAAACAAACTATAGTATAGAAACCTAAATGAAAAACTAAAAAGCAAGTTTGTGATATCCCCCTTAGAATTAGGCAAATTACAGTGATTACCCTCCATTCACCATGAATAAGAGCACTATTTATATGCAAAGTATAAAGAGCCCTCACTGAAATGGGATCCACTGTGCTGTTTTGTGCAATGCATGGGCCACCAAGAACTGTCACAATAGAGATTAGAGATATTGAGAAGAACCAAGGGAACTAAAATGTACTGAACGTAGCAAAAAAGAAATAACAGATGCTACAGAGTTCAAAGAGTTCTTCTTTCATAAAAGCTAGACTTTTGTTTTAAAATCTGGAACTTCAGTAACAGTGAGTAACTATATAGGCATAATTTAAATAATCTTGAGCAAACTCTGAACTCTTCAATTTAGTGTAAATGTATTAATCTTGTAAATTCAGATCGACAAATGAAAAAGTATAAATAACAGTATTCTTATATAGTTAAACAGGATTGTTCATGGATATTTTTCTAAGATAGCAACAAGTGATTTAAAGTTGAGGTGTTTCTTTTGTTATTTTTAGGTACCAGTTTACTTTGACACTCAGTCTCTACAACTCAGATCTTTAAAAGTAATCAGTAGAGCCCTGCCATCTGCAATCCCAGCTACTCAGGAGGCTGAGGCAGGAGGATCCCAAGTTCAACACCTGCCTGGGCAACTTAGTAAGGCACTGCCTCAAAATAAAATAAACAAAGGCTGAGAATGTAGTTCAGAGGTACAGAACTTTCAGAGTATGCCCAAGTCACTGGGTTCAAACCCAAGTACCACAACAAAAAGGAATCAATAGAATTACTTAAGAGAAACTAACTATAATTAAAATACTAGCAAATACAGGAGAAAAAGGGTACTTTGTATATAATAACATCACTTAACATCCATATAATTCTTTACACACACTTAGCACTTTTGTTCTGTTTCTGCCACCCCTTAGTGCTGGGATTGAACCTAGGACCAATGCTCTACTATCACTGAGCTATAGCCTCAATCCCTACAAAGTATTTTTGTACACTTCATTTATTTCCCCCTCAAGGCCAGTAGATATTTATTATCTTTGTTTTATCAGTAAAGATACTGGCTCTCAGTAAGATTTAGTGACTTAAATCAACTTTAGCTTTAAATAGCAAACCAGCTGTGCACCCTTACAGGGGACCTTAAATTGTATCAAACTGCCCCTCAGTTTATGAAAAAGTGTTATTGGGCTAGGTGCAGTAGAGTATGCCTATTATCCCAGTGACTCCAGATGCTGAGGCAGGAGGATCACATGTTCAAGGCCAACTTCAACAACCCAGCAGGCCCTAAGTAACTTAGGTAGACCCTGTCTCAAAATGAAAAATAAAACAGGGCTGGTGATGTAGCTCAGTGGGAAAGTACTGCTGGGTCCAATCCACAGTAACAAAAAACAAAAAAGAAGAAAGTGTTATTAATATCATATTCATATTAGACATTTACAAACCTTATCATTTATTATATAAATTATTTATTCAGAAAGTTATATTAGATATAAACCAGAAAGCTTCCACAATTAGTTTATCATACCAACACTTACTAGGAATAGTAGTAACAACTTCTCCAACCTGTAATCTGTACAGAATTGTAGTTTTGCCTGCACCATCTAATCCCAAAATTAAAATCCTCATTTCCCGGGTTCCAAAGAGACTGGAAAAAATACTTGAGAAAAAGCCACCTAAAAGATAATACAAGCAAAAACATATTCAATATTGTGTAAACTAGATACACAATACATTTAATCTTGTCCTTTGAAAGCTACACACCAAATTAAATAATAATATATATTCCTGGTGGATATTTTTGCTTCTAATGAAATGGATTACTCAACATCACACAAGTAATTAGTGACACATTAGTAGTCCTAAATATTGTGCCATGCAGGAAGAAGATATACTAAATAATTAGAAATATAATCACTGCCCTCCTAGGGTTCAAAAATAAGGACACCTTGGCATGGTTTCCTCACTACCCCTAAAAATCAAAGGGCCAGTCAGAAGGGCATTGGGACAATGAAGTTCTTCACACATGAAAAGCAATTATTGTACAGCAGCACAACCACCATATGTATCTTTAATTACTGAGACTTCTCCAATTAACAATATAACAGGCACAAGAAACTGTGACACACAGGGGCTGGGGTTGTGGTTCAGTGGTAGAGCGCTTGCCAGCACGTGTGAGACACTGGGTTCGATCCTGAGCACCACATAAAAATAAACATATAAAAGATACTAAAAAAAAAAAAAAGGAAAGAAAGAAACTGTGACACACAAACCAGAAATCACAAGAACTATTTCTGAAAGCCATTAGAGAAATTTTCTAAAAAGTAATAAAAATAACAATAACAATAAAAACAGTTGAGCCAGGCGCGGTGGCCCACACCTGTAATCCCAGCACTTTGGGAGGCTGAGGCACTTAGCAACTCAGTGAGACCCTGTTTCTCTAAATAAAATACAAAAAAGGGCTGGGGATGTGACCCAGTGGTCGAGAGCCCCCGAGTTCAATCCCCGGTACCATAAATAAATAAATAAATAAATAAATAAATAAACAAATAAATAAAAACAGTTGACAACAAAAGTGATGCCACACTGTGCTATACGGAAAAAGAGATGGGAGGGGGCAGGGATTGTGGCTCAGTGGTAGACCGCTTGCCTAGCACGTGTGAGGCACTGGGTTCGATCCCCGGCACCACATAAAAAATAAAACAAAATATTGTGTCAATTTACAATTAAAAATATTTTAAAAAAAGAAAAAAAGAAAAAGAGATGGGAAAGTCAGGAGCTGCCAAGTTTAGAAAAATGAACATACAACGGGTTATATAGAGAACCTTGGAAAAGTCAAAGAACCTGGGTGTCACTTGACAAAGTCCTTACTACCATTTACAGGTAGGAGAGATGCGGAAGAACAAAACTGAAGGGTTATATACAAGATAGGTCAGGGGCTGTGAGGCTCTGGAGCAGGAAGTACACTCCCGGAAAACCGACCAGGGATTTAAACCAAAGGACAAGCATCTTCATTTGGAAGGTGGTAAACAAGTTAAGGAATGTGCACCTCCACTTGGGCTCTAGCGGGCAGCATGAACAGTCCCAAGAACTGAAATTAAATTTTCATTGACTGGACTAGTAACCCCCTCCCCACTTTCAATTTATCTGACTTAATTTTACACGAAAAGCTACAGCAAGCAGTCACACAGATGCCAGGGTGGCTGTAAAGCAACACCTCCCGTCGGACTTCTCAAAGTGACGCAGTCCCGACTCCCTAGGGGCGACAATTCAGCTTCCACCGCGGGGACCGAGCTCCTGTTGCAACTTGTCAGTGAACCTGGAACTGACACGCTGCAAGGCTTCGCAAGCCCACTGTGCCCAGCGAGCCGAGGTGCGTTTAAGGGGATGAGGGGAAAGTCGGTGTCAGGAAAATGGACTCGCCGCCCGGCCGCCCCCGACGCCGCAGGTACGAAGGGGAAGCAGGCGGATCGGCAGCGAACGCCGGTGAAGAGCCACCCCCGCAGGTGAATCGCCAAGCTGAGTGAAGTCCCGCCTGACCCGACCCGGAGAAGCCGGCCACTCTGGGCTTCCCACCGCGGCCCTCAGCCCCTCCTCCTGCCCCCAGCGCTCAGCCGCAGCCCCTCGAGCGCGCTCCGGACACCCCAAACTGCTCACCCATGATGACCCGCCAGTCGGCCCTCGCCGATCCTCGGAGGCAGGCCTCGACTCGGCAAGGACTGCTATTCCAGCCTCGGCGCCGCCACCTCCGCTAGCTTTAGCCTCCCGCCGCGGCTCCAAAGCGGTCTCCTCTCAAGCCCGGTCAGCCAGCAACTTCCACGTCGGACTCCCGGCGGGGGTGGGGGCCCGGGCCGCCGCGACTGCGCGCTGGGAACGGCGGCCTGAGCGTCCGCGTCGGCGCTTTCGACGCAAGGCCCCAGCTCGCCGACGGTAAATTCTGTGGACGCCAGAATCCTAAAGAATGCAAGAACATGAAGTTGCTCCAGATTTTGATTTCCTGGATATAAATGGCTTCCGAAACAAGGGAATGCGAATTTTCATGTTAAATTCTGACACAAAAAGTTCACGAATCAGCCAACTCTGAATGCGAGTAGGAGCCTCAAAGCAGCGGCCGCGCAGGACACTGGCGCAGACTGCGGCATCGCAGGACGTGCACGTCCTGGGGCACCCTTCGCGGGCGGGGCAGCTCTGTCCCGGTGCTTTCCCCAGAAGGAGATGGGACTACGTAATAATAACGGGAAGACGCCCCACCCCCCACCCCCCGCCTCCCCACGCCACCAACATCCAGCAGCCTTACACCTGAGGTCGCTACCTGGAGAATTTTTGCCATCTCTGTGGTTTGCAGGACCAGCGTTAGAGCCCCTACCCTCTCTCTCCCTTCTGACTCTGGGCAACTAACTGATCACCATTCCGTAGTTAGCGATGTGACCGAGCTAGGCCGGATTAGAAAGATCGGGGACTTGTTCTTTGAGGGGCGTCACTTGAAGTAATGTAGGTTTTGACAGCGAAATTGTTGAAAGGAGGAAGGAAGCACACCTGGAGAATGGGGAAGAGTCCCCTAGACTCTTAATTTGTACAAGTCAAGCGTTTGCCTCTTAAAAAATTTAACTGATCCCTTAACCCTAAACCTTCAGTTCCCACTAGAACTAACACTTAACATTTTCTCAGATTTCTTTCCTAAAACAAATATTGTAGGTTATGTTTTTATTTATAATAGAAAATGTCATCCATTCAAGAGTTTATGAGTTATCTGTTTTAAGAATTTTTTCAAGCTTTATTGAGATATAATTGACCAAAATTGTATACATTTGTGGTATACAGTATGATGTTTTGGAGTTTATATGCATTATGACACGATTACCACAAACATATCCATCATCTCATAGTTATCTGTGTAATCAGAAATGTTAAAAGATCTATTCTCTTAGCAAGTTTTAAGTATATAGTATGCTGTTATTAAATATAGTCACCATGGTGTACAGTATATCTCTAGAATTTATTCCTCTTGTCTAAATGAAACTTTGTATCCTTTAACTAAAACTTTTCTATCCCTGTGTCTGCTAGCAAACATCATTCTACTTTCTACTTCTGTAGTCTACTTTTTTGGATTCCAAATATGAAGTATTTGTGTTTCTGTGCCTGGCTTATTTCACTTAGCATTATGTCTTCTAAGTTTGTCTATGCTGACATAAATGACACAATTTCCTTTTTAAGTCCAAATAGCATTCCATTGTGTATGTGTGTGTACATATATATCACATTTTCTTTATTTTTTTTTTCTTTTTTCCCCCCAGAGGACAAAATGTTTATTTTGACTTTTTTCTCACATCTTCATGCATCACCATCTCAGGGGCTGCCTACACAGGGACTCTGATCCTGCTATACTATGTCTGGCTTTCCAGGCCTTCCTTTGAAATCTTTGTGGAAGCCTCCATGATCCCCCCTAACTCCAGCATCCTTCATTCCTACAGAACCAGTACCACTTGATTGACTCCAGTATCAGCCATCATCTTGAGCAGTAACCATGCGTCTTGAGACCATGGCTGCAGCACCCTCAGTACCTACACAGCTAAGCACAGTGAAACAACTTTCTAGGCCTGCCTGTGCCAAACAAAGTGCCCCTATAGCCTCTTCTCAAAGGAATTTATACTTTGACCCCCTTGAACTTGAGATGAGTATGTTCTGGCCAATTCCTGGGATGGCTTCAAGCTGTCTTTCTAGTGTCACTGTGTAAAGTACTTAGCATCTCTTTAGTGGCTATAATATCTTTAACGACCACAATTTCCTTAGCACCAATTTTACTCACACTTCTCTGGCCAAACTGAAACTTTTTCAAATTTTCTGCTTTGCTTTCTGCTCCTGCTTATCACAGTAAACTTGGTTAAAAGCTACCAGAAATATCCAGGCGACAGCCTGAATGCTGTGCTGTCTTGAAATCTCTTCCACCAAATTAATTAGTACATCACCTTTAAATTCAACCTTACAGAAAGTCTCAGGACACAAGCAAAATATTGACAAAGTCTTTGCCAGAAGGTAGCACAAATGGCCTCTAATTCAATTTCCAATGGAGTCCTCCTCCTCTGAAACCTCATGAGCCCAGTCTTTACTCTCCATGGTTCTAACAGCATGCTGGTCTTTTGAGTACCCACCAAAATCACCCACTTAAAACATTCTAAAACTTTTCCAGCCTGCAGATCTAAGCTTTTTAAAATTCCTCCCATAAACTCCAGAAAGCTCAAAAAAGTTTTGAACTACATGGGCAGGTAAGTCAGAACAACAACCCCACATCTCAATACTAAATTCTGTTTTAGCATTCTTTTTCTTTTTAATCATTGTGACCCATAGACCTGAAAAGAATAATATAGAGGAGGAAAAGTTTGTTTTGGGCTCACACTTTCAGGGGTTCAGTCCATGATCAGCAGACTCCATAACTCTGGGCCTGAGATGAAGCAGAACATCACAGTGAAAGTGTATGCCAGAAGAAGCAGGGCCACATTCTCCCTTTTAATATGTTAATTCACATGTATGTTAATTTCATAGCTTGACTAATGTGAATAAAACCTCAATGAGCATGGGAATGCACATCTCTTGGACATACACCCAGAAATGGGATTATATAGTAATTCTATTTTTAATTTCTTGAGGAATCTCAACTAAAAAAATATTAAATAAATAAATAAAAGACAAAAATGACAGAAGATGTAACTTAGTGGTAAAGTACTTCTGAGTTTAGTTCCCAGTAACAAAAAATAAATAATTTTAAGTAAAAGTATGAAATAAGGAGCTGAACACAGTGGCCCATGCCTGTACCTGGAGACTCAAGAGGTGAGGCAGGGGCTAGGGTTGTGGCTTAGTGGTAGAGCGCTCGCCTAGCACGTGCCTGTTGCCGCCTGAAGCGATGGCTGCTTGGAGCAACGAAGCCGCGGGAAGAAGTTTAGAGGCAAACTGGAAACAAACAGCTTTTTATTCTGATAACTTTTCTCTCTGGCTCTAAAAACAACTAACACGCGCCACACACACCACCAAAATGGCGCTGACCCGATCAGCAATCTCGGCCAAGTCACTCGAGATCCCGGACCAAGTCCCGTGAGACTACGGAAGGCAGCAATGCCCAAAACTCCATGGCCCATAGTCAACCGCAATTTAAGCCATCTCTCCAAACAGGGCTCCTGCACGTGCATGGCCTGGGTTCGATCCTCAGCACCACGTACAACTAAAGCAAATAAATAAATATTAAAAAAAAAAAAAAAGAGGTGAGTCAGAAGCAAGAGTCCATCTCAAAAATTTGATAGAAGAAAAAAAATTGTGGGGTGTGGGATACTGGAATGTTGTTCAATGGAAGAGCAACCTTGAGTTCAATCTCTAGTACCAAAAACATTATGTTTTTAGGCCAATGGTACAAATATTAGTTTAATTCTTTTCTGCAATTAAAACTTGTTATCTAAAATAGAACTGAACCACTGGTGCTAATTTGATAGAAGAAGCCAAACATCTTCAAGGAAGTTGTCGTAGCTGAAGAGAAGCCACCAGGTGGTGCTGTTGCTTCAAACTAATGATTAGACTAGTGTCAACTGGTCAATTTATTAAAAGCTGAGTGAACAATTGAATCCTTTTTCAGAACTACATACAATAATAATTTGCTAAACTTCAAAAATGTGGATGTTCTTCCCCCCTTATCTCTCTTGAAAACTTTGCACCTTCCCAAAGAGTCTTACTGGGGTTCCGTCCATGCCTCAAAAGCCACAATTAAAATTCTTTTAGAAACAGACCTCTCTGGGAAAGTCAGAATGACATGAAATAGTCCCTTTAAGATTCGTAGAATCTCTTTTATCTAAGAGGGTCTAATAGCCACTACTTCAAATGCTTCTGAGATTTTTAATTTTTATTTATTTCGTTACTGGGGATTGAACCCAGGGACGATTGTCCATTGAGCTACATTCCTAGCCCTTTTTAGTTTTTACTTTGAGACAGGATCTTTCTAAATTGCTGATAGTCTTGCTAAATTGCCAAGGCTGCCCTCAAACTGGCTTCCTCCTCAGCCTCTGTAAGAGCTAGGATTATAAGTCTATGCCATGGCGCCCTGCATTTTCTGAGATCTTAACAAAGGATCTTCCAGTTATACCATTGATTTTATTTTTGCACTGAAGAAGTTTTTTATTTTGAGACTCTGGTCAAATGGAGAGCTTTGGGATGAGGTCTTTGGTCCTCTATGGTTCTTCTTTCTTCCTACACCTTACCATACTCAACTCTAAGAAGCTGAATGACACTCGCATTCTGCCTGGAAATCTTCCAGTCAGCTCTGCAAATTCATTAGATATGCAGTGTATATTTCAAGTTAGCACAAGAAACATTTTTACCAACTGTTTCACAATGGTTTACCACACTTCACTCTTTTTCTAGCCGCCAATGACATTTCCTCACTGCCTTGTTATCCTTAAAATGCATTTGTTTGCTCTTCTTCCAGGTCTCACTTGTTAGTCTCCTCATTTTTTTTTTCCCCACTCACCGTTTATTTCCAAAGCCAATGCCACATATTTTAAGTGTTCATACACCCCAGGTCGTGAGTAATTTGGTTATATTGTCTTGTATTTTCACATGCCGTTTTTTCAATCTGTGTTCTTCTGATTCAATGACTGGGTTGCTTGATCATTTTTCCCCATGTATTCATCTTCAAAGAGGCTAGACTGATCTTGGCATGGGTCTGGCATGTTGTAATTTTGTTCCATTGCTTTGATTTTATAAAAAAAACTTATCAACCTTTATTTACATGACTAGATTGAACAAAAAGCATTAATTGCATACCCTGAAATAAAAATTCAGCTCCTTCATCTTTCCCCATATCTCTCAAAATTGCTTTTATAATTATTAAAATATTATATAAAAGAGATCATTTAGGGGCTGGGGTTGAGGCTCAGCGGTAGAGCGCTCGCCTAGCATGTGCGTGGCCCGGGTTTGATCCTCAGCACCACATAAAAATAAAGGCATTGTGTACAACTAAAAGCAAATAAATAAATATATTTTTAAAAAAGAGATCTGTTGCCGCCTTAAGCAACGATACCGCAGGAAAGAAATCAGAGGCAGACTGGGAATGAGTAGTTCCTTTATTGTTGATTCTTCTTCTTCTCTATCTTCTCTCTTCTGTCCCCTGATTCCTCCCACACAGTCTCTTTAAATACTCTTTACCCATCACAGGTGCATTAGTTCTCTTAACAGGCATACACGTGTCTCATAAGCTCAACTTGTAAGTTGATGCAGCACACAGTGCCCACGAGCTATTATAAAAGTCAGGTGTAGTAAACAAAGCCTTGCTTCTGACAAACAAGTAAGTGCCACCTCTTGGCTCTCAGCCAGCCACCATCTTAGAGCTACTTCCTCATCAAAGGCTCTTACAGAGATCATTTAGTCAAAAGTTTATAAAACCAGCCAGGCACGGTGGCGCATGCCTGTAATCCCAGCACTTTGGGAGGCTGAGGCAGGAGGATTGCAAGTTCAAAGCCAGCCTCAGCAATGGCGAGGCACTTAGCAACTCAGTGAGACCCTGTCTCTAAATAAAATACAAAAAAAGGGCTGGGGATGTGACCCAGTGGTCAAGTGCCCCTGAGTTCAATCCCCGGTACCACAAAAAATAAAAAAAAGTTTATAAAACCACTTGTACTGTAAAAACAAAACAATTTCTTAAATGAATATAATACATATTTTTAATTCCAAAGGTGACATCTATAAAAAGGTACTTTCAAACTATACACACACACACACACACATACACACACACATAGTTCGAGGCTGAGCATGGTGGTGCACGCTTGAATCCCAGCCTCTCAGGAAGCTGAGGCAGGAGGATCACAGGTTCAAAACCAGTCTCAGCAACTTAGAAAGCCCTAAGCAACTCAGCGAGACCCTGTCTCTTAAATAAAATGCAAAATGGGCTGGGGATGTGGCTCAGTGATTAAGTGCTCGTGATTTCAATCCCCAATACCAAAAAAAAAAAAAAAAAAAAAAAAAAAAAAAATGCTCTCATTGCCCATCTCTGGTGCCGATTTCTGTATCAGTTAATTTGGGAGCTTACTTGGGTACAGTGGCACATATCTGTAATCCTAGCTACTATGGAGGCTGAGGCAGAAGGATCACAAGTTCAAGGACAGCCTGGGCAATTCAGCAAAATCCTTTCTCACAATAAAAAATAATAAAGGGCTGGGGATGTAGCTCAGTGGTAGAGCATCCTTGGGTTCAATCCCCAGAACCAAAAAGATTTAAAAGTTTAAAATAGCAAAAATGTATTGTTTGTCATAATTACATGGATTGGCTGGGTAATTTTTTTTTCTGGACTTTCTTGGAGTTACTCATGCGGCTGTGTTCTGCTGGTTCAGTGACTGGGTTGCTTGATCTTTTATCCGCTTGTATTCATCCTCAAAGAGGCTAGACTGATCTAGGCATGGGTCTGGCAGTGCCATAATCATAGGTACATAGTGCTAACAGAAATGCATGCATATGTTCACCAAGACATGCATGAAAATATTTAAATAGCATTATTCATAAAAACCAAAAACTGTCTTTCAAAAGCAGAATGGGCAAGAAAGTTGCAATGTTTACATAATGGAAATCTCTGTAATAAGATAAGTGAAAGAACTAGAATTGTACAAAAAGATATGAAGAAATCTTACAAACACATTATTGAATTTAAAAAAATAGACACAAAGGAATGCATACCAGGTTTATAAGTTCAAAACAGGCAATTTGGAAGAAGGAGAAAGGGTAAGTGATTAGGAGGAGGCATGAGGGAGGTATGATTTTCTATTTCTTGACCTGCTTAGCTTCCTTGACAATTCATTGAATGGTACATTTATGTTTTCTGTGCTTTTTCTGCACATGTGTTATATTTTTAAATAATTTCAATAAACACTATAAAAAGGGAATTTGGATGACCCAGGAAACTGAGATAGGAGAATTCCAAGCTTGAGGCCAGCTTCAGTAACATAGACCCTCAGAAACTTATCAAGACCTTGTCTCAAAATAAAAACCCAAAGAGGGCTACTATGGATGTAGTTCAGTAGTAAAGCTCCCCTGGGTTCAATCCACTATATATATTATATATATATGTGGCTATATATATAATTATACTTATATATATATTTATATATAATATATTATTGTCTATATTATATATAAGATATATACATTTATATATCTTATATATAATATATAAGATATAAATATAATATATTATATTTATATATATCTTATATGTAGCATATACATTATATTTATATATATTATATATGGTATATTATTTCATATATATCATGTATTATATATTATATAATATATAATATATAGTATATATATTATAATTGTACATAATTATATAAATATATTATATGCATTATATATAATTATATAAATATATGTTATATATGATTTCATATAATATTATATATTATATATAATATATATCTTATATAAGATATATATCTTATATATAAGATATATCTCATATATTTATATATATTATATAGATATGTAAGATATATAAATTTATATATAATATACACATATTATATATATAAATTTATATAAAAATTATATTATATATTAATATAAATTTATATATAATGTATAATGTATATAATATAATATATATTATAATTTAGATATATTAATATAAATTTATATATAATATAATTTATATATAATTCATATATTATATAATATATATATTATATGTATGTTATTGTATAATATATAATATATAATATGATATATAATATAATTTATATATTATATAGAAGATATATCTTATATATAAGATATATAAATGTAATATATAATATATAAACTACATATAATATATATTAATTATATATAAATATATATATACAAATTATATATAAATTATATGCATATAAATTGTATATATAAGTTATAGATATTATATAAATTATACATATATAATTTATATAAATTATATATCTTATATATTATATATCGTATGTATGATATATATAATTTATATATAAAATATATAACATATTATATATATCATATATATTATATGATATATATTTCATGTATTATATATGATATAACATATATACGAATATATGTTATTATATAATATATAACATAAAATATATATCTTATATATTATATATTTTATATATAAATATATGTATTTATATATTATATAACATATATAAATTTATATATATAAATTATATACAATATATAATAATAAATTATATATTATATATTATATATATAAATATAAATGTATTATATTATATTTGTATTATGTATTATCTAATATTTAATTATATATTATATATATTTAATTACATGATATATATAAAAAAAATATATAATATATAATATATTATATACAACAGATATAAATTTATATGTATTATATATAAATTATATAATATATAACAATAAATTATATATAATGTATAATACATATTATAATTAAATATAAATATATATAATACATATTTACATAATGTATTTATATTTAATTATATAATATATGTTATATTATATATTATATATTATATCTGTTATGTATATTATATGTATATATATATATATATGCATGCACATATAAAGTAGCATGTGGAAAAATCATCACTCTCAACTGTGAAATCTCTTGGATGCCATTAGGCAGTATCTATATACAACATTTTAAATGTACAAACTCCCAATAAAAATTTCACTTCTAAGTAATGAGGTTTTTTTTTTTTTTTTTTTTTTTTTTGTACAGGGGATTGAACCTAGGGGCACTTAATAACTTAGCCACATTCCCAGCCCTTTTAAAAAATATTTTTTGAGTTGTATATGGACACAATATCTTTATTTATTTATTTTTATGTGGTGCTGAGGATCAAACCCAGTGCCTCACATGTGCTAGGCAAGCACTTTGCCACTGAGCCACAACCCCAGACCCCCTAGCTCTTTTCTGTATTTTGTTTAGAGACAGGGTCTAGCTGAGGTTGCTTAGGGCTTTGCTAAATTCTTGAGGCTGGATTTGAACTTGAGATCCTCCTGCCTGAATCTCTCAAGCTGCTGGAATTACAGGTATGTGCCACTTTGTCTAGCTAGGTATTGATCTTATAGACATAACTTCACGTATACATAGCAACATTTCTATTTTGCCATGCCTTTATATGCATGGAAATTCTCAAACTTACAGAAGAATGTCTTTAAAAGGTTGCTCTGCAGAGGGCCTTGCAGATTTGAAGTACAGGGGGACTTTTTTTTTTTTTTTGTATGTATGCCCTTGTGTATTTTTAATTTTATACCATGTGCCTGGATCACTTTTCAATAAAAATGAACTAGTTCTTCTCCTCCTTCTCCTTCTCTATCCCCCCCTTCTCCTTCTCCAAGTTACTTGCCCAAGATATCAAGATATCTGATTTTAAAAGTGACAGAGCTTGGATTGGAGACTTCATTTACTCATGTCATGGCCCATATGGCCCATTCTATTAAACATAACTTATAAATTTTCTCTTATACAGTCTCAGTTATCTCATCTATAAAGTAAAGATATTCATCTAAATCACAAGAGACTCTGTGGAAACTCTGTTATATGAACTGAGCAAACAGTGCAGATATATAAGAGAGACGTGCCCAGGAATCAACCGCGGACATTCCATCAGCCAGGTCTATCATAACAACATGTACTCAGTCCCTGCTAGATGATAGACAGATGCTGCAGATGTACGTGCCAGATAAAGAAGCCTACTAAACTGGGTATGGTGGAGCCTGCTGTAATTATACCAATTGGGGAATCTGAAGCAGGAGGGTCGCAAATTTGAGGGCAGCATGAGCAACTGAGTAAGAACCTGTCTCAAAATGAAATTTTAAGAAAGGACTGGGGAAGTCGGGTGCAGTGGCACATGCCCGTAATCCCAGCACTTGGGAGGCTGAGGCAGGAGGATCATGAATTCAAAGCCAGCCTCAGCAATGGTGAGGCACTTAGCAACTCTGTGAGACCCTGTGTCTAATAAGAAACGAAAAGGGCTGGGGATGTGGCCCAGTGGTTAAGTGCCCCTGAGTTAGTTCAATCCCCAGTACCACGGGGGGGGGGGGGGGGGAGAAGGACTGGGTATATAGCTCAGATGTAGATATTTTGCCTATCATTTGCAAGGTCCTAGGATTGATCTCCAGTACTGGGGGAGGGGGTGGGGAGAGCCTACTAAGCTTACTGAAGCAGGCAGTTTAGTCAATATTGGGGGTGGTGAGCATTTTTGGTACATAGAAGTTCCTAAATCTTGGTGTTAAAATATGTGTTACACAATTAACTGGAGAGGAATTTAAACTACCCAGCTATGCATTAACTATAATAAGCACTTATACAGTTGGTCAAATTTTTTAGGATATAGGACAGCTGTTGTTTCTTAAGTCGGCTGATACATTTTAACAAGGGAATATTCATGTAACAAAATATAACTGGACTTTGAAAATGGAGTTTAATGAAAGCAGCTTGGTTCCTGGCATTTTTGCTCTTACAATTGCACTAATAGGAAAAAGAAATTAGATGACCTGTGAACAAATAACTAGTTTGTATTGCTTATAGCTGAGAAAGCAAAGGCTTTGAAGCTTCTTTATGTGAAAACAAACAAAATGTAACTAACCAATCAATAAACAACTGGAATTGCACAACCAATTCTATTGACTTCCCAGCAATTTAAGTGGGTTATTCAGGATAGCTAACCTGGGAGGCTTCTGGAGGGTGGTGCACCTGCTAAGGGCATGGAAACTCACATATCTTCTTCCCATTTTAGTCCATTTTTCATTGCTATAGCAAAATACTTGAATGCTACTTTATAAAGAAAAGAGGTTTATTTTGGCTTATGGTTCTGGAGGTGTGGTGGCCTTCTTGCTGATAGTCTTGAAGTGATACACAGCATCTCATGGCAAGAGACCAGGAGTATTTGTGTGTATCTCTCTGTGTGGTTTCTCTTCTTCTCCTTATAAAGCCACCAGGGTTCACTTTCCAAAGGCCCTCCCTATAAACATCACAGTCAAGATTAAGTATTCACCTCCTTACTGCCATTAACATATGATTTAGGGGCGATTAAAAGTGAGTTAGGGGACCAGACAAGAGAATCATATTCAAACCATAGCATTTACCCCATTCATCCATAGCTTTTGCAATACCCTTTATAATAAGCCAGTAAATACGAAGCAACCTGACATGTGTCACCTAATCACAACATGAAGTATAGAACATCATCCAAGAAATAAAACTGATATGAGTATGTAACTTGAATATGTCCAACCTGTTTCCAGGAAATACAAGGGATAGAAGAACAAATTGAAAGACACCATAAGACCTAAATAGGCAAATTTAGAGTACAGGACACTGCAAGATATCTAACCAAGTCTCTTGACAAAGTCAATATCAAGGAAAAAAGAGAAGCATAAAGACTGTTCTGTTAACATAGAATACAAACAACCAAATGCATTGTGTGAATTGTTATTAGATCATGGCTTTTTAAGAATGGGAATAATGGGGGAAGTTTTGAATATGGGCTAAGTATTACAAGATTTTAGGAAATTATTTTTAATTTCCTGAAGTATAATAAAGACACTGTGGTTACACAGAAAATGATCTCTTTTTTGATAGATGCATGCTCAAATACTTAAGAGATGAAGTATCATGGTGTTTAAACTTTCCAATAGTGTGTGTGTGTGTGTGTGTGTGTGTGTGTGTATACATATATGTATATGTGTATACACACACACACACAGAACTATAAGTTAAAGCAAATATGGTAAAATGTCAAGAGATTGAATTTGGATGGTACATAGGTGATACTTGTATTAATTTTCAGAAAATTTTTATAATAAAGGGTGGGAGGGTTATGGTTTGGACTTTGAATGTTCCCCCAAGGCCCATGTGCTAAAGGCTGGCTATTGGCTGGTGGTGGAACCTTTAGGAGGTGGAGCCTAATGGAATGGAAGGAAGTTAGTCTATTGGGGGCATGCTCTTGAAGGGGATATTGGAACCTGCACCCTTTTCTCTTTCTCCCCCCCCACCCCCGCCCTTTCCCGTCACCAAGAGGTGAGCAGCTTTGCTCTGCCATGTGCTCCCTGCCATGATGTTCTGCCTTGCCACAGTCCCAAAAGCAATAAAAAGGGGCCGGGGCTGTCCCTCAGTGGCAGAACGCTTGTCTAGCACGTGTGAGGCACTGGATTCGAGTCTCAGCACCATATAAAAATAAATAAATAAAGGTATCATGTCCATGTACAACTAAAATAATGATAATCATAATAAACTATAGCTAAAAAAAATAGACAATAAAAAGAGCTGGGGGCGTAGCTTAGAGGTAGAGTACTTGCCTAGTATATGTGAGGCCCTGGGTTCATATCCCAGTGCTACCAAAAAAAAAAAAAAAAAAAAGAAAGAAAGAAAGAAAGAAATAAGTTAACTTTGCCATTATTATCAGAAAAGCCATCCAACTTCTGACTCAGAATCTTCTGCAAAATGAAGGACTGGCCTAGAATGGAACTACTCTGCCATTATTGTATACATAAAGCATCAAAAAACCTTGAATGTGGCCGGGCGCGGTGGCGCATGCCTGTAATCCCAGCACTTGGGAGGCTGAGGCATGAGGACCGCGAGTTCAAAGCCAGCCTCAGCCATGGCGAGGCACTTAGCAACTCAGTGAGACCCTGTCTCTAATAAAATACAAAAAAGGGCTGGGGGTGTGGCCCAGTGGTTGAGTGCCCCTCAGTTCAATCCCTGGTACCACAAAAAAAAAAAAAAAAAACCTTGAATGTGCTTAATCACATTCTGTACAAGCCCTCAGGGAATGCTAGTGTTGTCCACTGAACACCCTTTGTGATTATGAAGCCCATTTGTTGTCTTTTGCATGATTCGTGCTATAATGACCAGTACACTGCTTTTCTTCCCTAAGATTCTTTCTCCATTTATTTCCCTCTATCTGAATCCAACCCATCTTTTCAAGCTTTTTCTCCTGGGTAAATCCTTCCCTGACTATCCAGTACCCAAGTCCTCAGTTTTTCTTTAGTCCACCACAGTATTCATTGCTGGTGCGTGGAATTTTATCCTTGTCATCTACAACCATAATTATAGATTATCATTGTGTATATGGATGTACCCAGTTAAATAGGTTTTTTTTTCTTCTCTGTGAGGCTTAGCACAGTGCCTTACATATTTAGTACTCAAAAATTGTTGTTGAATCAATGGATGAATGAACAACTCACTGCAGCATTATTGCTCCAAAGAGAAATCAGATGTTTTAGTGTTCCATATTGATATTTTCTAAAACATAGAGGAAATGGCTGAGATGGAATTTCCCCAATCTACTCAAATGAAGCAGTCCAATCTGAACAACAATTTGATCTATTCAAAAGTTAATGATACTAAGAATATCTAAAATGAGCTTATATTAAAATTCAACTTTCTCCCTTCAGTTTTGGAAACAATGAAATTTGTTCCTGCCATTTCTGCCCCATGTTTCAAGACCAAATACACATAATATATTATGCATGTGAACCTGGCATCACATTGAATCGAAACTTGGTCCTAGAGTATGATGATATATAATTATTTAGTATCCTGGTTAAACACCTGCTTTATACCAAATACCATGTTGCATATCAAATAATGGAGTGAACTCCCTGCCTGGAAAACAAAGAATCTTATTATTGATATAGAGAAGTTGTCTTAAATTTTAAAGTTAAAATAAGGAAGTTCTTTGAATATTGCCTAACTCACTATTGTGGGAAAAAAGTAAGATAGTTCAGATCATGCCACACTACTTTGCATTTCTATTGAGCACAGTTTTTTTAAGCCAACTTGCAATATTTGCTGTATAAAATAAACTTTAACTCACATATTAATTCATCATTTCTGACAAGAGAAAAGAACTATATTGTATAGTATCAGAGTCTTGATCAGAGAAATGTTTCAGTTCTAAGTTATTAAAATTGAAATTTATTGTAAGAACTCTTCATAAAATTTAAAGCACTAACTCCACAAATATAAAGCATTTTAATCATTATTATGCATAAGGTATAACATTTCTGCAAAATGCTATAAAAATACAATCTAAATGAGTACATCTAGTAAAAGTTGTCTTATCACTTGACTAGGAATTTTGAAGCATAACTAATCTTTTTCTGGGTAGCTTTTAGTCATTTAAAACAGTATGTTTGCCGGGCGCAGTGGGGTACACCTGTAATCCCAGCACTTGGGAGGCTGAGGCAGGAGGATCACAAGTTCAAAGCCAGCTTCAGCAATGGCAAGGCACTTAGCAACTCAGTGAGACCCTGTCTCTAATAAAAATACAAAAAAAGGGCTGGGGAATGTGGCCCAGTGGTCGAGTGCCCCTGAGTTCAATCCCCAGTACCAAAAATAAAGAATAAAATAAAATAAAAATGTCTGGGGATGTAGCTCAATGGTAAAGTGCCCCTGAGAGTGCAATCTTCCATACCAAAAACAAAAAACCTTCATAAAAATCCCCAAAAGAAAATACTATTATTCTCTGATATTTTAAAGTCAACGAAATTGAAGTTTAGATAAGTTAAGCAATTTGCCAAGGTATATAACTAATAAACCAGTGAGCTAAGATTGAACCCCAAACTGTTTGACGTCAGAACCTGGCCTTGGTATTGTACAGTTGTGAAAGAAATCTGGCCCACTTTACTTCAGAAATTTCCTTAGTAGGACTAGGGGTAGTTCAGTAGTAGAGCATGTGCTTAGCATGTGTAAGGCCCCACACTGGTTTCCCAGCACCCCTCCACCACCCAAAATACCTAAAATTAATTTACATATTATTTTCTAAATGGTATATTCTTTTTATTTTATTTAGAATAAGTAAACACATTATCAATAGGAAGAACTTTGACATAATTTAAAAAATCATTTTCAATTTAAGTTTTATTTTTATAATACATAATTTTTAAACATCCCCCCAAAGGATGTTTTAAAAAATTCAAATAGTATGAAAGTATAGAGTCTTTTCATACTTCAATCTCTTTTCCACCCTGCCTCAGAGTTACTTTCTCAGAATTTATCATAATAGTCCTAGGTATACTTCCAAATATACTCTATGTATATAAATGTATTTATCTTTTTTTTTTTTTTTTTTGTACTGGGGATTGAACTCAGGGGCACTCGACCACTGGTCCACATCCCAGCCCTTTTTTGTATTTTATTAGAGACAGGGTCTCACTGAGTTGCTAAGTGCCTCGCCATTGCTGAGGCTGGCTTTGAACTCGCGATCCTCCTGCCTCAGCCTCCCAAGTGCTGGGATTACAGGCATGCGCCACTACACCCAGCATTGTATTTGTCTTTTTGTGTGTGTTTGTGGTACAGGAGATTGAGCTCATGGGTGCTCTACTGCTGAGTTATTTATTTTATTTTGAGACAGGGTCTCACTAACTTTCCCAGGCTGACCTTGAACTTGCAATGCTCCTGCCTCAACCACCCAAGTTGCTGGGATTACAGGTGTATGCCACTGAGCCCAGTGGTATGTATACTTTAATAGAAATGGAATCATTTGTATATAGTATCAATACAAAAATAATATAATTATTAATAATATAATATATATGTTTAATAAAAAACAGCCTCAATGTTTATACTATTCTGTACCATTTTACATTTAACAGCAACATAACAATAATGTATCTTGGCAAATAATCTATATTATTACATGTAGATTCACTCATTATTTTCAACAACTGCCACAAGGGTAGAGAGTGACATGAAAAGGTAAAAATTCATTGACAGTAATTAACAACATTTCTTGGCTCCATCTTCTGCAAACAATGGGAAGACTCCCAGCCCCTCTGCAAAGCCCACATATATGTCCTCTCAGCCTCCAGGTGAAGGGGAGATATTCAGGTGCATCCTCTGATGCCATTACATAGTGAGGATCAAACCATACTGCAAAGGGTTCTTTCTTCCATCCTGTCTCACAAAACTTTTTTGTATCTTAACAACTTATCCAGTTATCGTTGTTGGTTTTTTTTTTTTTTTTTTTTGACATGAGTCATAAAATCTTCAAATCTGAATGATAAACAGCATGCAACACCCAAAATTGGCTTTCTCCCTCCAGTAATTAATTCCTTGGACACTCCCTGGTCTCTCATGCAAATCGACTAATGTTGGACCCTGTCCAACAAACCTCCTGGCACTCCCTGTGGTGTGTCAGTCCATTAGCTCAAGGTAAATCAAACCTGACCCTTCCTCCCATCCTCTCCTGTTAGAAGCAGCTTATCCCATGGCTGCACAATTGGCATCCATGGAGAAAAAGGACTTTTATTAACCAATGTGAAAGTTGATGTTATTGTTCTTTTACTGAGGAAATTGAGATTAAGTGCCATCTTATGGAAAGAAGTATGTCTAGAATGTTCAACATGAGGAACCACTCCAAGAACAACTGGTATTCAAACTCTTATTAAATTCTAAGATCATTATGGCCAAGTGTGTGCTCTCAGGTGCTATACATGTCTAATCATTCATTCATTCATTCATTCATTTGTTCATTCATTCAATATTCATTGAGCACTGGGAATAGGCTAACTACTCTGTTGGCCCTAGGGATTTGCCTCAAAGGGAGGAAGACTTGTAACTTTTCAACATATAAACAAATAAACAAGATACTTACAGATTGCAATAAATGCTGTGGTGGAAATCTGTAGGGGAAAGTGATAAATTGTAACCACAGGGAAGAAGGGGCTATTTTAGACAACAGGTCAGGGAAGGTCTCAAAGAAGGTGACATTTCAACTGAAGGCTGAAGGGTGAAAGATGAGAAGGAGACAGTCATAGGAAGACTGGGGGAGAGTGTCCAGGCAAAGTGGACAACAGCCACTTGAACTTTCAATTCATTTCAACACAGCACAAGTTGCACTCAAAACACACTTCTCAAATGAATATGAATTCATACTGCTTTACCAAGTGCTAAAACATATTTTAAAGCCAACTATTAGTTGATCTGAAATATAAAAAATATACAAAAATTGTTTTTATTATTATATACTATTTATTTCTATAAATGTTCTTGATGACATCTATTTGATGTTGACTAAGTCAATATAATATATTCCTTCAATAAGTACTTATCAAGTCCCTATTGCTTGCCTGACCCTGCACTGGACTGGTGATAAAGTAATGAAGCAAAGAAGAAAAAAGAAAAGTTGATTTAAAATGAGTACTGGACTGAGCATCAAAGACCAAGATTCTAGGCTGCCGGCGCAGGTCCGCTTGGCGCGGGAGGGTGGTGACGGCGCCTTCTCTAAGCTCCACGCGCCCGGGAGCGGCTGAAGGCGTTCAGCGTCCACCGTGGACAGAGCGATCGTGGTGTTGGAGTCCAAGGCGAGAGGCCAGCTGTAGGGTAGCTGAACTGGTGCCAGAGCCCTTCCTGAACAGGATGGAGAAGGAACCATTGACATTCAGGGATGTGGCCATTGATTTCTCTGAAGAGGAATGGGAAAACCTGGATCTTGCTCAGAAAATTTTATATAGAGATGTGATGTTAGAGATCTATAGAAACCTGGTGTTTCTGGGAACATCTCCTCATCAAACCCTAGAATTTTCAGCAGATCACGGAGTAAACTACTGATCACTACCCATGAAATATGGAAGGTTTCTGCTTGTCCTCATTCTTCACACTGCTTATTGAAATGTCACCAACACCTGGGAGAACTTTGGAGAAATCTGCGGCTGATTGGTGTGCACCGTTCTGCTGGCCTCTTGAATTTGGCTGAATATAGTCCCTTTCCAACCAGAGACTTGCTTGTTTTATTACCAAAACCTGCTTCTGAAGCCTCATCCCTGAGTTGGGTCTATAGAATTGGACCCAGGAAATGGGTTGCAGCACCCTAGTAGAGTGCTCATTCAATCAAGGCAGGGCTTAAAGTGCATGGCAGTGGCACCCTCCCCATTTTCATACATACCCAGAAATTATTTCACAATGCCATCTGTTGGGGTACTACCATCCACAAGGAAAACGTCATGGTGATCAAAGCCAGCATCCATAAAAAGTTTAGCACCATATGTCCTTATATTCAGAAAAATAATGGTAGTAAAAATTGTGAGTCTTACTCTCAGGAGAATTTTGTTGATCTTGCATGAAGTCTGCAGAAGGCAATAAAGTGGTCTGGTATAATCCAAAAAAAAAAAAAAAAAGACCAAGATTCTAGTTCTGGGTTTTCCTTCTAAAAAGATTTGTTTGGGGGTCAACCAGTTAACCTTTCCGCAACTCAGTTTTCCCAATTGTGCAATCTCATTAGGTAGGGATAGATCAGTGGTTTTGCATGCGGTTCTGTGCTGCCCTTGCAGTACTTGAGAGGATCCAATCAGGAGAGATTCCATGTGCTTTACATGTTGACATTCCACATACGGTGTTGTACGCCTATAATCCTAACAACTTGGAAGGCTGAGGCAGGAGGATCCCAAGTTCAAGGGCAACTAGGGCAATTTAGAAAGACCCTGTCTCAAAATAAAACAGAGCCGGAGGCAGTGGTGCACGCCTGTAATCCTAGCTACTTGGGTAGCTGAGGCAGGAAGACCTTGAGTTCAAAGCCAGCCTCAGCAACTTAGCTAGGCTCTAAGCAACTCAGTGAGACCCTGTCTCTAAATAAAATACAAAATAGGGCTGGGGGTGTGGCTCTGTGCTCGACTGCCCTGAGTTCAAGCCATGGTTCCAAGTAAATAAATAAATTAGTTAATTAACTTAAATTGAAAGGACTGGAGATGCAGTTCAGTGGGTTGAAAAAGCTTCCTTTATTTTCCCTTAGAATTCCTTACAACCCAAAAGTAAACGTGTGGACATTCTATTTGAGACAATTAATATGGAATAAAGAGACTCTTTCCTTGCCGGGCGCGGTGGCGCACGCCTTAATCCCAGCACTTTGTGAGGCATAAAAGCCAGCCTCAGGAATAAACTCAGGGAGGGCTGGGGATGTGACTGGTCGAGTTGAGTCCCCCGGTTCTTTCCTTGAATGAATGCAGAAAATGTGTACTTTCAATACAAACATAACATTTCCCCCATGTTACAGAACACGAAACAAAGTTCCTTGCCCTCTCCAAGATATTTAGTTGTTGATGATTTCTTAAATGCTCTTTGTTCTTTCAGAATTTCCAGGTGTTGGGCTGGGGTTGTGGCTCAGGGGCAGAGCGCTTGCCTCGCACGTGCGCTGCCCGGGTTCTATCCTCAGCACCACGTAAACATAAATGCATTGCCTTGTGTACAACTAAAGTAAATAAATAAATATTTAAAAAAACACAGAGTAGCCTGGATTTAAAAAAAAAAAAAAAAAAAAAAAGAATTTCCAGGTGTCTACATGTGTTTTTTGTTTTTTACCTTTATTTTATTCATGTGGTGCTGAGGATCGAACCCAGGGCCTCACACATGTAAGATGAGTGCTTTACCTCTGAGCCATAGCCCCAGCCCCTCTACATGTGTTTTAATTGTCTTCTTTTCTCCTTTCAAAATATCTGACAATCTTTTAAGTAATAAGGAAGGAAATACTAAGCTGGCAAAATGTGGGATGTGAAAATGGTGCTATGGGCATGAGAAAACTGCTCCTATTACATTAGCAAGTTTCAAGTCCTTTACAGAAAGAAGAACTGGCTTGTTAAGACCAGTTGTGCTTAGTCATGTAATTTTTTTTTAGAGCTATTTTGCACTTATGCATTGGCTTTTTCGCTGGCATCAACGTGGGAAAGTCACATGAATTCAAGTTTGTGCTCAGTTTTCCTGTTCTTTTCCTCTTTGACACCTATCTAGGGTAGACGGATGTTATGAAACTGGTAGCAAAGACCTCCAGTCATTGCAAAAAAATTTCACACCCTTTCTTCTCTTGCTTAAAATACTTAGACTGTGCTTCTTTCTTTAGGACATGCAAGGCCAGTATTCTACGTGGTGGTAGTGCTTGGTCTTGGATAGTGGACTTACTTGGTAATGAACATGTCAGATACTCATTACTGGCCCTTGGCAACATTGTGTAGTAGTTTTTCCCTGGATCTTTCATTTGGGGTGGTCTCCTCTGCCTGGCAATCAGGCCTTCAGAGAGTATTTCTACCTCTAGACCTCTAGCCAAGTGTGAATTCTCTGACCAAATCCCTCGAGCTTCAGGTTTTTCTGAACTCTTTCCCTTGCTTATCCTTGGGTGAATTCTAGTTAACATAAAACATTCACACTAAAATATTGGGGGTGGGGGACAAGAAGTGTTGCTTCCAGATGAACATTTTCATTGTCATCGAATGGCTTCTTAAAGAGTTATGAATAACATAGGATTTCAGGTAGCTACCAGGGGAAGTACCTCCCTGCCACCAACCACAGCTTTCTTAAGATGTTTTTCAAATTCTACCCCAGAGAGGGACATCTTTGTTAAACTGTTGTAAGCCGCTTGCTTACTCATGGCTCACAATGTTCCCTCAAAAATAATGAGTAAGCAAAAACATTGAAGGAGGCTGCCTAAGACTGTTGGATTCGAATTAGCAGTATAAAAAGAAGTCACAGTACTTTATTTGCTAGCCAATGTTTCTACTAAATAAACTATTTTTTCTCACTAGGAAAATACAGAAATTTTTTTAAAAAAGAAATTCTCAAAGAAACATAGGATGTTAGAGCTGAACGAGACTTTTGGGATCTTCTAGGCCAATGTACACATTGTATGGAGAATGAAATAGAAGTTCCTAAGCTAAGTTACCCAAAACCACCCAGCTAATAGTCTAGTAGCTTCAGTAATAGCACCTCACAGAACCATGGCCCTTTCTCTTTTTTGTAGCACAACATAAGTAATATTTTTGCATAGAAGAAATAAGTAATACTTTCACATCCACTTGTCATTTGATCAATGTCTGCCTCTATCACTACATTCTTACCTTCCCGATTACAGAAGTCCTGTCTAGTTTTGCTTGCCACTCGACAGAATGGTAGTCAGTGCACAATAAATATTTGAGTATCGGTAAACATAGAGTCACATGGGGGTCTTGCTTTGCTGCCCAGGCTGGTCTCCAACTCATGAGCTCAAGTGATCCTCCAAACTCAACCCCCCAAGTGCTGGGACTACAAGCACATGCCACCTTGCTTGGTTTATTAAGGAGCACTTTTTCAAGATTGCTTGAATCTGTGCTTTTTTCTAATCACAATTCTAAATAGCCCCCCAATAAATGTAATTGTCTTGTTCTTGGAAAAATAGAAAAAAATAACTTTTTTTTTTTTTTTTTGGTACCAGGGATTGAACTCCAAGGCACTCAACCACTGGGCCACATCCCCAGCTTTTTTTTGTATTCTATTAGAGACAGGGTCTCACTGAGTTGCTTAATGCCTTGCTATTGCTGATGCTGGCTTTGAACTCACAATCCTCCTGCCTCAGCCTCCCAAGTGCTGGGATTACAGGCATGTGCCACCACGCCCAGCAGAAAAAATAACTTTTTTAAAGAAGCATTTATTGGTGACCTGGTGGATGCCAGACACTGTGCTAGGCACAAGAAAGCAAGTTTTGGGGCAAGGATGTATACAGAATACTCCAAATGTAAGTCAATACATATGGGACTGATTGGAAGATTCCAAGCTGTGATTCTCTTACTTTTCAACTTATCTCTAAGAAATTTTGAAGAGAAAAAAAAAGGTTTTGGGAAAGGGACAGGGTCATGAATGTTTATGACTGTTCATTCTATAGTAACAAAAAAAAAAAAAATGAGGAGGAATGGCAGTCTTTGAAAGCAAAGGCTTTTTCAGGCAGCAAAAATCCAAGGATCTCTTGGAAGGGTCATGAATTAGAAAACACACCTGTATTGGACAACTTTGTGTCACTCTAAAGAACTGTCTGACACAGGCTACTTATAGAGGAGCTTTATCTAGCTCTTGGTTTTGGAGTTTCAGAGTACAAATGGCGAGACACAGGCTCTTGATGACATCTCCTCATGGCGGGGACACCAATGGGGGCAACCAGCACGGCAAGTGATTCCATCATGCCTGCGATTCCATCTGGAGCCAGGAGCAGAGGAAGGCGGAGGAGAGGCTTGCTCCGTTTATAACAACTATCACACGAGAACTCAGGGGTCACCCTGAAAACTCCAATGACCTCATGCCTCCAATGACCCAAGGGCCTCTCACAACAGTTCCCAGTACCCCCACCCAGGGGATCAAGTTCCCAACAAGAACCCTTGGGGAGACACAAATCACATTCGAATCATAGTGCTGAAAGGACACATAAGCCCCCATGGAGACCCAATTCTCAGAAGTTTTTTGTTTGTTTCTGTTTGTTTTATCTCTTAAGAATTACCAGCCCATTGAAGCCCATCTCTCACAGATGACCATACCCTAAAGTTAGCAGAAATGCGCAAGATACTCCCTTCCAGAGCACTCCCTAGTTCCAAGTTATAGAAGGTCACATCTGGAAGGGTGCTTGCCACAAACAGTGACCACAATGAGAACTAGACACAAGCCACTCAGCACATAAACTTTGATCATTTATGTTTCCTTTAGATTCACTGAACTGAAACTCTCACTGACCTACATGAATGAGGTGAGATGGGCACGGCCCACACTCCAGAAGAGGCTGCTTTTCAAAACACTGGACAACTGAGGCTCCTGGTTTTCTGGAACCAATATACCATACCTTGAAAACTAAAAACGATTCTCCCTTAGGGGAAGGGGTAAGAGCCAGGTGCAGTAGCACATGTCTGTAATCTCAGAGACTTGGGAGGCTGAGGCAAGAAGTAAGAGGATCTAAAGTTCAAGGCTAACCTTAGCAACTCAGGGAGGCCCTAAGCAATTTCCTTTTCTCAAAGGAAAAATAAAATTCTGGGAATGTAGTTGAGAGAGAGAGAGGAGAGAGAAAGGAAAGGGGTAACATGGTCATTGAAGGTGAGATCCAATCATCTTCCAACAAGGCCTTGCTAATAAAGTTTTTTCTTTCTCCAGCACTCTACCTCTTAATTCACAGAGTCTATTGGGTGGAAATAAATAGAACCTGTGCAGTTACAGTATCACCCCTTCCCTGCAAATTCCCTCACTCTCTCAAGAGTGTAAGTTAGTCCATCAATAAAAACCAAAATCGCTGGTAGCTTCCCATTTCCCCCAAGGCTGGAAACTGCCTGGTAAAACCTACAGAAATAAATGGCACATTCCAAAGCTGTATTACAAGAGTTTCTAAATCTAAGAACAATTCCCTAAAAGAGTCTTTGGACTGGGAAAGTGAAGGTGTATTGAAATGGGTGCAAATAAGTTATAAGTCAGAATACTCCATAAATAGAGACTGGTTGTGAGGAAATAAAATCACTCACATACCCAGAGAAATACTAATTGAACCACTGATATATTTTCCATATCCTATAAATTTCTTTAATTCAACCAGCCATCACCACTTTTTAAATGTAACTGTTTTTTGGTTTTTTGTTTTTTTGTTTTTTTTGGTACCAGGGATTGAACTCAGGGGCACTCGACCACTGGGCCACATCCCCAGCCCTTTTTTGTGTGTGTGTGTATTTTATTAGAGACAGGGTCTCACTGAGTTACTAAGTGCCTCGCCATTGCTGAGGCTGGCCTTAAACTTGTGATCCTCCTGCCTCAGCCTCCCAAGTACCTGGGATTGAAGGTATGTATCACCACACTTGGAAATGACAGCTTATTTTTTTTTAAAGGAATAAAACAATTAATGGGCAAAGTTGAGATTCAAACCCCCTTACAAGAGTTATCTGAGGATAGGCAAGGGCCACTGTAAAGTGTTCTAGGCACCTATAACTTAGTCCTGGGTTCAAACCAGGCTCAGAGGCCTTCTAGATGCTTTGGTTCTCAAGTCAAACTTGTGACTGTGGGGTCCTGTGGTGTTCCTGGGGATCCAGGATCCTCAGATTCCAATACAGCTGGCTATTTTGATGTAATATCAAAATATTTGATGTAAGCTGGGCGCAGTGGCGCACGCCTGTCATCCCAGCACTTGGGAGGCTGAGGCAGGAGGATCGCGAGTTCAAAGCCAACTTCAGCAATGGCAAGGAACTTAGCAACTCAGTGAGACCCTGTCTCTAAAGAATACAAAAATGGGCTGGGGATGTGGCCCAGTGGTTGAGTGCCCCTGAGTTCAGTCCCCAATACCAAAAAAAAAAAAAAAAAAAAAAAAAAGCCTAGAAGGATGGAATTATGGCAAAGAAAGTGAACTCCAGAGAACACAGTTGGATCCCACTACCTCCTGCTGAATGTTGACCTAGAGATTCTTCATTGAGCAATGGGACTAATGACAGTACTAACCTGGGGTTGAAATTGTTGGGAAGATTAGAAGAGCTCACCTATGTAAAGTGCTTAGCACAGGGTGTGCCCAGCATTTCATGGCTAATCAACTGATACTCTGTGAATATATTCTGTCACCAACTCCTCCTCCTGCGGCGTTTTAACTGTTCAGGGTTTGTTGGTGGTGGTGGTGGGTTTTTTTTTTTTTTTTTTTAGTAGTGGGGATTGAACCCAAGGGTGCTTAATCACTGAGCCACACCCTAACACTTTTTATTTTTTTATTTTGAAACAAAGTCTCACTAATTTGCTTAGGGCCTTGCTAAATCGCTGAGTCTAGCCTTGACCTTGCCATCCTCCTGCTTTAGCCTCCGAAGTCACTGGGGTTACAGGCTGCGCCACAGCGTCCAGCAACTGTTCGGTTTTAAAACTAAAAGTCCTACATCTTGGTGTCACTGGAAAAGGGTCCAAGGAAGTCCCCCAGAAGGGAGAAGGGACCTCAAATTTGCCCTGGCAGGTTCTTGACTTATGTCACAGAAAGGAATTGCCAAACATGTCAAAAGAGGTGCAAAGGTTGAAGAAAGCAAAGAGATGTATTTAGGAAAGCAAGCAATAGAGCAGGGTAGGCACTCAAAGAATAAGTGGAGACACTCAGAATAAGACATACTTGTGGGGTGGTGGGTTCTTCTTTTTTAAAGAAAACTTTGTAAATAATAAACCTGAGAAGTTCGGCGGGGTGTACAGACTGGTGCGTTCAATTCTCTTAATCCTGGGGCACAGAGCAGGTCACAGTGGTCTGGTTCTCTCAGGATCTCTAGGTTCATGTCATCCAATCAATATTATCATTTGGGATATAACATCACAAGTTTCTAACAGTATTTTTTTTTTCTGTTATATGTAGTCTAAAGAAAATATGTTGCCAGGTGTGGTAGTGCATGCCGTAATCCCAGCAGCTCTGGAGGCTGAGGCAGGAGGATCCCCAAGTAACCAGCCAACCTCAGCAATTTAGCAAGACCTTGCCTCAAAATAAAACATGGAAAAAGGGCTAGGGGGCTGGGGTTGTAGCTCAATGGTAGAGCGCTTGCCTAGCATGTGAGGCACTGGGTTCGATCCTCAGCATCACGTAAAAATAAAGGCATTGTGTACAACTAAAGCAAATAAATAAATGTTAAAAAAAATAAAATAAAGATATTATGTCCACCTGTAAGTAAAAAATAAATATTAAAAAAAGAAGAAAAAGGACTGGGGATGTGACTTGGTAGTTAAGTGCCCACGGGTTCAATCCCTGGTTACCCCCCCCCCCAAAAAAAAAAGAAATGAAAGAAAATATGTGTATGCTGAATGCAGTGGCACACGCCTGTGATCCCAGCTACTTGGGAGGCTGAGGCAGGAGCAGCACAAATTTAAGGCCAGCCTGGACAATTTTGCAAGGCCCTGTCTCAATAAAAATGTGACTAGGAGGCTGTGACTGTGGCTGTGGCTCAGTGGTAAAGTGCTTTCCTCACACATGTGAGGCACTGAGTTCGATCTTCAGCACCACATAAAAATAAATAAATAGACATTTAAAAATATGTATTTTTTTTTTTTTAAAAAGTGGGGATGGCCAGGCGCGGTACAGCACGCCTGTAATTCCAGCACTCAGGAGGCTGAGGCAGGAGGATCGCGAGTTCAAAGCCAGCCTCAGCAATGGCAAGGCACTTAGCAACTCAGTGAGACCCTGTCTCTAAATAAAATACAAAAAAGGGCTGGGGATGTGGCTCAGTGGTCGAGTGCCCCTGAGTTCAATCCCCAGTACCAAAAAAAAAAAAAAAAAAAAAAGTGACTGGGAATGTAGCTTAGTGTGAGCAAAAAAAAAAAAAAAAAAAAAAAAGAAGGAAAGAAAAGAAAAAAAGAAATGTGGCAAATGACAACTGGGATTTTAGTATCTCCAAAGTCTGAACCCTTAATCATTTTTCTTGGTTTCTTAATTTGAGAAAAGAAACAGCAAAGATACATGAGAGAAAAAGTGCAGGAGGAAATATAGTATGTGAAGGAATTTGCCTCAATGCTCAAGTAGAGCTATCACAAAAGCAATGTCAATAATTTACAGATTCAATTGTTTTTCTTTTGTGTACCAGGGATGAAATTACACAAGGCACTCAACCACTGAGCCATATCCCCAGTCCTATTTTGTATTTTATTTAGAGACAGGGTCTCAGTGAGATGCTTAGCATCTTGCTTTTGCTGAGACTGGCTATGGACACTCAATCCTCTTGCCTCAGCCTCCTAAACTGCTGGGATTACAGGCGTGCGCCACCCCACCTGGCTGAATGGCTTTTTATCTTTTGGTCTACTACATGATGTTTTGATACATATTACAATAGTTACTGTTGTCAAGCAAATTAACATATCTATCATCTCCCATGGTCACTCCTCTTGTTTTAATAAGAGCATCTGAAATCTATTCTCTGAAAATTTATACTGTACAGTATTATAGCAATTCCTCATACTTTCATTCACTGTCTATATTTATTCATCCTACATATGTGCAACTGTGTATCCTTTGATTTTCTTTTAAGATTCCATTTAGAATTCATGGTGTTCTTCTTTTTATGTCTGCTTATTTCACTCAGCCAAATGTCCTCCAGATTCATCCTCATTGTTATAAATATCAGGATCTCCTTTTTATTTATTTATTTTTTTGTGGTGCTATATATAAAAAATCCAGGGCCTTAGCCAGGCATGGTGGCACATACCTGTAAGCCGAGCAGCTTTGAAGGCTGAAGCAGGAAGATTGCACATTTAAAGCCAGCCTCAGCAATTTAGCAAGACCCTGTCTCAAAATAAAAAATAAAAAAAGGCTTGGGTTGTGGCTCAGTGGTTTAGTGTCCCTGGGTTCCAATTCCTGGTACCAAAAATTAAAGAAAAGAAGAGAGAAGAGAAGAGAAAAGAAAAAAGGAACAAAAAGAAAGCCAGCTCGGGTCCTTGCACATGCTAGGCAAGCGCTCTACCAGTGAGCTATACTCCCAGACCCCTCCTTTTTCAAGGCTGAATAATATTCCTTTCTATCTGTGCACTACAACTTCTTTACCCATCCATGAACACTCTCCTGGCTATTATGAATAATGCTGTAGTAAATGTGGGAATGCAGACATCTCTTGGACATATACCAAGAAGTGGGGTTGCTGAATCATACAGCAGTATTATTTTTAGATTTGTGAGGGACCTCCATACTGTCTTTTACAGTGGCTCTGCCAATTTATGTTGCCACAAACAGCATACTAGGTTTCCTTTTCTCCATACCCTATTTCATGGCATCAGAAGAGATGAAAACAAATGAACATACTGAGCGGCCTCATAATTTGGTGCAATCTCCACCTGATATTCCTGAAATATCAACCCAATATGTAAAGTAGGTAGACCTGAGTTCTGGCCTGGAGGTGTAGCTCTGTGATAGAAAACCTCGCGCTTAGCAGGGGTTGGGATGCAGCTCAGTGGTAGAGTACTTGCTTAATATGCATGAGCCCCTGGATTCAATCCTCAGTACTGCCAAAAAAAAAAAAAAAAAAAAAAAATCTTGATTTTTGGCTCTGTGTGATAGCACAGGTTTATAATCCACACATCAACCACATGCCTCTAATCCCAGGTACCCAGGAGACTGAAGCAGGAGGATTACAAATTTGAGGCCAACTTCCTTATCAATTTAGAGAGATCTTGTTGCAAAACAAAAATAAAAAAGGACTGTGGGCATAGCAGCTCTGTGGCTGAATGCCTGTCCCCGCACCCCAGCACCACACCGCCCCATTCAATTCCCAGTACCAAAAAAAAAAAAAAAAAAAAAAAAAGTAGCATATACTTGGTATACATCAGGCCCTGAATTCCAGCCCTACACACACATCCCCAAAAGGAAACGAATCCTGTACCAGAAAGGGTGAAATAAAGACCACTTTCATCAGGGCCCTCAGCAATCAATACTACCCTGCAACTAGCTAGGCCTGCAATCTCACTCGCTGCTCCCTCGGCCTAAAGTCTTCCCACAGGCGTCCTTCTGCCTCACTTCCCTACCTCCTTCAGGTCTTTGGCCAACTGCTGGCCATCTTAACACAGCATGGCGCCCATCATTCTATTTGAAAAGGGATTCCCTCCCGTTCCTGATGCTCTTTACCGCGCTTGGCTATACTACTCACTGGGGATGTTATCTAGTTTACTTATTCATGGCTGCAGATATGGCTCAGTTGAGCCTTTGCTTATTGCCAGTCTCCCCTTGCAGAAATGCTCTGAAAACAGGACTCTTTGCTTTGCTCGTCTAGGATCCGAACATCCAGCGCAGCATGTATCTGATGCTTAGTAGGCGTTTGTTGAGTGAATAAGTGAAGGCATCTTGGAGACCTTCATGGATACATGAATGAACCCTCAGCTGCCCTACAGTCAATCAAACATAATCCAACCACATACGGTTCTGTCTTAAAGAGGATTTCTGATATATATCGTTCCTGGATATCCATCTACTTGTATTGTTATATATACATATACATATATGGTATATGATATATATGCTACTATATATTATATATTAAATGGGTGATACATACATTATGATATTACATGATATAAATGGATATATCCTATACACAATGGATATATGATATATATCATGTATCTTATATATGTTTACATATTCTAAACTTATGATATGCTATATATATCATACATGTGTGCACGTGTATGTGCTTTTGGGTGGCATTGGGGATTGAATACAGGGGTGCTTTACTACTGAGTCACATCCCCAGTCCCTTTTTATTTTTTGAGACATGGTCTCGCTAAGTTGTTGAGGGTCTTGCTAAATTGATGAGGCTGGCCTTGATCTTGTGGTCTTTCTGCCTCAGCTATAATCAAGCTGCTGGGATTACAGACAAGTGCCACTTCGCCCAGCTGTACTGATATTTTTGAGCTCTTTGTATATTGAGGTTCTTGGATCCTGATGCTCTGACCCACCCCTATTCTGGCCTTGTTTCAAGGAGACTGGTTTCTTTGTAGATTTCTAAGTATTCCAAAACTCATAGGTGACCAAACCCTGTATCCATCTCCGCAAATAGTGATAACTTTGTCGAAAAGCGGATTACCTCTCTCTCCTCCTGGCTAGTTCTCGAAAAGCTTCTTTTTTGGTTCCTTGATTACCAGATCTTTCTTCTCAAGGACTCATTCTCTTTTTGGATATTCCTTCCGGCCATTCTCTTTCATGAGTAGGTTTAGTTTGGCTTTATTCTCCTTGCTGTTTAATCCAATAGGGACACACTTATCTTTCCCCTTCCCAAGTTCTTGAGAGACTTTTTCTTTAGACCTCAACTAATGAGAACTCCTGCAGACACATGAGCATTCACATTAGTATCCGTCACTACAGATGCTGACAATTGAGTCTTCAATATCCTCAAAAATTGTGGTGATTCACTCTGTAAATGAAAAATAACTGAGCTCTTTGGTTTCTAGTTAAACGACATAAGGTAGAGTTGAGCAGAACACAGACGCCTTACCAAACGTGTTTAAAACCAAATGTGTCAACTTTTGTGTTCTTCCGTAGGTAGAGGCACAACAAAAACCCAAGTGTAGAGAGACCATATGTTGTCTTAAAATTTTATATTTATTCTGCTCTTTCACATGCACCCCCATAATTTATTATAGATAAGATAGACAGATAGAATAACAATATATTGCCAGGAATGGTGGCACACACCTGTAATCCCAAGGGCTTGGGAGGCTGAGGCAGGAGGATCATGAGTTCAAAGCCAGCCTCAGCAACTTAGGGAGACACTAAGTAACTCAGAGAGACCCTGTCTCTAAATTTGAAAAATACAAAAAAGGGTTGGAGATGTGGCTCAGTGGTTGAGTGCCCCTGGATTCACTCCCAAGCACCAAAATATATGATATTTATTATTACTTGTTTTGAACTCTTTAAAAATCCTGTCATATTTTAAGTAGTTTTATGGGGTATAGGGTTTTTTTTTTTTTTTAGCTGTACATTATTCAGTCATTCCATTTACATGTACTTTACTCATTTTTACACTTCCAGATTATTCCATTATATGAACATACCACAAATTATTTCTTCATTCTCTTGTCAGTATCTACATGTGTACTTATCCTATGTGTAGGTATGTGTGCAAGTACCTGCATCTCTCTTTTTTCCAACTTGTGATTCTCCTGCTTCAGCCTCCCAAGTTGCCGGGAGGACAGGCATGCACCATCAGGCCCAGCTTGCTCTATCTATCTATCTATCTATCTATCTATCTATCTATCTGCAGTTCTTTTCCATTATAAGCATAGCTGCCGAAACCATCATTGCACATATACCCTGGTGCTTATAGTGCATATATATCCTGTGTACAAGAGTCTCTCTCTCTCGCTCTCTCCCTCTCTCTCTTTTTTTTTTTTTTTTTTTGTATTTTTATTAGAGACAGGGTCTCACTGAGTTGCTAAGTGCCTTGCGGTTGCTGAGGCTGGCTTTGAACTTGTGATCCTCCTGCCTCAGCCTCCCAAGTGCTGGGATTACAGGCATCCACCACCATGCCCAGCTCAAGAGTTTCTCTTGTATACAGCCTGAAAATGGATTTATGGGCTAAGCTTTTATACTATTTTTTTTCCTAAATGGTGGTCTCCATTTAGGCTCTGACCAGTACTATGAATTTCCAACAACCCATATCTTCTCTATTTAAATTGGTATTATCACACTTATTAATTTTTGTTAAGCATTAAAAACAGAACAAAACCTTCTGTCAAAGTTGATGGATTTAGTACCAGATTGATGGTCTTGTATCATCTGGTCATGAAGAACTGATTGTCCATGTGGCAGCTCCTGATTATGCCCACTTCACCAGGTGGGACGCAGCACAATAGCTCATGACCATTGAAACTTCCCAGCTCAGCCCTGCATGATGAATGCCTAATCCCAGCTGCTGGGGAGGCTGAGGAAGGAGGATAACAATTTCAAGGCCAGCTGTGGAAACTTAGTGAGATTTTGCCTCAAAATTAAAAAAAAGGACTAGGGATGTAGCTCAGAGTTATAATGCTCCTGGATTCAATCTTCATTACCAGTCCCCCTCAAAAAAAACATAGCCAAGTTCTTCCCTAGGCTGATTTTATTTGATATAGACCATAATATCAACCAATTAACTCTTCAAAGTAGGCTCAGCTAATCTACTCTGGGCATTAGATTCTTATATTTTGATAATACATGGATTTTCTTCTTCTTCTTCTTCTTCTTTTTTTTTTTTTTTTTTGTGTACCGGGGATTGAACTCAGGGGGATTCGACCACTGGGTCACATCCCCAGCCTTTTTCTTTGTATTTTATTTAGAGACAGGGTCTCACTGAGTTGCTAAGTGCCTCGCCATTGCTGAGGCTGGCTTTGAACTCATGATCCTCCTGCCTCAGCCTCTCAAAGTGCTGGGATTACAGGCATGCTCCACCGCGCCCGGCTCTTCCTTTTTTTCTTTCAATTAGATTTTTTTAAAGAAGCCAACAACAAAAATTGAAATAATTGCTGAGGAAAACTAGTTGGCAAGTATGCTTTTTTGTTGTTGTTGGTGGTGGTTTTGTGGTGCTGGGAGTCAAACCCAGGACCTCAGGCATACTAAGCAAGTGCTCTACCTCTGAGCTATAACCCTACCCTTTCCCCCCTCCCTCTCTCACTCCCTTTCTGCATAGCTCCCACCGCGCCCGGCTCTTCCTTTTTTTCTTTCAATTAGATTTTTTTAAAGAAGCCAACAACAAAAATTGAAGGGAGTCAAACCCAGGACCTCAGGCATACTAAGCAAGTGCTCTACCTCTGAGCTATAACCCTCCTTCCACCCTTTCCCCCTCCCTCTCTCACTCCCTCTCCCTCTCCCTCTTCCCCTCCCCTTCCCTCTCCCTCTCCCTCTTCCCCTCCCCTTCCCTCTCCCTCTCCCTCTTCCCCTCCCCTTCCCTCTCCCTCTCCTTCTCCCTCTCTTCCTTTCCCTCCCCTCTCTTCCTTTTCCTCCCCTCTACCCTCCCCTCCACCCTCCTCTCCCTCCCAGGGATGCTTTATCCTGAACTACATTCCTGGACTCCCTTTAAAATTTTTTTTCAGGGAGATACAGGGTATTGAACTCAGGGGCACTCAACCACTGAACCACATCCCTAGCCCTATTTTGTGTTTTGTTTAGAGACAGGGTCTCACTGAGTTGCTTAGTGCCTCACTTTTGCTGAGGCTGGCTTTGAACTCAAGATCCTCCTATCTCAGCCTCCCAAGCTGCACCACCACGCCTGGCTTAAAAAAATTTTTTTTTTCTTTTTTTAAGTTTGAGACAGGGCCTCACTAAATTGCCCAGGCTGACCTTGAACTTTTGCCTCAACCTCTCAAATTGAGGGGGGTTGCACGGCTGGGATTACAGGCATGCACCACCACACTAGGCAACTTGTTCTTTTCTAAACTTACCAAAAGCACTCTAAGATTCTAATTAATTAATTAATTAATTAATTCAGTACTGGGAATTGAACCCAGGGATGCTTTATCCTGAAGTACATTCCCAGACTTTACCACTGAGTTAGACCCCCAGCCCTTTGTATTTTTTATGTTGAGACAGGGTCTTGTTAAATTGCTTAGGGCTTCGCTAATTTGCCAAGGTTGGCTTTGAATTTGTGATCCTCCTGCCTCAGCCTCCATCGTTCTACAGATTTTTAAAAAGCTGTATTTAATTGCTAGTTGCCTACAAACAACATCCAATAACAGTTACATACGAAGACACTTTATCTTTCATAATGGACACCAACTGGAAGCAGAAAATCATAGACAATTGTAGGCACATAGCTAACACTTGAGATCCCATGAATCTACCACTTTCATAAATTTCTTTGAATTCAAAGGACTCATCCAAGCCTTGTTCTCTACTTCCAGTTAACCAGCTACTTTTTATGAGAATGGGATATTCTTTCTTTACAACATTTTATTTCAAGTTGCCACTCACACATTGCTGGAAAAAAAATATTCTAAGCAATTGCAGCCCATCTTCTTAGTAAATTAGAAAGTGAAAATAGAAATTATGAACCCATTAAGAGAAGGAGAAAATAGTCATTTTCCTCTTCCCATTCCCAGGCTGATAAATGCTTTAGGTTTGGAAACTTCTGAAGCCACAAGGACTGAAGTGGAGAAACATACTTGACCTTCAGATTTAGGATAAAGATGTATAGAGACCATGGCTTTGGTTCAGTTCATTTCTCCATGCCTGGAGTGCAGTCAGATCCCCCAGTAGGTCATCAGAGTCTGTTTCAGGACAAGAGAGCACACATACACACAATCAGCCATGGTTCAGAACACAGGAATAACAAATCACCACTCTTGCCATACGCTGTGGTGTACGCCTGTAACCCCAGCGGCTTGGGAGGCTGAGGCAGGAGGATCGTGAGTTCAAAGCCGGCCTCAGCAAAAGCGAGGTACTAAGCAACTCAGTGAGACCCCGTCTCTGAATAAAATACAAAATAGGGCTGGGGAGATGGCTCTGTGGCTAAGTGCCCTTGAGTTCACTCCCTGGTACCTGCCTTCCCCCCAAAATCACCACTCTTTTGTCACCTCCACGGAGACTATGATGATCAGTTTAATGTGTCACATTTCTCTGTGGAGCTGGGTGGTTTTCTACTAGTTCTGAGCCAGAGGAGTTTCCTCTGTTCAATATGAACATTGGTAGGAGCCGCTAAAGTAATTACAGTGAATACATAGAACCTAGGGAGAATATTTGTGCAACCTGGTTTTTGGGAAAAGGCACCAGTCGTGGAGAGGGAAGACCTGGGTTTAAGTCCTGGCTGTGCCACTCACAGCCAGTGTGCAGGCCCCATGTTGCAAGAGAAGTTACCAGGGTGCATACCTACTATTCTTCAGATGCATTGTCTCAAGAACCCCGTGATACAAGACACAAGGCTATTATTATCATATTGTTTGTTTGTTTTGGCACTGGGGATTGAACCCAGGGGCGCTTTACCACTAAGCCACATCCCCAGCTCCCCACCCCCTTTTTTTTGGTACTGTGGATTGAACTCAGGGGCACTCGACCACTGGACCACATCCCTAGCTTTTTTTTTTTTTTTTTGTATTTTATTTAGAGACAGTTTCTCACTGAGTTGCTTAGTGCCTTGCCATTGCTGAGGCTGGCTTTGAACTCATGATTCTCTTGTCTCAGCCTCCTGAGCAGCTGAGATTGCAGGTGTGCACCACTGCACCTGGCTCCCCAGCCCCTTTTTATTTATTTTGCTGTAGGGTCTCCCTAAGTTGCTTAGGGCCTCACTAAGTTGCTGAGGCTGACTTTTAACTCGTTATCCTCCTGTCTTGACCTTCTGAGTCCGTGGGATTACAGGAGTGCATCACCAGGTCTGGCAAGGCCATTGTTATCGGATTCTTGTTTTCCTTCCATAGATAAAGAGTCAAAGTTGGCTTACATGGTTCAAAGCCCTGGACTAGAGTCAGGAAGAACTGGTTTGAAAAACCACCACCTCTACCACTTACTATATGTGTGACTTTGAGTACTGTTACTTCATTTTCCCGAGCCTCTGTTTTCCCATCTGTAAAATGGGAGTAAATATAAGGTAAGGCTTAACCTTTGTCAAGCATTTGTTAAATGCCAGGACTGTACCAACCATATTACATGGGTTTACTCAGATAAGTTTCATAGTAACCCAGTGGGTAAGTAAAAATCTGTATCCACATTTTACGAAGAGGAAACAGAGATTACTTATTACTCTTTTAAGTTTACACAGGAGGTATGTAGTCACAATTAGAACTCAGGGATGAAAATACCACCTCACAGCATTATTGAGTTTAAATAACTGATAACCTATGTAGAAATAAATATATGGTGAGAATAACACAAAGATGAGAGGTCATAAATGAAATTATCCTGCAAGAAAGTTCTTGTGTTATACAAGAAGTGGTTATGGGGCTGGGGTTGTGGCTCAGCGGCAGAGCGCTTGCCTAGCACGTGTGCGGCCTGGGTTTGATCCTCAGCACCACGTAAAAAACGAGGGCATTGTATACAACTAAAACAAATAAATAAATTTTTTTTTTTTTTTTTTTTTTTTTTTTTTGGTACTGGGGATTGAACTTGGGCACTCCACCACTGGGCCACATCCCCAGCCCTTTTTTGTATTTTACTAGAGACAGGGTCTCACTGAGTTGCTAAGTGCCTCGTCATGGGTGAGGCTGGCTTTGAACTCGTGATCCTCCTGCCTCAGCCTCCCAAGTGCTGGGATTACAGGCATGCGCCACCACGCCCGGCTAAATAAATAAATATTTTAAAAAAAGAAGTGATTATAATATTGCTCCAGTAGACTGTGATAAGTTAAGGATGCAGAGTGTGGGGACAGAGGGTGTAGTCAGTGGTAGAGCACTTGTCTATCATGTGCATGGTTTAATCCCCAGCACCCAAAAAGTGTGTGTGTGTGTGTGTGTGTGTGTGTATAGGCACAAACTGTACCTATAAAAAGTAAAAATATATATGATGCAGCTGGGCTTTGTGGCACACGCCTGTAATCCCAGCGGCTCAAGAGGCTGAGGCAGGAGGATTGTGAGTTCAAAGCCACCTCAGCAAAAGCGAGGTGCTAAGCAACTCAGTGAGACCCTGTCTTTAAATAAAATACAAAATAGGGCTGGGGATGTGGTTCAGGGGTTGAGTGCCCCTGAGTTCAATCACTGGTACCAATAAATAAATGAATAAATAAATAACTAAATAAATAAATAGTAAAGGGCTGGGGGTGTAGCTCAGTAGAAGAGGATCCCTGGGTTCAACCCTCATACTCCCCCCAAAAGAGGTAGGGATGTATGTCAGTGGTAGAGCACTAGCCTATTATGAGTGACATTCTAGATTCAATCTCAAATACCATTTAAATAATAACATGTATCATGCAAATCCCAATGATAAAAAAGTTTCAAAAGAGGGAAGATTATTGGAATTTTTATGACAAAAGTCTCAATTCATTAATTAAAGATAACAACTCTTAGTATGCATCTAATAAAAGAGTTTAAAAATACATGAAAACAAAAAAATGGACAGAACTAAAGAGGAAAATAGAAAACTTCCACTATTACACTTAGAGATTAGCTGTTCAGAAATTGACAGAACTTGTATACATACACCCCAAAATTGGTAAGGAGCCCCGTGGGGTGGTGTACACCTGTAATCCCAGTGACTCAGGAGGCTTAAACAGGAGGATCACAAGTTCCAGATCAGACTTAGCAACTTAGCAAGACCCTATCTCAAAATATAAATAAGAACTGGGGATATAGCTCAGTGGTAGAGCACTCCTGGGTTCAATCCCTAGTAGGAAACAAAACAAATCAATAAAGACATGGAGGATTTGAATAATATTACCAACAAAATTGATCTAAATTGATAGCTAGAAAATACACAAAATAGCTGCAAAGTACCCATGTTTTCTAGTGCAAATAGAATATTCATTCAAAATAGATTCCATGTTGGACTACAAAAAATGTGTCAATAAATTTCAAATTATAATCTATTATAAGTAGATTATTAATGAGGGTGACAGTTGGTTATTTGTTTTATATTCTTTTTTTTTTTTTTTTTTTTTTTTTTTTGTGTGGTTACCGGGGATTGAACTCAGGGGCACTCGACCACTGGGTCACATCCCCAGCCCATTTTTGTATTTTATTTAGAGACAGGGTCTCACTGAGTTGCTAAGTGCCTCGCCATTGCTGAGGCTGGCTTTGAACTCGCGATCCTCCTGCCTCAGCCTCCCAAAGTGCTGGGATTACAGGCGTGCGCCACCGTGCCCGGCTATTTGTTTTATATTCTATAGGTTTTCTGCATTCTCTTACTCTAACATGAGCCTTATTTTTTTGTTTGTTTTTTTGTTTTTTTTTGGGTGGTGGTGGTGCTGGGGATTGAACCTAGGGCCTTGAGCATACTAAGCAAGCACTCTACCAACTGAGCTGTATCCCCAGCCCAACAACATGAGGCATTTTCTAGCATCTTCTTCCAAGTCTGCAAACAATCATTATTTGCCTATTAGGCTTCCAGATGTCTTGCCAAGATTAAGACCCTGTTCTTCAATTCCCTACACAACTGAGTTACTTTACTTAAACAGAAATTGCAAAGAATAATAAGAGCTTGAACTCAGTCTCCCTTTTCCTGGGTTCTGCAGCAAATGCAATCTTCCACCTGAAGCGTGGCACCATATGATTTGGACACCAGCATATCTGTTGCTTAAGATTTACTAAAATAATCTTAGTTGCCACTGAGGACAATGAATGGACTTCTGCAAAAAGAGAATCTGTCAATCAGGGATCGTCTCTACAGAGTCCTTATCCTTTAACTCAGTTCATTTCTGGATTTGAAGGCAATATTGGTATCCATATGCTTCTGCTTCCCAAAATGATGTGCCTCTGTGTATGTGTGTGTGTGTGTGTGTTTGTGTTGGTGCGAACATCTAGAGGCAGTGAGTCCTCACACCTAAAATAACACAATATAGCAAGAGCTCCTAAATTGGGTCCGTGGACCTTACAGACAGGGTTCGCCTGAAATAATGTACTAAACTAAGATATGATCATGCTCCCCTGTAATTTCAGTATTGCAGCTTCTTGGGAGTCTGTGGCAGCAGCATTGCTAGTTTGAGGATACACTGGCCAATTTAGTCAGACCCTGTCTGAAAAAGTTTGTTTATTTATTTAAGAGCAGGGGATTGAACCCAACAGCATTTAACCACTTAGCCACATCCCCAGACCTTTTAATATTTTATTTAGAGACAGAGTCTCTCTAAAATTTAGGCCCTTGCTAAATGGCTGAGGTTGTCTTTGAACTCGGGATCCTGCCAATCTGCTGGGATTACAGGCATGTGCCACCACACCTGGCTTCAAAAAGTTAAAAAAAAAAAAAAAAAAGATTAGGGTACAGCACAATGGTACAGCACCTGCCTAGCATGCAAGGAGGGTGGTGGGGGGCAGTTTGGCAGAGGTGGGGGTGGGGGAGAATGCATGCCGAGGCTATTTTCCTGGGGAAAAACTTCTAGCTCCTTCTTCAAAGCCTTGACCTCTAAAATGCTGAGAGGATCATTGCGTCATCTTCTCAAATTGCCAAAAAAAAAAAGAAAGAAAAAAGAAAAAAGAAAATCTCCATACTCTAGCCCTACAGAACATCCAAGAGTTGTGTTTCTTGGTCTCAACTGTAATGCTGGGTTTCATTCAAACATATCCAACATCCTCATCTCCTCGCTAAAGAAGTTCTGGGAAGCCACCGTGCCTTCCACTCAGCACTTTCTTAGGTTGTACTCATTAAACTTCTTTTATTTATTTATTTATTTATTTATTTAGGATACTGGGGATTGAACTCAGGGGCAGTGGTCCACAAAGCCATCCTCCTCAACCCAATTTTGTATTTTATTAGAGACAGGGTCTCACTGACTTGCTTAGCACCTCACCATTGCCAAGGCTGGCTTTGAACTGGTGATTCTCCTGCCTCAGCCTCCCAAACCAATGGGATTACAGGAGTGCACCACCACGCCTGGTTTGTTAAATCTCTTGTAGAATAAAACTCTGGAGATACCACTTGGGGAAACGCACGTTTAGAAAGTTCACTTGTCTTTTCATTCATTTCAAATACTCAAAAATCCTGTAGCGAGTGGCATGTAGTATGTGGCAAGCATCTGTAGGGTGCCATGGAAGATGCATCCCCTAGGTACTAAGGCAACCCAAGCTTCAGACATAGGGCTCCAGGGCTTATAGTGTCCACATGAAATTGGGGGGTCCCAGATCTGGATCTGGCCCAGTCCACCTCTCACTATCAACTGGACCTTAGGAAAAAGTCATGAAAGTCTCTGAGCCTCAGTTTAGATTCCTCATCTGTGAAAAGGGGCTATGCAGGTAACCACTACCACAAGTGATTTTTTAAAAGTGGCTTTAGTCTTCCTATATACTTTTATCTAGCTCTTGCATCCTGTATCTTTGCCTCTTGGCTTTATTTCTGTCTGTGCCACTAATAAGCCAGACTCATTTCCATCTCAGTTTCTTCTTTCTTGCTGTTTCTTCTGCCAGGAGGTGGCCCCCCAATTTTTGCATCTCAGCTTTTTTGTTCATTTATTCCTTCTATCCTTGAATTTCAGCTCACATAAATTCCTCCTCAGAGCCTTTTCCTGGCCATTCATCATGAAGGTATATTCTCCCCCATCATCTTTCTCTGGTTGTTTTTTTTTTTTCAACATTTGTCATTATCTAACACTTCTTTACTGTGCTTCTTTTTCCTTTTCTTCTTATTTGTTTATTTTATTTTATTTTTGTTGTACCAGGGATTGAACTCAGGGGCATTCGACCACTGGGCCATATCCCCAGCCCTTTTTTGTATTTTATTTAGAGACAGGGTCTCACTGAGTTGCTAAGTGCCTCGCCATTGCGGAGGCTGGCTTTGAACTTGCAATTCTCCTGTCTCAGCCTCCCAAGTGCTGGGATTACAGGCGTGTACCACCATGTCTGGCTTTTTGTTTATTATTTTTGGTACTGGAGATTGAACTCAGGCTGCTTTACCACTCAGTTATAAGATCAGTCCTATCTATCTATCTGTCTATCTATCTATTTATTTATTTTGGCACCAGGGAGTGAACCCAGGAGTGCTCAATCAGTGAGCATCCCTATTCCACTTTTTGTATTTTATTTGGTGACAGGATCTCACTAAATTGCTTAAGCCCTCTCTAAACTGCTGAGGCTGGCCTTGAATTTGAGATCATCCTGTCTCAGGCACTGGGATTACAGGCTTGTGCTACTGTGCACATGGGTGTGTGCACATGGCTAGTGGGCTTATATTTTAAGTCATTTCTTATCACTAGGACTTGTTTAGGGTCATGGCTCCAGGACACAGGACAATGCCCAGCAGAATAGAGAGCTTGGAGATCTATATTGAATGAATGAACCAAATGAAATAAGGTATATTAGAAAGGGTGTAGACACTGGAACTGGTACAGACTGTTAAAAAAAAAATTAGCCATTAGAGTTTTATATTTGTCGCTATAATATTTGCATTTCAGAAGAGGGGCTCTGTGTTTACATTTGCATAACAAATTGGCTCAAAGTAGTAATTGACCTAGAACGATTGTCCCATATCAGAGTTGAGCTCTAGTTGAAACACCAGCAAAGCACCAAATCATTGGCAGCTTTGAAATCACACACCCACCTCATTGTCCCCACCCACAAGGTTTACCAAAACTTCTTGGGTGGTTTTCCCCCTGGCTAAATGTTGAGGGCTATTAAAAGGCCATTTGCCATTTAGGTAAGGTTGGTGTGTGCAGGTTTTAGAAGAGAGGAAGGCCACTTTCACCTTGTACCACTGGATGCTACTTTGGACTTACGCACAGGTAACCTAAAATGGGCAATGAGGGACTGGGGATGAAGTGGAGGGAACGCCTTAATTTTCCATCAGAGCCAGCAGGAGCCACTCCAAATTAAACTTCATACTAAGAGCCCAGCTGGGTGAAGTGGCGCACGCCTGTAACCCCAGCGGTTCGGGAGGCTGAGGCAGGAGGATTTTGAGTTCAAAGCCAGCTTCAGCAACAGTGAGGCACTAAGCAACTCAATGAGACCCTGTCTCTAATAAAATACAAAATTGGGCTGGGGATGTGGCTCAGTGGTTGAGTGCCCCTGAGTTCAATCCCTGATACCCCAAGGGGAAAAAAAAATCAAAACCTTCAGACTAAGATAACTGAAACTACCTGGGATTACAAACCTGCACCCCTATGCACAGCTCCATTTCTACCTCTTAAATGAACAGTGGGAAGTAAGGCTAACAATGGCCATGAAGAGCCTTGAATGTCAGAGGTATTGCTCTAAACCTTTAAGATTCCTAAATCAGGCTATCAGTGGATGGTGGTGTGTGCAACGTAGCTTAGAGGAAAGCAGATTGATTGGGGGAGGCCAGAGTGTAAGCTTTCAGAGTTCAGGAAGGAACAATAGTATAAAGCCCAGAAATGGAAGTGAAGTAAGATAAACTTATCCGGGCCTGGTGGTGCAAGCCTGTAATCCCAGTGACTCAAAAAACTAAGGCAGAATCACGAGTTGGAGGCCAGCCTCAACAATTTAGTGAGGCCCTAAGCAATTTAGGGAGACCCAGTCTTGAAATAAAAAACAAAAAGGGCTGGGGATGTGGCTCAGTGGTTAAATGTCTCTGGGTTCACCCTGATACAAGAAGGAAGGAAGGAAGGAAGGAAGGAAAGAAGGAAGGAAGGAAGGAAGGAAGGAAGGAAGGAGGGAATTTTAAAAGGTGGAAAAAAAAAGAAGGATAGACAAAGGATATATTGGTCAGAGGTTTCTAGTGGGACTAAAACAGGTTGCAGAAGTTGCATGGGGTTGTGGTGGACTTGCTTTTGGTTGGTACTATTGCTTTTGGCCCAGAAGAGGCAAACTGTTATGTGCCTCTTCAAAATAACAGCCCCTGGTGTCTGTCTACAAAATGTAGCATGAAATAGAAATTATGAAGGCACTGTGTCTTTTAAAAAAAATCCCCTTTTGTAGCACTTCCTTAAAAACAGCTATTTAATGCAACTGGCCAGTGTGTTCTTGATAGTTATGTCTTGACAATTGTGATATTAATGGCACATCTTTATAAAGGTTTGACACGTCTTCCTGGTAAGTATTCAGCTTGTGTTTTTTTCCAAAATACCTTGTAATAACTGTTCATTTTTCTCCTTTGGCTGAATAAATGTTTCTCAGGCTATTGTCTTATTGTCTGCCTGTTAAGTTGCAAGATATATGAAGTCATTGAAGTGGTCAATAATGTTTTCAAGGTTTTTTCCCTTCCCTTTGGGTTTGCTGCTTTTAAGAGTTGTGATAGTTTTCTGGAGTATTTTAGTGTAAGACAGCAGGTTTATTTAAGTATATAATTCAAAATACAACATTCAGTGCTTATGAGTCAAGGAATTACTGAGAGTCGCTGACTCGGCTTTTAAAAATTATCTACTGCTGATAATATTCGTTAAAGACCATAGCTCAAGCAATGATTTATACATTTTCTTTTCATGTCTTCTTTTAACTGACTTGATACATGATTTTTAAAAAGTTAAATTGAATTTTATTTTATTTGAGTGGTTCTAGGGCTCGAACCCAGGACTTCACAGGTTAGGCAAGCAGTCAACCACTGAACTACATTCCCAACCACTTGAATAGAATGTTATTGTTTGACAGATTGTATTGACATATTATGGATATGTGTAATATTGGTATTAGATTATATCTCCTAAGTTACAGTGTCTTGTTGTATTAGTATTAAATATGAAAGTAAGCTCATTGTGTTTGCAGGATAAATGCTAGGAACTTGTATGAACAGTTGCTGCATTTGTTCACTGAAATGATAGGCAGTGTTGGGCCCACCATATTTCTTGGGTTGGTTGGTTTGTTGTGCCATCCTATAGAAAGTTGAGTTAAAAAGCATCTTAAGCATTGTTCTGTGTGATAATTTTCTATTTAAAGAAAAATCTAAATCATTTAAAGGAATAAGGCAATAGATAATGTAAAATTTCCTAGGTTTCAAAGAGATTCTGGCTTCTTTGGCTAAATTTTATTTGTAATGTAAATCCATTTGTCATGAGAAAAAGAGATGTCTTTTGTCAGATCCTCAGAAGGCAAAAAGGATTTTTAGAGTCCACTATTAAAAAGTAGGGCTCTGCTAAGAAACAGGATTTAGATTTTCAAAACTTTTAAATACTCAAAAATGTTAAAAGGATTTTGAAGTACTTGAAATACCTAAAATATATCCCTGAGTTATTTCTATATTATCAGTGAAACAGTGTGGACAATTAACCAATTAACTCTTTTTTTTTAACATTGTATCTTTTTTAAGTACTTTTTTTAGTGGAAAAAAGCAATGGAAGCAATACCTTTATTTTATTTTTATGTGGTGCTGAGGATGGAACCCAGGGCCTCACACGTGCTAGGCAATCACTCTACCACTGAGCTACTCTATTTTTTTTTTTTTTTTTTTTTGGTACCAGGGATTGAACTCAGGGGCACTCAACCACTGAGCCACATCCCCAGCCCTATTTTGTATTTTATTTAGAGACAGGGTCTCACTGAGCTGCTTAGTGCCTTGCTTTTGCTGAGGATGGCTTTGAACTCACAATTCTCCTGCCTCAGCCTTCTGAGCCGCTGGGTTTACAGTCATATGCTACTGTGCCGCCCAGCAATTAACTCTAATTCAACTATTTTCACATTTAAAAAGTTGTAATGATAGAAGACTAAATAGAAATATTTGTAGGAAATTCTCAAAGAGAATTCAGATGGTATTTTGGTTTATATGACATTTTCAGAAAACATTTTTAAGTAAGATCTTTTAATTCAGAATCAAATTAGAAATGTTTAATTTTTTTAATATTTAACTTTTTCAGAATCGTCACTTAATTAACGAAGCATGGTAAGTTGACATTTTAAATCTTTACTCTCCATTTTAAAAACAAAATATTTGGATCAAATTAAGCAATTTGAGGTCTTGGAGACATAGTTTAGAAATTAACATCATTTTTAAGTAATGATTCATGATTCTCTTCCACCAAACATGTTTTCTTGGACTCTTTTTTGCCTTTCTTCTTTCCTGCCTTTATTTCTAAATTTTATTTTGTTGACCTCTTTTCCTAAATCAATTTCCCCAACTCTGATTCCTTGTTAGAATTTTACAAGAATGCTAAATATTATATTCTAGGATTAATACTTTTCTCTAAATACTATACTTTAGAGAAGTGGCTCTCACCTGGGATTGCTTTTGTTCTCAAAGGCACATTTAGTGATAAGAGACAGTGTTTTTTTTTTTTTTTTTAAACTGAGGATTGAACCCCAGGGATGTTCTACCACTGATCTATATCCCCAGCCCTTTTAATTAATTAATTATTTTTTCATTATCATTATTATTATTTGGTACTGGGGATTGAACCTAGAGGCACTTAACCACTGAGCCATACTCCCAGCCCTTTTTTGTATTTTATTTAGTGACAGGGTCTCACTGACTAGCTGAGGTTGGTTTTGAACTCGTGATCCTCCTCCCTCAGCCTCCCAAGCTGCTGGGATTACAGGTGTGAGCCACCGTGGTGACCGGCCCTTTATGTTTTGAGATAGGGTTTTGCTAAATTGCTTAGGGCCTTGCTAAATTGCTGAGGATGGCCTCAAACCTGTGATCCTCCTGCCCTGAGTCGCTGAGATTGCAGGTTTTTGCCACCCCACGTGACTGAGATGATTTTGATTGCCACTGGCATCCAGTGCATAGAGAACGATGCTTGCTTCTATACATCCTCTGCACAGGACAGGCCCCCCACAACAAAGACAGCCAACCTCAAACATCAGTAATGTGGAGGTTGAAAATACTATTTTGTACCAGGAAAATTAACTTTATGGGTAATTTCACAACTCCAACATTCTGCCATTGTTCCAACAGTCTTCTGTTGAGCAAGACAAGCTGGGTCAAGCCTTAGACGATGCTATTGAAGTACTAAGGCAGCATTCAACCGGAGATCTTCAATACTCCCCAGGTAAAGATAAGTCACTTACCCTCTTCGGCTGGTAGATCACATACACATGTGAGAATAACGATCAGGGGATGGGGGTTGGGAGGTGGTAGCTCAGTGGTAGAGCACTTACCTAGGATGAGGCCCTGGATATGAGCCACAGCATCACAAAAACCCAAACAAACAAAAACAACCCAGAAATGATGATGATGATAATAACAATGATTAACAATGATTTTGTACTGCTGGAGATCAAACCCAGGGCCTCCCACATACTAGGAGAGTGCTCTACTACTAACCTGTGTCCACAACCTGGGAAGACAATTTTCATCTAAAGCATCTAGGATTAATTTTAACGAATGCAAAACACATCCACGGTTATCTAGGCTAAATAAATTTCAAGTCTCACATGCAAAAATGCAGCAATGTAGAGGATGACATTCCACATAAGACTACAAATACATGAAATGATTTATTGTTAAGAATGTCTGGTGGGGGCTGGGGTTGTGGCTCAGCGGCAGAGTGCTCGCCTAGCACATGCGCAGCCCGGGTTCAATCCTCAGCACCATGTAAAAACAAAGGTATTTGTGTACAACTAAAACAAATAAATTAATATTAAAAAGAAAAAGAATGTCTGGTGTATTATAATTCCTTTTTGAGGAGACCAGATAGAGGCGCTGTATCACTGAGCTACATCTCCAGCTCTGAGGCAATCCTCCTGCCTCAGCCTTCCTAGCCACTGAGATGACAGGCATTCACCACTGTGCCAGGCTGAAACTTTAAACAATTTAAAGAAACTCAGGATGTAGCTCAGTGGTAGAACACTGCAAAAATAAGTAAAAAAGAATGTCTAGTTAGGGTTTTTAGTTAACTGATGTTTTAATTATTCAGAAAAGACTTCCTAATTGTTCTGATTTATCTTACACACCTTTCACCCACCCAACAGATAGTCTATTTGGAAGAAGACGTATTTTTCCCTCTCACATTTTCTACAGACTATCTAGTCTAAATAAGATGCAGATAGGTTGCTTATTGAGTTTATATAGGGTATTTCAAGAGATTTCAAAATTATGGTGTCTCAGGCTACATGAAACATTGCTCTAGAAAGGGAAATAGATTGTGTTAGAAAGTATAATTCTTGCATAATGGAATAAACACCATAGGACAAGTACAAAATGGCAAGAAAACAGGAGATAGCAATTGGATACATAAGCACATGTGTATGCTTTGACTGCCTATATCTACATACATATATGTAAATATAAATACAAATAAATATATATGTAAATTTTGACTTTCTGTTTCTTTCTGTTTTTAAATTAGATTATTACAAAAATTACCTGACTTTCATTAACCATTATCCTCACATCAGAGGAAATCCCAGCTGCTATGGAGTGTATCCTACAGAGGAACCTGTCTATAATTGGAGAACTGCGATAGTGAGTATCTTTATCAAGGGACCACCCCTCAGTTACAGGCAAATTTCCTATCTGTGTCAGTCTTCCACTTGGTACATGCCAGCTGAACCCCAACTTACAGACAATATTGGCACTGTTTTAATCACCTTTTTTCATTGTTGTGATCAAAATACCCAACAAGAACAATTAGAGGAGGAAAAGTTTATTTTTGGGCTCCCAGCCTCAGAGGTCTCAGTCCATGGAAGGCCGGTTGGTTCCATTCCTCGTGGCTCTAAGTGAAGCAGAACATCATGGCCGAAGAGTGTGTGGTGGAGGAAACCCTCTCAGGACATTACCAGGAAACAGAAAGAGGATTAAGCTCAGCTCACCATATATAAACCCAAAGCCTCGCCCCCAATGACGCACTTTCTCTAGTCCCACCCACCAGACGGCAGTTACCACCCAATTAATTCCTATCAGGCAATTAATGCACCAATAAGGTTAAGCTATCATAAGCCGATCATTTCACCTCTAAACCTTTCTGAATTATCTCATGCATGAGCTTTTAGGAGACACAATCCAAACCATAACAAAGATGAAAATACTAAGGGCCATCAGTTGTGATCTGAACTTGACAGTCAATGTGGAGGCTCAGCCCCAATGCTGTCAAGAAGGAAGCTACCCTTTGTCATCGCTATTTACTCTGCCTCACATTGGTTTGAATGACTTCTGTAAAGAGGAGGTGTTTTTAGAGTTCTCATATCACTGATTCTCCTTCGTCCATCTGGACAATTGCAAAGACATATGATTGTTTCACAAGACAGGACCAAGACCCAAACTTCCCCTTCTTTTTTTTTTTTTTTTTTTTTTTTTTTTTGTGGATACTGGGAATTGAACACAAGGGGCTTTAACCACTGAGACACATCCCCAGCCATTTTAAAAATATTTTATTTACCTATAATCCCAGCACTTGGAAGGCTGAGGCAGGAGGATCCCGAGTTCAAAGCCAGCCTCAGCAATGGCGGCGAGGCACTTAGAAACTCAGTGAGACCCTGTCTCTAATAAAAATACAAAAAAGGGCTAGGGATGTGGCCCAGCAGCCCAGTGGCCCAGTGGTCAAGTGCCCCTGAATTCAATCCCCCTGTACAAAAAAAAAAAAAAAAAAATTAGAGAGGGTCTCCTTGAGTTGCTTAGGGCCTTGTAATTGCTGAGGCTGGCCTTGAACTTGTAATAATCCTGCTTCAGCCTCTTGAGTGGCTGAGGTGATTACAGGCATGCACCACTGTGTTCTTTTTTATTTTTTTATTTTGAAACACAGTCTTGCTAAATTGCTTAGGGCCTGACTAAATTGACGAGGCTGGTCTCGAACTTGTGATCCTGCCTCAGCCTCTTTAGCTGCTATGATTATAGGCATGCACCACCATGCTGGGCAACATTCCCCTTCTGGCTTATCCTACAATCTTGTAGGAACTTGCTCTTGCTCTGTTTGCTTTCTTGAGCTAGCTACAGGTATTGGACCAATTCGATTATATTTTAGTAGCCCCCAACCCCTGTAAAGGAAGATGTCCCCACCTTCTTTCCATTTATGATGTTTTTTTTTCTTTTTGTGGCACTGGGAATTGAATCCAGGGCATTCTACCACTGAGCTACATCTCCAGTCCTTTTTAAAAAAAATTTAGTTTTGAGACAGGTTCTTCCTAAGTCATCCAGACTGGCCTCTTCCTTGCAATTCTCTTGCCTCAGACTCCTGAGTGGCCAGGATCACAGATGTGTGCGGCATGCCCTGCCTTTCATGTGTTCTTTTCCACTGTTTCCTTCATGCAGCTGTTTTATCAAGCAGTCTTAATCAAGATGGGGTGTAAAGGTGAAATCATTTTTTTTTTTTTTTCTTCAGTCATTACCTTCAACTATGGTATGTCCAACGTCCCTTTTCTGTCCTATAAATTGCTCTGTAGGACCTTTCCATAAGACATTAACCTTTGCTACTTTAACCTTTTCTACTTCCATTTAGGGTTGCCAGCTAAAATGCAGAATGCCCAATACCTTTATTTACTAAACCTGGCCATCCTACTTTCAACTCAACTCCAAATCCCACGCATGTGCTACACAGCTGCCTGTGGTTGGGGATATCTTGTCTGCCGGGCAGCCTCTGGTGTGGGGTGTGGTAAAATGGGAGCGTGGGCTGCTTCCTCCTGTCTCTCCTCTTGAATCCAACCTCCCTCGGCTGCCATCTTTATCTTCTTATCTCCTGTTGCCCAGATGGGCAGCCAACATAGGATTTAAAGACCATCTTCCTGCCAGTTGTGGTGGCACACAGCTGTAATCTCATCAACGCCAGAGGGCTGGGACAGGAGAATTACAAGTTAGAGGCCAGTCTCAGCAACTTAGTGTGACCCTGCCTCAAAAACAAAACAAAACAAAACAAAACAGAAATTAAAGGGCTAGAGATGTGGCTCAGTGGTGAAGCAACCCTGGGTTCAATCCTCAGTACCAAAAGAAAAAAAGGAGTCAGAAAGATCATCTTCCTGACACCTTAATTTTAACTTATATTTCAAACATTTTTAACATTTTTTAGTTGTGGATGGACACAATACTTTTATTTTATGTCTTTATTTATATATGGTGCTGAGGATTGAACCCAGTGCCTCACACGTTAGGCAAGCTCTCTACCACTGAGCTACAGCCCCAGCCCTTAGCTTATTATTTTTTATCTTTATTTTTTTCTCATTGGGCATCCTGAGAGGGAATGAGTGAAACAATCCCTTCTCTTTCTCATATGCAGAGAGGACATGATCTCTCCTGGGGGAGCCAAAAACTAAGCTCCATCCCTTGGGCCTCTCTTTATATTGGTTTGATGTTATTCTTTCGTGGGAGCTACCTGGCTGAAGTTAGGGGTAGCAACTTTTAGAATTTGGGAGATTCTTAGCATGCTTTTTGCTCTTAGCTTTTGATTTTAGCTACCAATTAGGGGTCCACAAAGAGAACTTCTCACTTAAAAGTGCATTCTGTGTATTTTTTTTAGCTACACAGAACAGTGCTGCAGACTTCTATTTTGATGGAAATATTCATCAACCTCTGCAGAACATAAGTGAAAATCGTATGGTACAACCTGCTGTCTTCCAGCAAAAGGGAGGAAAAGGTAAGTTGATATATCACACTTTCCATAGGCAGTACAGTAACCAGGTCATCCTCATAACAGATTTAAGGAAATTTTTATATCTGGGTTTGAAATTGTATTTGCAAAATATTCCCTTATAGCCAGCCTATAGTCTCTGTACTTGGGAGGCTGAGGTGGGAGGATTGATGGAGTCCAGAAGTTTGAAATCAGCCTGGGCAACATAAAGAGACCCCATGTCATAAAAAATAAAAGTAAAAATTCTCTTATTACAATAGTCATAATTTAACTTTCCCGAGCCACTGGGATTATAGGCGTGTGCCACTGTGCACATGCAATTTTTAAAATTATACATTATTTGATTGATTGATTGATTGATTGATAATAGGGATTGAACCCAGGAGCACTTAACCACTGAATCACTTTCCCAGCCCTTTTTATTTTTTATTTGGAGACAGGGTCTTACTAAATTGCTTGGGACCTCACTAAGTTTCTGAGGCTGGCCTCGAAATTTTAAACCTCCTGCCTCAGCCTCCTAAGTGGCTGGGATTACATGCACGCACCATCATGCCCGGCCAACATTATAAATTATTTTAAATAAACATACAAGTGATTGAATCCAGGGCCTCACACATGTTAGGCAAGTGCTCTAACGCTGACCTGTATCCCTTTTAAATTTGATTTTAAGACAGAGTCCTGCTAAATTGCCTGTTTTTTGTTTGTTTGTTGTTGTTGTTATTATTTGTACCAGGGATTTAACCCAGGGGCACTTGACCACTGAGCCACATCCCCAGCCCTTTTAAAATATTTTATATTGAGACAGTCTCATTAAATTACTTAGGGCCTCACTAAATTGCTGAGGCTGGCTTTGAACTCATGATCTTCCTGCCTCAGCTTCCTAAATGCTGGGATTACAGGTGTGTACCACCTTGCTTGGCTTAAAAGAATACTTATTTCAAAAATTGTAGTATACTATACCCTAGAATCCCAAAATTCTAAATACACAATACTCTAACCCAGCAAGGAAGTACATATAAAATTAAACAAAAACAAACTCTAGGAAGTGAAACCAGTGTCTTTCGTGTTTTGGAGCTGTGACCTTAGGGGATACATCACCTACCATTTTCTGATCTTAGTCTTTCATGTGGAATAGGAATACATTTGAAATGGGATAAAATATAAAGTATTTTGGGTGTTTATTCTTAGAAGGAAAATTAGTACACCCATAAAGTGGGACATATATAATTATTAAAAGGCTTGAAGGCATTCTGCATGTATTGATACAGGAAAATACTGTAAAATACATTTTAATTATTTTAATTCCATTATTCAAAAGTAATAATAACTGTTAAATTTTTGTAATTGAGCTATTCACAAGTATATAAAGAATAAGTACTCATTCTCTTCTTCTCAGCTATATCCAAAGTAATTCACCATTATCACCTATTTGGTATTTAATCTACCTATAGCTAATCTCTATAGTGTTCTACAATTTTTTGTGATATATTATTTTCTAACTGCACGTGGCAGTACATACATGAAATTCCAGTATTCTTGGGGCTGAGACAAGAAGATCACAAGTTTGAGGTCAGCCTCAGCAACTTAGCAAGACCCTGTCTCAAAACAAAAAAAAAGGGTTGGGGATATAGCATGGTGTCAGTGGTAAAGCACCCCTGATTCAGTCCCCTGTGCCCCTCGACACAAACACAAAAGCAAGAAAAAAAAGATATATTATATATTTCCTGAAAATAATGTGTAAGAGATCCCATTTGTAATTTTTAAGTGATATGTACCTTTATATATGCAAAAAAAAAGAAAGAAAAACCATTTTCTAGAAAATGCTAGAATTTTTAGTTTCAGTTCGCACTTATGATCATTTTTATTAAAAAATTTTTTTTGTACTGGGGGTTGAACTCAGGGGCATTTAACTACTGAACCACATCCCCAGTTCTTTTTTATTTTTTTATTTTGAGACAGGGTATCACTAAGTTGCTTAGGGCCTCACTAAGCCTGGCTTTGAACTTTCGATCCTCCTGCCTCAGCCTCCAGAGTCACTAGGATTACAGGTGTGTGTCACCATGCCTGGCTTCCAAACGCACCCCCCCCCCCCATTTTTTTTTTTTTTTTTTTTTTTTTTTTTTTTTTTTTTTTTTTTAGTGCTGGGGATTGATCCCAGGGTCTTGTGCATGCAAGGCAAGTAATCTACCAACTGGGCTATGTCCCCAGCTCCTTGCCCCATATTTTTAAAGAATAAAAATTTATACATTTTTCAAAAATTGAGAACTAATTTTAGAAGATAATGATCTCTTAAGACCAGCAAGATAATTGGATGAGAGACAGAAGAGTTTTACTCAGTGCTGTGACTTTAATTCATGATGTATTTTTGGTAAGTCCCTTGCATTTCTCAATTCACCAATTGAAAATAATATAATGCAAATGATAATCTCTGTGAAAGGTTTGTGGCTTTTGGATGAGTGATGACTGATGCAAGAATCTTACTCCCCAGAGACTGATTAAAGGAGTTTGGGAATCAACTATTCTACGTTCGCAGGGGAAAAATGGAATTTGTTCATGGATTTTTTTCAACAACTGATGGATCTGATAGAGGCTTACAGTTACAGGCTAATTCAGAAGTCACAAAACAAGCTATTACCTTTGTTTTCCTGAGTTCTCTGTTAGGCCAAAGAACTCTTAGCTGAAAAACAAAAAATAGAAATTCTCTCAAATTTCCCTGCCAAGTTCTTTTGAAATATAAATGGCTGCCTTCATGAAAGGTGAAAATCTCTGGTAGGACCATTTTATTTCATGGCAACAGAAAAAAACTCACAATAGCTTTTGTCTTTGTTCTTGAATAATGGTATAAACATTTTTTGGCACTTCTTTTTTTTTTTTTTTTTTTTTTTTTTTTTTTAACTGGGGATGGAGTCACTGAGCCACATCCTGAGCCCTTTTATTTTTTGAGACAGGGTCTCACTAAGTTTCTTAGGGCTTCACTAAGTTGCTGAAGCTGGCATTGAATTTTCAATCCTCCTGCCTCAGCCTCTAGAGCTGCTGGAATTACAGGTGTGCACCAATGCATCTGGCTCTATTTTATATTTTTCAAGTCATTGTGCCACTAAATCCAGAGTCAGTATTCTCACCTAAGTTGTTATGAATAATTCGCCTAATATCACCTTCTATTTGCATCCTGTTTTCCAAGTTACAAAGTGCATTTGCATCCTTTAATTCATTTGAATAAGGATCCTTCAAAATGTCATGCTTTCTAGAAAAGGCTCTGAAGCATCTCTAAAAACACCGAGCTTTGCTCTCCATTTCACTCAGCTTTGTTGTTCTCTAGGAAGTTTAAGATATGACATAAAATGAGGAGTCAGGATTGAACTGAGAAGAAAGACCACATAACAAATGGAGTCCTAAGTAAGGAGGCCCCGGGATTCCCTGTTGCAGCAAAAGACAGGACAAATCTTTTGACAATTTCCATAACAAGAGAAGGTCCAGTTGCAACATCAATAGGCCAGATAAATCTTTGACTTTTAAGTCCTACAAAATGATGCCATAAATGTACTTCTAGGAGGGTGAGGAAGAGGAAAACCAGTTCCAATTCAGCTTTTAATGCTGCCGATACTCTACAAATCCTTCTGAGGAGGTTCCCTGGAACAGCCACGTCAGAGTCTGACGTTCTTTCTCTCCCTTGCAGGTAGAAAGAAGCTCAGGCTGTATGAATACCTTCACGAGTCCCTGTGTGATCCAGAGATGACCTCTTGTATTCAGTGGGTAGATAAAAGCAAAGGCATCTTTCAGTTTGTATCCAAAAACAAAGAGAAACTTGCTGAACTTTGGGGGAAAAAGAAAGGCAATCGGAAGACCATGACTTACCAGAAAATGGCCAGAGCCCTGAGGAATTACGGAAGAACTGGGGAAATCACCAAAATCCGGAGAAAGCTCACCTACCAATTCAGCGAAGCCATTCTCCAAAGACTCTCTCCACCTCATTTCTTGGGTAAAGAGATCTTCTACTCTGTTCAACCTGATCAAGAATATCTCAGTTTAAATAACTGGAATGCCAATCACAACTATGCCTATGCCAATTACCATGAGCTAAGTTACCCTGATTGCTAAATATTCTCTCTCTTTTCCCCATTGCTTGGCATCAGGATACCCTATAAGCTTCAGGATTTTTCTCTTAAAGCAGTTGGTCCTCCATACCCACAGGTCCCACATCCGTGGATTCAACCAACCATGGATGGAAAATATTTGAAAAAAACGAATTGTTTCTGTACTTTACATGTACGAGTTTATTTTATTTTTATTTTTTTTATTTTTATTTTTTTGGTACTGGGGATTGAACTCAGGGGCACTGACCACTGTGCCACATCCCCAGCACCGCGCCCCCATCCCCACTTTTTTTGTATTTTATTTAGAGACAGGGTCTCACTGAGTTGCTAAGTGCCTCACCATTGCTGAGGTTGGCTTTGAACTGTCTCAGCTTCCCAAGTGCTGGGATTACAGGCATGCGCCTCCACACACGGCTGTGTGTGTGTGTGTGTGTGTGTGTGTGTGTGTGTGTGTGTGTGAGAGAGAGAGAGAGAGAGAGAGAGAGAGAATATTAACTTCAATTATCCAGTTAACTTTACACTGAAAACAATTAAATTCCTTGTTGCTATCTTTTATCAAATAGCATGTAATCTATACTAACAAGGAAATTTTGCCAACAAACAACTTTGCTGTTTCAAATGATGAGTTCCCATTTGAAAGTGTCTTTGCTCTTAGCATCGTCCATGCATCCACTTTCTTCTAGACTATGTCAGTTGTGTTGATTTGAGTTATATATTAATTTAAACATTTTCCTAGCAATTAGAGAAATGCAAATCAAACCTACTTAAGATTTCATTTCAGTCCAGTCAGAATGGCAATTATCAAGAATATAAGCAACAATAAATGTTGGTGAGGATGTGGGGATAAAGGTACATTCATACATTGCTGGTGGGACTGCAAATTGGTGCAAACACTATGGAAAGCAGTATGGAGATTTCCTCAGAAAACTTGGAATGGAACCACCATTTAACCCAGCTATCCCACTTCTCAGTTTATACCCAAAGGACTTAAAATCAGCATACTATAGTGGCACAGCCACATTAATGATTAAAGCAGCTTGATTCACAATAGCTAAATTATGGAACCAACCTTTCAATGGATGAATGGATAAAGAAAAGTGGTACATATACACAATGGAATGTTACTCAGTCTTAAAGAAGAATGAAATTATGGCATCTGCCAGTAAATGGATGGAGCTGGAGAACATCACGCTAAGTGAAATAAGCCAATCCCAGAGAATCCAAGGCTGAATGTTTTCTCTGATATGTGGACACTAGTTCACAACAAGTGTGGGGGGTGGTTAGGGGAGAATAGAGTTACTTTGGATTAGAGGTGAGTAAAGGGAGGGGAGGGAGTTTGGGGTAGGAAGAATAGTAGAATGAATTGGACATTATGATCTTATATGCATATGATTACATAACGTGTAATTCTACATCATGTACTATAAGAAAATGAGAAGCCATACTCCATTTATATATGATGTATCAAAATGCATTCTGCTGTCATGTTTAACTATTTAGAAAAAATAAAAAAACATTTTCCTATCAGGTGAAAAAATCACTTGGCAGCTAGGTACAGTGGCACTTGCCTATAATCCCAGTGACTTGGGAGGCTGGAGGCAGGAGGATCTCAAGTTCAAATCCAGCCTCAGCAACTGAGTAAGACCCTGTCTCCAAATAAAATATTAAAAAGACCTGGGGATGTGGCTCAGTGGTTAAGCCCCCATGGGTTCAATGCCCAGTATAAAAAAAAATGTATCAGGTGATAATATTGTACTTGCATTTCTCTGACAGATATTGAATATTTTTTGATATATCTGTTGGTTATCTGTCTTTTTTTTTTTTTTTTTTTTTTTTTGGTAGCGGGGATTGAACCCAGCCACATCCCCAGCTCTTTTAAAATTATACACAGGGTCTTGCTTAGTTGCTTATGCCCTCAATAAATTGCTGAGGCTGGCTTTGAACTCAAAATCCTCCTAACTCAGTTTCCCAAGCTGATGGGATTACAGGTGCACACCACCACACCTAGTAGGGTCATTTGTCTACTGAGAAACACCTATTCAAATCTTTTGTCCGTTTTTTTTTTTTTTTTGTATCAGGGATTGAACTCAGGGGTACTCCACCACTGGACCACATCCTCAGCCCTTTTTTGTATTTTATTAGAGACAGGGTCTCACTGAGTTGCTAAGTGCTCCCCATTGCTGAGCCTGGCTTTGAACTCCATCCTCCTTCCTCAGCCTCCCAAGTGCTGGGATTACAGGCGTGCACCACTGCACCTAGCCCCCAAAAAAAAAAAAAAAAATTTTTTTTTTGTGGTGTTGGGGATTGAACCCAGGGCCTTGTGCATGCAAGGCAAGCACTCTACCAACTGAGCTATATCCCCAGCCCCTCTTTTTGCCTGTTTTTAATTAGGGATATTAGTTATCTTGTTATTGAATAGTTTGAGTTCCTTGAATATTTTGGATATTATCTCCTTAATTCATGATTTGCAAATATTTTCTCCCAGCCTGTGCATTGTCTCTTCACTCTGTTTCCTTTGCTTTTCCTTTGATGCAATTCCATGTGTCTTTTTTGCTTTCATTGCTTATGTTTTGTGGACATATCTGAGCAGTCTCTGATCAATGTTATGGAAATTTCCCTCCATGTTCTCTTAGTAGTTTTATTGTTCTGGACCTAAGTTTAAGTCTTTCACCCATTTTTGGTCAATTCTTGTACAAGTGGTGAGATAAAGGTCCACTTTTGTTCTTTTTTTTTTTTTTTTTTTATGTGGATATCCAGTTTTCCCAACACCATTTGTTAAAGAGACTGTCCATTTCCCATTTTTTCTTAGCATCTTTGTTCAAAACTCAACTGACCTAATGAACTAAACAGACACTGCCGAAAAGAAGAAATACAAAGTGGCCAACAAATATATGAAAAAGTGTTCAACATCTTTAGCAATCAGGGAAATGTATATCAAAACTACACTGAGAATTTTATCTCATTTCATTTAGAATGGCAATCATCAAGATTGTAAATAATTATCGGGGCATGGTGGTGCATGCCTGTAATCCCAGCTACTCAAGGGGCTGAGGCTGGAGGATCTCAAGTTAAATACCACCTTAGTAACTTAGCAACATCCTGTCTCAAAATTTAAAAAAAAAAAATCAGACGTGTTGGGGAGGTAGCTCATTGGTAGAGTGGCCCTGGGTTCAATTTCCACTACTACTACTACTACTACTACTACTACTACTGCAAATAATAATAATAAATGCTGGCAAGAATGTGGGGGGAAAAGAACAAATTATACACTTTTGGTGGGATTGTAAATTTATAAAATCACCTTGGAAATCAGTATGGAGGTTCCTCAAAAGACTAGGAAGAGAACCACCATATCACCCAGGTATACCATTCCTCAGTATTTTATCCAAAAGAATTAAAGTCTGCATACTATAGTAATACATGCATATCCATGTTTATAACAGCATAATTCACAATAGCCAAATTATGGAACTAAATCTAAGTGCCTCTCAGCAGATGCATGGATAAAAATAATGTAGTATATACACACAAGGGAGTTTTACTCAGCTATAAGGAATAAAATTATGTCATCTGTAGGAAAATGGATGGAACTTGAGAACATTATGTTAAGTGAAATAAGCCAGACTTAGAAAGTCATGTTTTCTCTCATATGTGGAAGCTAAAAAAAAAAAAAAAAAAAAGGGAAAACAAAGGGTCAGGGATCTTATGAAATTAGAAGAGAGACTGCTAGAGGAGGAAGGGAAAGGGAAAGTACTGGAGAATGTAATTTACTAGTTATGTGAATGTACCAATGTCACAATAAATGCAACTATTATGTATAATTATAATGCATGAATTAAAAAGTTAAAGGAAATCAATTCACTTTAGATATAAGGGTTTGTTTGTTGGCTCTCTATCCTATTCCATTGGTTGATATATTGTTTTCTGCTTGTAACATGCTGTTTTGATTATTATACCTTTGTAATATATTTTGGAATATGGCAATATGATGTCTCTAGCTTTGTTCTTGGTGGTGGTGGTGGTGAAATTGGAAATTGAACGTAGGGGTGCTCTACCACTGAACTGCATCCAGTTTTTCTTTTGTTTTTGCTGGAGTCTTTAGGACTTTTTTATATATAAGATCATGATAAATGTTACTGATGACATGGAGAAAAGGGAACCCTTATACACTTACTGGTAGGGATGCAAATTAGTATAGCCTTTATGGAAAATAATATGAAGGTTTCTCAAAAAAACTAAAAATAGCTGGGCCCAGTGGCACATGCCTGTAATCCCAGCAGCTCTGGAGGCTGAGGCAGGAGTATCATGAGTTCAAAGCCAGCCTCAGCAAAAATGAGGCACTAAGCAACTCAGTGAGATCCTGTCTCTAAATAAAATACAAAATAGGGCTAGGGATGTGGCCCAGTGGTTGAGTGCCTCTGAGTTCAATCCCTGGTACCAAAAACAAACAAACAAAAACCCTAAAAATAGAACTACCATATGATCTAGTAATCCCACTCCTGGGTACATACCCAAAGGAATTGAACTCAGAATGCCAAAGAGATATCTGTACTGCCATGTTCTTATAAGATGGTTCCCAACAGCCAAGCATAGAAAAAATGTAAGCGTCCAACCACAGATGAGTAGATTTTAAAAATATGGCATCTATATGCGTATACATACATGTATACATGCACACTGCACAGATACTATTCAATTTTAGCAAAACAAAAGCAATTTCTGTCATTTACAGCAGCATGGATGAATCTAGAGGACATTACATTAGGTGAAAACAGGTCAGGCAATGAAAAGCAGATAACACATGATGTAGTATGCTGCTTTTAAGTCCTTTGAGAATAGACCCAGGAGTGGGATGGCTGGGTCATAAGGTGGTTTCATTCCCAGTTTTCCAAGGAATCTCCATGCTGCTTTCCATAATGGCTGTACCATTTTGCAGTCCCACCAGCAATGTATGAGTGTGCCTTTTTTCCCCACATCCTCTCCAACATTTATGGTTGTTTGTGTTCTTAATAGCTGCCATTCTGACTGGAGTGAATGAAATCTTAGAGTAGTTTTGATTTGCATTTCTCTAATTGCTAGAGATGTTGAACATTTTCTCATGTATTCATTGATTGATTGTATACCTTCTGAGAAGTGTCTTTTCAGTTCCTTGGCCCGTTTATTCATTAGGTTATTTGTGTTTTTTGGTGTTAAGATTCTTGAGTTCTTTGTTTTTCTTTTGACACTGGGGATTAAACTCAGGGGCACTTGACCACTGGGCCACATCCCCAGCCCTTTTTTTGTATTTTATTAGACACAGGGTCTCACTGAGTTGCTGAGTGCCTCGCCATTGCTGAGGCTGGCTTTGAACTCGCGATCCTCCTGCCTCAGCCTCCCAAGTGCTGGGATTACAGGCATGCGCCACCACACCCGTCTTGAGTTCTTTATATATTCTAGAGATTAGTGCTCTATCTGATGTGCATGTGGTAAAAATTTGTTCCCAATTAGTAGGTTCTCTATTCACCTCACTGATTGTTTCTTTTGCTTAGAAGCATACTACAGGGACACAGCCACATCAATATTTATAGCAACACAATTCACAATAGCTAGGTTGTGGAACCAACCTAGATGCCGCTCAGTAGATGAGATAAAGAAATGTGGTATATATATACACACTGGAGGGGGGGGGGGGGGGGGGGGGGGGGGGGGGGGGGGGGGGGGGGGGGGGGGGGGGGGGGGGGGGGGGGGGGGGGGGGGGGGGGGGGGGGGGGGGGGGGGGGGGGGGGGGGGGGGGATATTAGTCAGCAATAAAACAGAATAAAATAATGGCATTCACAGGTAAATGGTTGAAGTTCGAGAATATAATGCTAAGTGAAGTTAGCCAATCTCAGAAATCCAAATGTATTCTCTGATATAAGGAGGCTGATTCACAGTGGGGTTGGGTCAGGGAGCATAGGAGGATTAGAGCAACACTAGAAAGATCAATGGGGAGGGAGGAGAAGGGAGGAGACAAGGGGGGAAGAAGGGTGAAAAAAAAGAACATGGTAGAATGAGATGGATATCATTATCCTAAATGCATGATTGAAGACATGAGTAGTATGAATATACTTTGTATACAAACATGATATGTAAAAAGGTGCTCTATATGTGTATTATGAATTGTAATGCATGCTACTATTATATATACAACAACTTTGAATAAATTTTTTAAAAAAGATAACATATGATGTCATTTATATGTAAATCTGAGAAGGTTGAACTCAGAAGGAGAGTAGAATGATGGTTACCAGAGCCCTGGAAAGGGGAAGAGGAGATGTTGCTCTTTGGCTACAGAATTATAGTCAGACAGCCAGGTGCCATGTGTACGCACCTTAATCCTAGTGACTCCAAAGGCTGAAGCAGAAGGATCTCAGCCTCAACAACTTAGTAAAACCCTGTCTCAAAATAAAAAAATTAAAAGGGGAATGTGGCTCAGTGAAAAAACACCCTTGGATTCAGTCCCCAGTACCTATATATATATATATATATATATATATATATATATATATATAGTTAGTTAGTTAGTTAGATAGAAGAAATAAGCTTTGATATTCTACTGTCTAGTGAGGTAACATGGTTAATAATATTTTGTATATTTCAAAATAGTTAAAAGAGGGTTTTAAGTGTTGTTACAACAAACATGGTAAATATGTAAGGTGATGGATATGCTAATTATTCTAAATTGATTATTTCACAATGTATATATGCATCAAAACACATACCCCAGAAATATATACAATTATTATTTGTCAAGCAAAAATAAAACCTAAAAGAAAAAGTTGAGTGGATATCCTGAGTTTATATTTTCACCGCATTTCCATTCATCGTCTATAATTCCATGGTTCTAAAAAGAGATGATGGTCGAAGAAGAACGCCACCTTCCTTAGTGATAAGTGACAGTCACATCTCCCATAAACCATTTCTTTGCATTTCCCCCTTCCCTTGGGTATACTCAGGGACCAATGTTTCTTACTATCCTGAAACAGCCACACAGAGGAGCTATTGCCCTGTTATCTCTTTAGCTTAACCTTGAAACAAGGTTTCTGTTGTCCTCATAACTAGCCCAGCTGAGACCAGGCTAGAACAGGTGGAGAAGGGGGAAAAAAAAAAAGAAGAAGAAGAAGAAGAAGAAGAAGAAGAAATAAAGAAAAGACTAATAAAGACTAAAGACTAGCAAATGATAAACTCTAAAGAATCTGAATATAAGTCAGTCTGGCTTGAAAGCTGTGGCTTATTCTCCACATTCCACAAGGAACCCTAGAAAGAAACTCTTTGCTTTTGCTTCCTGCTTGGCAGGGTGGCACATGGGCATCTGTATTATGAGAAAGCAGGAAAGCTTTCCTGATGACCTGGGCCATCTTCAGGTCAGGCCAAGAGTACTTGCGGCGGGCCCTACTGGATTTGTGGAATCACATCTCTGCTTTTCCTTTGTGCCTTCCTAACACCCTTCACCAGGGACTCTTAAGGAAACTCATTGTAGACCTGGTTTGGCTGAATGGAGACTTGCTTGGTATCGGCCATCTCTACATACCTGGATTTTCATCCACACTAACTTCAAAGCAGGACTCTACTTTTTCACCCGTTGTCCACCACAGAAAATATGCTTTCTAAAGCATCAATGAGAGCATAATTTTTATCAAAGGTTGAAAAGGGAAATTGTGACTAGAGTTTACCACAGAAATCATTCAGTCACTTAATATAGCTCTCTCAATAGGCCCTCATACATCCAGGATCAACTTGAGGGTTTCATGTTGGTGATTCCCACCTAACACCCAGGTTAGCTTTCACATTCCTTCTGTTAAGCAGAGTGGATGGCAAAAAATCTCCATTTCTACTTAAAGAGGGCCAACCAAAGCCCATTTCTTCAAGCAGGTCCTTCCTGAGAAAGGTATGCTTAAACCAGTGCCCAGAGACTAAAAATCCTATTTGTCTATTATAAAAAAAAAAAAAAAAGATTCCTGGGCTGGGGTTGTGGCTCAGCCGTAGAGCGCTCGCCTAGCACGTGCGTGGCCTGGGTTCGATCCTCAGCACCACGTAAAAATAAAGGCATTGTGTACAACTAAAGCAAATAAATAAATATTTTTAAAGAATGATTCCTATTTCAAACAGGGTCATTCTTTCTTGCCACCACCCAGGGATGAAGAAGAGAGACTTAGTGGCTCCTTGTCCCTGGTGTGACTTTATCTCATCCTCCATTTTTTCCCTTTTATTCTGGCTGGAAACCAGTTAAATTCTTTTCCAGCCCATGGAAATTCTGAAATACAAACTTCATCCACTTGCAGTGCATGCCAAAGGCAGTTTCTCATTACTTGTTCTCTTGACCCAGACATGAAACAATAAATATCTTCTTCTAGAAATATCTTTCATGTTATTATTTGTAAAATGTAGGCTTGATTTCATTTTATTTTTTAACAGCATTATTGAAATATAATTGATATACAATAAAAACTGCTCATGTTTAAGGTCAAGCATTTAATGAGTGGGACATATTTCATACACCCATGACCATCCCCACAATCAAGGTAGTAAACATAACCATCACCTCAGACAGTTTCCTTGTGTCACTTTGTTCATGTTGTATATGTGATACCCCTCTCCCCAGTACAAAAATTCTTAACATGAGACTGAACCTCTTAACAAATTGCTGAAGGTGCAACAGCACATTGTGAATGCTAAGTACAGTGTGCATTATCTCTAGAACTTTTTTTCATTTTTGTATCACTGAAACTTTATGCTCCTTGAGCAATAGTTCTTCCTTTTCTTGTCTGTCCTTGGCAATCACTATTCTCTTCTCTGCTTCTATGAGTTTGACAATATTAGCTATTTCATGTAAGTGAAAGCATGCAAAATTTGTCCTTCTGTGACTGACTTAGCATAATGTCTTCTGGGTTCATTCATGTTGTTACAAATGGGAGAATTTCTTTCTGTTTAAAGGCTGAATCATATTTCGTGTGTGTGTGTGTGTGTGTGTGTGTGTGTGTGTGTGTTACATTTTCTTTATTCATTCTTTGTAGACAGGACATTTGGGTTGTTTCCTTATCTTGTCTATTGTGAGTCGGGCTATAATGAACCTGGGAAAGCAGATATCTCTTAGTAATTTGTTTTTAATTCTTTTGGATATATACCCAGGATTGGATTGTTGGATCATATGGTAATTTTATTTTTAATCTTTTTGCGGAACCTCCATTTTGTGTCATTTTACATTACTGCCAGCAATGTATAAGAATTCAGATTTCTCCACATCCTTGCCAACACTATATCTATATCTGTGTAGTCATCCTGACAGGCACGAGGGGATATCTCATTGTGGTTTTGATTTGCGTTTTCCTGCTGATGGGTGATAGCACTTGCTTTGAATCAAAGGATTCTCCTTTGAACTCTGGTCCTAGAGCTTATGGTCCTTCTAGCTGGCTCATCCTCTTTTTCCCTTCAGTTCTTCCTATCCATAAAGCATAAGTAAGTGCTGAGAATATTTTCTTTTTTCCTCTTCCCAGCTATTCTATGTGGGAAATATTCTCTGCAGCATCCCTGCTCAAAGCATTTCCATTATTAAATTAAGGGGAAAGCCCTCTCCTTTCATCTCTGGACTTCAAAGCAAAGCCTGAGCAACCATATACTCACAAGGGTAATGTCATTTCATTATGGAATGTCATTGATACCTGTTCTCCAAAGAGCTGGAATGACTCTTGTGCCTTAATTTATATTTAAATATTTTAGTTCATATATTTTTCTCTAGCTAGTACAATCTGGGAAGAATTTGATTTCAATTTTTTATTTTGATGGTGTAGATTCTGATAAGAATGATATTAATGTAAAGTAAGTTTAAAACAATTACTTTTCTTTCCTGGATCAATAAAAGTTCATGAAAACATTCTTGTTTGCTGTTTCTTTGTTTTCTGAGATGGGCTCTCCCTATGACCCAGGGTGGGCTCAAACTTTTGAGCTTAAATGATCCTCCTGCTTTAAAAATTAGCCTCCTGGGTAGCTGGGACCATAGGTTTGTGCCACCATGCCTAGCTCATGAAAACATTTTTGATAATTACAAATAAATAATATTTCTTTGTGTTTCTGCTTATAACTCTGAACAGACAATGATCTGGGTTTGCCTTTACAATATGGTAAAAACGTGTTTTGCATTCAAGGGATGGTTACATGTCTAATTTAGGGCTGGACTGAAATGTGAAGGTTTTGATGGATTTAAGAAGGATTGCAGGTAAGGACTGGGTGTCCTTAGGCAAGAACAGCGAGACATTCCATGAATGTGTAAAAGTGAGTACCTTAAGGCCTATTGGTTACTATAGTTTATAGTAACCTATTATAAATTTGATGAAGAGCAGGGCATGGTGACACATGTCTATAATCTCAGTTACCCTGGAGGCTGAGGCTGGAGGATCACAAGTTTGAGGCCAGCCTGGGCAACTTAGTGAGACCCTGTCTCAAAATTTAAAAAATAATATTTAAATGGTTGGGGATGGAAAGCATCCCTGGGTTCAATCCCCATTACTGAAAAAAAAAAAAAAAAAAAGAAAGAAAGAAAGAAAGAGAATTGTCAGGAGCAGCCCTTACATACCCTAGCTATTTTATAAAAGAGCTGAAAGAGAGAGAAGAATCTAAGGCATCTAGATTTGTCATAAGTAGAACACATTATCAGAAACCCAAATATGGAGGGTCATATGATTTTTTCCCCTCCTTTTTCGTGTGTGAGTGTGTGTGTGTGTGTGTGTGTGTGTGGCACAGGGAGTGGAATTCAGGGACACTCTACCACTGAGCTAACCCCCCACCCCTTTTTTATCTTTTTTTTTTTTTCTTCAGAGTAATAGGAATGCATTTATTGAAGGGATAGAAAAGGGGAAGGGGAAGGGGACACTCTGAAGGGAGAGAATGGGTCCTCTAAGAGAGGAGAGGGGCCCCTTTTTTATTTAGAGACAGGGTCTCACTTAAGTTGCCCAGGTTGTACTTGAATTTGTGATCTTCCTGCCTCAGCCTCCCAGGTATCTAGGATTACAGGTGTGCTATCGTGCCCAGTGCCAGATGAATATTTTAATTGTAATTTTGAGTCAATGAAAATCATAAAAGTGAACATGGTTTAAATATGAGACACACACAAGCTACAAGAACAAATCTCTGCACAGTGTTTGAATCAGCTGTCTGAGCTGGCTTTATTCTCCACAGCTGTAGGAGTTAGAGAAGATTCTACTTGACAAGCAAACCCATGTGGGATTTATAGTGGTAGATTAAGCAACAAGAGACCAATGAGTTCATATATAGCTCAAATGAACAAACTGAATTTTCTATATTAGATTTTTTATGATGTAGGTTGCAAATAAATTTTACACAACAAGCATGTTTATGTAAACAATTAAATTCTAGATAATATTTAGAGTCAGACTTATATCTCTTGGCATACTTTGTTTCTTCTCACTAATTCTAAGTAAAAGCAAGGAGATCAGTTGGTATGCTCTGGGCTTCAGGTAACAAAAATTCCTAACTCAAACTCATTTAAACAATAAGAAAATTGGGCTGGGGTTGTAGCTCAGTGGTAGAGTGTTTGCCTAGCATGTGTGAGGCACTGGGTTCAATCCTCAGCAACACATGAAAATAATAAGATAAAGATGTTGTGTTCTTCTAAACTAAAAAAAAAATATAAGAAAAATTGTTCTTTCATAGATCAAGAAATCCAAAGACAGAGTGGACTACAACCACAATAAATTATTGATCTGATTTAATTTTTTTTTTTTTTTTTTTTTTTTTTTTTTTTTTTTTTGGTGAATCTTTTTCTCCTCTTCTTGCCACTAGCCTTATTCTCAGGCGGGGAGTGAAATGGCTACTGCAGTTCCAAGTTACATCTCAACAGAGCAAAGTGCAGGGGCAGAAAGGGTAATTTCTTCTTCTTTTTTAGTCACAAGAAAACTTCCCAGACCACCCCATTATAACAACACTACTTCTTTCTTTCTTTCTTTCTTCCTTCCTTCCTTCTTCCTTCCTTCCTTTCTTTCTTTCTTTCTTTCTTTCTTTCTTTCTTTCTTTCTTTCTTTCTTTCTTTCTTTCTTTCTTTTTGATACTGGGGATTGTACTCAGGGGCACTCAACTACTGAGCCACATCCCCAGACCTATTTTGTATTTCATTTAGAGACAGGATCTCACTGAGTTGCTTAGCACCTCGCTTATGCTGAGGCTGGTTTTGAATTTGAGATCCTCCTGCCTCGGCCTCCTGAGCCACTGGGATTACAGGCATGCACCATTGCACCCAGCACTTCTCATTTCTTAAAGTCATAGTTGGTTGGATCATGCTCAGTCCTAAGTCAATTGCTGTCAAGAGGAAAAGGTATAGGATAGGTGTGACAGGTTCAGACCAAATAGGATTTCCTTCTGGAGAAAGTAAGGGTTGACCTCCCTTGAATCACAGGAGAGAGGGATGGACAATTGTAGAACACTGAAGTTTCTCCCGAAGAGAGAAAGTGATGGATGTTGGGTAGAAAACGACATTTGCCACAATCCACCCTTCGTTTATTTCCACGTACACTTAAAAAAAATGTCATACCTTTGTAGAAATTATTCATATCCTCCTTAAGGGGAGGTACCCAGGAATCTCATGAAGTAACACTACCCAAGCTCCAGGATTTCTGGGATGATATTCAGTCTTCTCTATCGGTGACTTCATATGTTTTTCATGGCCCAACGATGCACTACAATAAAAATTCTGACTAGAAAGGGCAAGAGTAGCAAAGAAGCCCATTCCCCTGTCCATAACACATACCTTATCCAACAGCACAGGAGTGGTGAGATGCTTGCCTGGGAGAGGAATGAGCTCTTTAGTTAGCGTGTTGGCCTGGTCCTAGGTCCACTCTCTTCAAGGAATACCCTTTATCCTGTTCTTCATGGTCCATGGCTCTGCCTCCTGAGATAATCTCCTTGTTTATTTTTCTTAGAACTGGGCAGCAATATGTTAAAATGAGTTCAGAGGACTGGGTTTACTAATGCCATAATTTAACATCTACTCCTAACAACAGCCCACTTTCTGGCACTGAATTTTGAAGGAGTGAACTTTTTTGGTTGTTAATTAACCAAAATCAGCTTTGGCTCACTTAACTACAAAAGAAAATTATTATTAGATTGCTTACAGAATTTCTGAGTAGCTTGGAGAACATACAGCCAAAGGCCCGGACCACACCAAGATCTGGTCAATTTAGGCTGACACCGCCATACTATCACCAAACCCTACAGTCCTTGGTTTATGTCACCACATGGCATTGCTACTGTGTTCTGAAAACAATCTTGATACAACTGCCATTGCATCCAGAGATGGTTTTCCACCACCTCTGTTGTGTACATTAGTAGTTCCCCATTCAAATTTTAGGAAAGGGGTTTCTGATTGACTGAGGCTAAGACACGTGTCCATGTTTGGCTGCAAAGAAAGCTAAAAAAGTGATTATCTGGAACTTTTAACTCATACTGGGAGACTGATTCTGCTTCCTACCAAGACTCACGAGGTCAAATTTTTCCTGAATATAGGAAGGGGTTCAGATGCTGGGCAGCCAAAAGAATGACAAAAGTTCATGATGATTTTTAACCACAGTAATGAGGATCAGAGCATGTATACTTTAATTTTAAAGACCTTTGCTCCACCTGGCGAATCTCCAACATTGCTGTTTATTCTTAGTACTTCTGTGGTCATGAGAATTTAAATAGTTTCTAAACAACTTTTCCTTATCTTTCTGAGAAGGCAATTTCATCACAGTATTTAAATTTTCTAAGTGTTTTAATTCTCTAAGCACAGCTTCAACTTTACTTAGTTATAAGCTGGCTATTTGGGTAGGGGAAGCCCTATCTACCTGTAGAAGACTCTTCCTTAGAAGACAATTCCAAGTCTTGACTGGGGGGACTTATGCCTGGTTCCTGGGGTTAAATTAGCAGGTTAAATTAGTGCCAGGGGAATCCCACAGTTCAACAAGCAGATATTCACCAATATTCATGTTTTCAGTTTCACACTTTACCCTGTCCTCCAGTTGAAGTAATTCTGATCCAGTTCTCTACATGAAAAGCCTATGATTGCCTTTCAGATAAAATAGTTATCTTTCTAGATATCAAAGGCCCAGGGATGCAATTTTTCCATTTGAAGATTTTCAACTAATTACCGTGTTTTCAACCCTATGTTGAGCTCTGTTTTCCATAATAATCTGTGCTTCAAAATTCTGAATTTCTCAGGAGAGGCCTATCAGTTTGATTCTTAAATTTTTCATTCCATGGAAACATATACTGAAGTTTTCTCTTCTTGGTCAAAGTAGTTACTATCCCTCCATTGGGTCATATGTGGTTCTATTTTTATTGTCTGTGTTGTACCCAATTTTCAGGAAAAAAAGTCTCACAAGCCACTCACATAATAACCAATGAAGCCTTTATTCTGGCCAGGGCCACCAACTACGTCCAGCACAAAGCAGGATAGTAGAAAATGGTGCCTGCTCATAGCAAGGGCAGGGTTTATAAAGAACAGGGTTAATACTCCCTAAGGCCCTCAGGTGGAGACGGTTTAAGGGTGGGTCAATGGGCCATCAAGGGTGGGTCAATGGGCCATCAGTTGGAGACAGTCCAAGTCCAGTTTAAGTCACCTTTGCTCATAACATTCCCCACTGGTCTTACAGGGGAGAACAAATCTTTGTTCTCCTCCATAATCTGCCATCCCCATGTTTGGTTGAGAAACCAGCAGGCAGAATCGGGGAGACTGAATGCCAGCACCGGGGACTCCCCTGATAACAGGAAGGAGGAGGGGTGATATTGAAAGTCCTAAAGCTCCTCCTGGGAAGGGCAATTTCGGGGACAGGTGCAGAGTTGAGGAAGGGCTCTGAAGAAATTAACATTTCAATTCTTCAGTGGACAGTTTCCCAACAGTCTTCAACTTCCCTGGACTCACTCAAAATTGGCTTTCTTGGTCTGACCTGACTTGATTTACCCATCTATACTAACTGCCTAACAGATTCTGGCTTTAGGAACTCCTTACTACCATAAGGGAAGGGGACGATGACCGAATCTGGCTTCTTTGAGCTGAACAGGTGCGACGAGATGGGGGCAAGTAGTTCGGAGTTCCCTTTTTAGAAGTCAGGTCAGATTGAAGCCTGGGAAAGAACAGGTTGTCATCAGGGACCACCACTTCTATGAGAGAAACAGAAAACATTAGTACTGAATGAATGTTGCAGCATCTGGAACATGTCAATGTATACCCCAAAGATGATAATTTCTCACCAGGAGGTGTGAGGGCTGAGAAGTTGTCCCCATAATAAGGCCAGTTTATTTGGGAATATAACTTTAACATATCAGGAATGTAAACACAGCATTTAATGTTACAGATGTCTATTCAGATAAGATGGTAGTCAAGCTACTTAATGTGATCTGATCTTATAAAATCTTTCTACTGGCATGACCTCTGTGTCCAGTAGAGAACCCTTTATTTCTGTTATTTAGGGCTAGATACTAGTGAATATTAAGCCTACCTGTGTAGGTTAGGAAGATCTGTAGGCCTTAAACTGACTAAAAACTTTTGACTTGGCAGTCACTTAACAACTAAACTGTTTCTTTTTATAGTTATCAGGCATTCCTGCCGAAGAATCTCTTTTGTAGCTTTCAGTCTTATCAATTCTTGGGGCTAATACAAGTGTATATCTTAAATTACATTTAACTATTATTTCTTCAATGCCCAGGAATGGTTGTGTTTTCAGTTTTAACTGTTTTTGCTAGGTGTTTAAGATGAAGCAGGTCAAACCGACTTTTGCTTTTATCTATTGCTAAGAGTCAACTGGTTTCTGATGGGAATAACTCTTGGGGGAACTTGAGAGCAGCTTTTCTGTTCTGCTCAGTGCCTTTTGCGCTCAGATGGGTCCAGGTCTTGCTTGACCTTGTGGCTTCCCTTGGAAGCACCAGGGATATCTCTCCCTTTTCTAGGGACCCTCCTTTTAGCAAGTGCACTGATTGGCTTTCTCTTCTCCAGATGTCTCATAGCCTCCCTGCTCAGGAGGCCATGTGGCCCAGAGTTGCAAAGCTCTTTAGAGAAGTTCCCTATTCCCTGGATTGAGACTGACTCTCAGGCCAAGAGCCAAATATTGGTTTTCTTGGCCCTTTTAATTTAACTTAAAGTCTTGATCTTAAACATATAGCAAGTTAGTCTCACCAATCTTAAATTAAGAGCACTGGGATTTACTTTAATGCCTATAACCTTACTATCATTTACCCTTTCCATTAATTTGGGTTTGTTCCATCCTAGGTGATTGCGTATTATCTTAAATTAACCCAGGTTGTGTTGTTAAAGCAATACCTCTGCAAAACATTAACAGGCATTTTTAGACAGTTTACAAAGAAAATACAAAATAAAATTAACAAGAGTAAAAACACATTTAGTTTGTGTAATAACCATCTTGAATTTTGACTGAGTTATATACTACAACCCCTGTTTCTGTTTTTTTTTTTTTTTTTTTGGTACCAGGGATTGAACTCAGGGGCAATTGACCACTGGGCCACATCCCCAGCCCTTTTTTGTATTTTATTTAGAGACAGGGTCTCACTGAGTTGCTAAGTGCCTCGCCATTGCTGAGGCTGGCTTTGAACTCACGATCCTCCTGCCTCAGCCTCCCAAAGTGCTGGGATTACAGGCGTGCGCCACCGCGCCCGGCTAACCCCTGTTTCTTAACAACAAGAATCATTCTTTGACCATAACCGTAAACAAATTGAAGTTTGGCCTGCCCTGGAGCCACTCTGGCATGCAGTAAACGTGGAAGGAAAAGCCTTATTTTAGGCAAGGTGAAGCTCTTTATGAACCTTAGTTCAACTGTTCTGGTTCTGAAGCTGATCTCTGCTTTACAATATTAACCTTTATACAGATTAGGCTCTCATGAACTTAAAAAAAATATATTTAAAACCTTATATCTTATTGACAACAGGTCTAGTTGTAGAACACATTTTAAATAACATAGATAAATCTCTAATGTATTATCTTTATAAGCCTAAAATTACCATACAACTCTAGTTTGGAGAACACCAACTTGATATAATGCTCTTTTAGAGCTTTCACCTCAAGGCTTGTATACCTGAAAGATATGAACTGTTAGAAAAATGCTGAAACATAGTTGACTTAGCCGGGAACACTGTGTTAGTGAAATAAAAGGGTTTATTGGGGTGCCACGTGGGCAAGGGTAGGGAAAGGAAAGGAAGGGGGGTAGGGAAGGGATGGACGGGAATAGGGACAGGCAGGAACCGAGGCAAGTGCGAACAGAGAGCAAGTTCAGTCCGGGGCTGGTTTAAATAGAGTAGGGGTCATAAAACCCCCTTGGAGTGAGTCCTTGCCCTATTGGCCAGCAGAGGTCAAGGGGGGGGGTAGTGGACAGGGGACTTGCTGGTCAGGTTTTTTGGTCACGCTGAGGATCTTGGGAGGTGTAGTTTTTAACAAAGCACCTGGGGAGGTGTGGCCTTCTGCCTGGGAGGCGCGGCCTCCTGCCTGGAATCCAACATGAACACATTTAATACAAAGAAGAGTATTACTCCACCATAATTACATTGATGTTTTTACATTAATCAAGTTTAGCTCTTAAAGAAATAACATTATAATATTTCAAAATAATAGTTGTCATTCAACCACAGCTGTATAATTCTTAACTTCTTTCAGATTACTTGCTCAGAAAACCAAAACTTAATATTGTTGTTTATAGTACTCCCAATGGAAACAGCTGAAACCTTTGAGCCTATGCATACACAGAAATCTTTTATAAACCTTTATACAGAATCACGCACACCTGTTAACCACTTCACAAGAACACAATGTTCAAGCATATAGAATTATACCTGTTGGAACTTCAACCTTTTCCAGTGATGACAAAGCAACCTTAAAACCTCTATTTTTAATTTACTAATTTATGAAAACAATCAATAATGTTACCCAATGGAATTCAAGGAGTTAAGAGTACTTGATGGTATATTTAACAGTTAGCATTTTAACCTTGATAATTAATCAGATGTCCAACAAACAAAGTTACTCATAATTTCACTTTTCTTAAATTTACCTCAGAGAAGACACACAATGAAAAGGCAGAAAAACCATAGAACACAGAACAAGACACAAGGGAACAAGAACCAGGCGCCAAACCAACCAGGGAGCAGTGCTAATCTTGCTAATGCTCCGGACAGGAGTGCGTATGTGCCTCGTCAGGCACCTCTCTGTCCCCAGTAGGAATTCCCAACCAGACCAGTACCAGAGGACAGTGTGACATTTCACTACTGCCCCGGACAGGAGTGTATGTGCCTCGCCAGGCACCTCACTGTCCCCAGAAGAGATCTCAAAACCAGATACCAGATGTTATGGGGGCGCCACTTACCTGTGGAGGTTTTCTCCACTGGATGCTTGCTAATTATTTTGATGTGGCAGTTCACTCCAGTAATCCAAAGGACCGAAGGCACATCCTGGGGCCTTGGAACATCTCAAGGTGTGCACGCCCTGGGGCAGCACTCCGTCCTGGAGTCCCAGAGCAAAGGTCTGGCTTCAGAATTTGTGGTGGTAAAGAAAAGACCACCAACTCCAATTTTAAATCAAATTAAAGCAAGCTTATATTGTGTACCAAAATATCAGACTGAATAGCACTAGCCATTCCTTTCTTGCTGAAGAGAAGTTCTAGGACCAAGGGATATTAGACAACATTTTACTAGTTTTTGACTACCTAGAGAGACTTGTGAATTAAGTTTCATTTTAAAGGCACCTTTATTTTACCCAATTTAAATTGAACCTTTTAAATCACGTGAATTAAAGGTATTTGTGAAACTGCTTTTTACCCGTGACGAGTTCTTGCTCCCCAAACACTGAAGCACTCTGAGGCAAGCGTAGAGTGGAAAATGGAAAGCTTTATTGAAAGGATAGCAAAAGATTTCTCCCAGAAGGAGAAGGGTAACTGGAAACCAGGAATCCCAAGGGAGGAGAGGCCTTCTCTCTTTTATATCTGAAATCTTTCTTTTGTTCTTTTTATGTTCTCTATCTCTGTCCTGCCTGGGACAGGAATGTCAAAAGATGTGACACCAGAGGGCCCATGGTGGGTGGGGGACTCACAGGAAGGGCTTAGGGCTAGTTGATTAGCATCTCCATTTGCTGGGAGCTGTTTCATTAACATTCCATAAGATGGGCCCTAAACTTGGGAACATTAACCATCTTATCTCCCTTAGAGTTGTTCTGTCTTTCCAGGACTCAGACTGACTCCATTTTCCTTATGGACTCCATTTTCCTGATAGACTCCATGTTCTTTTTTTTTTTTTTTTTTTTTTTTTGGTACCGGGGATTGAACTCAGGGGCACTCATCCACTGGGTCACATCCCCAGCCCTTTTTTGTATTTTATTTGGAGACAGGGTCTCACTGAGTTACTAAGTGCCTCACCATTGCTGAGGCTGGCTTTGAACTCGCGATCCTCCTGCCTCAGCCTCCCAAAGTGCTGGGATTACAGGCGTGCGCCACCGCGCCCGGCTATAGACTCCATGTTCTTTACGAGACCTGATGTTAGACCCGATTTGCCTGACTACACTCACTACCTAGCTTTAAATCTGGCTTCATTTGGATCCATTTATTTTAAATTTTCATGAGCGCTCATTTTATATTTGCCAATCTTGATATCATGTATATGACATTTGGACATATGCACATAGACATATAAACACAGAACACAACTGTGCACAAGTAACACAATAGCAAAGGCCTTGTAGCTTTTTGCACTCCATTGCAATGTTACAGATGTTTAAAAACCCCATAGTTGAATAAAAAATAGAACTGATCAAAACAACATTAACCTAGGTGCACAGGATCAAAATTATGAGCTTAAAAAAATGCATATTGGATCTCAAGAAAAAGCAAGAGTCTTAGAAAAATGACAGGCTGTGCAGTATTTCTCATCTGGGGATTTGAGCTCGACCTCCAACCCGTTAGTTCAGGGCTGTGAGTCTGAGTTCTCCCCAACTTGGGATTGAGCTCGATCTCCAACCTGTTAGCTCGGTGCTGTGAATCTGAGTTCTCCCTAACCAGGATTGAGTCCGATAATCTGAGTTCTCCCTTGGTCATGCAAATGAGTTGAACCCAAGCTCTTTCCAGTTAAATGCCTGGAAGTTTGAACTTGGCTCCTCTTTGCTGATGAGATGCCACTTTTATGCGACTATATTAGGAATTAACTTTGTCTGTATATGCTCTTGATGTATTTCTACTGCTCTTGATGTATTTCTACTGTATGACCACCAGGTTCTAATACATTTAATTATCAAAAGTAAAACCAGTTCTATGGCCCTGTGGAATCTAGCCAGAAACTGGCTAAACTAGCTAGATAGGTTTTTTTCAGCTAAGATTAGCTTTTGCAAATAGCCCCTCCCTACAGGGCGTAGCATTACCCATTGATAAGCTAATGGTCTTTTTGTGTCTATAAAAGACTCTCCCTTATCCTTCAGCAAATCTAGGATAGATAAGATTGATCAATAGTAGGCACTTAGGATAACTATTTTGTTTTCCCTGATTGACCCTGGAGTGTCCTGAAATTCTTTAAAGTAACCTTCTATAGTTAATTACTAGAATTCTTTATTGTAATCTCCCTTACTGGAAATCTTTAATGTAACCTCCCTTACTAGAAATCCTTAATGTAACCTCCTTTACTGGAATTCTTTATTGAAATCTATAGTTGAAATGTAAATTGCTGTGTTTGCTGGGATGTATAAAAAATCATGCTGAGAAAAGTAAAATCAGAAGAGTAGAAGGGTTTCTACAACCTGTCTCATGTGTGGATTATTTTCATTTCGTCGACATTCCCCTCCAGCATCGGTCGGGCTGACCTTGACATCTTTGTTGAAGCTGGCCTTCAGCAAGGCTGGTAATGCAAGTTCAGGTAAAAAAGACATTTTTACTTTTTTTTTTCCTTCTTCTTCTGGGGCCTAAGAGTGCTTGCTTCCCCATTTGCATTTCAATGCAAGTCCTGGCTGAGGTCTGGAAGGGTGGGGAACTGTAATTGTGAGCAGATACCTTATGCCTAAGGCACTTTTTTCTAATCTCTGGCTCCTAGAGTTATACTGCCTTCTAGGGGCACCATTCAGTCAATTTTCCGTGGCGGCCAGTAAAACTTTTGCCAACTTTCGGGTTTGCCTTTCCTGGGGTGGGGCCCGCGGTTTTTGTACTGTTGTACGGTTGTTGCTGGGCAATTTCCACCAATTCAGACAATACCTTTCCCTCAAACCCTTCTTATTTCTGCAACTTCTTCTTTATATCTGTGACAGACTGAATTATAAAAGCTAAAACCAATCTAGAGCCTCCTTACCTCCATCACTGTTGGGGTCCCAGTATGGGTGAGCAAAAGGAAAGACCCTGTCGATCCGAACGGGGTCATCTGTAGGCAGACCGTTTGGTCCAAGGATGGACCACTGGGCTTCCCGCCAGATCTGCTCGCGCTTTTCAGACGGGAAAAGTGTTTGGAGAAGTTGACCAGGGCGGGCCTCATGGGGCTCCGCTGCTGCGCTGAGTTCGCTACTCTCCCCCCTGCCCTGCCAGCTCAGGTTCCAGGCTGCCGGAGGAGGGAGGGAGGGAAAAATGAAACCGACGAGAATGCTAGCACACAAACAAAGATCAGCCACACAAGAAATAAACAGACACAACGACAAAAGACAACCAGACTGGGCACCACACAGAACCAGATTTGGGCCACACAGGGAGGTCCACCAGGTGGACAGGAGCGACGTCTCGCCCTGTCCTGGGATTCGGTGTAAGCAACCACGTCCAGTCTGACCTTATCCCCCAGAAGAGATCTCACCAGACAGGTAAACAGGCGGCTTTGTAGAGGCATCCGGAGAACCTAGCGGCAGTCCTCTGGGGCGAGGCTGAGGAACATCTCTCAGGAGCTCTCCCCTACCCCAAGAAGGAGTCTGTGATCAGGCACAGGAGGCCGAATTTGGGTGTGAGGGCAAGAAGAATAAAGAATCTCGCTGGGGCCTCCAAATGTTGTACCCAATTTTCAGGAAAAAAGTCTCACAAGCCACTCACGTAATAGCCAATGAAGCCTTTATTCTGGCCAGGGCCACCAACTACGTCCAGCACAAAGCAGGATAGTAGAAAATGGTGCCTGCTCATAGCAAGGGCAGGGTTTACAAAGCACAGGTTAATATGCCCTCAGACCCTCAGGTGGAGACAGTTTAAGGGTGAGTCAATGGGCCATCAAGGGTGGGTCAATGGGCCATCAGGTGGAGACAGTCCAAGTCCAGTTTAAGTCACCTTTGCTCATAACATCTGTTTTTCTTCTTGATCATTTTTTAATATATTTGGTGGTATTTAATGGAATTCCAGACATTGCATATGAAAAAACTATAGCAGTTCTGGATATTATTTCTTCCAAAAAAGAATTTGTGTTAGTTTGCTTTAGAAGATAAATCAGGACCAGATTGCTTTAATCCAGTCAGAGGATGAGCTAATTCAAGCCTAGATTTTAGACTCTACATGGTATGATTTCTTCCCTTTTTACATTATTCTGTGTAGTATAAACCTGCATATATATTATATATAAATTTAAAGATTTCATTTTTAAAAATATGTAATATAATGTAATCATCTCTTGTATGATTTTAAAAAATGAACAGATGAAAATCTTGTAAACTTAACTGCGGAAGGCCGGCTTTCGTGGTGATGAAAAGGGTGAATCCCATCGGTGCTAGTGAAGAGAGTCGGAGAACGTGGAAGAAATCAACACGAGTCAGGCTGCTGAAATCCTTTGCATTTACTTTATTTTTTTTTTGCAAGCAATAAAAGCATTTTTTTTTGGCAGTATGCATTCTTTTGTGGTTACAAAAGCAGTCACAAGACCCAGGGAAACATCAATCTCTGTGGAATAGATTCTTAGACTTTGCTATTTTTTTCTAACATCTCAAGGTCCTGTCTATATAAGAACCATATACATGTTGTTTTGAAACTCCCTACAATCTTTTCATGCTTATCTGACCTAGCCTGGGTCCGACTCAAATTTATGAATCTCCTGAAACCATTCCTCTGCGCACCTGCTAAGCTAGCTGATAGAAGTTAATTTTTTCTGCCTGGTTTCAAAGCACCATTGTCTCTTTATAATAGTCCCTTTTTGAACACAAGGGCAGAGAAAAGGAAAACACAGCCAAATGTTAGCTCTGAAGGACGTTTACCCTAAGAGGAGTCTTTGCATCTATTAAACTACCCTGAAAGTAAAAGAAGCCCTTTTCAGTCACAAAAGTGCTCTTAAAGTTTTTTCTTGCTGCAAGTAATTATAACAAGGGAGGTTAAATAGCAAGCATTTATCAAGGTGCTTTTTAACTAACAGTTAGCTATATAAGTACAAATTTAGAAAATGTTATTATGATTCCAGCTTAGATTCCAATAAAATTATATATTTCCAGAATTAGTCTTATTCTAATTAATTGAAATAGCAACATCTGGCGGCCATATGTATGAACAGACAACAGAACGTTGAGGATGGACAGGAGATAGTGAAAACATACACAGACAGGATTAACTCTTTTTAGTGCCATCTTTCTGTGAACATCTATCCATAAAGAAAGGGGGAGGGCTTTTGCCTCGAGCCCCATTCCTTTTTCATTTTTCTCATGATGAGGGGCTTTTGCCCAGGCTCTGTCGCTTTGGAAGATGCCACACTTAACACTTCTAAAATTGTCTATATTTACGTTCCAGGGGTAGGAAAAATGTACCAGGGGTAGGAAAAATGTACCATGGGAAAATGGTGATAAATTATAGCACTAATTTGGTACTTTATTCTGAAGATCAAATTTTACTCGCAGATTATGAACAATTAAATTGTTTTTTCATTAAACAAATTACTATTTTGTTCGATGATGGAGATTGAACACAGGGCCTCACACGTGCTAAGCATTTCTTCTATCGTAGAGCTAGACCTGCACTTCCAATATATTAACAATGGAATACAATATTAATTAATTCTCTAACTTATAAATTGATTTCTCACTTCTGGTGGAATGTTTAATTTCCTGTTCCTCAGGAGTCAGTCATTGTCTTTGAAATTCAGGGGAAAGTTTGAGAAGAACTGATTATATCTAATTCTTCTTCCTTCTCCATCTATATTCCTCCAATTGTTAAGAAATTCAGAACATATCGTAATTGACATTTAGTAAAAATCAATCCCTTTAGTTTATTTATGCATTTATTTAAACATTCTATTTCATAATTTATGATTTAGTTATTACTCTTTTGTCTGTTTGATTTCTGACTTTTCTTGTCTTTATATATCAAATATATTAATGTGTATTTATTATTTGCTGCTTTATAGTCCTTTTAGGAAGTAGTTGGGGCAAAAGTTATATCTATATATACAAAACTATGTATTTGCCTAGCTATCCTATTGATTAAATTACTCTTCAGCTATTTTTGTAAGCTGATTTTTTTTCCTTCAAAGACAGTGATGTGATTCATTAATTTTATGTTAATACTTTTATTAAAACACTGGAAAATCAACCTAATTTAATACTAGTGGATTAGATGATTTATGAAAGAAATACTAGGGTTTTTAAAAAAACTATTTAAATGAAATCATATTGCTGTACTTCAAAGTGTGTAAAACACTTTAAAATACAACAAAAACCAGTTCTCTGTAGTTGGTCACAAGAAATTAGTATTTCTTTAAAACCTAAAAGAGGTTAAAAACAAACAAACATTTATTATGGATATTTTTAGAAGCATTTATATATACAGACTACATGATAGCAGGATGATGTAAAAACATTTTTGTAGAGTAAGAATGTCCTATCATGTCTCCTGAGTGGCAGAAGGAACATGGCAATCCAACTCATAAAAATATTTTTGCTATCTTATTACCTACATATTGAATAACTTATTCAGCTCATCTTACTTTGGTGGAGTACAGAGAGAGACTCCTTTTAGTTGGAAAAAAAGAAGAGAACTTTTAAACTTATTTCTCAGATTGGCATCCCACTCCCCCTTTATTTGCCATGCTAAGGATTGAACCCAGGGCTACTAAGTGCTGTATCACTGATCTATATCCCCAGCTTTTTAATTTAATTTAATTTTTAAAGTTTGAGACAAGATCTTGATATGTTGCTAAGCTGGCCTCAAAATTGCAATTCTCTAGTCTCAGCTTCCCAAAGAGTGGGGGATTACAAGTGTGCACCACCCGCTCAGCCATTTTCCCCCCCAGTACTGGGTGTTTGACCACTGAACCACATCCATGTCCCTTCTATATTTTTTATTTTGAGACAAGATCTCACTAAGTTGCCCAGGCTAGCCTCAAACTTGTGATCCTCCTAACTCAGCTTCCCAAATTGCTGGGGATTACAGGAGTGTGCCACCATGGCATATGGTTCTTGTTTTTGTTTTTGTTTTTTTGTACCAGGGATTGAGCCCAGGGGTGCTTAACCACAGAGCCACATCCCCACCCCTTTTTTTATATTTTATTAGAGACAGGGTCTTGCTGAGTTTGCTTAGGGCCTCACTAGATTGCTAAGGCTGGCTTTGAATTTACAATCCTCCTGCCTCAGCCTCCTAAGTCGCTAGGATTAAAAGCTTTTGCCACCATGCCTGGTGGCATATAGTTTTTGATGAAAGAAATATGACTACCTGGGGAGTTATTTTTTTCTTTAGTTATACGTGACAGTAGAGTATATTTTGACATATTTATACAAACATGGAGTACATGTTATTATTAGTAGTAGTGGTAGTAGTAGTAGTAGTATTTTTTGGTGCTGGGGATTGAACTCAGGGGCACTCGACCACTGGGCCACATCCCCAGCCCTTTTTTGTATCTTATTAGAGACAGGGTCTCACTGAGTTGCTAAGTGCCTCGCCATTGCTGAGTCTGGCTTTGAACTCGTGATCCTCCTGCCTCAGCCTCCCAAGTGCTGGGATAACAGTAGTGCACCACTGTGTCCAGCATACATATTATTTTAATTAGGATCCCAGTCTTGTGGTTGTACATGATGTGGAGAGTCACTATGGTATATTTATATATGCACATAGGAAAGTTATATCAGATTCATTCCACCGTCTTTCCTATTCTTATACTTCCTCCCTTCCCTTCATTTCTGGGGAGTCTTTTGTAACAAAAAGGAATTCATAAGTAAACTAAATAAATGAAAAATCATTACAGTCAGGTTTATACCATAGAAAAAGTTACTAGCTTAACAAAATGCAATGTTGTTCTTTTAAAAAATATGTGTGATTACAGGCTGGGGCTGTAGCTCAGTGGCAGAGCTCTTGTCTAGCATGTGTGAGGCACTGGGTTCTATCCTTAGCAATGCATAAAAAAATAAACAAATAAAATAAAGGCATGCTGTCCATTTACAACTATAAAAGATTTAAAAATATGTGTGATTGAGCATTAAATTTTCTCTGTAAAAGTTTTAATGTAGACTTAGAGTAGAAAAATCTGAGTTTGAATCTTCAGTCTTGGACAAGTAACTTAAATTCCTTGAGACAACAACTTATTCATTGTAACAATGCTTTATGACATAGTTGTGAGAGTGTGCAATAACAGAAGTCTTTATAAAGATTCAAAACTAAGGAAACTCTTTCCTGAGAGACAATATATTCGAGGTCCTTAAATATCTATTGCTTAAACTTTGCTTCTTCTAATGGATGCTAGTGCTCCTCAGGGACTAGTTGAGACACCCATTCTCTGTGTTCCAACTTTGGAAAATTCATTTTGGTTGTGTGTTAGGAGGGGGTCTTATGTTACTCTCATGGGAATCTACATGGCAGTGAAGCATGGGAACATTTGTCCAGCCCTCATTAGGTGCTGGGCACTCTGCTAAGGGCTTTTAAGCCCTATCTTACTATATCCACACAACCACCCACTGGTGGCACCAACGGTTATCTTGAGAGGTCTTTTGTATCCACTAAATCTCTACCAGGACCTCAAAATAAACAATCTAAATCAAGAGCAAAACCAGCCCTCAACACAGCTCCTCACATCTCTGTCCAACCACCCAGCTGCTCCTAAGCCTTTGCTATACAGAAATTCTGGAACAAGTATTCAATAATCATCACCGGCAGGACCTGATACGGTGTGCTCCAGGAGTCACACAACTAGGAAGGGGCAGAGCTGGGGTTCAAGTCCAGGATGTCTCATGACAGAGACCCTGATCTTCACTACCTTGCTGAACTGAAGAAAGCTGGTGAAGTTAGTAGCCCAGGAAGGACCTTGGAGATTTCACTTACTGGTCTTATGTAGAAGCATTGCTTTTCTACTGATTGTGCTGGGTTCCCAACCCCAACATGTATCATATACTGAGATTCTCCTACTTCTATACAGAGCGATCATACAATCTCAACTTCCCATACCACAATTGAAAAAGAAACCAGCTTCTCTAGAATGTGTGGTGTGCCCAATTATGTTAAAAGGGATCCCTACACTAATATTAAGAATTGGACTGTCACCCTCAGAATTTGAATGAAACATCCCTTAAACAGCAAAACTTCTTTCTTAATTAATTATTTTATTTATTTATTTATTTATTTATTTATTTTTTTGGTACCAGGGATTGAACCCAGGGGCACTTAACCACTGAACCACATCCTCAGCCCTTTTTATTTTTTTTTAATTTTTTTATTTTGAGACAAGTTCTTGCTAAGTTGCTTAGGCCACATAAGTTGCTGAGGCTGGCCTTGAACTTGTGATCCTCCTGCCTCAGCCTACTGAGTCACTACGATTACAGGCATTCATCACCAAGCCTGACTTCTTTCTTAATTTAAATGAAGACCATCCAATCATTTTTTTGAGCACACATGTATTGAGACCTGCTATGGTCTGGACCCTATTCTAGGTACTGAGGATACAGTACAGCAGAGAAAAGACAGGGTACTAGTGGTTGTGAGGCTCATTTTCCAAAAGGGAGAGACAGATCATAAACCAAATAAATAATTAAACAAAAGAGTGTCACATGCTCTGCAGAGAATTAGAACTGGGGCACATGAACACAGAATGATAGAGGGTTTGTTTAACATTAGATGGCCAGACAAGATGACCTCTGCATTAGGATTAGAGGGGTGATGTGGTGAGACAGAGTGCGTTGGGATGAGATGGAGGAAAGGTCTTGAGGGCCACGGGGAATAGTGTGGTTTTATCCTAAGAACCCATTGAAGGGCAAAAATCACACCAGAGACAACCTTGCCACCAAGAGATTTATTCACCAGCCTTTATGGCTGGTCGGAGGTAGAAGAAGTATGGGGAGAGAAGAGTCAAGGAGAGGGAAGTGTGCAAGCTCTGGTGGGAGAAAGGAGTCAGGGAGAGGGGAGTGTGCGAGCTCTGGACGGAGAGTCGGTGCCTGGTAGTGCCGGCTGTGGTCTCTGGAGCTGTCTGCTGGGCAGCTGCCGTTGGGCTGGAGACAGTGGATCTGGAGCTGTTGCAGTGGCTGCTTCCTCTCAGCAGAAATGATCTGTTGTGTCTGAGCTCAGGGCAGGCAGGAGCTTGAAATAGGGATTTCTGGTGGGGGTGTACCAGAGCGACCTTTAGCGCTATTGGCTCTTTTCCCAGGGAATAGGGCGACCTTTAAGCCAAAATGGCTCCTGCCTTGGGAACAGAGCGACCTTTAAGCTGATTGGCTCCTGCCTGGGGAAAATGAAACCAGGTTGCTCCTCATGGAAATTCCCATGGGGGGAGGTGGCCCATCGGCCTAAGCCTATCTATCACCCACTGATCTCAACACCAAAGTCAGTTATGCCCACTACCTGGGTATTTATTTTGTCTCTTCCACCATTCTCTTTTCTTTCCTCCTGCCACCCTAGTCTTCAGTCTATTAGTGTCTGTCACTGCTCATGGAGGCTTATGACTTTTCATTCTTTATTTATATATTTTTGGTGAGTTTGGGGAATGAACCCAGAGCATTGTGCATACTAGGCAAACATTGTACCACTGAGCTACGTTCCCAGACCATAACTTTTCATTTTAAGAGATGATCATTTTCTTTCTCTTTTTTCTCTCTCTCTTTTCTTTTTGGTACTGGGTTTGAATACCAAAGGGTGCTTTACCACTGAGTTACATCCCCAGTACCCACCCCCACACACACATTTTTTTTTTTTTTAAAGTTGAGACAGAATCTTGCCAGATTGCTGAAGGTTTCACTAAGTTGCTAAGGCTGACCTTGCGATCCTTCTACCCCAGCCTCCAGAGTTGCTGGGATTACAGGTGTGCGCCATGACACCTGGTTTAGATGATGATGATATTGTTGTCTTGAAGAAAACTCAGCAATAATAAAGTTATTCTTACATTTTTATGATACTTTTAATAATTGACCCAACGTCTTTTCTGCTACTAATAGGAAGAAAAATATGCATCCTCAGCAAAGGGTTGGTTTTGAGTGGGATCGATGGTTTTTCTATTTGTGTTGTCTAAGGATTTAGATGGAGAACAGCTTCTGGGGAGCCCAGATCCAGAAAGAGAACATGGAAACAGCTTCTGGCTCTGTGTGACCTTGGGTAAGCCCTTTACTTAAGAGCTTTGATGACATTTCCTTGAATGAAAAAACATGATGATCCTCCTTAAGTGCCTATGGTTGAGACCAACACACAAACATCATTAGGATATATTACATCCTTTGTTAGTTTTCTGGGGCAACCATAACAAAGTACCTCAAAACTGAATAATTCAAACAACAGCAATTTTCTGTCTTATAATCCTGGAGGCCAGAAATTCAAAATCAAAGTGTCAACAGGGGTGGTTCCTGAGGGCAGCAAGGGGTATGATCTGCTCCAAGCCTCTCCCTTGGCTTATAGATGGCCATCTTCTCCCTGTGTCTCTTCACCTTGTCTCCCCACTCCATGTATCAGAATCTGTGTCCAAATTTCCCCTCTTAATAAGCACAATAGTCATATTGGATCAGGGCTCATGCTACGCCAGCATGACTTCCTCTTAACTAATTACAGCAATATTGACACTATTTCCAAAGAAGGCCATATTCTGAGGCACATGATTCCAACAGGAATTCTGCAGGGACACAATTCAGTCCATAAATACCCATATAGGACTTTGTGCTACTATATATATATATATATATATATATATATATATATATATATATGTATATATCATACATATATATATATATATATATAGTACTAGGGATTGAACCCAGGGGTGCATAACCACTGAGCCACATCTGCAGCCCTTCTTATGTTCTATTTTGAGACAGGGTCTGTGAAGTTCTTCAGGACCTCGCTAAATTGCTGAGACTGGCTTTGAACTCACGATCCTTCTGCCTTAGCCTCCCAAATTGCTGGGACTACAGGCACACTGGCCTTAATTGTATAATCTTTAACATATTCTTAAATCTTCCAAAATTCTAGTGTAAAAGGCAAGCTTTTTTACTTAAAATTTTTTTTTGTACCAGGGATTAAACCCAAGGGTCTTTACCACTGAGCCACATCCCCAGACCTTTTTAGTTTGAGACAGAGTCTCACTAAGTTACGTAGGACATTGCTCAATTGCTGAGGCTGAATTTGAGCTCGAGATCCCCTGCCTCAGTTTCCTGGGCCACTGGGGTTACAGGCATGTGCCACCACACCCAGTGACAAGTTCTTTTAGGTTAAATATTTACCCAAAATGTTATGGTAGCGTGGGCATGGTGGTGCACACCTGTAATTCCAGCAACTCCAAAGACTGAGGAAGGAGGATCACAAAGTTCAAAGCCAGGCTCAGCAATTTAGCAAGGCCCTAAGCTACTTTGTGAGACCCTGTCTCCAAAAAAATAAATAAATAAATAAATAAAATTAAAAAGGGCTGGAGATATGATTCCGGCCCTCTGGGTTCAATTTCCTGTTCTAAAAGAAAAAAAAATGTTATGCTCTTTAAATGAATCAAAGTTTAGGTATATCTAGTTCAGGAAAAAATTGAAGGGAAACAACCCTCTTCCTAGATTAAGGAGCTAGGAGAGATGAGCACGGCAGGTGAGTTCTGCACTGGCACATGGTGAGAGAAGCTTCCTGTTTTCCCTCTGCCGTGTGGCCTCCATTAACTCTCATGGTCAAGGTGCCTGAAGCTCTTTGATCTCCTATCTTACAAAAATCATCTCTCCTCTCCTAGGCTTTCTGCCGTTAGTAGATTTCTGTTAACTTTACAGAAACAGCTATTCTGGTCCCAGCCAAAGTGTCCAATGTTAATTCATTCTAGTGCCCCGACTAAGCTTTTGAACATGATGGCTGATTAATTTTTCTTTTTCTTTATAAGACTTTAGTGGATGTTCTTTGAGTCCATATTTATAAATTTTTTTTTTGTACCAGGGATTAAACCCAAGGGTCTTTACCACTGAGCCACATCCCCAGACCTTTTTAGTTTGAGACAGAGTCTCACTAAGTTACGTAGGACATTGCTCAATTGCTGAGGCTGAATTTGAGCTCGAGATCCCCCTGCCTCAGTTTCCTGGGCCACTGGGGTTACAGGCATGTGCCACCACACCCCAGTGACAAGTTCTTTTAGGTTAAATATTTACCCAAAATGTTATGGTAGCGTGGGCATGGTGGTGCACACCTGTAATTCCAGCAACTCCAAAGACTGAGGAAGGAGGATCACAAGTTCAAAGCCAGGCTCAGCAATTTAGCAAGGCCCTAAGCTACTTTGTGAGACCCTGTCTCCAAAAAATAAATAAATAAATAAATAAAATTAAAAAGGGCTGGAGATATGATTCCGGCCCTCTGGGTTCAATTTCCTGTTCTAAAAGAAAAAAAAATGTTATGCTCTTTAAATGAATCAAAGTTTAGGTATATCTAGTTCAGGAAAAAATTGAAGGGAAACAACCCTCTTCCTAGATTAAGGAGCTAGGAGAGATGAGCACGGCAGGTGAGTTCTGCACTGGCACATGGTGAGAGAAGCTTCCTGTTTTCCCTCTGCCGTGTGGCCTCCATTAACTCTCATGGTCAAGGTGCCTGAAGCTCTTTGATCTCCTATCTTACAAAAATCATCTCTCCTCTCCTAGGCTTTCTGCCGTTAGTAGATTTCTGTTAACTTTACAGAAACAGCTATTCTGGTCCCAGCCAAAGTGTCCAATGTTAATTCATTCTAGTGCCCCGACTAAGCTTTTGAACATGATGGCTGATTAATTTTTCTTTTTCTTTATAAGACTTTAGTGGATGTTCTTTGAGTCCATATTTATACATCTAACCCATAGCTCACATCTAATCAACATAATATAAACAATCTGGGGACAATTTTTAGTAATAGAATACTTTCTTTAATGAAAATATTAGAAACAAAACCTTAGCCAAGGCGTTGGGCCCTCACCCCAACCTCATCCTTCAAGGTTTCCCTGAGGTATTTGGTGAGAGGTCCATTGGCCACCATCTTTTTCCTTCCATATAGAAATTGCTGCATTTTTTCCTTTTTTAAAAAATATTTATTTATTTGCTTTAGTTGCACACAATGCATTTTATTTTTAAGTGGTGCTGAGGATCGAACCCGGGCCGTGTGCTCTACCACAGAGCCACAACCCCAGCCCCCACCCCCCTTTTTTTTTTTTTAACCTTTCTTGTTAGGCACATAATTCAAACTTCTTGCTAAAAGTTTGTAAAATATAATTAAAAAGCACAATAACCACCATTGATGTATTTTTTTTCTTTTTTTTTTTTTTGTACCGGGGATTGAACTCAGCGGCACTAGACCACTGGGCCACATCCCCAGCCCATTTTTTTTTTTTGTATTTTATTAGAGACAGGGTCTCACTGAGTTGCTAAGTGCCTCGCCATTGCTGAGGCTGGCTTTGAACTCGCGATCCTCCTGACTCAGCCTCCCAAAGTGCTGGGATTACAGGCGTGCGCCACTGCGCCCGGCCCATTGATGTATTTTATAACTCCTTCTCAACTTTTTCTGTGCACATAAAAAAACATGTACATATTTTACAAAATGGTGCCATGGTGTGCGCTCTATTTTGTAATCATCTTTTTGCACAGAAATATGTTGCAGGAACTTGTTTCCTTGTTGACAAATAAAACTTCATATCATCATTTTAGTAGCTATATGGTGTTCCTTTATATTAAATCCATATCTTAAATCCAGGTCTATCATCTGGTAATAGATTTAACAAGTTGGCCTTTCAATCTTAAACTCTCATATTTTCCAGAATTTGTTTCCAGATTTCACACTGGCTTTTACCTCTTTCTTAGGGACCAGCCCCTTTTAAGAGTTCCAACTGCAAGTTTAGCAATAAAAATAGAAACCCAGGGCACTGATGCCCAAGCTATAACTCATGTCAGGTCACATCCTGCAGCAGAGTGCCACCGGTTTTTTCCACTGTGAAACATTACTTGACCAGATTCTCAAAATAGCACTCCTTCTTTTGAGCATGCCAGCATCTCTCTGGTGTTATCTAGCCCTCCCAAGTGGCCAGCAAGAATTCTCAGCTCCTTGAGCTTCAGAGTCCCTCTCCCCTATGCCAGACCAGACTTAGCCATCAAGGCCTGACATTAGGGAGCTGCAAGCAGTTGGACCCAGGGGACAGCGAGTGGGAATGCAGACGTGTGGAGCCGGCCAGCTCTCCCTGTCTCCACTCATGGCAAGAGATCCTGTTGTCATACAGATGAGTATTCTGATTTGGGGAGGAAAGGTCAGGGTTGCAGGCTTATGTTGTGCTCTGAAATGAGCCTACCCACCTCCCATTTTGTACTTACTGTCACATAAATTACAGAGCAGATTGAGGGAAGGTCTGTTTTCTAATTTTTACTAGAGGTAGCATAATCCAGTATTAGTGAATGAGCTTCGGTATCAGACAGACCTGGGTCCAGTATTAGTTCTGGTGCTTATTATCCATGGCAGGTCCAGTATTAGTTCTGGTGCTTATTATCCATGGCACTCTGCATAAGACACTCAACAAACTCTTATGGAATAAATGTGTTAAAAGAATCTATGAGTTTGTTTCCCCAGGTGTAAAATGGGGGTGATGATAGCACCCACCCACCAGAGAACTCTTGTGAGGATGAATTGACAATGCACAAATGGCATATGAAAGTCACTTCATAAGTGCCACTTGTGGGGCACATGCCTGTGATCCCAGCAACATGAGAGGTTGAGGCAGGAGGATGGCAACTTCAAGGCCAGCCTCAGAAACTTAGCATAAACCCTTAGCAATTTAGGGAGATTCTGCCTCAGAATTAAAAATAAAATGGGGCCACATGTGGTGGTGCACACCTGTAATCCCAGCAATTTGGGAGTCAGAGACAGGGCAATTGCAAGTTCAAAGCCAGTCTCAGCAACTTAGCAAGGCCCTAAGTTACTTAGTGAGATCCTGTGTCAAAATAAAAGATAAAAAGGGCTGGGGATGTGGTTCGGTTTTTAAGTGTCCTTGGGTTCTACCCCTGGTACCAAAAAAAAAAAAAAAAAAAAAAAAAAGGGCAAAAGGCACTCCATAAGTGTTGGGACCTTACACTGTTTGCCAAGGGGATGGAAAAGCTCTAGCTTTCTCCCACTTCCTGATACGGAACTTGGCTGAGCCAGGGGGCATTCCCCTGACGTAAGATGAGAACTGAAACCACCCCAAGGATAGGCCAATGGCTCCGCCAATGGCATCAGCCCATGCTCCTTATGTGTCCCTATGATCTTTCTGCTGATTGGCCCATGTCCTCTATAAGACTGTCCAACTTCCTCAATAAATCAAGTTCCTGCACTGACTGGTGACTGGGCTCCCCGTATGTTCCTGTGTCCTTTGAGGGCAGGGGAGGGAATATCGGCGGCCTTTACTTTCCCAATCTAGTCTCATCATTGGGGTAGGCTTCTCTGGCCTCTTTTGCTGAACAAGAGAGGTCCATCCCGGGTACAGGGGGGCTAAAGACCCCAACCCCTTATATTATCCCAACACATAAGTTAAAGCTGTCACCTTCTTTTTTTTCTTAAAAGAAAACTTAGAGCACCTCTTACCAGAATCTGTTTTGCCACCCCCTTGTCAGTTTTATTTGTTCCACAAATAGGCATTAAATGGGCACCATCATAAATCCTGGGAGAAATATCTATTTGCTCATTCCCTTATTGAACATACATTTATTCACTACCTATTAATCAGGTACTGAGCACACAGTTATCTGCCCCCAAAATATTTTTGTATCTATCTCCTTAGATCCATCTCCATTATCATCAGGCATGTGGACACAGCCACTGTTCTGCCTCCTTCCACTCTTGGCTCTTAAAACCAATGGCCTTTTTAAAAAATATTTATTTATTTGCTTTAGTTGTAAACAATGCTTTTATTTTTACATGGTACTAAGGATTGAACCGGCGGTGCACACACGTGCTAGGTGAGCGCTCTACCAATGATCCACAACCCCAGCCTAAAACCAATGGCCTTTTAAAACTGTAAAAGATCATGATGCTGATTACAAGTAGCATGTTACTCCCACCCACAGCACTGCGAGGTATATTTTTGCAGATATATTCACATATACATATAGAGATGTATGTAGAAAAATATTCATTTCAGTCTAGCACTGTGGCACACACCTGTAATCCCAGCAATGTCAGAGGCTGAAGCAGGAGGATTGTAAGTTCATAGTCAGCCTGGGCAACTTAGCCAAACCCTGTCTCAAAATAAATAAAATAAAAATAAAATAAAAATGTAAAAGATGTTTTAAGGATGTATCTCAGTGGTAGCACACCCCTGGTTCAACTCCCACCCCCAGTACTACAAAAAATAACCAACTAAAAAAAAAAACTGTAAAAGATCACAATCAGGTTGTGATTTTTTTTTTTTTTTTTTTTTTTTTTTTTGGTACTGGGGATTGAACTCAGGGGCACTTGACCACTGAACCTCATCCCCAGCCCTTTTTTTGTATTTTATTAGAGATAGGGTCTCACTGAGTTGTTAAGTGCCTCGCCATTGCTGAGGCTGGCTTTGAACTCACAATCCTCCTATCTCAGCCTCCCAAGTGCAGGGATTACAGGTGTGCACTACCGCACCCAGCAGGTTATGATCTTTTGTTGTTCCTTGTTAAAGCATAAAATCCCATTTAGAATTAAATCCAAACTTCTTGTTATGTGGCCCTGCATGACCTGGCCTCCTCCTGTATGTCCAACATTAGCTCAGTCCTCCCGAATGACCTTCCCCCATAACCCACCACCTGTCAGTTTCTTGAACCAGCCAAATTCCCACCTCAGGGCCTTTGCATATGCTGTCCCCCCACCCTCCCACCTGTCTACCATACCATCTTCTAGACTCTTTGAATGACATGTTTCTTTCCTTCCTTCATGTATCCTCAAGGTCATCTCAGAGAGGTCATCCCTAATGATTATCATTCATTCCCTAGCACAGAATCCTTCCTGTTGCATTTGCTGTTTTTATTATTTATCTGTTACTTATTGTCTTTCTCTTCCAAAAACAGTACAAGAATATAGTTTTTGAATGAGAAACTAAGAATATAAACCCCATAAAGGGAGGAACTTTCTCTCTTCCTCATTGCCTAAGACAAAGCCTGCTGCATATTAGATCTCAATAAAGACCTATTACATAGGAGAATGTAACAGCATTTCTGCTCTTTTAAAACCTCCAGGGAAAGAAATTCAGATCAAGTTGGTATGTTCTATGGTATATATCTTTTTTTTTTTTTTTTGGTACCAGGGATTGAACTCAGGGGCACTCGACCACTGAGCCACAACCCCAGCCCTTTTTCGTATTTTTTATTAGAGACAGGGTCTCACTGAGTTGCCAAGTGCCTCACTATTGCTGAGGCTGTCTTTGAACTCGCGATCCTCCTGCCTCAGCCTCCCAAGTGCTGGGATTACAGGCGTGCGCCACCACGCCCGGCTGGTATATATCTTTTGATGTGGAAAGTTTTTTGTTTTTTGTTTGTTTTTTGGTACTAGGAATTGAACCCAGGGTGCTTTACCAATGAGTTACATCCCCAGTCCTTCTTATTCTTTTATTTTGAGACAGAGTTTCACTAAATTGCTGAGTCCGACCTTGAACTTGTGATCCTCCTACTTCAGTATTTCTGAGTTGCTGGGATTAGAGGCCACAATGCCCAGCCTTGGGCTGAAATTTTTAAAAAATTGGTAGAATGAGATCCAGAGAAGAAGAAAAAGGAGGAGGGGGAGAAGGAGAAGTAGAAAGAACAGGAGGAGGAGAAGGAGGAGAGGAGGAGAAAGAGGTGGTGGCAGAGAAGGAGGAGGAGGTGGTGGTGATGGTCATGGTGATGGTGGTAGAGGAGGAGGAGGAGGAGGAGGAGGAGGAGATGATCAAGCAACAGAAAATGTAAAAAACTCATTTGTGCCCAATGGGTGGCTCACACATGTGATCCCAGCTACTTGGGAAGCTGAGGCAGGAAGAACACAAGTTCAAGGCCAGCCTCAGTAATTTACAAAAAGCCTGTCTCACAATTTTAAAAGGGCTGGCAATGTATCTCAGTGATGCATTTGGTAGCTGTGTAGCCATTTGAGCTAAGTTGGCTCATTTAGATTATTTGATTAAAAACGGACCCACAAATCTGCTGTGGGATGAGTGCTTAGTATATATTCATTAGCAATTATTCTTTGTATTCCAGTAAAAAGTTTTTGTTGGACACATATGTTCTGTTAAAAGATACTACTAGCCAGGCCAAGCAGCATTCTAGGCATGCCACAGAATACGGCACAACAGAATGCAGAGGTTAAAACAGAACTGGGTTCCACCAAGAACTTCTGATTCATGGGTTCTGGGGAGGCCTGAGAATTTGTATTTCAAACAAGTTTGCAGGTGATGCTGCTGTTGTTGCTACCTGCAGTGGTCCAGGGACTACATCAAGAATGACTGACACCTGCTCGGGTACTAGACTCACTGTATTCAAATCCCAATGACACTTCTCTGGCCTCAGGTCCTTTATCTGAAAATGGAGATAATAATATGAGGCTTCCTCACAGAAAGTGTTATAAGGTTTATATAAGGCCTCATTTAGAGTAATTTTTTAGTAAGCATTGATTGTTATTTGTTAATAAATACCAATTAAAATTAATTCATAATAGCACTATCTAATAGAATTCTTTGTATAGGAATATTCTATTTATTGCTGTCCAGTTTGGTAGCCACTAAGTACTTACTGGTGGCTATTGAGGATATAAAATGTGGCTGTCATCGATGAAGAACTGAGTATTTTTATATTAGCTCATTTTAATTAATTTCAATTTAATTTAATTCAATTTAAATAGCCACATGTGGCTAGTAGCCACCATGTTGAAGAGCACAGATGTTTACTTAGAGATCCTTACCCTGATCTGGGCAAACCTCATCACGGCAGCCTTGTAGAAAGCCAATGATGCTCTACCTGACGTGCCTGTGGTAAAGATTTGTTCCCAATTAGTAGGCTCTCTATTCACCTCACTGATTGTTTCTTTTGCTGAGAAGAAGCTTTGTAATTTGAATCTATCCCATTTATTGATTCTTGATATTAATTCTTGTGCTACAGGATTCTTATTAAGGAACTTGGGGCCTAAACAAAAATGTTGGCGATCAGAGCTTACTTTTTCTTCTATTAGATGTAATGTCTCTGGTCTAATTCCTAGATCCTTGATCCACTTTGAGTTGAATTTTGTGCATGGTGAGAGATAGAGGTTGAATTTCATTTTGTTGCATATGAATTTCCAGTTTTCCCAGCACCATTTGTTGAAGAGGCTATTTGTTCTCCAATGTACATTTTTGGTGCCTTTGTCTAATATAAGATAACTGAAATTATATGCATTAGTCTCTGTGTTCTCTATTCTGTACCATTGGTCTACCAGCCTATTTTGGTGCCAATACCATGCTGTTTTTGTTTCTATTGTTCTGTAGTATAATTTAAGGTCTGGTATAGTGATGCCACATGCTTCACTCCTCTTGCTAAGGATTGCTTTAGCTATTCTGGGTCTCTTATTTTTCCAGATGAATTTCATGACTGCTTTTTCTATTTCTATGAGGAATGTCATTGGGATTTTGATTGGCATTGCATTAAAGAACTTTAAAATCTTAACACCAAAAAAACAAATAACCCAATCAATAAATGGGCCCAGGAATTGAACAGACACTTCTCAGAAGAAGATATATAATCAATCAACAAACACTTGAAAAAATGTTCAACATCTCTGGCAATTAGAGAAATGCAAATCAAAACTCTAAGATTTCATCTCACACCAGTCAGAATGCCAGCTATTGAGAACACAAACCACAATAAATGTTGGCGAGGATGTGGAGAAAAAGGCACGCTCATACATTGTTGGTGGGACTGCAAAATGGTGCAGCCAATATGGAAAGCAGTATGGAGATTCCTTGGAAAACTGAAATGGAACCACCTTATGACCCAGCTATCCCACTCCTCGATCTATACCCAAAGGACTTAAAAACAGTATACTATGGGGACACAGCCACATCAATGTTTATAGCAGCACAATTCATAATAGCTAAACTGTGGAACCAACTTAGATGCCCTTCAGTAAATGAATGGATAAGGAAAATGTGGTGTATATATACAATGGAGTATTACTCAGCAATAAGAGAGAATAAAATCATGGCATTCGCAGGTAAATGGATGAAATTGGAAAATATAATGCTAAGTGAAGCTAGCCAATCCCAAAAAGCCAAATGCCAAATGTTTTTTCTGATATAAGGGGGACGATTCACAGTGGGGTTGGGATGGGGAGCATAGGAGGATTAGAGGAACACTAGAATGGCCAATGGGGAGGGAGGGGATGGGAGGGGGCAAAAGGGTGAAGAAAAAAAAAAGATGATAGAATGAGATGGAGATCATTACCCTAAGTGCATGTATGAAGTCACGAATGGTGTGAATATACTTTGCATACAACCAGAGATATGTAAAAATGTGCTCTACGAGTATAATGTGAAATGTAATATATTCTGCTGTCGTTTCTAACAACTTAGAATAAAAAATAAATTTGAAAAAAAAAAAAAAAAAAAAAAAGAAAGCCAATGATGCAGCATAACAGAGTAACCTGGGGTGGGGTGTATGCATCTACCACTTTCTAACAGCACGGCCCTAGCAATGGAGCTCATTTGTCAGCAACACAGCCCCATCTGTAAAATGGAAATAACAGCACTACCCCCACTTCCTCAGAAATGCTCCATGAGCTTTAATGTGGTAATCAAAGTAATGACAGTAATTTCTTTAAAATTTATTTTTTCTTCCCTATGACCTGCTTTAAAGGCAAAACCTTTATCATCAGTCTTTACATCCTCAGTGCTTAACACATAGCACGCTTTGGTGAATACTGGTTTAGTTAAAATGCAGCGTCCATAATGAATGTCTTCTGGCTTGGCCTGCTCTAGGATGTGTAGTAAAAAGGAGGAAGAAAGCTGGCCTGTAATCCCAGCACTTGGGAGGCTGAGGCAGGAGGATCACAAGTTCAAAGTCAGCCTCAGCAATGACGAGGCACTTAGCAACTCAGTGAGACCCTGTCTCTAAATAAAATACAAAACAGGACTGAGGATGTGGCCCAGTGGTCAAGTGCCCCTGAGTTCAATCTCCGGTACCAAAAAAAAAAAAAAAAAGGAGGAAGAATCTATATTATTTTCACTAACACACCAAAATATTTTATTATCAAATGTCTTTTAAAAGTTTAAAGCTTTATAACTTGTTATAATGATGATGTATTGTATACTTGAAATTTGCTAGGAGAGTAGATCTTCAGTGTTCTCACTACACAAGAAACAAAGTAACCATACAAGGTGACAGATCTGTTCATTAGCTTATTATGATAATCACTTCACAATGTATATGTACACCAGAGTATCCTATTGCATACCTTAAATAAATGCAAATTTTATTTGTCATTTATTACTCAGTAAAGCTGAGGGAGAAAAAAAAAAGAAACAAGTCCATGAATAGATATAATCTCTGGATATAGGGAAATGCTAACAGGCACAAAGAGAAATCATCAGGAAGGATGCTTTTTTTTTTTTTTTTTTTTTTTCCTTTTTTTTTTTTTCCTGCTATCTAGAAGAGAATAGGAAGATGTCAAGTGGTTGCTGAAGTCTGCCCAGCAAAGGCTGGAGCCAGTACAGAGTCTAGAAGTGAGAAGGGTCCTAGATAGTCAATCACAATACAGAGTTCTACATGCTAAAGACTGGAGCTAACGTGTCTCCCTGCTTGGGGATATTAGTGCTGATAAACTTAGGGTGACACCACTATTTCGATTCTTTTTCCCTTTCCACATTTTACAATGCATCATTCAGTCTGATAGTTCATTCACTTTGCTAATAGCCCTGTACAAAGTGCAGGCCTTGTCAACGAAGGGCCAATGCAGCATAAACGTGGTCCAGCACTGTCCAATCAAAATAGATGCAAATGGAATTAAACATCTCTACATAGCTACATAAAAAAGAAAAGGAATGGCTGAAACTAATTTTCATGTCTTACTTAACCCTGTATAATCAAAATATTATTATTTAGATATGTAATCAATAGAAAAATTATTAATAAGATACTCTTTGTATTTCATAATGTCTTCAAAATATAGTGCACATTTCACACATATGGTGCATCTCAGTCCTGACTGGCCACATTTCAAGTGCTCAGCAGCCACATTGGTTAGTGGGGACCGTATTGGACAGTGCAGAGGTGGCTCTGCAGCCAGAAGCCCTTAGTATAATCTTGGGGAAATTATATCATCTCTCTGTGCTTCAATTTCTTCACCTATAAACTGGAGGAAATGACAGTACCAACATCATTTATAATTATTATGGGGATTAATGAGCATTTAGAATATTGTCTGGCATAGTTGGTACTAAGTAAGTGTTAGCTCTTTTGTGTGTGTGTGTGTGTGTGTGTGTGTGTGTGTGTGTGTGTTAGCGCTTTCTATCATCAGATGGAAGCTTGATCACATCCTCATAATGATCAAGGCAATCCTACTCTAAGCATAAGGACCACATATCTTTCAGCACTTCAAGATGGTTAAAATCATATACCTCTTCATCACCCCACTTTAAGCTTACCAGGGAGAAATGGCATCTTGAGCTCTGCTTTTGCAAAGCTGGGTAACCTGTAACCTGGAAAAGTTCTTTACACCAATTAAGTCTGCAAATAGATTCTTATTGAATTTTCCAAACAAACAGTATCAGATTTTTACTAGGATGTAAAATTAGGTCCACAGTATAGAATTTTCCCAGCTTGCTTTTTGGTGATCTCTTTTAATAGACTGAAACCATATTTCACTGAGGTAAGAAGATAGTATTTGTCTTCTCCAAACTATGACTTACAGCCACAAATCCATATTAATATCACAGGATCTATTTGAGGACCTAAACACCATGTTATATAAATTGTTATCTGGGGCACTGATGTGGCAGCTTTTGAATAAACAATGAAATAATCCAACAATGGTTGTTGTTTGGGGCCATTTAAAATAGATACCTTGGAAATTTCCAGATACTAGAATAGCTCTAATTCCGTCATTCATTTACATATTTATTTATTTTATTATTCTTTTATTCAACAAATATGTATTGAGGGCTTACTCTGGGTCAGGAACTTGGCTAGACACTGGGGAGTCAAGTGTAAGCAGAACTCACAGTTCTTGCACTCATGAGCTTACCACCCAGTTGGGGAGAAAGCCACTCATCAAATAATCACACAAATGGACTTGCCAACCAGCATGACTGCTGTGGAGAGGACAGGTTGTTCTGAGAGGAGGGACTTTGACTTTCCCCAAGGAAGTGCTGATGGAGGGGTGGGCTGGAGGACGGGAGGTGTTAACCCAGTGGAGAGGCAGGGAACTCATTCCAGGCAATGGAACAGCATGAACAGACCTAAGGTGGTGACAGAAAGAAGTGGGCGCGGGGGACTGGGGGCTGACGTTTGGCTGCAGGAGTAGATGGGCCCAGGCATTGCAGGCATTTGACAGCACAAAAGAATTTTGTTTACCCAAGGAACACTGGGAAGCCTTCAAGGGGTTTCCAAAAGTTGGGGATGTTTTGTTTTGCTGACTCAGACCTCGCTTCGATTTTTTCATCATGGTAATGATATAAAAATGTCAGTATATCCAGAGACAGAGACCCGGCAAAAGACCTTGCATGACTTTTGGGAAACAAAAGGCACACGAACTTCCTCCTGTTATCCCACACCAGCCTGTGCCTCTGCGTGTGCTTCTTGGAGGGTAGGAGAGCAGACTATAGAGAAGTTTGGCCACGGCTTAAAGGTGAAACCCCAAAGGGACCAACCATTCCATAAAAGAAAGTAAAGTTCTTACATATTTCAAGCAAAGCCAATGAATCTCAACTCTAGGTAGAAACAAAAAGGAAAGACATGATCAGATTTGCCTTTTGAAAAGTTATCTGGATGTAATGTGAAAATGGTGGGATTAAGGGGATTAAGAAAAATGGAAGAAAGACTATTATTGTCTCCGGGCGCACGCCTGTACTCCCAGTGGCTCAGGAGGCTGAGGCAGGATGATCGCGAGTTCAAAGCCAGCCTCAGCAAAAGCAAGGCCCTAAGTAACTCAGTGAGACCCTGTCTCTAAATAAAATACAAAAATGGGCTGGGTATATGGTTCAGTGGCCAAGCACCCCTGAGTTCTTTCCGCAGTATCCCCCCACCAAAAAAAAAAAAAAAAAAAAAAGAATATTGTTGCCAAAGTCCAAGCAAGAGGTTATATTAAATATGAAGACAAGCAGACAAAATTGAAAGGTAGTTAGAAGTACAAACAGATTTGACAGATTTAAAAGAGTGCAGTGGTGCACACCTATAATGCCAGCAACTTGGGAGCCTCAGGCAGGAGGATCACAAATCCAAGGTCAATCTCAGCAACTTAGTGAGACCCTGTCTCAGAAAACTTAAAAATTAATTAAAAAGGGCTGAGGATATAGTTCAGTGGTAAAGCACCCCTGGTTTCAATTCCCAGAACTGGGGAGTGGGGAGGCAAGAATAGTTGAACTGTAAAAAGATCTGAACTTAGTAATGAGCTGGATATAGAAGGTAAGGAAGATGTCAAGAGAAACTCCTAGAGCTTTAGGCTGCTTAATCGGATAGAAGTTTGTGTCCTTCTTCAAGATACAGAGCTCAGAGAGAACAAGATTTATGTGTGTGTGTGGGGGGGGGGCGGTTACTGGGGGATTTAACTCAGAGGTGCTTTACCACTGAGTTACATCCCAGCCCTTTTTTTTTTTTTTTTTTTTTTTTTTTTTTTGGTACTGGGGATTGAACTCAGGGGCACTTGACCACTGGGCCACATCCCCAGCCCTTTTTTGTATTTTATTAAAGACAGGGTCTCACTGAGTTGCTAAATGCCTCGCCATTGCTGAGGCTGGCTTTGAACTAGGGATCCTCCTGCCTCAGCCTCCCAAGTGCTGGGATTACAGGCGTGCACCACCATGCCTGGCCATCCCAGCCCTTTTTTTGAGACAGAATCCCACTAAGTTGTTTAGGGCCTTGCTAACTTGTTGAAGTTGGCCTCTAATTTGTGATCCTCCTGCCTCTGCCTCCCAAGTCACTAAGATTATAGGCACGTGCCACCATATTTGGCCAGAAAGAACAAGAGGGGAAAAAATTTTGAGGGGAAAAATTATGCTTTTAATTTTTGATTTGTAAAATCTGAGATGCCTTGAAGATATCCAAGAGAAGAAGTGGTATAAGCTGTGGATGATAAGGTTTTGGACCAGAGACATATATTTTCCATTAACAAATGTACAATGTGACATTAGCAATTTCTCTTTCGCTTTTGGATCACGTGCAATGTCTACTCCTAACATTCAAAGGTCTTGCTTAAAATGGTAACATGAGTGAAAGAAATCTCACTGGCTCATGCTCATTCTAAATAAGACTAAAGTGATGTCAGAGACTGAGATCCAACCCAGGTCAAGATTCTACCATGTGTAAGACATGAGAGTTACAGAGATGAGCCAGATATCAGCTTTGTCCTTGAGGTCACAACTGATAGGTCAAATAAGCATCCTCAAATCACAGGAGGCTCAATCTTGTCTGCTTTTCTTGGCTTCTACGTTGTGATTGTTGCCTAAAAATGGCCTTTTTGCTTGTCAGAGAAAGAGATAATAAACACTTTGAAAACTAAGTCTATGCCATTGTCAATTTTGTGCCCCTTGGCCCAGCACAGTTTCTGGCACATAATATTTCAATAAATATTTGAATGAAGCTGGGCGTGGTGGCGCAAACCTGTAATCCCAGCAGCTCAGGAGGCTGGGACAGGAGGATCGCCAAAGCCAGTCTCAGCAATAGCGAGGAGCTAAGCAACTCAGTAAGACCCTGTCTCTAATAAAAATACAAAATTGGGCTGGGGATGTGGTTCAGTGGTTGAGTACCCCTGAGTTCAATCCCAGGCACCAAAAAAAAAAATTAGTGAAGGAGGGACATGCTTCAATCTTCCTCCTTAGGAAAAAAAAAAAAAAAAAAAACACATAAAAGACAGTAAAGGGTTAAAGAACTGGCACAACCCAATAAGGACAAAGACAATGGAGAATAAGAATTTGGCAGCAACACTTTGGAAGTTTGAATGTATACTGATCATGACTGACTTTAGCAGATCTGAAGAAATCTATGCCAGGGAAAGTCTAGAAGAATTGCACTTGCACAATATGATCTGTTATCTGAGGAATTTAGAGGAGAAGGTGAGGCTCAAAACCAAAAGATCATTTAAAATACTTCTGAATAAAGACCTTGATTCCTACTGCCAAGAATGGTACTGGGCATACAATAGATCATCAATAAATATTTGCTAAGAGAATAAAGGGATGCATAAACTTCAGCTTGGTAAAAATCTTGGAGATCTAAAAGCATTTCTATTCGGCCCTTGCACCTAATTGATAACTTGGCTGATATATTAGTTATCTACTACTGCATAACAAACCACTGTACTTCAAAATTTGGCAACGGAAAACAGTGACCTTTTATTTAATGCACATTTCTATGGAATGTCAGTTTGGGGATTTTCTTAGCTGGATTCACTAGTGTGTCTGTGGCCAGCTGATAGGTAGGTGGTGGTGTTTTGGGGGATGAGCTGGTTGTAGGTGGAGGTGACGAGGGTGACTAGGTCACCCATCTCTCATCCACTTCACTGGCCCAGGGTAGTTCTCCTGATAGTGGCAGTTTCCAAAAGGAGCAGGAGAAGAAAACTCAAGTTCTCTCTCTCTTTTTTTTTAAATATTTATTTATTTGCTTTAGTTGAACACAATGCGTTTATTTGTACGTGGTGCTGAGGATTGAACCCGAGCTGCGCACATGCTAGGCGAGCGCTCTACCGAGGAGCCACAATCCCAGCCCCTCAAGTTCTCTTACGGCTTAGGCTTATAACTGGCCTGTTAAATTTATAACCTTCTATTGATCAAAGCAAGTCACAAAGCCATTCCCAGAATCAAGGGGCTATTTAAGAAGCATGAGAGATGTTCTCTGTCTTCATGGTATTTTTTTTTTTTTTTTTTTTTTTGGTACTGGGGATTGAACTCAGGGGCACTCGAACACTGGGTCACATCCCCAGCCCTTTTTTGTATTTTATTTAGAGACAGGGTCTCACTAAGTTGCTAAGTGCCTCGCCATTGCTGAGCCTGGCTTTGAACTCGCAATCCTCCTGCCTCAGCCTCCCAAAGTGCTGGGATTATAGGCGTGCGCCACCGCGCCCGGCTTTTTCATGGTATTTTTAAGTTGACATATAATTCTTGGATGACATTCAATTTTCTTCAGAATTTTGAAGACATTTTCCCTTATTGTATTGTTTTGCTTCCTAGATTTCTAGTACGCCTATTGAATACTCTGACACCATTATAATTTTTTATTACATATGTGTAATCTATTTTATTTTTACCATCTCTGGAAACTCAGAGGATCTTATTTTAGCCAAAGAGGTAAAATGATAAAGAGATAAAAAGTGAGTCGATATAAGTTTTTTATGGATTGTGCAAGATGCATGATAGATGCTTTTAATCTGGAAGTTTAATACTTCAGGATAGAGAATGTTCTTGAAATATCTATTCAGTGCTTTTCTTCCCTTCATTTTCTCTCTTCTTTTTATAACTTCTGTATTGGAGTTCCTATATTTGCTGTCTGATGTTCTGATCTTTTCACTCCTATTTTTCATCTCTCTTTTTCTGGTCATATTTTCTGGACAATTTTCTCAAAATTTTCACTCAATGCTTACATTAGATATCAGTGTAAAGAAAATAAATGTATCTCCCTCTACTTTCAGAGGGAGATATTAAAAATTATCACATACTTGACCAGTGGCTGATGTTCTTTAAAGTCTGTCACTATAGCATCTCCTGGTATGATGAAGTGCTCCCTTATTTATTTTTACTCCTACATATTTTGTTGAAGTTGAACTTTTCCATGGATCTAAACAATGCTCATGGGTGCTACTATAAAATATTACAATAAGAAACAAAGGATCTAACACAGACTTAGAAAATGAAAAGAGGCAAAAGGAAAGTAGATGAAAAAGAAGAGATGAGTCCAGTTCATAAATCAAAACACTTTGGGTTGAAAACAACAGAAAGTCTACTCAAATCAACTTCAGCAAAGCAGTGAGATATTTTTGCTCATGTGAAGAATCTATATGCATTAATTTATTTTCTGTTGCTGTAACAAAATACCTGAGGCAGATACTTTATATTAAGAAGGAAGATTTATTTAACTCACAGTTTTGGAGGCTGGAAATACAATATCAGGCAGCCCCACTTGGTTAGCCTCTGGTGAGGGCCCCCATGGAAATAGAAAAGGAACTATCCATGTGGTGAAACAGAAAGCCAAAGATCAGGGAGGAGCCAGTCTCACTCTTTTTATAACAATTCACTTTAAAGAACTAATCAGTGCTCTGCAAGAACTAGATTAATCCCTTCTGAGGGCAGAACTCCCAAGTACCTAATTAAATTTTACTAGGTGCCAACTCTTAAAGGTTCCAACACCACCACACTGGGAACCAAGCTTCCAGCACGTGAACCCTTGGAGGACAAACCACATTCAAATCATTACAACATCTATCCATTTATTTATTTGTCCAAAAACATATATCATAAATATTGAATTTTTGAATGATTAATATGTGCAGAAGCTATCCTAAATACTTTACGTGCATGAACTGATTTATTACCTCCAGTTTCTCCCCAGCAAGCCACTTGAAGAAAGTTTGCAGACATAGAGCTCAATTATGGAATGCTGAAAGAGATAAACGATATTTTCAGACCTCATGTTAGGTCCTCCAGATACGCTAGTGGACAAAACAGACCAAGATTGCCTGTTCTTGTTGGAGCCTCTAGCAGAAACAGATGACAAACAACAACCATATTAAAAAGCAAATAACCTAGTGTGTTAAAAGTTGATAATGGCCGGGCGCGGTGGCTCACGCCTGTAATCCCAGCACTTTGGGAGGAGGAGGCAGGAGGATCGCGAGTTCAAAGCCAGTCTCAGCAAGGGTGAGGCACTTAGCAACTCAGTGAGACCCTGTCTCTAATAAAATACAAAAAAAAATAAAAATAAAAAAAATAATTAATTTAAAAAAAGGGCTGGGGATGTGACCCAGTGTTCGAGTGACCCTGAGTTCAATCCCCGGTACCACAAAAAAAAAAAAAAAAAAAAAAAATTGATAACGTTATGGAAAAGAGAAAAAAGAAGATGCTAGCAAAGGGGATTCAGATGCAGGGTGGGGATCAGGTCATATTAAACAGGGTAGCCAGAATAAGCCCTCATTAAGTGAGGGATAGTTGAGAAAAGACTTATTTAAGGAAGTAGTTTTGGTTTAGGCACAAATGGATACTGGTTCTCTCTCTTTCTCTTAAGATATTTTATTCATTTATTTTTTTATGTGGCGATGAGGATCGAACCCAGTACCTCACATGTGCAAGGCAAACACTCTACCGCTAAGCTATAATCCCAGCCCTCTCCCTCTCTTTCATTTTTAATATCTAATTTTTAGTTGTATTTATCTCTACTTGGTGCTGAGGATGGAACCCAGTCCCTGACATGTGCTAGGCAAGCGCTCCACCTCTGAGCCCCAGCCCCTCAGGATACTGGTTTTCAAATATGATCCTGTTCAGACTTTGTCTTTCCTGCTGTTTGAGCTCTGCTTCTCCCCGTTCTCAGGTAGAATCTACCCACGTGGGGATCCGAGCCTTCAAAGTAATTCCAGGATCTATCCCCCTCCCCCTCCCCCTCCCTCTCCCCCTCCCCCTCCCCCTTCCCCTTCTTCTTTTTGTACCGGGGATTGAACTCAGGGGCACTCAACCACTGGGCCACATCCCCAGCCCTTTTTTGTATTTTATTTAGAGACAGGGTCTCACTGAGTTGCTGAGTGCCTCGCCATGCTGAGGCTGGCTTTGAACTCGCAATCCTCCTGCATCAGCCTCCCAAAGTGCTGGGATTACAGGCGTGCGCCACCGCGCCTGCCCTGGTAGTTTATCAACTTCTAACAGAAGGAGAAAGTGAGCCCCAGTCCCAACAGTTCCAACAAAAGTGACAGGTTTAGGAGGCTCACATGGTTCTTTACCTAGAGGAAGGAGCCAAAGTGGGCCTGCGCACAAGCCAGGGCGAAAGAGCGCTGAACGCAGCTTGAGCTGGAGCGGAGGAGTGGGCAGCAGCACTAGGCCACAGTAGGCCACCTCCTAGAGGCTAGGGCGACTAGGTGCAAGCGCCACACACCACTACACATCGCCCGTGCCAACCACAGTGGGCCACTGCTGAGCTGCTGCTGCTGCGCTATGAGGCCTGCGCTAGGCTTTCCAATGGGGCCGGCCACACACCCATGGACTGCGCTCTGCAGGCTGTCCGGGACGCCCCCAGCTGGGAACCCGAGGTCCTCTTAGCAGTGCTGCTGGAGTACAGAGCCCAACCTGTGCGCCCTGAGACGCTGAAACATTGTGCCAACTTCCCTCCGGCTCTGGAAATTCTGCTTATATGCCTCTCCTTGTGTCCCATCCTGTGACACCTGGGTGGAGGCAGTGCTTCCTGAGCTGTGGCAGGAGCATGAAGCCTTCTACAGCTTGGCCCTGGGCCTGGTGAACCAGCCACGCGGCTGCAGCACCTGGCCAGACTGGCTGTGCGAGCCCAGTTGGGTAGTCGCTGTCCACAGGCTGCCACCCAGCTCCCGATGCCCCCCTCCTCAGGGACTATCTGCTGCTGTGTACAGAGGGACGCATCCAGTGAACCCCATGCCAGGCCACTGCCACAGCTGTACTGGCCCCTCCATCTGTCCTTGTCCCCAACCCTAAGGAAATGACTGCTGGCTCTCATCTTTGTGCTTCTCATGCTCTCCTGGACCAGCTCATGCCTCTGCTGGCTTCTTGAGCCACCGATGACCAGCCTGAGCTTCAGACCCTCTCCCCAGGAGAAGGTCTGTACTCAGCCTGTTCCCAGACTCAGCCTTGGCCCACCTCCCCTGCCTGGGCATTAAATGGATGGCTCCTCCATCCACCAAGGCCCCAAACTAGGAGTGGTGTGCTTGTTGGCTCTCTCCCCTGACACCCATACACCTGTTCTGTCTCTTTAAAAAAGAGTCACAAGACCCTGCCTCTGCCTGCCCTGTTCCGCCCAACCTGCCTTTGTCACTTCAAGGGAGGTCTTGAAATCTTGAATGGATGCTGAAATAATCTTTGGGTCACACAGCTCTGATCATTCCTGTAGTGGCTCTCTCTACCTTCAGCAAAATCAAAACTCAACAAAAGGGGCACCAGGGGTGTAGCTCAGTGGTAGAGCACTTGCCTAGCATGTGAAAGGTCCTGGGTTCCATCCCAAGTACTGCAAAAAAAAAAAAAAAAAAAAAAAAAAAAAGACCTCGACAAAACGAAGTCTCTAGACCTTGGCCTTTGCATGTTCTCTGGCTTCCTGACTCCCCTTCTGGTCCCAAATTCCTGTAATCCAACCTTAGTAAACAAGTTACCAATTGCTAAGAAAACAAAAGTGACAGGTTTAAGTCTTACTGGCCAGCTTGAATCATGTGACCATCCCTGAATGCACTTCAGCAGCCAGTCAGTGGGATGTTTTTTCCTTATCAGCCTTTGATTATATTGTTACATCTGAAGTCAGAGGACAAGGTGGACAACCAGAGGGACTGAGGATGGAAAGTGAATGGTTCACCCAAGAATATCTAGGGTTTCAGAAGAAAGAGGAATGGATGCTGAGCTGAAAACACAAGGCTTGGGTTTCTATTGGGGTCAGTGGGAGAAGGTAGCAGTAAATAATACCCTGGTTGCCCTGGGTGCTTCTATACCAATGACCTCCGTCTCGGCAGATTACTACTTCCAGCTTATGTGTGATAAAAGATTCCATTTCCTCTAGACCAGTTCAAGCAAAGCTATTTGTAGCCCAAGATAACTTGCAAGTTTTCCACGGTAGCGCCTCTCCAAGAAAGTTTCCCTTGCTGATAATCTTGGGTTGGTACAAAATCAGCTAGAAGAATGGCCACTTCTCATTCCCCAGATATTATTTAGTTCCTATGTAGATAATTAGCTTCATGTGATTTAAAATGAGCTTAGCTATTTGCTTTTGTTTTATTTTTGACTTTTGTGTTTCTGAATCGACTTACTTCACTGACTGCAGATACCTCTCCAATATTTCCTCTCCATCTTGGTTTCTAGTTTGAAATGGGTACTTAAAGCTGTACTAATCACCTCTGCATACCTCTGGCTAAATTTTCCTTTAATTATTCTGAAAGTTTGATTTGCATCCCACTGAAGGAGAAAAAAAAGAGATAATAGTCCCATCTGAAAGTTCATGACTTATCAACTTTCAAAAGCAGCCCAAGTGGACCCAACTCAGAACATGACTTTAAAGAAAGTGACTTTGTGACTCGAAATAATAGTTGCAGCTATTGCTTCAATGTGAGGTCCCAAGAAGGGCAATGTTGGACTGTGCCTTTGTCAATATTTATTGAAAGAGAGGCTTGGATTGACATTTGAGACTTCCTTAGACTGACCTGCACCCTAATATGGAAAATAATCCCTAACAAAAGCACCAATAATGCCAGATAAAAAGTCTCATTATAGCCGGGCGTGGTGGCGCACGCCTGTAATCCCAGCACTTTGGGAGGCTGAGGCAGGAGGATCGCGAGTTCAAAGCCAGCCTCAGCAATGGCGAGGCACTTAGCAACTCAGTGAGACCCTGTCTCTAAAATTAAAAATACAAAGAAAAGGTCTGGGGATGTGGCTCAGTGGTTGAGTGCCCCTGAGTTCAATCCCAGTACCAAAAAAAAAAAAAAAAAAAAAAAAAGTCTCATTATCTTACCTGGGTATGATTTCCTGTAACTGGCCCTATTCTTTGAATTGACTTTTGAAGCATATATGTCCTGGGTTAGGGGTGTAGCTCAGTGGTAGAGCACTTGCCTAGAATGTGTGAGAACTTGGTTCAATCCCAATGGCACAAAAAAATAAAGTCATAAGTTTTTTTTTTTTAACATCAAGTTAATTTTCTCCTTTTATTTAAACTCCTATCCTTTAAGCTTTCAGCATTTTCAGTTCACTTAAAAATACCTTACAGCTGAACGTAGTGGCCCACACCTGTAATCCCAGCATCTTAGGAGGCTGAGAGATGAGGATCACAAGTTTGAGGACAGCCTCAGTGGTTCAGTGATGCCCTAAGAAACTTAGTGAAACCCTGTCTCAAAACAAAAAATTTAAAAGGGGGCGTGTGTGAGCTCAGTGGTAAAGCACACCTGGGTTAAACCCCCAATACTAAATAAAACAACTACAACAACAAAAACCAAAACAAAAAAACTTTCAAAAAATTACTTTCCAAGTCACCTTTGCAAAATCTCATAACACACAATCCCAGAAAATATCATTAGGATAAACATTGCAGTCCCCTCTCAAGATAGAGTGACCTGATGTCACTTTTTGTGCCAGTTTCCTCTTCTGTCAAAAGCTACAGTTTCTATCTCGGAAGGTTGTGGTAGGGAATAATCAACTAATACACTTATAGTGCTTAGAATACTATATAGTATATAGTAATCTTATATATTTAGTAATCATTCTTACATATTAGAATACTATATAGTATATAGTAATCATCCAAAGAGTGTTAGTGCTTGTGATGATGATTATGAGCATCATCATTTTTTGAGAGTTGAATGGTTGGTAGGAGACATTCCTGGCAAGTTCTCCTGGAATGATATCAGAAAAAGAGAGCACATTGATAATTGAAAGCTCTTGATCTTTGCAGAATGGACATATATGTTACAGTGTCCTTTCTGTACCCACCAGACTCCTGAGGACCTCAAACTGTCCTTGAGACTTTTCTAGGGTACATGGAGTCAGCAATCGGAGATTACCTGAGATTCTAATCAGTTATCATTTAAACCTATGGATATAAAGGCTAATGCCCTCAACTCTTATAAAAAGCCTGAAGCCAACAGGATTTATTATCCATGCCTGCATCATAACACTGAGGACAAACTTACCCGTGACAGAGTAAGTAGTAAGTGACATGGTCAATGTGGCAAAGCTCAATCTCATGAACCAGGCCTTGCTCAGCTTTTTATTCAAAAGAATGTTGGGCCATGCCACTCCTAGGGCTGATTATTTGCATAGCAACTCCTGCCCCTTGCCCCTCACCCTGGGTGTGAAAGCACACCAGCTAATTCTCTTTGAGCCTAAATCTCTTCCTGGCATGCCATTTGAAGGTGGTTTATGGGCACAGCGCTCATCTCTGGAACACTGAAAGAGCTAAATATTTGCCCAATGGGCACTGCACCAAAAGCAGCCCCAGATTTTTTTTTTTTTTTTTTTTTTTTTTTTTTTTTTTTTTTGCTTTGATGGTTGCTTCAAGGTAGGATTTTACAAATCCATCTGCTGCAAGCTTAATCATGGAGACAGACTCCTCAGCTTTAGGAAGACAAGCCAGTTCACAAATTCCCTTTACCAAATCGGAATCAATTTTCCATTCCTGCCCCAGGTTCCTGGTTCCAAGTCTAATCCTTTCATGTTACTCCTCTAAGTTAAGATGACTATAGACAGCTCAAAGAGCTGCAGATCAACTTCAAATTAATTTTGAAGTAAAGGCTTATCTCAACTGAACTTGAGAAGGCCCATTCTTTCAGCAGCAGGTGCTTTATGTTCAGATGTGTACAGAAAGTATTCTGCAGAAAAGTCAATCCTACAAATCCAGGGGCAGGGCAGAAGGTAGATTTAACCAATTGGGAGATATTTTTCATGCCATCTCAAAGTAACTCACAGATGCCTGACAGCTGCAGCTGTCCGGGCCCTCACGCTGGGATTGCTCTATGACTCAGAGGAATGTTTATGCCAGAGAATGCTGCCACTGCAATCCTACCCCAGAGATGCCCCAGGAGAAAACAATTTGGAGGAATGAGTGGGAAAGGAAGGTCTGTGGGCAGATTTAGTCAAACTCAGACCCATATCTGAGTGTAACTAACGGTATATGGAAAAGTGGAAAATGCATAGGCTTGGGAGTCAAACATATCCAGCCACAATTTTTAGCTCTGGACACTGTATATTTAGTCAGTCAGTTATTTATCCATTCACTCATTCAAGTGATATCTGTTGAGCATCTACTATGCACCAGACACTGCTAGCTGATTGAGATATAATCAATACCAGAACTGGCTACATAATTTGTGGGGCCAGTGCAAAAGAAAAATGTAGGGTCCCTGGTTCAAAAATTAGCAAGAGTTTCAAGACAGTGATAGCAGAGCTCTATGCTAAGTGTGTGGCCCTTCTGAGTGTGAGCCTTGGGTAACTGCACTGCACACCCATGAAGATGCCCCTAATGATATACCTTAGATAGGAGGAGATCTTATTCTCATGGAACTGGATTCTAGAGAGAATTTCATCAATTATACAAATCAATCTAAAGACATGGCTATGACAAGAGATATAGAGAAAGGTAAGCCTGGTGCTATGAATGTCAATAAGAGGGGTACATTTGACTAAGGAGACAAGGAAAGGCTTCTCTGAAGGAGTGATGTTTAGGATGAGATTTGAAGGATGAATAGGAATATTAATAGGCAAAAATGGAAGCTTCTCTTTGGAGGACGCCATCATTCCAAACCCCTTGGACAGAGGTGAGCCTGCAAAGGAGAAAAAGGAAGAAATATCCAGGTAGGAAGAAAACCAGGAGAGAGTTGGGTCATGGGAGCCAAGGAGGGGGAGCATTTGGGGGAAAGCATGGAAGATTCACCAGGTTCACCCCTTTACTAGTTTTTCACAAACATTTATCCAGTATAGTAGTTTGTAGAAGTGTGTTTGCAAATGCAAAATGTGATTTTAAAAAAAAAAAAAAAGACAAATCCTTTAATAAGGCCTCTGGCCTTGAGCTGGAGCTTCACAGAGATGTCTACATTTCTAAGATAAGAGAAGTTACCAATTGGGCTCCATAGTAACAGCTGGCAGGAGGAGGGAAGAAAGGGGAGAAGAAGCTCTCCCCTTCTCAGGTGTTGTCCTTGAAGTTTTAACTAGCCCAGAATGGTGAAAGAAAAAAAAAAAAAAAAAAAAAACTGCTTTTACATGAACTTCTGCAGACTGTGAACTTCTGAGCCCCTCCCCTAATATGCAGGGTATAAAGTTCTAAAACTACCTGAACTCGGGGTTCAGACGATTGGTTGATTACAGGGAAAGCTTTGATCTCTGAACTGGCTATAGTCAAATAAAAACTCTGCTTCCTGTTCTTATTTGGTGTCTTGCCTCATCTGTCCCCTGCGACACTAGGGATCAAATAATGATGTTCAAGGGACAGATGTGTGAATACACCTGGCCCAAAGCCACCCAGTCCTGGAGGAACAGGCAGATTCTGTCCATTTGTGTTCCCACTGTATACCAGTCACCTGGCATGCTGAATTTAATGAATGAATGAACATGAAGACCTGTTTATCACAATGTCAAAGGGGCCCAACAATGTCTCAGTCTAAGCTCAATTAAGGGAGGAAAATATCCACAAAGATTATGTAAGCCTCCTTTTACAATAACTTCTGTAGGTGTCCATCAATTCTATAGATGTCCTGTCACCAAAACCACCCATATATCAACAGGTGTTTATGAAACTTGTACTGTTCTTCATTGAGGTGATGCTGTGTGTCTATTTGTATATGTGTGTGAGTGTGCAAGGGGAGTCCTTACAATCCATCAAACAGGACATGGTATCAAGATCAACATTGTTCTCTGAGATTTTCTGTGACTAGAATTTACTTACTGGTTGGGTAGGGTTCCTAATGAGAGATGGGGGATGGAATAGGGCTGTTATAGGACAGGTAAACACCTCTGATTGGTTATAGAAATGTGTGGCTATTCAAAAGCGGTCTACTTAGAGAAGTTCATGTCAGATTCCTAACAAAAAATGGGACAAGGAACAGATTCCAAGTTTTTGACCCTCAGAATTTATGCCCATATGGTTTGAATTTTAGGCTTTGTTGTGAATAATATTGGCTTCAGTAGTATCTCTTTTCTGTAACCTGCACTTGTTGGTGCTCTTTAACAGTTGAGAAGTTGGAGGATAGAAAACCACAGAGTAGGCGTGCATGGCAGGGACCCTTAGTATCTCATTCACCTGTGCGCCTCCAGCAGTTCACAGAGTGCCAGGTGGAAAAGTGTTCAGTAGACATTTCCCAAGGAACGCTGACAAGAGGTTCTGGGGCTGTTCACGGTGGTGCACACCTGTAACCCCAGTGGTTTGGGAGGCTGAGGCAGGAAGATCACAAGTTCAAAGCCAGCCTTAGCAACTTATCGAAGCCCTAAGCAACTTAATGAGATCCCGTCTCAAAATAAAAAGTAAAATATAAAGAGCTGGGGATGTGGCTCATTGGTTAAGCACCCCTGGGTTCATCCCAGGTTAAAAACAAAACAAACAAACAAAAACCACAAGAGATTCTGGGAAGTGAGATTGAAACACAAAACAGACAACAAAAGGTCTGTTATTGGCAACCAAGACTAGCCCACTGGAGAATTCTGGGAGACCATATCAAAGATACATCTTAGAATGAATGATCTCCCACCAGGCATGGTAGCTCACCTGTAGTCCCAGCTACTTGGAAGGCTAAGCAAGAGGACAACTTGAGTCCATGAGTTCAAGGCCAGCCTGGGCAACATAGTGGACCTCATTTCTTAAAAAACAAAAACAAATAAACAAAAAAAACCTCCCTTCCCTAGTGTTATGGTTTGGATGTGAGGTGTCCCCCAAAAGCTCACATGTGAGACAATACAAGAAGGTTCACAGGATAAATGATTGGGTTATAAGTCTTAACCCAATCACTCAATTAATCCCGTTATAAGGATTCACTGAGTGGTAATGAAGTGGTAGGGTGTGGCTGGAGGAGGTGGGACTAGGGAGCTTAGCTTTGGGGTATATATTTGTGTCTGGAGAGTAAAAACTCTCTCTGCTTCCTGATCATGTGATGTGAGCTGCTTCTCTCTGCCACACTCTTCTGCCATGATGTTCTGCCTCATCTTGAGCCCTGAGGAATGGAGCCAGCCCTCTATGGACTTAGACCTCTAAAACCGTGAGACCCCAAATAAACCTTTCCCCCTTTGTAGTCGTTCTGGTCAGGTCCTTTAGTCACAGCAGTGAAAAAGCTGACTGAAACAGCCAGATGAGAGGAAGCTGGGAGCGTTTATCCCCCAACTCCCTTCCACTTGATTTGACCCTCAAGGTCAAGCAAAGGGCCTTAAGTGGAGAGCCAGGAAGAAGCCCTTGGAGGCACCTGTTGGAATTTTTATTACCCAGGGGTGAGGCAAAAGTGTCTGCTAAACAGGAAGAGAAAAGCAGAGCAAAGGGCAAGAAAAAAGAGGGTAAGAGAAAGACACGCTCAACGTGTGTGCGCACGCGCGCATGCGCATACCTGCTCTAATGAGACCTATCAAGAAAAAAATTAACAGAAAGACCTCACAGTGAATTCTCTTATATATCCTCTCTCTCCACTGAAATATGCACATTAAGATTTATAATATTATTGTTTCTCTTCATCGATTTCAAAATAGAGCAACACATAAAGTAGTTTTAAATAAAAATGGAATTCATAAGAAAAAATTCTCTAAAAGGCTAATAAACATAATAATCATCTGAAAAGTTATTTAACCTCATTGGTACTTAGGAAAATCCATATAAAAATGAGGTACCATTTTGGGGGAAAATATTTTGAAAAATATCAAAAAGATCAGTAACTTCCAGGTTGACAGGATATGAGGAAATACCTATTGCTTTACATCGAGGTGAGGTTAGGAATTCTAGTTACTGCAACTTTGGGGGAAGAAATGTGGCAGCGGGCATTCAGATTAAAAACATATGTATCCCTTCCCCCAGGAATCATTCTCTCTGAAGTTTTTCTTGAATAAATAAAAACTCCAGAATATAAAGCTATTTATTCAAGGATGTTTACTGCAGTTTTATTTGGTCAAAAGTGAACAACCTGAATGCTCATTCATATAGAAAAAAAGGGAGAATTTGTGGTGTATCTATACTCTTAAAAATAATGAATTATTTTCTGTGTGCATTGATTTGGACTAATTTTTTAAAATTGCTTTATTTGTTTTGATTAGGTATTTTTGACAGCAGAACGCATTTTGATTCATTGTACACAATTGCAGCACAACTTTTCATTTCAGTGGTTGTACATGATATAGTGTCACACCATACATGCAGTCATACATGTACCTAGGATGATGATGTCCATCTCATTCTACCATTTTTTTTTTTTTTTTTTGGTACTGGGATTTGAACTCAGGGGCACTTGACCACTGGGCCACATCCCCAGCCCTGTTTTGTATTTTATTTAGAGACAGGGTCTCACTGAGTTGCTAAGTGCCTCGCTATTGCTGAGGCTGGCTTTGAACTCATGATCCTCCTGCCTCAGCCTCCCAAGTGCTGGGATTACAGGCATGTTCCACCACACCCGCCTTCATTCTACCATCTTTAGATTTAGACTGAATTAATAATCATGATATGGCGACAGAAATAAATAAGTTGCATGGTAACATGCAAAGTTCAATCTATTTGAATTTCAAAAGAGGAGAAAGCAAACATCTTATGGAGGAATAGGAGAGCGTACTTCAACTATTCCCATTAGTTACCTTGAGTTTGGAGGAGGGGGTTTATGGTGAAATCTGTAGTGGAGACGGCACTACACATGAGAATGTTTGCTTTTTGTTGTTGTATTGTTTGGTCTATGGCAAAAAAAGAAAAAAGGTATTCTTTTGAGGTTTGAAAAGAAAATCGAATAAAGAACAAAAACCGCCAGGCGCGGTGGCGCATGCCTGTAATCCCAGCCCTTGGGAGGCTGAGGCAGGAGGATCGCGAGTTCAAAGCCAGCATCAGCAATGGCAAGACTCTTAGCAACTCAGTGAGACCCTGTCTCTAAATAAAATACAAAAAAGGTCTGGGGATGTGGCCCAGTGGTCCAGTGCCGCTGAGTTCAACCCCCGGTGCCAAAAAAAAAAAAAAAAAAAGAACAAAAACCCTCAACATAGGCAAGACCATTGAGCAGCTGGGATGTTGACAGATAATTGGGGAATTTGAGAGTCAGTGGTATCATTGTGGGAAAGATCAGGACATCAGACACAAAGGTCCCAGATAGCTCATATTCACTTTGGGAATATAGCTTGAAGACAAGGATTCATCTTCCCTCTCCATGACTCCCTGCTTTTAAAAAATGGTGCAAATGTGCCAGGCATGGTGATGCACCTCTGTAATCCAGCTACTCAGGAGGCTGAGGCAGGAGGTTTGGACATCTGAGGTTAGCCTAGACAATTTGGCAAGACACTGTCAAAATAAAATAAAACGGACTAAGGGTACAGCTAAGTAGTAAAATATTTGCCTAGCATGTGTTAGTCCTGGGTTAAATCACCAGTTTCATAAAAAATAAAAATTTTAAAAAGTGCTATGGAAAACCCACATAGCCAAAAGTTAGGAATTTTTTAAGCAAACCATAACGTACTAAATAACAGTGCAATTGAATAGCAAATGTTAGAACGATGGTATCTACTTGGTGTAAGTTGAGTTTGGGCTATACTACTTGCTGTCTGTGATGGTAAGCGTTGCTTAGCATCTTTGAGCTTTAGTTTCACCATCTAGATAATGACAATAGCTAGATATTATAGATTTGCTCTGAGGATTAAATGAGATATGCATGTATTTATGATGATGATTTTTATTTATACAATATAAAATGAATGAATGGATGAAAAACTATGAGATACTGTTAAGAGAGAAAATAGAGGCCGGGCGTGGTGATGCACGCCTGTAATCCCAGCACTTGGGAGGCTGAGGCAGAAGGATCGCAAGTTCAAGCCAGCCTCAGCAATGGTGAGGCACTTAGGTCTCAACTCAGTGAGACCCTGTCTCTAACAAAATACAAAAAAAGGGCTGGGGATGTGGCCCAGTGGTCGAGTGCCCCTGAGTTCAATCCCTGGTACCAAAAAAAAAAAAAAAAAAAAAAAAAAAAGAAACCTCTGGACTGTGGGAAAAAAATAAAACAATTTAAAAAAAGAGAGAGAAAATAGAATAGGACACGTGCTTGATTTTGATGATGTATAAATTACATAATGATTAAAATCAAAAGGTCATAAAATTTGATTAATTCCAGTCGTTGGTATTTTATTTATTTTTTTATTTTATTTTTTTAGTTGTAGTTGCACACAATACCTTTATTTTATTTATTTTTACATGGTGCTGAGGATCAAACCCAGGGTAGCGCACGTGCTAGGTGAGCACTCTGCCACTGAGCCACAACCCCAGCCCCAGTCATTGGTATTTTAATAGTGAAAAAAATTTCTCTTTAATTGTATTAATATTTTACTTTGAAGTTGATTACTTACATAGTAAGTGAATATTATATATAATATTGAAATCAAATCTAAGGAAAAAATTGTTTAGCATCTACTTTTTGACAATAAAAAGTAACATTTCAGCTGGGTGTAATTACAATACATGCCTGTAATCCTAGCAAGTTGGAAGGCTGAGGCAGGAGAATCACAAGATCCAGGCCAGCCTGGGCAACTTAGTAAGACCTTGTCTCAAAAAAAAAAAAAAAAATTCCCCCTAGTCTTAGGAAAAAAATGTAATATTTCATGGTGCACTTGGTATGAGTGTTTATTATGTCTGCCCCCCTCTTACACACACACACACACACACACACACACACACACACACACTTCCCATAATATCCTCAGAGTCCCCAGGCTCCTTATCACTTGTGGCTGGCAGTTGCAGTCTTACCAAAATACAGAGTCCCTAGGATGTCTTGCCAGAAGGACCAAGGCCCAGGTTGGCAGAGGCATTTGGAATAAATTCACTCAGACGAGATGGTAGGGCAAGGAACACACAGATACTGTGTACCTAGGCAGGAAACTGATACAAGTCTGCTTCCAAAAAAAAAAAAAAAAATATATCTTTAGAAGTTTGGATGAGACCCCTGAGAGTCTGCTTTAGCTTCCTTGTTAGTCTCCACACCTGGCACTGCCCAGGGCCGGCCATGCACCCTTACTCCAGCCACAGCAGCCCTCTTGGCAGTGCCTGAACATGGCACCTATGTTTGTCTCTGTGCCCTTTCCCAGGCTGCTTTCTCCGTTGCAAATGTCCTCCACACCCTCCAGGCTCCTCAGAACTTTCCTTGATGAGTCCCTCTTCTCCTTGCCACAGAAGGTGCCATCACTGCCTGTTGTGCATATCATTGGATGGATTTCTCCTTCAGAGCACCTGCCAACCTTAGTCCATTTCACTCCTGTAACACAACATCTGAGACTGTGTATAATGAACCAAAATGTATCTGGTTCGTGGTTCCAGAGGATGGTAAATTAAAGAACACGGCACTGGCGTCTGCTGAGGGCTTTCATCCCGTATCATCCCATGGACAGTGGAAGGGCAAGACAGGGTGGGAGTAAAAGAGCAAAAGGGGTCAAACTTGCTTTTTTTTTTTTTTTTCCTTGTATGGGGATTGAACCCAGGGGTGCTTAACCACTGAGCCACTTCCCCAGCCCTTTTTAAATTTTTAAAAATTTGAGACAGTGTCTCACTAAGTTGCTTAGGGGCTTGCTAAGTTGCTGAGACTGGTTTGAACTTGCAACGCTCCAGTCTCCGCTTCGCGAGCTGCCAGGATTACAGGTGTGCACCACTGTGTTGGGCCCAAACTTTCTTTTATAACAACCCACTCTCATGATAACCAACCCACTTCCAGGGTAGCAACATTAATAGTTGGAATTAATATTAATAGTTAGAATCTTGGCCCTGTCACTTATCAGCAGAATGAAATTTGGAGAAGACAATCTCTCAGACCCATAGTTTCCTCACCTATAAAATGAATATAAAATATTCCCACAATGAGGATTAAATAGAACTCTTGAGCCGGGCGCGGTGGCGCACGCCTGTAATCCCAGCACTTGGGAGGCTGAGGCAGGGGGATCACGAGTTCAAAGCCAGCCTCAGCAATGGCGAGGCACTTAGCAACTCAGTGAGACCCTGTCTCTAAATAAAAATACAAAAAAGGGCTGGGGATGTGGCCCAGTGGTCGAGTGCCCCTGAGTTCAATCCCTGGTACCACAAAAAAAAAAAAAAAAAAAAAAAAAAAAAAAGAAGAAGAAAAATAGAACTCTTGATTATTCCCACTAGCATGAAAACATGGTCTACTATCTCCCAAGTAGAAACAAAACAAAACAAAAACCTGTCTCGAGCCCCATTGTCTCTAAGCTACCTCCCCACTCTCTGTGGTCTCTTACATGTGACAGCTTCCTGTCATTGGTGGCTGATGCCTCCGGTCCCTCATCCAAGCATCTCTCCTCAACTCACTGTAGTTTGGCTTCCTCCTCTCCTTTCCACGGACACTCACAAGGTCACCAGTGACTCCCATTTCATAATGCCAAGTTTAGCAGTCTTTTCTCTTCATCTCTCAAGAAGATTTGGCACTCTTGACCTTTCTTTAATTTTTTTCTTGAGCTTCTATATACTCTACTAAGTTTTTTTTTAATCTTTTTTTCTTTTTACTTTTGTCCGTTTCTTTCCCTTCCTTCCTCCTTCCTTCCCTCCCTCCCTGCCTCCCTCCCTCCCTTCTTTCCTTCCTTCCTCTTTCTTTTTACTACCAGGGACTGAACCAGGGTTGCTCTACCACCAAGCCATATCCCCAGAACTTAAAAAAAAAAAATTATTTTAAAACAGGGTCTCTTTAAGTTGCTGAGACTGGCCTTGAACTTGGGACCCTACTGCTTCAGCCTCCCAAGTCACTGAAATCACAGGTGTGTATCACCACCGCTGTCCCTCATATACTATTTTTTACAAGCCTCTACTCTTCAGAACCCTATCTCTTTCTCCTCTGGTCCACTTCTAAATTTGGAGAGACTAAGAATTTGTTCCTGGGCCCACTCTCTTCTGCAGCAGCATCCTTTCCCTAAGACATCTCACCTGAGCCCACTGTTCAATCAGCATCAGTCTCTCCAGCCCTGAACACTTCTCCGAATGAACTCTGATCTCACACATTCGACTGTGCTTCTGTAACAGGCATCTCAAACATAATGACCAAAACAGAACATTTAATGTTTTTTGCCAAATCTGCTCCTTCTTCTGTCCCTCTCTCTCAACACATGACAATATTATATACCCAGAGGCTCCACCTAAAATTTTATGAAACAGACTTGGTTTCTTCCTTTCCTTTAATCTCCTACCTTTATCCATCAATAAGTCCTATTAGTTCTAGCTTGTGTGTGTGTGTGTGTGTGTGTGTGTGTGTGTGTGTGATGCTGGGGATTGAACCCAGGGCCTTGTGCATGTGAGGCAAGCACTCTACCAACTGAGCTATATCCCCAGCCCCCTATCAATTCTAATCTCCAAAGCATATCCCCAAACTGTACACACTTCAACGCCCTTACCAACAGCATCGTCCAAGCCAACTGGGCCTCTTATCACTCTACACTTCTGCTGTTACCCAATCCCCAAATCTAGGTTTCTCGCAGCACCCAGAAATTCTTAAAAGTAACAGATCATTCTACTTGTCTCAGTGAATTTGGGATGTTACAATGATTTTCCATAGACTGGGTGACTTAAACAACATTTATTTTTCATAGTTCTGTAGGCTGAGAAGTCCAAGATCAAGGTACCCAGTCCATCTTGGTGAGGGCCCACTTCCTAGCTGTCTTCTTGTTATGTCTCATGTGGCAGAGAGCAGAGGGACAGGAAGCTCTCATGTCTTTTTCTTATAAGGGCGCTAATCTCATTCATGAGGGGCTCGTCCTTATGACCTAATTACCTCCCGAAGGCCCTTCCTCCCCCTTTACCCCCTCCCCCCGGCAGGATTGGAGATCAAACCCAGGGACGCTTTACCACTAAGCTATATCTTCAGTCCTTTTCATTTTTTATTTTGAGACAGGATTTTTCTAAATTGCCCAGATTGGCCTCAGATAAACTGTGATCCCTCCACCTTAGCTTCCTGAGTTGCTGGGATTATAGGCATATGCTACCATGCCAGGCAAAGGCCCCCTTCCTAATACTATCACACAGGGTAGTGGATTTCAACATATGATTTTGGGGAGGACGCAAGAATTCAGCCAGTAAAACTATTCCTCTGCTTAGAGCTTCTATCACTTATACTTAGAACAAAGTTCAAAGTCTTTCCTGACCTATGACCTGACTCATGATCATCTCTCCCACTTCACCTTGTATGACTCTCCCTGGCACCCATTAAACTCCAATCACAGTAAATTCCTCCAGTATTCTTAGCTTCCTCCAGTACTCCCCTGTACTCCAGTACTCTCATTTATGGATTTTGCATTTTCTGTTCCCTCTGCTCAAAATGGTCTTCTCCTTGATCTTTGCCTAAGGATGAGGAACACGGACCAGGATGTAACACTAATAAAATCATAATGGGGAGTTTCCATATGTACCATGCTCTACATGGAGTTGCATTTAAATAAGCAAAAATTAACAGCCAAAAATTTTTCTAAAATACTTTCATCTTTTACTTGCATCATTCAAAGAACATTCAAGAGAATCCAAATGCAACAATCATTAAAATCATCCCATTTAATCCACACCCTTTGCATCCTTCAAATGCAAACCTTTATCTAGCATCTCCAAATCTCCAACATCCAATCCCAAAAGGCTTTTTACTCCCTGCTATCTCTATCCGCAACTTTCTTTTTTGGATTCACTAGCTTATCTTATATACACAAGAATCCATCCTCTGTAGAGTTTTAAGAGGAAGGAGAATTCCCTTTGGCAGACCAGAGAGGAAAGCAAAGTTGTGGATACTATCACATGACTTTTTTTGGTCCCGTCACAAGGATGTTTGGCACCCACAGGAAAGAACATGTCAGAGACAAATGTAAGAGGAGACACCAAGTTAGGGTGGAAAGACATGTTAAAGGAGGAAGAGCAGGTGGATTCACCAGAGTGGAGAGAAGGAAGAGTCATCAAGAACCTGACTGTAACTTAAAATATCTCTATGTTTGTGTCTATTGAATGTTATTCATGTGCTAGAATCTGTGCAGTGCTTAACTGAGGCTGTCCATGAGCATAAGGCTGGATATCTTCAGAGAAGTTGTCACTGCTTACATTTTAAGTGTCGGGTGTGAATGTGAATTATTGAAGAATCAAATCAGGAACAAAATCACCATATTTTGCTCAAAATGAACAAATTACTGTAGGGATGGGGAAATAAGATGAGAGACCCAGGGTGTCAGCTGGCTTATATTTTCTCCAAGGTTCAGAATATAGGCACACAACCTAATAATCTATTCAGATTTCTCCCTCACCTACCAGCTATGTGACCTTGGGCAAAATACTTCAACCTTTATTCCTGAGTTTCTTCATCTGTCAAGTGAGGATAATAATAATATCTAACACACAGGGTTGATGTGATCCATATATTGCAACACCAGTAATATTATTTCGTGAGTCCTGAAATGAAGAGTGGAGGATGGAGTTATCAAAATTTTTGATGACTTTGAACTTGAGTGCTATAACTAAATCTGAATGGGGTGAGGGGGGGAAAAGCAAAGGGGCTGGAAAATTTTTATTTAACTGAGTTATTACTTGCTCAGATAATACAATCATAATAAATTATATGCAAAAAGAATACTGCAGATTTTTGGCTAGGGATCCACTGAAACCATTAGCACTTCGTATATCAGAAGCTAAAACCTAACCTCGTGAGTGAGGCAGTTTGAGCGTATATTTATAACTGCTCTGGATGTCTGCTGCTGAGATGAAAGATCCTTATTCATTTGGGAGCTTAGCCAAGTTCAGGCAATGGAAGGAAAGGAAGAGAGACTCCAGTTAACTGGCGTTAATCTAGGACAGGGCTTGGGATCGATGTCCTAATTTGTCACAGAGATGTTTTCCAGAGTGGCAACTAAGTTATGTTGAGCTTAGAGCAATATGAATATTGTCACAATAATTATGGTGTTTGTCCAGCTATTACATGGCTTATTTATTCTCTTTTTAAAAAGTGCCTTCACCTTTATTGTAATTTCAAATTTATTCTTCTGTATCTGTCATAGGAAAGGCTAGAAGGTTTGAATATTCCAGAATTGCTTATTTGCAAGGAAACACTGGCTTTAGGCACATGTTCTTGGTGATGCTACTTTTGCTTTTCTACATTCAACTCCTATCAGAACTGAAGGACAAAGTTGACTAAAACCAAGTGTGACTAAATTTATTAAGATTTTCTTACTGTATCTTTCACCAGCTAAATCAAGTGCCCACGCTGTGTGTCATTAGTCCTGGGAACGCATATTCCCTCAGGCTAACCATTATAAACAGCATGGGAAAATGGAGCTAAGCATAAGTTTTGGAATGATGTTACCTTTTAGGAGAAAGCAAAGCAAAGCCTTTGGGTTGGGGTTTTATAGTTGCATCAGAATCTGGGCACTTGAACCACTCTACTTCCATCTGCAATAGGATAAAGCAAGGAGAGGTTCTTTGTTCAGGGTTCAAGTGCTCTCGTGATGGTCTCAAAATAACCCAAGTGTAATACAGTAGAGCTTCACATAGTTTAACCCACGAGTCTTCAACCTGTCATCATTGTCGCCCCAATCGTTCCCTGTTCCTTTCTTAGGCAAGTCATGTACTTGAATAAAATTTTCCATCAACACTCAGAGTTGCATGCACCCTTATTTTTGCTTTTCCAAATCCTCTAGGAGTCTCTCTGTCAGTTAAACAGAAAAGCATGCAAGCTAGACTTTATCAAGCTCTTCTCTTCCAAATGTTTTCCTAGTGCCTCACACTTCTTCACTCTCATTCGAACCGGATCAAGCAAAGCTTCCCACTTGGTTTCCATTCACTGAAGGATGTTATCGTTGTAATTTGGTAGGTTTTGCAAGAGTTGTGATGTTTTCCACCAGCCCTTTATTCATGAGACCACAGACGCCACTGTTTAGCATGTATTTATTCCATCAGCCAAGTTACTGCGCTGGGCAGAGCATTAAAGAAATCTGATCGTTTCCTTAGTCTCTATTTTGGAAGATGCTGGAGCTTTATCCTTGGTGATAGCATGTCAACAATATTGAAACAAGGCTAACAAAGGGAAAGGGTTGAGATGGGAAGGTAAAGCTGTATATGTTTTGTTTTAAATTACATCAAGCTATGTAGCATAGGAGATGAAGAAAAGGTCATATCTTTAAAACTGGGCAACTTCTAGAGTTAATAATTACACAGAAAAGTAGCACATAAAATATGTATGTATAAAACAGTGTGAAGTTGATATGGAAAGGAAGGAAATTACCAACAACATTAAATGCTCGAATAATGGAATTTCAGATCATTGGGTTTGTTCTTTTTTCTTTTCTTTTTTTTTTTTTTTTTTTTTTTTTTTTTTACTGGGGATTGAACCCAGGGGCACTCTACCACTGAGTTACATCCCCAGCTCTTTTTCGTTCTGGTACCAAGAATGGAACTCAGGGGCACTCAACCACTGAGCTACATCCCCAGCCCTTTTTGTATCATATTTAGAGACAGGGTCTCACTGAGTTGCTTAGCACCTTGCTTTTGCTGAGGCTGGCTTTGAACTCACGATCCTCCTGCCTCAGGCTCCCTGAGTCACTGAGATTATAGGCCTGCACCACAGTGCCCTATTTATAATAATTAATTAATATGTAGTATTTTATTAGATTCTCATTATTAACACTAGGCTCGTTTTCTTAGTAACCATAAAGCATCGCAGTGAACACCCTCTCACGTGGTCCTCATCGCACAGAGTTTTGCCGAAATGGAAATGTCAGTTTCTAAATCAGGCAGGGAAAGGGCTAGACGACCTTCCCAACTCCATCCTAACCACAGAATGATGATTTGTGTATCCTTAAAACCATCTCCTAAAGACTGTCTTGTCTGAAAAAACAGTTTTGTTGGAAAAAATGGAAATTATTTGCAGTCTCTTCACCAGTAGATGGCACCTAGCTTTCCTGTATGGTTGACTAGAATTCCCCCTAACTTCAGTGCATTCCCAGCATGTCACCGAGCCCACACTAACAGAGCGATGACCACATCACGTACAAATGCTCCTGTCTCATTACTCTTATCCCATGTTTGTATTGTTCTGGTTCCAGGACGCTGATACTTTAAGCCCGAGGCTCTAACTTGAGCAGGAAGAGTTTATTTTGGGACAAGGAATCTTCCCCCATAGACAGGCCTCTCGACCAGTGTCTCCTTTTCTCTCTTTAGAAACTGGGACATTCTGGAGGTGAAAACTGGTTTTGTGGACCTGCAGAATTGCTTCTTTCTCTCTCAAAAAAAAATATCAGAATAGCGTGTTGGTCATATCTACTCGGTTTACAGAGAGGATCATAGAGTGAATGGGACATTAAGAGGTTGTGTTGAGAGTGATTTTAGTCACTTGTGCTTAGGAAAATGATCCTATAAATCTCCTTTAAGTATGTAGAGTTGATGAGATAAATATATACAAAATATCCATTTCATCAAACCTATAAATATACACAGTAAAATTGTTAGGGAGGAAGGAAGGGACAGTAAACTCTAACTTTTAAAAATGTGATGACGCATCATTTTGCTTTAAAGCAACACTCGTGTGCTGTGGTCAATTTTCTTTTAAAAAAATCAGAAAATTTCAGTACAAGAGCTTAATATTTTATTTTCTTAAAAAAAGTTTTTGTTCAATGAATGTAAATTTTTTTTCCTACAAAAAAGTTAGCATGACCTTGAATAAAACCTTCAAGGGAAATATGGGGAAGAATTGGAAATTTGTGATTTGTCTTTTCTATAAATATGGAAATGACCTAACAGAGGTCATTTGTCCCCTGTCTCTCTAGAACAACTCAAAAGAAAATCGACTCTGGGATTCTTATAGAATAAACAAGAAAGATGAACTCTTAGGGTTTAGTAGTCTAGAAAAACTAATAATTTATGTTACATTTGACTGACTATGCAGTGTCACACTATAAAAATTTTTTCCTTGGGCCCTCAGAGGGAGATTGTACCCTCATACATACAGGGTCTGCTTATCATGTTCATAGCCCGCAGAAGTACAGTTCTTAAAAAATATACAAATTCTCATCTCAAGCCGGGCGTGGTGGCACATGCCTGTAATCCCAGCACTTAGGAGGCTGAGGCAGGAGGATCACAAGTTCAAAGCCAGCCTCAGCAATGGTGAGGCACTTAGCAACTAACTCAGTGAGACCCTGTCTCTAATAAAATACAAAAAAAAAGGGAGGGGGGCGCTGGGGATGTGGCCCAGTAGTCAAGTGCCCCCGAGTTCAATCCCCGGTACCAAAAAAAAAATCCTTATCTCTTCCTCCTTTCCATTTCAAAGTCAGAGAGTAAATTTAGTAGGATTTTTTGGTAGTAGTGTATTTCATAAATACTTAGATGATATGGACTATGAAGTATAAAGATACTTTTGTCCTAATTTTGCTGAACACATCATTAAGTTGACTCTCTTCCCCCAAAATATCATGATATTGATATTGGAGGCAAAAAAATAAGTGGTGAATTTTCATTTTTCACTTTTTAGGGAAGGAAGTATATTTTAGTTCTTGTTTTGGGAGGTTCAGTCCATGGTTGGCCTACCCCATATCCCTGGGCCTAAGGTGAGGCAGAACATCATGGCAGTAGGGCATGGTGGGCAAAAGCAGCTCAACTTAACAACCAGCAAGCAGAGACAAGGAGTGAATTTTCTATTTAAAAATTTATATAATGTAGAATTATTTTGCCCTATATGTTTGCTGACACATTTTCTTCTTCTTTTTTATTTATTTATTTATTTTTTTGGTGCTGGGGATTGAACTCAGGGGCACTCGACCACTGGGCCACATCCCCAGCCCTTTTTTGTATTTTATTAGAGACAGGGTCTCACTGAGTTGTTAAGTGCCTCGCCATTGCTGAGGCTGGCTTTGAACTCATGATCCTCCTGTCTCAGCCTCCCAAGTGCTGGGATTACAGGCGTGCGCCACTGCGCCCGGCTGTACATTTTCTTCTTTTTTGGCAACAACATTGTATATAAAAAAAAGATTCTCAGTCTGTCTCTAAAGCACCAAAATTCCATCTTAGCTTAAGTCAAGATTGTAAAGGAAAAATGTATGATAACTTTGGTAGAAAACAGGAAGAAAACTGATTTAAAATTTTTTTTTTTTTTAGTTGTAGGTGGACACAATACCTTTATTTTATTTATTTATATGTGGTGCTGAGGATCGAACCCAGGGTCTCACATGTGCTAGGTAAGCGCTGTACTGCTGAACCACAACCCTAGCCCTAGAAAACTGATTTTTATATGACTTATTACAAAATATGATACTTTCTTCTCAGCTAAGTATCCAGCTTTTAAAAAGTAATCATAAATCTGTTCATTACAGAAGTTCTTTCATATCAGGTTTCTTGGCATACTTAGTGACAGCTACTAGATCATTAGCTGCTTGACAAAGAAACTGAAATCACTAATAAGCAGCCACTGTGAGAAGAGGTCTTCTGCAATTGTAACTTCAGTAAGTGAGATGGTATTCTACTAACAGCAGCCATTTAGAAAGACCTCCATCGTATGAAATGAGCTACCCCTTTGGGAATCTTCCCTCTGGACCAATTATCTACAGCCACTGGGTCCCCAAAAATCTGAGTGCACATTTTCATCACCCAAGAAAACATTAATAACATACACATGCTGGTGAACCACCCTACCCCTCACCAATTAAATCAGAATATGTGCTTGGGCAAGGCAGTGAAACCCCAATAAGGGTATTTATTTCAAGTTCCCCAGGGGACTCAAATGTATGACCAGGTTGTAAAACATCTGTCTAAATCTAAAACAAATTTGTACATTTCATATTTCCTGAGCAATTTCCAAGTATCTTTTTAAAATTTGAAAAAAATTTCCCTCCTGTTGTCAGAAGGGGTCAACTGGACTATGCTAATGATATAACTGATGCCCTGTGTGGAGGGCCCAAGGTGAGATGCAGACTGGAGGATTTTTAAAATGCTGTTGGAGATTTAGGTTATTTAAGAAAAATTCTTTTGGGATGTGACTCTGTAGATCTTCTAGTTGAGAATAAATGGAAATACATCCCAAGAACTAAGTCACACACAAGCAAAGATATAAATGTAACTAGAGATTTGGTCAATATGTGCAATTATAATTTCCCTTTGACCTCAAGATGGGAAATGACCATGGTGGTATGGTACAAATAGACTTAGTAGAGCTTGAAGAATGGTGGAGTCAATGAGGGATCAACTCTGGCTTGGACCACTGGGTGGAAGGTGATGCTAATTCTGATAAGGAAGATGGAAGAAGCAGTGGTCATTCTGTGTGAGTAATGCAACTTTAGCTTTAAGAAATCTTTTATAGCCGGGCGCAGTGGTGCATGCCTATAATCCCAGCACTTGGGAGGCTGAGGCAGGAGGATCACAAGTTCAAAGCCAGCCTCAGCAATGGCGGGGCACTTAGCAACTCAGTGAGACCCTGTCTCTAATAAAATACAAAAAAGGGCTGGGGATGTGGCCCAGTGGTTAAGTGCCCCTGAGTTCAATCCCTAGTACAAAAAAAAAAAAAAAAAAAAAAAAAAAAACTTTTATGCAAGTGGGATGTACTCTTTTTCAAACAATGAAAGAAATCATGTCTGGCTTCTTGATTAGTTTCATAGTTTCATGGTGTCACAAACAATGGCAAAATGGCATCATGGCATCAGCAATGAACTCCAGTTCTCTAGCTGCAGTTCGATAAAGCGCTCAACCCATTCCACCAACATGAGGGTAGTAATGTGGTGAATTGCCACCAGGTGAGCTGTTTGCTTTTCTTGTTTCCCAGCAAACCATAGGTTCTTTCAGGGCAACACTGGGTCTTCTTCCTTGTTAAATACCCAGCAATAACACTGGAAGAAGAGGAAATCGGAAAGTGGGTATTGAGACGAATTGAATTGAGGTCCCCTATAAGGACTGGCTGTAAATTCTTGGTTGCTCAGGAAAATATAATTGAATCAAATGACAAGTAAGTGATACTTTCTATGAAGGGAAGCTTTGGGGTGCAGTGGAGACTTTCACATGCACAAATGATGATTCAGAAATTTTCCTTGGGATAAATGATTTGTATTAAATTTATTATAGCTACACATTCATAAACCCAGTTCTTTTAAGCTTTTAAATTCAGCTTACAGCTGGGAACATAGCTCAATTGGTAGAGTGCTTGCTTTGCATGCACAAGGCCCTGGGTTCAATCCCCAGCACCACACACACACAAAAAAAATCAGTTTACAAATGTAATCTATACATTTACTTATTCCAAGATTTAACCATCACTTTGAAGGAGATATCATTATGTCATTCTACTTACAAGCTTAACTTGTAAAGCTAAATTATCTTTCTAAACAGCATATTACTCTAATGGGCTAGAGATTATTAATTTAATATATTTCGTTTTTTAAAATATTTTACTTTTATGACAAATAACTCTCTAAATATGTATTTATTTATTTGTTTTAGGGGAATTTTTGATTTGGTGCAATATAATTATACATAATAACGAGATTCATTGTTACATACTTGTATGTGCACACTGAATTCTTAAATATTTATTCAACTCTTATGTGTAAAATAAAATTCTCTGAAATGTGCAAATGCCATACATAAACTCAGATTTCAACATAAAACCACAAGTCTCAATTTTACATTTTAAATTAGAATTACAAGACTATCCCTTAAATAGCACAGTAAATGCCAAATATTAATGCAAAAATATTAATACATTGGTTCTGATTATGTAAAACTTTTCTACATTTAGTTCTAAAATTTTTCTGGAGTTTTTTAAAAAAATTCAAGCTCACTTACTGAAGATGATTATTATATTAGTCAATTAAAGTTGGCCTCTCACAGGAAAGATAGACACGACCCCAAATAATGAAGTCATTTATGACTAGAAATTTTGTCCGGACTTGAGACCTGGAGCTCCAGAATTTTTAGCAGTTCTCTCTACTCCTGTATTATTCTGAGCTCCTTTTTATCACTACTGTGTTTGGGGCTTTGAAACCTGAAAGTGTGTCCTCTACCTTGTATCAGCCAATTCTCTATCTGTTCTCAACTGTTTGCAATTTCAGAACAACTCTGAACCAGGCTCATCACTTGCTTGAATTTTTTTTTTTTTTTTTTTTTTTTTTTTTTTTTTTTTTTTTTTTTTTTGGTACTGAAAACTGAACTCAGGGGCACTCAACCACTGGGCCACATCCCCAGTCCTTTTTTTTTGTTGTTGTTGTATTTTATTGGAGAAAGGGTCTCACTGAATTAGTTGCTAAGTGTCTCACCATTGCTGAGGCTGGGTTTGAACTCATGAGCCCCCTGCCTCAGCCTCCTAAGTGCTGGGATTACAGGCGTGTGCCACCATGCCCAGCCACTTGCTTGAATTTTAGTTTCTTCAGTTCTCTCTCTCTCTTTTTATTTTTTTATTTTTTTTTTTTTTTTTTTTTTTTGGTACTGGGTTTTGAACGCAGGGGCACTTGACCACTGGGCCACATCCCCAGTCCTTTTTTGTATTTTATTAGAGACAGGGTCTCACTGAGTTGCTTAGCGCCTCGCCATTGCTGAGGCTGGCTTTGAACTCGCAATCCTCCTGCCTCAGTCTCGCAAGTGATGGGTTTCTACAGTTCTTAAGAGATGTACATAGGATTCCCCTTTATACCAAAGACTTTTAGACTTGGCAGGACTTAAATGTGCATAAATGTTGTTTTCACTTGAAAGACCTTGAACTTGATGATGATGATGATGATGATGATGATTATTAATGGTACCAGAGATTGAACCCAAGGGACTTTAACCACTGAGCCACATCCCCAGCCATATATATATATATATATATATATATATTTTTTTTTTTTTTTTTTTTTTTTTTTTAAGATACATGGAGACAGGTTCTTGCTAATTTGCTTAGGGCCCCATTAAGTTGCTGAGGCTGCCTTTGAACTGATTCTTGCCTCACCCTTCCAAACCACTGGGATCTCAGGCATAAGCCACTTTTCCTGGCTTGATGGGATCTTAAGATAGGAAAATGCTTCTCTATTTTGCTTGATGGTAACAGGACAACATTAACTTTCAAGAACATTTAAAATGATACCTATGATTTTGTCTTACCTGTGGTTCTAACTCATGAAGTTATTCTATTGATACCTCCCTGAAAATTAAGACTCTAAGACTCTTACTTAGGTACCCTTTCCTATCATAAGCAATAAATCAACAAATGTGCAGTTTGAAAACCCATTATAGTTGGGCACAGTGGCACACTCCTGTAATCCCAGATACAAGAGGCTGAGGCAGGAGGATAGGGAGTTCAAAGCCAGCCTCAGTAATTTAGCAAGGACCTAAGCAACTTAGCAAGACCCTGTCTCAAAATTAAAAATAAAATGGGCTGGAGATGTGGCCCAGTGGTGAAGCTCTCCAGGTTCACTCCTTGGTACCAAAAAATAAATAAATACATTAATAAAAAATTAATTAATTAATTAAAAACCCATTATAGACTCTACTAATTGATGAGTACATTTTTGTCATTTATCTCAAATATGATATTGAGTCCTTAAAGTAGTGTTGCAGGCAGGTACTTTGAAAAATCAGTTGGAGTGGGTCTAGAAGGAAAGCCACTTTCTTTATCACGTTAAAACCTGGGGTTCTGGAAAACATCCGTTTTTAACTACTGGATCCATCTCTCATGGTGAGCTTTGGAGATCATTTAACCTCCTTGTGCCTCAATTTCCTCATCTTAAAATGAGGATAATCATGGTGCCCATCCTGTAGTGTTTTATGAGTATTAAATGAAACAATATATGAATAATGCTTAGCAAGCTGCCCAGGCCACTGTAAATGTTTTCTAAATGATGATGATGATTTTCTTGAATTTTCTGGGAGAGAACTGAGGGAAGAAGTGCATCTACAACCACAAAGGCAAAATGAGGGCACTATGAGACAGCAGCAATGACCAGGGTAGCTGAGCAGAACTAGGGTCTTTTCAAACAAAAGCACAGGGGAGAAAATAAATTAGAGCCCCAGAATCTCATCACATAGGCTACAAATAGTAGCTGCAGCTGCAGCCCAAGGGCTGGCCTTTACATGTCCATGGGGCAAAAGGACTCCTGGAGACAAACTGATCTTCTGTGTCACACCCACACAGAGTCAGCAATCACACATGGAATAAACTCTGAATATTAAAGAGCCATTTTAAGTAGAATATAGCAAATTGCTTGATGATACAGACTGGATGCAAATAGAGCATTGTGAAATTTATGTACTTATCAGATACCCTTGTGTGTACCATAGAAAATTCTGGTCATTAAGATGCAAATAATAACTCTTTCCATCTGTAGAAGCCTTACCAGGTCTAGACACTGTGTCAGGACTCTCCTTGTGTTAATCCTCCCTCATTTCCATTGGGCTGATATGATGATTGTCCCAATCTGGATCTCAGAAGGGGGCCAGTGAAGGATGAAGAAACTAAGGCTCAGAGAGGTTAAATATTTACCCATCAGCACAAGATTCTAAGTGTGCAGCCAGGCTCTAAACCCACTCAGTCTGACTCCAGAGTCTCATTTCTCAAACATTTTTTTGGTGTGCTGCCTTGAAATTATAGTTATAATCATTTCATGTGCTTATGTCTTATCCCGTGGGGGACTTTTTGAGATGTGCTGGACTTGCTTGTTTTATTCCAAACTGTCAACAGGAGAAGGTGAGTAGATGCTTACTGATAGATTCGGAATGGTATTATGATGGAATAGAGAGTGGGAGGAATTATTTGGTCTAAATAACATAACCTCAAAGTCACTTAAAACTAAGACTTGCCTGTCAACTAGCTCATATATGTTTTTTCCATCTGCACCTTACCATTTACTATATGTTATGAACTATAAAGCAGAAATTAATATCTCATGTGATTTTCACATTTTTTATATGAAACAAATGTGTGGGCTAAATGAACCTTATTTGTAAGCTGGGTTTGGTTCATAGGCTGCCAGGTTGAGATCTCTGGTATAGCAATAAGGAAAATACATCAAAAAGATAATAGCAGATAGAGATAAGACTGCAATTGCCATACAAGATAATTATGATTTATTCTTCAAAAATGGATCAGCTTTGGATTCACTGCGATGGGAGAGTGAATCCCTCTCTCCCTGATGGAGCAAAGACCCACAGGCAGGAAATCATGGTCAAGGTCAGGGGCCTCTGATTACAATGTACTTTGATCCTGAGGTTTTCATTTATTGTCTTTTTTGTTTGATTCTTATCATAAACAAATTTATTGTAATGCAATCTATATTTTACAGAATTAAGAAATATTTTGTGTGTTTTTTCCAATAGGCACTATAAGCAGGGAACAGAAGCTATAGAAATCAAAACTTGCTAGGGTCCATAAATTAAAAGAGATTTTAAGGCACAGGAACTGTCACTGCTTGCAGCCTACTGCATGGTGTGTGGTAGGACATGAAGCTTAAAAGAACATCTGAGTCTTGGAAGGGATCCAGCGAAGGCACCAGGACTAATTTGGGAGATGAAGGGTATGTCTTATGAGGAGAGGCTTAGAGGGCTTAACATGCTTCGGCTTTAAAATAAGGCGGGTGAGCAGAGTTCTATTGATAGCCTGCAAGTCTTCCAGTATGAACTTGTACTTGGTGTGAAATAAAACTCAAAGTCACACTAAGGAATTTCAAGAAGGCAGTTTTCTTTCTTTTTCATTTCAAAGTATGATAAGCCTGGGAATATTTTGTGCAAGAAAGTTTTTTTTTTTTTTTTAATGAACTGGATTTCCACAAAGTCTTTGAAGGAACATCTTCAAATTTAATACCATCTATTCATAGAGGTGCAAGATTTAAAGAACTATTCAATAATATATTTATATTTACAATGTGTTAGGTAGAAACATCACTGTCTTGGTAGCTGCAAGTACATAGAATCTCTCTCTCTCTCTCTCTCTCTCTCTCACACACACACACACACACACACATACACATAAACACACACATACACATACACATATATATACACACACAAACACACTCAGAGAGAGAGAGCTAAAATTCACTTAAACATTACTTAGCACAGCTCTGCTAAAATTTTACAAATTCATCAAAACTTTCCCATCTACACCCCTTGTTCTTTCCTGTTTCACACAGAATTGGGCAGTATGTGGCAGGGAGAGCTGCTAGACCTAAAACAGTTAGTAATAATTTTGTGAAGTCACCCTTCAAATTTTAAATTACTTGGTAACCTGCTCTTTTGGATTTTGACTTCCATTTTGGATCCTAAACCTAGGATATTCATGACTTAGTTAGAACTAAAAAAAAAAAAAAAAACTTCACAAAATATGCATAGAAAAATCTGGATGGTAATATGACAATTTTAGTCATCGTTATGATCTCTTATGGTTTAATTTTTAAAATATTCAATATTTAGAATGTTCAGGTTCAGAAGTGGAGGCTCAGGGTTAAGGTCAGTGGTGGTTCCTGGGAGTTGTCAAGTGACCTGACCATAGCTGAGAATGTGAGAGGAGGTTAGCTCACCATGGGAAACAGCAAAGGGACCAGCTGAATCTTGGGGAAAGCTCTCCAGAAGGTCCAGGCAAAAGAAGAAGGAAACGCAGGGGAGAAGCAGGCTCTCTTTTCTGACACTTAGATCCATCATACCCTTTCTCTTGGTTGCTTCTTCCAAAATAGTTCATCTAAACAGAGGTCTTAAGTTAATTTGTTCATACATCTTCTACTAAGGACTAAATTGTGTTCTCAGTTTCATATATTGAAGCCCTCACCCCTAGTGTGATGGCATTTGGAGATGGGGCTCTTGAGAGGTAATGAGGTTCACATGAGATTCGTGAGTGTGTCACAATGGTATTAATGCCTTTATAAGGAGAGACACCAGAGAGTGTGCTCTGTGGCTCTCCCCACCACAGGGACACAGTGAAAGAATCATCTGCAAGGGAGGAAGAAGGCCTCCCTTGATCATGCTGCCACCCCAATCGCAGGCTTCCATCCTCCAGAACTGTGGAAAAGGCGTTTCTGTGGTTTAAGCAACCTAGCCTATGATATTTTGTTTTGGCATTCCAAGCTGACTAATAACACCTTTAAAAAATTTCTTGGGCAATTCTCACACATTTTCAAACTGATATTCAAAAATTTTTTATCAAAGTTTAAATAGTTTAAAAGACTGCAATTTCTAGCATTCTGTAAAAGTTGACATTAAAAAGAAAACTATACCAACTTTAAATATCTTCCATGGAGTAAAAGCACCAAATTGATAGGATACCCACCATAAAATAATAAAGATATGTACATAAGTTCTTTAATCACTGGAAATTTAACATGATTTTTTTTCTCTTCCTGAATAAACATTTTATTCCACTTAAAAAGTTCTATTTCCATTAAATATCTTTTTTGGTCTTACAACTGAAAAAAATTCTCCTTATATTTCTTCATTTATGCTTGAATATTATTTGTTGTCAGAAAGGAATAGAGTTTAGCATCAATATCAAAGAAAATAGATTTTATTTTAAAAATTCTTTCAAGAAACAAAGAACATTATGTATTAATAAAGCTATAACAATTGCAAACACAAATATACCAAACAACAGGGCTCCAAAATACATGAAGCAAACATTGACAGCATTGAAAGGAGAAGTAGACAATTCTACAATAACAGTTGGGGACTTCAACATTCCATTTAAAATAATAAAAAAAACCTATCCAGACAGAGATAAGTAAGGAGATAGAGGACTTGAGCAACACTAGACTTAACAGACATATAAAGCACTCTAGTCCACTCAACAACAGCACAATACACATTCTTCTTAAGCACACAGTGAACAATCTTTGGGGTAGACCATATGTTATGTCAGAAAACAAGTCTTAATATGTTTATAAAATTTTTAATTATGCATATATTCTCTGACTAAAATGGAATGATGCTAGAAATTAGTAAAGAAGGAAAACTAGAAAATTCACAAATAAGTAGAAATTGAACAACACACTCTTAAACAACCTGTAGGTTAAAGAAATCAAAACATACTATGACATGAATGAAATAAAAAACACAATATACCAAAACTTATGAGATACCACGAAAGCAGTGCCAAGAGGGAAATTTATAGTAATAAACACTTACAATAAAAAAGAAGAAAAATCTCAAGTTAATAACCTGAGTGTATACCTTAAGAAGCTTAAAAAGAATAAGAAAACAGACCTAAAATTATCAGAAAAAGAAAGACAAAATAAGTGAAATAGAGAATAGAAAAACAAGTCAGTGAAGCCAAAGTTGGTTCTTTGAAAAAGATTTTAAAAAATTGAAAAATCTTTAGCTAGACTGAGAGGAGTGAAAGAAAAAAGTTGCAAGTAACTAAAATCAAAAAATTACCATTGCCCTTACAGAAATCAAAAGGATTACAAGAGAGTTCAGTCCAATGAACAACTGTATGCTATACAAATTCCTACAAATATTCAAAATACCAAAATAGATGCAAGAATAAATATATAATCTGAACAGACTCATAACATGTAAAGCAATTGAATCAATCATCAAAAAAATTCCTAACAAAGAAAAACCCAGAATCAGATAATTTCAATAGTAAACTCTACTAAACATTTAAAGAAAAACTAGTGTCAACCCTTCTCAAAAATTAACATCAATCCCTCAGGAAGGAATACTTCCTGACTGGTTTTATGAGGCTGGTAGTATGCTGATACCAAAGCCAAATAAAGACACTGCAAGTCAAGAATTATAGACCAGGATCCTTTATAATACAAATGCAAAGTTTCTCAACAAAATACCAGCAAACTGAATCCAATGGCATATTAAAAGGATTGTATCCTATGACAAAGAAGAATGTATCCCAGGAATGCAAGGGTGGCTCAACATAAGAAAATGTTAATACCACATTAACAGAAGGAAGAGAAAAAACCCACACAGTCATCTCAAACAATGAACAAAATGCATTTGACAAAATCCAACACCCTTTCATGATTAAAAAAACAAAAACAAAAACAAAAACAAAACAAAACACCCTTAGAAACTAGAAATAAAAAGGAACTTCCTGAACATGATAAAAGGCATTCATGAAAAACTCACAGCTAAGAGCATACTCAGATTTATTTATTTATTTATTTTTTTGTACTGAGGATTGAACTCAGGGGCACTCAAACACTGAGCCACATCCCCAGCCCTTAATATTATGCTCAATGGTGAAAGATGAAACCCTTTTCACTTCAAATCAGGGAAATGACAAGATATTAACTTTTATAAATGTTGTTCAACATTATGAGGTCTGCTCAGAACAGTTAGTCAAGAAAATGAAATAAAAGTCATTTGGATTGGAAAAGATGAAATAAAATTATCTTTATTTGCAAAACACATAATCATGTTTGTAAAAAATATGAAGGAGCACACGCAATAAGAACTGAGCTAATAAACAAATTCAGCTAAGTTACAGGATGAAAGATAAACACAAAAAAAAATCAATCGCATTTGAATACGCCATCAAGGAAAAACTCCACACAGAAATTAAGAAAACAATTCCAATTACAATAGCATCCAAAAGAATAAAATGGCTAGGACTGAAATTAACCGTGGAAATCAAAGACTTGGACACTGCTATCTATAAAATGTTGCTGAAGGAAATTTGTTAATTTTAGGTCTTTATTAAGACCTAAATAATTGGAAAAACATCTCATGTCCATAGATTGGAAGACTTAACTATTGATAAGATGGTTACTCCCCAAGACCATCTTCAGATTCAGTACAAATCTTTATAAAAATTTTAGTGCTCTTTGCTGAAGAAATAGAAAAGCTGATTCTCAAATTCATTTGGAATTTCAAAGAACCCTGAGTAGCCAAAACAAATAAGAGAAGAACAAAGACAGAGGACTTCCAAATTCCAGCACTTACTACAAAGCAACAGTAATCACAACAACGTGGTTCTGGCATAAGGATTGACATACGGATCAATGGAAAAGGATTGAGAGACCTGAAATAAACTTAGTCACATCTATGACCAACTGATCTTCAACTAGGATGCCAAGAACACTTAATCATACATACATATATATATATATATATATACATATATATATAATATATATATACATATATATATATACATATATATATATATATATGAAACCTAGTAATCAGTGTTCACATCACCAATCATAAGACAAATGTGCTCCCTGATACCATTTCCTAAATAGGACAGGACTTCATTTCTTTGGTAGTCTTGCCAGAAATGTAGAACCTCAATCTAATAATGAAAAATGAGGTACCTTCTAGAAATTCCTGACCAGTATTCTTCAAAAGTCTCAAAGTCACAAAAAATGAGGACAGAAGAAGTGTCACAGATTTAGGGAGACTAAGGAGACATAACAACAAAATTGAATTTCACTTCCCTGGATTAGGCCCTGGACTAAAAAAACTGTTGAAATTCGAATAAGGTTTGTAGATTAGTTAATAGTATCATATCATCATTAATTTTCTTGTTTGGATGATCATAATCACATAAGATGTTAATGTAAATGGAAGCTAGATGATGGGTATATTCAATCTCTACTCTTGTTGCAATTTTTCTGTAAACCTAAAATTTGTTCAAAATAAAAAGTAAAAAAAAAAAGTATACACACCATGATATGAATGAATCTCAAAAACAGCATGTTAAATGAAAAGAAAAAAAAAAAAGCCAGACACAAAAGGTCATATATTGGATGATTTCACATAAATGAAATGTCCAGAGTAGGTAAATCCACAGAGACACAAAACATATTGGTAGAAGCCAGGTTCTGGGCAGAAAGGCTGATGGGTTTACTGCTTAATAGGTACTATGTTCCCTTTAGGGGTGATGAAAATGTTTTGATAGTAAATGGAGGTGATGTTTACACAATATTCATAATGTGCTACCGAATGTTTCATTTAAAATTTTTTTTTAATTTGTTCTAATTAGTTATACATGACAGTAAGAATGCATTTTGACACATTGTACACAAATGGAGCACAACTTCTCATTACTCTGGCTGTACATGGTGCAGAATCACACCAGTAGTGTAATCATTCATTATCTCCTGGGCTAGAGACAGGCAGTGAGTGGTGCTGGGCAGTGGCAGGAGCCACAAGCCCCCGTCAGTCACAGGACCCCACATGGAAACAACAGACACTCTGCCTTGTGCTGTGTGACTAAGCTATGATGCTCCGTGGGTGAGGTACATTCATTTTCAACTTAAAATGGTTTTATCAGAATGTAACCCCATCCTAAGTCGTTAACTCAAATAACTTTCTCTCCTTTTTATTTTTTGAACATTTTTATTTTATGATGTTCCATTGCTACACAAGAATCTTTAAGTTTTTGTTTATTCAAATCTGTCATCTTTTCTTCTATGGCTTCTCTATTTTCTATTTTACTTAAAAAAAAAAAAAAAGTCTCTCCACCAGGGTTCAAATACTGTCATAAATTTTCTTCAAATATTTTCTGTTGATTTATTTTAAAAATTTAAAACTTTAGTCATTCTAGAATTTGTTTCTATCATGTGAATGAGGGGGTTGAAAGTTGTTTATTTTTTCCTTCCTGTGTTATTGCTGTTATTTTACCCTGTCAATGCCATTCCTGTTATTTTACCATGATGTTGACTTCAGTATTAAACTTAGAGGTAAACACTGGAAACAACCTGAATGTCCATCAAAAGGGTAACAATCAAGACTATATGACAGGCCAGGCATGGTGGCACATGCCTGTAATCCCAGTGACTCGGGAGGCTGAGGCAGGAGGATTGCAAGTTCTATCCCAGCCTCAGCAAAAGCGAGGCGCTAAGCAACTCAGTGAGACCCTGTCTCTAAATAAAATACAAAATAGGGATGGGGATGTGGCTCAGTGGTCGAGTGCCCCTGAGTTCAATCCCTAGTACCCCCCCCCAAAAAAAAACCCCACTATGTATGACACACTATGGTAATCAATGCCATGAACAATTATTTAGCTATTAAAAAACATATATGTATATATATTATATATGGTGGGATGTCTATGACAGGTTAAATGAAAACAACAAATTGAAGAGTAATGCAAATAGTATGATCCCTTTCTTAAAAAGCAGATGAAGAACTTCCCACATATAATTGTTAATTTTTTGTGTATTTTTATGAATACAAGGAAAGTTAGATCACATGTCATACCTTGGAATGAGGATAACCTTGGGGAGTGGGAGAGATTATTGGCTTATTATTTCTACTTCACTGTCTTTGGGTTGATGCAGAGAACATTATTGCTTTTATTTTGAAAGTTGTGGCAGAGATTGACCATCACCTATTCAACACCCATTCTCTTTAGAAACAGAACCTCAATTTTTAGCTGAGCTCACTACCACTGACAATGAAAAATTACATTTCCCAACTTCTTTTGTAGCCAAAGATAGCCATGTCATTAACTCTCATCCATGGGATGCAATAAATGTATTGTATGGTTCAAAGAAGGCTCTTTAAACTGAGTGCAATGGCACGTGCCTGTAATCCCAGTAATTTGGGAGACTGAGAAGGGAGGATCACAAATTCAAGGGCAGTCTTGGTAACTTAGCAAGACCCTGTCTCTAAATAAAAATTTAAAAGGGCTGGGGATGTAGCTCAGGGGTAGTGTCCCTGGGTTCCATCCCCAGTACAAAAATAAATAAATAAAAGGAAAGAAGGAAGGAAGGAAGAGAGGGAAGAAGGAAAAAAAGAAAGCTAGGCTCCTTAAAATGGAGAAAGTGAGTTCTTTTTTCTTTTTCTTTTCTGCTACCTGGAATAGGAATATAATGGCTGATGCCCTCAAAGCCATTTTATTTTATTTTTTAATTCATTACTTAAATTTTGATGTGGAGTCTTACTATATCACCCAGGCTGGCCGCAAACTCCTGGCCTCAAGTGATTCTCCTGTCTCAGCCTCCTGAGTAGCTAGGCCTACACATGTGCCAGACCACTGTACCTAGTTAAAAGCCATTTTAGACTACAAGGTCACCTAGTAGATAACAGAGCAAGAAGAAGGATCCTGGCTGGGTTCCTGATGACCCTGAACTAGTGGCTTTAGATTTGTTTTATGTGAGCAAGATTTCTATCATGATTCAACTATTATTTTGTGTGTTATAATCAGCCAAACCTCGTCATCAGTAATACAAAAGGAAAAATTCAATGCAGAATTTAACCAAAGGAAAAAAGAAAAGAGCCCTGTTGACTATTTCCCCCCTTACTGAGAGTGTAAATATTCATATCTACTTGTTATGCTAATTTACTTGTTATTCTAATTTTATTTTAATCATCTGATATATTGTACAACTGCTTATCCTAGAATTTGTCCATCTTTCCAACCATTCCAATTACATTTTTAAAAAATATTCAAATCTTTTATAACCAAGTATTTCCAGGTCATAAAATACTTTCTCCATGGGTGTCAATATTTCCTGGCATATGTTCATTCACTTCAGTAAAGTGATCAGTGTATTAAAAACCCCTGGGGTTTCTACAGAAGCCAAAGATGGCATGGCACCTCTTTTGTGGTATGTGTGAAATCTACCCTTCACTATAAACATTCTTCTGCAATATGATACTCTGCCCCTCTGTCCATTTCATATGCGATGTTCAATGAAGTGAGAACGCTGAAAAAAGTGATTTTTTTTTTTTTTTAGGGATTCCCATATAGCATCACAATGCTAAAGCCAGAAGAGGTCTCAGAGGTGACCTTTTAATTCCCTCAATTTACACAAGGGAAAACCGAGGCCCAGAAAGTCTGCCTGACTCTCTTAGAGTAACTCAGCTAGTTAATGATAGGTCCAGAAATACCACACAAGGGTCAGACTTCTGATTCTAGATTCTTTAATTTATGTCATCTGCTAATTGACTCCTAAAGGACTCAAGAATGCTCTATGTCTTACTTCTATTTTTCTTTTCCTTTCTTACATCTAGCTTTGTATTGCAGAATATGCTGTTTTCTGGTTGACATGATCTGTTTAGCAGCTAAGATCAAAGAAATATGCCTTAAAAGCAAACAATGTGCTCAGGAATATCTAGAGGATGTGTTTTATAGATGATGTTCATTGACTATCTCAACTGACCCGCTTCCCCCTCTCCCCACATAGCTAAAGCATGATGCTATTGAGTTCTAAGTTGAGTTTCCATCCTTATATGAAAAGTTAGCTTGGCACAGGGTTTGGTAGAGCTAAGTCTGACCAGCTGTGCTCTTAGCCACAAGGGAAATTAAACGAGACAGTGTGGCTGGTTTAGGACAAATCAATCAGTCTCTTGAAAATTACATTGAACACGCATGCCAATAAAGGCACGTGGGTAGTTTTCATATAAACCAGTTTCAGTCCTTGCCTCTGAGGTGTCATGCATATGAACAAAGAAACTAAGTAGTCTTTTTCAGTTGGATTCCTTAGTAGTTCTTTTTTTTTTTTTTTTTTTTTTAAAGCAGTTCCATGAGAGTTTCTGGAGAACTTAACCAAATCTGATACATTCTACAAAGATCTCAAGTGAGATTTGCATGTCCATTTGTCATCTTGAATCAAAACAATGGCTACCTGTCTGTCTGGATTTCTTTGCCCATATCCCACGTTTTTAAGTGTACAATTTGGTGGCTTTTAATATATTCACAAACTTGTACACCGATCACCACTGTCTAATTCCAGAACATTTTCATCATTACCAAAAGAAATCCTGTACTCAAAAGCAGTCACACCTAATTCTACTTCCCCCAGTCCATAGCAACCACTAAGCTAGTTTTCGACTTTATGGATTTGCCTATCCTAGATATTTCATGTAAGTGGAATTGAAGAGGGGATGTATGTTACTTTGCAGCCTAATTTTTTATGTTTGGCTTCTTCACTGAGCATAAGCGTCATTTATGTTATAGCATGTATCATTGCTTTGTCCTTTTATGTGCCCTATAATTTGTAAAAAGAATGTTTCTTAGAAAAAAATAAATGCTATGTATTCCTTAGTAGAAATCTTTGCTATTCTTTTTTTTTAATATATATGCGATTTTTATTCCTCCTCAGTGGAAACATACAGGTATATTTTTTAAAATATTTATTTATTTGTTTTAGTTGTTGTACACAATGCCTTTATTTTTACGTGGTGCTGAGGATCGAACCCGGGCCGCACACATGCTAGGTGAGCACTCTACCTCTGCGCCACAACCCCAGCCCCAAAAACCTTTGCTATTCTTGGCAAAGAAAATAAAGCAAGATATTCAACTTTGAAATTTGGCTTGGCAAATAATTTTGAATCATCAATAAAATCTGAAAATTTAAAAGGGAAGTTACTGGGGAACAAAACCAAATTGTGTTATGTTTGTATACAAATATGTTGCCCTGACTCACAGTATTATGAATGAAATTATAAGGCAGAAATTTAAAAAAAAATCTATAAAGGAAAAGCAAAAAAAAGAAAAATTTAAAACTCAATAATTAAGAATTAGTGAAAAAATTAATGAAAATGAGAGCATAAAATTGTCTGAATAGAGATTTCTTTCTGATCTTAATGAAAATTGAGCAAGTGCTTGAAGTAGCATATCATTGATGTTAATTTATTTTATTTTTTTAACCAACCAACAAACTTTTTGCACTCCTGAATAGGCACAGGCATCTGTCAGATGGTGAGAGAAGAGCAAGAAAGAACACGAGGCTGCAGCTGAATTTAGAAAGTTAGAGGTGTTCTCATCAGCCACATGAGATGGACAGGAGATTCCTTCCAGTAGGCGAGAGAGCAGAGTGCAGACAACAGATGTGAGAAAGGTCCCCGTAACTGTCAAGTTCCAGCATCCTTGTGCTGCAGAAGGGAGGTGCCAACGTGATTGATGTCCAGAGGCAGTATAAAAGCACTGGATTTCTCCCCAACTGCTTGTCACATTGACCTGAACCATCTCTCCACTGCTCTTGGGGTTTGTCAACCAGTACTGGAAGGGGAAAAACTCTTTGGAAAATAACATTGTATTTGTGGCCATGCCAGAACCTACTAAGAAAGAGGGTAAGAGTCATCCATAAATCTTTTTGCTGTACTTTTTAATGAAGTGTGCTTATTTAGCTATCTATTTTCAAACAAATATCCAATTTCTTAAATAGACTGTAAAATAATAGAATCACTGCGATGAAAGGATAAGATTTTGTAGAGGCAAAAGACTAGAGGAAAATACAGCAAGAGTGTAATGAATTGAAAAATATCTCATAATGGTAGTTTATAAAGGAATATTGACTATAATGGTCAAATGAAATTTATATCACTCTCTTGCAAAAAAATCTTTTTGGTGTTGTTGTTTGTGCAAGGGATCTTTAAAGTGTAATTTGAGGATGTTAATTGCTGATGGTGAGCATATTGAATTTTTAAGCATATTTTTTAGCTTTGATCTCAATTGTTTTCACCACGTATTTGCATTGTACTGGGGTGGGGACTTGTAACACTTTTTCAAATAGTTTAATAAATTTGCCCAAGACTCCAAAAAATAATTTGTAACATCATTTCCATACTTGTTATTTTTTCATGGAAAGACCTTCAAAATATGGAGATGAAGGTATTTTTTCCTTTTATTGGTTTGTCTTTGTTTGTTTTTGGAGCTTCGTTGTCGAATTCTTGAATGAAAAGAACAAGTCTTTGAATGTCACAGATTTTGTTCTTTCTGAGTTTTATTGTATATAATTTCAAAGGTAGCCTTTTAAAATAATTAAACTGAAAATATAAAAGTATCTTCATCAGAAAAAAAGTGTTCCTCCAATAATTTTTCTTTTCTATAAAAGATCAGTATTTTAAAACTACTAATTAATAATATAAATTGCAATTAGTGATTATGAAATTTAATGAAAAATACATTCACAGCTCACAGCTCAAATACATTGGCTTTAATTCTTAATTATACATTTTAAAATGTTATTCATTAAAACCAGTCTTCATTATACTTCCTAAATCTCTCTTTTTCACTTCTGCAAATAAAAACGCATGCACACAGATTAGCAGAGAACATAAAAATAATATTTAGCTTTTTCATTTTTAATTCTTAAAAATGCGTTTAGCCATTATTTTGGAGAACCTTGGGAAAGATGCTACATGTTTGAACCCAAAGTTGAAATACTAACCATATTATTGAAAGTCTTTTAAATATATTTTCTTTATGTAATTAAGTAACCAGTGCTGACAGGCCGTGGTGATCAGTTTACAGGTTGGCCTTACTTAGTGGCGGAGGGCATTGATGGATGAAGTCTTCCACCCGAAATAACCACACCAAATGCATGCATTAATATGGGAACTTAATCCTGACTATCAGTCAGTGAGTCCAGCCCCTGCTAAAGTGTCTTATTTGTAATGCAAATGATTTACATGTGTATTAAGTGTCCTTTTTAGATGATCTGTCACTTGACTTACCTCTCAAGGTTTACTTGGATGAAGTGCATTCTATGTATCCTCACTGAGGACAGAATATTTTCATCATCCTGAATTTAGTGAATGAGTTTGCATTTGTTGTTTGAAAGCCCAATTGAAAATGACAAGAAAGCTGAAAAACTAATAAATCAGGTGTCAGGCTGCACAGCCTACAAAGCTAATTAAATTATTCTGACTGCTAGATGAGGTGAAATTTTGTTTGACAACTCAATCTGATTTTCATTTTCCTTCTACAGAAAATGAAAGTTTAGAGCTACAAAGAGGAAAATATTTTTTTAACTTTAGACATATATATATATATATATATATATGTATATATAAATCAGCACAGATACTAAAGTCTGTGTGACCTTCTTGCACTATAAAAACACTGTTGATATGCTGTGTAGGAGTCCCTCCACCCAGGCCAGTAATTTTATACCCTTAGATTCTTTTGTTAGTTTAAATTTGGATGGTGGGAAGGAGAAAAAAAAAAGTAGGGGGATTACTGATATATTTAAAATTCAGGAAGTACAGAGATTTTTGTTGTTAGTCTTCTCTTATCAGCAGAACTGATTTTTAAAGGAACTGCACTTTGAGGAGTTTTTCTTATTGAAATCATTACCTTTTACCACCATTGGTATCAGAAGACTAAGGAGTATGGCAGTTCCCAAGCTGTTCTGGTCATGAATAGTACCTTCTCCTAATGGAAATTTCATTTTTATCTGGGTTGCTTTTGTTCCATGTAAGAATTTGTCTGGAAGACAGCCCCAAGAATCGAACATGCCGTGGAACAAATTCTTAGCAATCATTTCAGACTCTCTGCAGGTTGCTCCAGTTCATACAGGTCTTCTCACCTCTTCCCCAGCTGGGGAAGCTGTGCCTAGGAAGGACATGGCTGCTTGCTGGAGTCTTGATAGGACATAAGGGCTGGTTTGGTCCTCCTAGGGTCTGGCAGGATCTGACAGTTCTTCATAAGACACTGAGTTTTCACGTCTTGCTCAACCATCTCGCAGCCTACAGTGGCCTCATTCTGACTGTCTCATATTGGGTCTTGGGAGATCTGGTCCTTCTGAGGGGGAAGGAGAGTGAAACTTTGGACCTTGAGGAGGAAGTCTAATAGAGGTAATTAGTCCACAGTCCTTATTTAGATCCTTAGAAATATTCTATATGTCTTAGTGACCCTTTTTGGCAAAAGAAAGCATTGTTTTCCCTCTGTGGGCTCAGGATTGAATCTAGGGCCATATCCATTTTAGGCATGTGCCTTGCCACTGAATACACCCCCCACCCCAGAGACTATTATTTTTAAGGAGTAGCTCACCTTCCGTTGTCCTGCTCTCATTGTGTGTGTCTTCTTTGGAGAACTATATTATTTGAGCCATCAGTTACACATAAAAGGCCTGTCATACACTTTGAATTCATGAAGAACCAGAGGCCAAGTACAATTAACCATTTAAGTCCCAAGATTTCAATTGTTTGAATATTTCAATGAAATCAACATAGGTTTATTAAAATAGATTGGAAATCATAATCTAGAGCTTACATATAATTATATTATATTAATTCTATTATAATAATATATTATTATATGTTATTACATGTTACATTACTATATATTACTTTTATAATTATATATATATTGTATTGTTATATACTTATATTACATATTCATTCTATATTTAGGTTTTTTATAGGTGTTCCATATCTGGGACAATGGGACAAATTGGGTTTACTTATTCTAATAAAATGTTGAGAAGAGATACAGAAGGAAACTTCAGATTTGTGTGACTCTCACAGATTCACTTGCTGATGCATTAATTTGTGTCTCAACTATTAATTGAGCACTTATTGTATGCTAGTTGTTGTGATTTCAGAGAAATGCACATGAGATGGTATCTGAAGGCCCTCACAGTTAATTTCCCCTGGGTCCTCCTGTGTAAAAAAAAAAAAAAAATCACCTTTGGAAATGTCTCTCTCCCAGTCAAAACGATATTTTACCAACATAGAAATAGAAAATTGTAATTGCCTTTCTTCTGGGGGTAGAATCTCTACTAGTTTGAAAAGACTATAAATGGCTTTTCAACCCATAAATATGATCCTTATCCTCCTGAGATAGTTGTTACCTGTTAAGATTCTACAGAATCCAGAAAATTCTCTTCTAAAACACAGAATTGAGACTTAAATATGAACTTTGTTGTTTTTTTTTTTTTGTGATGTGATATATCCAGTCCCCTTATATTTTATGTACTTGTTGGGAGAATGCCATAGTTCCTCCTCAGCACTAGTGTGTCAGAATACCTTGGGAGATTCACTAGTTTTCTCATCTCCCATGTAAGATCCCTTCTTAAAAACTCAGACCTAAGGCAAAACACAGGTTCATTTATGAATGTCATTTTAAGGGATCATTCTGCAAGTGTAGGAATCAAGGTCTTGGTGTTATGGTTACAGATCTTTTATTGTGTGTCAGCACGCAATACCTGTCCTATTGATCTTGAATAGGTGGGAACTTGGTAATGGACAATAGTGTGTGTGTGTGTGTGTGTGTGTGTGTGTGTGTTCAGTCCAGAAAAGTCTTTCCCTTTCTATATCTTTTTTAGTTGCTCCCTGGAGATTTCATCACATTTTAAATTTCTGCTGAGTCCAAAACCCATCTGAAAGTGGTATAGCAGCACCATCACCTCTCCCCTATTTGCAAGCATCGCCCAGGGCTTAGTCATCGTCAGAAAAGGAGCCCCGGTGATGGGAAGCCTCCCTCTCAAATTTACTTACTCTTTGACCTTCAGTTTCTACCTGCATGAGACTAGATGGGGTTATTTCAAGCACCAAAATAAATTTGTCTTTGAAAAGTCATGATATATAAAGACTATTACCTTTACCTCAAATTGAGCAGTATATAGGAAATAAAAAGAAAGAACAAGGGTGGAGGAATTTTCTCAAGGGCAACTATTTTCCTCCTAACTTTAAATGGTCCACTTAGGGCAAGTTGAAGATTTGGATGAGGAATAAAGAAGTTATATGAATGAATACCACAATATTATATCTTGTCTCCCCCTCCACACCCCCCACCCCCACACAAAGAAAAACTGTCTTGCTGTCCAGCAGATTCATGACATAGATTTCAGCTCTCTGTTGTAAAGAAAGAAGGAATACTCTTCGGCAAATGCACCCTGAAGGGGCTTAATACTTGGCAGAATCATTCTTTTCAGTAGCCTGCTTTTATGACTGTTCATACTGCACCTGTTAGGAAGATAAATAAAGGACTGGCCAATGCTTTCCTCTGTAGCACCCTAAATATATCACTTTTAAAAAAACTTTGGAAAAACAAGTTTGTATCCTTGCTTCTCATTCAGTAAGTTTAAAGTCTACCTCTCATTCCCAGGTCTTTCAAACAGCAGTGAAGTCAAGGGTAGGGAGTTGGGGGAATGATCAAAGGCAGAGGTCAGGCTCACCAGCTGGTCTGAAGGACCCAGGAGAAAGGGGAAAAAAAAATGAAGCACTTGTGATCCTTTATTATCTCAATGGCTCACTTCATTTTGGCCATTAGACATGGCCTTGAAACATTTTCTTTTAGCCTTATTGGCCCACATAATCCACAGTGTTTCCTTATTCTTAACAATTTCAAAGTCTAATTCTCCAACATGTGTGTTAGAATGAACTACCCAGGCTGAAGCCACTTTTTAAAAATGCTTGGGCACAAAAATAAATTAATAAATGGTCTCTTTAAAGATTTGAGTGAATATGAAATGATGTTTCTGCGTTACTTTAAGAAACAGTGTAGTCTTTCAAATTTTAGGGATTTGTGAGAGGAGGCTCTGTGAAATTTCTGGGGTTCTTTTGGTTTATGTTGTTTGTTTTGTTTTGTTTTAGCCGTGGAAAGTATCTTTGTTTTTTTTTTTTTTTTTGTTTTTGTTTTTTTGTTTTTTTTTTCTTAAAATTCTTAAGATTATTCTATTTAAAATGTATTTTAGGGCCTTTATGTAGATACCTAGAGAAGAATTTTGATTATTATGAATAATTACTATTTTTATCTGCACTCCTCCCTAATTTGTCTGTGAAACCTGTATCAAGTGACATGAAGTACTCCCAACAGCCAATGACTTCTGCAGTAATTCTAGACCTCATCCCTAGACATACTTGGGTGGGTTAAATCATGAAGAATAGAATTTAAGTTCTAGCAATCAAAAAAGGGGGAAATATTTTAATTTCATGTGTGTGCCCAAGAGAGGAAATGGCCATGTGTTCTTTGTTTTCATTTACATGTCAGTTCTCACGGGAACACATCTTGTCTAGACTGCTTGGTTGGTTCCAAGTATTGCATGCTGGAGAAACATCCTAAGTGCATACAAAGGTAGTTACTGAATTATCCCCTTCCGAGTTAGGTTAACAATGAAGAAGCTCTTGTTTATTCAAGAGCCATTTCCTAAAATTAAACAGCACAGTGATTATGAAAGATCAAACTGTGAAAAAGAACAAAGACTTTGTCATTAATTTTCTACATGCCTGCAAATTATTTCATAACCAGAGAGAACAGGGCTTCTGTGCCCTTAGCTTTTTACAAAGACAGCCCCTGAATACCAGAGTGACAATATGAAGTGAATAGAGTCAGCCTTAATTTACAAAGAGTATGTTTGTTCAACCACAAAGATAAACAGCAAGCCAGATTTCAGAATGTTCCCATTCATGAGGCCGAGAATTTATGGGCTTTTGTGTGTTTTCCAGAGTAAAATTTTAGATACCATCAGATTGGGGTGTAGATTAGTTGAATTGGCAAAGAGAAGACCAGGAGCATTCCATCTCATGCTTATTTTTCTCTCTAAAGTGAGATCACAAAAAGCTAACTGTAATCTGACTTTCATTATGCCTTTCAAGTCTAAATCCACTTTGATAAGACTTTTGCCCTTTTATGCTCCCTTAGGAATCCTTTTATAGGCCAATTTGGCACATAAATGCAATGTCTAAGATTATGTTTAATATGTCAGGTCTCAGATCTTACAAACTCATCTTATTTTTTTTTTGACTTGCATTTATCTCTTTAGGCTGAACATTTTTTTTCTCTTCCAAAATCATCCAAATCTTTCTCCAAAAAGCATCAAATCTTTAAAAAAATTCCTCAGGAATTCTTTGCTTTTATCAGGTAATAGCCTATGCCTCCTATGAAATTAAGTAGAACAGAATGCTGTACTTATAACTAAAAGTTCACCTATTTGAACTCTATATTTCAATTTTTCATGTTTAGAGTTATATGTCTTTTAAAGATTGTTCCCATATAGTAGGCATTTCAGCTTTTTCTCTGTTTATTAATAATGTTATTAAACATAGCAACATAGACAAATTACTAGAGAGTATTTATAAAACATTGTAGACAGTTCAAATTTTAGCTGTACCATGTATTACATTATGGGCACTTTGTATGCCTCAGTTGCCTCATCTGTAACATATGATTAAAACAGTAGTTGACTTTGTAAAAATCTTTGTAAAAACTGAAATTGATCAGGTAAAGTGCTGAAAACCGGGCTTACATACAACAAGACCTCAAGCATTTTCCCCTCGAACAGTAAAATCAGAAATCTTGTGTAGTATAAAATACTAAATGTCCCACATTTAATAAAATCTTTGAATGTAATTTCACCAACCTAAGGTACCAGACAACCACTATGTCCTGTCTAACCTGGTGTCAATGATTATAATACATTCCCCCAAACTGCTGTTGTTATTGTAATCATCACTGCCACCCACCGGAAATATGTCCTTGTTTTACTTATAGTGAAATATCTTAGCTTTTACCCATGGAGGTTTAGGTCATATAAAATAAATCAAATAGAAGGCCTATACTCCAAGGCTTCTTTTGTGTTCCCATGGAAATGTGTCAAGTCCTTGGCGGGGGAACTAGGGGGTGGAGAGGGGGGAATGGGTAGTGTCCCCAGTTGTCAAATAGAAGGAGATAACCAGTTGTTTCTTTATTGTTCCATTGTGGGGGCATGGTCTTTCCCACTTAAATGCAAGAGTCACCCTACCCAGTGGAACCTGTAACTGTATCTGCCACCAAGGCTTGGGTTTGAGGGACATTAAGATTTCTCTATCCACGAGGGGTGCCTTTGGCAGGTGGGGTCTACCTAGAGCAGAATTTTTCTGAGATAACCACATAAAGAACTCTTCATGACCACATATGGATGATTGAGAGCTACTGTGTTTACTGCCATGGAATTTTTTTTTTTTTTTTTTTTTTTTTTTTATGACCCCACCTGGCATCAGGCCTCTCCTTCCTCTATTTTAAAAAAAGTCACCCAGTGTGAGGCCCAGTAATGGCTTGGGGCAAGGCCTTTAAAGATTTATTATATGACCCTATAGCCATATACATAAGTCAGTGATGTGGGCCCCCCAGAAAGGCACAAGTGACTAAAGTGGCAAATTATTAACAATTCAAATCACTTTTGCAATAATTTCTTTTTAACCTGTGCAAAATATTTTAGATTTCAATTTGAGTAGAGCTTCCTCCCCTCACTCCCCCCCCCCCCCCACTGCAACAATCACCTTGATTTCTGCCACTCCAGCCCCCATTCAATTCTTTTTTAAAACATGAGATGAAGAGATAAAGTCATCAGAGAGTAGCAAAAAATCTTACATTTGATGCTATGTAATATTGGCCATGTTTTAACCCTCTTCCTATGTGGAATGGCATCTTGAGTTGAAACATGCCTAATTAAAAAGACAAAAGAACCAGTTGACTAAAAGAGGGAAAAAGTCCTGTGGATTTAGGGAAATTCCACCAGACGGAAGCATGAGTCACTGAAAGTTTACATACTGGGCGCACAATTAAGATTTCATCCACTCAGACCCTAAGGGTACAGACTTTGACATCACTTGGCCACAGTAAATGAATATGAACTTAAAGGAATCTTTTTTTTTTTTTTTTTGGTACCGAGGATTGAACTCAGGGGCACTCGACCAGTGGGCCACATCCCCAGCCCTTTTTTATTATTTTATTAGAGACAGGGTCTCACGGAGTTGCTAAGTGCCTCACCATTGCTGAGGCTGGCTTTGAACTCATGATCCTCCTGCCTCGGCCTCCCAAATGCTGGGATTACAGGCATGCGCCACCACACCCGGCTAAAGGAATCATTTTGAGTAGCTGGATTCTCTGCAGAGCTAAGAGTTCATTTTGTTCTGGCACCTGAGGACATTATTATTCCAACCAATTTGGATAGAAACATTCCTAAAATGTAATGTATCACTCTTTGCTTTTAAAAATAAAGTACAATGGATGTAGCTTCATTTCGTATTAAATTATAGATATCAGCTATTGTAGTACATGACATCCTGAGAGCCCCAAATGACTTGCTTTTGTGTCAAATGGGCTTGTATTGATTTGTATTTTGAGTTTGTGTCCAATTACTTATAGCATTTCTATTTCATCTCTTTCTGGGAGATTATTGACTTCTTTTCTTATTCTCATCAGTCAGTAGGTAAAGTTGCCCCGCTCTCTCCTGCCTTTGTTGTCGTGGACTGTGCTGTAGGTAACTAACCTGGTTGAATAGGGTTTACCTGAAGACTAGCTGGGCCCCTGAAGAGCAGCATTTAAGAGGGCACTCACTTTCTGGGTTATGAAATACAGGATCAGCACCTGAGAGTGAGCATCTCCATAACTGTGGCTTCTTAGGCACCTGACCTGCCTCCCCCTAGTTTACTAAGACACAGCGGGTTCTCCCATGGGGAAAACACAGGGACCCCCTCATGCAAGGAGTTTGAGGAGCTTCAGACAGATCCAGTTTCCTCTTCAAAGGTCAGCAGCTGTTATCTGGACAAGTAACATTGCTAGATAGCCAAATACAAACAGAGGAAGCAGAATAGATGATATTATCTTTTTCTCTGTTGTGCACAGAGGAAAATAAGTTATTGCCCCCCAATTCCATGTGTGATTTTTATTTTGACTGCTTCATTCATTTTATCAGTCAAAATTGCATATTTTTCTCAAATGAGGTGTACAGCAGGAATTTTTTAAACAGACACATGCATGTACACAACGTTTTTAAAGAAGATTTGCAATAAATCATAAACCAGAAATTTTCAAAAATTTTAGTCCCAGAAGCATTTTCACCATTAATAATTATTAAAGACACTGAATTGAAGCATATTTATTATTTTATTGGAAATTAAAATTGATAAGCATTTGAAACACAAAAATATTCAAGCACACACCCTATCAGCTGTCAGGCCATTGATGTCATCACATATTATGTATCCTCTAGAGAAATTTACTCTATATTTGTGAAAGAATGTGAGAAAAAAGCAAACAATGTCTCAGCATTATTATGAAAGTAACTTTGACCTTGAGGGCTCCCTAAAAGGGCCTTAGGGACTCTTGGGGATCCCAGATCATACTTTGGTAACTAAAATATGTAAATCCATTAAATTCAAAGTATAAAATATCTGGATTTGTAGTCTATAATGAGCAGAGGACAAAATAAGCATATAACTGTTAAAAGATTAAATTAATTAAATTAATCTTGATTTATGTCCAAATTCTGCATTTCTGATACATAATCAATATGCCTAATAAAAATGCACTGTTGTTTGTGCTTGCTAATTTTTGGTAACACTTATAATTAATATAGTCAAAACTTTTCTTGAGTACTATGTATGTCTCCATGCAAACAATATGTTATGTTAAGGCAGTTTCCACAGTGCTGTTGTCCAGGCAAATGAGGGCCAGGCCGGAGCATGTACATTGGACCAGAACTTACCATCAACAAAGAAAAAGCCTAATAGTGTTTATTGCCTATTTAATTGAAAAAGAAAGACAATCTGCTGTGTTACCAAAAGAGGCAATACAAGAATCAGCCAGGTAAAGCCAGCATCATTGATGATTATCATACATAAAACATTCATATATTTTATTTAAGCCTAGAATGACATTTTTGGAAAAAAACAATAATAATTAACAATAACATGCAATTTTCTCCTCCACCTCATATTACCAAACGATGGCTTTAGAATACTTGTCTTTCAAAAACTTTTCCCTAAAAAAGTGACAGAATGAAAGCCACACACACAAAAATCTATAAATATAACATTTGATAACAACTTCTATTATATGTTCTTCCTATCTTTTCTATGCACACATAACATATTCATATGGTATGGTATAATTATGCTTCCATGTTATCAAAAAACTAAATGAAATAGTACACAAGGAAACATTGAATATTTTGAAGTAGCACCATATTATTTTAATAATGTATTGTTTTAATGTATGTAATAATATATAGTAATATTAGTATTATAATCTACTATGTAATGTACTATAAAATAATGTATTATTTGAGATAGTGAGCCTATGGGAAGGAGAGAACAGTTTGTCATTTTAGTGGACAGACACATAACATGGAAAGAAAGGCAAATTACTGCCTTTTAAGAGTTAAGAGTTTTCACCCTTCAAGTTACTGACCCTGGAGCCCTTGATCGTTGAAAATAGAAATGGCCTCCACTAGAGAGAGCCAGCCATTTATGGAGTGAACTGGGTTCCCAGTGTTTCAGCAGCAGCAGCACAAAGGCCACATATGGGGCTGTCCACTTCATAGTTGCCACCAGTGCCCGTCAATTAGAATGCCCGGGCACAGGCTCTGCAGGCATGCCATTGGTGGCATACCTGTGCTTTTTACAGTAGGTGATCATAGGAAAAATCCACTATAAATAGATCAAGCCCTTTGAAAGCATTTCAATGTTGCAGAGGAAGAGAAAGTCTATATCTATGAATTAGAAAGGATCAAACAACAGCCGCTCTTGCCCAAGAAGGAAGGAGCTGGCTTTAGCTGCTGGGTCAGAATCTAGTGTTGTCCACTAAAATATTTTGTTGGGTGTTTTTTCATTTGTTTTTCAAAGCATAGCCTATTTTTCAAATGAACTTTACAACAACAATTTATATATTCCTGCTCATGAGACCATCCTGTTGGTATGTTTTATAATAGACAATGGATGGAGGACAGAGAGGGGACAAAAGGCTAGTTTTATTCAGCTGGTAGGAAGGATCCACAGAATTTGCCCTTTGACTTCTAAGTTAGCTGAGGTATATCAAGACCCAGTCTCAATCAATATCCACTTGCTTGTTTAAGATTTAGAGAGCTTACTGGAAGTAGTTACCTTGTGGCCATTACAACACAGTTAATCTGGTTGACAACAGAGCTGACGTGGTTGATTGAGGGTCCTTTGCTGAGAAATGGGTGGGACGGGTTCCTTGACTCAAGTTGCTTCTCTGCTTTTCTAGTCCAGATTTTAAAAGGGTGAGATTCCTTAGAAAGGCAAGGGGTTTATTATTCCTGAGAGCTAAAACTCTAGCCCTAATTGCTCTCCTGCCCTTGTTAAGAAATGCAAGACATGTGTTGACAGTAAGACGAAATCTAAATGATGGGGTTTGGGCGCATGCCTGGGAGCCTTTAGCCAGTGGGAGGGAGACCAATGGAAGACATAGTGTTCCCTGTGGGTAACACAGACGAAGAAAGCTGCCCATGGAGTGCCAAGGGACCGTTCTTGATTTCTTGGCAGCAAGCAGAAGGGGCTTTTGTGCAGGGCAGGAACAGCCTGCCAGTCAACTATATTTATGGAGCACCTGCTGTGTGGAACTTGAAAAGGAGGAGGAGATGGGCTTTGTCCTCAAGAAGCTTGTGACCAAAGGGAAAAGAAAATTCCCCGTCTACTGTAAACCCATTAACATTCACAACTACCTTTGAAATGGAAGAGAAACGGATGACATATAGGGCCTGGGGACCAGCCTTGTTATTCAAATTGTGGGTTGTGGACTAACAGCACCTAGAGCCTGTTAGAAATGCAGAATCTTGAACCTGGCTTTGACCCTAGGATTCAGAATCTGCAGCTGGATCAGATCTCTCGGTGATTCCCATGCACACAATGGTTACGGCTGCTCTAGAAGAACTGTGAAAGTAGTGAGTCTTGAATGTCATAAGAAAGTACAGTGACCTGGTTCAGTGATTAAATTGATACTGAATGGCGGTTCATTTATCTGTGAGTTCCTTATACACAGGAATCTTCTCTCTTCTTGGCCATTTTTATAACCCCCTTGCCCTTGCTAAGTTAGTTCATAATTGGAGGTCAATGAACTCTAGTTGCATGGATGGTCCTGGGTACTCACTAGCCAGTGGGGCACCATGGACATTGCTGTTAATGAATGACTGTTATAGAGGCAGCCAATGAATTTGGGGAACATGCAAATGGTTTTTAGTGGCAAACATTGCAAAACCTAAGACAAAAAAAAAAAGGGTGCATTATCCATCCCTTCAAGGTAAACAGGAGCACCCTAAGTTCCTGAGACTTAGCAGTAACAGTTCAGTTTTCCTTCCAAGTCAAGAGTGGCTAGGTCTTTGCCACTCCTGATTCCCCATCTCTCCAGGTTAAGCTGAATTCTTTATTTCAAATGCTAAGAGCTCTTATCCTTTCTAGCCCACCATGACTGATGATTGATTGGCCTTGTATGACCTATAATGCATATAAATGTCACCAAAACCAATGACTATTTCCACTTTAAAGAAGGGTTGGAGGGTCCTACCACCTCTGTCCAGTCCCCAGATGCTTCCTCAGCCCCTACCCCAATTCCAAACCTGTTCTAACACCCATACAGCCCATGGACCTGGAGATAAGACAGATCTATAGCAGGTGGCACATGCAGAAAGACATGGGTGTCTTTTACACAGGTGCGTGTGAGTAAGGATTAGGATAATCATGATGATAACCATGAAGTGATAAAGCATATTTGATGTTTTTCATGTTCCCTGCCCCTGTTAACTCATTCATTCCTGCCAACCACCCTTGAGATAGGTTCTGCTGCTATTTCCATTTCATAGATGAGGAAATTGGGGCACACCTCACTCATACAGATAGGGAAACATCCTATGAGGCTATGTTCTTAAGAATAAGACTATCAACTCATTAGGGAAAATGAAGTAATTAGTCATTTCTTCTGCCTCTGTTAAAATGAGTGGCTAAGAAGGGAAGTGCAGGGCACAGGCTCTCAGTCAGGCTGACCCTGGGCGGGGCTTGGCTTCATCCTTCCTGTACTGTGGGGTCTTTCAGGACCTCAGTTTTCATCTGTAAAATGGGGATAATGATAGTCCTAACTTCCTAGAGTTAAAAAATTATAAGAACCACCTGGGCACGGTAGCTCATGCCTGTAATCCCAGTGGCTTTGGAGGCTGAGGAAGAAAGATAGAGAGTTCAAAGCCAGCCAAGAGCAAGGAGCTAAGTAACTCAGTGAGACCCTGTCTCTAAATAAAATCCAAAATAGGACTGGGGATGTGGCTTAGTGGTTGAGTGCCCCTGAGTTTAATCCCTGGAACCAATAAAAGAATTATAAGAATTAATATAATATATGTCCTGCCTCTAGCTGATGCCAACAAGTTGTTAACTTTTTATTCCTTCACTGGCTATAAAGGAATAAGATTCTGTGGTTTTTGAAAAGAAAAAGTCTGCCTACTTAGCAGTCAGACATACATTTGCCAGTTTCCATTCCTTGCAACCATCCTACAAATGTCTTACCATTAATATCCTATGTTTCCAAGTTTGGATTATCTGTTGACTATTAATGACCAACATTCTGTAGATTTGGAGGAAGTTGAATTAAACCCTTTAGATTCTCATTTTGATTTGATTTTTGGCCTAGTACATAGATCATGGCTCCTATATATGTAATAGAAATGGATAGAAATGAGGAATTTATATTCAGGGCATTTACAATTTCTGTGTCTATGATGATTCTAATTTATTTGGTTAGAATTCACCCTTGGTCTACTTGGATTTTAAGCAACCCTAGCTGCCCTTTCAAAATGGGCCTTTTCTATATAGATTCTATGAAAGCATGGCCAACTTGATAGTTCACACACAACCAACAGAGAAGCCCTCCTTAATTCTTTTTTTTTTTTAAATCAATTTGCTATACACTTAAGTGTTTTCAGAAATAAAATGAGATACCAGGGAGTTAGAAAAGGAAGGAAACATTTTTGTTTAATTGGAGATCAAAAGAGACATAAATAGGCTGAGACTCCTGGAAAATAATTAAATTATAGTCAAGAAATAGTATATTGTAGTCTGGGCCAGAATTCCAAGAGACTAAGGCAGAATGCAATGGAATCATTAGTTCAGAGAGCCTTGAAAGAGGTACCATAAAGACAAAGATTGCCGAAGGACAGCAATGAAAATAGCTACTGCTGTTAATGACAAAGCTCTTTCTACCTGCCATAGCTGTGCTATGCATTTTGTGTGGGAATGACACCCGTGGGGTCATTTGTTATTATTTCACAGATAAAGAAAATGAGGCTAACAGAGATCATGGAATGGTCTGAGATCATACACCTAGTAAAGCATACAGTCAGGATTCAAACCTAGGTCTGTCTGATTTAGCTGTATGTAGAGAAAAAGCAGAAGGTCCAGTAGGCAAATGAAGAAGAAGGTCGTTTTTTTGTTTTTTTTTTTTTTTTTTTTTCAGGAGAGAAAGGTGAAAAGGTGAACAGAAAAGATGGCTCTAGAATAGAGGAGCCACAGGGCACTACAGAGAGAGAACAAGGAAGTACCCACTGACAATGGCTTGAATGCCAACCTGGAGAGAGTACCTAACCCTGTGTAGGTAATAGACCTTCTCAAGTAGAATAACGGGATGGAACACAGTGGCAGGATAAATAACTTCTGCAGCCATAAAGGGGAAAGAGATCAGGGGCAGGGAACGTTGTCTGTAGAAAGAGCCAGGATGAGGTCCCGGGGCATTGTGCGACAGTGGCTCAGTCCAGAAGATAATGTGTCAAAGAAACCGGCTTCTCGCTCTCAGTATTCTGATATCTATCCATGTGCTTCAACAACTTGCCCAAAGCCAAGCTGTCAATATTAGATTTCCATTTCTGCACTCAGATCTCTGAAAATAAAATGTTTAGACTGAGGGTTTCATCTTCTGGTTGAGGATGACATTATGATATTTTCCATGATGTGGTGAAGAAGTGAGAGCCTATCTGTGATACCATCTCAGGGACACTTGTGTTTTCACTCTGTCTGTGAATTACATCACACCCTGCTGCATTATCGTCTGCCAGCCTGTATGTGGTCCCCATCTGCTTTGGTTATATACTCTTTTTCACTCATTAGTAAATAATAATACACTTACATGTGGTCATATGAATATTCAAAAAGAGTCTTTTTTTAACAAACCAACAAATTGCAGTTTGTACCAGGCACAAAATATTGGTGATGATAAAAGGTATTGTTGCAACTCAGCAGCTTGTATCCTCTGTCCTTAGTTCCTGGTACAATACAATCCATTCATTTTTCTATGCTTATTTAACCAGCCAGACTAGACTAAAACAGGGTACTCACCCTACACACAGTGATGACTCTTTGGCCAAACTGTTCATTGTGGGGTAACATTCTGCCTCCTTAGAGTACTTGTCCAAAAAAAAAAAAAAAAAAAAAAAAAAAAGAATGTGAAAAATCTCAGACACTGACAAAAATATAGCTCCTCGGTATCCCACAAGGTGCCTATAGTGCAAAACCTTTTCTGTCTTTATGTTTTATTTAATGATCAAATGGAAAAATTGTTTTAAAGGAAATCACCTTCACTAACTGCCTCTTTCTGTCCTGGAGTTGAAGCAGCTGTTTCACTCACTAATTCCTAGTTCTGGGCATCTGCAGGCATTAGGAAGGGGAAATTTCATGCTCTTTGGCCATGGGTATGCTATTAACTACCCAGAAATCATACATTCTTTAATAGAAGTTTCTTTCACAGACTTTGTAGCCAGATTGCTCTATGATATTGCATAGCCAAAGCCAGGTTGTGAAACCTCGAAACCAGAGCTTTGAACATTTTGGAAAAGTGTAGGTAGAAATCTACTCCAGGTATGTGCAGTTCCAGAAAGAACTGTGAGAGGTTGGTTCTGTTTCCCAGTGAACAGTGGCTTGTTTTGTAATAAAACAAAAAGCTACAAAGCCAGAGGACTTTGGTCTCATCATCTTTCAGAAAGTGTCTCTCACGCAGGTAGGACAATGTTAGAGAGACTTTGGTGCCCTTCATCTCTGGAGAAAGGGGGTCTCTTTCTGTACCAATCTCACCTTAGACTCTAGGGATGTGCCTGCCCTACTCACTGGGGCTCATTTCATTCTCATGACAGCCCTATGCATATAATGAGTGCCATGGCCTTTTTTGCTGAGTGGGAAATAGGTTTATTACCATTAAATACCCTGTCTATGGCTGCCTGAAAGGGCAACCAAGTGGCAGGATACCTGGCTCCCTGTTTTACCTGTGCTCTTTCTATCACTCCTCTATTCCACCTCCTGGAAATCTACATAATACCATTTAGATCTCTTACCTTATGCCTCACCCCCCAAAGCAGTGCATCATGGGTCTCTTGATGCCACAGGATGGTCCTTGGTCAGCATACACAGGTTGGACGGCATTCTGGAGTAGAGAGCATCCTGGGAACATGGGAAGCAGCTTTTCTTTTTGAGAAGTGAGTCTAATGTTTCCATTACTCTTTTTTATTTGTAGAAAATGAAGTGGTGGCCCCCGCTCCGCCACCTGAAGGTGAGTGAAACCTGCCTCTTGTATTTGGGCTTCATATACAGAACGTCCATCCCAGCATGGTTTGGCTTCCACTGATGCCATGAGCTTTAACCTAATTCCTACCAAGACCTTGGACAATTGTGATATGTTGGTAACCAAAATAATCCATCGTGTTTATATAACTCTTTCATATTAATCTGATTTGAATGACATTTCATATGTATTATGGGAGTGGTTATTTTAAATTCCCTCAAGTAATGCACAAATTATTGCTATGCTCAAGTCTGATATTGGTGGAGGCTGAAGGATTTATGTGATTTCCCCCCATAATAGTGAAAAAGTCAAACAAAGCTTACCTTTTTTTTCTTGTGAGAGTGGAGAGTAGATCCATCTGAACCTGAAAGATCCTGACTTGAACTATGTCACCATTGGGCACTTCCAGAAAGTCCCCAGAGGAGTTTCCAGAAAGCTTTGGGGAGCTTCGAGGTTCAACATCAGGACCAATTTATTGAATTCTTAGTATTCCATTGTCCACCAGGTAGCAACAAGAAAACAATGAACAAAGAGAGCCAGAGAAATCCTTGGCAAGTCAGCACAGTGCCCAGCAACATAACACATGGAGCCAGTTTTTACACATGCATGGACCAAAGGAAGAGAACAGAGTTGGAAGAATGACAAGCCCAAGTAGACAGTTCAACCCCCAACACGGCCCTTCTGAGTGATTCGTCTGTCTGCCTTTGCCTAATAGCCCCCAAGATGGAAGCAACAGAAATCATGTGCCTTTCCCATGAAAACACCAAAATGCTCTTTCTTGTTACTCTTCCTCCCTAAAGAGGATGAGAAAGTGGCAATTATTCGCTGGGTATTTGCCATGTGCACAGCCCTAGAGGGTGCTCTAACCCTTGAGAAGGACGCAGAGCTATCTATCAAATGCTTACTGATAACTAGGGGCAAACATACTGTACCAGATATGTGTGGAGCTTCAAATAAGAAACATTATCCTATATTGTTTGTTTGCAGCCAAGTAAAAAGTAAAATATAACCCTGAGAACGACCACTACATTACAGTGTTAGGCAATGCTACAAGAAACTCCTAGGGTATTTGGGGATTAAACCTGGATTACTTGAATTGACAATATGGTATGAAGTCGGAGAGGAGGTCTCTGTAGACTGGGTCAACCCAGGTGAAAGCAAGAGATGAATGAGGCCTCAGTTTCTGGTCGTTTTGCATGGAAATTTGCGAGGGGATTATGAAGCTTTTCCATCCTGGAGACATCCTTTTTTTTTTTTTTTTTTTTTTTTTTTAGAGCGCAGTTTTAGAAATCTAGCAGCTCACAGAAACCTCTTTGTCCAGCTAAGAATACTAGATTCACACACTGAAATTTAAATAGTGTAGAAGAGTATTCCTGTGTCCAAATGAATGAAATGGACTCAGAGTCATATCAGTTCAAGACAGGGCAAGCTCAGATTTAGTTTCTAGTAGATCTTGATATTAAAATTGGTATAGAAGTGTGACATGCTTCTTAGGATCTTCTCCCTTGATATGTTTTCTTGCACATACAGATTTATTTTTGCCAGCATTGGGGACACTGAGAACCTACTGATCATTACAGATAAACTTTTCCCCTCTGTTCTTCAGATCAGATGCTGTCACTGGGTCACTATAAAGTTCCTCTTATTATGCCACATTTCATATTCATTACACAACATTGACCTCCTAAAGCTGCAAGTTTTCCTCTCAAACTCTGATAAAGTTGTCCTTCATAGTTAACTGCGATTTGGATCTGTAATTCAAAGAGAAAGAATGCATGCTTGAAACAGTTACTTTCTTTCACATACTGTTCATCAGATTAGATACCATTTGTAGGTGTCTAAACTAGGATGATTCTGAACAGAAAAAAAATGCAAACTAGATGATCTTGACTGATAAAATTTTTTAAAAATATTTTTTAGATGTTGATGGACCTTTATTTTATTCATTTATTTTTTATGTGGTGCTGAGAATCGAACCCAGTGCCTCACACATGCTAGGCAGGTACTCTACCACTGAGCCACAACCCCAGCCCCTTGACTGATAAAATTTGATGCCACTTCTTTTATTGCCACTAAACCCAATCCAGAAGATTCATATGTACACCAAAACATTTTCTTTGACACTACATACATCATAATTGCATATTTTGTCTTACATACAAAAGTCTACATGATGGGAACACTTTATATGGTTCAAACTTCTTTAAAAAGTCAGTCATTTGTTGGGATTTAAAATGAAGTAATCCACACGTTATACTCAGTTCTACTCCGGTGTGTTGTATAACATGGTTCCACTATAACTAAATAGTGTGTGTGTGTGGAGGGGGACAGTAGCGGTGATTGAACCCAGGGGCACTTTACAACTTAGCTATATCCCCAGTCATTTTTTTATTTTTTATTTTGGAACAAGATCTTGCTACGTTGCCCAGTCTGGCCTCGAACATGCAATCCTCCTGCCTCAGCCTCTTGAGTAGCTGGGATTACAAGTGTGCACCACTATACCTGACTAGCTGAGTGTATTTTAACAAAATGTGTATTGCCTGTTTTAATGCATACTTTAAAGAAAGATCACATTTATTAATCATTTTTATTAAAGTTTATTGTGACTCTAAATTATAATTCCCAAATTAATAATTCATGTACAGCATAACGAGTATGTAGCACCACTAATGTCGCCGTTTATTTCCTCCCTCCCCACTCCACTCCATCGCTCATCACACAATAAAATGCTTTGAGACACTTTAAAAAATGTGCTTGTACTTTCCATACAGAACCAAATAAAGAGAAGGAGGCAGGAACTACACCAGCAAAAGGTGAGTTGGAGGCAGGGAGAGTGAGACTGAATTCAACAAAATTAGAAGCAGGAAGAGGTCAGTATAACAACTGTCATGGTGAATTTCTCTGCATTGGCTTTCATCAGCGTGGTTTAGAGTTCTTTGGCATCATATCTGCAAGATCCAAGATAAATGGTGCCTTGCTACCTTTCCATTACACAATTTCTCAAGGAAAAACAACAATGATAAAAATATCACAAGCGCTTGTTGAGATGCCAGCACATTAACTGGCAGCTTCCAAGTTCCACTGTGCATGCGAAGGAAAAGAGATGTTTGATTTGGCGATTATAGCAATTGGAAAAATTATCTGAAATACTCAGATTTTTTAAAAAATTGAATGTTCTCATGTTATTATGTGAACTATTCCAAGTTACCCTAGTAATTTTGAAGGCTAGCACCTTAGTTTGTAACTCTTGAGTACATATTCATGTAGATCTATATAATGACTTACAGAAATCAACAATACAACCTTAAACAAATAACAATTTGCTCATTTGCTCCTTATTGAATTGAAAAACTCACTTATTCCTGCAATATTTTTCTATTTTTGCATTTTATGAATATAATCTACTTTTAGAAAACAAATAATTTTTATCATGTACTTCTATGACTCCATGACATACTAATTCCTTTGTCTCACCTTGGGTGAAGTTATTATTATTACTGATGATCTGTCTTAAATTAAAGAGCATTAATTTCCATAGAGGAATGTTTTCTTGGAAGTAGATTTGACAAATTTGCTTTATATGTCTGTATCATTGTTTTTATATGTCAACCCTTTATTTGTGTAATGAATTATATAGTTTAAATTTTCAAAAATTAATTATTTCCTGACTGTAATAAGAATAATCTCTTTTTCCTGGACCCTGCTCAAAGGCTTGTTAGGTATCTCTTGGTTATTAGTATGTGATATTTCATTACCTAATTCCTATGATATTGTTATATTCTATACATTAGTAAAACAATTTTTTTATTTCTTTCAGTACACTGGATCGCTTTAAAGCTAACTTGAATTTACAGTTTCAAAAATGAACACATAATGTTAGTATGCTCACTTTGTCCTTGACCTTCAGTGGCTCCCATGGATAGTAACATGAATACTAATTCTGGCCACGTGGACCACAGTTTGAAGGTTATTTTCTTATGGAATGCAGACAGTGCAAACCCCTAGAAATCTTTCCATGAGATGGGTTCAAGGAGGTTTGGATATCCTGGCTGAAGTTACTGTAACATTATTCTCAACAAGGCCCATGGAATACACCTCTGCTTCCAAATTTGGAAAGGTGTTTGGACCAGGCTAGAAAGCTCAACCAACACAGCAGATGATGTAATCCCAGAGGGCAAGCTGTCAAGGTTTAGACAAAGCCCATGCCTGACTCTTCTTCTGAAAAAGTCACCATATTACATTTGTATGCTTACATCAGCTTTCTCTAAGTGAAAAGTAAACAACCTAACAACAAGAGAAAGCTTTTTTTTTTTTTTTTTTTTTTTTTTTTTTTTGTACTGGGGATTGAACTCAGGGGTACTCGACCACTAGACCACATCCCCAGCCTTTTTTTTTTGTATTTTATTAGAGACAAGGTCTCACTGAGTTGCTAAGTGCCTCGCCATTGCTGAGGCTGGCTTTGAACCCGCGATCCTCCTGCCTCAGCCTCCCAAGTGCTGGGATCACAGGCGTGAGACACCACGCCCGGTTTAAGAGAAAGCTCTTTTCTTTATAGTGAATTTAATATGATGAAATGACAAGGGCATCCTGAAATTAGTAGCATTTTTCTTACATTTGCAGAAGAAAAGCAAGGCTGTGGTCACACACAGTCAAAAGTTCATAAACTTCCTTGTATAGAGAGTTGCCCTACATACCTGGCAAGCAAATTAATTTAGGATAGAAAGTGACATCCCTAAACAAAAAAGGTAGGTAAACAGAGGGTTATTTCCCCTGCCCCTAAATATCAGTCCTCTTCAGCTATCACCCACTTTCATCAAGGACAGAGAAATTTCAAAGAAAATACTTAAGCAAAAAGCGAATGCAATAATTGTTGCTCATGTACATCCTCAGGTGAGAAGGAAGCCCCATGTGGGCTACATGGGATTGACAGGGGTACAACTCCACTTTTCTCCTGGATTAACTAGAATGTCCTCCCCTGCTCTTTCTTCCTCCTCCTACTCTTACTCCACCTACTTAAAAAAATTTTTTTTTTAAAACTATCCAGCTCTGGTTTCACTCCTTTGTACAGCTTGCCTCTAACCATTCTGGCTCATTCCCATCTTCTTTCTTCTTTCTGATTTCTCTTGGACCTGTTGCCTCTGTCATTCAATCTTTCTCGTCTCTACTAAGTCATGTATTAACGGCTGACTCTTTTCCCCAACAGGCTGTGTGCTTTTTGATGGCCAGGCACTGTGTCTTAACACCTCTTTGGTTCCCTCATCTGATTCCTTCCAGCATCTGGCACAGAGTTGCAGATGAGAATTGCCCATCACATATTTGTATAATTTAACCAACAGGTGACTTTCCACGTTAGTTTATATGCTGACCAGATCAACAATGGTAACCTGGATAGATTTTTATGTCCATTCAACGTGTTTGCTGGAAGGATAAACATTCTCTGAATATTCCTCATCAATGAACAGATGAATGACTTCTGTTGTAAAACCACTTGCTTAAAGCTACTGAAAATGGTCACACCTGGATATTAGTTCATTTTTAGCACATTATTTCTTTAACTGAAGCCCATCCAAAGAATAGTTCCAAGGTGATCACTATTAAGAATATTTTGCATAGTAATGCAATCTTAATATCTTTCCCAGATTGATTGAATTGTTCTGAGAAAAGCTTGGAAATGTTCTGGAAAATTTTGTTTTTTCTTTGTAGCCATGGAGAGTTGTTTCATTCTGATATCGATCTTATAAGTAGTGTTTGTGGTTAGATTTTCTAACTTCTTCAAACTTTCAGAGAGTCTCTCTCTGGGAAACAGATGATTTGCCAGGAAAATGATTTTATTATTGCTGATTTGTTTATTTCCCTCTGGACTTATCTATCCAGCTATTCTGTTCCATTAGTACTGACCACTTTGACCTGAATTCCCAGCAAAGTCTCCTGTAATTGAAGAAATAGAGATGGCAATAAAGAAATGAGTTTAAGCAAAAAGCACTATCAGAAATTAAATGTGCAAATCCCTTTCAGAATGGTCAAACCAGGAGACGATGTCCTTACTTTAAAAATGCTGCTATGACTTAGAATTCTTCTAATTACAGATGGCAAATCAATGGGATGCTAAAAGTATGGATTATTTTCTATATCCTCAGTGGGTTCAAAGACCTGCCTTTTATTTTAGCATTCACTTATTCAGCAAGTATTTGCTGACCATCAGGGATGCATGTGGGCGCAAGGTCCTGCCCTCCTGGAGCCAACTTTTGCTTTAAGATGAAAAACAAGCATCAATAGAGGATGGTAGGTTTCAGTTTTAGAAGCAGACAAAAGTCACAGAGAGCCTTGTGTAGAGAATAGTATGCATGGTCAAGTGGGGTCATTTCCTTCTTTCTTTCTTTTTTCTTTTTATTTTGTTGACCAGCATCAACATCCTTTGTGTGAACACAGGGTAACGAGAGAGTAGATCTTTTCTATGCTTGGAACCAAATGCAGAAACAGTATTAGAATCAGAGATTACTTTGAAGATCGGGACACGTTTCAATGACTACATTCTGGCATTTTTAAAAAATTTTATTTTTATATCTTATTAGCCTCAAGTCTATATATCTTGGTAAGCCTGGCTGAGATAATTACTGCCTTTTCTGTTTGTTTTCCTTCTAGAAAATAACTCTTTTCAGTAATCACTGCAAAGGAAATAAAACTTATTTTCTTTTCCCAGGCATTAACATTACCACATAATCTATCATGAATGAACCTTGTGCATATTAAATATCTCACATAAACTGAGATGAAGAGTCTTCCTTTTGGCTTTGAAGTGATTGCCAGATGACAAAGTGAATCAGCAGAAATTCCAATTTTTTTTCCTTAATTAGGCAATTTTTTTAAATTAAAAGAATGATTAAAATTGTTTTTCTTCATTTAGATCCTGTTACATTTGCTATAACATTATCCTGGTGCTTTTGACTAGCATATTAAAACCTTTCTGTGCAACTTACCTTTAGGTGTCAACCATCAACTACTAAAATATCTCTCTGCATTTTCTATGTATTCTAACTCCATTATTTATTAGTAAAAAAACTTTGTTAAAAATTAATATCATTGTACTTTTAAATTCTAGGACATAGCCATTATAAGATGCAGCATTGATTTGATAGCTATGAGGAAGAAAGAAACCATTAAATGTACATATTATTGTAAGATAAATCCTGATTTCATAAGCATCCAAGTATGAAGCCATGCATCTTCTCATTAAGAAAATGTAATAGAGTAATCAAATGCCTCAAAACATGATAAATTAATGTTAGCCATGGTTGTTATCTTTCATACTTTGTTGTTGTTATTTTGGTCATCTACACCAATATTTACTACAACTAATTACCCTGCTTAAGGAATTCATGAATTTGTCTAAATCAAACAAGTTACTGAATCAACATCTAACTGATGTTATGAGCCACATATACTTTAACTTTGTGTGCTTTTACTCTTATCATAAAAAACAACTGTATCAAGTTTATAGTACTTAAAAATTTTAATTGAACCAGACAATTAAAATCAACCATAGGTAGAAGTTATGTATTCCCAAGAAAATGAAAAGTTACAAGAAGGTGCACATTCTACTCCCTCCGGAGCCCCCGCCCTCCAGCCCCAAGACTCATTACAGAGTGAAATCCCAGGCCTGTAACAGGAAGCTGAGTTCTTTCTCCAATCTCCAGGAGTTCTTCCCTGGAAACTTCAGTTGTTTAAAAAAATCATCTCTTTGGTTTTACAAATTGTATTTTCCCATGATCTAAATACGAGTAAAAGTCTGCTTTGGTGACTTTGTCCTCTACGTAGCTAGAGGAAACAGCAGGCTGCTCTCAGGTTGTGATCTTTCTTCATGTCATAGTCCAGCAAGTCCAGAATGGATGTCTAGATTTTTGTTATCATTCTAGTCATTTTTAAAGAGAGAAAAGGAAATATGACTTACATATTTTATTTTCTGGTCTTGTTTGTTTTTAGTAACATGCTGTGTCTTTCATATTCTATGTGTTGAATTGCATGCAACCTGGAAGATTTGGATGTTCTGTTTCCCTCCCACTGATAGAGCCTGGCTTCTGTCTCACCCAATTCAGCCAAATTTTCACGGGGAACTTTTCAGGAATCTAAGATCAGAATCAGAGCATCCTAACCCCATTTTTTTTTTTTTTTTCAGTTGAAAAGCATGTCAGGACCAAAGATGTTTCAAAAAATATCTCGTACTTATGTATATTATTAGGAAATCTATGTGTGATGAATTAAATATTGCCAACCAAGACACCACTGCTGTGTGGAGGATGTGTTGTGTCATCTAGAGAAAGCATATTTTATAGCCCCCTGAAGCACTGCTTTAATATGTGTTCCTTAATGATCGAAAATAACTGTGCATGTCCCCCAAATAGTCTTTGTACTTAGTGGACATTGACACAATCACCCATCAAACTTTGGGTTAAAAACCAGGTTATCTTTCTTCATTTTAGCTTTATTAATCAATTTCAATTTTCTTAATCATTTTGCATCTAAACAATGAATTCAATGTTTTATTATACATTGTGCAGAAACAAAAACAACCAACCACAAAACCTATATAAATTGTTCATTGGACTCAAAATGATTCTCATTTTTAGTTTATATACAATAAAAGGAAGCTCTTTTCTAGAATTTGGTTGAATTTTACATTTTATTAGCTTAGAGTCTCTCTCTGTGTTTGTACATATATTTCTTTTTCTTTTCTTTTTTTTTCCATTAAGCCTGATTGGGACAGTTTGTATTTTCCTTCCAGCAAAACAACTGTTTTTGATAACCACTCAAGAAAAATAAAAACTTAATAGCAAGCATTCTCCCATCGAGTCACATCCCCAGCCTTGGATTTGGCTGAATTTTTTTTTTTTTTTTTTTTTTTTTTTTTGTGGTACCAGGGATTGAACTCAGGGGCACTCGACCACTGGGTCACATCCCCAGCCCTTTTTTTTTTTTTTTTTTGTATTTTATTTAGAGACAGGGTCTCACTGAGTTACTAAGTGCCTCACCATTGCTGAGGCTGGCTTTGAACTCGCGATCCTCCTGCCTCAGCCTCCCAAAGTGCTGGGATTACAGGCGTGCGCCACCGCGCCCGGCTTTGGCTGAATTTTAAACTTCATGTTCATTCATTTCTACCTTGCTTTAAATCAAGATTCTTTCAATATTTCAGTGACTAAATGGCTTTGAGTAGGTGACAAGAAGAGAGTACTGAATGCTATATTAAATCTCTGGTAAGCAATATTACAGAAAAATTGCAAGGTATTTTATTTTTATAGAAAATTTTAATTATCTAACAATCTTTCTGAAATACAGTGTTCTCCCGACACATCACAAGTACCTATACTTCCAAAAATACATAATTTTATAGAATGCAAGTGAACATTTCAGGAGAAAAGAAATGGAAAGTGAACTGAGTTTGGAAGTGCTAATTACCATATCATTCTTGTCCCCAAGTCCACTCCTGGTGCTCATTAGCACGCTGGAGGCTTGGCGATGTCCTTCAGTAAACACATACACAGACACACACACTCCACAAATACACAAGTTTTTAACTTTAGCCTGGCATTTTCCAAGCTTCTTTGACCACTGAAAGCTTCCACTGAAGAATCCCAAATCCTGTGAGTTCTCAATGAATTCCCTCTTGGGTTCTGAGGCAATATAAGTAGGGGGTCTTTATATACTATATTATGTTACTTTGTTAAAAGTAATAAGAGATATTCCTGGTTGAAGGTTTTGGGTAAGACTTTTCAGACTGCTAAATAAAACTTGTAGTAAATATTCTAATAGATTATAAAAAGATATGCTGTTTTTTCTTGTTATTCCCAAGAATTTTTACACATACTTTTTAATTAATAGTCCTGTGCGTGTATTTTCTGTATCTTGGTTTATATACTCATATGTTTGTATTTTGAAATTCAAAATTATTCTAGTATTTTTAGTGTGAAATGGTTATTTATACAATCATGGGTCTTTGTGCTTTGGAAAGGAAGGGACAGAGTGGGATAAATGCCTCTTCACACATCTAAAATGTGAACCTTGTTGTTCAGATATTCAGTGCCTCTGCACATAAACACTATAAGACATATTTTGAATTTTTATAAATGTGCATGGGCAAATATTAAGAAATAACACAGCAGTGACAGATACCAATATAATTTGGGGTAAAAGGCTTATAAAGTTCCTAAAATAATTAGTAGTAAATTTAATAAGATAAATCAATTTATAGTAATTAATTGTGATTTTTGTTCCCTAAATACAGAAGGGGGATTATAGGATTTTCTGTCTGGAATTGAGTTCTCAAATAGTACCTATAGGCTTTTATGTTGGTATCCAAATGCACGTGACATGTGAATAATGTCTGTTGTTGACTTTAGTTACAAAATAAGAACTCAAAAATCACCTTCAATGTTGATTTCACCAAGGTTTGATTTTTTTTTAAGTATCAATTTTTCCTTAAACAACAGTCACATAAAGCTCTATGTTGTTTACATAAAGTTCCACTTTTTAATCTATGTTTTCATTTGGGTTACCTTACTTTCTCATCCTTTATTCCCTTTTCTTTTCTTCCTTTTTTTTCTCCTTTTCTTTTTGCCTGAAATGCCCAAGTTTAACCTTTCAGGTACCTAGTCATCTAGGGCTTAGTCCGTGGTTGAAAATGTTTTGTGTAGTTTCTCCTCTTCTTTTTCAGATTTCTCTTTTCTCAGGTGACTTGGAATGAAGTCCTTTGCTCCTTGACTTTTTACTCCTGTTTCTTGTTTCAGAGGAAGAGGAAGCCTCCCCACCTAGTGCCTTGCCTCCAGGTTAGGAAAATTCCTGTCCCTTCCCTGCTTCCTATCTTATTAATTGACAGTAAAGGAAAAGCCAAGGTGGGGCGCCTGGCTGAGTTAGTGTACCAAGAGGGAAAGCCTGGCTTTAAAGGCAGATTTGTGTTTGTTTTATGGGAAAAAAAAAATTTTAAAGGAGGCTTTCTTGGTAAAAATAAAGATAATTAAGATTAATAGATTTTGAATATAAATTTTAGGGGCAAAAATCTTTGTCTTCCTTTTACACTTTCAGATCTTTTACCCTGATTTTTAAATTGAGATATTTTGGATTTTTAAATTTTATTATTGTTTTTAAAGAAGATATAGATGTTTATAGATGCTTTCATGGCTGGAACTCTACCAATTTTCCATCCAAGCCAAATTCTAGTTTTTCTTGCCCTGTCACCAAAAGAGACAGGGTGTCAGGGAGTCCCAGAAGGTTGATGTCAGCCCTCCATGTCTATCCTTCCCTTTACCCCTTTGCATCCTCCAAATCACACTTTCCTTTCAGGTTTGGGTAGTCGGGCCCTGGAGAGAAAAGATTCAGGTGAGCACCCGGCCGGACAAGGCTTCCTGACCCCATCCTAATACAGTCACTAATGACCTTGTTACTTGATGCTGTCTTGATTCTAATCCTTGTTTTATTCAGTTCAGAGGCTTTACAGCAACTTTCATTACTTTCCTTCTTATGAGAAAACTAACATATTGGGAAACAATTAATTTTTCGTGATATATACGCAGACACACATTCAAGAATCTAGCCACATGTCCCACCAGTTAGTTTGTTTCATCATTTTTAACATTTAATGAACACACAGAATTCAATCTCCATTCCTGGGATTTGCTGAAGTTATAATAATTTGCATTTGTCTAGAACATTGTATTTAAAATACAGATGACAGAAACACCTTCAAAAAACATCCTGCCGGCTATCGCTACTACAGTTTTGTACCATTATTTGGTCATTCATTTATTTGACAAATTTGTGTTGTGGGCTTAAATATGATCCTAGCATGGGCCTCTTATGGGCCAGCCAATCTTACAGGCACCTCACATACAGAAGTGAACGAAACAACAAAAATTCTTGTCCTCATGTTCTAAGCATGAATGGTCACTATTCACTGTCACTATTAACATCATAGACACACAAATCATACAATTTTAACATTAACTTGGGTTTTCAAAGATATTTAATCATGTGACTACTTTGTTTAACTTCACTGTGAAAATGATGGAGTCCTGTAGCTAGATGTACCTAGCAGTGAGCATGACTGATATGTGAAGACTAAACTGATTAAACGTGAACTTTCTTTTCAAGAAGAGTTAACAAGTAGAGTTGGTGACCCATGCATTTTTTTCCAGTTACTAAAAGACTGAAACTGAACTTCTCTGCATTCAGCTCAGAGACAGAGGAAGTGTCTACAATCCTCTCTTCTATCCTCCTTGTTGAAGTTGATTACAGATTAATACCAACCAAGCACCTGAGTGCAAACTGGAAAATGCAAACTAAACTTTGTTTCCAGCCTGTCTCTCTTCATGGGAAAGCCTCAGTTTTTGTTTTGTTTTTCTTTCTTTCTTTTATTATTTTCCTCCTCCTTGCAGGATAATTCTACTACTCTTTAAATTAATACCTGCAGGTCATGATCCTGTTATCTACTTGTCAAACTATTGCCACATCTATACAACCCGAATAGAATTGTCCGATGACACAATAACAGGGAATCTAGAAATACCAGGCCGGGCTTGACTATCTCAGCTTTGTTAGCCAGTTTACCCTTAAACTGATGCTTCTCTCTAATCTTTTCCAGTTCTGTTGGACAGATGTGGCCTACTAGTCAGTCACCTGGAAAAACACTGAGCCTGCTGTTTGAATAGTTCCCTACCATTGTTTATCTGTTAGGAGACAGACAGGATGGGGAAGCAAAGTCAGAGTTAACAATTTATTGGAAAAGTTTCACTATTTCCAGGAATAGAAAAGGTTCCTTTGTCCCTGCCATGGAAGAGACATCTTAAGAATGGTAATGTGTCCCTCTCTAGTGATGGTTGCTGGGGGCACAAAGAAAGATGCTATGTTTGTCCATGTTCATTAGACAAGGAAAAGCATCAGTGTTGATGAGAACAGCAAACCCAGGTAAGTCTGCTTAACAAGAACCTGACCTCAAAGTGATCCTTTTCCTTCTTTCCTCCCTCTAGAATGGTCTCTTGGCGAATCACCTGCTGGTGGAGAGGAACAAGACAAGCAGAATGCCAATAACCAGCTGTCTACCCTGTTTGTTGAAAAACCTCAAACAGGAACAGTGAAAGTGGGTGAGTGCCTCTCATTAAATCCCACCCACTTCCGCCCCATTTTTACTGAGATGAAATTCACCATTTGGAAAAGTTGGAATGGAACCACCATTTGACTGAGCTATCCCACTCCTCAGTCTACACCCAAAGGACTTAAAAACAGCATACTAAAGGGACACAGCCACATCCATGTTTATAGCAGCACAATTCACAATAGCTAAACTGTGGAACCAACCTAGATGCCCTTCAGTAGATGAATGGATAAAGAAAATGTAGTATATATTCCCAATGGAATATATTCAGCATTAAAAGAGAATAAAATCATGGCATTTGCAGGTAAGTGAATGGAACTGGAGAAGTAAAGTTAGCCAATCCCAGAAAAACAAATGTGGAATGATTTCTCTGATTTAAGGATGTTGATTCATAATATGCTGTAGGGGGTGGGGTGGGGTGGAGTGGGAGGATTAGATGAACTCTAGATAGAGCAAAGGGGAAAAGGGGAGGAAGGGAAAGGGAGGGGTGCAGGGGTAAGAAAGATGGTGGAATGCAATGGTCATCATTACCCTAAGTACATGTATGAAGACATGAATGGTGTGACTCTACTTTGTGTACAACCAGAGGTATGAAAAATTATGCTCTATAGGTGTAATATGAATTGTAATGCATTCTGTTGTCATATATAACAAATTAAAATTTAAAAAAATATTTCAGTAACTGTTACTACAGTCACAGTGTTGTGCAATCACTCCTTCTATCCAGCCCCAAAACATTTCACCAACCCCAGATCCTGTACCTCATTAAGCAATTACTCCCCTTGTCCCCCTAGGCCTTGTCACTCATCTGCTTTGTCTCTATGTGTTTATCTCTTCTGAGTATTTCATATAAATGGATTCATATAGTAGGTGACTTTTTGTGTCTGCCTTCTTTCACTTAGTAAAACGGTTTTGAGGCCCATCCATTTTGTGGCATGTATCGGTACTTTGTTCTTTTTCATGGCTGAATGATTTCCTATTGTGCATATATATTAACTCCTGCTTTTTTATAACCTAAAAAGATGCACTCATCTTTTGAGTTATTATTATTTCAGTACCCTTTAGCACCTAGGAGTCTATAGCCTGAAACCTGAAGCCTGTTGGCTTGGGTTCAACTTTGAATCTTCTTTTTGCTAGTGGGACAGATCATTTTCCCACTTTATGCCTCAGTTTCCTCATCTGTATAATAACAGGCATGACCTGTGAGGTGCTTTGAATAATACCTGATATAACATAAAGCTCTGACCCAGGGATGGCACAACTTGCACCATAAGATGATTATAAGTCTGCATATGTACTAAATCATAATGCATAATATACCTTAGGGGTGGTTAGTCAAACAGATGGTCCAGCTTTGGAAATATTCATCCACAAATACTAATTACACTTCCTGTTTTAGACACTGTGATGAACACTGACTATAACATGTGAGTACTCAGAGTGTAAAGAGCAGAATAGACAAGAAGAAATAACAGGAAAACCACAAAGGCCATGTGCCATGAAAAAAAATCAACAGGGTCGTTCCTCTAGAAAAGACATTAGAGGTTCAAGAATGTTAACTAACCAGTGTTTATAAGGAGTATATTATGATCAGAACCTAATTTTGATGCTTATCAAAAATTCTGGGGGCTGGGGTTGTGGCTCAGCGGTAGCGCGCTCACCTAGCATGTGCATGGCCTGGGTTCAATCCTCAGCACCATGTAAAAATAAATGCATTGTGTAGAACTAAAGGAAATAAATAAATATTTTTTTTTAAATTCTGCACAGCCGGGCGCGGTGGCGCATGCCTGTAATCCCAGCACTTTGGGAGGCTGAGGCAGGAGGATCGCGAGTTCAAAGCCAGCCTCAGCAATGGCGAGGAACTTAGTAACTCAGTGAGACCCTGTCTCTAAATAAAATACAAAAAAGGGGCTGGGGATGTGACCCAGTGGTCGAGCGCCCCTGAATTCAATCCCCAGTACAAAAAAAAAAAAAAAATTCTGCACATGAACCCATAGCTAACTATATTTCCAAATTCCTTCTTTCAGCTCTAGCATTCAGGACACTGCATGGGAACAAAAATGTTGGCTCCCTTGTGTCCCTGTAAGACACTGAATTGTTGGACTGATGGCAGGGGTAAAGTTTTGATGTCCTTGGGGTCCAGTAGGTCAATACACACAGATAGTCAGTTCAAACAGATGAGTTTCATTTAGTCATATTCCTATAATTCCAGACTTTCTCTCACCTTGCATAATAAAGAGAACATAAAAATTCCATATGTATATATGCTTATATATATATACATATTATATATCCATATGTACATATATGCATATATATTTCTTTTTAAAACTTTTGTATAGGTAGATCCCCATGTAAAAATTCTTTTCTACCATTTTCCCATTGCTCTTTTTCTGCTTCATGAACCTCAAAAGCAAAACAAGTTGAACTATCCTAAGAACCTCAAGGGTACTCATCAAAAACTGGGGCCAATTCATCACAGAATTCTGGAGATGCAAGTCACATCACAGTCTATTCAGCGTAGTCCTGTGTCAACTCCTTCTGGCTGAAAGCAAAACAAATGACAGTTTTAAATCACAGACTGAATCCTTGTACCTTTTCTAGGTGAAAACATCACCTTTATAGCCAAAGTCAAGGCTGAAGATCTTCTTAGAAAACCCACTGTCAAATGGTTCAAAGGCAAATGGATGGACCTGGCCAGCAAAGCGGGGAAGCACCTCCAGTTGAAGGAGACCTTCGAGAGGCAAACTCGGGTATGGCTTTGAACTCCTTCCCGATTCAGGGGTGTGACTAGCTCATTCCTCCTGCTTGGGTAAGAAGTCACTTCAGATTTAGCTTTGAGAGATCTCAGTCCCAGAAAATACTCTGGAGTTACCATTCCCAGCATCTACACTATTGTGACTATCTTGCTGTTCTCTGCAACCTTGGGATGTAATCGAAAGATGATGGCCCTTATTGGCAAGGTAGAACTATAGTTGTTTTAGTCAGCTTTCTTGCTGCTGGGACTAAAACACTCAACCAGAACAATTCTAGAGGAGGAAAAGTTTATTTAAGGGCTCACAGTTTCAGAGGTCTTAGTCCATAGAAGACCGGCTCCATTCCTCGGGGCTTGAGGTAAAGTAGATCATCATGGCAGGAGAGTGTGGTAGAACAAAGCAGAGAGAGAGGTCTCCAACTGTTAGATACAAACATATGCTCCAAAGCCATGTCCCGGATTCCCACTGCCTCCAGCCACACTCTACCACTTCAGTTACCACTCAGTTAATCCCTATCAGGGGACTAATTCTTGGATTGACTTAAGACTCTCACAACCCAATCATTTCTCCTCCAAACCTTCCCGCATCATCTCCCACATGAGCTTTTGGAAAACACCACATCTAAACCATAACAATAGTATATCTGGGTATATTTCATTTACAGATATACACATTTGAGATGCAGATCATCAAGGCCAAAGAGAACTATGCGGGAAATTACAGATGTGAGGTCACCTACAAGGATAAGTTTGACAGCTGTTCATTTGATCTTGAAGTGCACGGTGAGCCTTCTTATCTGGATAAATGTGATTTTTTTATTTTATTTTAATGTGGTGGGAAAGGATGAGGAAGATTGCTAAGTATCTCTGGTCTATGATATCTGTATTCCTTCAAGCTCCCAGATAAGAGATGATGACATTTTTGCTGCTGCTGAGTGGCTGTTTCAATGGCTTGGAGATAAGGTCATATGGTGTGAGGACATAGGATGCCCAGGTGGAAGGGAGAATTTCTTTTATAGGGACTAATGTCAGATATGGACGTTCTCCATTTATACATTCTGTGTATGACCCAGAGTAAATAAAATTGAGGTAAATGTAAAGGTATACATTGAGGTTGGAGAAAACCCCCACTTTCATATGTATACAAAGGGAAAGTCCATTTGGCAGCAAAGATCATAAACTTAAGATGAATCCAAAGTGTGATGTGGCTGCAAAAGACAAATAGAGTGATTTCAAGTGGTGTAGAATTGAGGCTTAGGAAATGATACTTCTTTCTACAACATGCTACCTGTTCCACATTTGGAGTGATGTCATTGGTCATGGGTCCCATAGCTCAACCAGGATCCCTTCTGGAGTACAGTAACCAGGAGGATGAAGAATCTAGAAAGCACACCATATCCAGCTTGAGTGAGTGGGTGAAAGACACCAGGCATAGGTGGCTCACTGCCGAGTGGGGAGAGCTATCACACAAAAGAAGAAAAAGGTCCTTTCTATGTGCTCAGGAAGGATTTAGGCAGATTAGAATCAAACGATGGAAAGTAAAAGGAGGCTAATTTTGTCTTCTCATTAAGATGAAATATTTCATGAAAGGTACATAGACATCCTGGGAAGGTTGTGAGATCCCCATTTGGAGAGATGTCAAGCAGAGGCTGAAAGATTATGGGTTAGGGAACTGCTGAGACTTCTGTATTAAGTGGGAATCTGGTTTGGGGAAGTATTACTGCACTGGGGCCAGACATCTTTGAGAGTCTCCTTGAGGCCTTTTTAAGATTTTGATTTATGATTGCCCCTCCCTGATTTGGTGAATCAAAATCTCCAGGAGGCATGATCAGGAAGCTGACATATTTCTTAAGTTCCTTGTGATTCTAACAGGCAGGCAGGTTGAATGACAACTGGACAAGGTAACCGATAAGGTCCCCTCCACAGGTTCTTCGTGGGGGGTGTAGGGGATGGTCCCTTGGCAGTTCAACCATTCAGGAGGACAGTGTTCCCTGCATCTCTCTTCCATTGATCAATCCCCATGCCTGTAAAGGAACTGAATGCAAATTTTCCTACTTAATGGGTATTTATTATACTGTTTTCTTTCCTTTCAAAGAATCTACCGGGACTACTCCAAACATTGACATCAGATCTGCCTTCAAGAGAAGGTAACTTCAAAAGGGGAATATAGACAGCTTTCGTATAACATGAAGTGGAGGATTTTTCAGAACACACCTCCCTTCTTCCACACTTCATGTGGGAACAATCCTTTTAACCGCAATCGAAAAACACCTATTTAAAAGTTGGTGTTCTATGAAAGTCATGCATTAAATGCTCAATCAAGAAACACTGATGATTTTTTAGAATAATCTTCTAGTGAAGCTTCCACTTCTTGGCGTTTCATAGTTGCCTTAGAAAGATACACTTTCAATCTATTCTTATGTGGCTTCTTCCTTAATTGCATTTGTTTCCACAAAGTGGCCGAATGAGATATTCAAAGAGACACATTTCCTATAGCATCAGTTAAGTAACATGAGAAAACATTTATTTCCATTGCTTTTCATCTAGAAATCACTTACGGACCTACTAAACCATGTGCCTAGAAAACCACAATTGAGTAGATACTTACTGAAGTTAGCACGGTATAATATTAGATTATACTATGTACACTGAGACAGCTGGCATTTAGAATACTGCAGTAGGACTGGGGATGTAGCTCCCTGGAAGAGTGCTTGCCTAGCCTGCGTGATGCCCTGGATTCAACTCCCTGCAAAACACGTACTCTTTCTCTGCTGTTGAACAGCAAAATTTAGATACCTATTTAATTTAATTTTGCAATGGCCAAGCCTGAAAAATCAGGGAGTCAAGGAATAAAAATGAAAATTTTTTCTGTCATTGAGAAATGTAACTAGCTCCTTGACACTATGTTACCCTTTATTTTTAATGATAGCATGATATAATTTTTTAAATGAGAGCACGTTTTGTTCTTCCTAAAACTTGAAGATGTGTACAATTTTATTGAGTAAGGCAAGTCATCCCAAATTACAAAACACCCTGTTATTATGAAACAATGAGTTAGTCTATTAATAGAAGGCATATTTCCCTCCTAAATTATGAAAAAAAATCACAATTATAATTACTTTTAACAGATATTGAATATCATCTGATAAGTCAATGGTGTTTTTTTGATTTGAAAAAGAAAATGTCAAACTCCTAAACTCCATTGCTTTTTTCCACCTTTCTCTTTCACCCCATATCTTGCAAATGTATAGGTCTAAAACTATGTTCATGGCACATGTGAGGATATTTTGGGAAAGACATGATCTACTGTTTTGTGCTTTAAAAGACTAGAAATGGGTTTACTTAAAGGCCCCTAAACACCTGCAATTTTGAAAACACATTACTTGAGTTTAATTCTTATGACTTACATATTATACACACTGTTTTTAAACCCACAGACTCTTTTCTTAGAAACCATAACTAACATTTGTAAAGAGCAGGAAACAAAATCTTCATTAAAAAGTTAAACATGTAAGTAAGTACCTGCCATTTAAATGTCAAATCCATAGCTTCTATATAGAGTTCATAGGAAATCACAATGGTGGCTGCATGCCTAATTTAAGATGCATTTCTTTAGAGGAAAGTACTTTTAAAAACCACTGCCAAAGAGTTCATTAACAAATCAAAGATAAAAAATTTTTAAATACCTTTAAAAGCATATTGACAACAAAATTAAAAGATTGTAAATTAAAGAGCAATCCCTTTAAAATAGAAAGGAATGCATCTTTTCAAAAGCTCCAATGCTAGTTCCATCTTATGCTATGTTGGTATCACATTATCTGATTCATCTATTCATGGACACAAAGAGGTTACCTTTGAATATAAGGCTTTGTACTTATATATCTGACATTGGTACACTTCATCCTCCAAGCCAATCTCTGTCCTATGTGAATAACAGAGATCAGCAAAAGTCCTTTGCTTTTTACACAGGTTTGTTTCTATGGCCCCCCGACTTGCAAAAACAAAGAACTTTGTGTTGCTTGGCTTAAGTGCATTTGTGTTACCTGGTTTTAACACAAATCCAAGCAGTTTTTATATATGCAATCTACAAAATTGTGTCCTTTGAAATCGTAGAGTAACACAAGCTCCTCCTGTTTACTTTTCCACAAGTACATACTCTGAAGATGTACAATGTCACTTGTGTGAAAAGAAATGGTAGTTTGTGTTGATTTAGTCCTTGTGTGCCAGCACAAAATTGCATATACGTCATATGTGGAGTGTTTGGGGGAAACTGTCATGTATGTGTCCGCATTAAACCCAGTTTTGCTTTTCTTTTGTTAATGACAGTGGAGAAGGTCAAGAGGATGCAGGGGAACTTGACTTTAGTGGTCTCCTGAAACGTAGGTGAGAACCAAGTGATGGAGTGGGCACTGTGGCCTGGAAATCTTTTAGACACCCACCCAGAGAAGTCAAGTTTAAAGTGAATGTTTTCCAAGGCATTATTAATTCTTAAAATGTGTTTTGCTTATAGAATATAACAGAGTCTACTAAGAAAGAGAGGAACAACCACACACTAATCTGTTAAAGAATTCAGCTGATGCTTTTGAACTTTCTTTTTAAAAGTTCCTGAATTTTCACACATGTTCTTATTTGGGGATGGAGAAACTTGAAAACGGAGACATAAGACTTTAAATACCTAGAAGCCCCTAAGACTGTACACATGATTCTTTCTCATGATTGAATAAATAAAATCTCTGTTCTCTTGGATTTAACATTCGATAACTGACCGAAAAATCAATTTCACAATTTTGGTAGACATCTCTGCAGATGATACACACACACACACATGCAGATCTATATTAAAATATTATTTATGGTTTGCAATATTTCTTCAAATTCAAGACAATATTAATTTAAAGGTATACCAGCATTTTATAAATCACAAAGCAATGAAAAAATTGTTCCAAATACTAACATGATACACTATTGATTATGACACATCCTTATTCCAGAGATGTTTAAAATGTCCCCCAAATGCACATTTTAGAAGCAATAAAACATGGTAGTAAAATGGAAATAAATGTTTAATATTATCATTCACACTCCCTTGACATTTTTCTCTCTTGCGATAAAATGTATAGAATTTTAGTATGAATATTTAGCACATAACCATTTTATAGAACTTCTGTCCATATATATGCATGTCACATACAATATTATACTATACATGTATACATATATTCTTACCAGATATTCATTATAGTGAAGAAGGAACAAAAGAAATTGGGTTTTGCTAGATTGCATTTATCTAGTGAATATGTGAATAATTCTAAATTAATATTTTAAAATAATGATACCAGTTTTCATTGAGCTTTTCAGGTTGATATTAAAATAAATTTTAGTGTTTATTTTTATTTCTAGTGCTTTCTATGGTTATTAAAGGACCAGAGTATGAATGGGCTTAACAACAAATCACGATCCTTACAATAAACTGGGCTCATGTTTATTCTCAGTTTAGCAGGATGGTTTTATTAAAGTAAATGAAAAATCCATCCCTTCTCTTCAACATTTAGACTCAGAACATGAATATTAACAGGTGTGATTTATTAATTACTGATGGACATTAGTCAATCAATAGACATGGCAATATCAAATACATCTTTTCTCCTTTGAATACCTCAAATAAACATTAGTTTCAATAATATTTATTAATTCCCCAAGTGCATTTTTAAAGCAACAGTATATGAAGCGCCCTTAAGTAAACCTCATGCTCTCTTATTCTACAGATGTGAAACCAAGGTCCAGAGAGATTGAGTGACTTACCCCAAGTCACACAGAAATTAGAGGCAGGGCAGGGACCCAAATCCATGTTTCCCTTTTCTGAGTCAACTCATTTCCTCTGACTCTATATAAGAAAAATGACTCCAAATCTTCCCTGGAAGCTGGTACTTGGGTTTATAATGCACATTGAAAATCTAGGTAAAGCAGAGTGTTGTTGTTGTTTAACTCTACAATCATTTATTTTACAAGGAAAATACTAAATGCTTTGTGCAGAATATGATGCCAGGTGATATGAGGGAAAGAAATCCAGCTCCTGTCACAGAGAAAAGAATGCATATGTATTTGTAGTAGGGAGGGGCAAAAACATGGGCCTAAATCTCAACTCTACCACCTACTAATTCTGTGGCTTTGATTAAGATACATGTCCTCTCTGAGACTTGCTTTCCACATCAGTAAATGTGAAGAATAAAATGACTTAACACACATTGTGAAAATTAAATTAAGTATAAAAGGCCTGGCTCATAGTAGATGGAAAACCAATATATACGTCCACTAGGAAATGTTGTGTTTCCTTCAAACAGCATATTCTCATAAAGAAATCACACACACACACACACACACACACACACACACACATGCACAAGCACAATCAATCAAAAAGTGATATGGTAGATTATTAAATGTCATTGTCTGATTAAATAGGAAAAAAACTAGACTGGTTCTACCAGCAGTTTGCAGAATGAAAGAAGTCTAATTATAAATGATGAAAGAAAAATTATCAGGAAAAAATGGGCAGCTGACATGTCTCCAGTTCTCATTTTCTCTACATCCCTTAATAAAGATTTGGATTCATAATTGGACTGTTAATCTAATACTATGTCCATTTAATATGCTCTACTAATCCATTATTATAATTTCAGATATGATGTGTTTTCCTACTGGTGTGTGAATTGCATGTTTTCATTATGGTAATGACACATGGTTACCATTACCACTTCCCCAAGAGTGTGTAGCAAAATCCTCATCAGAATGAGTCTCATTACAACCAACACCTCTGTACAAAGAAAAGATATCCCTGCCCTGATCAGAGTCTATTTCAAATAGACATTAGATAAATCAGGGTAAATCTTTTGGGCTGTATTCTGTTGTGGGATTAGACCTATATAAATACTTGAAAGTCTCATTCTACATAAAATTTCTATAAATGCTTTATAGTTCACTAGGATCATCAAGTTATAGAAATTTTGATGTAGATGAAAGTACTGTGGATATTATACAGGTCTATCCCAATGATGGAAAGGAATCAGAAATTTGGATTTTTCTCCTTACTGCAACTTACCATAACCATGCAGCTAGTTTCCCGTGCAGCCACCATGGTAAGTAAACATCTGTTCTAGTTAAGGAAATGCTGCAAGTGAAGAGTCTTGACCTCATGTTCCAGTACATTTGCAATTTTGGAATACAATGAAGTGATGGGAAGAAAAAGAAGGAAAAGCAAGAGGTCATTGGTATTTATAGACAGAATTTGTAAGGAATGTGGTAGAGTGGCATGTATCTTGGTGTTTCAGTGAAAATTGTTGAGGATGATTAGTTTTGTCAATGTACCAAGATTTATAAAACAATGAAATCAAGAAAATTATTATCTTTATTACTGGCCTCCTTTTATAAATATTCACCTCACAGATCTAGGTATGTCACAGTGTTTGACTTGTGCTTCCTGTTAGCTATATAAATTACACACAGTTTGATATCTTTAAATCTGTCCACTAATATCAGGAGGATACTTGAAATGTGCATATGTGTACAAATTTAAAGCAATCTAGTATGCATAATTCTGAAGTTTGAGGACTATATTTAGACTGGAATGTGACAAAATATAAAGCATAAAAATATTTTTCCCCACAGAGAAAAATACACACACACACACACACACACACACACACACGCACATTCACATTTTAACTGCAATTCCCCAAGACTTCCTATTAAAATATTTTAAAAGATGGATGTGAAATGTAGACTGCTTGCAAATCTGGCAGTTCATTATCAATATTCCAATCTTAGGGCAATTTTCTTAAACTTTTCAATTTCCTCATGTTAACAGAGGGTGAATTTTTATTTCCGTGAGATGAAGATAATGCTTCCTGTCTTGAGTTTTTTGAGGCCCATTTTCCTAATGGAGTTGTCTAGTCCTTTCCATCAAGATTACTGATGGACCAATGACTTCTCACTTCCATTTTCCAGAAGATTGGCCTCAGTGATCCCCTATCCCACTGGGTGAAAAAGACTTGAATGACAATTTAAAATGGAAATTAGATATTTAGAAGCTATGCTTGCAAAAGTCACCTTAAACTCTATGTGAATATTATTTTTTCCTACCCTCCCCCATATGCTTTACCCATGATGACAATTGAGAATTTCCTTCTCAAAGTACAAAAAAGTATAAAGTTGAGAAAAATCTGAAACAGGTGTGATTAATGTGACAAAGCAACCATAAGTAACCCATCATTCCCTAACAAAATAGCATGAATCTATTTTCACACTGATGTATAAGATGGATTGGCCAGTTGTCTGGAAAATCATATCCAAATCAAATGTTAAGTAGTCACACCAACATTTTTAAATTAATCAGATAAAAACAGTCAACCATTTAGACAATGAAGAAAATCCATTTAAATTATATTTTGATTTTATACTATGCCCCTTTTCTCAAAGTCTTTAACCCAGGGAGTTTTGAAATAAGGGAAAACAAGGGCATTTAAAATATTACATAGGGGCTGAGGTGTGGCTCAGCGGCAGAGCGCTTGCCTCGCACGTGCGCGGCCCGGGTTCGATCCTCAGCACCACATAAACATAAATGCATTGCATTGTGTACATTGTGTAAACTAAAGTAATAAAATAAAAAAAGGGCTATGTGACCCAGTGGATTGAAAAAAAATAAAAAAAAATAAAAAAATATTACATAGTTTTTACATGTTCTATAAATGTCTATACATTTTGATATGATCAAATTTTGAGCTCATAATTTTGATAATTATTCTAAAAATATGCTTTCCTCTTGTTCATGGAATCCTAAATCATTTTCAGTTTAACATTTATATGTTTATAATTCAACCTCAACCTTCTTCCAAAAAACTTTCAAGAGGATATGTTAAGATGAAAATGATTCTTTTTCATCTCACCCTTATTCCCCCCTGCCATTTTAGAAAAAACAATTTTCTTTTAAAAGAAAAAAAAAAGTCATCATGGTAGTTTCAATTTTTTAAATATAAAAAACAATAAAATGGTTAGTGTATATATTTACTAATATGGTAGGGGAAATGCTACTGGCAAAACCCAAAGATTGGGAAAAAAAAAAAAAAAAAAAAAAAACCCAAAACTGTCTTTGTACCGATATGTACATCAATAACATAGAAAGAGGTCATTTTTCATTCCTAGGCCAAAATTTAAATCTTTCAGTTCTTCCACTTTCAGAATGGAATGTAATACCCATATCTTAGACAAAAACCGTCCTTCAAGTTTCTCAAAAATCTCACTTTCAATTAAATATTAAAGTATTTTCAGCATATTTCCTGATATCCTCTGCGCCCCTAAAATTGAGTTTTTTAATTAAGAAAACGGAAGTATTAATATAAGTGCATATACTTGACATTCTATTTATTGAAAGCGTCTCCAAAACTTCATTTGCCTAGCATGCTCAAGGGCTTGGGTTCGATCCCCAGCACCGCCAAAAGACAAAGGGGCAGGGGAGTAAAACAATTCGACTTTAAATAACCAGGTTTCAAACAGGGCTTTTAAAAAGCCAACTGAAAAGTCAGACAGGGTACCCGACCTTCCGTGTCTTTAGGAGCCAGAGCAGCTACTAAACTAGGCAATGGTTCTCCCCGATAGGGAGGTTAAGCAGCAGGAGGAGGAGCCTGAGATAGACGTCTGGGAGCTGCTGAAGAACGCGAACCCCAACGAGTATGAGAAGATCGCCTTCCAGTATGGCATCACCGACCTGCGTGGCATGCTCAAGCGGCTCAAGCGCATGCGCAGGGTGGAGAAGAAGAGCGCAGGTGAGTGGGTGCGGGGCGGGGCGTGGCAGCAAGGGGCCCCGGGCAGGTGCGCGGGAACCACGCGACTGTGGACTCCACGCCGTGCTTCTTCCCGCCTCCCACCTGGTTTGGGTTTATTTGGGTTAGCTTGTGCCCTACACGGTACTAGCCGTGGATAGCCGTCAGCTCCTGCGGAGTTAAGGTGACCGACATTTACAGTTCCATGTACCACGTGGGATGGAGTGGTAGGTAAATAGCCGCGCAGCCTTTAGGAACTTCTCAGCGGCGCCCTTTTCTCAGCCTCCGCGTCTGCCTCACTCTGACTTTTTAAAAGATATCTTTATTTTATTTACTTATTTTTTTATGTGGTGCTGAGAATCCCAGGGCTTCACACACGCTAGGCAAGTGCTCTACCACTGAGCCACAACCCCAGCCCTCGCTCTAACTCTTGATTCTCACTTCGAGGAGAATCTGCGTCTTTTTGTTTTATCATCATATTCTTACAATCCTTGGAGTTTGGGAAACCCACTTCTCACACCCAATACGTTTTTGTAAAACAACTATGCATCTCCCTGGGCATCTGAAGTGGTTGTAGTTTGTTGTGGTTTTAAATACCTTTGTGAAGAGGGAAAAGAGAGAAAGGAATACATTTTTAGATCATTTGCTTTTCATTTTCCTGTACTAAGTCATTGTCAAGTACCTGTTTCATGATACATCGCGGTGATACATCAATCATTATATAATTTTTTTATTGTTTTGTGGATGCCCAGGGAGAACTTAAATACTCTCACTACGGTACTGGGGATTGAACTCAGGGGCACTCCACCACTGGGCCATATCCCCATTTTTTTGTTTTTTTAGAAGCAGGGTCTCACTGAGTTACTAAGTGCCTCGCCATTGGAGGCTGGCTTTGAACTCGCGATCCTCCTGCCTCAGCCTCCAAGTGCTGGGATTACAGGCGTGCGCCACCGTCACTACCTCTTTTTAAAAATCTCTTTGTTTCTATCCTCCCTACCACCCCGTAAAGGTTGAGAAATATAGAAGGGATTTTCTTTGTTTTTGTTTACACAGGTGATCATTCCTACTATCCTGTAACTCCTAAAGATAGATAGATAGATAGATAGATAGATAGATAGATAGATAGATAGTACTAGGGATTGAACCCAAGAGTGCTTTCCCACTGAGCTACATTCCCAGTCCTGTTTATTTTTTATTTTGAGACAGGGTCTCACTAAATTACTGAGGCTGGCCTGGAAACCTGCAATCCTCTTGCCTCAGTCTCCTGAGTCCCAGGGATTACAGGCATGTGACACCTTGCCCTGCTCTCATACACATATTGACTAAATTCATAACATATGTACACATATACTAACATTTTTACTGCTTCTATCCATCAGCTTTTGCAAAAATTCTTGATCCTGCATATCAGGTTGATAAAGGAGGCAAAGTAAGGTTTGTTGTGGAACTGGCAGATCCAAAGTTGGAGGTGAAATGGTATAAAAATGGCCAAGAAATTCGACCCAGCACAAAGTAAGTGGGCTTTGCAAGTAATCAATGACAAAATTAAGTGAATCAAACAGTGTTTGACTTAATTTTCTGAGAATACAAAGACTTTTTAGTTATAATGCAATATTATATGAGTGAGAATAAATATTTAGTCACTGCATGTATTTCGTGATTACCAAAACCATAGTATTATATAAAATAAACTTTGTTTTATGTTTAATTCTCTACAGACTATTGCAAGTGATTCCCAGTAATGGTTTAGTGCCACAACAGGTTATATGTAATTATTTAAGAGATTGCTAAACTTTTCCCAGTTTTTAAAAATAAAACTTAAAAATTTTTGAAATACATATTCGATATGTCTGCTGGGAATCAAGCTTCATAATTAGATGACTTTTGTTTTTCAAAAACAATATCTGTATTATATAATGGCCAAATACCTTCTATGTTCAATTCAGGAGCTATTTCGAGCACTATACTCACAGTATTGCATCTGAATACAAGTGTTTCATGTTGAGATCTAATGAAATGCAGGTCTAAGCCCATGTTTTATTATTTCTTGGCCCTCTCCCAAAGGAAGTAGACAAACTAATCCCTGATGTATGATGGTATCTCTAGTCTATTATGAAACTACTTTACAGAGATCCTCCTCAGCCTGAGAGATTTTCAACTCCAGTATATTTTTTTAAGTTAACAAGAGCCACGTGTACATTGATAAAAGACTTTAATCCTAGAAATCTGTCACTTCTGGAGTACAATTAGGTGGTTTCCCATTTCTTAATGTGGTCATGCCAACAGAGTGACTTTGTGATAATAATGTTTATATATGCAGCAAAAATCTCTTAAAGACAGCCTGGATTTACCAAAACATAATTTTATTTGGTTAGCTTTATCTAGAAAACAGTGTTGAAATATTTTATTCTTGAAGTCCTCAATTTAATAATTCTCCAACCCCAACTAACTTTTTCTAGTTTGTTTTAATGCTCAAATGTGTTCCTCCATGATCCAGGTCACAGCATTACATTTGGCTGTCTTCTTGACTTCCTGTTTTCTCTTCCTGAATACTCAAATGTTTTATTAATAGATGTTAACTGTGATATGAAAGCACAGGTTTTTAGGCTCATGTAAGAGACTGTCACATTGTATAGAATACTACCCCTGTAGTCATTAAAGTCATATAATTGTTAAACAATCATTTATTCACCCAACAGTTTACTGTATAACTGTGCTAGGCAATGAATGGAATATATATCAATGAATAAAATTAAGTCTCTGTTCCATCCATAAAGCACATGAATTGGTCATCGAAAGAATGTACAGAGTTATGGGAAAGGGGAAGAACTGTGAAATGAAATTAACCAAACTATGCTATGTGCATGAACGAATATATCACAATGAATTTCACTTTTATGTATAACTATAATGCACCAATTTAAAAAAACCAAATTAATAGAAGGAAGACCAATAGAGTAGAGGAAGGGGATTAGGGGGTGGGAGGAGGAGCTGGAAGGGGCAGTACTGGGGATTGAAATGGAGCAACTTTTTTTATTATGATTTTATGAGTATATTAAAATGAACCCCACAGTTATATATAAATATAATGCACTGATTAAAAACAATCTAGAAATAAGAATGTGCAGAGTTTAAAAAATCTGACATTGCCAACCAAACCTGTTGTCAAACAGTGGGTTTAAAAAAATCAAACAGCAAATATGTGAGAACTGGTTTACATTTGAAACAAAAAACACATGAGAAAGAAAATATGAACAAATTAAATTGTGTGTATAAAATATGCATTTGTATTATGAATCATAAACATGGGAATTGTGTTTTGTTTGATGTTAATTAAACTATGTAAAATATATGCTACAAAAATGGAGGATTAAAATTATTTCCCTTACTTTCAGATATTACCAAATTATAAGCCATCTTTGCTGGCAATATAGCAAAGAATAATATTAAGCTCATGGACTCTGTTTATCTTCTTCCTTTTTAAAACAGATACATCTTTGAACACAAAGGATGCCAAAGAATCATGTTTATCAATAACTGTTCGCTGACAGATGATTCAGAGTATTATGTGACAGCTGGTGATGAAAAATGTTCTACTGAGCTCTTTGTGAGAGGTAAGGTGAAATTTCTTCCTAGGGTCATCATTACTCCCAGTACATCATTATTCCCAGGGGTAATGATCTAAAGAAAGTCCAGGGTACTTCTTCAGCTCCAAGCAGAGATGGCAGCACCTCTAGAAAAGGTTTGGGTTGGCTGCTAGACTGGCCCAGCATTGAGGCTATCCTGCACTGGCAGGTATCATGAATCTTAATGAGTCTTCAAATGTCTTAAGGCTAAAAAAGTCAAGGGGAGAAGAAACTGCTGAGTAAACCTGCCCCGTAGTTTTGACTCAAACCAAGCACTATACTGCCTGATAATTATAAAAATTATAGCTTCTGAAACCCAACAAACTTCACTGGGTGAGCCTTGTTTCACATTCTCCACTAATAACAAATAGGATTCTCTTGAAACCAGCTTCATTATAAGTTAGCATCAGTAGATCATCATTTACGGAGACATTGTAAAAAGAACTGGAGGGGTGAAATGAAGCCACATGTCACTTATTTTTTTTTTTAATGAAGCCCTCTGATGACAGACAACTCTATAATCTCTACCCTCCTTTTAAAACCAAAATCAATATCTTTAGTGTTATCCATTCTCCTTATCAGGAGTGTCTACCACCTGGTATCTTATTGACTGAAAGAAAGATACTTGATACATATTTTATCTGCTCTCTAAAACAATGATTTATTTAATTTGGAGAGATGTGAGAAAATTGGGAGAACTTTCCCAGGGTTGTCAGCTATTTGTTTTGCCAATAACAGACATAAAAACCTTCACCTCCTATTTACTACCATAGATGATGCTTTGGTATTGTTGGATTTCTATTTGTGAACAAGTCAGGCTTTGGGAGCCAGGCTTTGGATATTTAATGATTTTCATTTCCTCCCTTTTTACACTAGAACCTCCAATTATGGTGACCAAACAGTTGGAAGATTTGAATGCTTATTGTGGGGAAAGAGTGGAATTAGAATGTGAGGTGTCTGAAGATGATGCCAACGTAAAATGGTAAGTAGTTTTCCTCATGTCTGTCCTTTTTTTTTTTTTTTTTTGTACTAGGAACACTTAACCACTGAGCAATATCCTCAGCCCTTTTTATTTTTTATTTTGAGACAGGGTCTTACTAAGTTGCTTAGGGCCTTGCTAAATTGCTGAGAATGGCTTTGAACTTGCAATCATCCTGCCTCAGCCTCCCAAGTTGCTGGGGATTAAAGGTGTTTGCCATTGCACCCAGCTCTGTCCACTTTTTAAAAACATATTTATTTTTTTAGCTTTAGGTGGACACAATATCTTTATTTTATTTTTATGTGGTGCTGAGGATTGAACCCGGTGCCTCATACATGCTAGGCGAGCACTCTACCACTGAGCCACAACCCCAGCCTTCTGTCCATTTTTAATAGATAAAAATAATACCTTCCTAGTTAATAGAACAGAAAATACACATGGCTTTTAAACATATGAACAAACTCTTGACCTTATAGAGATCTCAACCTTAGTAGAAATGACAACTACAACTATTCTATAATCTCGGGGTTCTTTTCAGTTATAAGACTGAAAAAAAGATTCAGAAATCTATATTGGTAAGGATGTAGGAAGGTAGTAGGGACTGGTAAATACTCAGGTTCTCTGGTCTTTTTGACTCCAAAGACCAGGGATACTCTGAATCTCTACACCAGTCTTTTTCTCACCATGCTTTACTGACAACTTAGATGGCAAAAACTTTTTTTTAATTTTATTTATTTATTTTTATATTATTTATTTACTTATTCATAATGCACAAGTATATCATCTTTTTACATACAACTGCTTGTATACAAAGTGTATAAGTACCAGGCAAAAACTTTTATACTTTTTTTCAGTTACATCCTCATCGCTGTATTGTTACAGTACCCCCAGAAAGATATTTTAGACTGAGAATCACCTTTTTTTTTTGGTACCAGGGATTGAACTCAGGGGCACTTGACCACTGGGCCACATCCCCAGCCCTTTTTTGTATTTTTATTAGAGACAGGGTCTTACTGAGTTGCTAAGTGCCTTGCCATTGCTGAGGCTGGCTTTGAACTTTCGATCCTCCTGTCTCAGCCTCCCAAGTGCTGGGATTACAGGCGTGCACCACTGCACCCGGCATCACCAAGTTCTTTTAAAAAATTTTTAAAAAGAGCTGGGGCTGGGGATGTAGCTCAGTGCAGAATGTGTGCTTAGCATATGTGAGGCCCTAGGTTTGATTTCCTGTGCTAAAAAAAAAAAAAAAAAAAAAAAAAAAAAAAAGTAAGTAAATAAATAGATAAATAAAAGCTTTTTATTTCTGGTCAGGTGGAGAGTGTTTTCTTACTGTGTTCCCTCTGAGTAATCTCAAAATCAGAAATTAGAAGACTCAAAATCTTAAAATAAATTGCTACATGGACAAGTATAGTAAATTACACAGAGGAATCTGTAGTAATTGGTACAGAGTAAATTGTTCATACTAATCTACTGTCAGCTATCTTTAAAATGTTCCAAGAACCCAGAAGGGGGTACTATCCACTTTCAGCATCTTCCTCTGATTGGCTTATGTTCTCTTAATATTATTTTTGTAGACAATACTTGTTACAATATGAATCCAATGGCAGATAGATTGATTGATATATATTCTTTTAACTTGGCAAATCATTCTTGTATGCCTGGCATCTGCCAGAAACTGTATGAGACATTGGGATAGACCAGTGAAGTTTATTTCCCAGAAGTTGGTTTTCTTTTTCTTTCTTTCTTTTTTTTTTTTTTTTTTTTTTTTGGTACCGGGGATTGAACTCAGGGGCACTCATCCACTGGGTCACATCCCCAGCCCTTTTTTATATTTTATTTAGAGACAGGGTCTCACTGAGTTGCTAAGTGCCTTGCCATTGCTGAGGCTGGATTTGAACTTACGATCCTCCTGCCTCAGCCTCCCAAGTGCTGGGATTACAGGTGTGCACCACCACACCTGGCTATTTTGTGTGTGTATGTGTGCTGGGGATCAAACCCAGGGCCTCATGCATGCAAGGCAAGCACTCTACCAACTCAGCTATGTCCCCAGCCCCCAGAGGTTGTTTTATAAAAGTTTTTTATGATCCATATTAACTCAGGTTTAAGAATGGTGAAGAGATCTTCCCTGGTCCAAAATCAAGATACAAGATTAAAGTTGAGGGCAAAAAACACATTTTGATCATAGAGGGAGCCACAAAGGCCGACAGTGCGGAATATTCAGTGATGACAACAGGAGGACAGTCATCTGCCAAACTGAGCGTTGACTGTAAGTACAATTGCTTGGGCATCTTCTGAGTTGGTGTACAAATTGTGTTGTGCTCATTAATCCAGTTTTAGGAAAGTTCCAGTCTATTTGATTTATACTTGTGGTATTTTTAAAGATGTGAAATTGGATTCCATTTTAGCTGAGTGTCTATGTCAGATCAGTCAGGGACTCTGAGAAAGGAACCAACTACTCAATTTAATAATTGAGTATCGACATCACGAAGAAAGTATAAAAAAAAAATCACCAGCTAGAAAAGCGACCCAAAACATTCTAATGTCAAGACCATAAAAATGATGAGTGTTAATACATGCAGAACAGAAATCTTTTTTCCTTACTTTTTGTTTGTCCAGTTGTAGTTTATATGATCATGGATTCGTTCAGAAGCAATCTCAATACACTCTTTATGCTTCATGGAATTATGGCCATTTCAGGTTAATATCAAAATGTTTTTCAACCACAGGCAGATCCTTGCCTTGATATTTGTATCCACTTAAAGCAAGTACAGCCAGTTCTGCTGCAATTCAACATATGCATTCCTGATAGTCATTATGCTATGCTAAATTGTTCAGTAAAAATCACAGGGTTTATACAAGAAATGGAAATATGGGCACAACACTCAAAGAACTTTGTTAGAGACACATTAAAAAAAAAAAAGGATAAGAACCTCATAAAAAACAGCGGCACAATTTTACCCATATTAAGTGCTCAATAAATATGACAATTGTCCTCTAATATATCAATTGGATGGGGACAAATTCTCATCTACAAAACAAGCATGATAGCAGAAGTGAGAGTGGCATTGTGAAATGCCATCATGCTGGACTGTCTGGAGCTTGGGGTCTGCACTCATGCTGCTCTTTATCCCCACAGTGAGACCCCTGAAGATCTTGACACCTCTGACTGATCAGACTGTAAAACTTGGAAAAGAAATATGCTTGAAGTGTGAGATCTCTGAAAACATAGCAGGAAAATGGACTAAAAATGGCCTGCCCGTTCAGGAAAGTGACCGTCTGAAGGTTGTTCACAAAGGAAAGTAAGCAAACTAGGTGCCACTGGTGAGGGTTGGTCACCATCTCCACCTTCCCCACTTCCTCAATTGCGTACTTGTGCAATTTCTCTTTGGAGAGGAGTCTTAGGGAGATGACCTACTGCTAGTTCTTTGCTTCCAACTAACAAGAACCCGTGATTTCTCTGTTCTACATCATGTCCTACTCTCGATCCCATATTTGTACTTCACTGTGGTTTGTTATTGACTATTTTGTTGCATCTAAAGAAGAAGTTAGAGGAATGGTACTGAACTCTAGCTGACAAGCTGGTCAAATGTATTAACTGTCCCTAACCAATGTTAAAAAAGATTTATAGTAGATCATTGGTTCGAACTTGACTTCTGCACTAGGCCCAGCCAACCAAGTCAACATGGAGGTACTCATGTACTCATGCTAAAGTTCCACACCCTTATGCCAAAACTAAGTTGCTTATATGATCTTCCATGAAATCTGGGAAAAGAGAAAGAATAACCAAATCCCAAGCAGACCAGTTTTAGTGGGCATGTTTTAACCTGTATGAGGAAAACCACTTTGAAATAATACAATTTTTGTCATTTCTGCTTTCTTCAGCCCTTTTCTGCTATAAAGCCAACTTCTGCTCTGTTCATCAGAACACTCATTCTACTTTATAGAATGAGGTATCGCCCAATTCCAGAATTGCCAGTTAAGATCTTTAAAGCAAATTTGTTTTAATGTTGTCTTTTGATACCAGTAAATGTCACATTTTCTTTCTTGGGGGTAGGTATAATATCCTAGAATCTAGCAAAGCTCTAAGGCAAGGGTCTTAACTTTGGACCAATGGGCTCTTTTATAAGATCATGAATGGACTTTTGAGGAACCCTCAAGTCCTCTGAAACTGTCAGAAAATTCTGTGTGTGTACAAAAATACATACTTTCTGTAGAGAAAGAGTCCATAATATCCATCTGATATTCACTGGTTTGTGACTCCAATAAATAAGATTAAGAACTATTACTCTTTTGGCATGTAAAACCAAGGTCAAGATTATTATTAGTAATTTGAATTTTCAAATGTAGCATTATTGAGATGCTATGTCTTAATCTTTTTAAAGTTATGAGAAGAAAAAAATAATAGACTTTTGCATACATAATAAGCAGGGTTTTTTTTTTTTTTTTGTAGAAATATTTCTATGTACTCCAAAATAGGGAGATCTAATTTAGGTCAATAAATAATTAAGACTTCACATTCATATTCATATTCTTTCTCTCTCTCCTCCCGCCCCCCACCTTCACCTCTCCCTCTCTCATGCATGAAAGAAGTAAGTCAGATAAAGGACAGGTGTCTTTTCAGTTTGGCTCATATATAGTCTAAGTCTTTGTATAGTCTTAGAAATATGTTTTTCTCCTTTCCTTAGAGTCCACAAGTTAGTTATAGCCAGTGCTCTCATTGAAGATGAAGGTGATTATGTGTTTACACCAGATGCCTACAATGTTACTTTGCCTGCCAAAGTTCATGTTATTGGTGAGTAGATAAAAGAAACCAGTACATAGCTGTATTCTTATTTGTCTGTTTTGGTTTGCCTAGGAATTATAATCTATTCAAAACCATGTGATATTTAAAGAAAAAAAATATCACCTGGTATTAGTCACTAATCATAAGTACTTGGTCTTTAAATCTTACAATGGAATAGTTTTGCAAGGTGCCAGGCACCAACTACCTTGACCCTTCTTATGTTCGTTTTAGTCAGATAAAAATTGAGTATTACCAATGTTTAGCACTAGTCAATCACTAACCAAAATAGTCACATGGAAATGACTGTCTGATAACAAAGGCCATGCTTAATACTCCAGATCCTCCTAAGATAATCCTGGACGGTCTTGACGCTGACAATACAGTGACCGTGGTTGCAGGAAACAAGCTTCGTCTTGAGATTCCTGTCTCTGGAGAACCACCTCCTAAGTGCATTTGGAGCCGAGCAGATAAGGTTTGTCACACACACACACACACACACACACACACACACACAGACTATCGCACTCCTTGCACTCCATTAGACAGATGAAGGGAGAGGCACATCAATGTACAAGAGTCCAGTACAATTGTAGTTTCTTTGAAAAAGAAAGATGATTGATTTTCAGGCAAATCTGATAATCATTTTATTTCCATATTCTAACTATCTACCATGTGGTCAAGTGTGTTTTGTTTATAATGAACAAGGTCCCATTATGAACAAGGTCTTTCATTCTGTTGATGCTATGAGGTAGGATAGAGAAGAAACAGTGAATTTTTTAGATAAGTAAATGAGTGACAAAACAAAGTCCCTCTGGAGAGTGATAAGCATCATGAAGATAATAAAAGAGAATGTCACGATATCAAGTGGCTGCATAGTCAGTGATAGCCTCTGAGAATGACAGCAAGGAACCCCTTAGGTGAAGATGAAAGGGAAGGGATTTCCATGTGGAGGCCGTGCAAGTGCAAAGTCCAGAGGAAGAGAACAAGCTTGGGTTCTGGAGGAATAGAAAGAAAGATGGTGTGGCTGGGGTAAAGTGAATGAGGAAGGGAAAAATAAGATTGGAGTGGAAGAGTAGTGCCAGCTCAAGTGTAACCCCATGGCTTCCTGCAAAAGAAGAAAAAAAAAAAAAAAAAAGAAAATTCTGTTTTTACATTTAAGAAGTAAAAATGAAAAAACAGACTTCTACTTCCAATCAAAATCGAATAATAGGAAACTGATTTATATGCTCATCTGAAGTAAGCCCCTAAATTGACAAAACACGTGAATGATGGTTTTCAAAACAGTGAACACAAAACAATGAAAGGCAGTGACCCTGAATATGGAAACAGGTTTGTCTACAATTGTCCCAGCTTCCTGCCTTAAGAGGGTTTCCAGGCAGTGTAACAGGAAAAGAAACCCAGACAGAGTCCAAGTTTAGGACTCCCTTCATATAAGGAGGCTGCACAGCTGGAGTTCAACAGAGTCATACTGGAAGAGAGAGTTGCACAGAAAGAGCCCTGGAGCTCCCCAGAGGGTCCCTCTCAAATATTCAGAAGTTATCAATGCACATTTTTGAGGAAACCACTCAGGACTGAGGAAAGAACCATCAGGATTAAAAAGAAGAGGGTGTCATTCACACAAAGCCAGAAATAGTGCTTGTCTCTTCTTAGAGCAGACTGAAAGCCTCATCCTGCACCCCAAGGCCTTGCCTTGGTTGTAGGAATAATTAGCTGGACACTGCTCAGGACATATCTAACAAATCAGAAAAGCAAGCACTAAAAGGTTCAATTGATTTCCAAGTAATTTAATTGTATTTCAGAACAACGCTCAAGATTTGGAGTACAAAAATATCAAGCATCCAAAAATGTAAAATTTGTAGTATCTACCATTAATCAAACATCACAGCAGAGAAATGAGTGGAAAATGTAACCCCAAAAGAGAAGGGTTGATTGAAACCAGCCCAGATCTTGCACATGTATTAGACTTATCAATCAAGGATGTGAAAACAGGTAATTGTATTTCAATGTTCAAGCAGTTAGGTGGAGAAATGTTAAGTTCTCCATTCAAAGTAGAGAGAGTGAAGTAAAACGGAGTGGGGGCAGGATGAAGTGGAAAAATATTTGTAAAGACCCAAATCAAATTGTCTAGAAGATAAACACTAGAAATAAAATGTCTCTATATAAAATGCTTCAACTGGGTGGAATTAATAGCTGATTAGACATTGTAGGCAAATTTGAAGACACCGTGATAGAAACTATCCAAAATGAAGCATAGGATAGAAAGAGTCTAAAACAACTAAGAGGGCCATTCAATTGGACTTTTGACTTTCATTCTAGCATTTAAGGGGCTTGCAGGTCGCCAATCCATCTTACAAGAGAAGGCTCTGAACACACTGGAAAATGAGCAACTCCTAGATCTGTCAGAGAAGTGAGAGGCTAGGGCAGACTGTTGGCCCTGACCTGGGAGAGACAAAGGCAGACACAGAGAACCACAACCAAACCTCTACTTGGGAAACCAGTACTGAAAGAGGAAAACTTAGACTGTAATTGACAAATTTCTGGAGGCCCTGTCAGAAGAGTCTGAGAATTCAAATCTCTATGGAAACCCTGTCATGGGGAGCCACCCCTACTTCTTTCAGTTTTACTTCCAGGGGCTCTGTCAGGCTTCACAGTGAATCCTGGCGCAACAGCAGGGGCAGGAGAAACAATTGTGAAGTATGTTAGAACATTCTCTTCTTGAGGAGGCGTGCATGGGGGAGAAAATATTTTACCAGAGCCTAACTTGCTGGTGTTGTATCCGAGCCTAAGCTACCTGGGGAAAGAGAAAGGCCTCACTCTAGCTCCTTCAAGCCTTCTGTCCTGCTGAAGGGATGGAGGTAAAGTGAGAAGCACTGGAGATACTCCAGGAATGTAAACTCACCAAGAGATCTCCCTTCATCTTTAAACATCAGCCAAAGACTTGAACAGACACCTCAAAGAATATGTACAGATGGCAAGTAAGCAGAGGAGAAGATGTCCAACACCACGTCCTTAGTGTAGTACAAATGAAAACAATGAGATACCAGGACTCACCTATTAGAGTGGCCAAAATTCAAAACAGACAACATCCAATGCTTGCCGGGATGTGGAGTGACAGGAATGTCAAATGCTATGGCCACTTAGAAGAGAGTCTATCAGTTTCTCTCAAAACTGAGCACACTTTTCCCACATGATGCAGCTTTTCTTTGGTATTTACTCAAAGGAGTTGAGAACTTAATGTCCATACAAAAACCTGCATATAGATGTTTATAGCCACTTTCTTCATAATTGCTAATACTCGGAAGCAACCCATATGTCTTTCTGTAGGTGAATGGATAAATAAACTGTGGTCCCTCTTGGTGCCCTTTTCATTGAAGTACAGTTGCTAAGTAATTTCCCACATCACAAGAAGAGAAAACTACAAACTTGTATCACTTATGAACAGATGAAAAGGTTCTAAAAAATATTTGGCAGATCAAATCCATCAACACATGAAAAGAATGACGTATTTACCCAAGAAAAGGAAAGGTTGGTTTAACATTTGGAAATCAATAAAGTTCATGCTATTAACAAAAAGGAGAAACATGATTATCTCAATAAACACAGCAAAAATATGAAAAAATTCCATACATTCCTAATTTTTAAAAAAATCTCAACTAAGAAATACAAAGAACTTCCTCAACATAGTAGAAAACATTCACAAAAACCTTATCCAGAGATATGTAAAAATGTGCTCTACAAGTATAATATGAAATGTAAAAAAAAAAAAATCTTATGGTTATCATCCTACTTAATAAAGACTGAATGCTTCCCTCCTAAGATCAAGAATAAGAAAAAAGAAGATGACGTTTACTGTTACTACATCTAATCAACATTGTATTTGAGCTTCTTGCCAGGGTAACCAAGCAAGAAAAATAAATAAAATGCATCCATATTGAAAAGGAAGAAGTAAAACTGCCTTTATTTGCAGGTGACATAATATTTAAAAAAAAACCTACTAGAAAAAATGTTCATAGTAACTTTATTTTTAATATTCAAAAGCTAAAAACAACCCCAAGTTCCATACACGGGTGAGAATGGGTAGACAAATTTTAAGTACATCCATGCAATTTTAAGTATACTCAACAACAAGAAGGAATGAGTTCCAGATACATGTGAGAAGAACACAGGTGAATCTCAAAATAATTACTCTGAACAAAAATAGACAAAATACTTTAAAATGTCATCTTATAAAATGCTTAAAAATTGTCAATATCAAATGTTGGCAAGGATATGGAACAATTAAATACCCAGACATCCCTGGTGGGAATGCATAATGGTACATCCACTTTGCGTAAACTGCACTAAAACTGTTTCATACTTTTTAATAGACACATACTTACTTCATACAACTCTGTGATGCTCTCTCTAGTTATTTACACAAAAGAAACGAAGACACACGTCTACACCAAAACCTATACATCAATGTTTGTAGAAGCTTTGTTCATTTTTGTCAAAACCTGGAAATAACTCCAAAGTCCAGTTGTACCAATGTGCAGATTTTATGCTGTGAACAAATAACACATGCAGTGTACAACGGAATATAACACGGCAATACAAAAGAGTGTACTAGCAATGGATGCAACAACGTGGATGAATCTAGAAATAACTATGCAAAGTGATAACAGATTCAAAAGGCAGTATATTGTTTTATTCCAGTCATGTGATACTTGGAAAAAAGGAAAACTTTAGGGACAGATATTAGATAGTGGTTGCCAGAGACCAAGGGTAGGGTATGGGTTGATTGCTAAGGAGCATGGAGATGGAGGTACCCATTGGAGGTGACAGGAATAGTCTATATCTTGATTGTGGTGGTGATTACACATTGCATCAATTTGCCAAAATTCATAGAACCAGGTATCTAAAAAGTATCAGTGTTCCTCTATGGAAATTATAGCACAACATGCAAACAAAGCAAAATACAGAAAACCGAGGAGGATCATGTAACATCACCCAAATTAAAAACTTTCTTTTCACATTAAAATAAAGGAGGACATCTTTTATAATCTTAGGTTAGTATTTGGCTATACTGAGTGAAATTTGTTTTACTATAAAATAAAAGAATTATGAAAATCATTTTGGGTATTCTTACTGTTGTCTCAATTTTGTGTTGTTGAAGACCTACAAGTCCCAGTCCAACACAAGAGAAAGTTAATTTAATGGTTACCGGCAGATTCCCCAGTTTCTAAATTACCCCAGAATTCTCTGTTTTTTTCTCTTTGTGTATTTACTATTATTTGTCATATGGAAAATATGACCTGAGAATCCAAAAATTGTTGCTGCTTTAAATTTCAGGTTTATTAAAGAAAGAAGGTAGTAAAATAGAAGAAAGTAAAATAAACAAAAAGAAATAACAGAAGCCTCAACTTCTCTCTGTACTGTGGGAATTAAATATTCATTCTTCCATGTCCCTATTGGAAATGGAAAATCAATATTCAACAACTTGAGTGGAACATTGACCTGGTGGCCTTCTTCAACCTTTTCCATGTTTTCAAAATTTTCAAGACATCTATGGAAATTAACAAATCATTATTTAGTTTCCGACATGAGTCTGAGTGTTTCTAATTTCATTCAAGGAGAGACTCCTGTCCTAAAAGTTCACTTCTGCCCTTGTATTTTCAGTCCTCCAACTTTCTCTTGGAAGAGTTGGTTGATGGGCTCTGGGATCCAGTCCCAGTTCCACTACTTCTTAGCTGTATGGGCTTGAACAGGTTAAGTCTTTGGTTCCTCATGTATAAATGGGATACTGCCTCTGTCACGAGAGTTGGGGAAAGATTAAACAGAGAAAATGCATTTGGGGCATTGATACCATGCCTAGCTCAAGTTGAAGTACCTCTTCTTGTGTGCATCACATCTCATTTTATTTCCTTCTTGTCAGGCTATCATGGAGGGCAGTGGCAGGATACGAGCGGAATCATATCCTGATAGCAGCACCTTGGTCATTGATGTGGCTGAAAGAGATGACTCTGGTGTTTACCACATAAATCTGAAGAATGAAGCTGGAGAAGCACACGCCAGCATCAAGATTAAAGTTGTGGGTAAGTCCTCCTGGTGAGCAGATGTCTACAATGGAACGGATACATCTAGATCCAGAGGAGACTTTGCCAAGTGTTGGTTGCCTCAGGTTTTCTGGGTAGCCAACAAAAGGAAAATGCAGTATAGCTATATATTATAAATATCTCCCTTGCTCGTTCTCTTTCAGTCTTTGCCACTTTCTTTTCTTCCTTTCCATTTCCTCCCTTTTCCTTCAATTTCTCTTCTATTTTCTTGCCTCAAGGACTTGACTTTGTAGGAAAGGTCAGCCATTTTGGATTGCTGATCATTAACTGCAAAGTCATAGTCCCTTTTTGTTGCCCCTTAAAAGTCATTGAAACACAATCGCTAAATAATTTCCCACATCACAATCACTGCAGAAAAATAAGATCAGTCTTGGTCCTTAGCGTATTTTTCTTTTTAATATATTTTTTTAAGTTGTCAACAGATCTTTTATTTATTTATTTACATGTGGGCGACTGAGGATCAAACCCAAGGTCTCATACATGCCAGGCAAGCACTGTACCACTGAGCCACAACTCCAGCACCTTAGTATGTTTTTTTTTAAAACCTAACTAAACCAAAGAAAAATGAGTCCAGCAGATTACTAGTGTTTCAAGGTCTTGATGATCTCCCTTCTCATTTGAGTTTTCCCGTAAAAGACATATTTCAAACTGGCCAAGACTAGTCACTTTAGCAGGTACTGAACTACACTTACAAAATATGGTGACTGCCATTTCTAACTCAGATATCTGCTAGTCAACATCTTGAATCTCCCAACAAATGTAAAATTTTCTATAATGAGGCCTTGATTCAGTTCGTCTGGAAGTTCATTTGTAGTTTAAAAAACAACCACCACCACCATCTAGTATCCAGGTAATAATTTCTTCATTGCCATTTTTGAGGGAAAGAGCGATAGTCTAAGGTTTCACATGGAGCTTATTATTTAATGTTGTAACACTGGTTTAAGGGAGTTGGAGACAACATCACATTTATTTTTATTAGGCTCTTCTTCCCTTGCCCCCAAAATTTGAGTGTAACTTTTGGTCCAAATTAGTTACTAAGTACATTTCAGGAAAAGTCTTTGAAATAGCAGTTTCTGTGATTATTACCAAAAATATATATATATATATATTTTACTTTGTTTTCTCTATTCATTTTATTTCATCCTTTTTTTTTTTTTTTTTTTTTTTTTTTTTGTCTGCTACAGACATCCCTGATCCTCCAGTGGCACCAAACGTGACAGAAGTGGGTGATGATTGGTGCATCATGAACTGGGAGCCTCCTGCCTATGATGGAGGGTCTCCAATCTTAGGTAACCGGATATTGATCAGTCCATGTAACTGCCAGTTCAGTTGGTATCCTCTTACATATTTTAGTATAGAATACATTTTTTAAATTTTCAGTTACAAGAACACCTCTTGTACTCTGACTTTATCCATTCAAATTGAAATTTATATATTTTCAGATGCTCCGTAATCACTTGAGATTTAAATAGATGGGACAAATATCATCAAATCTATTCCCTATTCTTTTGTTTATCATTTATACTCAATAGCTAAGTTTGAATAACTGTAAGTCTAACTTTCACTGTTCTATTCAGTAAGTGTCTAGTTCTATAGGGTTATGTTATGAAGAAATTTCTTTTAGCTTTAAATGCTTAGAACAATTTGCTTCCCCAATGGCATAAGAATTTTTTTCTCCTTGCCAATAATGAGACTCATAAAACTAATCATTTCCCCCTCTTTATCTTCATTGCTGGGGCTCAGATCCAACTATATTGCTCTGACTCTATTGTTCAACCCTACTGATTAAGTTGCAGACCTGCTTGTCTGCAATCTGTTTTTCTTCTTTTTCTAGTACAATTTTATTTTTTTTCTGGTAGTTATTTTATCCTTATCATAGGGTGTTAATGTTTGTATTCCCTATAATCTAACAATGGAATATGGTGGGTTGAAATACATACATATATGACCTTCACCTACCATGCTGAAAATATGCAAAAAAATTAAGAATGTCTAATATCTGACAAAATTTAATTATGGAGAGCAAGGGAAAAAAAAACTTCAGTTTCCCTTTTGTGTATCTGTAGGATACTTTATTGAGAGAAAGAAGAAGCAAAGTTCTAGGTGGATGAGGCTGAATTTTGATCTCTGTAAAGAAACAACTTTTGAGCCCAAGAAGATGATTGAAGGCGTGGCCTATGAGGTCCGCATCTTTGCAGTCAATGCTGTTGGAATCTCCAAGCCCAGTATGCCCTCTAAGCCCTTCGTTCCCTTGGGTAAGTCAAGAGAGATGTGTCTTTGTCATGGGAATCATTATCCCATAATACAATTCTTCCCTTCTGATGAGGCTGGGAGGCTTCTCAGAGTGGTGGGTGGGCAGGAGGTAGGAAGTGGTTAGGGCAATTTTCTGTCTAGTAAATTTAAAGATAACTTTGATAGAGTTGAATATCTTCATAATGTAGGCCCTAGAATTCATGTCCAGAAATCCAGTGACCCCCCCCCATAGGTGACTTAAGGAGCCATCTCCCACTGAAAACATGGAACCAACTCTACTCTCTATCTGTCCTTCCCAAGGTATAAGCAGACTTTGGTGTACATACTATAGTATGACTAAAACAAACCTGATACAGTTCAACAGCCTGCACTTGGAAATTAGTCTCTTTGCTCTAAGGTTGTACCTTAAACATAATCTTTTAAACCAAAAACAGTTGGCTCAATGTAAGCAAAGAAACAAAAGATGTCTCCACTATTTTATGGTACTGAAGTATTTTTTTTCAATAGAAATGAAACATAAAGAGTTAATACTTTAAAATTAGAATGTTTTAAGAGATTTACTCTAAATCATTAGATCCCAAACTTGGATTTCATCGACCTCCTTGGTCTCCCAGGCTCTCACACCAGCCACCCAAATTGGAGAAAAAGTATGACATCATTGCCACAATTCTTGTATTGATCATATCTTTGCACTATACACAATGATGCCCAAGGAGTTTAATTGGATTTTATTGAGCTGTGAGGCTGCTGTGCCCATATTTAGTGGTATCTCTGTTCATTTCATCATAGTGCCCGTGTGATAACTCTTTAGCTAATAGTTCCTTCTGTTTCTGCCTCTTTTAAGCTGTAACCAGCCCTCCTACTCTCCTGGCTGTTGACTCTGTCACTGACACCACTGTCACCATGAAGTGGAGGCCCCCTGACCAGATTGGTGCTGCAGGTTTAGATGGCTATGTGCTAGAGTATTGCTTTGAAGGAAGTAAGTACAACTAGAAGTCTCTATGAATACCATCCTCAGTAGGTGAGGTATGCCCCACTTCCTTTCTGTCTTTCAAGGGAACTCATCTCTTTCCCATTGAAAATGAGATTGAGCCAAAGATCATTCTTCTGAGATGTATAAAAATGTAGCCCTTCTTTAGGACTTGAGACTAACAAACTGAGACCTCAAAAATATCCTAGCTGGGCTGCAAAGCTGGGCAACACAAATGAGCCAAGGTCATGGGAGGTAGGACTTCTGACAAAACTCCAGGGTTTTCCACTTTGAGAATGGGTGGGATTGCATTGTACCAGAAGACAGTGAATGCCTCCTTGAAATAAAGCATGTTGGAAATTCTAAAACCTATGCTGAGCAGAAGCTCACTATCAAAAGAGCTGCATGTTTAGATTAATAATAAGAGACTACCTATTGGGCTATCTGGTGGTTGATTATCTCTTGTATTCTTAAGGGAAAAAAAGAAGAAGAATTAAGAATGAGTTTTAATTTTAAAGGAAATGACATTAAACCCCAGAGAGTATAAATTCTTTCAACATGTGGTAGTAACTTATCTCAAGGCTTGGGTATATGAAAATTTAATCACCTAAATTTAAGGGGAAAAGAGAAATGAGGCTAATAAAACAATTACTCATAGAAGTAATGGAAAAAAAAAAGAGAAAATGACATTAGAAAATACGGGCCAGAGTTTACCTGAAATTCAAAAAGCTGTGACAGTCACTGAAGCCTATTGCTTTCCTTGGTTTCCTACTTGCCATGGCTAGAAGGGGATGGCATTTGAAAAGGGTAAGTTAAAACCACTGGCTCCGGACTCAGCCTCCACTCTGGGTGAATAGTAGGTAAATGATCCCCCAGGGAAATCTTTTCCTATTCTTCAAAAATGAGCCCAAGGTTTGACCTCTAAGAAAACGCTTTGGACCCCAAGCTTTAACATGGATGCTCCAAATGAAGAAAAGAGGCTACAGAGCACGTCTGGAAAGTGGGGTATATGCACACAAATGCACCCTCCCTGGAGGAAAGAAAGCCACTGTGGAGAAAATCTTACCAAGAGAAAGATGCTGCCAAAGAAATCCCAGGCCCTGGATTGGGGCATTAATGGACATAATCCTCACTGGTCAGGAGGGAAGAAGAAGAAATGGAGAATGAAGTATCCTGGCGTCACTGAGTTTCTTTCACATGTACTCCACTCAAAGAGAGCCATGATTGTTTCTCCAGGGCTTACAAAGGCACTAACCAAAACCTGGGGATAGGAAAGGAAAGGTCCCAGGGTGAATGAGGCAAGAGAGGGGGGTATTGTCACAAATGCAACAGGAAAATCCTTGAGAATTTCAGAGTATGGTTTATTCCCATTTCATTTGTCCCCTTATTAAAAAAAAAAAAATTATGAGCATTGCACTCTGCTATATTGCCCAGCCAGCAGAATTTCCCAGTCTTATATGTGATGTGGCTGCTGAGCCCAAACCTTGTGTATGTATGAAACAGAGCAAATTCTTTACTCTTTTCTTTCTGATAGGTTTAAAAAGTAAGAAGATACAGCAAAATGATAGATGGCTGTCATTTTGATGTTACCCACCTTAGATAAAATACAATGAAGTGTATTTTACGAAATTTTGTGTGTGGTCTGTGTAGATATATATGTATATACATCTATACATATGTATATGTACACAATCATTATTATGTATCTATTTTGCCACATAACGTTTTGGAATTAGCTTTCTATGGAAGTTCTTTCTTAACGTGTATATATATATATATCTTCTTCTTGCGGTCTTTTCTTTCTTTTATGTGGCTGCCTTATTCTTCATTCTCTTTTAATGGCTGCTGTCCTCCAGACTAATTTTCTGTAGTGTTTAATGCTTTTAGATATGTCAGGTCTATTCTAGAAGAGAATTCTTTCTTGTATAAGATCGTGTGTGTTTTTTTTTTTTTTTTTTACTCTTTCTCTTGTTTTTGTTTCTTTTAATGCCTGCAGCATTTTACTCTTGTTTTTTGTCCCCCTTTGCACTCAATTCTTCTTTTCTTTCTTAAAAATTTACCTTGTGTATGAAATAACTTAACATATTCCTTCCATATCCCCTCAGACATCATTTTCTTTCTGTTTCCCCTCAGTTAAAGTGGCTCAAATGTGAAGAGATGGGTGATGATATTTTTTCCCCCTCCTGATCTTTACCATCCTGTTTTCTCTTGGAGATTTTTCCTTTACCATTTCTTCCCTCTCTCCTACCTGTTTTCTCACTCTTGTACTTTCACTTTCTCATTTATTGTCTCTTGGATGTGAAATACCAACACCATTGCTCTCAAGTACACCATTTGCTTAAAGCTTTATCTTTTCAAAGTCATAAGTAATTTTTATCATCCACACACCCTCTCAATGGCCAGGCTGTCTGGCTTGTCCTGACTTTTCTCCATGATATTCCCAGTAGGGTTGGAAGAGGCAGGAGAAGGTTCCCAGGCACAGTCAGTCATAACCCTGTGCCCCAGCTCCTCTCCTGTACCAAGAAAGTCACCACCCGAAACCAGTGGGGCAGGCCCAAGACCACCCTGTGAGCCACCACATGGGATGCAGGGACTCAGGCAGACCCAGTTTGTTTTCTTGACAGAGTTTGTTGCCACAGCCTCCCGAACTGCAGGGCCAGTTGCATTTCCATTAAGAGTCTGGTAAAACCTGGCTGAGCTCTGGCAGGGGAGGCTGAACCTTATCACAATGCCCATGCTCCTTGATTCTGATGAGGGAGCCCCACCATGGGAGCATGATGTTCCTAGAGATCAGAGAAGACCCTTCCTGCTGAGGTGGCAGGGACAGGTACAAGGATAAACTGTTTGGCAGTGTGCTGGCCCTCCATGGATTCCAGGGCCTCCTTCTCCTTTCCTTTCAGAGTTCTTCTCTTTATCTTCTTCCCACAGTTGGAAATGTCCCAGATTCCCTTTTCTTCCTCTTCTCTTTTCTTCTCCCTCCTCTTCTCTGGGGCAGGTGTCTCAGGACAAAAACCATAGGCTGCCCAGGGCAGGCTGTGCCTCTCCCGAGGAACCCCCCCTAACATGTTTGGTCTCTTCCGTCACTGCTCTGAAGACAAATCTCTGCATATTTTGCATACTTTACTAACAGAGAATGCTGACTACTGATACCATATTCTTCTGGTGTGAAAGTGGGTGTCTTTAATTAATTTTAATGATGGATTCTCAAAGGTACATCAGCAAAACAGTCTGATGAAAATGGGGAGGCTGCGTTTGATCTACCAGGTAAAGTATTCTGTGACGCTCTTGGCCTTTCTCACCATATGATAGCATTTCTGGGAATGTTCCATGACCGCCCATGGAGAACACCCACCACCCACATGCCAAAAAGCCCTAGAGCCGGGGGAGGAGGAAGGGAGTTAGTCCTCAGAATCCAATCCTTCTTTTGTCCTGTGTACATAATGCATGCTAACTTTTAGCACTGAAATATTTGTAAGCCCAGGATGTTGGATTTAAATTCTCTTGATGTTGTAGACAAAGCTACTAAAAGCTAAGAAAAAAAAAAAATAGATTTTTGACAGAATGAAGGACTGAGCTAACTCCATATGAGCTTATAACTCATGAGCTGTGTTTCCTGTTTTGTGAATGTTAAGATCTTTTCTTCATGCAGATAAATGAACACAGATTCTCTATGCTCATATTAGTGTCTCATAATCATAAAGCAGCCAAGATAAAGTAGAGAGATTATGTGATTATAAAGGTTGAAGCCTCTCATAAGAATAGCAATCTCCTATTTCTCTGAACTTTAATGTACACAAATGACTAAATATCATGATTATATCAATCATTTTAAAACCAAATTGGAATAAAATTGCTGCAAAACTCTTGGGGATAATTATGATTATTTAGGATACCTTGATCCCAAGTAAGAGGTTTCTCAGAAATAGCAAAATCTGATACTTTATTCTTCCTGTTGCTTATGTTAGTGTTTTAGGCCATTTTCTAACTTAAATATGTGAAAAATATTCACTCATGTAGTCCAAGTTCAGACCAAAGCCATACTCTTTCCAAATGATTTGATTAGGAACAAAATACGTTGGAATTAACTGTAATTACTAGGATGATTTCTTCCACTAAACACCATTCCTCCTCCTTTTCTTCTTTTTTTATGGATTTTAGCTGAGGACTGGATAGTAGCAAACACGGATCTAATTGACAAGACCAAGTTCACCATCACAGGTCTGCCAACGGATGCCAAGATCTTCGTTCGTGTGAAGGCTGTTAATGCCGCAGGCGCCAGTGAGCCCAAGTACTATTCTCAGCCCATTCTTGTGAAGGAAATCATAGGTAAGTGTCAAGGATTTCAAAATTTGGTCTTCCTTTTACACTGTTTGCCTTTATTTTCTTTTTCAAACCTCTTTCTCAAATTTATTTATTGTTTTTCCTTTGGTATTTTATGAATGCTTCTTGGGATTTAGAAATAAACAAAAATGGCTCCTTGGGAACAATGTGGGAGGTCAGCTTTGGATTTATAATTTGCATTCTGAGGACCAGTTTAATTAATCCTGACCAGGTTCAACTCTGGTAGGGTTGCCGGTTCACCTTGAAGAGAGATTTTGTGTTAATGCAACAGTACAAATGATTACCACACCAGCAATTTGACTCAAATGGGTCTTCAAGGTCAAAACCATTTCTGTAATAATATGAATACCTTCTGGCCCTTTTCTGTATTTTAACATCTGCACCAATGGTGTAAAAGTGAAAGTGAATAAAACTGTTGGTGCCTTAGTGTGAATCAAGTGCCACCAAACCATACTAACCTCTACATACCCAGAGTTAAAATAAAAGGACTAGTTTTGCCATTTTGCCTTAAAGCACTGTTTGATGAAGCATCAAACTTATTAGTTTTATTAAATCTTGGTTCTTGAGTACATGTTTTTTTTTTTCTGGGCTCACGTGACAATGAAATGAATAGCATGAAGCACTTGTATTTTAGCATTTGGAAAATCTGCACAATTCAGTGGAGTAATCCTTTCCAAATTACTAATACATGTTACGAAATCATGCATGGAAGCTGGGCATAATGACCTGTGCCTATAGCCCCAGCTACTTAGGAGCCTGAGGTAGGAGGATTGCTTGCGTCCAGGAGTTTAGTGCCAGCCTGGGCAACATAGTAAGACCCATCATTTTAAAAAAATTCATGCCAAGGAAAAAAGTATATTCAAAATGCAAAATAAACAATGGATTTTTTTTTTTTTTTTTTTTGTGGTACCGGGGATTGAACTCAGGGGCACTCGACCACTGGGCCACATCCCCAGCCCTTTTTTGTATTTTTTTATTAGAGACAGGGTCTTACTGAGTTGCTAAGTGCCTCGCCATTGGTGAGGCTGGCTTTGAACTCGTGATCCTCCTGCCTTAGCCTCCCAAAGTGCTGGGATTACAGGTGTGCGCCACTGCACCCGGCTAGACAATGGATTTTAATGTGACAAAATATGAAAAAAGTCACTGAAATGGTTTTGAACTTCACGTTGTAGCTAATTTTTAGAAAATTACAACTCCTCATGTTTAGTGTAGACTCAAAGAGAAGTATTCACAATTGTTGGAAAAAATTATTAAATTATTTCTCCCATCTGTGTGAAACTAGATGTCCTTTATTTTATTTTAATTTATTCTAATTTGTTATACATGCTTGCAGAATGCAATTCATTTCATATTACATATAAAAAGCACAATTTTTCAAGTCACTGGTTTTATATAAAGTATTTCCACACCATTTGTGTCTTCATACATGTACTTAGGGTAATGATGTCTAACTCATTCTGCCTTTATTCCTATTAGATGTCCTTTATAAACTTCAACCAATATGACATTTTACAACTGTCCACAAGCAGAAACAAATGTGAAAATTCAACTGTCCTCTATTAAGTCAAACATTAAAGAAACTTGCCAAAATATAAAACAATGTAACTTACCTTGTTGAGTTTTTAAAAATATAAAATATGGTTATTTATTATTTACACAATTGTTTTTGAATGAACAAGTAAACATTTCAAAACTTCTCAGTTTTAATTTCTATATAATAAACAGTCCACATAAACCAAAGCTTTCATGGGTTTATAATAATTTTTGTGCTAGGGACTGAACCCTGTGCCTCATGCATGCTAGGAAAGTGTTCTACCACTAAGCTTCACCCCCAGCTATAATTTTTAATCTATAATGGAGTGCTGAGAACAAAATGTTTAAGAACCCAATCTAAGGGGGTAAAAAGAAGCATTGGATTGATAGCTTAGATATCTGGGTTGTAACAGGGTTTTACATAGATTCCATGTGACCTCCTGAATCCTTTTGGGAGTGAGTTAGGAAATGGACAGATGAGTGGGTAGGTGGATGGATGGATAAAAGAAAGCATGAAGCATATACATTTTCTTAATCCATTCTGGTGTCACTCTGCTTAGGTTTGATCCTATTTCTGTCATTTATTGGCTATGTGACCTTGGACAAGAGACATGATTTTTTTTAATTAAAATTTTTTACCTTTATCGTATTTATTTTTATGTGGTGCTGAGGATTGAACCCAGTGCCTTGCACATGCTAGGCGAGCACTCTACTGCTGAGCCACATCCCCTGCCCCGAGACATGATTTTTTTAAAGTCTTAATTTCTTCATCTGCAAAATAGGGATAATAATAACAATACATCAACAGGTTATGAGAATTTAATAAATTAATCCATGTTGCTTGCTTAACAGATCTTTCCATATAAAAAACCTTTAATATATGTCAGCTATTATTATTGTTGTTGTTGTTTAATTTGCTATGGGATCTTGCTGGGTCTCTGTTTCCTCATATGTAATGTTAGGGAGTTCAAGGAACTCCAGTTTTCCTTCCAACCCTAACATTTAGTCACCATCATCATCATCACCATCTCTAGACCTTGGTTGAGCTCTTAAATTCTCAGCCATTATGCTAAATGCTTTCATGATGACTTAATTTAATCCTCACAACAATGCCGTAATTAGAATTAGGTATGCTGCTGTCATCTCCATTTTAATTAAGACTGAGACCAGACCCACTATCTGATTGATCTAGAATAGAAAGCCGAGTCTCAGGTGTGGTGACACACACCTGTAATCCGGTCACATCCTAAGACATGCTTTATCCCTGAAAGCTTGTGAGCCTTAGCCTTCCTGCTCCCAGGTTTGCATCAGCATGTTCTAGTATCTTCATAGTGTTTAATTTTTTTAATTTATTTTTTAAATTTTTTATTTTATTTTAACTTTTTATACATGTTTACAGAGTACATGTCATTTCATATTACATATAAAGAGCACAATTTCTCAAGTTGCTGGTTTTATATAAAGTATTTTTACCACAATTGTGTCTTCATACATGTATTTAGGGTAGTCATGAATAACTCAGTCTGCCATTATTCCTATCCCCTTGTCCCTTCACCCCACCCCCCTTTGTTCTATTTAAAGTTTTTTCATTCCTCTCATCCCCACTCCCTTGCCTTTATAAGTTAGTATCTTTATATCAAAGAGATCATTCGAACCTTTGCTTTTTTGGGATTGGCTAACTTCACTTAGCATTATTTTCTCCAACTCCATCCATTTACTTGCAAATGCCATGCTTTTATTATTTTTTAGTGCTGAGTAAGATTTCATCTTACTCCAATCAGAATGGCAGCTATCAAAAAAACAAACAACAATAAATGCTGGCGAGGGTGCAGAGAAAAAGGCACACTCCTACATTGCTGGTGGGACTGCAAATTGGTGAAGCCAATCTGGAAAGCAGTATGGAGATTCCTAGGAAAACTTGGAATGGAACCACCATTTGACCCAGCTATCCCACTCCTTGGTCTATTCCCAAAGGACTTAAAAACAGCTTACTACAGGGACACAGACACATCAATGTTTATAGCAGCACAATCCACAATAGCTAGACTGTGGAACCAACCCGATGCCCGTCAGTGGATGAATGGATAGGGAAACTTTGGTATATATACACAATGGAACATAGTGTTTAATTAATGAAAGTTAACACACAGGTCTGTCTGTTGGATACCTCACCAGAGTCACACAGGAAGAAAGTGACTATCAAACTTGAACACAGTCACCTAAATAGCAAATGCTAGATGCTCAAACTGTTTCCCCCCCATACTAAAAGAATGGACAATCGTACCAGCTAAAGTGGTGCTTGTAGGTCTTTTCTGGAATGTTCATTGGAGAGCATTCTTACTGATAGAAACTATAAAAAATATGCGTAGGTCCCAAGAGAAAACCTGGTGATTTTTATTTAATAAAATTACTTTAAGTCTACATGACAATAAAAATACAAAATTGTGCTAAAGTTAGGGAGGTCAAGGATACATTTTGTGGAATCAAAATAAAACATCTCTGCTTGAAGAAAACTGTTTTGACCAAAGTTGCCATATGTAAGCTGGTGACACATCCAAGATTGTGTTGCAGAGCCGTGAACCATAAGGAGAGGCCAGGGAACACCTTGCCATTGGGTTTATGCAAAGCCATTTCGTACTGTGCTGATTCAAAACTATGCTATTTTAATTTCCTCCAGAGCCTCCAAAGATTCGGATCCCGAGGCACCTGAAGCAAACCTATATCCGCAGAGTTGGAGAAGCTGTCAATCTGGTTATACCTTTCCAGGTAATAATTCAGGGGTCCCTGTTTTCCCTGTCAAGGGCTAGGGTATTTAAGAGCAGTGGGTTGGGCTGTTCTTACACTTAAGGTCTGCCTGATTCAGGATATCCTCAGAGGGAGAGTAAGTCAATAATGGAGGAGGTTTGGGGAGTGATTAAAGGATCTCTTGCCATAGAAGTACAGAAACCTATAAAACCATCAGATTTTTTTTTTCTGCATGAAACAAATGAGATCTGGTCTTGTCCAAAGTTCAGGGACTTTGGAGGGTGGGAGAGGGACATCGCAGAGATAGCAGATGATAGAAGAGGGCTGGAGGGCCACTCTGGTCCTAGCTCTCTGTAACACCCATCCTTTTAAGGGAAGATCTCAAGAAAACAAGACATGCTTAGTTCCCACGATGACCATGCACCAAACAAAATTCCTAATAGGAGGGATAACCAAACTAAAAATCTTGAGGCCACTAAAATATGTGCTCACTGTTAAATGGTTCTTCTGGCTGTTGTCCTTAAGATTAACCAGGCTTTGCTTACAGTAATCAGTTTGGGTCTCACTTGTACACTTGTGCACACACACACCCTGGGCCTCCCCCTAGAGGCCTCCACCTCCCTATTCATATGACTGCCTTTATATGCTGGGGGCCAGCCCCAGTCAGGGGGTACAACGCAAGCGCTCAGCGAAGTACGAAGGCAGAGAAGCAGCGATGGGAAAAAATAACACACCAACATACGAGTCAGGCTGTGGAATCTTCTCTCTTTACTTTTCACTTTCTTTTAGGTTTTAAGCACAATATTTGGCAGCACAGATTGTTTACACTTTCTTTGGTGATTACATTACAGACATGACTTAATTTTTAGACATATTAAATTTCTTATTTTATATATTTCAAGGTTTTGAGGTCACTTGCACCTTTTCAAGGCCCTGTAAGTGACTGCCTAGGCATATTATGATTTCATTATTATTAATCTAATTAGTTTTGGGTGAGAATTTATTTCTCACGGATTCCCTGAAACTGTTTTCTCTGTACACTATTTAGGCTGTCTGATAAAAGTCAACCTTCTTTGTCTGGGATTCCACAGCACTATTGTTTTTCTTTTATAGCAGTTGTTTATAAAATCTAGAAGTAGGGCAAGGCTGAATGTTAGCTCATGGGAGACTTTCTACTCTAAGGGATTTATATCTACTTTAAAAGTAAGAGAAACTTATTTTTAATCACAAAAAGACTCTTAAAGCTTATTAACTAGAAATTAAGTACTTATAGAAAAAGGTTTGTATTACTCTTTTTAAGAAAAGATAAATGTACAGAGTTAGTCTGGATCTAAATAATTGAAATAGCAATACCTGGTGGCCATATATCTGAATAAAGAACTGAACAGCAAGTAGAAGTCAAAGGTAGAAGTCAAAGTTAACGCTTTTCAACACCATAATATCTTTTATGAAAAAGGAGAGGGCTTTATAGAAAATGCCACAACATTTATATGCCTCTAGGCAGTGCTGTTCAATTGAACTTTCTGTGATGTTCTGTGTATGTATGTACGTGTGGTAACCACCAAGAACTAATGCACGTGAAGGAAAAGTTTTTTGATTTTCTTTATTTTATTTTATTTAATTATTTATTTATTTATTTATTTATTGGTACCAGGGATTGAACTCAGGGGCACTTGACCACTGGGCCACATCCCCAGCTCCTTTTTTGTATTTTATTTAGAGACAGGGTCTCACTGAGTTGCTAAGTGCCTCGCCATTGCTGAGGCTGGTTTTGAACTCACGATCCTCCTGTCTCCGCCTCCTAAGGCTGGGATTACAGGCGTGCGCCACCACGCCCGGCTATGATTTTCTTTAATTTTAATTAATTCTAATTTATATAGTCATATGTAGCTCATGTCTGTTATATCAGGCGGCATGGTCTTGAATTAGAATTTAGGTCTCTGCATACATGTGCACACTCAGACACACACACACACACACACACACACGAGCTCTGTTCAAACCCAGGTTCCCGTGAAAGCCAAGCTAAGGGGACAGCTATTTCTGGCCATGTCACTGTCCAGGCCCAAGCCTTAGAAGAGGTGGTTATCTACAGCAGACACAGCGCTGAAATCAGAGCAAAAGCCAAAAAGCAGCAAGGAAGAGCACAGCAGGGAGGGAAGGAGTGGGCTAGGCTCTCCCCACTTCCTCCTCCTTGTCTCAGAGGGAGTATGTCACAGCAGGCAGGAGACCCAGTGCTAGCCGCAAGCCCTACTCTGACCTGGCTGCTGACCCTGCCCTCCCATTTCCAGGTCATTTCTACCACCAGGGCTGATTCAGCCTCCCAGATCTTGGGGGTCTCTGTGTGCAGCTTCCATCCCTGGGTCTGGGAAAGGAAAGAGCATGAGAACAGGGACTCTTAGGTCAGGCTTCCTAGGAGCCTCTCAGCCACCAGGAAGGGACCATGAGAACAGTGTGCTGTGTTTGTATGTTTGTATAACTGCTAGAGCTCTCAGACATTTCCTCATTTGATCCTTAGAAACACCCGATGAAGCAGGGGGTGTAGCTCAGGGTAGCAGAAATGCCCATTGAGGCAGGAAGGGTATATATCCTTACCCCCATTTGAGGAGGGAAGAAATTGACAATCAGAGAATCATTGAGATTAAGTGATTTGCCCAAGGTCACACAGCAAGTAAATGGTAGTGCCTACAGCAGAGTTCATGTCTCTTGTCGCTGCTTTTGCCACTCCATATGTTAGTAGAGAACTCAGTTTTTCTCTAATAGCTAACAGCAAGTTGCACATTTAAGGAACGAAGATGTGGAACTCTTTGTCCTTATCTTTTTTGTGGGGGTGGGGGGATACCCGTGATTGAATTCAGGGGCACTCGACCACTGAGCCACATCCCCAGCCCTATTTTGTATTTTATTTAGAGACAGGGTCTCACTGAGTTGCTTAGTGTCTTGCTTTTGCTGAGGCTGGCTTTGAACTCAGGATCCTCCTGCCACAGCCTCCTGAGCCACTGGGACATACATTCTTCTCTGCAAGTCTGAGCACCCCCAGCCATTCTTCAAGCTCCATGGGCAGGAGTTGAATGTGTATCTCCACATCCCATGTCATAACCCAGCCACAAGCCACATCTGGAACACATCAGGAAAACTGTGCCTTAACAAATTACTGAAGAAATTTCTGAGTTAACTCTTGGTTCTTGTCTGCAGGAGTGAGCCTGAGTGATCAGAAATTCTAAGACATTCCTTTGTAATAGAAACTGAAACTCATGCCCTTGAATCAGATTATAATTTCTTTTTTTAAGTCTGCTCTTAAAAACTATCATCAGAAGGTAGAGAGAATTCTAGGCAAGTCTGAGGTGAGCAGCACAGTATAGTGGATACTAATCATTAATCTTTAGATGATATTAATAAAACATTCACATAGTATGCAGAAATTTTGTTAGGCCTTCAACCTTTATAATCATCTTGTGAGAGAGGTTATTGTTTCTATTTTACAGATTGGGAAACCGAGGCACAGAGAGTTGAAGTCATTTGCCCTAGATTACACATCTACTAAGTGGTCAGGATCCAAATATAGAATCCAGGGCTTCAGAGCTCATGCTTTAGACAATTAGCCTATTTGTGCAGACTTTGCAGTGGTGCAGATTCTACGAGACCTAGTTCCAGCACTTAGCTGCCAGGCCTTGCCAAATCATTTAATTCTCCTATGTAGAGAATGAGGCTGATGATACTTATCTTGACGTGAAGATCAAGGAAGATATGTCACACTTTGCACACAGGAAGCAACCAGCAGGCAGGGGCTCTCTTGCTTCTGTCACTCCCACCAAAGCTTCAAGGGTGGTGTTTTCCATCCTTGCCCAGAAAAGGTTAAGCCATTGTCGTTCCTGCCAAGTTGAAAAACAATCTCAGGCAATCCAACTTCTCCCCTCTACTTCTTTTGTCTTTCTATTTAGGGAAAACCAAGACCAGAATTAACTTGGAAGAAGGATGGTGCAGAGATTGATAAGAATCAAATAAATATCCGCAACTCCGAGACTGATACAATCATATTTATCAGAAAAGCAGAGAGGAGCCACTCTGGGAAATACGATCTGCAGGTCAAAGTGGAGAAATACGTGGAAAGCGCATCCATCGACATCCAGATTGTTGGTAGGTTTGGAAGAAGAAACTCGAATGTTCTGTCAAAATAGTGTGGGAACTAAATGTCCTTGACATTAGGGGAGAAATGGAAAGTTTTGTTAGGTTAGCTTTACATAGATTTTTTTTTTAAGATTAAAAGAAATAATAATAAATTAGTAAGATTTGTTAACATTTCAAAATAACTTTTCACTGAATAAAAATGCTAATCATGAGAGATTTGGGGTACCTGTGTTCAAGAAAATTCATGTATGTACTTTTTGGTGAAATCTATCTATACAGTTTTAGCAATTGAGCTCTCTCTCAGTTTCCCAATTCCCCAATGATAAACCTATTTCCTACACTAAATTCTTTTTTTTTTTTTTTTGGTACCAGAGATTGAACTTAGGGGTACTCAACCACTGGGCCACATCCCCAGCCCTTTTTTGTATTTTATTTAGAGACGGGGTCTCACTGAGTTGCTAAGTGCCTCGCCATTGCTGAGGCTGGCTTTGAACTCGTGATCCTCCTGCCTCAGCCTCCCAAGTGCTGGGATTACAGGAGTGCGCCACCGTGCCCAGCTTACACTGAATTCTTATCTTGAAAAAATTGCAGATTCTGGATGTAGCTTAATACGTTTCTTATAATATCTAAAATTCTTAAAATGTTTGAATGGGGAGTGAAGAATTTTTGTTTAATTTTTGTTAAATGTAAGGAAGAGGAACCTAAACAAAATTAAACACTTAAACACTGAATGGGTTGATCCTTTAGGGCTAGTTAGATGCTTACAAAGAATAAAGTTAGTTCTTACTTTTGCCCAGAGTTCGGGGAACAGAGCAGAGATCCTTTTTGGGTTTACCCTCTTATTAGAACTGTTCTATAACTGTCTCTCTCTCTCTCTCTTTATTGTTGGTTTTCTTTTTTTTCTTTCTTTCTTTTATTTTTTTTCTTTTTGTACTGGGAATTGAACCCGGAGGTGTTAAACCACTGACCCACACCCCCAGTCCTTTTAAAAATATTTTATTTAGAGACAGGGCCTCACTAAGTTGCTGAGGCTGGCTTTAAACTCGTGATCCTCCTGTCTCAGCCCCCTGAGCTGATGGAATTGCAGGCATGTGCTATGTACCCAACCTCTATAACTGTCTTGATGTCAAGAAATATGTTTAAGAGCAGAGCTAGAAGAAGTCTTGTTTCCAGTATTGTTTTTTTCTTATGGTGCTGGGTGGGGATTGAATCCAGAGCCTCATGCATGCTAGGCAAACACTGTACCACAAAACTACAACTCCATCCCTCTAATCACTTTTATTATTATAATTTCAGTCAATTTGCTAAAACTTGAGGTTTTCTAACCAAAGAAGCAACTTCCTCTGATGAGCCTCTCCTTGGGTGAAAGGGCATGCCCTGTAAACCAAGCACTCTTCCCTGTGGCTAAACCTCTCTAGTTTTTGCTGACAGGAGTGTTGCTCTGTGCCCTTGGATCCTTGGATCTGGTCCTGCTCCATGTTAACCAAAGGCACAGGGTCTCAGATGCCCACCATGGTAGGGTCTGGAAGAGCTCCTCCTCCTGTGGCAAAGGGAAGGACATTTTAAAATATCCTCCTGTAACAGTATATGGCAGGGAAAGGGACCTCACAGTGATGCTGTGAATCCATCCCATAGACCGTCCAGGTCCACCCCAGTCCGTGAAGATTGAAGATGTCTGGGGAGAGAATGTGGCTCTAACGTGGACACCGCCAAAGGATGATGGAAATGCGGCCATCACAGGGTACACGATCCAGAAGGCCGACAAGAAGAGCATGGTAAGGGCTGGCGTTCTCTGTTCAGGGGCAGGAGCAAAATCACCTCGCATCAGAGGTGGTGGGGTGGCATGAGGTGACAGGTGAGGAGACTGTGGGGCCATGGAGAAGTGATGTCGCAGAGCAGAAAAGATAGCACCTTTGGAGCCACAGAGTTGGGCTCGAGATCACTTAAGACTACGTGCATGTCATCAATCACTGGACCTCTTTGGTCCTTGCTTAGCTATTATAAAGCTAAACAACATAAAGTAGTTGGTGCAATGCTCAGTAAAGTTCCTTAAATTCATTCATTCAACGAATACTTTACTCAAAGTGATTCTGACTCAAATCTATATCTGGCAACTCTTTCTTCTTGTGAAACAAATGTTGGGTGGTGGGGACTTTTGAAAATCAAACAAACAAATAAGGAGACAAAAACAAGATTGAAAAGAAAGATTCTACAATGTACAGCCTGTGCAAAGATCCTAAAGAGGAAAACATTGCAGTGTGTTCAAGAAGCAACCTAGTTGGAGCGTGAATTATGGTAACCTAAATTTTACAGATGAGGTAAGTGAAGCTCATATAGGATCAGTGTTTTGTTGGCGATCACCAGAAATTAGCAGTCAGTGTCTGAATCGGAACCCACACTCTACACCCTAGTACTGACCGACCTGTATGTGAATGAATGAATGAATGTGTGGACACAGTGACCTGGAGCATTTTTCATTCTTATAGTAAAATGTCATGCCAGATATATAGAGAAAGTCTATGCATTTTCTCTTTTATATCTCAGTAAGAAATTAGGTCTTGCAGTTACATTGGATTCATAGAAGAACAAAGTGTTGGAAAAGGCATTCTTAAGGAACAGAAATTTCAGCCACTTCTTTCTATGAGCCATTTTTAGCATGGCTTCTCTCCACACCCCTGTCCCCAGCCCTGTAGGTATTACATGGCAAAATAAGATTTGGTATTTAAAGTGACACGTTTCATAGAAACCTGGAAAGCTTGAAAGCAGGACCGATAGATGACCTTGCGAGGGAAGGATCTGCACCAGCTTCTTAGCAATAGTTTTCCACTATCAGGACCGTAGCCTGATACTGGTAGTAAATCCATAGGGCTCCTTGCACAGGCTCCCTATTCTTCCACTCCCTGCGCCCTTACCCAACATTTGCCTTCTTGGGTATCTAGTCAAGTCCTGAAGGGCTAGGACTTTATTGCCACTCTGTGTAACTGAGGTCTACCTAGGACACCCCCACACTCCTATATTCCAGTTGCGTTCTGGCAGGGACAGACCAAGACCACAAGGTGGTGCTCCTGCCAACGCCACCTGCAAGAAAATCAGCTCACCTCTGTCTCACCATGGCTGCAGATGCCGTTCTCCACTTAAATTCCCAATCACTCACACCTCCTGTCAACATTGTCTTTATCATGTGCCCAAACACTTTTCATTCTCTGACCATATGTTGAGCACTATTATAGCTGCTGAGCCAAATTTTTTTAACTTTTTATTTTGTCCATTTTTTTTTTTTTTTTTTAAAGACAACTCCTGCTCTTGGGGCACCCATAGTCAAGGCAAGAAGGAAGACATGAAACCAAATGGTAACACATTATATAATAAATGTTAGAACGGAGGTTTGCATTTAAGTGCTTTGGCAATAAAGGAAGACATAATTATCCACTGTCTAGAATATCCAGAGCATAGATCATGAAGGCCCCTGAGCATTTCAAGGAAAATGCTTTTTCTTGATAAAGTGACTTTTTGTTAGCACATACATTTTCTCAGTTAATATAATGTGGTTTCAACTAGCTGCAAGATAAACTTTAAGACTGTTATGTTTTGCATTATGGTGAGGAAACAAAAATAAATCTGTGATGGGCACTGTGGATACAGAGTTGAGAAGCATATCAGGTTTTATGTTGTGGTGTGCACTTTCCGAGAAGGGAATGTGGAGAGGAAACAAGTAAAATAAATATAAATAAATATTTATATAAACATATATATTTTACTTATAAATATTTTACTTGTATATATTTCATATATATTTAATTATCATGTATATATATAATATATATATTTACATACATATAATTTTGGTAGCAAGTGTTGTGGAGAGAAAATAGCTAGGTTAGGTGATAAGAGCATGACCAGTGAGGCAGAAGTAGTCAGGATGGGGTGATATCTGAAAGAACCTGTTAAAGTTGTTTGGCAAATTCACTGGATGCTACTAATTTTTCTCTGGTAATTTAGTTTCATCTCTTATCAATAGATAAGTTGGCACTAAAATTCTAAAATTATACTTTGTTCTACAAAAGATGGATAGAGAAGTAGGTAGATAAATAAGTGATAGACATGGTACGGTTATGAAAAAAAATATAAAGTGGTAGAAAATGACATCTAAGGATATGGAATCTGATGTGTACATGAAGATTGAATTTCATAGTCAAGTATAAACAAATTGTAAAATATTAAGCTAAGTGCACTTTGTTGTAACTCTCAATATAAATATTAGTACTCTTTTTTTTATTTTCATTAACAAAACAAACTTGTCATTTATTTTAAACAACAGTTGGAAGAGTTGTGTGTTTTTAGTTGCTTTTTCTCAAACTATTATTATTTTTTTCTTTCAGGAATGGTTCACCGTCATTGAGCATTATCACCGAACCAATGCCACCATCACTGAACTGGTCATAGGGAATGAATATTATTTCCGGGTCTTTGCTGAGAACATGTGTGGCCTCAGCGAGGAGGCGACAATGACAAAAGAGAGCGCTGTGATTGCCAAGGACGGTGAGTTGGGAGTGGAGTGACATCCAGAAAACTAGGTGGGCAGGGCCTAGATGGATAAGGCTGAAAGAAGAAGAGATGTGGTGAGTGGGAAACTATGGAAACAATTATTATTGGAAAATTATGGTAAAAATGTTCAAGTGAAATGATATTACATTATCATTGATTTTTTTTTTTAATATGTAGGCTTTAAGCCAGGAGCAGTGGCACATGTCTGTAATCACAGTAGCTCAGGAGGCTGAAGCAAGAGGATTGCAAGTGCCTAGCTAGCCTCAGAAACTTAGTGAGGCCCTAAGCAACTTAGTGAGAAAATAAAACATAAAAAGTGCTTGGGGCCGGGCGCGGTGGCGCACGCCTGTAATCCCAGCACTTTGGGAGGCTGAGGCAGGAGGATCGCGAGTTCAAAGCCAGCCTCAGCAATGGCGAGGCACTTGGCAACTCAGTGAGACCCTGTCTCTAAATAAAATACAAAAAAAGGTCTGGGGATGTGACCCAGTGGTCGAGTGCCCCTGAGTTCAATCCCCGGTACCACAAAAAAAAAAAAAAAAAAAGTGCTTGGGATGTGGCTCAGTGGTTAAGCACCCCTGGATTCAATCCCTGGTGCAAAAAAGAAAATAAAATAAAAATAAATTAAAGTATAGGCTTTAATTCATTCCAGTTTCTGGGCCACGAATCTGTAATGTCACTGGGATAGGAAAAAGCAGACATTTACTTCTTGGATATCTGTTATTTTGATTCTTGGACACCTTCAGTGTAGCTACACACAAGACCCACTCAGCAAAGAAAGGAGAAGCTGAATTCTATCTTTAACCTTTTATTTCATCATAAATCACTCTTTTTCTGAAACCCTTCCTGATATTCACATTAGAGCACATTATTTTGATCAAAATTCTTGAAAAACATCAGTCCTGTCAATATTTGTTTTAGTGTCAGATGACCACTCTGGCTTCCCGTCTTGTGTGTCATTGGCTATATGTTTGTACATTTCTGAATGTACGCCGTGTGATATTTTCTCGTGCTTTTCTAAGCTCAAGGAAGTTTTAGTCATGAGTGAATTATGCCAAGAATAATATAGTCTCAAGCCAATTTGTATATTTGAACGTATTTTAATACTTGTTTTTAAGGCAAAATCTACAAAAATCCAGTGTATGAAGACTTTGATTTCACAGAGGCGCCCATGTTTACTCAGCCTTTGGTTAACACCTATGCTATAGCTGGTTACAACGCCACGCTGAACTGCAGTGTGAGAGGAAATCCCAAGGTACCATGTTGTTCTATCACATTAGTTAAACTTAAGAATTGACCTCAAGGTCTCTCTTTTATATTTCCATGTTATAATGGCTAACAATTTTATAAATGGACCTTCCAACCACTATTTGTGTCTTTTTGGGAATTGAAAGTAGTAGTATTTGCGGATAATTAGGTACACTATTCAAAATTAGTAAAAGCCAGGCGTGGTGATACATGCCTATAATCACAGGGACTTGTGAGGCTGAGGAAGGAGGACCACAAGTTTAAGGCCAGTGCCAGGAACTTAGGGAGGCCCTGCTTCAAAATAAAAAATAAAAAGGGCTGGGGGTATGACTCAGTGGTTAAGCACCCTTGGGTTCAATACTGGTACCAAAAAAAAAAAAAAAAAAAAAAAAAAGTAGTAGAAAAAAAATGCTTGTCTTTACTAAAAGATAGCTTCCAAAGAAAAAGAAAACCATGTAATTTTTTTAAAAAGATGTTTATTTATTTGCTTTAGTTGTACACAATGCATTTATTTTTACATGGTGCTGAGGATCGAACCTGGTCCATGCACGTGCTAGGCAAGCGTTCTACTGCTGAGCCACAACCCCAGACCCAAAAGAAAACCATGTAATTTTAAAAGAACTGAGAGGTAAATAAAAGAAAGCAATGTTGATTCGCCTGAAAAATTAGGTGGTGATTTTGACTCATCAAGAGTTCTATAACGGGGCTGGGGATATAGATCAGTTGGTAGAGGGCTTGCCTCACATGCACAAGGCCCTGGGTTCAATCCCCAGAACCACACACACACACACACACACACACACACAAGTTCTGTAATAGATTAAAGTAAATAACAATTATGCTATAATTACTGCCTGTAATGCAAGGCAGAATATGGAATGAGCTCTGATAACAAGTGCAGAGTACTAAGAAGGGAGAGATTACTGAGGAGATCTAGAAAGATTTTAAGGTTTCATGTTGTTGACATTTGAAAATAACAACAAATTAACAAAGTTGTCCATGAAAAAGTATGTCCCTGGGTGGGACTGTGGAAAAGTGCCCTAGAAGCTGGAAACTTGTAACAGTAGTGTGTTTCCTGCATCTGCCTTGAAGAGAGACAGGGAAGTCAAAGGGAGAAGCCAGATAGGATGTGAGGCAGACACTGAATTAATGTGTAAATGGAAGTAATGTGGGGAAGGATGAGGAGGCAGATCGGAGGTTTCACCCAGAGCTTAGGAGAAAGTCCAGGGCTGTTGCTGTCAGTTTGGGAGGCCCAGTGTGGAGGTGCTACATTTCACCCTTTGGAGCCCAAGCTCTAGGAAGGATTATCACTGAGGTAAGAGGGTAGTGTGAAAAGCCAAGGATCAAGGCATGAGCATAGAGGAATGCTCCCATTTGAAAAGAGGAAGGAGGAAGAGGACTGCTTGAAAGATAGGAAAGGTGCCATTTCTAGGTTCAGAGCAAGACAAAATATTACAAAAAGTAAAAGAGAGCCTGTGGAGGGTGTTCAGAGAGTGGAGGAGTAGACAGAAGAAGGGAGTGGAGAATCAGGGGTTTCAAGTGTAGTTCAGAAGTCACAGAGAATGAAGTCAACTTTCTGGGGGACTGGATCGGAACTGATCTTGCATTATCTATTGGGAGCAGATCCACTGCCACTGAATGATGGCTTCAGATGTCAGAGGGGGGATGAAGTGGGCAGAAGGATATGCAGACTATAAAGAATTAGAAAAGAATGTCAGGAAAAAGAAGTGGATAAATGGCCATGAGAACTTATGGGGATTTTCAGAAAAATGCCCAGCAATATACACCCTCTAGGATTGAGTGGACATCATAGATCTGTACATGAATTTCTTTAAATTTGGAAATACTTACTTGACACATAGTATATGTCTGCACAGATCAAGAGTATATATTCAAAGTGTACAATGTAAAGATTGGACAAACATGCATATTGTGTAATGATTATCACAATCAATTAATACATCTATCACCATGCACACCATACACGGGACTCCCCAGACTCATTCATCTCATACCTTAATGTTTGTACCCACATAGATCAAATTGAAATGCAACTGAATCCATCCAGGAAGATTGCCCTAGCGATGTCCCCTGAACAAATCTGGCTTTCTTCTTCAGGACTACCCACTCGCTTTCTTGCCAACCACTAAGTAGAATGTAATTTGAGAGATACACTGCCCAAGTAGATGTCTAGTCTTCAGTGTGCTTTCTTTCTAAGCTATGCTTTAAAATTCTGTCACTGGCTTCCATAGCCTTTGAATATGCTACATACAGAAAGGTTTTGACCTCACTTTCTTCAATCTGAACTTCAGCCAAAAATAACCTGGATGAAAAACAAAGTTGCTATTGTGGATGATCCAAGATACAGGATGTTCAGCAACCAGGGAGTCTGTACTCTGGAGATTCGCAAGCCGAGCCCCTATGATGGAGGCACCTACTGCTGCAAAGCAGTCAATGACCTGGGGACAGTGGAGATCGAATGCAAACTAGAGGTGAAAGGTATGCCACCCACTGTCTCATGTATAGACCACAGCAAAGGAACATTGTTTAATTATGGTTCTTAATGCAAAATCCAAGCTATTTGCCAAAATACTGTGGCTGGGGCAGTTGTGATGGTAGTAGTGTTGAGGGAAGTGGGGGCGGGGAAATTCAGGGAGAGAGGCCATTTTTATATTCTGCCTTGACTCTGCTTTATTTGTTAAAGTCTACTTGATTATTTAAATTGGTTTATTCTTATCTTTTATTACTTCTTATTAACTAAAGGAATATTGACTTCAGTGAAATGTTAGTGGGTATACAGCATGCTGAGAATGAGTACAATGAATACACGTTACTTTGGTGACATAGTCTCTCTATAAATAGAAGCCTAATGCAAAAATTCATCTAATTAAGCTGAAGTTAAGGAATTCATATTATTTTTAATTGGTTTACTTATCTGTGAAACTTTCAATCTATATAGGAGTAAGTTTGCTAATTTAGTGTTTCATTATACACATAATAGAATATAGCATATACATATTACAACCAGTTGCTTTTAAAATTGCTAACTAGAGAATTTTTACTTGTATATTTCATTGGCCTTAGTTTTAAGAAATGTGGCAAGTAATATAAACCATGAAAACAGAAGGATTTTTGTAATAGGAAAGTCTCAGCATGAACAGTCATCTTAGTCAATTTTCTTGTTAATTGGCTATATTTTCTTGACAATAAAAACCTACTTTGTGTCACTATGAGAACTCCTACAGAACGTCCTCATTAGGAGGTAATAGGTGACAAGATCCTAATGTGTTTTTTTGCATCCTTCACTGTATCATTGCCATTCTATGATAACCAATATATATTTTTTCCTATTTCTTTTTTAGAAATATTTTTTCAGTTGTCAATAAACCTTTATTTTGCTTACTAATATGTGGTGTCGAGAATCGAACCCAGCACCTCACACATGCTAGGCGGTGCTCTACCACTGAGCTCCAACCTTAGCCCTCCTATTTCTTTATAATGAAAAAACATTGTAATCTATAAGTCAGAAAGATGACTTTGTAAATACCTATTTTAGAAAATCATAGTAAGTTGGGCATGCTGGCAAATGCCTATAATCCCAGTGACTCCAGAGGTTGAGGCAGGAGGATTGCAAGTTTTCCCTAAGCAAATTAGCAAGACCCTTTCTCAAAATTAATAATAATAATAATAAAGGACTGGGGATGTGGCTCAGTGAATAAGTGCCCCTTGGTTCAATCCTGGTACCAAAAAAATAAATAAAAAGAAAATCATAGTAAATGCTCAGGGTATTAATTTTTTTAAGGAGTTGTTTAGTCCTAAATGTAGTATAAATATGATACAAGAAACTTATTGAACAAGGTAACTTCTGTCTTACAACTTTTTTTAAAGCAGTTTTCTTTCTCATATGATTTCTGTCTTTCCTCTGGTATATGGTATGGAAATTTGTAACTAAGTGATAGGAAAAATTTATTCTTATCTCATCAGGCATATAACATTCTTAAAAAATTTTCAAAACTTGCTATTGACATAGTCCATACAAATGTAAACATTATTTTTTAGCTGCTTTGTTTGCTTTAAATGATGATTGAGGTCACATTTGCACATCATCTGGTTTCTAAGCTCCTCATTGTATTAGTTTTAAGTTGTTGTTGATACTTGGGTTTCAACATCCCCTAAATATATATATATATATATATATTATATTTTAAAAAATTACCACCTATTCATGCTTTGAAGTAAACTGAATGTTGCTAATGACATAAGATGATGCTTCAATAAAATGGTTCGATGTTTGGAGCCTTCCTTAAGAGCAAACAACATTATGCATGTGGATGTTATATTCTTTTTAGTAATCTTATAGTCTATTGTATAGTTGAATTTAATAATCAGAATAGTATATTTTAACCTATAAGTTCATGATAAGGTATCAACTGTGTGTATTGAAAAAAGCTTTTGGTCCTAAAAGTAAAGCTGAGATTGTTTATCATCAGATTATTATCTGATAATAGATAACTTGAATCAAGTTAAGCTGTGTAAAAAAAAAAAAAAAAAGGTAAGAATGTCAACTGAGAATAAATAAACACTGGTACAAATATTCTGATTCTGCAGTGATATATCAAGGAGTAAATACCCCTGGACAACCAGTCTTCCTGGAGGGGCAGCAACAGGTTTAAAAAGTTCATATCCCACTGGATATTTCTACTTTCCGTTCCATTCCTCTTACATGAAAACGCACTTTGCATGTAAAGCTTGACTTTCTCATTTGCTTTTAATTCTGTTTCTTAGCAGCTCATGGCATATGGTGTTTATGCCATGAACAAGGAAGGCCAAATTATTCAAGGATATCAAGTAATGTAGAAACCATGAATTTTGTCAGAAAACTAAGTACCAGACCATAGGTCCCCAGGAAGCAAGTCAGAAAGTTGCATTTGAAGATGACCTCAGCTTATATAATAAGATTATCAAAACTTGGGAATTGATGGCATTTATTTAGTATTTTCATTTTTCAGATGTAGAGAGATATATTTGTCCTTTAAGATAATTCACAGCATAGTTCCCTTAGATGAATGATGGAATTCAGAAAACAGAACATTTTACTTGTTGACAGGTGTTCTGCACATTTCTGATGGAGGGTACAAAAATAGACCCAATATCTGGAAACTCGTATTTAAGATTTTCCAATTACAAATTTGTGAGTGGAGTATTTGTAATCCATCTATATCCATGGGACATTTCCATGGGACCCAAATTATTTTATATGTCTATGATCTTAAAAGGAAGGAAAAGTGTAAGACCCACTATAAAATGCTTTAAGCAATTAATGAGTTCTATTATGTATGTATAATTCATCCCCATTTGGAAGAGCCAATTAAGAGTTCTTTGGTGCTGGGTGAGCAACCTGATATGACCTTTAATGTAGACTTTGCCCAAGTTTACAGTATTTGCTTTCCGAATCTCCACAAGTAGTGTTAGTTTTGAAAAGAGGAAGAAATTACACTTCTTTTTTTGAAGTTTTATTGTTATACACATAGTCACTTTGTATCCTGTGTTTAAGTCTTACGTTTATTTATATCCATTATATATAATCAGTTCAGGATAGAATATCATGAAATATACTAGTCTAATATTTATACTTGATAATTTTGCCTTTTGGAATTTCAACATATATATATGAACACTAACATTTTGTAAAATATCTATGTTTTTCTTTTGATGAAAAACACAATATATATATGTTGTAGGTTTTTTTTTTTCATAAGCTAATGGTTTGGAAGCTCTTACCATAAATATTCACTGTACCATCAGATTGGCTTTGCCACCTCTCTGGCAGAGTGGTTGTGCATATTAATATATATTTTTTTTACATATTAATGATCCTTTTGAAGTGACTGGATCCTCACCCTTCATTCCATGTGCTTCTATTTTCCCATATCTTTCACATGACTAAGGATTAATGAAATCAACTCATCATAATTGTGACCATAATTTCATCCAACAAGTACTCAACCTGGGTGTTAGCAGTTTATTAATGCTTACAACTTGTCTCTCTCTCTCTCTCTTTCTTTCTCTCTTTCCCTTAGTTGTAGCACAGTAAGGATGTTTGAATGTATATTGCCATCTAAGGTAAGCTTTCATATGGTTTTGGCATATGAAGCTTATGACTGTCATAAGCCATACCAAGCCTGTGGAGTATGGCATGATTTTCATTACGTAATCCAATGAAAATAGACTCCTTAAAATTGCTAACTTTGTAGTTTTAATTTGTATTTCAGCATCTTAAAATTAATATCTAGTACTTATTCATCATGACAATCTCCTGGTGACATGAAACAAACTGTTGAATGTGGTAGAGCATGAATCGAAGCATTTAATGTAGATGGAAATGAATGATACCCACGCATTATGCATTCTTTGCATCAAGGAATGGACATGTACATAAGTGGCATCATTTCTACCAAAATGTGACTTGAATTTTTTATTTTATTAAGGAGAATGACTTTCTCAAATTTGCATTAAAGAAGTTTTCAGAATGTTCAAATAGCATGCTGTTTTTTGTCTGGACATGAATTTATTAGCAAATAGTAAAGGCCTTCATTGAAGGACCGTGCAGTTTTGTGGTTTTGTGGGTTCTCATTTGAATGAGGCTTTTGGTTTTTTTTAATATAAAAATTCAGAAACTTGGAAGGTAGGTATGAAATATTAGGCATTTCTCTCACCTTCAGAAGGTTTTGGACCATTCCTGCTATTTTTAACCAAATAGTTCCAATTTTTGCACTTTTGACAGTTTAGAAGTGGTCAAAGTTAAAGGAAATAGTCTTTTCTTCTCTAATGTGATTGAATCAGAACTTTTTTTGCTTAATTAAAAGGAACATTAACAAACTGGACACAGATCTTCCCACTGACCCATAATGTGGTATGCATTTTTTTGTGCCAGAACCTTTAAATCATTTATAGAGGAATCACAAAACCTCTCTAACAGCAATAAGTGTGTTCAAACCATTTAGGAATTTAAACTAAGATTGAACAATAGAAGGAGAGCAACTGCTATGGGTCTTCTGGGAACTTGCTTTTCTGTCTAGATGCCCAGTGCTTTGAATTCTAAATGTACTAAACCTGCAGAAGATTTCCAAGTAGGGACTGAATGAATCTTTGTAGTAATGGGAACATAATTAGTCGCATTTCCAGGCAGCTAGGGCAGTAGTATTATTTCAGTGATTTTTCACATAGATGGTTTTGACTTTTCCCTTCTCCTCTTTGTCCTCTAGGTGGGCTGTCCTTCTGCAGGCTCCTCTTGCAAGGTGTGCCTCCAAACATAATTGACTCATATTTGCGAGACTTACACTCAAGCAATCCTGAGGAATACTGAGGGCTGGGCATAGCCTTTCTGAACTCTGCTGCTTTGAAATCTGGTTGAAAAGAGAAAGCATTTTCTGGTTTTCCACCAGGTCCCCAAGTGTGGTCATTTTCTTTCCTCTGAATGTTGAAAAGAAAAAAAAAAAATGTTTGCACTGGTTGCTTAATTAAAAATTGCAAACAAAATTTCATTTGCTGTCAGCACTTTGGTCATTATTGTTTGTGCTTTGCTGCATTTTCTTTTTTTTTTTTTAAAGCAAAGTAGAAAAGAATAAGCAAAACAATTGTTTTAGTTTAAAATAATAGGTTGTAAATGGTCCCCCTCTCTCCAAGTAAAGAATGCAATACACCATGGTAGACTCTTGAACACCCATCTTGCTCTTGATATATAGATTTTTTTCTAGATAGAGTTGTCTATTTCACACAGGCCTGCTTAACACAAAGATCTATGTCCCCCCCCTTCTCCCATTTAAATTCATTAAAGATTTCTTAAAGTTTATCTTTCAGACAAATTTTCTCAGTAGAAAGGAAAACTCATTCAGGAAATAGTACAACAAACGCCAAGTGTTTATGATGAAATGTCACCGCATTCATTTATGTGTTTGGCATCGCATTCTCAGACTCAGAACTGAGGACAAAGACTGGGAGCCAGGATGCTACCAAACTCGGGTGCAACCCCATGGTGTCTCTGGCAGGGCATCCTGGCCAAATCCACTAGATCTCCTGCCAAAACAGTTAATCCTAGGGACAGAGGGCTGTTGCAGCCTACAGAGCAGTTACCTGTTGGATTTAAAGGAAACCTCTTTTAAAAAATCTAGCAGGTGAGAAGCATTTGTACTAATCCAAGGTCTTTTTTAGCAACTTCCTTTGCTCTTCCTGATACTATAGTTTCAGAGAAGGGAGTGGAATGCAGGTATAAGGTACCACTTCATTACTGTTTTGCCCTTGCTTCCCCCTCCCCCTTTTCCCTTGTCCCAGAGGCTGAATAGATAGTGACTCACAGGTGCTTTCATAGCATCATGGGATGACATTTTAAAATATCTGCAGTGCTTCCTTTCCAGATTGGAGTTGTGATGGTGGTCGTGGATCTGGGTGATGACAGGCTCATGAAGGGACAGGTGGATCATCCAGGTAGTTGCAGGACATTTGAGAACATCAAGAGAAATCTAGTTTGTGTCCAAACTATTACGCCCTCTTTTTCCATTGTGATTGGTCAGTGACCTTACCTTTATGGTTATTAGGAATATTGGCTATTACCCCTGGCTCCTATACTCCCAACAACTCCAAAATACAGTCATCACTGGGCCCCTGGATATCTACAGGGATTGGTTCCAGGACTCCCCGTGGATGCCAAATGCTTGCATCTCTTCTCTTAATATCATAGTGTTTGCATATAATCTATATATTCCTCCTGTACATTTCAAATCATCTTTAGATTACTTATAATTCTGAATACATGTAAATGCTATTTCAATAGTTCTTGCTCTGTATTATTAAGAGGATAATGACAAGGAAAAAAAAAAGTTGCCCATGTTCAGCACAAAATGCATTTCTCCCCAAATATTTTCAATCTGTTTTTGGTTGAATCCTTGGACGTGGAACCCAGGGACATAAAGGGCCAAACTGGCTGCATTGCAACAGCCCAGCTGGCTGCCTAACTCAAATATCAGTTGACTGATTTTGCCAAGTCATGGTCAAGTTCGTTAGGCCATTTATAAACACAGCCTAAAAGTGACTATAAAGCATCCTTCCATGGTTTAGTTTCCCCATTAATAACTTAGACACTCTAATTATATTCTGTGCTTTATAATGCTAATTTTCTACATATGCTCTTGCCTCGCATTAAAGGTATCCCTATACTGCAAAGTTCCAGTAAAGAAGAAAAAGTTTATTTTGAAACTATAAAGAGCAAAATATGCCAAAAGTGTCATCGCTCTCAGTTTCCCTATAATTTTTTTTCTAATTCTGTTTAAATTTTACATATAATTAAAGAAAAATTATATGTCACAGAAATTTACCAAAAATTCTTTTTGGAAACTTAAAATTGAGAATTTTAAAGGATCACATTTATTTATTTGATTTAGAAGAGTTTGCTGAATGTGCTCATCTAAATTATTGAAGTAGAAGAAAAAAACAATAGTTCTAAGAAACATTGGAACTAAGTAGTATGTCTTTAACTATTCACTTTTAAATTGAATTCTAAAACGGTCTATTTAGCTCAACATGTTAGTTATTGAAGGTCTGATGTGTGCACTGATGGGCTCAGTGAGGAACTCAAATGATGAATAAACCATTTCATGCATCCAAAGAATTGATAATGTATAAGACTAGCACACAAAGGGAAACATAAACAGGGCAGCTGTCAGAGAGCATTATGAGGATTTTCAGAAGTTGGGTAACATGGTTGCTATATTTGCTAGTACTATTACTGGCAGCCAAGCTAGGGACCTGCCCAGATCCCAGCTCACTGGGATTGCCCGTCTACATGAGAAATAAGCAGTGTAAGAAGGAAAAAATGAATTTAATACAGTTTGGCCAAAACTGGGGAGAAGCAATTAAATTTCTCTGCAGGTACTACAGAGGATTACAATTTATAGAAACAAAAGCCAAGAAATATACTATACATATGTATAGATTCATCTAGGCAGTGCCAGCCAGAGAATGTCACAATTCCTGTTTTTCAGCCTTTGCTCATGCCACCTGGACTTTAGTGGCTGTTTTTCAGCTTCCATTGAGATTGAGAAAACAATAAACAGCAAGTTTGGGGGGAAATATTTTAGGGCTTTTAATTTCAAAAGGGTTCTGTTACAGTACAAATGTATAGAGTACAGGACATGCCATATTGCTTTATTTTTCTAAATCAAATGTAATATGAGTCTAAGGTCCTTACCAGCTAAGGAAATTGAGAAATTCTCTGTACTGTGTGGGGATTCTACCTCAGTCTCAGATTCTAAAGTCAACCGGAATCTTCGCTGGTGCTTACTAAATGCAGTGAAGGAAAGGCCTCTGGTCTTCAGTTAATATTGGTGATGGCAGAGATACTTGTGGTACAACCCCACATGGTCCACTCAAAGACAGGTGATTCTGAAACTTCCCAGACTCCAAGGCCTACCGTATGGCTGTTGTATTAGGGTTCTCCAGAGAAACGGAGCCAATAGAAGATGAGTGGGTGGATGGATGGATAGATGGATTTGTTAGAGAACAGACACACGAGGATGGTGGAAACATGAGGTTAAGAAAATAATTCTATAGAATGGGCCCACTGTGCTGACCCCCACATGCTTTCTTTTCTAAGAAGCAATTTACCTGCAGCCTTGCTTGGCCTAAGTGAACAGAATATGTCACATTCCTCAGCAAACTACCTGTTAACTGCAAGAGAAATGCAGGCCCAAGATAATGTCAATGGGAAGAACCCAGGAGATTTTTTGTGACCAGATCCTGAAACTCTGGGAGATAAGGATAGTTCCTTCCAACCATAAAATCTGTAAGAATGTAAGGTTAAGAATCCAACTAGAACCAGTCAGCATGGGCCAATATGACATATAGTTGCCATGGCAGTGTGTACTTGAAAGTCCAATGTTAGCTTGCTGTTAGTCCAAAGTCAAGAGGTGGAGCTGGGTGGGACTCTCTGGAAACTTCTCTGGGATCCCCAATAAAACTGGAGTGCAGGAGAGGCACATTGTCCCTCTCCTCTCTGAGAGGACCCACTGTCTCCCTTGAGAGTATCCCCTTCCCCTTTCCTATCCCTTCAATATCTCATTCCTATTACTCTGAGTGATATGTCTGAAATCTTTCTGACTTGATTGCAAAAATTGGGGTTTGAAAAGGAGGTCTTTGCGTTGTCTCAGTTTCTTGGAAAGCCCCAGCTCTGTAACAGATGAATTGATAGATTTCTAGGGAGAGATTCATTATAAGATATTGGTGATGTGGTTATAGAGGCTGAAGATCCCATAATCTGCTGTCTACAATGTGGAGACCTAAGAAGGCTGGGGTATAGTCAGAGACCTGAGAGCCAGAAATCCAATGGTATAAATTACAGTCTGGGTCTGGAGGCCTGAGAACCGGGAGATCCCAGAGTTCTCAAGTGATTGGACAATGCCCAGCCACAAGGGGGAGGGCTCTCTGCTTCACTCAGTTCCTCAATTCAAATGTTACTATCGTCCAGAAACACCCTCACAGACATACATAGAAATGTTTTTTTATTGGGCTGGGGCTGTAGCTCAGTAGTAGAGCACTTGCCTAGCATGTGTGAGGCACTGGGTTTGATTCTCAGCACCACATATAAATAAGTAAAATAAAGGTCCATTAACAACTAGAAAAATAATAAGAAAAAAAAAAAAAAAAAGAAAGAAAGAAAGAAATGTTGTTTCACGACCTAGCTGAGCATCCTTTGGTCCAGAGTTCAGTTGACATTAAAATTAATTATCACAGCATTTCACCTGCTACTTTTAGATGGGAGCATTGGACAGTTCTACTCAGTACCAGCCTTAGACATGGACAAGAGGAACCTCAACATTTTCAAGAATTCCACTCTGGGCCTCTTTTAGGTCATACCACCCATGGGGATGAAATTCTTATCATATCTTTCTTTGGTACAGACTGCACCCAACTCCCCATCCCACCCCACCCCACTCCACCCGCCACCCCCCCCCCTTTTTTTTTTTGGTCCCAGGGATTGAACCCAGGGGCACTTTCACATCCCCAGTCCTTTTTATTTTATTTTATTTGAGACATGGTCTTGCTTGCTAAGTTGCTAAGGGCCTCACTAAGTTGCTGAGCCTGGCTTTGACTTTCAATCCTAGTGTTTCAGCCTCCCAAATTGCTGGGATTACAGGCTCCCCAAACCTCATTTTTAAGGCCTCTACTCTGGGTTCAAACTCCCAAGGAAGTATCATGTGGTCAGTATATATACCCCCGGACTCAAAAGGGTGGCCTAGAAGCATCTATTTGCCAGGCGACTGGGGTGGGGGGAAGTGACAAGGGAGGCTGGGGCATCTACATGTGTGGACAGACACTCCTCATGATGCAGTATAGGAGGGAGTTGGGGTGACAAGAGCAGGGAGACCATGATATTCTGGCAAGTATCACCGAAGAATCTGGTCAAGCTACATTCAAACTGGACATTTCAGGTCATTATGAAGATATCCTCGCGAAGGATGGAGGATACAACTATTATATTTTCCATCGGTCAGCTTGGTTTATAACTTCTAAGCATTTATACATAACGGCTGTTAAAGTTAGGGTGCAGTCAGCGCCCAACAGCCTGTGTTACTTCCCTGTACCTCTTCCTCTGGCTCTTCCACCAGCCAACACAACTCCCCGTCCCTCCCCCCCCCCCACACCTCCTCCTTCCACTCACCAAGCTCCAAGCCTGACCCTCTCCCACCTTAGAGTTCTCCTCAATGGAAGTCTAAAAATACAACTTTGGCCTCTCTTTCTTATGAGTAGGTATAAGCTAAGAAATAATAAGACCAGATAGTCTTCTTACCAACTCTATAACATTAATTGATTCTAAATTAAACTCTATGTTTATTTTCCTATTTTAGGGGGTGTCACTTAATTTCCATCCTTGCACCAGAAATTCAAGTTACTGTTATATATATATAAGTATTTAAAAAATCCTTTGTAATTAAGCTTTGATAATTCAGGTCTAGAAAAACAACACTGTTAATGGAACAACCAGTTGTTCTGATTCTAAGGTTGTCGTCAACCTCTTCAAGTCACTTGATGATCTCTCTGTGTCCCCAGATGCACTGGCCTGGGCAATCTCTGGCCTTGCTGAATATTTTTATTCTATCTCCAGTAGATTACTAAGGGCAAAATACCATGGAGGTGACAGAGGCAGTTAAACAGTACCACAGTGGGGACTCAACAGCAGTGTGGAGTGCTAGAGGACTCAAATCTGTCATTAAAGAAAAAACTTTGCACTCAAATGCACCATAACTGCTTTTTTCTCCCAAGCCATAGTTTCAGAAAGAGCCTTCCTGTTCTTTGTAGATAAGCACTCGCATGGCTGTCCACAGCAAGACTTCTAATCTTAGAGCTCAGGAAAACACCTTAAAAGACATTATACACCAATGTAAAAGTCTTGGCTCCTGTCTTTTGAAGTTAATAAAATAAATAAAAAAGAACAACAACAACAACTAGTATTTATCAGCAATGTTGTGGCAAGAAAAGAACACTATTTATTCTTTGAAAGGCAACCTTCTTGAAGAATCATGACAAAGGATAATTGGAAGGCAGCCATGTTTCAAAATAAACCAAAGCTGTTTTGAAGTCATGTGGTCCTCTGGAAAATTCCAGGCATTGGAGAGCCAAGCAAGTATATTCCCCTGTAGGCTACAGGATGAAGTACCCAGGGGCTGCTTATCCCAGCCCCAGGCCTGAGTGTCCACTCAGGTCTCTGTGAATTCAGTTCCCATTTTTGCCTTGGGAGGTGCCCCTGAGCCAGAGGTAATTGGAGTAATAGTGGAGGACAGCCTTGCTGAGAGGATTCTTTTTATGCTTGTCTTAACAGCTCATAGCTAGTACTCCAAAATCATTCTTAGCAGCAAAAGCAGGAAGGAGTTCATGGGTGACATAGATTATTTCCTGGGTCTTTTCGGTCCTGGGTCTTTCAAGTCCTCTTAAGGACAAGCATGGATTCTGGCCCAACATAGGCCTTGGGTCACTCCTCTCACTTAAGGAGTTAAGTAGGAGTAGGCAGATTGGGAGGTTGTGACAAGAGAGCCAGTGATGGTCAAGGCCAAGGAGCAACATCAGGCAGGAGGGAGGAGGGGAGGACAGAGTAATGCACTGTTATTTGTACAGAGGGAAGGGCAGCCAGAGGGGAATGAAGCCAGAAATAGCCTTGCCAGACAAGCAGCTAGGGAGGAAGCCTAAGGAGAAACTCAACAATAAAAAGAAAAGAGCTCTTGTTTATCTGCTTTGCAGCATTAATCCAGACATGCTTTCTTAACCCTTTCCACTTCGTCTGCGTTCCTCTTAGCGCAGGATGGAATACTGCAGGGAGATAGCGGGCTGCAGGAATACAGTGTATGTGCTCAGCCACCGCCTGTGATCGATGCATGGTGTTCTCCTCCATTAGAGATGAGCTTATTTTAATACCAAAACATTTTCTTCTTCCTGGATCTTCAAATGGATGTTTGTGTCTCCAGGTGTACAGTCATGGAGTAAGAGGTTTCTGAGTCCGGGAAGCACAGCATTATCTGAGAAAATCTACATCAACAGTCAACACCCTTAGCAAGGACCAAAATGTAGATTTCAGTTACCTTGTAGATATTATCATAGAATCATCCCCAGATATAGCTCTTATAAATAAGTATATATATATATTTAAACATCTATGACCCATCTCTTCATCTATCAAATATCTAATCCTTTGCCCTGGAAAAAACAGCTGAAGGCAAAATTGAGTCCAGTTAGTCTTTTTCATCCCTTAATCTTTTCTCTCTTCTTTCTACCCATTCCCCATACAGTGGGGCCAATGGGGCTTCTCAGAATGGTGCCTCACTAAAGCCTTCTAAGACCCTGTGCTAAACAGGGCGCTGTGGCATAGGCCTGTAATCCCAGCAGCTGGGGAGGCTGAGGCAGGAGGATGGTGAGTTCAAAGTCAGCCTCAGCAAAAGGGAGGCACTACACAACTCAGTGAGACCTTGTCTCTAAATAAAATACAAAAAATAGGGGTGGGGATGTGGCTCAGTGGTCAAGTGCCCCTGAGTTCAATCCCCAGTACCTAAAAGAAGGGAAAAAAAAAAAAAAAGATCCTGTGCTTTGGTCCCTCGTTACCTAAAACATGATTTGATGACCAGCAGCTTTAGTCACCTGGGAGCTTTTTAAAATGAAAACTCTCAGGCCCTGCCCAAATTCACAAATTCAGAATCTGCATTTCAACTGGGTTTCTAGTGGTTCAGTGTTCATTCATGTAGAAGAAGCCAGGCTCCAGTTTTCTTTTTGTCTAATTCCTTGCAAGGATATTTATTTGGGGCCATTTTCTCTCAGTTGCCCTAAGGGAAAGCTATTCTGATAACTGGATCCCCTCTCAGGTATTCCTGATAATGACATTACCTAACATCCAAATGTGACTTAACCTGTTACTCCTAAAAACCCTAAGCCACAAGAATAACTTGCTCTGGGATTTTAAGCAGCCCAAGTTGCTGAAAAGGGAATTTTTGATGAAGGGAGTTCCCTTTAGCCCTTCTCAAATCATACCTTGGAAAACATTTTAAAGTAGTAGGACATTTACTCAGAAAAGGATAATAAATTAAAAACAAAGGATATAAACAAGACTGAGAACTAAGAACTATGTCTCCAAGGGAAAAGAGTTTCCTTAACCCTAAATTGCTTTTGCAATTTTTTTTTTTTCAGATAAAAAGCACAATTACAACATCTCAGGGATTCTCTTGTGAAATTTTGTTTTTCTGATCTTGAGTAGGAAATGAAGCATTTCTAGAAGACAGCAAAGGTTTTAGTTGATCTACTATTGAACAGTGCATCTCCAATTACCCACAAAATTTTAAAAGTAGCAGTTTCATTAAATTTGAACTTTAGAATCTCAAAGTACAAAATCATTAAGACAGAAATTAAATAAAAGAAAATGGGGGGAAAACAAGTATTCATAAAACTACAGACCATAACAATTGTAAATACTGTAGTCTGAAGCTCAGAATTCTAAACACAACACAGATAGCTTTACACTTGCTACACTGCAAGTCTAGCCAGGTGATTTGTTTTTTTTTTTTTTTTTTTTAAATATGTATTATTTTAATTGTACATATTTATGGAGTACAGTTGCAGTAATTTCAGACACTGAGGCAGACACTTGGCATGGTGATGCAGCACTGATACTGTATGAGCTGGGTAGGGAAGATAGGTCAATAACTAAATTACAACCAAAAATAGGCTAGATTACAAGGCACAAAATACTCTGGTTGTGTGGAAGCAAGAGAGGTACAACAAGTAGAATCCAGGTGGTCTTCCTGGAGAAGGATGAATTTAAGCTGAGCCCTGACTGAGAGTGTTTCAGGGTGGTAAGGGATGGAGGGTACTCCCCAACGGGGAACAAACGAGGGGCCAGCTAATGGACCCATGCAGCTGGAGCATGAAATTTAGGGAAGAGAGGAAGGGAAGAGACATTTGGGAGGTAAAACTAGAAAAATGATCAGGCTTTTAAATCCCAAGCTAGGTAGGTGGGACTTCATCAAAGTCTTCTGAACAGGGGAATGTATCATCAGTTTTAGAAAATTTAGTAAAATTATTCTTTAGTATTTTTCATTGATAGTTAATAATTGCACATATTATGGGGTACAGTATGAAAATTCAATCCTGTATACAATGTGCAATGACCAAAGCAGGTGATTAGCATTTCCATCTCCTTAGACGTTGATAATTTCTTTGTGTTCAGAGACTTCAGACTCCCCTCTTCTAGTTCTTTATACAACATGTAACAAATTGTTGTGTGCTATTGTCAATCTACTGTGAGGTAGAGCCCTATAACTTACTTCTCTTAACTATATTTTGGTATACCTTATCCAGTCAAATAATTCTTTTTTTAATTTTTTTCTTTTTTATTTTTTTTGTTTGTTTGTTTTTGTACCGGGGATTGAACTCAGGGGCCACACTGACCACTGGGCCACGGCCCCAGCCCCCCCCCCCTTTTTTTTTTTTTTGCTGAGGCTGGCTTTGAACTTGTGATCCTCTTTCGTCAGCCTCCCAAATGCTGGGATTACAGGCGTGCGCCACCACACGTGGCTAATTCTTTTCTTTTTTTAAGAAATATTTTTAGTTGTAGATGGACACAATACCTTTATTATATTTATTTAGTTTTTTTTTTTTTTTTTATGTGATGCTGGGGATCAAACCCAGTGCCTCACGCATGCTAGACAACCACTCTACCACTGAGCCACAACCCCATGCCCAAATATTCTTTACATAATATTTAGAATGAATTGTAATGGCACAAATCCCACATGATATATAGAAACTGAAGAGTTTACTGTTGACAAAATGCCCATCTAAGTCCTATGCAGATTGAGTATCCCTAATCCAAAATGCTTAAGATCAGAAGTGTTTCAGGTTTGGGATTTTTTCAGAATTTGGATATTTGCATATGCATAATGAGATGGTAGGACCTAACCGAAAACACAAAATTCAAATATGTTTATGTGCAGATGTAAACAGCCTGAAGGTAATTATATATACAGTATTTTGAGTGCTTCTATGTCCTATGACCTGATTGACATGAGGTCAGGTGTGTACTCAAAGAGTTTCAAATTTTATTTTGGATTTGGGGTTTTCAGATCAGCCTTGTTCAACTTGTACTTAATTGTCCAATTTACTGGGTGGTATTTTGCAGTGGTTATGGGCTCTGGAATTAGACTGTGTAGGCTCAAATCCTGGCTTCATCACAATACTAGCTGTGCAATCCTAAGCAAGTTACTGAACATCCCTGTGCTCCAGTTTCCTCATCGATAAAATAAAGATGATAATGGTAACTATTTTGTAGGGGATTTGTAACAATCAAAGGAAGTAACTGTTGATGCTCAGAATAGTGCCCAAGATAGGAACTCACGTGAGCTACCAGGTTAGTTCAAGAAAAGGAAGAATTGGGCTGGGGCTGTAGCTCAGTGGCAGAGCACTTACTTTGTACAAGTAAAGGCATGCTGTCCATCTACTACTACAAAAAAAATTAAAAACAAAAACAAAAAGGAAAAATTGTCACTATAGTGGTGAAGCAATAGGAAACAGTGAATCTATTTGTTTCTGATATTAGAATGCATTCCATGCAGTAGATAAGGTAAAACAGGGCAGATATGCCTCAGTATGCCTTGAATTAAAGTGAAATTTCCAAATACTTACCATAAAAAGCAATAAATGGGAAGTCAGCTTAGAGCATGATGAGGGAAAGAAATGGTTCTTTTGCTTTTTCTTATTTTTGCTAATTTTTAATTATGAAATATTTTACATTGCAAAATAAATTGTAAATATTTATGCCAGATGTCTGTGTCTGTACATAGATATGGCATAAAATACACATATTTATACACACACACATGGCATAAGTAATGATTAAATGAACTGCCCAGTTTAAAAACTATGGTTGAAATACCTTGATGGCCTGCTAATATATGCATTCTAGCACTTTTCAATAGTAGTGGAAACTTTAGCCAGGTAATTGTCAGGCAGCTCAGGACTACATTTGCAGCCTCTCTTGCAGTTAGGTATCACTGTAGGTGACCCGGTTCTGGCCTGTGGGATGGGAGCAGAAGTGAGGTATCCAACCTTAGGTCATGGCCTTCCAAGGAAAAGGAGTGCAGCCCCCTTCTCTTTGCTCTCTCCCAGTTGGTTGGGAGTTGTGACCACCCATTTTGACCAGAACCACCATGCCAACCCTGGAATGCCAATTCTAGACTTCTTCTATGTGAGAGAAAAATAAACTTATATTGTGACCACAAGTACAAAATTAACATCCTAAATGTGGTACACTAATAGAACAAAATAAATCCCTTTCTCTGACATCAGGGAGCTGCTGTACCAAGCCCTGGATTAACTACCCAGACATTAGGTTTGAGGAACATAAACTTCTGTCTCATTCAGGATCCTACAGTTTCCTAGCTGTATCCTAAAACAAGTAATTACCCATGAATTACCTGTCAGGATTGCTGTGTGCCCCTCTACAATCCTATCTCACTTCTCTACCAGGAGCAACCACCATCCAGAGATATATTTATATTTTCCCCTTTCTTCATAACTTTGCTACATGTGTTCACATCCCTAAACGATAAATTGTGCATCTTTTCAAACTATGTATAAGTAAGGTCATACTATGTGCATTTTTCCTGTAACTTGCTGCTGTGGAGTGTATAGTATCAACACCCCCCCCCCCAAATTCATATGTTGAGATCCCAACCCCCCGGTGATGGTATATGGAGATGAAACCTTTGGGAAATAATTAGGTTTAGATGGGGGCAGGGTACTCCTGGTGGAACTAGTGCCCTATAAACAGAACCATCAGAGAACTTCCTCTCTATCCTCTCTCCTTTTCTCTGCCCCTCTCCTTTCTACCACTATTCTCATACCCATGTGAGGACAGAGATGGAGGGCTATAGGCAAGTCAGGAAGACAGCTTTCACTGGGAACCAAACAAGGTGGCATCTTGCTTGACTTTGGACTTTCCAGCTTCCAGAACTGTGAGAAATAAGCTTTATTTTGTTTAAGCGACCTAGTTCATGGTACTTTGTCATGACAGCCCAAACTAATACCCCTGCCCCCACTTTTGCAATTCATATTAATAAGTGAACACAACAGGTTCCAAATCAGACTCAGCAACTTAGCAAGACCATAAGTTAAACCTTATCTCAAAATAAAAAGGGGCTGGGATGTGGCTCAGTGGTAAAGCATTCCTGGGTTCAATTTCCAGTATCAAAAAAACAAAAACAAAAACCAACCAAACAACAACAAAAAGCACACACACACAAAAGTGAAGATAAAGTTCCTTAATTTTCACTGCTATATTAAAATTACATAAATTATATGAAAATTCCACAGTTGATTAACCCATTTAGCATCGGTGGACACTAAGGTTATTTTCTAGCTTTAGGTTATTGTACAAATGTATTGGCAATATTCTTACACCTATCTCCTAGGATACTTGTGCAGGATTTCTCTAGGATATACTCTTAGATCAGAATTGTGCTGTCATGTTGCAGAGTATGTGAACATTCAACTTCAACTTTACCAGATAATGCCAGATTATTGTGCAAATGGTTGTACCCATCTACTCTTCTTTACTAACACTTGCACTAGGGCAGGTCTTGTGTTCTGGCCAACAAATTGTATGTACAAGTACTGTCTGAGACTTTTGGAAAGGCACTCTAGTTTGCTGGCTCAGCTGAGTGGTAGCACTCTCCTCCTCCCTTTCCTCCTCCTCCTCTTTTTCCCTCCTCCTCCTCCATTTCCTTTTCATCTTCTTCCTCTTTGTTGCTGCTTGAAATCCAGATATGATGGCTGGAACTCTAGCAGCCACTCTGAACTATGAGATAACCTTATAGATACATAAAAGGATGTTAGAGAAGAAAAACAGAAGAGTCTGAGTTCCTGATGACCACAGAACCACCATGCCAACCCTGGAATGCCAATTCTAGACTTCTTTTATGTGAGAGAAAAATAAACTTACATTTTGTATATTTCAACTATAGATATCTGAATATAAGCCCATTTGATTGTTTTTATTTGTTACTCAGTTTTAGAAGTTCTTTATGTAATCTGAGGACTATTTATTGTGGATGTTACTTGAAGGAAATATTTTTATGCAGTTTATGGCTTGTTTTTTCATTTTCTTTAGGATGTCTTTTCATGTATGCAATAGAAATTATCTTTAACATAGTTGAATTTTTTTAAATTTAAATATTTATTTATTTGCTTTAGTTGTACACAATTCGTTTATGTGTACGTGGTGCTGAGGATTGAACCCGGGTCGCGCACGTGCTAGGCGAGTGCTCTACCGCTGAGCCACAACCCCAGCCCAACATAGTTGAATTTTTTAATTTGGAAAAGGATTTTTTTTTCCTTGCCATAGTCATGGCATTGGTAAATTAAAAAGCAGTTATCTCCAAGTCCATTGCACATAAAATCAACACAGTTAAAAGTGAATCTCCTTTTTGCATTTGTCAGAACCATTTTTCATATTAAAAAATCACTAGAAATATATTTAATGAGGTTTGCTCTGAGGCAGGAGATGTCGAACTTTGATTTGGTAAAGGTAGTAAATATTCTAGACATTGTAGCCAACATGGTCCCTGTCACAACCCCTGAACTCTGCTAGAATAAACATGGCCTTATTCATAGCACTGAGATTTGAATTTCATAAACTGCACATCATGAAATATTGTTCTTTTGAGTTTTTCCCAATCATTTAAAAATGCAAAAGCCATACTTAGCTCTTAAACTTCAGGAAAACTAGTGGTGGGCTAGGTTTGGCCTGCAGGGAGCAGCTTGTGGACTCCCTGCTCCAAAAAGTTGTCATGAATCCGGTGGGGCAAAAACCATCTGCTCATAATATGTGGTCCAATATACGCATCTGGAAGTAGTTTCTAGCCTATCTTATGCCTTAGAAAAGTGCATGCAGATCAGAACCATCAAGTGAAGAGCTAGGCAAGTGACAGGCCTATGTGATTGTGCAATAAAATATGTTTATGACAGGATGTCCCCTGCCCAAGTGGGTGCATTGTGAGGTAAAGGACTGGTGAACTCCTATTGTGTGGCAAGCGTGCTTGCTCCATGGTGCAGTGGGTGCAGTGAGAGGACACACTTGGCTTTCTGCCTTCTAATCCAAGGAAGGGCGTGTCTAAAAATATCCATCGTTGTTGGTGTCAAATAACCTGAAATACTGGCATTTGAGTTTCAAACATCCAGTCCCCTCCTTAGTGTTTTCCAAGCCCTGACTTTTCTTCTTTTCTTTTCTTTCTCTCTCTCTCTCTCTCTTTCTTTTTTTAATTTCAAAACCTCGTCCGCTGACCCCGAAGTGAGAGCTAACTAAACCTCGCAGGCTTGTGTGTTCCCAAGCTGCCCAGATGGGGCTATCATGGTGGTGGACCCAAGATCTGCAAATTCATGTTCTCACTTGAGAACACCCGGGCTCCAGGCAGCACCGTCCTGCAGTGATCAGCCCCAGGCCACAGCGTAGGCCCACTAGAACCGCGTTGTGCCCACCACCGCCAGGTGGAGGAAGCGGCTCTGTAACCGTCCAGCGACGAGACTTCACTCACGTAGCGAAGAAATCAGATCTCAGAGGCAGATGCAGGAGGCCCGTGGGGAAGGCAGGAGCCTTCTGGGGCGCCCTTAGGGAAGCGCCCGCAGGCCCGCGGCGACCAGCGGCCGAGCCTCCCTGCGGCCGGCCCCGCCTCGCGCCCCCGCCCCTCCCGAACCCCGCCCCTCGCCGCCGCTCCCCGCCGCCCCGCCGCTTTGGGGGCGGGGGCGGGGGCCGGGACCTGGGGCGGCCCGGCCTGACCTCCACCGCGGCCGAGCGGCCCCTCCGGCGAGCCCCAGCGGCCGGCGCAGGCCCGGGCCGCGAGCCCCTCCCTCCACCTCTCCCCGCCCGGCCCGGCGCGGCTGGCGCTCGGTGGCGGCTGCGGGCCCGCAGGCGACCATGGCGGCGGGGTCCGGGGCCAGGCCGGCGCCGCGCTGGCTGAAGGCGCTGGGCGAGCCGCTGAGCGCCGCGCAGCTGCGGCGGCTGGAGGAGCACCGCTACAGCGCGGCCGGCGTCTCGCTGTTGGAGCAGCCGCTGCAGCTCTACTGGACCTGGCTGCTCCAGTGGATCCCGCTCTGGATGGCGCCCAACACCATCACCCTCATCGGCCTCGCCATCAACATGGTCACCACGCTCGTGCTCATCTCCTACTGCCCCACGGTCACCGAGGAGGTAGGGCTCGCCGTCCGCCCGCCCGCCCGCGCCTTGTCACCTAACTGCTGTCCCCAGTGCCCCTCGCGCGCCCGAGCCCAGCCCCAGGTGGCTAGAGGCGCGGGGAGCGGGAGGGGAGACCCTTGTGCGACTGAGCATCCCCGTGACCGAGAAGGGGTGGGCACGGCCGTGGCTACTGAGTCCACCGCGGACACTTTCACTGTCCCCGCTCAGTGTCCGCCCGAAGCCCTCTCCGGGGTCGCTTAAAGGCTGTCACGCCACTAACCTAGTCCCCTGAAGGTCCCAAGCCTCCCCCTTGCAGCAAGCAGCGGAGGGGCTGTCAAGGTCCAGTTCCAGTCCCGCGTCCTCCCACAGAGATGCCAGCCTGTGGTTTGGACTAGCAGTCGGGTATTTTGCACACTAAGGACTGGACACCCCCAACACCGTTCTTCCTGGAGCAAGGACCCGGGGTGGGGTCACCAAGCCCAAATTGCCCTTTGGACACTTTTATAATAGTTTGTTTCCCAAAGGTGGTGGTAGTGATCAAAGATAAGTTACTTTTAAAAGGAGACAACTTCCTCTCTTCATTGACTTTTTCAAGAAAAACAAGGTAGGGTACTATGAAGGTGATAATCCTTATCACAACTGAGAGATCATAAAAGCCAACAGATTTTATTAGTAATAATTATATTGGACCTATGTCCAAGCTAAGAAGAGTAAATAACCTGAGCTTGGGAAGACTGTAAACCAGGAGCACCCCATTGGCTGAGTATAGAGGAGATCTAGGGTGGCAGAGTGAGGGTCACTTCTAGAGAAAGGTGGGATAAATATTGCATGGCACATTCTTTGACTTTGCTTTCCTTTCTTTGTCCTACAAATAGTGAAGTCCCTCCATAACCACATTTGACTATAGATCCTGTGAAAGACTAATGAGAATTGAGGTTGGATACCAGAAATACCACAGAAATACTGCATACCTGCAACTCTTTTTAAATCTTGTTTGATGGAGCCCACTGGGGTGGTATATGCCTGTAATGCCAGCTACTGGGGAAGCTGAGCCAGAGGATCTCAAATTCAAAGCTAGCCTGGGCAACTTAGTGAGACCCTGTCTCAAAATAAAACAAATTTAAAAGGCTGGGGCTATAGTTCAGGGGTGGAGCATTCCTGGGTGCAACCCCCAGCACTGGGGGAGAAAAGTGTGATGGAGCCTACATTTTAACACACCTTGCCAGTTGATGGATATGTTTATTATGTATTTCTGAGTCATTCCCATTGTTTTTCATTTCCGAATTGTTAGGAAAAAAAAGTAAGCTGCTTTAGTATTTGTTCTTTGCTGCTCAATTCTAGAATTTCCCAGAAGCAGTGTATTAGAATGAAAAGATCGCTGGGTTGGAAGTGGAGGACTTGAATTCTCATCTAGCCATGCCACAACAAACCTACAGATTGTTTTCCCATGTTGAAAATAGAAAATAATGCCACCAAGCCAATTTTACAAGGAAACAGTGAGAGACAAATAATGTACTATATGAAGATAAAGACAGGATCTCATAATTTGCTCAACAAATTAAAAATATTATTCAACACATTAAAAAATACTGTTTGTAAACAATTGTCCTGAAAATGCACATGAAAAATTAGTTTTGATTGGGTATAGATTTGGCTAAGAACATCTGGATGTTAGCCAGTATCAATATCATCTGATTCACAATTAAATTGTGAACTCTTAGATGTTATTAAATTAAAGAATCCTTTGCTGAGCACTTAAAAACAATACACATACAAACAAGTCCAAGAGCTTCTGTTTAGGGGGGAAGGGAGGGCCTGGTGGGAGAGATAAATTTATGATGTTAATTTTAGGCTCAGAGTAGATTTTGAAAAGGGCATGAGATGAAGATCTGAGGCACTTTAAGGAAAAGTGAAAAATCAAAGTGGCCCCACAAGGGGGAATAGGATTAACATAATAAGTGAAACTGAAGGAGTTTCTGAAATGGGTGTCATTAGATCCATCAGTGGCTTCCAAGTGGCTGAAGCAGGGAGAGGAAACACCCTTTCAGGATCCACATTGCTTGTTTGATAAAATCCCAGCAATAGTGAGAAATAGCATAGCAGTTTCTGGCTATTTTGCCTTAAGGTCACAGAGCAGGTAAATGAGACAGGACCAGGTAAGATTCAGGCCTAAGTTGGTCTGATTGCAAAGTTCTTATTGTTTTTGCTACACCATCATCTCATTTGGAGTTGCTCCTTTTCTCTGTGCAGCATGTGGAAAAACTCCTTGTGCCTTATATAATTCATGTATGTAAAGGGCGTTCACATCATTGTTGAATTTGTGTGCTGTGTCAACCTAAAGAGGTTGGTAGGCTTTCCCTTCCTAGAGAATAGCCTTTCTGCCATCTCAGTATTTCTTCTTCATCTATGCTGAAGTAATAGTAGTACATACTTTTGTAAGAGAAAATCGAAGCCCAGAGAGGTTAAGTGATTTTAATTGTCTTGGAACTTGTTTATTGATTCTCAGACTTAAGAATTCATAGTACTTTTCCAGATCTGACAGATTGTTTCCAGAAAGGGACAGAGCAATCACATAAGGGTTTTTGATATGGCTTATCTACTCAAAAAGGCTGCAACACTGACTACAATAATACTATTTGATATATTTTGTAACTACTGTGTTAATTTCTAGGACATGACTGGGCATGAAGGGAAACTGATAGGAAAAACAACTTGTGATTTATATTAAGCGTCTACAGTGGTGCTCTGAACTGCTTTTCAAGCTGTCTTTTCTGATTAGGAATTGTCACTGTAGCCAAATTGAACTACTTTCTGTGGAAAGGATTTCTCTCCTTGTCCCTCTCTTTTCTCCTTCTCCTTCCCCCTGCCTCACTTATTCCAATTATCTACCCTCCTCCCCTCTTTTTAATGGTACTAGGGATTGAATCCATGGGTGCTCTACTGCTGAGCTACATCCCCAGGCCTTTGTTATTTTGAGACAAGGTCTCACTGAGTTGCTCAGGCTTGCCTCCAAACCTGCTATCCTCCTACCTCAGCCTCCTGAGTAGCTGGGATTACAGATGTGCACTACTGCATTGGTGCCCAGTTGCCTACCTTTCAGTGCCCAATTCTAACAGTGCCTCCTTATGAAGTTTTTCTTCCTCTCCCAAGTCAAATCAACCACTTAATCCTCTGAACTCCCATAATAATAACAAGAATAATAACTAACATTTAATGGATATCTAATATGTGCCAGGAATTATTTTAAACTGCTTTTGTTCTATTATCTCATTGTATCCTCCCAACAACCTTATGAATAAGGTACTGTATTAATACTTCTATTTTATAGGTGAGGATACTGAAGGCAAATTTGCCTCTTCTAGTGAGGACAGAATTCCAATCCAGAAGGCTGTGCTCCCACCACAGGCCTTTGTGGATTTTGTGCAGTTAAAGAACAGAATGGATGTTAAGTTAGGGCAGCTGATATAATTGATGCTGATGATTGACCTGGCCCAGGAGTTCTCTCCTGTGGAACTTCTGCATTTCATTTTGGTGCTGTGTGTCCTTACTGAGCAGGACAACCTATCAGCTTTCAAGTTTAGACAGTAATTGCTCATTTGTATAATCAGCACAGCACAGTGCCTTGCATAAAGCAAGTTCTTATTGGGTATTTACTAAATTATTGGCTGCATGAATGAAATATCAATGTAACCTTAAGAGATGATGTCTTTCACTTCTTGTTCAGTTTTAGCTGATCTTGTATTAAAAATACTTATCAATTGTTTGGCCTGAGTAATTTTAAGAAGAGTAAGCAAGTGTTAGGATGAATGAAAAAAACAAGAACCGTATTGTCTCCTCCCCTGATGAGGTAGTTCCATCTGAACTCCACTCTAAGTATGTAGCCCCTGGTCCCATTCCTTGGCTTTCTTATCCAAAAGTAGAATTACAGGTTCTTAGAGTTTGAAAGAACCTGAGAGTTTATTTGATGCAATTCCTACATTTGTATATGTGATAACTCAGTGATTCAAATCTAGTTTTTCTACCTGTAGCTTAGTAGCATTCTCTACTATAAAACACACCATACATTCATTTTTGACTAGTTTGACCTGTGATTTCATTATTTTTTACTTATTGGATTAAATTTTTTGCCCTGCCTTATTCATCTGCCACATAAAATCCATGCCAGTATCTCTTTTAAGAGTATTTTTTTTTTTTTTTTTTTTTTTTTTACCGGGGATTGAACTCAGGGGCACTCGACCACTGGGCCACATCCCCAGCCCTTTTTTGTATTTTATTAGAGACAGGGTCTCACTGAGTTGCTAAGTGCCTCGCCACGGCTGAGGCTGGCTTTGAACTCGCAATCCTCCTGCCTCAGCCTCCCAAGTGCTGGGATTACAGGCGTGCGCCACCGCGCCCGGCTTCTTTTAAGAGTATCTTGTAGCAGAAATGTGCCTAGCTTGGGCCAGGTCAGAGGGCCTTGACTAATTCTTATGTTTGTGATGATAGAGAGTTGAACCAAAAGATGAATATACCTGAGGAAGTAGAAAGGTGTTAAGAAATAGTTCATACCTTGTTATAAATAACTGAGATTGTAGCTGCCTTTGAATTGTATAGTAAAGAGTTATTTGTTGGGGGATGATAAAAAGAAAGGCAATAACCTGCAGATTCTTACTCAGATGTTTTATTAACAGGTTTGGTTTCTTTGAATTCTAGCACATTTCCTTTTTAATCACCTTCTTCTCCACCTCCCACCACAGTTCATTAATTTATCAAGCATCATTTATTAAGGCAGAAGACTTGTAAGGGAGTGACAACTTTTATTAAAAGAAAATATATACTCCTGACTTTCAGAAGATGAAAGTTCTAGAAATAGGACAGGGTCTAGGATGAGGTAAATCCAAACCTCTATAATAAGGAGGCACTTGAGGACCCTGGAACATCTGTTTGATTCTGCAGCCTCTTTGATTCTGCAGCAGAGGTGCCCCTTACCTTTCCCCATTCTGGCCCTGTCTAGAAGGAACCATTTAGCTTTCCTTTGTGGTTTGTGCTTTTAACTTCTATGGCTTCACTGTACTTAATTCCCAAAGCATAAACTGTTTCTCCTTTAAAATTCTGGGTCAAATGTTGAAAAACATGGCATTGTGGTATAGAGAAAGAACATTAAAACCCTACTCCTGGTGCATTTGACTAGGGCCACAAGGATTGGATCACCTGGATTTTGTGACATTAAAGAACAGAAAAGATTTAGGGCACCTGATACAATTGATGTTTATGATAGGTAAGACCCAAGAGTTTGGGCTGGGGTTGTGGCTTGGCGGTGGAGCGCTCGCCTAGCATGTGCGCGGCCCGGGTTCAATCCTCAGCACCACTTAAAAACAAAGGCATTGTGTACAACTAAAGCAAATGGATAAATATTAAAAAAAAAAAAAAAGACCCAAGAGTTCTCTTATCCCTTGCCCTTCCCATTACCCTTAGCACAGTGAGAAGCAGGCATTTTCAAGGACTCTAGCAAGTACTAAAGGAAGAGGAAAACCTAGAACTATTCGCAGAAATGATAAAAAGAAAGAAGACCACTTTGTGAAATTGGATTTCTACAGTCATGAGAAAACTGTCCTCAAAGTGCTGGTTTAATTGCATTCATGAGTGATGCTTGATTTCCCAGCCCTAACCTATAACCTGCCTTATTTCCTAAAAATGGGTGTGTTCTCAAATGTTGGCGCTTAAACTGAACTGAACTGAGGCCAGAAGGCCAGGATGAAACCAGTAAGCCTCTGGGGCCATCCTGTTTGGCTTGATGGAGAATGGTCTTCCTGATCACCAACCTGCCCTGGAGCTCTGCCAAGCCAGTGATGGGAACCCTCTGTAAATAGGGAAGTACCTCACCTGCTTTCAGTAAACAAAGTCTTAACTGTCTCACAGGATCCTAATCTGGACATTACACAAATAGAGGCAATCAGTCATGGCTGGGGATATAGCTTAGTTGGTAGAGTGCTTGCCTTGCATGCATGTGGCCCTGGGTTCAATCCCCAGCACCACACACACAAAAAGGTGAGGCACTAAGCAACTCAGTGGGATCACCCTGTCTGTATATAAAATACAAAGGCTGGGGATGTGGCTCAGTGGTTGAGTGCCCCATCCCCACCCCACAAAAAGAAAAGTTAAAAGCAATCAGTCATTTCTAACAGTATCTTCCAGAGTGAATGAAGTAGTCCATTAGAGACACCATAAGTTCTCCTAAAAATCATAGAATCTGGGCTGGGGTTGTGACTCAGCAGTAGAGAGCTCACCTAGCAGGTGCACAGCCATGGGTTCGATCCTCAGCACCACATAAAAATAAATAAACAAAACATAACTATAAAAAAAAAATCATAGAATCACCTGAGTACAAAGTCTACCTTTAACAGTATACCAGCATTACCTTTCCCCACACATGCACAGTCTGTCTTCTAACCTTCTTTCCTCTTCACCTCTTAGAAATTTAGTTTCTATTTTCATGGGGAGGGAAGTCAATTGATGCTTGGATGACTTTGAAATCTTACCAGCTGGCCTAATAATTGGTTTTATAAATCCCTTTTGCATATGAGTCAACTCACCCAAGGAGTTTAAATCAAAAGAGGTTTTTTTAAAGTATAACAATTCAGATCATAGACAATGTATAGATGTAGTACTTTCTAAATTTTGGTTGGGAAGATTTTTGCTTTTGTGTATTACCCATACTAGATTTTATTTACTAATTTTCTCTACATCAACTTTAAACCAACTGATTTTAAAAACTCACACTCATTCTAATCATAAAATCACAGGTATGATATGCTAGCTATGTTTTCAAAATACTTTTAGAATTTTCAAAAATATGCAAATTAAATATATAATATGTTAAATATATGAACAAATTAATATAAATTCATATATTAAGAAAAAAGTTTACCCTCAAATCACCTAAATTATCTGATATAGTATCAGTAATACCAATAACAATGATTAATATTAACTGAGCTCTTATGAGCACTTTACATGTAATAACTCATTTAATTTTCACAACAAGACAGGAATAGTGCCTATTCCTACTTTTTACATGGGGAGACTTGAGAAATAACTTATTCAATTCAGCCATAAGGTTCTGGATAGAAATAGAGTCCAGAATCCACACTCCTTACCACTCTGCAAGAAACCCCTGGGCTTATATTCTTCCATTGAAAACCATTGCTGTAAACTGTTATTTGATGGGAAAAAGTTTGATGAAAAGTTGATTTTCATCATCTAGGTATTGAGCTCTTGAGGTAGGTGTACCAGATTTTAAAAACAGAGTACTTGCCTTAGAACAGTGAAAGAATTCTATTCTAATATGAAATGAGCCAAATACAAATGAGGCCACATAAATCTAAAGTGAAAATGCACCTCGGAGACAATGTAGTTTAGCATTTTCTTTTTTTTTTCTTTTTTTTTTTTTTTTGGTACCAGGGATTGAACTCAGGGGTACTCGACCACTGGGCTGCATCCCCAGCCCTTTTTGTATTTTATTAGAGACAGGGTCTCACTGAGTTGCTAAGTGCCTCGCTATTGCTGAGGCTGGCTTTGAACTCATGATCCTCCTGCTCAGCCTCCCAAGTGCTGGGATTACAGGCATGCGCCACTGTACCCAGCTAGCATTTTCCTTTAAAGAAGAGTCAAAGTGTCCAAAACCCTGTAACCCCGGCGGCTTGGAAGCCTAAGACAAAAGGATCGGGAGTTCAAGGCCAGCCTCAATTATGAGTGAAGTTTGTCCAGAGAGCAGAACTGGGCTCATTTTTCAGTTGCTAAATCCTTTCCTTTCTTCCTTCTCCTGTTAGTATGCTCAATCAATCACATGTATAAAAAAAAGAGTTATGATGCCCCAAATCAATTATTTATCTGTCTATGAGTATTCTCTTTGATCCAGAGTTAAATTTTAATAACATGGGCTTGTTCAGATACTTGGGTGTTTATCTTCCCTCTACCTGACTTGGACTAAGATTAGTGTTATTTCTCATAGTATAGATTTAGGTTTAGGAAAAGGGATGTTTGTATGGGAAGGAAGGCTAACTTCATGGATACCTGTATTATCTGCCCTTTAGTATGTGACACATCTTACTACTTACAAGTTCCTGAAGGTTCCTGTTTGAGACCTAATGAAACAGCTTCTCTAGTTGATTGGTGCCATGTGCAATCTGTAAGGCTTTGTGGACTCATTCTTGGACAGTCATTTTCTCCTGTAATTCCTCTTCTTTGGCTTAATTTTCTTCAGCAGTCACTCTGATGCAGCAGGCTACCCCTTTTTGCCAGTCTCACTCACTGCCCAGTGGTTCTTACTCATCTGCACATCTGGCTTCCCACTCACTGCAGCCATCTTCCCAATGCTAGGATTGCTTGCTCTGTGCCTTCTGCTGCAGAAGACCATGTGATCCACTGTCATCCTCCCACCTGTCTGACCACTGGAGGGACTCATGGGTCACACTTCTCTCTCTTTAAATTAATCCTGTGTATTGACTGAAAGACCATATGTCCTATGAAGCCCAATCATTTAATTATTTAGGGATTTGTTTCTTTCCTGACCGAAGTTCCACTGAGAGGTCCATTCCTCCAGGAAGTGAAAGCAAGCCTGTCTGTTTAATATGTCCCTCTTTTTCTCACTTCAATGGGTTCCTGCTTTCCTGCTCTGTGGAACAGGATGAAGAGGCCAGAGTGCTTGCAACCCAGAGAATGGGTCTTCTATTTATGCTCTTTCAGAACCTATCAGGTAATGCACCTGTCATGTAATGTTAATTATTGAGACCAGCTTAGGACTTTTCTTGGATCCTGGAAGAACCTATCTAAGTCTCATATTTCTGATCAAGGAACTTGAGTCCACTTTTCTCCTGGACTCTGACAAACTAGCATCTGAGTACTTGTGAGGTTTCTCTCTTAATGGGATCCTGGTAACACTTAAACTACTAATCTACCTCTTCTGGCTTTCTCTGTAACTAGAATTAGTTTTCACCTAGATATATTTGGATGTTAAAATAGTTTTTAGTTTAGGGGCTGGGGATGTGGCTCAGTGGTAGAGCGTTCGCCTACCACGTGTGCGGCCCGGGTTCAAACCTCAGCACCACATAAAAATGCATTGTGTACAACTAAAAGCAAATAAATAAATATTTAAAAAAAATAGTTTTTAGTTTATATTGGTCACATAGAAATGTATACATTATTTCCCTTCAGGAGCCCTTTCTACAAACAGAATACAAAGAGGAAAATATGAAATAAAATATATTTTCTTGAGGAAATCTTTGAATTCACAGTTGAGGAGTGGTAGTATACATTTCATATGCTCATATGTTAAAAACACCACATGTCTTTCCTACATTATTTATTATTATGAATTCAAGTAATTATTATCAAATTGTTGTTTACAATCAAAAGAAGAAAAGGAATTATTGCTTTAAGAAGAACAAAATAGAATATTGTTATGATTTAATTTCTAGTTATTAATAGCTAAGCTCTATGGGCAGGGGGGGGGGTTGGGGTTTTTGTTGCTGTTGTTGTTTTGTTTTTGTGATACTGGGGATTGAACCAGTGAGTATACCACTGAGTTATATCCCTATCACTTTTTATTTTATTCTGAGACAGGGTTCTCATTAAATTGCCCAATCCTCCTGCCTCAGCATCTCCTGTACTGGGAGATGTGCCACCATGCCAGACACAAAGAACTTTTCTTGGGTGATATATAGAGAGCAGAAGGTTCCACCCTGGGCAGAGTCCTCATCAACCATGGATGTGTTTCCCTTTTTTTTGTCTGGGTGAACATTGCAATGGACTTCACCCTCCTGCCAGTAGTTACTAAGACCTAGGAAAGGACTTCCTTTCTGCAAAAAGGACTAGGGAGCTGCAGAAGAGTCAAAGGGAGGGGGAGCAAAGGACAGTTTCAAAGGAGCCCCTGTTACAGACATGGTAGGCTACAGTTGTGAAACAACTTGATGATTTCCATATCCCTTCCCTTGGTCTTTACTTCTTAACCAAAGAAGATAACTTCAGAGCTTTGCATTTGTATCTTATGCTGCTACCTGTGAAAACATGTAAATCTACAGAAACAGCCAGGCATGCTTGTATTCCCAGGGCTTCAGAGGCTGGGGCAGGAAGATCACAAATTCAAAGCCAGCCTCAGCAACCTAATGAGACTCTGTCTCTGAATAAAAATTAAAGAGGGCTAGGAATATGGCTCAGTGGTTAAGCACCCTGGGTTCAATTCCTGGTACAAATAAACACATAAATAAATAATAATAAATTAATAAATAAATCTAAGGAAACTATACTATAGAAACAGTGTATTGCTATAAAAGTCATGTTTTGTAGTTTTTTATACTTGTATGCTTGGGATGGCAATGGTGTCATAAGCATGCTTGGTACAATAGAAAGCCTGGTTTAATTGAAAATAAAAGTGGCAGAGGTAATAGGTGGCTCAGGACTATAATTCCAGAGACTGGGGAGGTGGAGGCAAGAGGATCATGAGTTCAAGGACAGCCTGGTGGACAGCTTAGCAAAACCCTGTCCCCAAATCAAAAAAGGGCTTGGGATATAGCTCAGTGGTAGAGCACTCTTGGGTTCAATCCCCAGTACAAAAATAAATAAGTTAATAAAGTGGCATAGATCGGAATAGAGAGACTGGAAATGGATATGTTGGTGGTCTTTGATTTCTTCCTAGGACACATGTAGGTGGAGAAAGAGGGACATCAGGCAGTCCTTGAAGGAGGGCATACACAAGGACTTTGCTGAATTGGGTGAGGAGAGTGTTTAGGAAGGGAAGAGCCATGAGACAAAACCAAGTCATAAATAATCTGGACATGAGGACTTTGTGGCTGGAAAGGAGCTGGCGTATACAGTTGGGTAGCTTGAGAGTCAGGCTGTGCCCAAGCTCCTGACACTGGGTAAAGAACTGTGGTCATTCCTCATGTTTTACTTCTTCGTTTGGGAGGCCCTGGTCGGCATGCCCCAACTACACATGAAGACACTCACTGCCATTTCAGTCTGTTAACTTGGGGGTATTTATTGCTGGTTTGTTCTGTGCCAGTTGCTGTGCTAGGGAGCTGGGGAGGTAGCAGTTGGGGAGAAAGATAGTCCCTGCCCTCACAGCTTCCATCAGTTTAGACCTAGCAAATTTCATTTGAAATTAAGTGAATGAAGAAGAAAGAGGGAAGGGAATTTTATAGTTCGGGCTGGAGGGAGTTTTGTTTGTAGAGGACAAGCTGAAGGTCTAGTGCAGTTTCTGTTTGTGGAGGTTTCACTTGAGTCTTTTCTTTCTTCTCTTTTTTTTAAGTTTCATGTTTTTTCTCTACCTTCTTGAGTATGTGAAATATATATAAACTATTTTGATATCCTTATCTGATACTGCTATTATTTCTGACAATCCTGGGTCTGATACTATTGATTTTATTTCTAGTTTAAAAATTGTATTCTCCTGCTTCTTTGAATGGCTGGTAATTTTTGATTGGATGCCAAACTTTGAGCATTTTACAATTTGAGATGCTAGATTTTTCTCCCTAATATTTACTTAGTGCTGTCTGTAATTAAGTTACTGGGAATTATTTGGATCCTTCTAGGGCTGTCTTTTAAGTTTTATTAAGACTGTCTAAGGAAGCCTTTAGTCTAAGGCTAGTTTATGATCATGGCTAAGGCACTACACTTCTAAAACTCTACCCAATGCCCCAGGTCTTATGAGATCTTTCTGCTCTGCCTGGTGGGCATATGAACTGCTCCTAGCCTGCATGAGCTTCAAGAATTTTTGACTTCCCACTTCCTGGCACTTTCCCTGGCCTTTGGTTATTGGTTTTGTCTCATTCAGGCACAGTTCTCAGCCAAAGACTCAAAGGTACCCTTCTGTAGCCCCCTTCAACTTGTGCCTTTCTCTTTGTGCAGCTTCTCCCTCTGTTACTTTGCTTCACAAGTCCTAGCTGCCTTGACCTCTTGAACTCTGATATGCTTCTCTCCACAGCCAGGTTATGGGGCTCTGTTTAGGTCCCCATTCCTGCACTGTTACCTGGAAACTGCCTCTGGGCAGTAAGCTAGAGCAATCATAAGGGAACATCTCATTGTTTCTCTTTTCTCTGGGATCACGACTGCCTGCAATGTCTGAGAATTGTTGTTTCATGTATTTTATTACCTTTCTAGTTATATAAGATGGGAGGTAAATCCAGTCCCTGATGCGCCATCACAAATGGATGCCAACGTCTACAGTTTACCTTTAAGGTCTTATTTCACAGCAGATGATTCCTGAGTAAGTTCGGATCTGTGCTGTATACGAAATAGTATTATATTAAAAGACCCATGGACTTGGAATCAAGATCCAGGTTCTTTCACTTGCTTGCCATTTAAATTTGTGTTTCTTACAATATGGTGCTTCTGTGGTCCTCTAACCAGATGACATAATTAATTTGATTTCTCAATTTATTTTCATCTATAGAGGGAGGGTTTGAACAGTATTCGTAGCATACTGATGTGATATAAAATATGCACACAACAAAGTATATCATTTGGCTTAGTTTAAGCTATTTTCAAACAGAAGCTAGTATGTTGTCTCTGAACAGTCTTTATTATTTGTCTTTATTACTTACATGTATTTTTAGGCACCATACTGGACATACCTTTCATGTGCCCTGGGACTCTTTATCTACCAGTCACTGGATGCTATTGATGGGAAACAAGCCAGAAGAACAAATTCTTGTTCTGCTTTAGGGGAACTTTTTGACCATGGGTGTGACTCTCTTTCCACAGGTAAATTTGTGTTTTCTTCCCCACCCTCTCTCTGTAGTTTTATTTTACACTGATAGCTTTAAAACCAAAGCTGTTTGCTCAATTTTTTTTTCAGAGGTGTACATTTGGGAGCAATTTGCATAGTGTGTTTGAAAAGGATGTTCAAAAATTCATTTTGTTGAGTAGAATTATGTCCTCTGAAACTCTGCATTTCAAAACAGCACAGGGAAATTATTTCATTAATGATTTTTAAATTCTTAATGGTCTTTAAACTTTGTTCTTTCAGTATTTATGGCAGTTGGAGCTTCAATTGCTGTTCGCTTAGGAACTCATCCTGACTGGTTGTTTTTCTGCTCTTTTATTGGGATGTTCCTGTTTTATTGTGCTCATTGGCAGACCTACGTTTCAGGCATGTTGAGATTTGGAAAGTAAGTATGTATTTTTAAGTTGTACATTTAAAAATGTAAACAAATTAATTTTGACAATCTGATATGGCATTTGTTCATGATAAGGGGGACAAAGCTTCATTCAGTAATTTAAATTTTTAAAAAATTTATTAGAATGTCCATGCATGCTACATCTTTTAAGTCTTTTAGGTGTTCTGCATGTTACAGTTACATCATTTGACAATAGTTTTATTTTCTTCCCCCTTTCTCCAACTTCCTCACTAGCCCAACTTTACAATAGACAGAGCAAAAAGAAAAATAAGGGGTCCAAATAATATAGAAAAAGAATTCTCAGTATTTAAATAAACAGCATTTGACCCTTATTATAAGTGACAAGTGATGTGGAGCCTAAGGTACTTATTGGTCAAATCATCATGTGCCCAAAAAGGGGACCCCCTTGACAACCATCACCAACAACAGGTAACTGTGAGACTCTCAGCTGTGGAAAAAGTTGGTGAAATGATCTACAAGTGCTCTGTAAATGCTGGAGCCTTGCACCAGATGCTATCTGTGCCTCTGGTGCCTCTTTATCAGATACCAGAAAATAGTGCACAAAGCAGAAATGCTGTTCTCTATTCCTGCTTCTCACATAGCTTCCCCTCCACTGGTCCTTGAAGACCTTCCTGCTATTTGCTCATTCTCAGTTTGCCTTCCTATGTCTGCTGATTCTCCATTTTCTTGCAGCATAGGAAAAGCAGTAGCTTGGCGGTTGGGGGGGGGGGCGGCACTCCTGGTAATGAGAGGAAAAGCTCAAAAGTATGGATCATTTTTTTTTTTTTTTTTTTTTTTTTTGGTACCGGGGATTGAACTCAGTGGCACTAGACCACTGGGCCACATCCCCAGCCCTTTTTTTGTATTTTATTAGAGACAGGGTCTCACTGAGTTGCTAAGTGCCTCGCCATTGCTGAGGCTGGCTTTGAACTCGCGATCCTCCTGACTCAGCCTCCCAAAGTGCTGGGATTACAGGCGTGCGCCACCGCGCCCGGCTAAAAGTATGGATCATTTTAGAGCAGGAAGGCTTCAGGCAACTTTCCATGTTGATTCCAAATTTTGGAATAATTGCAGCTACCACCTACTGAGTACTTGCATGCTTTAGGCAATGTGCTAAGTGTTTTCCATGCATTATGTCCTTTATTCCTCACATTAACCTTATACTACCAATAAATGATTGAACCAAGACTACAACTCAAGTCTTAGACTTCAGACCCCATACTCTTAATGACTGCTGTTCAGAACTATGGGTCTAGCAATGTATTAGATGTCATGGAAAGATAGAAAACACATGACAGATAGAGGCCCTCTTTTAGAAACTATATGGGACACACGTTAAAGATAATACTTCTGTGATGCTGATAAGAGTCCAGATCAAGTGTGAAAAGACTTATCTTAGGTTTCCAGAATCACGGAAGAAATCCTAAATAAGAGGAAGGTAATTGTAGACTGAACTAGTTTAAGAGACTTGTAATGGAAAATGTGAATTTTTAGCTGATTCTTTACATACCAGTCAAGACCCATGGATCAGAAAGTACCAGTAAACATTCAAGGAAACTGTGCAAAATTAAGAATCTGTACCTATTTATAGATTAAGATATGGTAAAATAGAAAAGCAGGTTTGCAAAATCAAATGCATTTTTAGTTAATTTGCTGTGGTAAACTAGAGAAATATAATAATGCAATGTTCTGGATAATTGTCATTATTATTATTAATGACTACAAGTAAAACATTTCTTTATTTTTTGATCCCTTCATTAAAATTATTTCTGAAATGAATTAGTTCACATTCCTGGCCTCACTGTAAATTTTACTCTCAATTGCTATTAACTGACAATCTTGAACTGGAGATACAAAGATGAGTCACCTGTTTTAAGAATATGCCAGACACACTGAGGAAGAGCATTTCACTCAGAAGCATCAGGAAAGTACTTAGAATTTAGAGAAATGGCTATTGTGAATGATTAGCAAGCCTGAAAGAAGTCAAGGAGATCCTTCATTGTCACGGGGTCAGCCATTTAAATAGTAACTCCATGTGGTACTTGTTTTCAGCTATGGACTTTTTTTACCTTACCGAAGTAGAAATACTATGGAGAACTGAATAGGATAGATTGAAGGTCCTGCTTAACACTACAAGAAGGACTATAAACACACCTTATGGAAGTGGGTAGAGACTGACCCCATGTCAGTTGTCCATTGGCTAGATAAATTTCCTGAATATCTGTCATTTTTTAATGTAATTTTTATAGCATATATGGTATTTGAAAACAGATACATGAAGCCAAGATGAACAACCTCAGAATATACTTTGGAAATTTGTTTCATGAATACGTTCTTGGTTTAAGCCTGTTTTATGTGATTCCCTGTTTCTTAAATGACCAAAGAAAAAACATACCAAATGAGTTTGTTTTGTCGAGATAAAAAACTTAAGGTTTTACTAACATTGCTATATTTTTGCTATATCATTTTCTCCCCAGTTTTCATACCCCTTTGTGCCATTTATTAGTAGTCTGCTTTAGTGTAATAGGTAAAAATGGAGGCTCTGGAGTCAGATTGGGCAGAATCAAATTCTGGCCCCCTACGTACTTGTTATTTGATCAGAAATATCTTAATGTCATTTTTTCATTTCTTTACCTGTCAAATTAGAACAATTGTCTTAAAAAGTTATTGTGATGACTGAACAACAATGGATGTAAAATACTTAGCACAGAATCTGGAACATAGAAGTGTTCCATAATAAATTTAGCATTATGATGCCTTATTATTTTTATTTTAATTTAGCATTATGATGCCTTACTATTTTTATTTTAATTCAATTTCTTTGGTATGTTTATTTCCTCAGGAGTGACATTATAAACTAACCTGTCCTAAAAGAAAAACATACGAATTAATCAGTGAGGTAGTAACTGATGCCATAAGAAAATAAGCATGGGGAAGTTGAATCAAAACAAATTTGAGGATGGGGGGTTAATACAATTTACTGAGTGATTTTATTGAATACTGATGCAACGAATTTCAATAAATATTTTATCAAACCTTGATTAAGCATCCATTCTAGGCCCTGTCCTAGGTGCCATAATAAGAAGAATAAATAAAACGGACAAAATCACTACCCCCATGGAGCTTACTTTCTAATCTGGGAGACATACAGTAAAATATGCTAAGCAAGTAAATACTGCATATAGTAAATTAGGTGGTGATAAGTGGTATGTGTCGAGAATTGCAAGGGGTCTGGCATTTTACCTACTTACCAAGAAAGCCTGTTAATGTTTTATGAATGCCCCAGAAGATACAAAGTTCTGGGTCAGAGGCAGAGGACAACATTAACTGGGCAAAAACAACAGCCAGAGGTTCCTGTTGTGCCAGATTTTCATGCCCCACCCTCTCCCACAGTCTTGTGGGGACCTAGATGAATGACTGTCCTTGCATTGATTCCATAAAGAGAGAATATAGAAGAATCTGTTTAGTTTTATAGCAAGCAAAAGCAAACCTGCTGTTTGGGGGAGATGTAACCTCATCCTTCAGAGTTGCTCACAATATACACAACCCTAGAAAATGGCCCCCAGTAGAGTGTTTTCATAAAAAGTTATTGTGAAGACAGAAGCTTGCATTCTTGGCACATCTGCAGGACTGTGCAAGGGTATTCGGGTCCATGGCCGGAAGCCTCTCATAATTGTGGAAAGAGAAAAATAATCAAGGAAGGAAGAGCAACTGTTTAAACACTTCTATTTTTCTTATGAATATAAAACACTGTCCTGTATTATTCCACAGAATAGAAGTACTACCTATTTTACTTGGATGTTAGTTGTTATGTTGACCTCTTAAAAAATATGTAATTTCACTACAAATATGAACTTGTTACCTTGAATCAGATCCTTAAAGCCATAATACTTTAGTAACTTCTTTAACTATAATTTTAAACCGTTACCTTAGTTTATGTATTGGAATTTAGTTTATGTAGTTAAGTTTATCAATGGTATATTAGATTTTCCTTAGCACAGTTAGTAGAAAAATTTACAGTTAAAATCTGTCCCAGTTCTAATGCTTGTTATATGAGATAGTGCATATCTTATTTATAACATGCTTGTTCCCATGTAGGGGACAAGCCCTAATTCAGTAAAGCAATGCTTAAAGTTTAATTTTTAAAACTAAATCAAGCATTTTAAGTTCAAGGCAAGTGTTAACTTGTATTATGTGGTACTTTTAAAAAAATTAACATGTGAATATTTAGATTCAGTATTAATTTTTCCTTTCTTTCAAAACCATGAGATTATAGTACCAGATCAGTTTCTTAGACCATGTTTGAGAGGAAGGACTCCTTATCCCCATTCAACCTAGAATTATAACATACAATTAAAAAAAATAATGAAAAGCAGACTGATAAAATATAGTCCCTAATATTTTATTTGATTCAACACACAAAATATTACTATTAAATTACCTTAATCATTTCTACTGCTTACTCTCAATTCTGTACCCATCTCATTGTGGACTGCTAACAAACTGTACTGCTTTGAATAGCACTATCGTAGATTATGTTAACAACCTGGGGACTTATGGATATTATATCATCATATCCCCAATAGCTGTCTTTCTGGCATTTTAAGCCTTTTGAACAGGTTCTTAAAAACTTCAGCCCATTAATTAATTTTCTAAGCCTATGAGTTGTTGTATAGAATATTCTTTGTTTGTATAGTATGTCCTTCAAACTCCAATTGTCTCTTCATAGTTCAAAACTTGAGGATTGGTGAGTGATTCCACCCTTATTCTCCCATAAACTTTGTAATTTACTAGATTTCAATGTTATCTTTTCAGCTTTCTTTTTTCCTAGACTTAAAAGGCACAGAAGTAGGATGAAGATATGAGCTCAATTTAACATCTATGGTATGAATGTTGCATATGTTTAGCCAGGTTCCTAGCTCAGTTCTTATGTTTGTCATTTAGTTTCATTTTAAAGAAAGTTCATTTCATAATCCCCATCTGATTTCCTAGTTGCTTCTGGTCACTAGTTATAGACCCTGAAAATTATGGACAGTGATATGATTCTTTGTTGTTACTGAAACGAGTACAATACTGGTAATAGCCCTAAGTGCAATAGAATGAGTGTTGGCTCTGAAGTCATGTTATTATATCAATATTCAGCTATTCTTTAAAAACCAAACATAATTTATAGCTTGCAAGACACATAATAGATGCTAAGTAAATGTCAGTACTCCCCCCCCCCCTTTTCTTCACAAAGAACCCTACGTAATATTATTACATTTACCTTTACAATTAATTTGACTCTCCTCCAGGCAGTCTGAAGATCTTGTTTTGCCTGCTACTGGTCTTATAAATACTGAATATTATTATTTGTATTTTCCTTTTGTTTGTATGTGAAGATTTAATTCACTTTTTCCTTCTGACCAAAACAACTCAGTCAAGAAATCTTTTCTTCCATATCTAGTTTTATCAAATCCCTACATTTCTTGTATTTGCAGAACATTAAATATTCCTTTAGCATTAAAGACTCTGGGATGTATAGTAGAGTCTTAAAGCAGAGACATAAAGCAGGTAGACAGATTTAAAAAAAATCTAGAGCTCAGGAAAAAAAATTGTAGATTGGAGAGGTCATTAGCATATAGGTGGTAGTCTTAAATATAGGTTAAATTATTCAGAGAATATGAAATTGCAGATGGAATTCAGTAAACAGCATTTAAAATATAGAGGAATAGGAAGTCTAGGAAGGGAGCCTGAGTAGAGCTCTAGAAAGGAAAAAAAAATTCAGGAGAGTACCTGGAATAAATAGAAACATAGCAAAACATTTCAAGAAAGAGGGAATGATCCACATCTTAAATATTGCAAAGAAATTATATGATTACTGAAATATATCCACTAGATTTGTCAAATCAAGTCACTGTTTAAACAATTTTAGTGGAATAATGGGACCAAAGTACAGACTGTAGTGAATTAATCACAAATATGAAGAGGAAATTACAAATGCAGACTAATTTTCCATCAGCCTGTTAATGGATGAAAGGAGAGAGGGTTTGATAGCTTCTGGGGAATGCAGATTAGAGAGACTGATGCTGTTTCATTAGTGGTTTTTCTGAGAGGAATCTAAATATGTTTACAAGGGGGAAAATGTCTATGAAAACCAAAAACATAGTGACTAGTTGTAACTTAATAACGGAAGCTGTTAGAATTTCCTCTACTTTATAAGTGAAATTGACTTAGGAGTGTTTAAGGATTTGCCCTAAATTGTATGGTTGCTTGTTTATTATTATGATTTATTCCTGATTTATAAAAGTAATACACAATTTTTAAAAATTCAAACTTTAGAAAAATATATAAAGTAGAAAGTAAGTCTTCTGTAATTTCAATGACAATTATTAGCAATTTGATACATGCTATACAAGTTTCTTCCCTTTGCACATGTCATTCTGTAGCCTTTTGCACTTTGTATATTCAGTTGATAATTCAAAGATGGAAATAAAGGTAAAAATAAACAAAGTATATAAAGATGTTTACTTCCTTGACATCTGTATATGATTAGCTAAACTCCATAGTCAAGAATTTTACTTGCAAGCACTTTATCTTTTTGTCCTTTCTTTTGTAGAGTGGATGTAACTGAGATTCAGATAGCTTTAGTGATCGTCTTCTTGTTGACTACATTTGGAGGAGCAACTATGTGGGACTATATGGTAAATCTAAATATTTAAATTTATGTTTAAGTACTTTTTAAATATTTAGGACAAATAGTGTATTATTAATCTCTTCAGAAATCTTTTCTGGGGATTAAACTCTGGGGCACTTGACCACTGAGCACATCCTCAGCCCTATTTTGTATTTTATTTAGAGACAGGGTCTCACTGAATTGCTTAGTGCCTTACTTTTGCTGAGGCTGACTTTGAACTTGCAGTCCTCCTGTCTCAGCTTCCATCCACTGGGATTATAGGCATATGCCACCACACCTGGAAGAAATCTTGATGTTGATTTTCATATCCATTCCATTTCTTAACCTTTTTCTTCATTTTATAATGTTAATATCCTGTATACCTTATAAAGGCATTTTCTTCTATGTGTGAATATTTTACTACATAGAAGATAATGACGCTATTTGCCCTCTGTCCCCCTCAAAAAACTGAAATTACCTTTAGAGGCCAAAATTTATATCATGAAATAAAAAATGCTTTTAAAAGTCCAGTAAATCATTTTTGAAATTTGTTCTTAAATATTAAGGAAGGAAAGTGGTTAATTTGCCTTTTTAAAGTCCATTTTGAGATGAAGATTCTCATGTTAAGGCATGCTTTTGTTTTCTGCCAGGTTGGTGACCTCAATATTTTGGCTTTTAGGAATATTTTGGCTTTTTAAAGTTGGCTTTTAGGAAGCCACTATTATAAACTCAAGTTTTGCATAGGAAGAAAATTTATGAAGAAACAAATTGTCTGTCACCCAACCCAAGTTCATAACACTAGCTAACTGACTCACAACTTCACATGCATCGTGTGAAGAAGAATAATGTCAACAGTCAACAGCTGATACTCCACACTGATTTTGTCCTAAACACTGTGCCATGAGATTCATCTGCCCTTCAGAACAATCCTGTGAAATAGATGTTATCATTATTCTGTTTTAGAACTGTCTTAAAATGATTAAGTAATTTGTCCAAAGGTACATGGGAAGTACTGAAACTAAGACTTAAACAGACTGATTCCATACATGATGTTTGTAATCTCTACGCCACACATCTATAGCAAAAACAGTAAAAGATACAAAACTAAATCACCATATGATCCAGCAGTCATGCTCCTGGGTATGTACTCAAAGCAGTTGAAAACTTATGTTCACACAAAAATGGCTGCTTGCAAAAATGGCTTTATTCATGATTGTCAAAACTTGTTTGGTAAATGGATAAGTAATGTGGTCCATCTAGACGATGGAATATTATTCAATGCCAAAAAGAAATAAAATATCACATCATTTAAAGACCTTGAGGATCCTTAAAAACTTATTATTAAGATCAAGAAGCTAATCTGAAAAGGCTGCATACTACATGATTTCAGAACATGACATTCTGAAAAAGGCAAAGCTATGAATTCATTAAAAATATCAGTGGTTTCCAGAGGTTGGGAGGATGAAAGGATGAAAGGCAGAGCACAGGATTTTTAGGTTAGTGAAACTATTTTGAATGAGTGTTGGATTCATGTCATTATATATTTATCATAACACACAAAAATGTACAACACCAAGATTGGAACCTAATGTAAACTGTGAACTTTGTGTGATAATGTGTCAATGTAGGTTCATCAGTTGTAACAAATGCTTTGATGGGGGACTTGATGGTGGGGAAGGCTGTGTGGAGTGGGAACAGGAGGAATATGGGAATGCTCTATACTATCCACTCAATTTTGCTATGAACCTATAACTATTTTTAAAAAAATAAAATCTATTAAAAACAGTAAAATATTTAATCCCCTGTGGTACTCGGAATTGGTAATAGTGGTAGGCTCAGAAAGAAATTTTCAGCATACTTTTAAGTGGTGATATATTCCCTGAGACATTCATATTCCTTCTCATTAGGTAAATATAAACAATAGTATTGAGGATATGCTATCATAGGCCCATACAATACACTGGAGAGATGCTATATCTTTTAGTAGCTATTTAGCTAGTACCCATAAGGTGGTGAATGTGGACCAAGAAGCATTTGGGCAACTATAGTCATTTAGTCAGATGTAATTCACTTGAATTTGGAACTGAATCTTAAAATTGTTTCTTTCATTGTTTTGACAAGATCATAGGAAGAAAATACACTTGTTTATTCTCACCAAGTATACTTATTTTTTATTTAGGTTTTCAAAATTTAACGGCTCACCTGTAGTGTCTGCAAAATTTGGTACAATCTTTCAAAGTCTATTTTCAAAATACAATAGCCTATGGCCTCTGGCAATTCATTGTTACTGTTTTTTAAATCCTTTGCTGCCTTTGGAATTTTTCTTGAACAGCAATTGACCAACAGGTAAATATATTGCTAGAGATTTAATCCTGGATATTCACTACACAAATTTTTTTGCATGCACACACATGATACCTGTCACATTTAAGATGCATATCATGGTGTCTGCCTTTCAGGGGCTACTCAATTTAAGTGAACTATCCTTTTTCATGTTTAAGTCAGATGAAGGCTTGTTAAATATTTAATCACAATTATGGAAACAGACTGAACTGATTTGGTGAATTCATTTTTTGCTTAATGAATAAACCAATTTCAGAAAAAAGTTACCATTTATAATCCAAAAGTTAAGTTTTGATTAAAAGAAAAAGGATAGCTTATTATATAGAACTTATCACAATGTTTCTTTACTATTTAATAGGAAGAAAAATTCTGTTTTCTTAATGATTTCTTTCTTTCCTCTACCCCTAAAGATACCCATTCTAGAAATAAAATTGAAGATCTTTCCAATTCTCGGACTAGTAGGTGGAGCAATATTTTCCTGTTCAAATTATTTCCATGTTATCCTTCATGGTGGTGTTGGCAAGAATGGATCCACTATAGCAGTAAGGCCCTAATTTCATCATCATTATTAACTTATGATAAGTTTTCTTATCACCAGCTATCAAGAGATATGAAAATATGCCAAAGCTCAAGAATGGAGAAGGAAACTAAATATCTTAAAGAATTTATTGTAGGCACATAGCACAAAAGCATTTTAAAAACTATGTAGACTTACAATAAAGCATTTTTCCCTTTTTCCACAGGCTTGCTTTGCATAGACTTTTCTGACGTCATTTAACCATTTCATTTAATCACTTTCATTATTGTACATAATCAAGAGTTGCCATTTGTTTTCTTGCATTTTGTGCCTTGAACCAGTAGAGAAGAGGAGTAGGGAATGAGTTCCTGATTGAATGACAGGAAAGCTGTCAAAGGTCAAAGTCTTTACAATGAGGCAATTTATTATGTATTACTATTACATAAAGTAAATTTTATTGAAGTTTCACTGAAAATACTTAAAAGAACTATCCTAATATTTTTAAAGGGAAAAATTTTAATCTCAGTTTTCAAGTAGGTATACCTTGTGTTTTGTGTTCTTTACACTTGCTCATGCAATAATTTTTTATTTATTCATATTTTTTAAAGTCTTTATTACTTTTTTTGTTTGTTTTTTTGTTTGTTTCAGTATTTGGAATTGAACCTGGGCACTTTCCCACAGAGCTATCTCCCCAGCCTTTTTATCATTTATTTTGATACAGGGTAACACTAAGTTGCCCGGGCTGGCCTTGAACTTGTGATCCTCCTGCCTAAGCCTCCCAAGTTACTGGAATTACAGGCGTGTACCACCATGCCCAGCTTCAATACTTTTAAAATGGAAAGAGCATTCTTTCCAAGTTTTTTTTTTAAACAAACATGCTACCTATGTGTATTATCTTCTTAAAAGTAGTTGAATGTAGGAAGATAAGTGCTTATTCTAGTGATGCCATCTTACAACAAAACATTATAAGGACTTTTTAGGGATTGCTTTGAGTTATAGCATATTCCCTTTAATTCCTTTGGTTCTTTAATTCAAGAATTCTATTCTTTTAGGGTGGATTTGATTTTTGAAAAACAGTAAAAGTTATTTGGGAAGGACTAATAAAAAAGAGTAATAAACGTGAGATATAGCATTTTTTAATATATATATTTGCTTTAGTTGTACACAATGCATTTATTTTTACGTGGATGCTGAGGATCGAACCTGGGCCATGCACGTGCTAGGCAAGCACTCTACCGCTGAGCCACAACCCCAGCCCGAGATATAGCATTTTTAGTTTTAAAAAATTCTCATTCTTTTAAATGATTTATAAGTTGGCTCTTAAGACAATTTCAAAGGAATCTCCATAATTCATAATCAACTTTTATAAATATTATACATATGTACATATATATATATATTTCAAAAGCAAATTACATAATTCATTTAGCTATGTAAGTTCTGACCTATTTGGAAAAAAAAACTCTCATTTCTTGAGGTGTTTTGTCAGTTGACCTTGGTGCAGTACTGCACAGAAGGTGCTTAGGAATAAATGTTGCTTGATGGATGATATAATATAGCACTAGCTGGAACAAAAGTTTCACTGAAGAAAATAAGATTTAGTGAGGATCAACATTCACTTTAGAGGATATTTTATTAAAAAACAATTATTAACTGTTTGAAGGAGGACTTAAGAAATCAACATAAGCTAGGAAGTTAGTTAATTTCAAATACAGAAAATGGTGATTTTTCAGTGTTTCTGGCAGGTTTTTTTTTTTTCTTTCTTGAATGAAACCTAAGAACATTATATAAACAGATAAAATGCTATACTCAAATTTTTTATAATTTGTTACCATATAGTATTTTACAAATATAGTTTTATAGTATAGTATTATTACTATTATTGTCTAATAATTTCTAACTTAAAATATGTGAATTTAACAAATAAGTATAAGACTCTTTTAGTGAACATTTTTAAATTGGTGGCTACAGATTTGCTAAATTTATTTCAGTATTTTGTTTAGGGTAAGTAGTGCTGAGAGAATCCTGATTCACACAGATAAAAATTTAATGGCCTGGATTATATTACTTTATATAAGAGGACATTTGCAGTCTGAATGCAAAATAAAGGAGGGTGATAAGGTGTTGATATGGAGAGAAACCAAGGCAGATTAAACTCTTTATTGTCAGTGATTGAAATATTTTGTAGAATTGGCGGAATAAGCTTTATTTCAGTATTGTCACAAAAATGTTGACAGTTGAAGTATTGATGGTCTTTGACACAGTAAAAGTTGATACAGAATAAATTACAGTGTTAATTTTTAGGTGATTATTGGTTTAAAATATGCATTTATAAAACTGGAATCAAACATCTGTTGCACTGTATCGCATATGTGTAATGCTAGGGTTCTGTAGAAGTTTGAAGTTAGCTTACCTAAGGTTTGTATACTTCTTTAAGCCATATGCTACATGATACTCTCTTAAGTTTCTAGTTCCTTGCATGTAATAGATGTTCAGAAAATGTTTGAATTGTAATAAATCCAGTGTTAAAATGTGATGCTGATTTTCTGCTTTATCCCTTAGGGCACCAGTGTCTTATCACCTGGACTCCACATAGGACTAATTATTATACTGGCAATAATGATCTATAAAAAGTCAGCAACTAATGTTTTTGAAAAGCATCCTTGTCTGTATACCCTAATGTTTGGGTGTGTCTTTGCTAAAATTGCACAAAAATTAGTGGTAAGAAGGTTTTTTTTTATGATTCTTAGTGTAACTATTATACTTAGTTCTCAAATGCAATGCTGGAAACTATTTCATACAATGCATTAAATTTTTCTTTGTAGACTCAAAATCACAGTAAGTAGCTGTTTGTGCTACAAGTAAAACTGCATTATGACTTAATATTATATTCAGTTCTTTTAATTATTTAACTGTAATTATCAATTAAAACTTTCTGATATCAAGGAACTTAAACATTAAAAACTTTAATAAGCTACCTGATCATGAATTTGAGAGGTGTAGATAAGGATTCCCATACTGAATATGAGACTAACTGGTCTTAATAGTGAATTAAAACTAATTAATTCTTTCCTGAAAATTAGAGCTAAAGCATTTAAAATTTAATAGTGAAATTATTTTGTTTATTTTTTTGTAGATAGCTCACATGACCAAAAGTGAACTGTATCTTCAAGACACTGTCTTTGTTGGGCCAGGTCTTTTGTTTTTAGACCAGTACTTTAATAATTTTGTAGATGAATATGTTGTTCTATGGATAGCAATGGTAAGTACTTTTCTGCTATTTATTTTTTAACAGATGTCAAAGCACATCATGTTTATGAGACATTTAAGTATCAGTTGCCTCAATATTTAGTCTGTACAATGTTTCTGAATATGAAAATTACTTATTTTAAGCTGTGAACCATTTTATATTGTATAGAAATAGCCAGTATATCCAAAGATCAAGCTTCCAACAATCCAGGTCCTTGGAAACACAATCATGTATTATATCTTTTTCCCTCAACCCCCACAAACTAGAACAGAAATGTCAAAAACCACTTAACTCTGGCTCACATAAACAACAACATAGGGACTTATCTGCAATGAAAATCCATGAATTTTTCAGATAGTGCCCTAAAAACAATTTTATATGCCTCATTCATTGGTTGTTGTTCTTAGGTTTTCCCCTTACTTGACTTTATCATTGTTTACTAGTTAAAAAGCAGCATTGCCAAATAATCCCTAATTTTCCACTTAAAAAATAATGAAATGATGTTACAGCTTTTTTGAAAAGTTTTTGGTTAAACCTATTATTGTTAGGTTAATGTATTGGTTGCTTCCCTCTATCTGGAATGTGGCAGTAGTTTTTTTTTTTTTTTTTTTTTTTTTTTTGTTGTTTTTTACTTTTAACCCTCTTTAATCTTTATTCAATTCAGTGACTTAAGGTTTGAGAGCTAAACACTGGGATTTTGGGGTAACAGACTGATAGTTTATTGTTTGCATAATTATATTTGGCATTGTACATAGAAAGGATATGGCTATATTTTGTTAAATCTGCACTCTCTAAATATAAAAAAAGGGAAATGGAGTATAAATCAATTTTTGTATAATCTGTTTGAAACATGAGTTTTGTTTGCTTAATATTAGGGCTTTGCCCCTTTTCTGTAAGTCTCTTGGCGTCCTATGTAGAAGCTGTTCTCATTAAACACCAGTTAAGTCCATTCTCTGGTACTAGCTACAAATTCGGTTTCATATTCTACTTAACAATTTAAATAAACTGAAATATTTCTAGATGGCCTACTTCTGTTCATGTAAAAACAAAACTTGATTTAAAAAAAAAAAAAAAAAACCCACTTCACTCTTCCCAAAGGACTTTCTGACTTTCTTTACGCTTACTAAAATTATTCTCAGTTTACAGCAAGTAACAGGCTAATTAGATGGGGTTAGTACTAGCAAAGGTGGAAACTTAACTGCATCAGAAACCATCAAATAATATTGAGGAGACAGCAATAGATGGTATTAGGAAATTCAGGATTCTGAGACCATTTTATGCTAAAGGCAGGCAACCCTGTACATCTATATGGCCCTTAATGATAATATAATTTGTTTTTATCATAATGACTAAATCATCAAGCAAGGATTAAATTCTCTTTGATTATATCCTGCTTAAGAAAGGCATGAGCCGGGCGCGGTGACGCACGCCTGTAATCCCAGCACTTTGGGAGGCTGAGGCAGGAGGATCGCGAGTTCAAAGCCAGCCTCAGCACTGGCAAGGCACTTAGCAACTCAGTGAGACCCTGTCTCTAAATAAAATACAAAAAAAAAAAAAAAAAAGGGCTGGGGATGTGACCCAGTGGTCGAGTGCCCCTGAGTTCAATTCCTGGTACCACAAAAAAAAAAAAAAAAAAAAAAAAAAAAGAAAAAGAAAAAGAAAAAAGAAAGGCATGTATATAATACATATTTTTCTACTAAAAAAATGATTATAAAATGCAGAATATGGTGTTTAAGAAAGATACTTTAGCCATCCAAGGAAAAGAAAGTCATTCCTAGTAACAATCACAAAATTGGATAAAAGGAACATTACACTTTTGTTCTTGAGATATATGTTTAGAGTTGTTCTTCAACTAATAGTGGTTTTGAATAGTCAATAGTCTTATGATATTTTTTCCTCTTTCTGGATCTCACCAGCCTTTACCAAATTGTTCATGATATAGAAAAACATATTGATATATATTTAAAAAGCTCTAAGTAATTCTTTTGATAATTCAAATAATCTCATCCGGTTGTTAAATTTAGGTATTTAAAAAATGTTCTCTGTTGTGTATAGACCACTGTGAAACATTTGATGATATTTCCCTAAGTTGTATAGTAGTATACTTTCTCTGGAGCAAATTAATATATTCATTCATAGTTCATTTAAAAGTCTTATTCTTTCTAGGAGTGAGATATAATACCTAATCCTCTGAGGTGGGCAATGAAAATTTGCAGTCAATATACTAAAAAGTGTTTGAAAATCAGAATAATTTCCTTTAATTTGCTATCTACTATAAATGTTTTTATGGCTCCAGAACAATCCAAACTAAGAAATAGGGTCTACTTATTCAAAATATCTGAAAATTCAATGTAAAATTTTTAGTGTACTTGGATATGTATTATAAAATGGAATTAACACAATTAAAATATCAGGTGTTAAAAATTCAAGCACCTGTTTTGTAATGAGTAGTTGGCCTGATTTATACCAGTGATGGAAGCTGGTGAACTGAAGAAGTCAAATTTAACTTTTCTTTAAAACATTATATAGAAGATAATTAACACATACATACACAATGGGTGCCAAACAAAATATGTGTTTGGTGGCACCCTTAAGGAAAAGCTTCATGCTTCAAATAGAAAGGGGTCTGATGAAGATATTTTCTCCTGAGTGAGAATCCCTCTCTAAGGGCACAGCTATGAGGCTCCTTTTTCTCCTGGGATTCATTGTTTGAAGGAAAGCTTTTGATTAGTCTCCAGGAAAATCTCTGGAAATCTTCCTCTTTCATTTTGAATATAAAACAATTAAACAATTTTGTATATGCCTCCCCTCATCCAGGGTGTCTTTTCCAGATCTTTTTATTTTTTATTTTTTTGGAGGGGGGTACCAGTGATTGCATTCAGGGGCACTCAACCACTGAGCCACATCCCCAGCCCTATTTTGTATTTTATTTAGAGACAGGGTCTCACTGAGTTGCTTGCATTGCCATTGCTGAGGCTGGCTTTGAACTCACAATCCTCCTGTCTCAGCCTCTCCGCTGCTGGGATTATAGGCGTGTGCCACCTGGCCCATATCTTTTTATATTCTTATAACTAGCCTCAAAAGAATAAAATATGTATCTGATGAGTTCATTATAATGACTGACAGCCCCTTCTAGTAGAAAATGTGTGGCCTTATTGCATAGCAAAAAGTTGAGAGTATGTGGAGTCAGATTTGGATTTTATTAATTTTGAGCTTTTGTACTTCAGTCCTCTTACCCCTTTTACGATCAGCTTCTATAATTGAAATACCCTGTATATTTCAGAAGATTATAATGAGGTCCAAATATGAAATATGTTAAAGTACTCTCAAAAGCAATATTTTCAGAGTTAAGAATTTTAGGTCAAGAATATTTGAGATTGGGCAGGGAGGAGGGACAGAAAAATAGCTGTAACTTCAGAAAACAGACTGTAATCCATCTTATATTTCTTTTTTGCTTCCAAAGGTCATTTCTTCATTTGATATGATGATATACTTTAGTGCTTTGTGCCTTCAAATTTCAAGACACCTTCATCTACATATCTTCAAGATTTCATGTCATCAAGCACCTGAACAGGTTCACAAGCATATTGCTAGGTGACTGACTAATAGCCCAAGGAAAAGAGGAGAAGCAGTTAGGGGAACCTATGTGTGAAGGAAATCCCCCTGTGCAGGAGGCTAGTATACTATCGAATAAGGTTATATTTGAATATAATACATATATCCTGTAGATTCCATTATATCAATTTCAGTAATGAAGTCCTCATTATGTCTCATCAACATTTTTGATCAAAGGTATTATCAGTAATATAGTCTTTAAATTAGAAACAAGATCAAAGAATGAAATTTCAGCTGAACATAGGTAGTTCTAAACAATAATCTCTTTGTGTCTAAAAAATATTTATCAGACACTTGGGATTTTCATTGCCAAAGGATTACATAAAAATTCAGAGCTTGAGCTTTAGCCATCTTGAAAATAATAGCCTTCTTTGCTAAAAACTGAAAAGTAAACTCATAATAATGTGTAAATGCATGGCTTATAATAGTGTAACTGAGGTGTGATATTATAAGAAAATTTTTATGCTAGCCATTTTTCAAAAGCTATGTTAATTACTAATATAACAGGAAAAGTACCAACTAGAATTTAAAAGGGCCATGGGATTAATAATTTGTATTTAGTAAAATAATTTGTGGGACTAGTTCATAAAACCATGTGAATCTTTATATGAGGGTAACTTGTTCCTTGATATTGTGGGTTAAAATTTCATTGCCATGAAAGACATTGAACATTCCCTTTTATGAAAGACAAAACAGTAACTAAAACAGCTGATGTATAAGAAAATTAATAACTTATAAAAAACATGGCAAAAATATCCCTCTACAGAATATCAGCCAGTTACTTCAAGTACATATTACCTCATTTAAGGTAATAAGGGGACAAAATAAGTATCAGTTATTCAACCACTAAGTACTTTGGGCTCTGATTCTTATCTTTCTATTCTTAGTTGAAAAGATTTAGATTACTTTTAATTTAGAACTATCACCAAGATCTTTGATGATCCAAATCTTTAGACTACCATTTGACCCTATTTCTAATTTTATACAGTAGAGTTCCATAAGCCATATTGCCATATGATGAAATAATCAGAAAAAAATAATAAAGATATATTATATCTAGCCAAGAAAAAACATTTAAAAAAATGAACAGTGGAAATTGATATTCCCCAAAATATACTTCTGTGAATTAAGTACACAGAAATCATTCTGGAGATACTTGTTTTGCCTCCATAACTATTGGTAGAACTTCTCAAATAAAGACCTTCTTAGAAGTTTGAATAGTACTTAAGATTTATATTCTAGACTGGGATATAGTTCAGTGGAAGAATGCATGCTTAGCATGGATGGGATCCTGGGTTCAGTCCCCAGCATCACACACACACACAAATTTAGGAAGTAAACTGTCCTCTTATTGTCAATAATATTTTCTAATGGTGGAGCACTAATTTTTTGTATAAATTATCACAGTTAAGAAAATGATAATCTGTATAGATTTGCTTTTAAAAAATTGAAAAACCTTAGAAGATAAGGGTGGTTACAGAGGCAAAAGTTAGAATTTAAAATATGGAAAAGCACAAGAAAGCCATTCCTTTACTTCTAATGGGCGTATCATTTTTTGACTGAATGGTTCACTGGAAGTAATTTAAGGAAAAAAATAAGTAAGTTTTAACTAACTTATTTCAAACAAATGTTGAAACAATTTAACATTTATTAAGTCAAACATTTCAGCCAGGCACTGTGGCATAAGCCTGTAATCCAAGAGAATCAGGAGGCTGAGTCAGGAGAATCATGAGTTCCAGGACAGCCCTTGCAATTTAAGGAGACCCTGTCTCAAACATTTAAGAATGGACTAGAGAGTGCCTCTGGGTTCAATCCTCAGTACAAAAGCAAAAAACAAACAAACAAGTGCTCCTTACATTTTTCTATTTAAAGAATGTGTACTTTAAAAGACAAGGTATAAAAACTAACTTGTTCAGGTTTAGAAATGAATGTAAAATCAAACTTCCACATATCTACTGATATTAAAACCAAAAAGACATACTGGGTAAAATTATCTTTGAAGATATACAGTGTACTTAGTTATGTTCATGACATACTCTTAATTATTACTAAGAAAATGTGTCATTTAACTGTATCATTATTATTGTATTTATTACCTGACATTTTGATGTTTTTGTGGAAATGACACACTCTCAAATGCATGTCTTAAAATCTAATATTTGTAGGCTGGGCGCTGTGGCGCACGCCTGTAATCCCAGGGGCTCTGTAGACTGAGGCAAGAGTATCCTGAGTTCAAAGCCAGCCTCAACAAAGCAACTGAGACCCTGTCTCTAAATAAAATACAAAAAAGGCCTGGGGATGTAGCTCAGTCGTCTAGTGCCTGAGTTCAATTCCCAGTACCCGCCACCCAAAAAAAACTAATATTTATAAATCTTGCTCAGTTGTATTGATGATTTTAGCAGTTTAATTTATTCTAGGACACAAACTTAAGTTCTTTTAATATATTTTATATGCCAACAGATTTCTCTAGAAAACTTTACTTTCATTAGAATTGGCTGTGGTAATAAGTGTATAGAAAAAATGTACATGTAAAACAGATTTTGTGGGTTTTTTCTTAAGAACAGTGTAAGCCAGATGTGGTGGCATATGCCTGCAGTCCCAGCTAATTCAGGTTAAGGGGGGAGGAACACATGAACCCAGGAGTTTGAGATAAGCTTGGGCAACAGAGCAAGACCTCAAAAAAAAAAAAAAAAAAAGAGGGAGGAAGAACGAACAATGTAATCTTTTATACTTGTACTTTGTTGTACTTTGTACATTTGGGACTAACAAATACACTAAAGCCAAAACCTAAATTTAAATTAAGTATCTTTATTAATATTAATAAAAGTGACAGTGTTAGAAAAATTCACAATTACAACTTAAGAGCCGAAAGCTTGATACATATAATTTAGGAATAGCTGCTACTTCACATAACTGTTACAATTTTATTTGGAAGTTAACAGGAAGGGAGGAATTTGCACTTAAATAAGCTATTGATTAAACCTGTTTTAATTTAAACTTGAATTTCTGAACTACTCTAAAGACTTACATGCCTTTTAGCTAATGTTATAATTGTATCATATTGCTTAGGTTCAAGTTCTTTCTTCAAAGAGTCATCAGAATAACATGGATTGAAGAGACTTTCGAACACTTGCCATCTCTTGCTGCTGCTGTTTCATGAAAGGAGATATTAATAAACATTTGTTTAATTTTTAGTTAAGTGTTATACAATTTTAGCAAATAAAATATTTCAGTGCTTACACTAACCCTTATTTTTTCAATTTGAAATATATTGACTTACAGTTTCCATCATAATTTTTTTTTGCAACATAGCCATTTCTTTTTTAAGTTCACTTTGTGTACCAGTAAGTAGATTATCATGATTCTTCTCCAAGTCCTCCAAGCTCTAAAACACAAAAGGCTAGTTCAGTTATAAACCATAACTTTTCACCTCAATTTCTAAACTTGGAAAATTAATTTTCAAAAAACCTTTTTAATATTCAGATAACATTCATTATTTAATCCAATTAAAAATACATTATAAGTAATACATGAAGACCAAAATTCCCAGTATGAAAAAGCAAAATATATCAGATGTGAACCAAATATAATTACAGAAGGTACAATAGAAATATACTTTACTGGAAATAATGAGCTAAAAAACTGTTAAGGTCAAAATGGAGAAAAAAGGAAATGAAAGGTACAATACCATAATTTTGAAAATTTCTAATAAGTTTCTCAAACATCAGGTTATAACCTACTTATTATGACTAATAGTCAATGTGACATGAATTCACTAAAGAGAATAAAATGACCTATAGTATGATCTCTTTCTTCAAGTTATGAAAAACAAATTATATTTTAACTCTTTACTACTCACTCAACAGTTATCCTAGTGCCTACTATGTAAAAACTACTACTAAGTTAAGGCTATGGAGAAATTTAAAAATAATAATATATGATTGCTTCCTTATTCCGAAGAGAAGAAACATATAAACAAAAATAATACAAAGGCTTTATAACAGGAATGGAAATGCAGCTTACTCAGGGTATATCAAAGAAAATGGGTATTGAATCCCATTTATTTGGCCAAAAGAGTAAAATTTCAATAAATAAAGGAGTTGAAAGTATTCTAGGGGGAGAGTTTAAGCATGGACATGGACATGCAGTGAGCAGGTTCAGAGAAAGCAATTATGTAGAGGTGTGGAAGTAATGGACATGAAGTACATGAAGCTTAAGAGTCATGACAGCAATCTCAAAGACCTAAGAATGTAGAATGGGAAGCTACACATAGATTTTCAGGAGTAAAGAGATTTTTTTTAGATAACATGGCAGGATGGACAAAGAAATCTGTTAAGAGTTTTAATGGTAAAAACAAAAAGTGATAAGGCCTCACACTAAGGTAATAGTAGGAATTAAAAGAACCACTGATGAAAAAAAATTACAGGATCTAGTTATAAATGAATGAGAAAGATAAAAGACATGGAGGAGTCAAAGATTATACTGAAGTTCCTATTCTAGGTGGTAATGTTTATAACATTTAGAAGAAATATTTTCTAGTTTTATCAAACCTTAATACCAATTAACAAATTATTCTCAGGGAGCATTAGAGAAAGCAAGTTCTCTACTTGAAAATGCTTTACTTTTAAAAAATCACTAATGTGTTCATATAAAATAGTTTTAAAAAATATTTATATTTTAAAACTATTTTACTATTTAGACATAACTTGCACATATATCAGTAAATAATTCTCAATCCACAAATTTTTACTCTTAAGCTATCTTCCCTCTTAGAAGTTGGAATATAAAGTCATTTTCAATCATTGCAATAAATTCTAAAAGCAAATATGCCGTACTTATATAAGACATCTGAAAACAAACAAAAAAATGTTAAGTAATTTCAATTGGATCGTATTTAATAAAGACGATGTAGAAATGATTTATACTTTCTATTTTCAGTTAACAGAGAATAATGACTTTAATGTTAATTGTGTGGATTTGATACATAAGTACATTTCCAGGTAAAATTCCCAATTTACCATTTCTGTCTTGAATAATCACTACAAAACAATTAGAATCCTAAAGTAAAGATACATTTATCACTTGTCAGAAACAATGAGTTCAAAATGGAAAGTAGTTAAAAAATTTTAAATACATTAGCAAAATACTTTTCCCCATAAGTTTGGAAAGAAAAATATATCTTCTGTTGCCATAAGTATATTGTTTTTTAAGAATGTATTTTTACAAAATGTACAACATTTACCTTTACAAACTGCTCATATAATTGTCTAATTGTTTTCAGTCTCTGGTTCTGAACAATTCTAGATTGTTGAAAAACCTTTTGTTGTTGTCGAAACATATTCTACAAACATAAAAAGAAAAAAACTGTGTAATAACAATTTGGTAAAATTTTTTGTTTTGTTTTCAGTGCTGAGGATCAATCCCAGGGCTTCACACACACTAGACAGATATTTTACCTCTGAGCTATGTCCCCAGCCCTGAAGTTTTAAATTTAGCAAAAAAATAAATCCATACGGAACTTGAAAGGAACTGTTTATAAGTTGGTAGTTTTTTGTTTTAACAACTATTAAGACCAAGTTTAGATAATTTGTGTTTACTGCTAATATGCAATAATTATAATAATCCTACCAGTCAATGAATAGGAAATCTTAATGCTCAAGACATGTCTTATTCTAGGTAATTTCAATATCCACATGGATGATCTTCCAATAATGGTGGTCTTCCAGTTCCTTAACCTATCCTCCACCAATGATTTTTGTCTTCCCTACTTTAGCCATTCACTTACTTACTTATTCCCTAGATTTTTGCCATTATTAATGGTAGGACCTCTCTATGGTATTGATAATGGTAAACAAAATATGTATTAACTTTGTGTCAGATACTACTCTGAACCCTTTTAAGTAAACTTATATGAACTCATTAAATCCTGTGAGATAGGTACTCATTAGTCACTTCTATAGATAAGAAAACTAAGACATAAAGTTAAATAATTTGTCCATAGTTTCACAGGTGCCAATAGCTCAAACTAGGATTTGATCTCAAACTGTATGTTTCCAGAGTCCATGCATACTGCATATGCATACTGTTTCTCCACACATCCCAGTATTTGATCACCATCTCAACATTCAGGCTTACTCTCTTTAGTAATACAGTTCAATAATGTATCAGGACATCAGGACCCCAAATCCATTAATTCTACCTACTTTTCACTGTCATTCCTACTCCTGTTGTCCTCACTTTCTTCTTTCCCAGCTTAAATTATATGGACAGTTATTATAATTACTCCCTTACATATAAAACCTTTCCTCTTTCTGACTCTTGTCACACTTGATTGGCTAAACCTCAACCTTGGAAAATTCAACTCTCTAGCTACTCTATCTAGAGGCAAGACTTTCACCACCTGATTATCTTATTTCATTAAAGAAATAGAAGCAACCTAAAGAGAACTTTCACAGTCTCCCATTATCATATCAACTATCCACCTACATTTATTTATGCTCAAGATACTCTGCATTCTCTTTTGTTTCTAAGGATGAACTATCCTTGTGCCTTCTGTCCAACGCATTCTCGAGAATTCAGCAAATGCTTCCCTCTTTCTGCTATTTTAAGTTTGTCCCTCTAAATTATTCCTGTCAGTACACAAACATGTTGCTATTTTTCTTAAAAAAAAAAAAAAATGCCGGGGCTGTTGAGTTATGAATGGGGCCGAGTTCTAAGCTACCCCCCCCCCTTTTTGAGCCCTAAAGGGGGTTTTTCCCTCTGCCAGCAGAAAGAAAATGTAACTTACCGGGCGAGGGTGGACTTAAGGGCAAAAATAGCTGGGTGAACCTCTGTCTGGTGAACAGAAAAACCACGCCACACCCAGGGAGTTTTGTATAGCAAGCGAGAATCCAGAAACTCAGATTTATTGACCAGGCACTGAACTTAAATAGGCCTAGAACTAGCCAATCAGCCAGCAGAGCAGTTCAGTCTCTCACGCTACGTCATAGCCACACCCCTTGGCTCAGCCCGGGTCCTACTAGGGCGTGGTAAGCAGCCAAAACCCGTCCCCTTGGCAGACATGGAGTCCCAACAAAAAAACACTATTTTTCTTCTCAGACCACCGTAATTCTTTGCCATTCTGTCTTGTACTCATTCTAATCAGATTTTTGCACTCACTTTTCCACCAAAATCATTCAATAATTCCAACCAATGTAAGAAGACTAATGGTTTTTGTGAATATAATATATTCCTATTCTGTGGTTTGCAGTTCAGTAGCTCTAAAGAACACAGGCAACAATGAGAAATGGATCCTGGTTCAGTTCCATGAGCCTAATACAAAGCTGTGTTCTCTACTGCTACTTAAGACTTGGTTATAATAAATTAGTTGTAAAGCTAATCATGATACCAACAGCTAGTTTTTCTTCTTGTTCCTCGGCTTTCTGCAAATCTATATCCCACTGCTGAAACAGAGTAAAAAATTGCTGAGAATATTCTTGGTTAAGCTTCTTCCTGTAAAACATAATAATGAATATTGTCACACTTCATGCCAATATGAAAAAAACATGCAAAACAATATTGAGCTGATGTATTTTTATACAACATTTAAAAAGAAGGAAATCAAAACAACTTAAATATTCTAATAGGAAACCAAAAAGTAAAATTAGATTTATACTGATTCCAGAAATATTTATTTCCTAACAAGCTAAACGAAAGTCCTTTCACATGCTTCAGCTATTGAAAATTAAGAAAGCTTTATCTTTTTTATAAATTTTCCAGAAAAATTTATGTGCTCTCCAAAGAGTTTATTTTCCATTTTTCCCTATTGAATGTACATTTTGATATTATAAATAGATAAAAACATTTCCAAACAGAAATATGTCACTTGACATTTTTCTCCATGTTGGCACAGGAAAGATTTTGTACAAAGGATTAGTTAAGTCAGTGAAAATATAAAAAATATTTACAATATAAAATTGACCTCTTTTTACATTGTCAAACATAGTTAACACTATAAGATAACTAATAATTTCTATGATGTTTACCTTTTACTCAACTAGCATATTTCTGGAGTGAATACACATTATTTTTATAATTTAAAAACCTTATTTGTTATCTAAAAGGAGAAAAAAGTAATTTTCATCAGACAAAACTTTACTGTGTTGTGTTCATATACAAATACATGACCAGTGTAACTCCACATCATGTACAACTGTAATAATGGGAAGTTATATTCCATGTATGTATAATATATCAAAATATACCCTACTGTCATGTGTATCTAAAAAGAACAACAAAAAAAATGTAATTTTCACTCACTGCTAAGGAACAGTTATCAATTCTATGAAGACATGAGGTGAAAGGACTACTTACAGGAAAAATCAAGCCAAATATATTTTCACTAGACACTCCAAAAAAAATAGAATATCATAGTACTTTTCATAAGTAACTATACAGTATATACTAAGTGATAACAAATGTGACCTTAAAAACCCAACAACCTTACCTTTGCTCCTGCTGTGTTTTCCAAACATGTTCAATTTTCTGGTTACTGGTTTTGAAAGAAGCCTTGGTATACATTTCTAGTCTTTTTCTCTTGGCGAGAAGAGCTTTGTTAATGTCAGCTATATTTAAAGAAACATTCATTAAAATTTAATATTGGAGAAAATTTTGTTTACACATATCCAAGTAAATATAAATATAAGTAAAGTTCATTAAAATATTAGAGAGACACTTAAAATTAAATTTAAAATAGTACCAACATAATGTACAAAAAGTTTTATATTTTTGAGCACTCAGGATTTTGGATTTCAGACTAGGGATGCTCAACTAGTAAGTCTATGCAAATATTTCAAAATCCCCAAAACTCTGAAATCTGAAACATTTCTGGTCCCAGGCATTTTGGATAAAGGATAACCACCCCTCATCCCAATTCTGATTTTCCTAAGTGAAAATAATTTTTAAATTTAGGGATGATAGAAAAAAAGAGCTAATAAAACAAAGGGACAAGGATAGACTTCAATTTCCTCATGAGAAAATATTTTAGTAAAAGCTAAAAAGAACACACTTGGCTGAATTATTGTTAGAACTCATTATATAAAACACATGAAAGTAAAGTATTATAAACCTAATTTTTAAAAAGCCTAATTTAAAAAGGATAATAAGAAAATTATTTGTTAAAAAATAGTCAATGATACTATTAAGTATATTTTATTAAAAGAAACAAAGACCAAAGATAGAAAAAATCTTAGTTTAAGTAAATAGATATATTCATTTAAGAACATTTTAAATAAATACTTTCGTGGAGCTTTTTATAGACATTTTTACCACTAAGTACTGCATTTCATAATATTTTTTAACACTTCAAATAATACATTGCTAAACATAAACCTTTATTATGAATCTACCATAAATAGTTATCATTCAGTAATCATGATGGAGCTGTACTATTATATAAATATTTTACAACTTTAGCATCTACAATAATGTTTGTAAAACAGTGAACTGTCACCAAACAGAGCATATATTTCAAAAAAGATTTGATTGTCTGAATAATCCTTCAGAGGAGCCAAATATTGACTCTTTTAAAAAAGAGTATTTTCCCTTAACAACACTTCTTTGTAACTGATATTTAACATAAAATCTTACAAATTTTTGGATCGGATTATAAATATCTTACTGGCTAGGAAAGTTGTTTTTCATTTTCAACTGCATAGTTTATTAATGCAAAAATAACAATAGGTATTTTAGAGCCTTCAATTTATAATCCTCCTAAAAGAAAGGAACTCAGAAGAGTTCTAAAAAATACAGTAAATGAAAAACTGATGTACAGATATAGATACATATGTGTGTGTTACTCAATCTTAGATTACAAAGAAGTGTAAACTTTTCCCATTTTTTTCCCCCTAAAATTCCATTAAAGCTACACATCTAAAAGCATCACTCTCACATGGTGGAAAAGATTAAGGAAACTTATGAAACTAAATCACACATGGTTATACAAAATCCTAAGTGTGAGAACAAAGAAATACTGCATTTCATAATAATAATAATAATATGTAATAATAATAATTAGTAGTTCACTGATTAACATTTCCTATTATACAAATTGCTATATGGTTTTAAACAATTTTCTTTAAATTAAAATCTCCAAAAACATACCTCCAAATTTTTCCAGCATATTTTGTACTTCACCCCTGTAAAGAAATCACACTTAAAAAACTTTTAGAGATGGTGTACAACCAGAGATATGAAAAACTGTGCTCTATATTGTCAGATTATTATAAGGGGTTGAGGTCTCTGGCCCCCATCCCCCATACCTGGGATGGACCTCTTTTGTCTACCAAAAGAGGCCAGAGGGGCCTACCTCAACAATGAGACTGGATTGGGAAAGTAAAGGCCGCCAACGCCTCCTCCCCCGCCTACAAAAGACTCAAGAGCCACTTCGGGGAGCCCAGTCAGTAGAATGCCAGAACTCGTTTATTGAAGGGGTGCAGAATGCTTTATAGTGGACATCAGCCAATCAGCAGAAAGGTCATAGGGACACATAAGGAGCATGGGCGGATGCCATTGGCGGAGCCATTGGCCTATCCTTGGGGTGGTTTCAGTTCTCACAATCATGCCCCCTGCTTAGCCTAGGTCCTGTAATAGGGCGTGGTAATGTGCAAGCAGCCAGAAAGCCAGAGCTTTTCCATCCCCTTGGCAGACAGTGTAAGGTCCCAACATTTATGTGTAATATGAATTGTAATGCATTCTGCTGTCATATATAACAACTTAAAATTTTAAAATATTAAAAAACCTTTTAGAAGGGGAAAATGTAACTCAGTGGCAGAGCATTTTTTTGACTAGCATGTTCAAGTGCCTAAGTTCAATCCCCAGCAGGAAAAAAATTAAACTTTTGATTAAAGATCCATAAAATATCATACTTGTTTTGGAAGAAATATCACAACCAAGTATTTTACATGTAATACTTCTTAGACAACCAAAGCCAATTTTTCTTTACTTATTTTGAATATATTACCCCATATCTTCAATTATTCCTGCAGAAGACCTTTTCTTCCCATGTTTATCAGTTGCTGGGGCCAGTCCTGTATTGACAAAAAAATATATATTTTTGATGTTAAGTATGCTATTTTGGTAAATTTTAATGACATAGCATTTTACCAATATAGTTTTAAAAGTAGATATATAAACAATACTTCCTCTTGATAAAATTATATCAGGTTTCAGAACTATTTTATAGGAACAATTTTTCAAGTCTTCCTGGGGTAAGGTATAGTAAGCAATGTACTACTCATGGACATGTTGGGAAAAATGATGGCAAAGGCAAGAGATACTATGTAAATTTTTGTAACTCTGATACAGGAGTATTAGCATTCAAATGAGAAACAAAGTACATGAAAATGCTTTACAATGTTTTATTATAGTTTTAAATGAAGTAGATTCAAAACAAAGAAACCACAGGACATCATAACTGTCCAGCTTTAGGTAAACAGTACCTTCAGAAGCATCCTCCTCTGAACCACTCAGATCTTTCTCTTCTTTCTCAAAGTCAAAGTCTCTTACAAGCTGATCCTCCACTGGTGGTTTCCCAGATTTCCCAGAGTGCTTTCTTACAGAAGGCACCATATTTAGATTAGATGTCTTTAGACTTAAAGAAACAAAAAGCAAATCTGTCAAACTGGTTCCAAAGGCATCATTTAAACCAACTGATAAAATTTAAAATATCATACCATGTAAGGATGGTATTTTTAAAAATATTTTATTAGTTGTTGATTGACCTTTATTTATTTATATGTGGTGCTGAGAATCAAGGCAAGCATGTTCTACCACTGAGCCACAACCCCAGGCCCAAAGGATGGTTTTAATTGAATAAAATGTTACCCGTTTCCTCGTACATTCATTTGGGCCAAAAATTAACCCACTGACATTTGTCTATCAAAAAGGAAAAAGAAAAAGCCAGGCGCTGTGGCGCATGCCTCTAATCCCTGAGGCTCAGGAGGCTGAGACAGGAGGATCACAAGTTCAAAGCCAGCCTCAGCAATGGCTGGGCGCTAAGCAACTCAGTGAGACCCTGTCTCTAATAAAATACAAAAAAGGGCTGGGGGTGTGGCCCAGTGATCCAGTGCCCCTCCTCAGTTCAATCCCCAGTACACACCCCCCGCCACCGCCACACACACACACAAAAAGTCCAATCCGGCCTAGAAAATTCTATAAAACTTCTACAACATAGATAGGGACGCGACCCCCGCCACCTGCTCTCCACCTGCCCAGGCCTGCCCAGGCTCTGCCCTGGGGCGGGGGGAGGGGACCCCCGCCCCCTCCTCCCGTCAGAGGTCCCAGGTAAGGCCAAGGGGGCTTTACCTCAGAACTGAGAGCAACCTCAGCCGGCCGGAACCCCCAAGACAGACAAATCCCTCCTCTGCCCCCGCTTTACACCTGAATAAAATCTCAATGGCCCAGTCACGTTACTAGACCCCCAACAGGTGACCTTAAACGCTCTGGCCTCCTCTACCCGTGTCCTCACGTGAGAACGCTGTTCCGCCTTCCTCGTCGCCGGAATACCCTTCTGAGGCAATTTGAGATGCTTGCGGGTGTAAAGCCAGTCTCGCTTCAGCCAGGCGCCTCGCTGATTGGCTGAACGCCAGGCGCATGCGTGTTCGGCGACGAGCCCCGCCCCCCACGGGGCGATCGCTTGCTGGAACGTTCGCCATGCCCGCTTTTTAGACTATGCGTTCGAGGCCTGTCGCCTTCCAGTTTCTACATTTTAAATTTATATAATCTCAAAAATGTCAAGAGAAAGTGCAGATTATGAAACAGATGAACAAACACATCACCTGCTTTGTGAAGTAAAACATCACCAACATTCACCGAATCTCCTCAGGAAATCCTGTGTGACTCGGAGACCCCGCCCATCTCCCACGCCCAGCCCGCTTTCCCACCACATCTCTGAGACATACGAAAGTTCTCTGCAGCGCGTGTTGAACGTTCAACTCCTCCCATTTGCTAAGTTTTGTTACCAGATGTACTTGCCCTTAAACAAGACGGCTGAATGTCCTTTGAGTATAGCAAAAAACACTATTTCACAATTTTTTTCATGGATTTTCCTGTCATACCATCTGAGTTATTTCCAATGCCCCTATGAACATTCTGATTTCTTGCATGAGCTAATTTAAAAAAAAAATTTCAACACAAAGACAACTTTATTAAAGTGAAGGAATTAATGTAACTTAAAAATACGAACTGCTTCATGAATTTGTGTGGTCCAATTTCATTACCTACGCTGTGAAAGGGAGCACTGTGCTGACCTGTTTACAGAGTATCTTTAAGTGCAGTTACTACGTCATAAGCTTGGGAATACAAAGTAACGCTCAATTGTTTCCAATTGTATCTCAACCAACAAAATGTATTCCCTGTCAAACATATTCATCATTACTTAGCATTGTCAGATTTCTTAATTTTGCTATTCTAGTGGATATAAAATGATATTAGTTTGAGGACTTTTCTCACTCATGAGATTAAGCTCCTTTAATGCCTAGTAGCCATTTGCTTGTCTCCTTAAAATGTTTACTTGGGTTTCTTGCCCACTTTTCAATTGTATGTTAATGTGTTTCTTACTGATTTGTAGGTCTTTATGCTGAGTATTACTCTCCACCACTTTTTTATATTTTAAGAATTTTTTTTAGTTGTAGATGGACACAGTGCCTTTATTTTACTTAATTATTGTTATGTGGTTCTGAGGATTGAACCCAGTGCCTCAGCGTGCTAGGCAAGTGCTCTACCACTGAGCTACAGCCCCAGCCCTCCTTTTCTTGGTATTTTTTTAAAGAAGTTAATTTTTCCCCCATGAAGTTATAAAAATATTCCCCTATAATCTCAGTAAATTGTTAAGATTCTGTTTTTCATGTCTTTGTTCATCTAGAATTAATCTTTGTGTTCTATGTCAGATACGGATCAAATTACTCTTCTTCCTTCACATGGAAACTATCATTCCGTCATCATTTATTGATGTTCTTTTTTTGCCAATATTTCTGATGACTTATAATAATTGTAGATATTTATGGGGCATAGTGTGATAGTTCAATACATGCACATAATATGTGATCATCAAATCAAGGTAAGTTTCTGAATGTTCTGGAACCTGTTTTGTTAGCCTGTTTTCTTGGACAGTCTACCCATATCCATGTGCCAAAAACACAGTTTTCATTATTTCAACTTTATTAATGGTTTCATATGGGCAGGTCTCATACCTTACTTTATCCTCACAGGTATCCTGAGTATTCTTGAATTTTCAAATAATTTTAGGATGGGTTTATCCAACATCCATGAAAAATAACTTGTTGGGATTTTTATTAGAATGCCACCAAATCTATAGAATAATTTAGAGATTATTGAAGCTCACTATTCTTGAACATAGTATATTTTCTATTTTTAGGACTTCAATAATGTCATTCAATAGTTAATTTTTTTTTCTATGCCAGTTGTGCACATTTTATTGGATTCATTTATAAATTATATTTTTGATATTTTTCTAATTGTTGCTGTTATGTAAATTTGTAATTGATTTCTGATATTAATCTTATATCTAGAAGCTTGCTAAATTCCTATCATTTCTGATAACCTGACTGTAGAGTCTGGTGTTTTATAATAATATTATCTGTGACTAATTACACTTTTGTTTCTTGCTTTATAATTCTTAGATTATTTTTTTCTTTTCTGACTGTACTGCCTAGGATCTCTATTATTGAATAGAAGCACCAATTTTGGACATTCTTGTCTTTGTCGCTATTTTAAAGAACATGCTTCTAAAGTTTCTGTTAACAATGATGATGCTGTATGTGGGTTTATGTATTTTCCCCTTTTGAAAGTTTGCCTTCTATTCTTACTTTGCTAACAAATGAAATCTTGAGTTGCAAATAACCTACCCTAAACTTCCCTTTCATAGTTTGCATTCCCCTGTATCTTTTACCCCAGTTGAGCTATTTTTAAAATATTTTCCAGATCACTTGTTTTCCCTTCAAATGAAGTAGTCTTTTATTAGATAATTCCACTGGTTCATTTCTAAATGTTTTATTTTTTTTTTTCCAGTTTTGCTTGGTTAGTTTTGAATCTCTTCTAACTCATCTATTTTATTATGGCTTCTTGTTGCTTGCTCATTAGAAGGGTTCAACTTCCTCCCACTTAAACATTTCATCATTTCATCCTGTGTCAACTGTAACATCTAAAGTCTTTAGAGGATTCAAGTCTGTTGTTTTCAATTATTCTGGCTGGCATGCTTCCATATAAATGCTTATGAGTGTGTATACACACACACACACACACACAGAGAGAGAGAGAGAGAGAGAGAGAGAGAGAGAGAGAGAGAGGTGGTTGTGTGTGAGCTACTTTACCAGTCCTTTTTAGTTTTTATTTTGATACAGGGTGTTACTAAGTTGTTGATCATGTCCTTGAACTTACCTCAACACCCCAAATCACTGGGCTTAACAGGAGTGTGCCCATGTTATCTGATCTTAATTGCCTGGCAATCCTGAGAGCTTAAACTTCAAGTACTTTCTTCTAGAGAGATGTCTGTTTCCTTCAGATGTACACTAAAGGGACTCTTTTCAAGAAGCTAAGTTTAATATGGAAATGTCAGGTGTATCAGTCCTACTCTACAGTGTGCTTATTTTCTGATTCTAATTTTGGTATTTCATGGTTGCAAATTGCTTAGTATTCTTCTTTCAGCTTTTATTTTTTCCCCTCAAATGGTTTCATTATTTTCTGGAAGCCTAGAACTGCATTAAAAAGTAAATTTAGAGCCAGGCATGGTGACACATGCCTGTAATCTCAGCAACTCAGGAGGCTGAGGGGCAGGAGGATAGCAAGTTGGAGGCCAGACTCAGCAATTTAGTAAGACTCTCAGTAACTTAATGAGACCCTAAGTCAAAATAAAAAGGGTATGGGGATGTAACTCAGTGGTGGAGTGCCCCTACGTTCAATCCCCAGTAACACACACACACACACACATATTCAGGGTCTGGGTGTACAGCTCAATGGTAGAGCATTTGCCTAGCATGTGCCAGGTTCTGGATTCAATCCCCAGCATACCAAAAAAACTAAAACACAAACCAAAATACAACCAAACCAACAAAAGTTTATTTTAACCAGAGATAGACTCTTCATAGTATCTCTGTTATAAGCTGGAAGTTGAAGAATTCCCTTTCTGGACTTAAACATCATTAAACTTTTCAGTTCCAGTTATTAAAGGACTCAGCTATCCCAACTTTGCTGCCCTAATTTAGACCATTATTTTTCACCTGCTCTTTTGCTAGCCAATTCTCTATCTTGCTGCTGGTAATCTTTCCAAAATCAAAACCTGATCATAATCTGCTGATGATGACAAAAATACCACCTAGTAGCTATCACTTATTTATTCCATTTCAAATGTGGGAGCATTTTATATGCATTCTAGTTCTATAAAAACCTACTATCTGGGTTTTATTATTATCCTGATACATGGATTAGAAAAGTTCAGCAAGAGAGTGGGGATTCTGAGTCAGATCTACCTCCAAATCCCGTTATTAGCCCTACTCTATCATGTCCAAAAGCCTTCAGAGGTTCCTCAGATATGCTTACACAATTTATGTGTCATGCTAGGATCTTTAGCCTTTCACGTTGTTTAACTCCCCCTTTCGCCTCTCCTTTTCTGAGCACTGTGCAGTTTTCCCAAACACACCATTGCAGTTTTGTGCCACCTGGCCTTTGCACAGCTCAGCTATCTTTTCTGTGGTCTCATCTGATGAGCTTCTCTCAGTACCACTGTGTCTTGTATAGCTTTTCTCCACATGCTACAATGTATTAGAATAATTTGTTTGCCAAAAAGACCTTACTATTTGGTCTCATTTTAATCATACAGGAAAGCAGAATGATTCTGAGCAGATATAGAATACAGAATTCAATGGATCACTATTTACCCATAAATAAAAGAAACATTTGTGTAAGCTCTATGGCCCTTTGAAAGTTTCATACATATGATTCATTTGACTATTATAATAATCCTCCTGATTTGGATTAATATACACCCATTTTATAATTAAAAAAAAAAACTGTAGAGAAAATAAATATTTTCCTAAGATCACAGGGTACATAGTTGAGCTAAGACCACAATCTTGGTAGTTTTTACCCCCTTGTTTTCTCCGACCTATTACTGTTGTTATTCCGTTTTATTTTGTTGCCTTGAAATAAACCACAATTTAAGTTATGCATGGTGATTTCTAGCAGTTTTGGCAATCCAGTAGTAAAGAAATATAGAATGTTGACATGAAATCCCTTTGTAAAAGTGTTATTTCCAGTGTATATTTCAAAGTAATTTAATAAAGGAAAGCACTGTCTTTGGGAGTGCAAGAGTTATGGGACAGGGCTGGGGTTGTGGCTCAGTAGTAGAGTGCTTGTCTTGCATGTGTGAGGCACTGGGTTTGATCCTCAGCACCACATAAAGATAAATAAATAAAACAAAGATAATGTGTCCATCTACAACTAAAAAAATAATTTAAAAAAAGTTATGTGACAATAAACCCTATGAAGAGTTCATGTAGACCAGACCAAATGAAAGAGTCCATGGCATATATACCATAATTTAATGGTCTCACAATTCAGATGATAGTGTGCATCAATAGTTTCGGGAAGATTCTGATTTTTTTATGTCTGGCACAAAGACAAAATAGCTAAATGCACTCACTCACAAGGGATTCAGATACAGGTGATCAGTGGGCCATACTGGCATAATAAAGAAAAATAACCTGAGGTAAGTATCGTGGCAAGTCCTGTATCTTCGACCCCTTCATCCTTACTAGCCAAATGGACACTCTTACAGGCATGGGCAGGTGACTCAGAATCTGGCCTGGTCATGTGACCATGCAGAAGCCACAATAGGCATTTGTGAGAAAGCTTCTAGAACTGGAAATGCACAGTAGACATCCTCCCCCCCCCACCACTCGACTGAATTCCTTTGTATCTCCAAAGACTCATTTCCATTTCTATCAGTTACCTACAACTCAGAGGAGGCATACAAAGACAAGGAAAGTTGCAGAGACCTCATAGCTAGTCTGGAAAGATACACGATTCCACAATACCTAATTTTCCATTGAAGATACCCAATAATTTTTGTGGCTCATTTCAAAGTCTTTTACAATTTCTTCCCTCATGGAAAAGGAGTAGAAGAAAAAGAAAATGAAAGGAAGGCTGGAAAATGTCCCTTCACTGGGGGCCCAGGAGGAAGAGGAGAATGAGGATTTACTTCCTCAGAGAGGAATTCTAAAAAGAATGTTAGAAGGTAAGGATAATATTCAACAAGAAAACAAAACAAAAGATGGTTTAAAATGTGGCATGAAAGCCAGGCACAGTGGCACACACCTGTAATCTCCAATACTCCCGCCCTGAAAAAAGTGACATGAAAATCTAGTACAAAATTAAATTAGGCTCTTCCACTTAGTAACTATAAGCAAATTAATTTCTCTAAGCCTCAATTTCTTTCTTCACCAAATAACGAGCATAATAGTAGTATTTTGGATTTTAAAAATGAAAAAGTACAAAAAAAATCTTCTAGCAGGCACTCAGTACATAAAGTACTCAATAAATATCAGCTATTGGATCTTGGGTTATAGCTCAGCGGTAGAGTACTTGCCTTGCACATGTGAGGCACTTGGTTCAATCCTTAGCATGACATAAAAATAAATAAAATAAATAAAGATATTGCATCTATCTTTGAAAAATCAGCTATCAACTTTAATAATATTATAATGGATACTTATAGAATCACTGATATGCTATTTCCTGCATAGCAAACATGAATGTGTACTAGTGTCAGGCATGTATAATAAAATAAAAGATAATTTTAATCATAACATTAGAATTAATCTTTCAAAATGTAAAACATCACAGTTCCTTCAAATATAAGAGTTACTTAGCATTCATAAAATGTCACATGGAATTTCTGGGTCTCTAAGGAAGAACTTCTCAAAAAGGATGTAAGAAGCTGACAGCTATTTAATCAAAAGGAAAACTGCTTGGGGGGATGAGCTTAGAAGGACCTTGTGGTGGTCACTCTCTCATGTTGTCTTGAGCCCTGTCTTTCACATACTGTCCCACCCACTTCTGTCCATCATCATCAGCAAGTGACATTGTTCCTTCCCATTCTCTTTGCTGCCTGTCTGCCCATACACCTCCACTTGCCTTCCTTCTCACGGTTCCAGATTTTCCCTTTGGAGAAGCTCACTTTCTTATATAAATGACTTTCTTATGCCTCTGTTGCATACCCCTGAGTTCTTTGAGACTATGAATCTGCTGGAGAATCTGAGAAGTTGCCAGAATATTCAGAGAAGAACAGAGGAATGTGTACTATGCAAGCAAAAAGAAGATAGAAATGAGGGAGACAAATGCATAGTACACATTCCTCTGTTCTCCTCTGAATATTCTGGCAACTTTTCAGAATTTTTCCTCCCTTCTCCTTCTTCAAAGGACGCTTACATGTTGGAGATCCAGTGTTCCATTTTCCTCAGCTCTCTTCTCAGTTTGTGCTCTTCCTCTGAATTTTCTCATCAATGTACAAGGCTTCAAAGATCAGAGTTTCTTAAAGTGTGGTTCATGAACCAGTCTGAATCTGAGTCACTTCATGGGGGGATGAGGTGAAGATCAGAGGTGAGGGAAGGCAGATTTTATAGTCTCAAATAACTCGGGTGATAGTCAATCTCTTTGAAAATTTCCTGGTAGCTAAAATTAGTAGTAATGAACCTTGAAGTGAGTAGGTCCTTACCAGATGGAAAAGGGAGGAAAAGAAAAGTTAAAAAAATAAGAACAGCATCTGCAAAGGTATGCAGGCATAAAAGCGTACAGCACATTTGGGAAAATGAAATGTGGCTGACAGTGTGAGACCAAGAGTGAGGCTTCCAGGGGAGGAAGAACAGAAGGAAGGACCAACTGTGAGTCATAACAGCACCACTGATGGAGGACTTATAGTCACTGTACTTACTAATGATTTAAAGACACTTTTGGATCCTTTCAATGATGAAACATTTGCAAGGTTTGCTGTATCCCAATCAACGGATTTGAATTTTATAACTGCCTTCAAGGATAGCAGATTACTGGTCTTCAACTTGGGCAGTCTGGGAACTTGGTCTTCCAGTCTGCATTCTGTGAAGCTGTAGTGCAGCGTTTTAGGCAACTCAGCACGCCCTCCCCATCTCTTTGATGAAAGTCTCCATCCTTCTAGCCACACTCATCATAATTCATCCCCCACCAGGATTTTCTATATTGGAGCCCTCGATGAAGCTTCCTGTCTCTCTGGGATGTGAGCCTGAAGCTGAGAGTCCTCACCATGGACAGAAAAGTTGACTGCAGAGACAGGCAGGGTGGATGGCATTGAGTTATAGTTCTAGGATATGTCTCCTGTACCTACCTGCCCTCTGCTCCCCCCCCCCCCCCCCCCCCCTTAAGAAGGTTGAGTTAGATTTGTCCCTTGTAATCCAAGCATGTCTCTGTGGCTAAGAACAAATTTTGCAGACACTTGTGTAGAAACACTGACTCTGCCACTTAATAGTGAGACCTTAGGCAAGGCACTAAACCTAACAAGGCCTCAGTTTCCTCACTGATGAGTGTGTGATATGGATGAAATGAGATTATGAACATAAACCACTTAGCACACCAGGTGTACTAAGAAGCAGCTGTTACTAGGGAATGGGAGGGAAGAGCAGTTAGGAACAAGTAGCCCTCTTCACCTCAACCACCAAATGCTCTGTACTCCTGTCTCCAAATCTGGGATTTACTTTAAAATATATCAACAAAGAAAAATTAACCTTAATAACTGTTGGACAAAGGGGAAATTATGGTGCTTAGTCTCTTTAAATTTTTCATAATTTGTTAAAAGAAAAAATCTGTTGACACTATTATGTGTTTTTTTAAAAATATTTATTTATTTGCTTTAGTTGTACACGATGAGTTTATTTGTACGTGGTGCTGAGGATCGAACCCGGGCCGTGTTCATGCTAGGCGAGCGCTCTACCGCTGAGCCACAACCCCAGCCCAATATTATGTGGTTTTTATCGGTCCTGCTGATACAGTGAATTGCTCTGATTTCTAAGTGTTGGACTAATCCTGCCTTCCTGGAGCAGATCCAGCATTGTCCTAAAAGCTATTCTTTCAGAGTAACTGAAGCCAGCCAGCTAGTGTACTCTTTGGGTTTCTAATGAGGTATATTGTATGTGTGGTGTCCTTGTGGTATCGGAGCCAGGCAGCACTCACCTCAGAGGATGGTTCAATGGTGTTTTCCTTCTTTTTTTTCCCTACTTTCTGGGGGAATCTGTGTGGGATTGGCACTGTTTCTTCCATAAATGTTTTGACTTGAGTAGTGATTTCAGTTCATTTTTAAATCTTTGAGCTGTTAGTCATTTTATGTATACTTTTTGATATGTGAAGAAATAATTTTAAAAGCAAATGCTCTTTTTTTTTCTTTTTTGCAGTGCTAGGGATAGAATCCAGGGGCTCACACATACTAAGCAAGTGCTCTCCCACTGAGATATATCCTCAGACCCCTAAAAACAAACATATTTGAAGAAATAAAGTGTGGGGTGGCAGTCTTTCTTTTTAATTAAAGTGTGTTACTTTCTTAGTGAAGGGCAGTAGAATTGCCTCATCTCAATGATTGGACCAGGAGCCCCACCTCTGGCCTGGATTCAACCCCTTAACACATCCCTTGGTCATTACCACCATCATCACTGGCACCTGCCAGGCAGAACTGATTGCCAGGCACCATCCTGGGTACGCTGCATAGGTCATTTCCTATAATCATAGCCAACGGTCTATGAAATAGCTACCAGTATCCATTCCCACATTTCAAAAGAGAAAGCTGAATCCTAGCAAACCATGTACAAGGTCCAAACCTTGAACCGTGACCATCCACATGTGCTACTGCCACGTGGAGGCAGCATGGCCTGCTAGGGATGGAAAAAAGACAATCCAGGTTCCAATCCACCTCTGCCTCTGACTGGCTCTGAAACCTTGAACCAAGTCAGGTAATGCTCCCAGCTTTAGTGTCCTTGATAAAAATCCAGCCTTGGTCCAGTTGTTTAGAAATTCTGCCTGCGGGGGACCTGGGGTTTGGAGGCACAGGGGTCAGACAGCACGAGCAGCTTTCCTTCTTCTGTATCACAGAACGCAGTGATTTGATTTTTTTTTAATTTCCTCTAGAATTCATGCTCAAACTTAATCACTAAAGTAACACTATTAAGAGGCAGGCCTTAGGGGGAGTGATAAGCCCTCATGAATGGGATGAGGTTCCCTTGTAAATGGGTTTGTTGTAGGGAGTTCGTCCCTTTGCCCTTTCACCTTCTGTCATGTGAGAACATGGTGCTCCTCCCCCTCAGGAGGACACAGCACTCCAAGGTGCCATCTTGGAAGCAGACTAGCCCTCACCCAACTAAACCTGCTGGCACCTTGATCTTAGACTTCCCAGCCTCCAAAACTATAAGAAAATAAGTTTCTGTTCTTCATAATTTACTCAATCTTGTGTATTTTGTTATAGTAGCACAAATGGCCTAAGACATATTTGCTTTCTATAGAATTTAATTTGAACTAATGGTTCTGATGCCTTAAAAATTCTTAAGGACACAGATTACCCATCTGCTTCCAAAGTTCATATGTCCTAATATTCTGCTGAATCATTAGATGAATGATTCCAAGAATATTCTAAGATTCTATTATCCATCCCATTGTCAAATTCCTAGTCAGGTGTGGTCTATGTTCATCTAACTGCACAAATCTCCATTATACCCGGATGTTCATTTCTCTATAACTTCTAGAATAAATTCTTTGCTTTTACAATGAAACCCAGATATTCTCCTAAATTTTTACCATATGATAAATTACTTTTGAACCTATTTTCCCCTTATAAAGCAATATTCTCCAGTGTGTTAAAATATTCCTGTCTTCACCCTACCTCCCACTTAATTTCAGTGGTACAGAGTCTGACACACTGTATAGGCACTCAAGTGATTGAATGTAGATAAAAATAAATCCCCAATGATTTAAAAATCAAAGCATCAGACAACTATAACTTTTTAGGAGACTTCAGTTGTTGAAATACATAACTCTTACAGCACAAACACAGTATTTACATTTCAAGTTCTTTTTACAAAATGTGTGCCACTGTGGGAGAATACTGTTGAGATCATGATCTAAAATACCTGTCAAATTTCACACAGGACTCATGGAATTAGGTTTCCACAAATCCAATGTATAATGATATAACGAAACATGGCTGAGTCAGGGTTTACCCCAGACATTAAAAAAATACCAATCCTCAGTGGGTAGCCAATGTTGGCCTATGGGCCAAATCTAGCCAGTGATCTGTTCTTGTACAGCTACAACCTAAACATAGGGTTTATAGTTTTAAAGGACTGATTAAAAAAATAAAGACAACAGTGAAGAACAATATGTGATAGAGACATTTGTGTCCTGCAATTATTTACTATCTGGCCTTTTACAGAAAAAGTCTGTTGATCTTTGCTTTATACAAAACCAATTCGGAGAAAGAGAGCTACTGATGAGTATTAAACTAGACACCAAGGTACTGTGCTCGTGCCATCAGCACTACTCATTTCTAAAATGAGGCACTTTTGTTTGAATATGTACATTTCCAAAACATAATTACATCTGGTAAGTAGCACTGCTACTTAACTCTAGCCCTTTGTAATTAGGCCTGCACACAAAATCACAGTATTCATAGGGACTAAAGTAAACAAGCACAAAATATTTCCAATGTCAGTCACTGAGCTCTTCAGTAGTTATTAGTGGTTTAAGACCACTTACACATTAATAAAACCAATAACTCAGATATTGCCAATAGGAGATGATATTAACTGCATTATTTAAATAGCATCTATAAAAATCATGTTTAGACATCTTGATTCTTTTTTTCAAAACTAGTTAACTTACTAGCTACTTATTTGAAAAATGGAAAATGGAAAAAAGAAAAAAAAAAAGTGCAAAACTATAAAAGGCGGCTTTGGAATGCAAAGACGGGGGTCTCTCAGCAATTGTTCCCAAGCTGGCCTGGGCTTCTCCCTTAGCTTGCAATGGTTACAGATGGAAGTTAGCAGCATATCAGTGAGGCTTTTCATAAAAAGATGACAGGTCCATGAGCAAATGCTTTAGAAGTAAAATCAGTTCAGAGCTGTTCCACATCTAAGTTTCTGGAATTGACTAAACAATTCCTAGGCAGTGGGCTATATTCATGCCACAGCACAGTATGGTTCTGAACCTTCTTTGGGCCACACTGGCTACACATCACATCACAAAGACACTTCAGTGATGCTGAGTTTTAAAATGCTCAGTAAATTCTGAGGTAGGTGATAGTCAAATGAAGATCTTCTAGACCCTGATTCGATCAGGACTGGCTTCTTTGTTTATCCTCCTCCTGGGAAATACCTTCCGCTTAAGAGCGATTAACTACATGAGGGAAGACAGAAAATAAATTTCAATTTTCCATACTGATGAACAAGTGTGGTGCATCAAACTTTCTGAGAGCCATTTGTCCCTAATCATTTCCATAGTCTTACATGTAAAAAAGTCAAAAAACAAGTTTCCTCATTCCTCCCTGAAAACAAAAGCAAACTTTAATTTTGTAGGATCAATATGCCTAGGTATATGTCCACAAAGAGACCCAAGAGGATTAAAATTATTTTGGCCCACACTTCATTTTTCTAAATCCCATAACTACAGATTCTTGTATACCCATTACCAGACATATTTATTTTCAAGATTTCTGTTTGTCCAGTATTTCCACTAAAGGGAACAGACTCAACTTAACCAGAAAGACACTCTCTGGGTTTAAATATGACTGCAGTTGTAAGATAAAATTTTAAAAAATACACCTATACTAAAAATCCTATCGATAGTTTTTTCTATACTTACCAAAAATCATTTGAAAATAATGATAATACCTAATTTATGAAAGGGATGATTCATTTTTTGTGAAACTAGTTAACTTACTAGCTACTTATGTGAAAAATGGGAAATTTTAATTTACAAAGTTCTTTTGTAAATTAGTAGCTTAGAACTTGAATAAACAATACATTTTTCCTTGTAAACACAGTTACCACTGCTACCATTGAAATAAAAAATGTCACCACCACTATAATAAAGTTTCAATGATCATCCACAAGAATGGGGTCCTGATAAGAATAAGATATATTCCATGCTTGTATAATTATATGAAAACTACCTAAAAGTAGGTAGTTTTTTTTTTTTTTTTTTTTTTAGTTTTTTTTCGTAAGGTTTTTACCTGCCAGGAACAATGGCAACAAAAATATCAGGAACAAAATATACGATCCTGAAGATGGATAAGGATTAAGTTGCTTTCCTGCTCACCTGTCCAATCTCCATTTTCTTAATTTCCTTCCATCGGTGGTTTATTCGAAAGCTCTCAATTTTTAGGCACCTCCTTTCTCTTGGTGCAAGTAAACTTGGTGTACATCTCCTCTGAATGATAGCTAGAAAAGGTCACTCAACAGTCACCTTGATCAGAGGCTGAGATGGGGCTGTTTGCCCCACACAAGTGAGGTCACCCCAATTGCTGTTCTCCTCCTTCAATCCTTTTTCTTCAGAGCATTTCATACCTGCAGTCTAATGAGGATTCTCTTATCCCTCTCTTTTCATCCCTACTTCCTCTGGACCTTCAAATCAAGGAAGCAGAGAGTGGGTGCAGAGGTAAGCCCAAGGGTAAGGGACTGAAACAGCAGAGGGGGCAGGGATAGGGGAACCCAGAAATTCAAAGGAAGTATAAGTGGGAGGTGTACTACCAGTGTGTGCAGGACACACAGACCCAGGAGTATCTGAAGAGAAGATGCTGAGGCCGCTTCAGGAAAGTTAAAAGAAAGGAAGAAAATCAGAGACCCATAAAAACTAGCATCAGACAAGGATTCTAGGCAGGTTTTTGGTTATAATTAAGTAGAGTTTTTCAGTTTTAGCCTGAGGTATAGAAGTTAATCCACTGAGAGCCAGGCAAAAAGAAGGCAGGTAATGGATTTAGAAGATATGAATAAAAAGCTGTTATACTGGCTGCCTGAATGTTATGAAGTATATTTCACATATTCACATAGGTGCTATGAGCTAACAGGAGAATTTAAAATGTTCTAGTTGTGAATTTATGTTATTTTCTAGAAGACTCAGGTGATAGTATACCAAGAAATACTAATACCTATGTAAAATATATAAAACTTACCTGTTCAGCAAAAAACGAGAACACAGTAAATATAATCAAAGTTGCTAGTACACAATGGGTCCAAAACTTCAATTTGTCTCGATATGCCCTCCTGTTCAGACAGAAGAAAGCAAATAAGTACCTCTCTACATGGCTTACTGTCATTAGTTAAGAGTAGTTATGTACTAGTTTTATAAAACAATGTTGTGAAATGCAAAAACATTGTTTACAGGCAATGCTAAAAATGTTAACACAACATACAGTCCCAACATGAGTTCAGATTAGTTACTGTGGTATAAAACACTGTGCTAGATTACTAGAAGTTATCCAAGCAGGAGAGAAGACTTCAAAAGAAAATTATGGTATTCAAACAAAATCACTCTTTAATTCAGTTTTATTTGTTCATATTCACTTAGTCACTTGATAAAAAATTCTGAAATACAGAGAGAGGAACAATATGAAGTATCTGTGCAAAAATACTTAGAAACCTTGAGAGTCACTATGGCCACCACAACAGATAGACAAAGAGATGTATCAGCAAAAGCAAAATCTTGAGGAAAAACTCAGAGAAAGGGGGACCGCTCCACTGAGATGGTACATTTCCTTCAGCTTTGAAGGGGAGAGGGAAAGTGTCTGGCAGAGGGCAGAACTGCAGCTGAGGCTAGAGGACAGCTGAGCAGCAGGAAGGAGTGGGCAGGAGCTAGCCATTCCGGAAAACCCTGCAGTGGGGTCTGCATATAAAACCAGTGGGAAAGTGGATGGGATGTCAGGGGAAAGGGGTGTGTGACACAACTGAGTAAAATTGATCACCCTTTGAAGGATAAGTGGATAACCAAGCCACACAGTCCAGTGTTAGTCCAGTCATGACAAAAGAAGGAGGGGATGGCCTGGGCCAGTGAGAAGAGACATTTAAAGAAATAGCAGTAGAAGGACCATTCTAAAGATAGAATCAAGTGGACCTAGAGACAACAGAATGATGGGGATAAAGACAAGCAGCACAACACAGACTCCTAGCCTGTAATTTGGAAACAGTGAATAATTTGTTATGAAAAATAATTTAAAATGCTTAACCTAAGGTTTGGAAGATAAGCTAATAATTATCCTCGGGCCTCTGTGCTGAGTTCCAGGTTCTCATTTACCACTGTTTTGGAGTGGACAACTCTACCTTAAGTCTCACACTCTTCCCTCCACAGTTCTTCCTTCTCCTCTCCTACTTCTGCTACCAGGATCACAACCAGCTCAGTCAACTCCAATGTCCACAGCGCCATTCAGAACCCATGCGTACTTTAAAGAGCTAAGAAGCACCGGCTATAAGGCAACTAATGTGTTGCCCCAGCAGTCAGAGAACTCATCGTTGAGCACCTACTGTGTGCTGGGAAGGAACCAGAAACCAGCAAGACACCACCTGTATCCCTGAAAAGGATCCACAGTCGAGCAGGAGAGGCAAACACAGAGATTGCTGTACAGTGCAGAAGTGCTGACCCCAGAAAGGAGTTAGGCACTTCGTGGGAATAGGATGAAAGATGACAGGAGACTCATGAAAGGAAAGAGAAAAGGGACAGCTGTTTCCACAAAGGAGAGTTGGGTTGGTGGGTCAGAGTGAGGGATGGCACAGAAGTGAACGGGATAAGCAACCAGTGCCCTAAATCAGAGGATGACAAGAACATCCACACTTGGTTTGTGTCACTGGCACAACTCAGAAATCAAAGTCTCTCAGAGGACTCTTCAGCTCACAATTTCCTTATTCAATTGGGCCCCTGAAGGTAAATTTAGTCACAGACTAGATTTAGAGAGTTAACACTTAGGACCATCTAAAGAGCTTCCTCCACTGAGCTAAAGATGAAAATAATGAGAAGCTATTCCTTGTCATCTCTGGAAAACAAGACCCATGATTCAGTAACAACTCCTTATGAAAAATAAAAATGTACCATTTTTAGCAGTGCACCTGCCAACTGTTTCATTTATCCAACTCTAACAAAGAAAAAGATCTAATGTCAGATATGGGCCTTCAAAAATCTCTCTTTTCCCTTACCACATGCCATTTCTTCTGCTAAAAGTGCTCTTCCCTACCTGGAAAGTCATTTTGATAATTCAAAACCAGGTAAAAAATGTTACCTTTCCCCAGCAGAATAAGCTGTTCCCTCCTTCATATACCAACAGCACTGAAGCCCACAGCCACATTCAGTACACTAAATCAGCCATGTTCCTGGTGTCTGGCTCTCTGGGTAGACTGTGGGGACCTCCAAGCTCTATGCCTTTTGTCTTTATATTCCTAGTGCTTGGCACAGGGAGACAAGCAAAGGGTCAAAAATCTTCCTAAATTGAAAGATAAAATTATCCTCCTATTTAAATGCTTGCAGTGCAAGAGAATAAAAGATGAAGGAAATGTACAAAGTGACTTTGGAAGACAGTGGGATGTGCAGAGGGTGGAGAGTCAGGCTGGACCTGCCCCTTGCCAGCTATTTCAGTTGAGCATCACTCAACAGTGCCTTTCATTGCTGCGCCTGGCACACAGCAAGTCCTTCAGTGCAGGTGTCCTACTCTGACATGGTTGGACAGTGGTACTGATGGGGAACAAGGTCTGGCAGGTGGTAGGCCAGGCTCTGGGAAATGGGCTGCCCAGGTTCCCACATGGGCACCCTAGTCATAAGCCAAGATGCCTTTTGCAGGCCACCTCCTAGCTGTATGCTCCAGATCCCTCCAGGACAAGGGTTACAAGGACAAAATTGAAGGAAAAATTAAATGAAAACATGGACGGAAACTCTCAGAACAGTGCCTGTTACTTAGCACTCAATACAGGTAATGATGATTCCCACAGCAGATAACTAGTGAAAAAATGTAAGACGGAAAACCAAGCATAGCAGAAAGCAAAAACAACGGCCACATTAGTGTGACTTGCACTTTTCCCCAGACAGTTAGGAGTTGCTCCAAGTATCTTTTTTGATGGCTGCCTTTTCTCCTCAGGCCCTCGCACATTTTCTTTTTTGAGCTACTCTCTGGGCTCCCTCCTGTTAACAGTCTATCCTGGATCATAATTTCCACTGTAAGCTCTGTGAACAATGATTTTCTGAATCAGGCCTTGGCCAGCTCCAGCCTCCATCCCTCTTACCAGCTCCCTCTTACATGTACTGCTGTTACCTCGCCACCAGGGCACCAGCTATCCTCTCAATGCCCCTGTAGGCCAACGACACTGTGTTTTCTGAGTTAACCAGATCTGGAACCTCCTCAGGCAACTTCTGGCCCTCCTCACCCTTGTCAGGGTGAGGCCCCCAGCTCAGGCCACCATGTCTTTGCTTTTCTTTCCCACCCCTGTGACTCTCGTTTGAAATAGCACTCATGATGTCAGCCCCAGGATATTCCAACATAAAAAATGCCACCCTGCTAATTGAAAGAAGCCAGATACACAAGGTCACATGTTGTATGATTCCTTCTAAAAAAACAAAAACATCCAGAACTGGCAAATCCATATATAGAGAGAAGGCAGACTAAGGGCTACCGGAGGCTGAGGGTGAAGGCAATGAGGAGTGACTGCTTGATGGGCATGGGAATTCTTTTGGAGTAATGAAAAAGTTTTCAAACTACAGAGATGTTGTACAATATTATAGATGCCCTACATGCCACCAAATCATGCACTTAGAAATGGTGAGGTATGGGTTACATGACTTTCATTTCAATCATTGTTGATGCTTGTCTTCCCTGGTTTTCATCCCTTCACAACTCTATCAAGTAATTTCTAAACACTTAACCAAATGGGCTCCTAATTCTTCTCCAGGTTTCTGTCCCACATTTTCCAGCATATGAATTCAGCTGAGTCAGGCTGGCAGCCACACCAACCTCATTATTTTCTTCTTGAACCTTTGGCTCATAGATACCTTCCCACCACTATCTGAGAGTGCCTTCAGGACTTAGCCCAATTCCATTTTCCTAAAGACAGACCACCCAGTTTGGCCCACACTGACTTCACGTGCCTCTCATTTTGTGCTAAACAAAAGTTTCTTTTCACTTCTATGTTGATCAGCAAACAGTTGAATAAATAAGTGAAGTTCTAATTATTCAGTCACCTATATTTTTCAAATCCCTTAAAGTGCCATTAAATGTTTTTCAAATATTAAACACAATAAAGACTATAACTGTATTTTCTTTTTTGTGGTGCTGGGGAACCCAGGGCCTTGTGCTTGCTAGGCAAGCACTCTACCACTGAGCTACATCCCCAGCCCCCTATAACTGAACTGTATTTTCACAAAGAAACCACCCATCAAATAACACATAAAAGACATTTCACTTCTCTAAAATAAAGATATATATATATATATATATATATATATATATATATATATACACGCACACACATACTTTTATATGAAAAATGAGATTTTACCATTCCTGCAGCTCATGCATATGAAGGAAACGGTTTCGATATTCTCTTGGCAGCTCAAATTGGGAAGGTATGGGAAACATAGATTCATAGAAGTCCCTGAGAACAGCCTTCACTGTCTGGGCATCTTTATGATTGTGATCAATGTTGTCATTTAGGCAAACAAACTTCCTGAAAAAATAGAGAGCCAGGGTTAATGGTCATCATGAACTTGATCCTGACCTGACAAACTGAAGAATATAGATTCCAAATGTCATTCATTCATTCATTCATTCATTCATTATTGGACAATGAAACCAGGGCCTTGCACAGGTAGAAAAGTGCTCTACCACTGAGCTATGTCCCCAGCCCTTTCCATTTTATTTTGAGACATGTCTAACTACAGGCTGGCCTCTAACTTGTGATTCTCCTCTTCAGCCTCCCAATTGCTGGGATTATAGCTGTCACCATGCCTGGCTCTTAATATATTTTAAATGGACTTATGTTCCAAGCTGGTACATCTTCTGAATGCTCTGGGGAAGCAATGTTCTGCAAAAATTTCCTCCAGAAATTCCTCATATGTGAAATAAGAGAACTAGGGTAGATAATCTTAAAGATTATCTGTTTTATGGCTATAGTAGTAAATTAATGCTTTCCATTAGTGTATCCTGACTGGAATATTTTGACAGCAGCTAGGAAAAAAAGTTATTAAGTACCTAAAGCCAAGTTCTCTGAAGTGATGGTTATATTATCAATGGTCATATACATAACTAGGATAGACACCATGCCTTATAGCTACAGTCTATGAGTTATATGGTTTTAATTAATGTCTCTAACCAAGCTGTAACATGCTAGCTATAATCTGCAAAATGCAGATTAAAATGGTACTTCCCTACTTATTTCAAGTTCTCTTCAAGATAAAAGTCACTAAGTCAAGGGACCTTAAAATGGTGAGTCCGGGCACAGTGGCAAACACTTATAATCCCAGCTACTTGGAAAGTTGAGGGAGGATGATCACAACTTTGAGGCCAGCCTCAGCAACTTAGCCCTATCTCAGAGGGCTGGATGTTGCTCAGTGGTAAAGTGCCCCTGGCCTAAATACCCAGTACCAAAAAAGAAAAAAGAAAAGAAAAGAAAAAAAAAAAAAAAAAAAGGTGGGTCCAATGACAATACTTCTGAAGTAGATTTAATTAAATTTTTAATAAAGACTTCAAATCTAACTACCAATTCATGGAAAATACAGGTGAAATGAGAACATGTTAAACAACTAAGAAATGATTAGAAAAGCACAGAGTGTAGGAAATTTATAGAACACAGTATCAGATCTCTTCAGACACACACACACACACACACACACACACACACACACACACACAAATTATGTAGTTTAGAAGAAAGAAATGAAGGGGAAACTTAGATTTAGCTGCCATAAGTTGATCTGATACCACTTTAACAAACTTAAAAACACATATAAATACTTATGAAAGAGAGTGAAGAAAGGTGTACGCTGACCAGATAGTTGACATTAAGAAATCACTACTGATTTTTTATAGTGAAAATGGTTATTGCAGTTATATTTTAAAGAATCTTTATAGTTCAGACATATGTACTAGAGAACGTATTGATAAACTGATACAATAAGATTTACTTAAAATAACTCAGGAGTGGTGATGAAGTGGGTTTGTTTAGATTAAATGAGCAAATATAAAATGATTCTTGTTGAAAGTTCACTTTACCATGCATTCCCTAAATTTGGGGATTTCTTTAAATCAAAGAATACTCAAGAGCTATATCAAAATTCTTGATTATATCCTAGATTTAAAACACACACAGACAGATGGCAGCTATCAGGGACATCTGGAGGCAACTGGTAAATTGAATAAAGGCTATCTATTAGAGGGTCGGTTCATCACTGTTGAAGTTTTGGGATGTGTGGTCATGGTCTTGTGTTCTACAGATGAAGCCAGTGCAGCAGGAAGGCAGCTGAAGCTGAGAAGCCAAAGCAAAGCTGAGGGCTGGACCCTGCCTACCCCATACTCTGTTAAAGGCATAAACATATCCTTAAGCTCAAGTTAGTTCGAACATTGATTTTCCATGCCTGTCTTAAAGTGAGACCTCATAAAAGTATAACAAAACAAAATAAATGAAGAGCTTAAAATTAATTGTTCAGAAACACTGGAGGAGCTAGGTCTGGCAACCACTGCCAAGGATGGCTGGCTTGCCGTCTTTTTTACTTAAGCCCTATACCTTTAAGGGCCACAGAGATGGCAATAGTTTCTTTCACCCAACTATTTCCAAACTATCACAGAGACACAAAAGTACAACTCAAAACAGTAAAATTTCACATCAGTACTACAAATCAATAGTGTCTAAGAGCAGAATAGGGGGAATTCTATATCCCAATCAAAATGGATTCTAAAGACTAAAGTTAATTTTTAAGAAGTAGAGCAGTGCATCCCAGGTGGAGGAACGCACAGCATATACAAAGAGACTTGCAGCTGGGTATTTGTTAATCATTATGGCTTATGTTGAGCTTGGGAGAAATATTTTGTAGAAAAATCAATATTTTCTTGGGTTACTAAAGACAGTAAATAAACACTGAACATATTTTAAATTTCCTCAAAATTCCAATATCTTTCCCCTTTCCCTCCTGAAGAACAATGGAATTTATAAAATAAATGTCATTATTTTAAAATGTCTAGAAATTATACACCTCTGGTCATTTATAATTAAAATTCCAATTTAAAGGAGACAAAAGTGAAGACTTTCAAAGGCATTTAAAAGACTCAGAAGTAGGGCTGGGGTGTAGCTCAGGAGTAGAGGGCCTGCCTATCATGCAAGAGGCCCTCGGTTCTATTCCCAGCACTTCAAAAAACAAAACAAAACAAAACTCTGAAATGAACAGTGTTTATTTTATATGCCAAGATCTCCCCCTCCCCTCAAAGTTAAAACAAACAACTCAAAAAATGCAAATTTTAACCAATGTTTTCTTCATGGTTAAAAACTGCTTTATTTGTTATGGTCAGTACTAGTCAATAAATGTTGATCCCCAAAGAAGAGCGCAGTTATTTATCAGATGACTGGTCCACAGACCGTTGAATGAAGCTGAACTAAGTAACTACTGAGAAGACTGAAGAAGTCAATCCTACTTCTTGGGAGATGAAGCTACAGCCAACTGATATATAGCGCTGTAAGGATCACAGTGGCCCCACACGGGAGGGCATCAGCTACCTCCATTCTTTAGATGCACTGAAATTCCATCATCCTCCTGAAATGGCTTTTGTTTCTCTGGAACTTTACTTCCAAATGTCTGCATGAAGCAGTGCCGATGGTCCTCTGGATAATCTGATGAAAACCCAGTAGGTTTGTAGCACCCTGGCTCAGTTACTGCCCACCCGTCATGACAAATGAATGGCAGGAAACTTTTAACTGATTTTTATCAAACTTACCAAAACAACAGCTAGGGTCAGGCTGAATTTCAAAGCTTATGTAAACCCCAAAATATATTCATCTCAAAGAATGGATGAAGTTTATTGGATTAATTTTTACATAAAATTTATGATAGCATTTCTTTGTCCTTAGAAGTTCATCTGAACTTTACTTTGAATTGTGAACATAAATCTAACCACAAAAATAATTGCTCTGGAGGCACCACTTTAATAATTTTGGGGATGCCAGAGGCCTGGCCTCACCCCCACATAACAGTCTGCCTTTCTATCTCACTGAACAACTCATGTTGCCCACTCCTAGGAGTCCAGGCCAACCCCTCTACATGGTGTCCCATCTCAATTTGCCACTCCCACTCTCAGTTAAGCCCCAGCTCAAAACACTACCTTCGCCATTAGGCCTTTCTGTCTGTTCCAAACTAAAGTAAGTTAATCTCTTCTCTCTGGTCCTATTGCCCTTCAGTCAGGTTTATTTGCATAATTAAAAATAATTTAAAGAAAATCAGTACCTGGGGTTTTTTCTTATGTCATCCAACTGGCCAACCACATGAGAAACATTGGTACGAATCATTTTAAAAGCAATCTCTTCTTCTCCCATGATTTCAAACCTAATTATCAAAACATAAAGAGGCTAAATATTTATGTGAATATGAAAAACAAAATTTCAATACAAAAAGCATTTTAAAAAATTTTAGCAGACTCAGCATCCACAGAATGACTGGATCTTTCAGTATTACTAAAGAAAACAATTTTACATAAATTGTAAAAGAATGTTTAAAAGAAAAAATATTGAAAGAAGTATGAAAATGTCAGACCTTGTATGTACTACTCACCTATATTTGTTTTTGTCCTTATACGCTTTGTGGATTTTGTCAGTTACTGGTTTACAGTTGGTTACTAGACTTTTAGTGACCGGTGGCTGTGAGGAAATACGAGTAGGTCAGATGTTGCATCAGGGATGAGACAGGGTGAGGTGAGCAGACTCACCTAAGGTGCAAAATGTAAGGGGTACCTTATATTCATTGAGATGAATATTTTCATGCAATATTAAAAAAATTATGTTGGTATGCTACAAGCCTGCTGGTTAATGAGCTGTTTTTACAAATAAAGTTTTATTTTAATATGCATTACACTATGTTTTAAAAATTTTAATGTTTTCAGAAAGAAAATTTCTAACCCAAAATAAATTGATGTTTAGAAATTATAACCTATAGTTATAAGTCTATAGAAGTATAATGTGATTATAGTTCTATAATCATATAGAACCAGTCTATGTGATACTCACAAACTAACTTGTGATTTTATACTCTAACTAGAAAATACTTTCTTTATCCTGCGTGTAATCTGTTAATTATAGTAATGAACCTATGCCTTGGATGGGTTCACTCAAGTAATGTTAATTAATGCTGCCAGTGTAACTAATACTTATGTCTTAAACAGTTTACATACATGAGCCTCAAGAATAAATATAGTCATTAGCAAATCAGTCTTACTTAATTTTTGGCTCTCAAAGGATATTTGCTGATTCTTAATTTCATGCCAGAAATTTGGCAAACATGAAACAATATTTTGCTAATGAAAGAAGATGTATACATTTCAAAGGAAAATTGAAACCTCTCAATAATCTCTTACTTTGGCCATCAAGAGGCAAGATGAATATCTGCTTTTCATCTTTTCTTAGAGAAGAGCACATTTCTGCAAGTTCAATACAAGTGCAAGGATCTGGTAATGGTAAAGTCTGACTAGAACTGGAAATGTTGGGGACATGGCTTAGTGGTACTGTGCTTACCCAGCCTGCATAAGGCCCTGGGTTTAATTTCCAGCACCACAAACAAAAACAAAATAAAACTAAACAAAAAAAAGTGATGGAAAGAAACACAGATGAAAGGAAGATATAAAAATGGAGGTGGATGGAAAGAATAAAACAGATTAGGTGGATTCTCGGGGAAGTGAGTGACCTCTCAGTACATGACTCAATTACCCAGAAGAAACTGAAGACCAAAGAGGATCGGGTTAAGAAGAAAGGCTGAGGGGAAGCAGTTTAGGAGTCCCGCAGCCTCTCCTCTTTCCATCTGCTTCTGCCTTAACCACACTCAGGGGTGCCCACAAGGAAGATAAAGGAAAAGACAGGGTAGCCTGGAGCACCCAGATGCCTACTTTCCCTCTCAAAAAGGGTGCACCCAGATCCCTGATAATAGATAGAAATTTAGTTATCTTGCCAAATACCCAGATGTCAAATATTTTTTTTAAACTAGACCACTGATTTCTCTACGATTCAGAATTAACTGTACTAGGTTAGGATTTAGAGCTTTGTTTTCAGAAAACAGAAAAGAGTTATTGTTTAAAAAGTTTTGTAACTGAGAATGTGCAATCTAATTTCTAAAACCTTGATTTTATTCTTCTGGAGACAGGAAAAACACCTACCATGATGACATATATACCATTTTCATGATTGAGAACATACTAGCAAACAATTACGAACATTTATAAAACAGTCTATAGAGTTTACATTATTTTCACAAACTTTTAACTACTTTATCCTTCTAGATTATGTCAAACATCCAGAGGAAACCCCGAAGCACACCAAGGAGCTGCTGTCCTCCCACCAGCCTGAGTGCTGATCAGCTGTGCCTGAGGCCTACTGCGAACCCACACACCCCAGAACTACTCTTATTCTCTACCTGCTGGTTCCTATCTGCTGACCTTACTAGAGTGAATTCCTTTGGGGCTGACACTGAATCACACCCTAATGACCTCAACTTCACTGACTGTGTAGTTTTTTTTTTTTTTTTTTTTTTTTTTTTTTTTGTGGTACTGGGGATTGAACTCAGGGGCACTCGACCACTGGGTCACATCCCCAGCCCTTTTTTGTATTTTATTTAGAGACAGGGTCTCACTGAGTTGCTAAGTGCCACGCCATTGCTGAGGCTGGCTTTGAACTCACGATCCTCCTGCCTCAGCCTCCCAGAGTGCTGGGATTACAGGCGTGTGCCACCGCGCCCGGCTTGACTGTGTAGTTTTTAAGTTTCAGTGTACTTAGAGAATTGGATTTTAAAAATTACCAAAAATCTGTACACCTGCCCAAGTTACATACTAACCTGACTTACGTGTGCATGACTGCTAGTACTTATGCTTGGTCTGTGTGCCAACCCCAGCTGCTGTTCCACCTCTCTTAACAGTGGCTGCCACTCACCACGCTGCTCCTCCTCGTGAGCAAGTTTCCACTGGGCTCTCTGAACATATGCATGAGAAACAACTCCTAAGCACACCAAATGCTAAATGAATAGTTTCCTTCTTTAAGGAATAAGATTTTTAACTGATTTTATAACTCTTCTCAATAGTTATTTACAAGTGTCTGATCTGTAGTCACTAATAATAACTTATGTGTGGCTTGAAGACTTGCAAGACAGTAAATTTTTTTAAATAACATTTTATTATATTTATGAAAGCTAAGCTATTCATTATAGAAAATACTAGTAGAAGAAAAGAACATTAAAACCTACTTGTGATTTAACCTATTGTCATTTCTGTTACCTTTAGGGGTATGTGTGTTTATGTTCGTTGGCGGGGGGTGGTATTTGGAAGATTTGGAAGTGCATATGGTACTAAGCACTTTCCCCACTTAATTTTATGTTGTAAGCATTTTTCCAAATATCAGTAAAAATTAACTATAAACAATTTTCAATGTCTGTATTATACCTTTTCATCAATTCTAAGATGCACATTTTTTTCTCTTTTTAACTTCTCTGAAGTGTGTCTTACAATCAACAGTCCTCCAATTATTTCAGCGAGGTGGCCTTCCAGTGTAGGTATGTGCAAACCATTCACTGGTCCTACTGGTCAAGACTGAGAAAGTGCCAGCACTGGTCCTCCATCCAATTGCTATTTTCTTGGCTGATGTTTAACCTCCAGATTGTTCTCCCTGGCCAACGAGAACGCCCTGGGGCTGTGTGCTGCCATTCTCAGTGTGGAGGACATCTGTTTATGGAATATATGCAACTGATCTGAATATCAGCTTAAATACTCATGGGGTAGGAGAGATTCCAAAGCAAGATATAAATAATACTGGATTATATGCAGTACTACTTTATACCAACTATTTTTGTTTTTGTTTTTGGTACTGGGAATTGAACTCAGGGGCACTCAACCACTGGGCCACATCCCCAGACCTTTTTTGTATTTTATTAGAGACAGGGTCTCACTGAGTTGCTAAGTGCCTCACCATTGCTGAGGCTGGCTTTGAATTCACGATCCTCCTGCCTCAGCCTCCCAAGTGCTGGGATTACAGGCGTGTACCACCGCACCCGGCTTTATACCAAATATTTAAGGAAACAGAGTCTGCCTCTAGTTCTTAATGTGCTTCACAGAAATGTTGTAAATAACACCTGATAAAAGTGTACATAAGAGAAACCCAGGCCACTTACCAGATTAGGATCATAGTATGCTTCCTGAGTTGGGGGAATGTGGTTTAGCTGAGTGACATTAGCAGGTAATGTTTTTGAGCAATTTATTAACATGTGTTCAAGACCTGTCAAATCCTAAAAAAATCAAAATAAAAATATAAACTTGTTATATACATTATAAATATTAGGATTTAAAAAACAAAAATCATGTAAAAGTCTCTATAAAAGTGATTTAAATACTATCCCTAGAGACAGTTTAAAATGCCTAATACTTAGGCATAAAGACACCCTAAAAAAGAGCAGAATGTGAATGCAAACACAAATATTTAATCCTCATCTCCAAGTGGAACATACTGGCCTGAGATACACATTTTATACACGATAGTCCAGGGGTCTCGAGAGGAGATGCCCTGTAACTCTCCATTAGTGAATCTCTTACTACTGGGCTACAGAATGCCCTAATGGAGGAGCCTGGTTAAGATCATGAGTCGTCTATGCCTAAAGGCCCTAAATGAATTTGCCACAAAAATCTTTTTTTTCCTTTCTTTTTAAATTTATAATAGTAGTATGTATTACAATTCATAATGCACATATATAGCATCTTTTTACATACAACTGTTTGTATACAAAGTATATAAGTACCATTCAGATCTTCAATCATGCATTTAGAATAATGATATCAATCTCATTCAACCACCAATTTTTTTTCCTTCCCCCCCCCCGCTCCCTCCCCCTTGCTCCCTCCCTTCCCCTCCCTTTCCTTTGACCATTCTAGTGTTCCTCTAATCCTCCTATGTACCCCCATCCAAAACCACTGTGAACTAGCCTCCTTATATCAGAGAAAACATTCGGTATTTGGATTTTGGGGATTGGCTAACTTCACTTAGCATTATATTCTCCAACTTTGGTGGTTCAGTGGTAGAATTCTCGCCTGCCACAAGAATCTTATAGAAGGTACTTACTCTCCAGCTCTTTCCCAGATAAGGGGAAGATAATCCTTAATAAAAACCTACAGAAAGTTATTTCATAAAATATGAACTTCAAATTTGGTTTTAATTCTGGCATCTAAAACCAATTAGTTACAAAATCCTCATTAGATACTAAGAATTACTTTTACTTGAATTAAATCAAAATATATAGCAGAAAAAGAGAATATCAGAATTATAATTTTCATTTAAAATGTCACAAAGTTTAGACTAAAACAATACAAGACCTGCAAACTTAAAGGAAGATCATGAATTCTGGTAGCCAGTGTTCGGATTTCTCTGTCAGACAAGACACCAGATTGGTCTGTATCAACTTCATCAAAGACTTGAGATATATTCAGTGGCTGAACTGCACTCATGAGATAATAAAAATAAGAGAAGGCAAATTGCATGTCCTCAGAATGACGCACTTTGTGAAATGACGTCTTGTCAAATTCTTCAGGGAACCTGTCCAAATATAACATATAGTGAGCTTTGGATCATAAAAGTATATATGGTAGCTAATACCTGTGAACATAGAATCTTTTTCTTTCTACTTATTTAGAAAATATCCTTAAAAATATCAGTCACAGAATATTAGAGCTATAAATTTTGCACAGTGAACAGGAAAATTTCAAGAATCTTTAGCTCTGAACATGGGCAAGTAACTCAAACACAAGTAAGACTTACATATCCTGCAGTTCTTGCATAACAATTCGGTCAATCATGTGAGGCATGTGTGCAGGGACTTTCCGAGATGTGAATCCAAACTTGCTGTTTAAAATTTTATTTACATACCGGAGTGAATCTGCAAATGTATCTTTTAGTTTCCTCCCAGTATGTTTGCTATCAGTAAAGTATGCCAATTGTGTCTTCAATGACTCTTCTTCCTGAAAGGAAAATTCCACGTAAGTCAGGGTTATACTTAGTGCAAAGTGTACTTTCTTAACAAGTGATAAAGGCACTAAAATTCCCAACATTGGCTTGAGAACAACAGTTGTGTGAAAGGTCTGTTTACAGGATATTCTTGAAGGACTAGTCATTAATCATAAGATTTTGAAGTCAATTCATGCAACATTTAGAAAATTTATTTACATATAAATTTAGCAGTACTTTCAATATCAAGCTATTTTGTGCTGGTGATCCCAAAGCATCAAATAACTGAGTTTTGAACATAAGGATTAGAAACAAATTTGTTTTCACATATAACAATGTTAATGTTATAAAATCAAAACCAATAAGAGGCAGAATTAAATGGGCAAAGAAAATTGGCAAGGAATTCAAAGACATATTATAGAAGAGGAAATGTATTTGCCTTCCAGACTGATAAAAATCAGTAAAGAAATCAGCATTACCCCGTATTGGTTAGCCTGTGGAGCAACAAATACTCCAGCATGCTGCTTGTTCCAGTGTGAAGTGACACAACATTTTAGGATACATTCAAAGTTTATAAGAAACCAGATACATTAACCTAGCAATTCTACCTACAGAAATAAAAATTTACTAATTGTAAGATATATATGTACAAGTACATTCATTGCAAAGCTATATGTAATTGCAAAACATTGGAAATAATTTGCAGCCATTAAAGTGAACAGTGGCAGTGACAGGCATAGTTTGCCTGCATACTATTCAATCAAAAGGCAACTCCAGGGAACTATATCTACAGTGTAGTTTCACTGCTGCAAAACAGAAACGATATACCTTGTATGTTTGTATACCTACAGAAAAACACTAGAAGAATACCCATCAAACTATGAAGAATGGCTGTCTCAAGGGCACAGATTGAGGAACGAGCACCTTCTACCCTTTTTAATGGTATATTTTTGTACTGCTTGCAATTTTTATCACTAGCCTATAGCAGTGCTTTTGTAAATTTTTTATTTTTTCAAAAGGAAAGAAGGAAAAGTATAAAAACTAAACATAGGCAAGAACTCAGTAGCCGTTCACTCAATGAGCAGTAAATGCCTAATGGAAAACAAGATACTTCCTGAAAACACTGAGAAAATGAGACATAGTTCCCCCTTCATCAGGCACTCGTGGCTCTGCCTCTTCACTTCCTAGACTGGATCATGTGACTTTTCGTAGTCTGTCAACTCCTGGTTGGGGGGGGGGGCACTTCCTCCTAGATGCTGTCCCCCCATACCTTAGACAGAGCTAAGATCTCCCTTTAGAATCCTTGCCTGGATCTCAACTGAGATACTTATCTCATTTGCTACAATTGTCTGCTCACAAATCTGTCATTCCTACTGCTCTCAAAGTTTCCATACGTAGCAAGTATGTACTAGTTGTCTCGTATTCCCCAGCACTGAGCTCTGGGATGGCACCTGGGAGATGAACAAAGGACACTACAGCTGGAAGCTATGGCACAGGGAAGAACACTCCAACTTTTAGTTTTGGCTCTCACTGACTTCCTGCTGTGATGATGCTGGAGAAGCTAAGGAACTTATCTGAAACTCAGGTTTTTCTTTCAGTAAAGCTGGAAAAACATCAGCTCTGCCATGCTAAGTAAAGATGAGATGGCACTCTGTTCTACTTCCTCAGAGTATGTCCCTGGCCAAATTCCTTACTCATACTGTGGCTATTTCCAAAACTGTAAAATGGGTGGGGGGGGTAACAATAATAAATCTCCTTATATGGCAGTTTATAAATACAGTTTCTGGGAAAATTAAATGAAAGGAAAGCACTTAGCTTAGTGAATGGCACAGAGAAGTATTGAATAAATGTAGCTATTATCATATTATCACTTACAAAGTTATTTATTCTTCCTGAGAAAGATGAAGAATAATGCAGGATCTAACTTACATCAAGAAGATCTTGGAAATACTTTTTTTTTCTCCCAAGGCAAAAAGCCCAGATGAGTTCCTATGAAATGCTGCAGCTTTCTTCTAGGTAAAACCTCATTAGCATTTGGGAGATCTTTAGCATCTTCCTCCATTCTGTTTTTCTCTTCTTCTTTCCCTGGGATTTCCTTTTCTTTTGTCACATGGATTTCTGATGAAATAATCAGAGATGAAAGCTTTCCTTTAGACACACTTCCACCTATATTTTGGGTCTGAGTTTCCAATTTAAATCTTGCTGTGGTCTCCAAGAGCAGTGGCAGACTCTGATCCTGGTGGTTCCCTTTTACTATCCCTGATGGAAAACTTGACCTGGGTAATCTTTGAGGACCTCTTAAGATGTTTAGGCTTTCATTAGCCAGTTTTTCTGGTGGGGCCTCCAAACTGTCATTTATTTCATCTGTTATAGTAGCTTGATTTTTTACTTTATCATCCTGTAAGTTCATCAGAAATGATCTCAGCAAGGCTAACTTAGACAAATTGTATCCTTTCAAAGTGATGTCTCCTTGTTCTAGTTGCAAGTCCAAATTGCTGAGACTCAATTGGGCCTCTTTTGGAAGGAGTGAAATATTTACCAAGGGAACTTTCACCTCCTCTTGGAATCTTCCTGTTGTGTTAACATCATGCCTCTTGACCTTTGGGAAGCGTTTTTCCTCAGGAATATCCTCAAAAGGGACTTCTGCCTCTGGAAGAAGTGTTATGGGGATATCCAAATTTTCATAAGACTTCTGGGTTGTAGCATTCACTTTGGGTCCCTCCCTTGTGTCCACATCTACTTTTAGCTGGATTTTGAACTCTTCGTCATTTGTGTTTTGAAATGTGATGTTAAAATGTATTGTGGTTGCATTCATTCCACTGTGCATTATGAGGTGGATGGTTTTCCACTTATTGGCAATAGAAGCATGTCGAATTATGGGGTTGTCACTATAGGCACCTTCAACTCCTCTTTTGGCTATTTCTGCAAAGCTGAAATAAGGCAGGCGTTCACCTTTTGGAATAACATAGTGAGTCTGGTTTGGAAGAAGAGTTACTTTATATAATTCATGAAAATGATCTAGAGGAAAAAGCACAAACAATATTTAAAAAAAATAGGCATTTTTATTCCTCTTCCTTCAATTTTTTTTGGGGTTTGAGTTTCTACTTTTTAAAAGTGATCAGAAATTCTAATAAAATAGCTACTGGTATGCACCTCATTTTGTTTTTAGACAATCACAGTAATTTACATGGAATGCTGACCCGGACTCATCTTAGAGATTTGGCACAGTTCTTATTCTTAACAATAAATTCCAAATGCTAATTTCCATCTCTCTTTGTCTACTTGAAGGAAAAAAAAAAGCTTTCTGATAAAATGACTTCCATTAATAAGCTATTACCAATATTCAAACTATCTTTATTTAATGAATTATTGACCAGCTCTTATTGTTTCCAAATTAAACATTCAGCATGTTAAAAGAATGTAAAATGCAAAAAAAAAAAAAAAAAAAAAAAGATAATCTTAAATGTCAACTGTTTTCTAAAGATCTGTGTCCTTTTCTTACATTTAGCTTATAACTAATTTGGATGCAAGGCTGGAAAAGGAAACACAAAGATTAATTACTTAAAATAGTAATAACCACCCAAAAGCCCCTATACTTGTCCATGATTTCCCCTTTTACTTTTAGTACGTTGTTATAGCAATAAACGTACCTTGCCCACAGTCACCAGCATCAAACCCACAAGACAAGACATTGCAGGCTTGGTCACAGAACTTATCAGCGAGCCAGGAATTTGCACATCCTTGATTACAGTAAGAGACACTGTTTATTCCTCCACCAAACTGCCAGGGCTGTCCAACACCAATGCTCCCAGTACCCCCGCCTCCTGCAACATAGCGACTCCCTCCACTGTTACCTGCAGAGGGAGGGAGTAAGAAAGAATCTTGTTAGGCTTATAGTTCTGAAAGAAGATAATTTTTTATTTCTTACTAGTGTTTGCAACACTGATGCATGAATTGTAGTCATAAAATTTTACCACATTCTTGAGTAGGTTTCACGTTGTTGTGTGAAACAGACTAGTTGAGAAGCAGCAAGCAGCACTCAGAGAAGAGAACTCCAAACTTTATTTTACACCAGTGGGCCCAGAAAAAAACAAAACTCCAAATTCTGAGCCCTGATCCACAGTTTCTCACAACAATTATAGGTTATTTGGTGTCATCTTAGACCTATCCAATCATTGGGGCTTTTTTCCTTTTAAAAAATTCCTCCAAGGTTGAAGGCCTTGTGCTAGGTCTCTAACATCACAGGTATCTGTTACATTTCAAGGGGGAGTAGTCAGACTCCTAGGGCACTTATTTACAATTCAAAAGGTAGAGACCCAAGGTTAATTAGGCTTCCTGGAGAAAGACTGGGAGAGGGGAAGGGAACTGACCCCTTCCCTAGGCATTGGTTTCTTACCATAACATTTTTATAATTTCATTTCACAACCAGGTCTGGTTTTGCCATCACAATGTATTTAAAAAACAAAACAAAACAAAACAAAACAAAACAAAACTGAACAGCGAGCACCACTTGACAGTGCTATAGGACTCGTGTGTGTGTGTGTGTGTGTGTGTGTGTGTGTGTGTGTGTGTGTAGATAATTATGGTGAGTAGGAGAACAGGAAGAGATTATTTCAAAAGCCATGACTAACAAAACTGCACAAAAACATGTCTGAACATGAATAATTAATTACCTCTTCTACTGAATGTTAATGTTCTACTAGGGGCAGAGGCTCTGGCCAGCACACATCTACTTTGTACATCTGCGTTCTCTCCCTATGTAGTTGTTTGTGTTTTCAAAAGTATGCCTGACAGATCTGACTGAAACACAACTTGAAGCTTTGTTTCCTCAAATAGTCAACAAATTTCCAAATGTGTTCCCTCATGAGGAACACGGAGATGATCCTATCTGTAACACAAACACACTTTTTCTTAGGTGACCAAGAAATTCAAGTAGATAATGAATAATGCTCTATAAATTTAACACTTTAGGTGGTAAGTAAATTTTAAAAACTGCTATTATCAACAAGTCCAAATGTGAGTGTATGAGAAGGGGAGAAGAGCTGCATCTCTTCAATTATTTCAGACATGTTGCCATCTGCTGGTGAAAGATCCTAGCCATGAGTTCCTGTAAGACTATTTAGAATGATTTTGTTCTTGGGTTTATATAGTATTCTAGGTTTTCATATTTTAAGTAATAAGAAAAGGCATTTTCAAGTGCAGGGTAAACATGGGAAAGTGCCCTCAATAATGGATAATAGGAATAAACTGGGCCACATGAAAATACTGATCACTACTATCACCGCCGGGTGTGGTGGCACATACCCATAATCCCAGTGACTCAGGAGGCTGAGGCAGGAGGATCCCAAGTTCAAAGCCAGCCTCAGCAACTTAGTGAGTCATTAAGCAACTTAGAGAGCCCCTACTTCAAAATTAAAAATAAAATAAAAAGGGCAGGGGATGTGGCTCAGTGGTTAAGCGCCTCTGGGTTCAATCCCTGGTACCAAAAGTCTAGGGATCACTTGACTGTTTCAAATACATGGTTTAAGTCTATAGCATATCTTCAATTTGATTAGAATGAAAATACTTGTGTAAACATGAAAAATAATCACATTTTAACACATCCTTACCAGAACAATCACCACCATCCCAGTCACAGGCTGAATTATTACAAGCCTTGTCACAATAGCCATCTTTAATCCAAGAACCTGGGCAGCCCTCAGCACAGTTTGGCACAGGCCATGTCAAATAAACCTATGACAAAACCAAAGAGAAAATAAGTGATTTATGACACTTTTTACTTTTGAATTAAAATTCCTTTTTAAAAAAACATCTGTTCCTCTCAAAAGGCTGAAGTTTTCCAAGGCCTGACTGTCCACTTCACGTTGTATTCAGCTGGCTTGTGCCCACAACACCCTGCAGTGGTGATGGTGCTGAGCACATTCACTCCTTTCCATTTCTCACCAAGAGCAGACCAGGGCTCAACACATATACTAGTTTCTCACACCATGCTCCTATAATCTGCTTTGAAGTAAAATAGCATCATGTCAGACTTAAATTTGAGTACAAAGATATGCCACAATAGGCGGGCAGTGTGACAGGAGTCAACTGTTTCTGTGATAGCCATCAGTAACTCCTGAGTGTATTTAAGGATAATCTAGTCTCAATGAGGAGAGAAGGAGTAGATGGACTCTCAGTATCCTTTACCTCGGCGCACAGGGCCCTGCGACAAATGAGCCAGCACAGCACTACGAGCTCCCAAAATGAGTGATAAGGTGTATAGTTACTTTTAAAATTAAAACCACTTAAAAAAAATACTCCCCTTTTAAAGTTTCTGCGCCTTTGTACATTCCATCCATTTGGGATTTTTTTTTTTTCACCTAAACTAATACTTACTTATTCTTCAAAATACATGTCAATTCAGATGGGAGCTGTCCCCCATTCCATCTGATTTAAACCTCCTGTGCCTATGTTCCTCAGCACAGACACACCTGTCAGCACCCAAAGCTCTGCACACAGTCACTGATTTTGAGTTTGTCCCCATTAATATATAAACTCAACCTTGGATCCCTACGATTTAATGCAGATGAGGCACCGTGGACAGGGACACAGGAGAAGGAACAGGTGGGGAGGCATAAACATCAACAAAGTAACTTTTTGCTATTAGCATTTAGAGTTGCAGAGTGTTATGGTTTGGAAATGAGGAGTCCCCCAAAAGCTCATGTGTGACAAATGCAAGAAAGTTTAGAGGTGAAATGATTGGATTGGGAGAGTTGTAACCTAATCAGTGGATTAAGCCACTGATATGGATTAATGGGGTGGTGACTGTAGGCAGGTAGGCTGTGGCTGGAGGAGGTGGGTCACCGGGGTGTGCCTTTGGGGTTTATATTTTGTCCCTGGTGAGCAGAGCTCTCTCTCTGCTTCCTTGTTGCCATGTCCTGAGCTGCTTTGCTCTACCACTCTTTTGCCATGATGTTCTACCTCAACCTGGGCCCGGAGCTATGGAGTTGACTGTCGATGGACTGAGACCTCTGAAACAATTCTTCTAATTGTTCTTGTCAGGTCTTTTGGTCACAGTGATGAAAAAAAGCTGACTAAAACATAGTTTTATAACTCAAGCTTAGAGTGATAAGTATCTAAATTGTCACTACATCCTTCTAACAGTGCTATGGGTGTGTCTGTATTTTCCCTACCAGGCAGATGGAAAACTTCCCTTGGCCAAGTCACTACCCAGTGTGGTTGTAAACAGTTGGCCCCTGTGGCTGTGCTCTCACCTTTCCATCTCACCTCTCAGCAAAGCCAGATGGAAACAGGTTGCCTTAAAACAAAATTTCATCCACATCTTAAGTGCTAATTTGAGCTAACTTTCCTTTTATAATTTTTGTTTTATGTTGTTGTTGTTTGGGTACCAGGAATTGAACCCAGGAATGCTTAACCACTGAGCCACATCCCCAGCCCTTTATATTTTTTATTTTGAGACAGGGTCTCGCTAAGTTCTTCCTGCCTCACTAAGTTGCTGAGGCTGGCTTTGAACTTGCAATCCTCCTGTCTCAGTCTCTGAGACCTTTGGAGCCATGGCACTGGGCCTAACTTTCCTTTTGCTGACACTAACTACAATTTTATTTCCTATTGACTCTGCTATAATAGAAAATTTAAATGGCTAGGGGAAGAATGGGTCCTGGGTATCCCAGAATGTAGGGAAGCAAATTTCCTATAGTAGCTATTTTACTTAATTGTTGACTCTTGTTTGAATATTTATTTGTTCACATTTGAATATAGAAATATAGTGACTTCCAGCCTTGTCATCCCCTCCTCTTAGGCACTCACCTTTTGACCCTTGGAGTGACTATAGAAATCATCTGGCCAGACATCCTTCCCAAACATGACGTCATCATTTAGGTAAATAAATTTCTGAGACAGCCCTTCTATACGATGAATGTGACTTTCAATAGCAGGTGAACTAAAGGTAGGCAAGTGGCTTAAATTTCGAAAAACATCCTTTTAATAGAAAAACCAAACAACAAAAAAAAAAAAAAAAAAAAAACAGGTGAGAAAGGGTGAATTTGAGTTGTTCTGGTTTGGACTGGCTTTGGAAAGGAAGGGAAGAAAACAGGGTTTGAAAGGTGGACATGGAGGAAAGACGGGTAGAAGGCATGAGACTCTGAGATTCCTATACCACATTACAAGAACAGAATGGGAGACCATAGCCTTGTGATACTTGAAAAATCCTGTACCTGGTGTGTCACTATTGTCACCCGAGGATTGTCAAGGTTCAGCCAGGATGGAATCTGCCCATTGGTGACAATGAAAATATTCCGAACCCATGGTGCATGCCTCTCAATGGATCGCAAGGAGTACCTCAGCTCTTCATTATCTTCAAATCGGCTGGCAGAAATGTCTTCGTCTTGCTTGGACTGAGAGAAACAAAGGACACATAAAGATGTGAAGTACCTCTAAGTCACTCCTCCTCCTCCGTGTGTCTGCCACCTGCCCTCTCTGAATTCAGGGTGCTCTGAATGACTTTCAAAGACAGAATCTGTGGCTGGGCATGGTGGCACATGCCTGCAATCCCAAGCAACTTGTGAGGCTGAGGCAAGGGGATCACAAGTTCAAAGCCAGCCTCAGCAACTTAGCAATTTAGTGAGACGCTGTCTCTAAACAAAATACAAAATAGGGATAGGGATGTGGCTGAGTGATTAAGGCCCTGGGTTCAATCCCTAATATGAAAAAAAAAAAAAAAAAGATAGAATCCGTGTTTGTCATCATCTTGTCACAGTGATTAAAATACTTAGAGAACAACTTAGAGAAGGAAAAGTTTATTTTGACTAACAGTTTCAGAGCTCCAGGCCTGAGGTGAGGCAGAGCATCAAGGCAGAGGGTGTAGCAGAAGAAAGCCATTCAATTCATGGAAGCCAGAAAACAGAGAAAGAAGAGAGGCCGGGGAACAAAATATAATCCCCAAGGGCATGTCCCCAGAGACCTACTTTCTTCAGTCACTCCCACCTGCTTATAGTTACCACCCTGTACAGTAGTCCTTCCAAATCATTAATCCAACAAATGGATTAATTCACTGATTAGCTTATAGCCCACAATCTTATCATTTCCCCTCTGAACAACCCTACATTGACTAACATGAACTTTTGGGGGACACATCATATGCAAACTGTAACAGAATCCTAATTTAGAATATTACAAAAAATGTAAAAGACTCAGTATATTGACAAACAAAAACAAAAATAAAAACAAAACTCAAAGATATAACATTTCTTTATCATACTTAATGAAAAGGTTTGTAGATATAATTCTAAGTCACTTCAATTAATCTTAAATTAATGGCAGGGAATGGAAAATTAGAAAAGTTCCAATCAACTTATTTCTTTCTTATTTCTTTGTAAGTTCTCTTCCTTCTAATAGAAACCCTTGATTTGAGCTGTAAAAGAATCTTTGCATTCCTTACCTGGCTGATGGCACTCAGATCCCATAATAAGTATGCAGGACTTATGGTCAGTTCTTTTCCATCGATGGTCATATTCTTCTTAGTTTGTTTATTTAGTTCTTGAAAACCCTTGGGATTATTCAGTTTTAGAAGGGCCACACTAGCCTCTGAATACAACTGCAACTATTAAACAAAGAAGAGTTACACACAAGAAAATTGAATCTCAAGGAGAAAACCCCCTTAAACTTCCCCTGTAATCTTTGGCAGGGCTAACTATCGTGAATCTATAGGAAAACTATCTTTTGGGGCCAAGCTTGTGGAACAATCACAAATCTAAGAGGGAATACTGTAAACATCAGCTAGTTTTATAAACAGGCTTCTCCACCCACATCAGAGTCCATCCCACCCTTTATCTGCTTTATGTTCTGACTCTGTATCATAGAATTTCCTACAAAAAGAGGGTTTCAGATCAGAAAAAAGGGACAGGGGTGAAAACCATTAATCTAGGACAGCAAAATCCTTTGGCTAAACTAGCTCTCCTGACATCAGTTCTTTCTTAATTTATAAAACAGAAGCAAATACAAATTAATACGGGCTCATTCTGAATTCTATATGTGCTATGTAAGTATACTTAGCTCATGTTCTAAACGGTTTCCTGAATTTATGGAGACAAAAGAACCAGAGGCTGGTTAGAATTCCATGTCTTTCTCCCTTTTTATAATGCAGCTGCTAACTCGTACCACCAATAGTGCAGGTGTGGATGTGTGCACGAGCACACGTATGCACTGCCTTCCTGTCTGATTACCTTCTTTCAGCCTAAGGGTTCCCGGCATAGATTAAACACTCATGGAATTCAGCTCTCACTGTTGTCCTCACCCTTCCCCATTGTAGGGTGTGGGAAATGGGAGCCAAGCCACAAAGGGAGAATATTAGCCTGCTTGGGAACTGCCCCACCAGCCTCCCTGCTCCTTCTTCCTTACCACAGTGGCTGCCATGGCTCCTCTGAGGGCTCCCTACAGTGAAAATAATCACTATTCTAGTATAAATACAGTCACAATACTCTAAATTAATTGGGAAAATACCTTCTATCTAAATTGCTTTTATTTTGGAATATTATTCTGAAAATGTGTAGATTTTTAACATTAAGATGAATTTAAAATCTAGAAAAGAATCTGACACTACTATATTTCCAAGGTATAACAGTGCATCCACCTTGATCCCTGACTTCCAACTCAGATCCAACGCCATTGATTATTGAAAACTGGTTCATGGTGGCATTGGTTTTTCCACCTAGGCACTGGCTTATCAGGGAGAACCACTTTCTCAGAAGCTGTACATAAAAGAGATGCCAAATGTGCAATGATATTAAAGTTAAAAAAAAAAAAGTCAATGAAGCCACTGCCTAACACACTTACATTTTAACTCGGTGTATGCCAGACACAGCAAGTGCCAGAGGTGAGGGGTCAAACTCAGCTCCTAGAGTGGAGTGCATCACTCACTTAGGCTTCTGCTGATGTCACAGGCTGGTCTGTGAGACACACTGGCATGGATGACGACTACTCAACAGACTAGCAGTAGACGCTGATCAGAGACTTGGCATCACCCGGGGTGGGCTCTACTGGGGATGTGACAAGAAGCAGGCATCTGGCAGGCTGGATAGGGCAGGGAAGAGTCCCTGGAGAAGCTGCTCACTGAACTGAGCTCTAGCAGTAGAACCTGCTCATTCTCATACCAAGGGACATGACCATCGCTCCTTTCACTGTACTAGGTAGTTTAGGTGATCTCTAACCAGGTCAGAGGGAAGAAATCACAAAGCCTGGCTGGAGAGGAAAGGAGGAGCCACACGTCTACTAAGTCTTATGTGACATTCACTGCCCTCTGCTACAGACAGGCTCCCAGGTCATCATGTAACTATCTAACTACAACTGAAAGGTTGGAGATTCCATTTTTTTTTAAAAAAAATATTTATTTGCTTTAGTTGTGCACAATGTGTTTATTTGTATGTGGTTCTGAGGATCGAACCCAGGCCGCGCACATGCTAGGCGAGTGCTCTACCGCTGAGCCACAACCCCAGCTCCAAAAGACAAAGAAAACAAAATACACTCCTGTTCCAATACTAGCCAGTAAGGTATGGAGAAAGTTTTTTGAAAAAGGAAAAATATAACTTTTTAACTCCTCACACTAGAGGAAAAGAAAATTTAATTATAAAAGGGACAGGAGACTAAGACATTTCAGAAATTGTGACAGGGACGTCAGAGTACTAACACCTATGGTTTCTAACAGAAGATTCAGGAATTCCTAGTGTCATGGGCCAGGCTACATGGGCAATGACTAAACAGACTCCATTTTGCCCTGGGACCCCATGTCATGTAAGAAATGCTTCTCCCATGGGAACACCCCACCTCTGTACCCATCAACAGCTGCTCAGCATAGCATGTTTGGCAACACAAAATGGCAATTCTTACACAATGTAAAATTGTTCTCTCTTTGGATCCCATTTTTCTTGGACAATGTACCCTGTCAAAGAATGATTATCTAGTAACCATTCTTTAATTTGTACTCAACTGGGGTCATTTTGACCCACTTCCCCTTTCGCTTATGATTATAGATCTCATGATGTTTGTTTATGGTTTTGAATCATAGCAACAACCACTTATGATTTATGTGGTTTTGGACTATAAAGGTGGACTCAAACTTTACTCAAAAGAAGTAATGCTAAAGCAACTAGAGGAAAAATAGTTCCAAACCTGGGAAGGGGTCAAAGGGTGTAGACTTAATAGGCTGCCCCTTGGCCCACCAGCTGGTGGATCTGGACTGCTGGCTGGTGAATAAAGGTTACATCTCCTGCTTTAAGATCAACTCGGTGATTTACTGCAATCTAACTATAACACTAGTATTTTATTTAAATTATATCTTGGTTGATTTCACAGCTAAAAATCAAAGAAATATTTTTTCTTTGATAAAAGATACACTGCTATAAGTAATCTTACATTAGCCACATTGCCAAGGGCTGATTTCTAATAACATATACATTAAAGGATCAAGATGAGGTTTTCCCATGGTAACTGTACAAGAAGCGGATAGGAGATGAAAAGTAAGGTGTTTAAGGGAATATTTATATATAAGAGAAAGATTTTCTGCCACTGTAATTAAACAAGTTGTAAAGGGCAAAAGGGTTCCTCTGCCACCACAAGGTGGCAGACCAATCCCACATCTTTGTTACTTCTGTCAGAAGAGGGACAGGAGGTGGGTGAGGCATAACAGTTGTACTTGTTGCTGGAGGCTGGAGTTCTTCGCTAGGGCAATTGTGAGCAACTGCCTCCATAGATAGCCTCTTACTTTGAATTATATGTTTACTTAAATTTAATTATACGTTTCCCACAGAAAACAACCTTCACACCCACCCTCTATAAACCCACAGTGGATATGTAGCAGGACTTTAACGAAATGAGCTGTTATTTTTGAGATTTGGGAGTGTTTGTTACTATAACATCATCTAGAACAACAGAATGGGTACACCTACAAGTCCAAATGTAAGGATCATAGTGTAGGATTCCAGGTATAGGCATCTTCCTAGATTCACTTTCGATGAATCTAGGAAGAGGTGAGCCAGGAAGAAGTGAGGAAAGATTGAGAGAGGTAGAACAAAATAATGGTCCAGGACAGGACCTGGGCAACCTATGATAGCAGCAACAGGTGGAGGGATGTGAGTCAGTGAAGGGCAATAAAGATGGTAATCAGAAGAAGTAATGCTGAAGCAACAAGAGGAAAAACAGTTCCAAGAAGATAAAATGCTAAATCCTGGTATACGTCTAAAGATAAATAACAGGCACCAAGATTAAGGCCAAGAAACCAAAATTAAGGGGATAGTGAATTAGTAGGTTGGTGCCGAGTGGCTTTAGAGGAGTGATGGACATGGAAACCAGATGCCAAGGACTTGACCACTCACAGATAACTTCCAGATACTATTTGTGTGTATGTGTGGGTATACGGGAACCAAATCTAACACTTTTTTTTTTTTTTAAATATTTATTCATTTGGTTTAGCTGTACACAACGTGTTTATTTTTACATGGTGCTGAGGATCGAACCCGGGCCGCGCACGCGCGCTAGGCAAGTGCTCTACCGCTGAGCCACAATCCCAGCCCCCAAATCTAACACTTTACATTGGGTATACTGTATGAAATAGGACAGGGAAGAGAAAAGAGTCATAGAGGTATTTCTGGGATAGTTTCAACCAGGAACAATTCTGTCCCCAAGGAAACCTTTGGCAATATCTGGAGATATTTCTGGTTGTCACAACTGGGGTTGGGAATGCTAGTGGCATCTAGAGGACAGACCTAGGATGTGGCTGAACATCCTATAATGCACAGGACAGTCTGTTACATGACAGATGTATCAGGCCCAAACTGTCATCAGTACAGAGGTCAAGGAGAATGTGCAAATCCCCAAGGATGGTAAAGGCTTTCCCATATTAGGTTCCCAACAATTTTATTTTATTATTATTATTTTTTAACTCAGAAGATCTAGCCTAGAGTGGCACATGTGAAAAATCATAGTTCTGAAAAGGATTCCCTTTATGCTCCAAGGCACTGCACGTGTGAGTGTTTGTGGTTATGGTTTTCTTCTTCTTCTATTTTTTTTTTTTTTTTTTTTTTTGTGGCACTGAGGATTGAATCCAGGGCCTTGTGGATGCAAGGCAAGCACTCTACCAATTGAGCTGTATTCCCAGCCCATAGTTTTCTTCCTGTTCATTCCTTCATCAAGCTTTTTTGTTTAGCTTTGTGATATTGGAAATGAATCCAGGGACACTCCAGCATTGAGCTGCATGCCCTGTCATCCCTTTTTCCTTTTCTTCCCCCTGGTACCAGGGATTGAACCCAAGGGCATTTAACCACTGAGCCATATCCCCAACCCTTTTTATTTCAAGAAAGGGTCTCATTAGGTTGCTTAGAGCCTTGCTAAGTTGCTAAGGCTGCTTTTGAACTTGCAATCCTCCTGCCTCAGACTCCCAGGCTGCTGGGACTCCAGGCAATGCACTACCACCCCTGGCCCCATCCTTTTTATTTTGTTTTGAGGCAGGGTCTTGCTAAGTTGCTGAGGCTGCCTTCAATTTGCTTATCCTTCTGCCTCAGCCTCCTGAGACACTGGGATTACAGGCATGAGCCACCATACCTAACTTCAACAGGCATTTCTAGAGTGGTCCCTAAGTGCCAGGTAATCTGTTTAAGCATACAAAGTTGAACAGGGCAGTGCCTGTCCTGAGCTGTTTACGGCCTGATTAGAATTTGTTGGACAAAACCGAGCCAAGGTCCTCAGCACAAGCCTCCTGGAGGAGCCTGGGAAGGCAAAGTGGCCCAGCTGTTCAGGTCCTGTAGTCTAACACCTAAGGGGCTTTCCTCGCATATGCCACATGCACCTCTAACCCAATACACCCTAAACTGAGCTCCAGGGTTCCATCTAAAATCTTGTGTCTCCCACCATAGCTCAGAGAGTGGTTAATGTCATCACTTCCATCTTCACTAAAAATATCCACTTCCCCTTTTCTTCTCCTTCCCTTTCCCCAACAGCTTCTAAGTCACCACGTGATGTTAGGTGTCTCTCTGATGTTTTTGGAGCCATTCCCATTCCTGGTGTTCCAGTGCCAAGGTACCTGAACAGGAATGTCTTGCTGGGCTATGGCAGCAGTGGCTGAACTGGTTTCCTGCTTCTAGCCTCTTTCTAATATCTGCCACACCTACCTCTTCTGTGTTCCCTAGAAAGAGACCAGACTGTGCCCTCCTCCTGCCTCCAGGAAAAGGTCCAGGCTCCTTAAGGGAGATCTTTCTCAATCTGGCCTCACCTATCTTCCCACTCTCATCTCCTGTCTATGCTCTGGCCTCTAGGAACTGCTGCCTGGATTCCCTGAAAACACCACTTACATCAAGCCTCAGCCCTTTGCTCAGGAGTTCCCTCTACTTAGAATGGCCATTCCTTTCTCTGCTGGAAAACAGCGGCTTTGTCTGTTCAGGGCCCAGCTAAACTGCTTCCCATCCTGCAAAGCCGCCTTGCCCCAGTACGCCTAAAACCCAGCATTCTCACAGCATTTCGTACAAACTCTTATTCAGAACTGATCATACTCCAAAATAACTGCTTTTATCCACTCAGTTATTCCTAACATAGCCCCTGGCACATAGGACAAATTTAATAGATGCTCACTATCTAAATGGACTGAGAGCCCCTAATAGGAAACTTCACTCTCAGAGGACCTATAATAAAGTCACAAGTAGAACCTAAGAAGAGAGAGAGGCTTGAAAAACTGGCTCAAATGCTGATCCACCTGTTCTTCCTCATTCTCGTTTTCTCTATAGCTTCCCAAGACCAAAAGTCCTAGACCCTGAAGGTGGTCAGATGCTGGAATTATCAAAGCAACCTGCAGCAAACCTTATGGATGATTACTGTGATGCTCTGATCCGTGCTGGCCTCCATGAGGACAAGCCCAGAAACCCAACAGCTCTCCAACTGGGTGAATGAGCCATGGAGAACAGTTCTTACCATGTGGGAAGCTTGTTGGCATGCAAGTTACTACTCTTCACTACTTCTACCTGCAGACACCACACCGTGCCACCCCAGAGTAGTATACATAGGGTCCATCACACCTTGGGACTGCCATTCTCTGGCAGCACATACCTGCCCATCAACAGACACATCAAAAGCAGTCAGCACTGGTGAGAGGCTGCAGCAGGTCTGGAGATGTGGGATTCCAATGAGAGTGGAGGATGGAGAAGTGAAATGAACGTTCTTTCATTTAAAATTTTATTATACTTGAAATTATATAAATAGAATCAAGGATGTCATTCTTTTTGCATGAGAAAACTGAGCAGATAGTCAAAAGTACAGATGTACATGTGTCTATAGTTCTAGAACTAACAGCTAGGAAGCCAAGAAGTGATATGGCTGAGATGAAAGCGAATCTATGGTTTTTTGGCCCAAATCAGCACTAAAAATAACTCAGGAGTAGAGATGTAATATCTATTTCAAAATAACAGCTGATTAAGAGCAAAATCCTAATATAGCTAAGCACCACCATATTTTAAAGTACAATAAAGTAAGTCATGGAGTAAAATATTAAAAAAAATAACAAATGTCATTCATATTGCCATTATATTACAAAAATATTACAAATTCTTAAGATAGTGAAACACAGGTGGGGAAAAAGAAGTAAGTTAAAAGGAAATTTTGTGGCGTATAAAAACATGATTAAGACAGGGATTAAAAATCTCCGTTGCAGGGCGTGGTGGCGCACACCTGTAATCCTAGCACTTGGGAGGCTGAGGCAGGAGGATCACTGAGTTCAAAGCCAGCCTCAGCAATGGCGAGGCACTTAGCAACTCAGTGAGATCCTGTCTCTAATAAAATACAAAAAAGGGCTGGGGATGTGGCCCAGTGGTTGAGTGCCCCTGAGTTCAATCCCCGGTACCAAAAAAAAAAAAAAAAAAAAATCTCCCTTAGTCATGGCTCCTCCACCCCACTAACCCATCTTCATCCTCCCACTCCTAAATGGTAAAATGATGTGCAAGAGGAGGAGGAAGTAAGAATCAAGGAAGCTAAATCCAGTAGTAGAACTCACAGAGTGCTTCTTCATAAAAACCAAGAAAACCGGAACCTAACAAATTCTTTATGCCCTCTCCTCTAAGAGAAAAGATATTCAGGTTTTACAACCTGGAACATTTAAGAAAGAACAGCAGGCATCTTGACGTGAGGTCAACTAGAAAGCCACCCACATAGAGCACATCCTAAACCTATCAGGGAAGCAACTCTGAAGACAATAAGTGTTAAGAAAAAGGCAGGTCACAGGCCAGCCTCAAAAGTCAACCTTGGGGCTGGGGTTGTGGCTCAGTGGTGGAGCGCTCACCTAGCATGTGCGCGACCGGGGTTCGATCCTCAGCACCACGTAAAGACAAATGCACTGTGTACAACTAAAGCAAATAAATAAATATTTAAAAAAAAAAAAGTCAACCTTAACAAATGGCATCAATGGTCAGTCCTGAGGAGTTATTAAGTATAAATTCTAAATACATTTAGGCCTCTATTATCTATTAATGAATCAGAGTTCCACACTCTCAAATGTTCCAAATATCTGAAGCATAATTGCTACATGAATGAAAGCCTTAATAAATTTTGCAGGCTGGCTCTGTGGCCTTCCTGCTTCTATGACCCCTTTTCCTCTTCCAGGCCCTCGATTCCTTATGTCATAAGTGCTATCAGGCTTTGTGTCTGTTTTGCCCACTGCTATATCCACATAACCTATAACACCACCTGACACATAGTAAAAGCTCATTTGTTAAACAAATGGATCCTGCTGCTATCTGGGAAGCCAGCAAACCAAAACAGAAAACAAGATTCTTAGGCTGGGCGTGGTAGCTCACGCCTGTAATCCCAGCACTTGGGAGGCTGAGGCAGGAGGATCACGAGTTCAAAGCCAGCCTCGGCAATGGCAAGGCACTTAGCAACTCAGTGATACCCTGTCTCTAATAAAATACAAAAAAGGGCTGGGGATGTGGCCCAGTGGTTGAGTGCCCCTGAGTTCAATCCCCGGTGCCAAAAAAAAAAAAAAAAAACCAAGATTCTTTTTAAGAGTTTTGGCCAAATTAATAGTTCAAGCATAAGGATCTTTTCTAAAAAGCCACCTAAATAATAGCACACTGTGGCAAGACAGAGTTCCTCTGTCTCTTATGTTCATTTGGCTACACTCTGAACAAAATGGTTATAAGAGAAGGGTCATGCATTAGATGAGACGGTGGCTCTTTTTCTATGTTCTTACCAGTTTTATTTTTGAAGAAAGATTTTCTGGCAGTTTTGTTTTCAGTTGACTTGTTTCCTTGAATGTTGGTGGAAATCCACTCAGGAAAGCCAAATCTTGCATTAGCACTAACCCAGGGACTTCTTTATCTGTTGTCTGAAATAAGGAGGGAAAAAAAAAAAACGCAACTCACTCTCCACATCACAAAGCTGCTTGAAAACTTAGAGCTCTTACTAATCAAGAGCTTACTGCATCATACAAACTTCAAAATAAGAATGGCGAGATTACTTAAGTCAACACTCATTAACACTAGTAAGCTGGTCTCAGAGAAAAAGGTTCTCAAAGGAAAAGAACTTCATTATTCATGCTTTTATTCTAGTCTAATGCAAAAATACAATTACATTTAAAATGGCATACCAAGTAGCCTCTCCAAACTGTCTGTCTGCTGTTTCCTTTAAACACTCCAGCATGGGCATCTTCAACTACAATAAATAATACAGTAAACAATCATTTTTTAACAAATACTTAACTGTTATCTGGCAGGACATTGTGCAAAGCATTTTGAGAGCTACTAAAGGAGCATAATATATCATCTCAAAAACAAAGCAGTTGGGGAAGACAAAATTAACACATTCAACAAAGGAGGAACAATGAAAATCAGTGTATAATTAAACATTAAATTTTCATTACTGAGCCATTCATGTAGGTAGCAGAAATGTGGAATGTGTTTTGGAAGTAATCAAATTTAAACTGGATCTTGGGCTGGGGGTGGGGGTGTAGCATGAGTGGTAGAACACTTGCCTAGCATGAGTAAGACCCTGGATTCAATCCCCCAGCACCACAAAGAAGGAGCATCTCCTCCAAAAAACAAGGATGAAAATTTCACTTAGGCATGCTCAGCTGGGCATGGGGGCATGTTGGTTCACATGCTTGTAATAATATGCCCCCAGTGGCTTGGGAGGCTGCGGTTGGCAGGCAAGATCACAAGTTCAAATTCTGCCAGTCTCAGCAACTTAGCTAGACCCTAAGCAACTCTCCTCCAGTGAGACCCTGTCTTAAAATGAAGGCAAGAAGATCACAAGCCAGTCTCAGCAAAGCCAGTCTCAGCAACTTAGCTAGACCCTAAGCAACTTAGTGAGTGACCCTGTCTTAAAATGAAAATAAATTAAAAAAAAAAAAAGGCGGGGTGAGTGGGGGTTGGGGATGTGGCTCAGTGGTTAAGCACCCCTGGGTTCAATTCCTGGTATCAAAAATAGAAAGAAAAAAGAAACTGGATCTCAAAGCAGGAAATGACAGGATGACAGAAATCACAGATATAGGAGCAAACATCGATACATTTGAGAAAAAAGAACTGCTCAACTAGAGTAAAACATTTGGCAATTTAAGTATCAGCAAGCAAGGGTAACCAAAGGGGCCCTTGAATACGAGGTAGTGCATTATTTATGTGATCAGCAGGGAACCACTAGATGCTTTGGTTCCTAAAGAGAAGAGTTTTCTCATAACTAGTCTCTAAAATTCAATCTGAATAGAGCAGATTCCACTGAGGTGGGATAACACAGTCAAGACTAGGAGAGATTTCTAAAAGTCACTACTTTTAGAAGTCAATCAGCAAATATGCTGTTGATGCTCAGGGATCATGGAAAATGGGAGAGTGGTCAGAAGGCTCTGAATCTGATCCCCAATATGGGGATAGAAGGCAAGTTCTGCAAATTATAGCCTAGCAAGACGGATGTCAGTCCTGGACAGGTCTCCAGTGAGCCCTGGGAAAAAGAAGCTTTGAAATACACTGACTTTAAAGGAAGTACTGGGCATTAAGAGCACGCACTCACTGAGAATGAATTTATCAGATCCACCTCTCTCCCTCTCCTCCAGGGTTATGGTGGGTACTACACTGGTCGATCAGACTCCTAAAAGATCTGATGTATATGTATTTGTATGTAAGCTCAGCAGAGCTGCAACAGTATTCTCAAGCAAACTTTGTAGATACAACAGATATTCAGGCTGGACCTTGAACTGGGTAGATCATAACATAACTAATTCCACCTAGAGGACATGAATTCTGAGGTCATAACCATCAAGGTTCTGCCTTGAAGAACCGTAGGTTGAGGTTCTGGAAGATATGGGAGGCATGTCTGTCAATGCGTGGATTTACACAAAGCTGACAGAGACACTATTATCCTTGATAACAGAATCAGGATTCCCCTGATTCTTGACTACTTTGAGCAATGAATCAAATCTAGCAAAATAAAATCTCTTGTAAACAAAGAAAGATCTAGAACATGCCACCAAAAACCAACTATGCAAACAAAAATCTAAACATGTATTTGAGCATTAGCATATAATATTTTTTAAAGAGACTTAGGAGTTTTAGTTGATAGTGAATTCATCCTATAGCTCTATGAGTTTCCGTTACATTTTTGTGCTTTTAAACACAAGTAAATAACTTAGACTCCTGTCACCAACTCATCAGGAAACCCTGTGAGACTGACCTTAAAAATGTCCAGAATCAGGACTAAAGATGTAGCTCTGTGGTACAGTGCTTGCCTAGCAAGTGTGAGGCCTTGGGTTCAACCCCGGGGCACTGTAAGAATAGAACAGAAGAGAGTAGAGTAGAGTAGAATAGAGTAGAAATGAAATAAGTAAATAATTCCAGAATCTAAATCCAAACACTTCTTAGCTGTACCACACCACCCTGGTCTAAAACACTTTCTCTTTCCTGAATGATTAAAATTTTTTCCTCTCCTCAGTCTATTTTCACCACAGCAGTCAAACTGATCTTTCTGGGAAAAAAAGATTGTGTTATTCCTCTACTCAAAATCCTCTAGTGATCCTCTATTACACTCTGAGATAAAGGTGGCTATCAGGATCTGAATTCTTTACCTTCCCACACACTCCTATTGCTTCTCTAGGCTTATCCTTTGTCCACTCCACTCCAAACACACTGGCCTTCTTACTCTTCAAACAGGCCAGACACATGCCTGCCTCAGAGCCTTTCTACTAGTTATTCCACTTATCCAGGTCACTCTTGCTGCAGATGTTCATTTTGCTGGCTCTCTTACCTTCATATTTTCATTAGAAAATCATCTTTTCAGTGATGCCTGCCCCATCACCCAATTTGAAATTACCATCCCATTTCCCCTGTCTGATGCTTCCTCTATCTTACTCCATCTCTCTCTACAATATGTATCTTCTTGGACTACATAATGTACTCATTTGTTGGGTGTAAACTCGATAAGGGCAGAGACTTTCCTCCATCTGTTCACTGTAGCACCTTCAGCACCGAGGACAGTACCCGGCACATAGTAGGGACTTTATTCAGAACACAAACTGGTGAGTAGTAACATTTCTGCTTGATAAAGAAATTACACGAGAACACCATAAACTCCCAGGCAATCGAAAAATAAATTAGGAGTTAGATTATAAGTACTATAGGAACATAGGCAAGTAAAAATGGAGTCATTGTGAATGTCCTTGTCCAGGAGCTTCATGTAGGCAGCAGAACTTGAGATGGACCAGGAAAGGAACTATGTAGGGAGGTGTGGATGCACAGAGGCCCAGCACCTCCTAGCGACAGGACTCTTGACAGCTGATGATGCAGGGTGCACAGACAGGGGAATCAAAGGCACAGTCAAGGAAATGAAAGCTGAATCCTGAACACCTGGAGGAGACTATACCATGTGAAAACCAAATATATATTACTAAGGCATTTTCTTCACAAAAAGAATAAACTAGTAAGTTGAGGATTTTCACATTTATCTGACAGTCGTGTGCTAGACAGAGAGGAACTTCCCCGGCAGACAGGGGCGCTAAGAGTCTATCACTGGAATTGGAGATGGAATGCAGACCAGAGCAGAGGAAATGAGATAAGTAAGATATGAATCTAAGAATTACTTGTAAAATACAAAAGCAAATGATAGGATGAGGTTAATTATTAGTTATGGAGGTAAAAAGTAGAAAGGGGTCAAAGATGGTTCCAAAGATTCAGGATGGGAGTATGACACAGACAGAAGCAGAGCTGGAGAACTAGACTCAGCATTGCAGGCCTGGGCTTGGCAGCCTGGTGGTCAGGTGGGAGGATGGGTTCTGAACATCTAAAGAAGTAGTGCAGTTTTTGCCAGGAGTTACAAATTTATGAAGGCACTAATCCTCTTCATGAGGGCTCAGCCTTCATGCCTAATCACAACCAAAGGTTCTGCCTCCTAATAACATCATACTGAGGCTCAGGACTTCAATATATGAATTCTGTAGCAAACACAAAACATTCTGTCCATAACACCTATGTAACCAGATGTTTCAGAATATGAACAATGAATGCTCTGGGTATGTTCCACCAAACTTTAGGAGTTAAATAGTGGGGGGGGGGGGGGGGGGACTTCTGGATAACTTAGGGTCAAGAAGGTAAGGTAAGGATGAGTACCAGACTGAAGGTCCTCACCAGGCATTCAGCACAAAAATGGAGAAATGTATATTTCATGGGATAAAAGATACACAATCCTTTTCTGAGATTAGACATGACATATAAAGGCCATAAAAGCTCCTTGGCTTTTCTTTGTGTGTTTTTAGTTTATCAGACACTTCTGTAAAATTGAATCATTTCCATCTTTAGATATTCAATCATTTCCTTTGGTAGGTGATTAGGCATGAAGGCCAAGCTCTCATGAAGGGGAAGTGCCTTTATAAAACTGTATCTACTGGCATAAGACTGCACTACATCTTTAGATATCCAGAACCTGTCTTCCAATTTGACCACAGAGCTGCCAAGTCCAGGCATGGGCTTTGTTAATTTTGTTATTCAAACATCAATGACAATAAGATTTTTAAATATCCACAAAAAAGATCTTACCATCCTTAGTGCTTTCAAAAACAACCACTGAGACATTAGTAGAAGGGTTTTTTGGTTTTGCAATGTTGAATATATCGCTGGCAGAATGAAAAGAAGGATAAAGAGACGGCAGGTCCTTCAAGGTGCTATTGGCCGGCAGGGGCGGGTCCAGGACAAGCATGGGCACCTTGATGCAGTGCGTCAGCAGACACTCCAACTGCTTCTCGCTGCAAAGAAACACCAGCACGCTCACAACAACATTCCTGACATTTAATCAGCTATGAAAAGCTTGTTGGCACTACTAACTTGGGGTTATTTTTTCTAAAGCTTATATTTTTAAAAAAATCATTATATTTTAACAAATGAGTAATTTTATCTTAAGAATATAAAAACTTAGTAAGTTAGCAAGTGTGGTATAAAATTAACAAGTTGAACTCTAAAGTTAGAGTTTTCAAACTCTTATTATTGAAATAAGATTGCCACTCAAATTTACTAATTCAAAAGCAAACAGATTTACAGCATTTCATTATTATCATTTTAAAGGATATTCATAATTACAGTGAAGCCCATGACCAGGAACTAGGTAGAACCTAATTAACAGGATGTCATGCTCCTAGATATAATTTATCAGTTCCAGTTAGAATACAATTGAAGACATTGAACGTAACACTATACTGATGCAAATAAAAGCAAATGTATGGGGCTGGGGTGTGGCTCAGGAGCAGAGCGCTTGCCAAGCATGTATGAGACATTTGGTTCCATTCTCAGAACCGCAAATAAGTAAATGAATAAAATAAAGGTCCATCAATGTCTAGAAAAAGATTTTTTAAAAAAAGCAAAAGTGTCATGGTTCTAATATGAATTTGCATGAGATATTTCTATCTGAATATAAGAAATACCTAAAACAAACATTATTGAATAAACAAATGTCAAAGAAGATGCCTAGAATATTCACAAAGTGGGAACTATTAGTTAAAAAATATATAAAATTGTTCAACCTCCCTAAAAAAAAAAAAAATCAAAGAAATGTAAAAGAAAACAATGAGGAATCACCTTTTATCTACTCAATTAGCACCCCTCTACAAATGAGAGTTCAGCATTAGTGTAACACAGTAAGCCCCAGTACACATGCTCCGCTGAGGCATGCTGGTGTCACTCCACCTGGGAACAGCTCTTGGGAAAGCAACACGGCAACATATACAAATGTTACATATGAAACACAGGTGTTCAACTATACTGAAGAGTGAAGCATGAAGACAATGCATCAATGTAAAAATAACAAATGACTGTGTAATATTTAGAGAAAAAGCTACATAATTAACACCAAGAGATGATTAACACATAGAGGGGACTTTAAATTATCTTTGTAACTTTTTTTCTAAAGTCTAATGGTTAAGTGGAGAAGTGGCAGTTAACAGGAATTTCTGTTTATCAGTAAAACAGTCCTGTTTTACAGTCTGATTCAAATCAAATGTATCTAGCAAGATATACAAATGAGATTTTTGTCACTGGGTAAAATCCCCTCCCCAGGCCCTTACATACATACAGCTTGACAGTTGTCAAAGATAAGGAAATACATAGTGAACATGTTAATAAATGATAGGTACAAATTTTATCACTGAATTACTGGGTATAAGAGTTTAAAAAGACAAAGACAGGTGAGTGGGTACTCTAACCCTTCCAAAAATAATAAGGCTTTGGTTGGCTGGAACCCAAATGACCAGAGCTCTCAAGCAGCCTATCCTTTAGCACAGCATTGTTTCCCATCTAATGGATGCATTTAATCTGGGGGTCAAAAACTAGCAAAGAGGGATTAAATATAATTAGAGATATACAATATTAGTCACCCTACAAAAACAAGTGAAAATCTGGAAATTTCACTTCAGTCTTACAATTTTTATCACTGTGAAGAAATCAAAACGCTTACCTCCTCTTTGTTGGTTCTGTTGTGTTCTTCCCAAGGATTTCTCTAAAAAAGCAAATATGAATCATCACGTATACAAAGACAAGTGCTAGACCCAAATGTAAAAAACATGGACTTAATAATGTTGATTTTCTTGGTTACACCACTGAGACTAGCACACTGGTAGGAAGCATTATAATGCGTACACCATTTATAATGCAAATAAATTATATGTGCCAATGAAATATTATCAACGGTACTATGCCTTCCACTGTTAACCAAAACAGTTCATATAAAATATAGGCTTTTATATTTTACCAGTAAAACATGAGATCAAGCTATCAGTCATTTTCATGTTCTGGGAATGTCTAACAAGGAAAGAATTTGTTGCAGTTTAAGGTGCCAATGACCTGTAACTGGACTGCACACTTATAAAGAAGTGAGTGGAGAGGATCTCAACACACACTCCTGAGGAGTCAGAGGAGAAGTTACGTCAGCCAGCACCTGAGCCCGAGGCTCTCCAGAAGTCCCTGTGCCTTTCCCAGACAAAGCCAGTGAAATGACCAAAGTCACATGTTAAATTGCCAAACTTTCTAATTTCACAGTCCATGTCTTGATAAAAAGGAAATATACTTTTGACAGTCTTTTAGATAGAAACAAATCTACAGGCCTATTGTACTTTTCAAGAAATAATTCATCAGACCATGAAGTTATTTTTGCATAATAAATCTTAATTTCATTAAGATATGAAACCTGGGACCCACCTGAGCACAAAGCCCAAGGCTCTTTTAGGAGGCTCCCTCACCTTTAGACCCCTGGGAGACCAAGCCATCTCTTCATGGCCATCAAAGTGACACCAGGATCTAGCAGCAATGGCTAGACCCTCCTTAGGCACCAAGAACCAAGGGTCAGGGGATGACTGCCTCAGTCTCTTGATGGTGTGAGTTTCAGAAGCAGATCTTTGGATGGCATGTGAAAGTCACCTTATCCTTCTCAAATATAAGCTTCCTTGTACTCAAAGATCATGTTTTGTTTTGTTAAAATTAATGTTACCTCATTGCTTTCTGTTCCTCCTCCATCTGTTCTCTGACCTGCTGCAGTTCCTTCAGTAGTTCAAGATCTGTGCCGTTCACCCAGGTGTAAACCACATCGATTGGCATGGGCAGACAGAGCCTACGGTAAACCCACAAGTCCTCCAAGCTTAAAAGCATGTACATTTGAGAGTAAGGTATAACAGAGTTTAAACTTAGGGGCTATGAAAAAAAAAATGCAAAAGTAATCTGATTAAGTCATATGATCACAGAATTCTGCATGTTTTCCTGGAGCTGGGGGGCTAATATTTATCAAAATACCTTCTCTGTGGCTGGACTATGTGAGAAGCTTCATGTAATTTGCATTATTACATCTTCACAACCACCCTATAAGGATGTTGAAACCACTGCCCTTTAAGGATTATTTGGGAGTAGAGAGGGGTGGTCTCAGTTTAGATTAGATAAACTGCTGTAGCAAATGAAGGAGCTGAGATTCAAACGCAGCCAAACATAGGGAAGAAATAAGAAGCTCAAAGAACAAGACAGAAAGTTATCAAACAGTCCTATGAAGACCTGGATCAATTCCAGTCACTGCAGCCTTCTTGGGCCCTGATGCCCCAAGCCAGCCCCTCCCCAGCTTCCTCTCCCTGCTCTCTATTTCCTTTGTTTCACTACACTTGTCTTTCTAGTGCATTCTGCCAAAAGCATTCTTCCCCTTTCTCTCACTTACTACCAAAAATCTACCCATCTTCCAGGGACAGATCTACACATGCTGACCTGTGACATAGGAGTTAACGTATACATTTGGGTGCTGACATCACTTTGGATGATTCTGGTATTTTCCAAACAACTAGTACAGTTTGGGTTTTAGTTGTTTATTTTGTTGTTGTTGTTGGTGGTGGTGGTTGGTTGGTTGGTTGGATTTTTTTTATTCCTTGCCAAGCAGTACCGAAGCTTATTCTCCTTTTGTCCTCACATCACAAGCACAGGGTTAGACTTTTGGTTACAACTTTTGGTTACACATTACTCAGGGCAGAGTTAATTATTTCATGAGAAAACAAATGCAGTTTGGAGGGTAATTCTTTTAAATTATATTTTTTAAAAGGTGACAATGACTACCACCTTGGCTTTAAAAAAAAAAAAATAGGTGAGATGATTAAACAAAGGGAGTATCTATTATTGAGCACTTAGTGTACGCTGGCCCTGTTCTCAGTCCTAAAGATACAGCAAGCAATAAATAAAACAAAATCCAAATCTGTTTCTTTGTGGAGCTTACATTCTAGAAGGGGGAAGTCAGATAATAAACTAAATGAACAGATATAAAGTCAAATGTTATGGAAAAAATAAAGCAGGAAATGGGGGGGTAGAAAATGTGTCTGTGTGGAGGTTCAGTTTTAGATAGGAAGATCAAAAATGGCCTTGCTGAAAAGGTGGCATTTCAGCCAAGATCTGAAGAAAGTGTAGAAGCAAGCTAGTTGGGTTGCAAGAGAAGAATAGGTCAGAGAAAAGCAATAGTATGTGCAAATGCCCTGAGGCATGTGTATATCTGGCTTGTTTTAGGAGAGAGGTCAGAGCTCCCTGTGCAGACAAAGGAAACAAATGGAAGAGATTAGTTGGAGATAAAAATCAAAGAGGTAATCCAGAGCTTCATCAGAAAAAGAGGAACCACTTTATACATTCAATTATAAATGTATAACTGTGAATGTTGAATGTTACCAATTCTCTTGTCAATGTTCACCACTGTCTGTAGAACAGTCAAATCTCCTCCACAGTATGCACCTTGTACTCTGGATACTCCAATTGTTTATCTTTACCCAAACATAAGAACTCATAAGATTTTGTGCCTATGGACATACTTTTCCCCTCTACCTAGAATAGCTTCTCTATCATGCTTAAAAAACCATAATGATTGGCAGCAGATAGATGTGAGTATTAGGAACTTGAAGTTATGTGGACAATTCCATAAAATGGGCCTGCATGCTGGCCCTCTACATCTTTTCTTTCTTTCTTTTTTAAAGATTTTTTTTAGTTGTCATTGACCTTTATTTTATTTATTTACACTCAGTGCTGAGAATCAAACCCAATGCCTCACACAGGCTAGGCAAGTGCTCTACCACTGACCTAAAACCCTAGCCCCACATCTTTTAAAAAGCAAATTGCCCAAGGCCAGGAATCTGGCTGAAGTCTTTAGGATATGTAGCATTCCTTGACAATGGTTAGCTGCAGGGCTGTGCTCTGGGAGAAAGAAGGTACATCCAAAGCCTCCTCCACAAGAAGAAGAATCCACATTTCCCTGAAAGGGGGCCTTTGTGACCTTTATACGACCAAAGATTTGAAGACTCAGCAAAACCAGTTAATAAAAAGCAAAGCCCACCAACTATAGAATCCTATAGAATCTGTAAAAACAAGCTCCAATTAGAACTGGTCAGTGCAAGCCAAGGTGACCTAGAGTCATCTTTAGATCTTTAGCATGTCATTTTAATCTCAATCTATTAGTGCCTCCCACCCCTGTGGGTTTCATTTGGGTACCTGTGAGTAAAATCACATGCAGTAGGCACTTAAAAATCTGATGCAATCTACTGTCAGTCAAAAGTGCCCTCTTAGGGAATAATGCTAGAAACTTCCCTAAGACTTGGGAATAAAGGGGCACAACATTGTTTTCTGAGATCACTCACTCTCTCTTTTGAGGGTGCTATTTTCTCCTCCCTCCTAATAAACTTTGCTATACTTCTACAACACCTTATGTGTAGCTTGGAATCTCTTGCAAGAACACAAGAGCCTTTTGAAAGACATAATGTGACACCCCTGCCCTTCCAAACCTCCTTTCCTAATCTCTCCTCTCTCTCTTCACTGCCCTAAGAGAACATGCATCTTTCACAATACCTTGCATTAGAAGGAGTCCTTGGTATATTATGCATACTATTTCTTATGGATGCATACGTATCTTCTAGTAGATAGAGTACCCCTAGGGCAGAAATGGTATCATGCCTGTGTCCTGCTTCATCATTTCCTCTTTCAGACATCTTCAGACTCTCTCTCCCTAGTGTTACAATATGCAAAAACTTCCCCATCTAATTTTTTCTTTATTTATCTATATAAATGGTTCCCAAACATTAGCAGGCATCAAAATATGTTGTAAAACATATTGCTAGGCTCCATCCCTACAGTTTCTAATTGAATAGGTCTAGAGTGGGGCCTCAGAATTCTCTTTTCTAACAAGTTCCCATGTAACACTGATCTGCTGGTCTGGGAAGTTTCACTTTGTGAGAACAGTTGATTTATATTCAGGCTATATTTCACTTTTTTGCGCACTAAAATGTCAGTTCTATATAAGGTCAATGAATTCATCTTGCTCATCACCATATGGCCTAGAATAGTGTTTGGTGTTTAAAACAATTTGTTAGATAAATAACTACAGGTGTTTAAAACAATTTGCTAGATAAATAACCATAGTTCATTTCTTCAGTATATACATCAATGTTTCCCATTAAAATAAAATCTGACTCACAATGTCCATGTGTAAATTATCAAAAGTCATCTCTTATAACCTCTTAGATGGTGGTCTCTTTCAGACTAAAAATAAATTTTAAAAATGTGCTTGAATGATATACCTTAAAAAGGTTAAAGGGAGATTGCATATTCTGAAGCTTTCCTATATAGTAATTATTTGCTTTTAATGATTTTTAATAGAATCAAGAGCTACTCATAAATGTTCAATTGAGGAAAATAAGTATATAATTCATTTATATATTGGCTCTTCTATTAAGACTGTTATTACATGGTTGATTTAATTCTTTAGTGAACTGGAAAACCTACTAGAGATCGTGTGATCTGCTCAAAGTTATGAGTCAGTTGTTCTTCTATCAGACTTGAAGGTGGTGAGTCTGAATCTTTCATTCTAACCATGAGACCACTATCTTGGTTCCCAGATGAGAAGGAGAGCTTTATCTCAGAGTTGAGGTCTAACTCACCCATGACTCAAAACCAAAGTAGTGGTGACAAAAATCTGATACAATATCTATTTTAACGATTATTTAGTTTAAGTGAATATTAAAGTTACTTACTAGACCCTTTTCCTACATTCTATAAAGGAGACAAGAAAACACAGAATTTAAATGGTTGGAAGAGATTTTTACACTTATTCTAATATCCACATTTTACCTGACAAAACTGAGTCCCAAATGACTCACTCTCTCATAATTAGTAGCAGTGGATAATTATACATTCACTGGTTACTGACTATATATAGAGAGGGTTTCATTTTCATTGAAGGCAAATAACATTAAAAAGATATGTACAGATACTAGCAAGAGAATGAAAGATTTTAATACATTATGGTATCATAAAATGTATTAGAACACGTGATGTATCTGATTGACGTATCTGATTGACTTTCTATCACCATCAAAATTAGGCAATTTTAAACATCTTCTAGATAAAATTTTGGATTTCTTTCTTTTCACATAGCACTAAATTTTAAGCAACTTCACATTACTCTAGATTCTTTGTAATCATAAAGTACAAAATTCTATTAAATGCATATAGCATAATTTAAAAAAAATTAGGCAATTTTTTGAGCATGCTTACATAAAAATCAAACTGCATTTCAGTGCAATGTAAAATTAGGAGAAATATGTCAAAGATTCTTAAGAGTTCTTTAGAAAGAAAAAAAAATATTTGATTAAAATTGCTGAATGCGAAATGTGGATTTTCTTTTTTCTTCTCTTTTTTCTTTTTCTTTTTTTCTTTTCTTTCTTTCTTTTTTTCTTTTTTTTTTTTTTTTTTTTTTTTTTTTGATACAGGGGATTGAACTCAGGGGCACTCAATCACTGAGCCACATCCCCAGCCCTATTGTTAAACATTTTATTTAGAGACAGGGTCTCACTGGGTTACTTAGAACCTCATTTTTGCTGAGGCTGGCTTTGAACTCATGATCCTCCTGCCTCAGCCTCCCGAGCTGCTGGGATTACAGGCATGTGTCACCACTCTGGCTAAAATGTGTATTTTCTAGTTTTCTTTTCTGAAAGTTTGAAGCTCCTCAGGGCAGAGATTTTCCCTCTCTGTGCACCAGTGGCACCTAGCACACCCTAAGGCACTGAGCAGGTCCTCATAAATATTTGACTAGAAAAAGAAAACTCTGACCTTCCCTTAGGGAAGTGAGCTGTTGTTAAAATAAAATTAGAGAAGCAGGAAAACTATACCTCTTGAAGCAACCTCAACCTTTATGCGGTAGTTCTGAGTGTGGTCACCAGACTCAAGGATGCATGCTTCAGCATGATCAGGAAGCCTGTTAGAAATGCAAATTCTCAGAGACCCTCTGAGACCTACAGACTCAGAAACTCAGGGGGTGGGAAGCAACTACCATATTCTCAAGCCCCCCAAGTCATGCCAAAGTTTTGAGAACTACTATATTTGGGGAATGTTTCTCAAAGATTTTAGCCTTCACACTAAAATATTATTAAGGACCCCAAAGAATTTTTGTTTATAGATTATAATTATCCATATTTGGCATTGTATAAAATAAAACTGAGATTTTAAAAATATTCCATTCATTTTATGCTTTTTTTTTTTTGGTACTGGGGATTGAACTTAGGGGCACTCAACCACTGAGTCACACCCCCAGCCCTATTTTGTATTTTATTTAGAGACAGGGTCTCACTGAGTTGCTCAGTGCCTCGCTTTTGTTGAGATTGGCTTTGAACTCACCATTCTCCTGTGTCAGCCTCCTGAGCCACTAGGATTAAAGGCGTGTGCCACCAAGCTGGGGCTACTTCATTCATTTTAAAACAAGATGTTGAGATGTTGCTTTGGATAAGTATATGGAGAAAACCTACACTCACACAGATATGTAGCTGGAAAAGGGCAGGAATATTTTAGCAGCTATTTAGGATAATAGTATATATTCTTTTCTGATACCTATATAAGTATTAGCTTTTTAAATATTAGTTGCAATTAGTTGTAATGTGGAACCTGAAACTATATTAATGAACTTCTATTTGGCCTTTGCTGCATTTTGAACAGTGTTTTAATGCAAGATTCTGTAACATCATGCCTTGGTTATTTAAAAGGAAAAAAAAAAGAGCTTATTCACTTATACAGATCTGCCAAATGTTGAAACACTTCATTAATCTTCTTATATAATATTAACAAATATGCTTTGAGGGATAACATCATAAAACACTTCATTAATCTTCTTATGTAAAATTAACAAATATGCTTTGAGGGATGACCAGAAAAATCTTTACAATATGTAGTAGCTGTTAAATTAACTACAGTAGAAGCCAAGTTTTCCAAAACTCTAATTTTCATCTGAAATCTCAAGTGTTACCATTAGCAACAAATATTATTATTTGTTTTCCTTAGAGTGACAAAAAGGTTTTTCATTGTCAAGAAAATAAACAATCACCAAATGTGGTGGAGCATACCTGTAATCCCAGCAACTCAGGACGCTAAAGCAGGAGGATCACAAGTTCAAAGCGAGCCTCAGCAACTTAGAAAGGCCCTAAGCAACTTAGTGAGATCCTATCTCTAAATAAAACATAAAAAAGAGCTGGGGATGTGGTTAGGGAGGTAAAGCCCCTCTGGGTTCAGTCCCTGGAACCAAAAATAAATAAATAAAAATAACCACATCTGAGGAATCACACTGTTATCTGTCCCTTCAAGTAGCAATAATGTTCAGTGAGAGAACAGCTAGTTGAGCAACTCAAATATCATACAAGGGCCTTCCCAAGTCAATCACCACACAGCTTATGTGTGCATCACCTAGAGTAGTGAAAACATATGCACTCAAAGGTCAAGATATAATTGGGTTCATAATTTTTACTGCTTCATCATAAGTATTTTGAAATGAAACTAGCTTTTATCTTCTCCCTGCAAATATGTGGTGATAAAAAATACGATGACATATTAAGTGTGAGAAATTTTACCCACTGTTTCCAGTGCATAGATCAACACAGTAAAATTAATAAAATAAAAAAAAAAAAAGGCAAGTAACACCTGTTATAGAAATTTTTAATTTCAAAGAACCCCTGCAGGTCTTGGGGACACCTGGGTCTTTGAAAACTGCTCTTTTAAAGAATCCTAATGGGAAAGATGTAGTTTCCCTACTTTACTAGGTACTTGTTTACAAGCTACCTCCCCTATTAGAACATTGATGGCAAATAGACAACTCAAGTGCCTAGAACTGAGTAAGACTCAGAGATGCAATCTTTGTTGAGGGGATGCCATTCAACCTAGGGTGCATTAAAGACTAAAGCAAAGGGTAAAGCTTTAGGTCAACTTGAGGAAAGCCCTAGTCCTTCTTTCTTAAAACACTCAGGACTTTAGTAATGCTTGATATATATAGTATATTAGTGGTTATTTTTAAAACTACTTATTTGATAGAAACCACATAAGCATTTATAACAAGTGAATGGAGAGACCACGGTCATTTGTGGGATTAACAACCTTTGTTAGCTACTCAGTTTGTTCTGGCCACCTCCTGTCTCTAACCCAATAGTGATTAACTGTGCACCATTACAATAAAAAGGAGAGTCAATAGATACTGCTTAAAAGTGAATAAATAAAAATGGAGAGAACTCTCTTAATGTTAGAATAATAATCAAACAAAAAATTATTAACAGCAGTTCCAGCTGAGCATGGTGGTACACATCTATAAGCCCAGCAACTTGAGATAGAAGGATCAAAATTTGAAGCCAGCCATGGCAACTTAGGGAGACACTGTCTCAAAATAAATAAAAAGTATGGATTGTCGCTCAGTGGTGGTGCACTTAGAAGCCATGGGTTTGCTCTCAAACTAAATCCTGAAAAAAAAAAAACACCAAAACAAAACAAAGCAAAAACCAAGTAGTTCCTCTGGGTAAGGAAAAACTGGGAATGGGACATTGAGAAACCTTTACTTTTTATTTTTCTGTATTGTTTGAACTGTTTTCAAAGACAGACAAATTGCTTTTATGATATAAAAACAATATAAATGATATGTGTCTAAAAAGTAAAAGGAACTAAGAGATCCATTTTATCTGCATGGAAGGAAGAAGGATGTTGGAAAAACACTGCTTCCATTCTGAGCCCTGTCTTGTGAGGGAGGAAAATATTCCCCAAGGACAAGAAAGGGTGAAGGCAGAGTTCCAAAGCAGCTGTACCAAGCAGCCTGGCCAGAGGAGGGAAGACTCACCAGGCCCAGCCTGGAGGTCACCACAGGGGAGTGCTGGTTGACAGAGCCTGTCAGAGGCTGGCCAGAGTTCAGGCTGGCTGCATAGTAGTCACCTGACTTCCTCATCCTACAGGGGGGGTGAAATTCCCTTTACCTCACAGAAGTGGGGCAAGAGAAAATGAGATATGCAATTGGCATACTCACACTGCAAGGCAGGATTATCCTTTGGGAATCAGATTTCTCCCATAAAATGTGGTAAACTCCAAAGCATGCTATATTCTTGAATATATAAAACCATACCTACAACTTGGAAAGACCCCTTCAACCACCATATTTAAAACATGAATGATTTTATGACTCATCATCTAAGTCCAAAAACCAGATATTCTCCAAAATAGGTCTCTTCTCACCGATTCTGAAAGGACTTCCCAGCAATATTGTCTCTATAGGAATCAAACAGGACATGGTATTGGTCCCTGCTCCATTCCAGAACCACCTGGAATAAAAAAGAAAAAAGAAATAATGCTTCCTTTGCATCAAAAACTAAAATTACAAAACCTTCATTTAATCACATTAAGAATTGTTAACAGAAAAGAAACAGCAATCGAAATTCATTTTTCCATTTAGCGCCTAACCCAGTACCAGACACAGTAGTAGATCCAGGTGAGTTCCTGCGCCTGGACTGCCTAAAAGACTTAGAGTCTCACTGTGCTTGAAAAGGGGTAGGGGAATCAAATAGGTTTAAATGGATGGGATATCTGAACTGGGACTTGAGCAAATTCCCCAGGTGGTAAGAAAGGGACAGTGCCAGCCAGCTGAAGAGCATGTTCAAGGAAGAGAAGCACAAAGGAAGGTTGAGGGCAACTGTGGGGCTGGCTCTGTCTAGAGCACAGGTAGTTACCTGGAGAGAAATGGGGCTGGGAGAGGAAGCTGGGCCCTGACTGTGGCGTGCCTGCTGTGCCTTGGGAAGCTGAGGCACCAAAGATATTTAAGGCAGTCACATGATCCATCTGAAGTGTGGGAAAAAATTCTTCTCACAGCATGTTAGAAGACAGGCTGAAGCAGCAGGGACTGAGAAGACTAGAGAATGATGACGGAGACTGATGACCTTTTTACCTATGAGGTTCCAGCTGATGGCCTTGCTGGGTACTTCAGGAGATGTAAAGCTACAGATGGAAGCTCCCTCATGCCTGCACCCCAGATCTATAATCTACCTGCACGTGTGCCCGTTTTCTTCTTCACTCCTTTTACCACAGAAAAAGTGTCGTTCCTCCCAAACATCCTATCTTTGTCTGTTTGCTCTGGGCCTCATTGATGCCCATGTTCTCATGACCCTGCTCCTTTCTTTCCTCTCAATAGAATTCTGTCTGCTGCCAAATAACCATGTTTCAGCACCTCTGGAAAACCTTTCTTTCACGCCACATCCCTTCTAGCTACTCCAAGTTCTCTGTTCCTTTCAAAGCCATCTCTACTCTTCCATCCCCTTCAGCCCACTCCAGTACCACTTCTGCTCTCACCACTCGAGTGGCCTTACCAAAGCCCCCATGTTGTCAAATCTAGTGACATCTGCTGGGTTTCCAGTGTACTGAATTCTTAGTGGCTGCTCAATTCCTTTTTGTTTTTGTTTTTGTTTTTGAAACACTTTCTTGGCTTTCCTTTTGTCACTCTGGGGGCTCCTTTCCCAGGCCAGTTTCTCTCTCTGGTCTTTAAAAAACTGTGTCCTGCCAGGCATGGTGGCGCACACCTGTAATCCCAGCACTTGGGAGGCTGAGACAGGAGGATCGCGAGTTCAAAGCCAGCCTCAGCAATGGCAAGGCACTCAGCAACTCAGTGAGACCCTGTCTCTAATAAAATACAAAAAAGGGCTGGGGATGTGGCCCAGTGGTCAAGTGCCCCTGAATTCAATCCCTGGTACAAAAAAAAAAGTGTCCTTTCATTCTATGTGTCTTCCTGGAATGCTCTCCTTCCTGCTAAGGCTTCTTCCAGCTTCTAGACCTCCCTCCCTACGATATGACTCTGCTACATGGAGTGAGGCTATGAAAGAAAGGAAAGAGGGAAAGACATGCTCCACCTTTGAGGAGCACCTACCACGTGTTTTCCATGGCCAGAGCTTAGTCACCTGCCCACAGTTGGCTACAGAGGGGCCGTGTGCCCTGTTTCACTTTGCTCACCTCTTTCTATGGTCTTCAGACTCTTCAAGACCTGGCCTTTGCCTACCTTTCCAGCCTGCCTTCACTGGGATGCTTCATTAGCACCACAAATTTATAATTCTCTCATCTGATGTATATAAAGACATTTACTGAGTCTAAAGTGCCTCAGTGTGAGTTTGCAAGGAGGAATAAGTTAAGTTTCCTGATTTCAAGGAACTATAGTCAACTGCTTCCCCCAGCTTCATTAATGTATAATTGGAAAAAAAAAAAAACCTATATATTTATGGTGTGTAACATGGTGTTTTAATATGTGGTAAAACAATCCCATCAAGCTAATTAATAAATCTACCACCTCACATACTTACCTTCCCCCCCCCCCTTTTAGGAAAAAAGATCTACTTTCTCAGCAATTTTTTAGTATGTATTACTATTAACTACAATCACCATGCTGTAAAATAGATCTTCAGAACTTATTCTAACTCAAGCTTCACGTCCTCTGGCCATCATCTCCCCATTTCCTTATAGTCGATTTTTAGTGGAGAAGTTTACTGCAGGCTATAGCCACACTGGAGGAATGTGGGCCTCCTAGGAAAACCAAGAAGGACTTCCTAGAAGAAGCAACATTTGCAGAGTCTTAAAGTATAAAGGAGAGTCTTCCACAGTTCACCTGGGGAATGGAGGTATGCTGGAGGTATTTGCTACTGGACTGGATGCAGGAGTGAAGAAGATAATTAATGGTGACTGCTAGGTTTCCAGTATTTTTAGTTCAAGTCAGTAAATGTACAGTGGAGTCATTTAACGACAGGGGAGGAACAGGCATAGTGGGGATGAGAGCTAGTAGGACTTGCGAGCCTCATTTTTGTCACGGTAAACTTGAAGTTATATGTGGATACCACTGGTCTCTCCAACAGGACTGCAAATTCCTAGAGGAGAGGGAGTGAGTGCTACCTTTGGTATCATGTGTAACAGCAAACCCATAGTTATAAATGCTATCTACTTTGCTTAATATGCATACCTATTTTCAATAATACAATTATATCAATTTCTATCAATGTAATGAGTACAAAGTGATTTCCCATCAATATCTCTATGTAGTTTGCAAAAGGACCACCAGCCTATTATTTTTATAAAACAAACCACAAAAAGCCGAGCTTAATGAAAGTATTCTTGGCTGGTGCGTTGCCTGAAAGATAAGTAGAAGGCATCAGAAAGGGGACATTTTTCATAAAGGGACAAGAAATGCTGACCTGCTTGATGTTCCCATATTGTTCTTCCTCCTCAGATAAATTAATCTCACCATCTATATAAAGTGCTTTGGAGTATTAGAAAAACAATTCCATATTCCTCAGCCCAATCCAAATGCTGCCTTCACAGAACTCTGAGTAACCTCTATTGTTGACTTGGTGGTCAGTCACCCACTACCTTGTAACATTTCTTGCCCTGCACTATTTAGATTTTTCATTGCTATTTATCTTTTTTCCCATGTTAGCATCTTCCTAAGACTAGTTAAGTTATAAGCTGTTTGAGGGTACAGAACTACTTACAATTCTAGTTGTCACCCAAATGTACTCAAACAATTCACCATCCACCATCTTCTTAATAAATGTTACCTGGTTTAAGTTGGAGGCATGTAAGAGCAGATTGAATTTAGGAGTTGTTATGGTTTAGATATGGTGTCCTCCAAAAGCTCACATGTGAGACAATGCAAGAAGGTCTGGAGGAAAAATGATTGGGTTATAGCCTTAACCCAACCAGTGGATTAATCCTAGTGGGATTAATTGAGTGGTAACTGGAGGTAAGTGGGATGTGGCTGGAGAAAGGGGTTCATTGGGGGCATGGCTATGGGGTATATATTTGTATCTGGAGAATGAAGTTTCTCTCTCTCTGCTTCCTGATCACTATATGTGAGCTGCTTCCCTCTGCCACACTCTTCCACAGTGATGTTCTGCCTCACCTCAACTCCCCAAAGAATGGAGCCAGCCTTCTATGGACTAAGACCTCTGAAACTGTGAGCCTTCAAATAAACTTTTCCTCCTCTAAAATTGTTCTGGTTGGGTCTTTAAGTCACAGAAGAGAAAAATCTGACTAAAACAGGAATATAGACACCTCCAGATCTCCTACTTAGTAGCTGGATGGCCTTGGGCAGGCCTCAAGTGTTCAGGTCTCAATTTTCTTAACTACAAACTGGGCACAGTGTTTGTTTCATTAGATTGCTGTGGTGCTATAGAACAGATTCTCACAAAAATGGAAGAATAAAGGGCATGAGGAATATGTAGGGCACACTAGAAGTCTTGGGTAAACAAAACATTTTCCAGAACCATCATTATAAAGGCAAGACATTTAAAACATTATACTGACAGGAATGCAAACACAAAACTTGCATGGAGAGCCAGGTATGATGGCACACATCTATAATCCCAGGCTGAAGCAGGATGACCACAAGTTTGAAAACAACAGGGACAACTTGGCCAGACTCTGTCTTGAAATAAAAAACTAAAGAGGGCTAAGGATGTAGCTGTGTGGTTGAGCACTTGCCTAGCATGCACTGGGTTCTATCCCCAAGACCGAAGACCACACAAACTATATGCAAAAAGAAAAGAAAAAAAGAAATTGTGTAATCCAAGTGGCTCTGGAGGCTGAGGAGTTCAAGTTCAAAGCCAGCCTCAGCAACTTAGCAAGGCCTAAGCTATTTAGTGGTACCCTGTCTCAAAAAACAAAACAAAATAAAAACAAACCATAAGTGCTGGGGATGTGGCTCAGGGGTAAAGCACCCTCTAGATTCAATCCTCTGGTACAAAACAAAAAAAAAAAAAAAAGAAGGAAATTGATGAGACTTTTTTAATTTTTATGTTATTTATTTATTTATTTATTTATTTATTTATTTATTTATTTATTTTGTGGTACCAGGGATTGAACTCAGGGGCACTTGACCACTGGGTCACATCCCCTGCACTTTTTTTTTTGTATTTTATTTAGAGACAGGGTCTCACTAAGTTGCTAAGTGCCTGGCCATTGCTGAGGCTGGCTTTGAACTCGCTATTCTCCTGCCTCAGCCTCCCAAAGTGCTGGGATTACAGGTGTGTGCCACCACACCCGGCTACTTTTTTATTTTTTTACAGACACAATGTTGGCCCTCAAAGTCTCTCCTACTTAGAGCTCTTCCTCCAGATACCTCCTCTCTAAACTATTTTCTTCAGAATATTTATTTTTTTCTGTTGCTAAGGCTGATTGTTGATAAAAATGTAGACTCAATAAACTACTTATGAAAATACACTCAGAAGTACCACATAAGTAAGGTAATAGTAATAAAGAATTGCAAATATCATCTAAAGCTAGTTTGTTCTACAAGTTAAAAATGTTTCTTTCAAGGTTCCGCTGGAATCATCGTGGCATTCAGCATTGGTTGTTGGTCAGCTTTACTGAATGGCAGCCAAAGTCAGTCTTAATTTGCTGACAGTTGGGCTGGGGTGTGGCTCAGCAGTAGAGCGCTCACCTAGCACATGCGAGGCCCTGGGTTTGATCCTCAGCACCACGTAAAAATAAAAATAAAGGCATTGTGTCCAACTACAATTAAAAAATAAATATTAAAAAAATTTGCTGACAACAGAAAAAGGGCACATGCACCCATCTACCAAATCTATCAAGCCAGGTGCTCCATGCCACTGAACTCCTATACCAAGTGCCCACTGTGAGGCAGGTACTACGACAGCTCACTTTTCAGTGATGCTCTCAAGTGTGTAGCTACGGAGTGGCAAGGCTGACTGTGTCGCCCTGACTCTCACACCCATGCTGCTCCTCCGACACTTATTCACAGAGCTAGCTTTGTCAAATGCACATGTATGAATGCAGCTATTCAACCAAATCCATAACTGATGTGTTTATCTAACACACCAGTTGCTCAATGACCCAAAACTGTTGCCCTAGTGTGTTTATAAATGTCACATGAATTTATATTTTTCCTCAGCACACACAATTGCTAAAACTCCCAGATAAAAACTTTTTAAAATTGTAAAACTAAGACATGCTTTTTTGGGAAGATTTTTGTGATCCCAGAGCAGAATGAAATGCATGTCAAGGTAGATTAACGGTGAATGATACACGAGCCCTGCAATTCTTGGTATCCAAGGATTTCTGGTTTAAAAACAAAAGGAGGGGGGAAATTATTAGGAGGAGAGATTGAGCTGATGGTGTAGCTCAGTGGTAGAGAGCATGCTTAACATGTGTGAGGACTTGGGTTTGATCCCCCAATACCAGAAAAAAAAACAAAATAAAGGCTGGCATATAGTGCAAAGATCACAAGATTTACATCAGAAGATATTAATTTAAACCCTGTACTTATCAGTAACATAAACCTGGAGAACTTCTCTAGTCTCACTTTCTCTTTTTGTAAAATATTAATATCCAGGGCTGGGGTTGTGGCTCAGCGGCAGAGCGCTCGCCTCACACGTGCGCGGCCCGGGTTTGATCCTCAGCACCACATAAACATAAATGCATTGCATTGTGTACAACTAAAGTAAATAAATTAATATTTTAAAAAATATTAATATCCAGATTGTTGTCATAAGTAAAATACTTGTTATAGTTGAACTGTTCACATCTCTTAAAAGAAGCATTTACAATGCTACAGTATAATTTAAAATATTATTATTTAAATATTTGTCTAAGCTTTTATATGATGTAAACGTATAAATATTTTATGTGGTACCTAATGGGTCCAATTATTACTCATCAATTAAAAAACAAAATATCTCTCTGCTCCTGAGAGCAACTCAAAGCTAAGAACTTGATTTCTTACTTTTATCCAAGAACCTTACACAGTGCCTGGCACAAAATCAACAACCATTCTCAGAATAAAAAAAAAGCCTACTGGTTTGATAAGATAAACATTTTGGAAAAGCTCACCACTCCAAAGTTTCTCTCTAGAACTTCCTGCTTTCAGATCCATTTCGAAATAGTTATGATAAAGGATGAAATCACAGAGGTAACAGCAGGCAAAGACCTACACAAGCATATAAAATTGTCTCCTGGTAAAAGCACATTTTCTCAAATTTTAAATATAGCAGAAATGTGGCATGCTGCTCTATGAAACTCAAGAAGTCAGATCTCTCCAACTATAAGCAGCAAAAATGCTAAGTAACCCTGGTGGTATTTCCTACATTGATGATCCTAAGTTTAGTGTTCCTAGATTATAACATAGTCTTCCCAGTTTCTGAAAACAAATTTTGTTTTATATTATGAGACACTAAAAGAGAAACCAAGGTATCTTAAAGATCTGGAATAGGGGTGTGGCTCAGGGGTTGAACACTTGCTTAGCTTCTCAGGCCTTGGGTTCAATCCCCAGCACTGCGAAAGAAAAAAGAAAAAAAAATATATATATATATATATATATATATACACATATTTTTTAAGCATTAAGCATTATCTTTTCTACTAACTCTCTTCCACCTTTGACATTAGTCAACAAGTCAAATCTGCTACCACAATAATTTTCTAATCATATTTGATTAAAGATGTGGGTTTTTTTCCAAGGGAAAGTAGCTAAGTGCAATAGAACACAAGTTAAAAATTTAAAAAAATTAAAAAAGACCCACTTCACATTAGGAGTTGAATGGTTATTAAAACTGAGGTGATGCTGAGTTCAGTGGTGCACACCTGTAATCCCAGTAACTCTTGGGAGGCTGAAGCAGGAGGATCCCAAGTTCAAGGTCAGCCTGGGCAACTTAGCAAGACCCTGTCTCAAAATAAAAAATAAAAAGGGATGCGGATGTGGTTCAGAAGTAAAGTTCCCCTGATTCAATCCCCAGTACCAAGAAAAAACAAAAAACAAAAACACAACTAACACAACAACTGCAAAAAACACTACCACTGGAGGGATTTCCCCTCTTCACATAAAACTAAAGGAAATGATCCAAATCCCAGATGCATGACAACTACTTATTCAAACACTGATTAAACTCAAAAGCACTCTTCTAGACCCTAGGCCATGTTTATTTTTTGAGCACTTGGGAGGCTGAGGCAGGAGGATCGCGAGTTCAAAGCCAGCCTCAGCCGTGGCGAGGCACTTAGCAACTCAGTGAGACCCTGTCTCTACTAAAATACAAAAAAGGGCTGGGGATGTGGCCCAGTGGTCGAGTGCCCCTGAGTTCAATCCCCAGTACCCCCCCCCCCCCCAAAAAAAAAGACAACACATATTTGTTAAAAAGTTTTTGTAAAGAGCATAAAATGGAAATCAGGACTCAGGACCTCAGACAGTTAATGCCCCTATTGCAAATAATCATTTATTTGTGTAAAATAATGAAGGGACACTTATTGTTTAGTTTTCAAATGAGCACAGAATAAATACGGTCAAAAGAAAAGATATAACAAATCAGGACAGACTTTTCCTAAGCAAGATTTTTAAGGAAATAAAGAAATAAAGAAAAAGGAAGAATTTGTCATTTGGGGAGGAGAAAGGAAACAAACTAAAGAAGGAAATCATACTAAAGGCAGAATAAGGAATATTGAACCTTTGATTCTATTCTATTGTATAAATGTAATCACCTAAGGAAAAAAATTAATGAACCTACAGCAACCACATTTGGCTAAAAGGAAAAAGGGAAAAAAAGAAAAGAAGGGTTTACTAAAGGTACTTACAAAATGTATCCAAACCAACTTTCTGTATATATCTAGGTTTGCTTTTTGTACTGCTGAGTTTTTACAATCACAAAATTCTATAAGAGAAACTTTATAAATCCAGAGGCCTACTCTGCAACCAATATTTGCATTCTTGCTATAATATCCTGGCAAACAGTTATCAGTTTAGATCTGCACTGTTCAAAATGGCATCCACAAGCCACTTGTGGTTATTCAAATTAAATTAGATCAAATAGGAAACTCAGGACCTTAGAGGCACACTGGTCACATTTCAAGTGCCCAATAGCCACAGGTAGTAAATGGCTACCATGGTGAACAGTGCAGAACTATGGAACATTCCAATTCATTGCCCAAAGTTCTACTGGACACTGCTGCAGCTGTTCAAAGCTCTAAATGCCACATGATAAGCACACAGGGTGGCGAGTCAGAACTCCTGGACCTAAGGCCCAGTTTTACGATTTTACACAATCTGTTTAACTCTCTCTAAGTATAAATTATTAAGATTTAAATAATACTGCCTTGTCTTATAAGTAGCTGCTATGAAAAACCAAGCAAGTTGACATATATCGAATATTCTGATAAAGTACTACAGGAAACACAAGGTAAAAAATTATGAAATAACATTGAACTTATTAATTCCTGCAAAAGGGCTCACGTATTATTAAAAAGACAAATGTGAAACACAATTGCAATGTCTCATGTGAAAGACAATATAACTAATTAAAAACAGGAATGATTTAGCCTGGCAAATATTTTCTATTATAATTGGTAAACTAGAAACCAAAACTAGTTAAATTAAGCATCTTAATTTTATTTTGGCAAAATTTAATTACCATAAAAAAGTTTAATGAGCTGGGCATGGTGGCACGCAACTGTAACCCCACAGACTTGGGAGGTTCAGACAGGAGGATCATAAGTCAGGGCCAGCCTCAGCATCTTAGAAAGCCCCTATTTCAAAATTTTAAAAATTAATAAATAGGATGTTGCTCAGCAACAAAGCCCCCCCACCCCCGTTCAACCCCCAGTAACTAAAAAAAAAAAAAGTTAATGAAATAAAATTTTATACAATATCTGTTTGCAATATTTATTATATTTATCTTCACTAACAAAAGAATTTCATTGCATACTGTTACCTAGATAAAACATTTTTAAAATATACCATGAAGAGACCTCTTTTTATGAATATGAAATCTAGAAAGTCACAAATTAGGTGAAAAGAATGTTGTAATTTTTAACATAATATCTGTAAGGTCATTATTAACAATATGTACCAAAGGACCTAAGAAATGTTCATGTTCTTTTGCTCTGCTTAATTCTATTAGCAGAAACACATGATAAGAAAATCATCATAGATTCACTCAAAAACTCTATAAGTAGGATAAAGTTACCATCATTATTTATAAAAATAAAAATGATATAAAAATTAAATTAGGAAACTCAGTAAATAAATTATGGCACCTTCACATAAGTATTATGAAACTTAAAAATTATGCTTTCAAATAATAGTTAAATACTTAAGGGCTTAAATCAGTCAACTCATAAACATGATGTGGCACTATTTTTGAGTCTGAGGACAGAGTAATGATTATAACAGGTTCTTCCTTTGTGAAGAATTACAGACTAATCAAAGGATAAAGTGATAAAATATTACTTAAAAAAATTGTTATTTTTTCAACCAAAATGATCAGTCTGGAGCATAGATGGTTGTGTAATGGCACGACAGCTCCACTCTTTCTTTCCCCATGGAAACACAGAAAAGCAGCAGAATCTGCCATGACAACAAAAAACATTGTACAATTCTACTATATAAAGGGTCCAGAGCAGACAAATCCAGAGACAGAAAGTGTGCTTGCGGGTACAGGAGCTCCAGGGAGAGATGGGAAGAAGTTATTTCTTAATGGTTACAGTTTCTGTTTCAGGTAATGAAAAAGTTTTGGAAACAGGTGGTAATCCTTGTACAACATTGTAAGTGTAATTAATGCCACTGAGTTATACACTTAAAACTGGTTACAAAGTCAAATTTTATGATACATGTGTTTTACCACAATAATTTAAAGAAACATAAATAGATCATTATAATATCTTCTCCTCAAAAGAATGAAGGAACACTATCAACACCTCTGTACCCACAGGGTTGAAATGGGTCAATGAAATGGACCAGTTCCTTGACAGTTACAATCCACCAAAACTCACATAAGGAGAAATAGATAATTCGAACAGGCCTATATTTATTAAAGAATTTGAGTCAATAATTAATAACCATCTAAAGGGTAGGGGGGGACACCATGTCCAGATGGTTTCAATGGTGAATTCTACCAAACACTTAAAGGGGAAAAAATGATACCAATTCTCTACAATCTCTTGCAGAAAACAAAAGCAGAGGGAAGACTTCCTAGCCCATGCTACGAGGCCAGCTGGCATCACCCTATTACCAAAACAACACCAGGACATTACTAAAGAGCAAAATCATACACCAATCTCTCATGACCACAGATGTGGAAATCCTCAATAAAATATTATCAAATAATATAATATACCAGCAGTATATATAAAGACTTATATACCATGAACAAGTGGGATTTATGCAAGTCTGGTACAACATCCAAAAATCAATTAACATAATCTTCCACATCCATAGATTGAAGATGAAAAACTGTATGATCATACCAATAAATATAGAAAAAAAAGCATTTGACAATCCAACATACATTTATGATTAAAACAAACCCTCAGTAAACTGGAATACAAAAAAATTTCTTCGACTAAAAAAGGATATCCATTGGGAGGCTGAGGCATGAGGATCGCGAGTTCAAAGCCAGCCTCAGCAATGGCGAAGCACTTAGAAACTCAGTGAGACCCTGTCTCTAAATAAAATACAAAAAAGGGCTGGGGATGTGGCCCAGTGGTCGAGTGCCCCTGAGTTCAATCCCTGGTACCACAAAAAAAAAAAAAAAAAAAGGATATCCACAAAAAAATTATAACTAATAGCATAATGATGAGAAATGACATGATCTTTCCCTAAGATTTGAAACCAGACAAGCATGGAATTTAATCACTCCTATTCAACATCATACAGGGAAGCCCAGGTAATTCAGTAAGACAAGACAAGGCAATAAAAGGTAAACAGAACTGGGAAAAAAAATAAAACTGTCTGTTTAGAGATGACATGATTGTCTATTAAGAAAATCCCAATGAATAAATAAGTTTCCTGAGGCTATAAGCAATTATAGTAAGGTTTCAAGATACAAAATTAAAATATAAAAGTCAACTAGTCAACTGTTTTCCTATATACCAGCATGAATAGCTGAAATTTGAAATTTAAAAAATACAATATCATTTAGGTTAGCACCTCTCCTGAGGTAAATGAAAAGATAAGCCACAGACTAAGAAAATATTTGTAAAATGCATATCTGAAAAAGAATTGGTGTCCAAAATATATAAAGAACTCTGAAAATTCAACAATAAGAAAACAATCCAATTAGAAAATGAGAAAAAAAATCTGAAGACACCTCACCAAAGAAGATGTACAGATGGCAAATAAGCATATGAAATGATGTTCGACATCATACATCATTAGGGAAGTTAAACCGATATACTACTCACACCCAATAGAAAAGCCAAAATCCATAACACTGGCTTCTGGTGAAAATGTGAAACAACAGGAATTCCCATTCATTGCTGGTGTGAATGCAAATGTTGTATAATTACTTCAGAATTGTTTGGCAGTATCTTACAAGGCTAAACCTTGGCTTACCACATAATCCAGAGATATTCAGCAGTTATTTACCCAATCCTAAAAGATTATGTCCAAAAATATTTACAGCAGCTTTATTCATAATTGCCAAAAATTAGAAGCAACTGAGATGTCCACCAATAGGTGAATGACTAAGCAAACTGGTACATCCACACAATTGATCATTATCCAGGGACGAAAAGAACTGAATTATCAAGTGATGAAAAAACATGGAAGAAACCAAAAGAAGTATTGCTAGGTGAAAGAAGTCGATCTGGAAAGACTATACACTGTATGATTCCAATTAAATGACATTCTAGAAAAGGCACAAGTGTAGACACAGTAACAAGATCAGTGGTTTCCGGGGAAGGGGGAGAGGAGGAAGTGATGCATAGGTAGAACATAGGGCAGGGCCACAGCAGGGCAGAGAAACTATTCTGCATGACAGTGTAATGGCACATACATGACTTATCTATGTTTTTGTCAAAACCCGAAGAACCATACAACCCGAAGAATGAATCTTAATATAATTTTTGTACATTAGCTAATAAAAAGTGCATCAATATTGGTTTAGCAATTTTAATAGGCATAGCACTGCTGGACGATGTTAAAAATAAAGAAGTCTGTGCTGGGGGAGAGTGTGTATATGGGAATTCTCTGTACTTTAAAATTGCTCTAAAATATAAAGTCTACTAAAATTTCATGCACATACACACACAAACTAAACTCACGTATTTTCTTTTAAATTCAAATTTAGAAACTGCTGACCACATGTGACCTTTCCATATTTAGACAGTATGAAAAGATATTTCCACACTCAGCTTACTTGTAGGAGCTCCCAGGCTTCAAGAAGCTGAAGATACAGAGGTGAATAAACAAGAAAGAAAAGTCTCCACTCCCCCAGAGCTTACATTTTAGCAGAGAAATTAAGACATGAAGTAAGAAATCATACATATCCACAGACAATTTCAGATCCATTCTGGAAGGTGTTACTGAGCTAAGAACTACATAACAGCAAAGAGCTTGTTAAGGGATGACCTGGGACAAAGCTCTCTATGGGCTAATGCAACAACCAGTGCAAAGCTCCCAAGTCAGAACAAGCATAGGGTGTTTAAGGATCAAAAGCAAGGTGACTGCACCAGCTGTGTGCCTGGGCCTTGGCAAGTATCCTCCTGATCTTCTGTGAGAAGGTCAGCCCAGGCTGGCCCATGGTCCCAGGAGGAAGAGGAACATGGTACAGAGCCAACCAACCCACCCTGATCATGCTGATGGGTTGACTGCCTCTGACCTGCATATCCCAGGGAACAAATAATTGCCATTTTTAAGTCAGAAGCTGACAGTTTTTTTCTGAGGGCAAAACAGTAAACATCTTAGACTTTAGAGGCCAACGTGGTTTCTGCCCCAACTATTCAATTCTACCCTTGTGCAAAATGTGAAGTAGCTACAGACAACATATAAACAGACATGGCTGAGTTCCAACAAAACTTAATTTATGTACGAATATACTCTGTATACAAACAATTGTATGTAAAAAGATGCTAAATACATGCACTATGAGTTGTACATATTAAAAAATATAAAAATTAAAAAAAATAAAAAAATAAAACTTAATTTATGTGCACTGATATTTGACTTTAATAAAATTCTTATATTCCTATGAAATACTATCAAAAAACATTCTTAGATTAATTACAGGCCACACAAAAATAGCTATAGTTTTTTGCTCCTGCTTTAAGTCAACAAATTTTAGGTAACTTTGTTATGGAACATTTTTGTGGAAAGTTACATGATGCACAGAGGTTACATGATACAGGTTGCTCAGAAGGGGCAGGTGGCACACTTAGGTCCTTATATGCAGACCTATGGAAAGGTCTGGATTTTCCACTATGTGCAACAGGCATGAAGTAATCTGACTCAGTTTTTAAAATGTGCTCTGGTTGTAGTATGGAGAACAGTTTAGAATAGAGCAAGAGTGGTGAGTGGTGACAGTGGCTACCAGTTCTCTTCCACTGCAATTCACCTTCCATATTACTTCTGGAACAACTGTTCAAAGCACAGACTTGATTTCATCAATCCCTTGCTTTAAATCCTTTGATGGTCCCATTTCCTTCAGGATGAAACCAAATTCCTTAGCCACATTCAATAAGCAAGTCCTAAGTTGGCCCCACCTGCCTCTCCAGTTTCAGTTCTTTATCATCCCCCAAATGCTCCAGCTCTTCAGGTGATAATGTCTCATATATACCCTTATATCCATGGTATCTTTCACTTTAAAAGGAAAAAAAACCAAAAGGATCCTCTTTCCTCCATAGCCATCTCCTTTCAGAACAAGTGCAGATGTCACTCCATCTGAAAAAGATTGCCTGGCACCCAAGTCTCTCTCTTCCACTTCATTTATCACAATTTTTTTTTCAAAATTAGCATCATTAAATGATCTCAGCTATTACTATAGTTGCTATATGTGTGTCACTTCATTCTTAAAATATCAAATGCTCTTCCAATTCCCCTTGTTCAGAACAGAAGGACCTTCCAGAGAGCATGCCAATAAAACGAGACTTGTGACACCAGCTTCAATGATGGTGCCATCTAGAGAGGGAGAGGGTCATGTCATACTCAATGTAGTTTCTGGAGGTTTTGAAAAAAAGAGACTTTGGGACCCAAGCCTGCCTGGGATTTTGATGCTGTTGGTGTGCTTTGTAGTCCATAATGGTGTTGGGCGGCAGGCTAAGCACCTGCTGAGGCACATCACGGATTCAGGCTGTGGCTGCTTGGTCACTGGCAGTGTTATTCCATATTGAAACAATACAGTCCTAGAACTGGACAGAGACCACAGCCCCACAGATCTTCTCCCCAACCAAGAACTGTTCCTCCAACACGGCCGGAAGGAGATTCTCCAAGCTACAGGAGGCCAAGCCCCCTTGCGAAACATACTCCGCTTATCAACATTTTTATTTGTATCAACCTCCCACGTGGGTTTCTTTCCTTCCTTGAAGAGCTGGAAGTCACCGTGCCTGACAGGTCCCCAGGACAAACCATGTGACTGTAAAGCCTCCACAACTGCTCCACAGAAGCATAGATGCTGATTGTTTGATATTCTGCTCATGGCTTCTTGAGCTGGTAGGATAGCTTGGAGTCTTCCTGCAGCAACCAGAAAATGTACTGCAGAGGATGCTCTACTGGTCCAGGGTCAGCCACCCATATCTTGCTGCTGCTCTCTTGTCTCATTCCATTTTTCTTTCTCACCATTTTTCTGTGTGCTGTTTTCTACATTCTGATCATGGTCTCTACTGACATCATTTTTCAAGGTACTGAATTTATTCATCCTCTCATCCCTGCTGCTGTCCCACAATGCATTTTGTCAAACTGTTGGCTTTCCCGTCTCCCTGCCTGGACTGAGATTTTCAAAACCAGAAAGAAACTGTAGTTTGTTTCTAGTACGAAACAGAGACCCTGGCCCAGAGTAAACACCTCCATAAATCTTTGTTGCACAGATTCTGAAACCTTGGTAAAGATTTATGACTTTGGAATTAATGGAAGAAAGAAATGAAGTTAAAGAAAAGAGGTAATGAAGGGGGGGGGAGATTGATCAAAAGGAAAGGATGAACTAGAATCCTAAAATAAGAAACAATTTTAGGAAGTAATTTTAAAGTGAGCCATGTGACTTTTAGTCTGATCACAGGATACATTTCACCCTGCATGAGTGTGACTTGATTATGCATCACAGCTGTGACAATCAAATATGTAACATTTCTGAAAGATCAATTTTTTCCTGTTTAATTTAGTGCACATATGAATCATACACAAGCTGACTAATCACCTACTAAAGATACTGCATCTGGATCACAAGATGGGAACAAATTATTCCAAGCTCGGATAAATATAAAAAGATATATTGTAAATATCATCCATTAGTTATATTGGTTTGTTACATTTTAGAAGAAATGAGAGAGAAAGTCTACAGTGTAATTATAAAATACAAGCTATATTAAATTCATCAAGCACTTGCCTCCTCTGCTGTCACATCAAAGATAATAAAGCACACTAAAGTAAGCATTGTGAGTTTTTCTGCTCTCTAGGGAAAAAATCTCCAGGTGGGCATCAGCCCAGAGGGTGGGTCCCTGACTTCTGTCTTCATGAGCATCATGACCAGGAGAACACTCCTGAGAGGGGACATATGACACCTAATTAGCATTTACTCAAATCTTCCACAGACACTTTGCAAGGTGTCTTGTACACATTAATCACTTCATTTAATCTGCCTTTCCTCACTAGGCTGCATCACAATTAGTCCTAAGTATTCATTCAACAAATATCCACTGAGCACCTACAGTTAGGGTCTAGGAGAACAAATGATTGTCTATTTTGCTTACTTTTGTATCTCAAGATGTTAATGAAGTATCTGGCAAACATACACAAGATGTCTGGGCCTACTAAACCTTCCAAATCTCTCCTCTTTCTATGCCCTTCCACCAGCCTAGTACAAGGCTCCTGTAGACTACCCTGCAGCCATTTTTGGCTCCCTAATTCATGACTTCCTAACTTAAGCACCATCAATATTTGGGGCCTGATCATTGTTGTGGGGGTTGTCCTATGCATCACAGAAGAGTTGGTGGTATTCTGGGGTTCCACCTACTGGACACCAGTACAAAATAACCTTTATTGGTATCCATTCTTCTCAGGACAACACTAAAGTCCTAAAAATCTCAATCTACTAGGTGCTGGGAAAAGGGCACCACCAAATGCACTCATCACCCTTAGATCCACCTTGTCTTGCTTTCCACATGTAGACACCATGGGCTTCATTTACCAAATGTACCCCAACTTCAAGGCCTTCACATTATTTCTTTGGTGGAAAGAGAGCAGGGTTTCTCAGCACAATTGACAATTTAGGCTGTTTAATTCTTTGCGTTGCGGGACTGTACATTAGCAGAATCCCTGGCTTCTGCCCACTAAATGCCACTAGCACTAATATCATCATCCCGTGCCCAACTGTGACAATCAAAAACGTCTCTAGACATTGTGAAATATCCTCTGGGGTGAGGGCAGAATCGCTGCCAGCTGAGAACCACTGCTTAGAGCAGACCTGCCCTCCTGTCCTCTGCCTCAGTAATTCTTACCCTCTAGAGTCAAGCTCACAGAACACTAAGAAAGCCTCTCCTGACCCCAGCCACCAGAAAAGACTGTTCTCACTTCCAGTCCCTCCCCCAATACCTTCTACTTCTCTCCATCATTTCTCAAAACTGTAATGAGGGAGCATTTACTGTCTGGCTGCACAACCAGAATATAATTTCCTTGTTAGCAGGAACCATGTCTGCTTCCTTCACTGCTGTACCCCCAGGGGTCTGGTTCAGAGCTTGACAAACATGTACTCATTGAATGAGTAAGCCAGACACTCTGCTGGGCACAGGGACTTGAAGAGAAGAGAGATTCCATCTTGGTTCAGGATGCTCAGTACAAAAATGGCAAGTTTCATCTTGTAGGCAAGCTCAATTAACTGGTACTAGCCTTGAGAAGCTAGGCATAGAAAACTAAAAGCTTTCTCTGAGGCACTGAAACACAAAATGCCACATTCCAAAGGGAAGTACTAGACCAAGATGCCAAGTTCTCTAAGGAGGGTAAAAAGCATCCTAATCATGGCTCAAAGGTCCAAGGGCTGAAAATTAGAGGCTTTTCAGAATCAGATGGCATTCTCTGACTCCTACCCCATGAGGTGGAAAAGCTCTCCTCCTCCCCACCCAAGCCCAGCTAAGAGTTCAATAGGATCACCAAGAGAGCTCACTATAGGTCAATGGAGATGGGACCATGCTGTATCACACCTAAGAACTATAAAGGGCTACCTGGCTACCTGCTCTGAGGTGAGTAGTGGTTACTTGAATTGAATCAGCCCCAGGGAGGGTGGTGGGCATGGTCACTTAGGATGTCCTTTGAACTCCCTCAGGAGGAGCAAGCTTGGTCACCTGCAAATCCCAAAGCGCTCTATATCTGTTTAGGAAGGACTTTACAACCTCACTTCCTTGCCTTCTGCACACTCACAGGAAGGGTCACAAATGGGTTACTGAGAAAGACCAGCACCAGCAGAGGTCTCTTTCTGTACCCATATGCCCATGCTCCCTCAACTGCAGGCTTCCTGCCTGCACCAGGCAGCTGGGGAGGCAAGAAGCTCCAACATAAGCTCTAAGTTCCACCATGCCTTGAGAGTAACCACTGTAACTGCTGGAGGGATATTATGTTTTGTGATTTAAAGTGACCATGGGAGTTTGTATAATCTAGACATGTAACAGATGTCTTAGGCCCAACTGAGGGCCTATCATTCAACAGGACAATCACAGCCAATCGCCTACTAAGTGTGTCACTTACTAATTCTTCTTCCACAAGGGAATCTTGCCCCACACAACACAATTGTTCAGGGGTTCATTCAGGAAGGCTCTATGACCTAATGGGGCCAATACCAGGAAAGGATTGCTGAGCATTTGGGCAAGTTCTTTAACCATCTTCTGAAGAGCTCTTAGAAGTTGAAAGAACCCCAGACTGTTACAGAAATTATTCTGAAACTATGTCTGGGTTCAAGGAGGAAAAAGGACTATGATAAATGTGTACCATTTGTCACAAGAAGGTAGAGTGGTAGAGTGGTAGAGTGGTAGGTACGTATGGAGGCAGCTTTACAGATCCCAGCATTTAAAACTGAGAGTGAGCAATTAATGAAGGCAGAATGGGGAGGGTAGCCTTACAGAAGAAAGATAGAGTGGGAATTTCCAGACCCACAGAGTGCCAGATGCTGCAAAAAGTCAAGTTTTTCTCTCATGACATGCTAAAATTCATTAATAAAATGAACAATATTTGGACCTCAAGAAGAAGGCAGGTCAAATGCTACTATCGAATCACCATATTAAATTACATATTGATTTAATACTGAAAGATTTACAAGGGCACAATGAGCTGTGTTTAGCAAAGCTCCATATTAACAAACCCATTAGAGAATACAAGCTTCATGGATCAATTAATTACTAAGATATTAAAAATAGAAACAACCTACTTTTACATCTTCTGCAACAAGGTAAAGGGCTAACAACTATCACAGACATAATGTCAATGTTAAGGCCAGGAAAAAGAAATGGCTTTCAACTCACGCCTGTGTCTAGGACATCTGTTGCCCTGACCCGTCCTTTAGTAACTGCCTTGTGATTATCCTGTGGGAAGCCCTCCCCAGCTCATGTGGTTCAGTTCTGACAGTCTGCCTAGCCCAGTCCCCTAGCTCTGGCGATGATCCAGGTGGTAACAAGGGTATAAGAAGGGCACTTGTTCCCTGGGCTAGGCCGGCAGCTCTGGGTCTAACTGGAATTAATGAGAGAGAGAACTGTCCTGCTGCTGCAGTTACTGAACTGGCAGAATAGAAGCTGGTGTTGCCAGCAACAATCTTTGCTCCCATGTGGGAAAATCCTGCCTGAGAAGTAAACCAAAGTGGAACTAGAAAAAAAGGACAAAAAGAGATTTCTGACAACACCATTTGAGCATCCCCAATCCAATTCTGCCAGAGACTCTCACTATATCCTTGATCATACCAGCTAATAAGACACCTTTTTTAGTAAGCCAGGTCTGAACTGGGTCTGCCACCTGCAACCTAGTGCTGTTAACTTACACCAAGAGCAATTTTAAACCACTAGGAATTCAAAATGTAAGAGGGGTCATAAACTTTTGTAATATTACCAAGCTTATACTCAAATTATTTCTAAATATTCTCACTGCCTAAAATAGTCTTGCCTCCCTAAAGTTTGTGCCATCTTGTAAAGGTCTCTAAGCCTCCTCTAAGATGTTTCAACCCATAGTTTTCTTTTTCTGCTGCCTTTCTAAGCACTTGCTGTGTACCTACTCAGGCACTCAATTACTTCCTCCTTTGTACCATTTCTCAGTCCTCATGTATTTTGTCACCTCTCAACTAGAGGCTCAAGATATAGAGGCCCAAGGCCGCTGCATCTCTGACAGTGCCTTGCACTGCACTATGGACATTCTAACAGCAGGCCTCCAGTTTTCAAAAAAAGTTATCAAAACATGAATGATTTCAGAGCATGAAAATGGGCAAGTTATAATCAGATCAATCATGTTTGAAAAATGAAAGGTGACTACAGACACTCTGTATCACAGTAGAAAACTTATCTTTACTGGAAATGAGCTTGAAAGGATGTTGGTTAAGAATGTCCAAAATTCATTCATTCATCTGTCCATCCATCCATCCAGTATTTATTTAAACGAACACTTTCTAGTTGCTAAGAATGCAGCAGAGAATAAGACAAGGTCCCTTGCTTTGGGTAGGTAGCTGGGCTGTATATCTCTCCCATGTCCCCCAAATGAAAGAGATCCTTAAAAAAAAAAAAAAAAAAAGGCTGTGTGAGCCTTGGCATTTTCTCAGTAACACTAACGCCACAATATTATATATAGTTTATGCTTTTAATGTGAAGTACCCAATAAATATACATTTGCAGAAAATTAAACCAAAAATCGGGGAGGGGCTTAGGAATCTACTCTAATAGTTTAAAAACAATTTTTTTAACAATGAAACTTTTTCCACCAAAAAGAAATCATAAAACAGGTCAGAAGAAAAGACCCCAACCAACAAGGCAGCTGGGAGTTACTCAATTTGGGAACCATTGAGAATCCGTTTGTGCAGGAGCTAAGATCAGGCCAGACTGTTCCTTCTCGGACCAGATCTCTTTCCACTTCACCTATTTGCTGTGTTGGACCAAGAATGCACTCAAAATGTATGTTTAATGAATTAACTAAGCAAATACAAACGTGATAACTAATTTCTTTCTTGAAATTGGACCAGTGTGAGAAATGAGTCACTGAGGCGGAAGTAACCTGAGCTATACCCAGTTTTTTAATTCTTTTTTCCCTTGAATGATAGTATCTCATTAATCCAAAATGAGGATAGAAAAGAGGCAAGCAAAAGGGCACAGAGAAGCCAGGGGGAAAGTACTATCCGGTAGGGGTAGACTCTATCTGAACCTATCTGACCTCCTTAGGAAAGTTAGCTTTTGGATATTTGTTTCTACACTTAGTTCACATAAAGGAGTGACATATTTTATATATACACACAAAAGGCACAGAGATACACACATACACAGGTATCTATAATCCTTTATTTACAATTCTGAAATCCCAAAAGCCCTAAACACCAAAGATAGCTACCTTATAGCAAAACTTGACCTAACGTAAACCGGTCTGTGGCAAAGTTGACCTAAACTGACATAAGGCTATTTATAGTTTGTATTTTCCTCACTGAGAATATTCATATATTTCACTGTAAAAACAACCACCACCACCACCACCACCCTGGTGTTTAATTATAATGTTATAATTCTAGAAGTTTCTGACAAGAAACTGGGTACTTGCCTATAAATAGTTCAACTAAATGATAATGACCCCCAAATAAAGTATTTACCTCAAAAATACATCTTTAAGTATATACAATAGCAACTAGGATAGAATGAATATTTAAAAACAGACATTTCTGAGCTAAAAAGGACCTTGAGAGTATCGTCAATCTAGTGTTCTCATTTGTAAATGAGAAACCTAAGGCTCCCAAAGGCCACATGACTTGCCTAAGTCAAGGAGTTTACAGCAGACAAGCTCCTCCCTGCTACCCTCACCCTAAGGCAATGCACTTCTGAGACCAGTAGTCCCTATTCTCAGGGCCTACCCTGTGGAGTGTCATCTCCAGTTCTACTTTTGTTTTATCAGAGTTCCCAAGGGTTCTCTAGAAAATACTTGGCTCAACTTAAAGAATTTTTTTAAATGCTTTTTAAATACTTCCCTCCCTCAATTATAAAATTTAGAATAAGTATACAAGTGGCTTATCAAAAGTAGCGACCAATACTTTTTACGTTAAGAGGAGAATTAGGATAACGAATTCATAGTTAACAATAATCTAAGTCCTTTCATCTATTATAATTAGTTATTAATAAGTCGGTATTATAACTATAAGATCAAAAGCATTCTGTTTTCAGGATATATTTCAAAATAAGGATTGAAGATATAAAATAATTGATGATGACAATAATAAATACTAGCAGTAGCTATTACCATTTAATGAGGGTCTGTTATGTGCTATGATTTATGCAAGGTTCTTTACATACAGATCTTGTCTTCAGTGTCTACCCTGCAAGGAAGATACTCTTGCCTTCTTCATTTTAAAGATGAGGAAGCTCAGAGAGTTTAACTATTCTTTCCAAGATCAGACAAGGATGAGAAACAGTAATGTGCACTTATAAGAAGAGCTCAGAGCCAAGTTGCCTTAGTATGAAGCTCATCACTGCCATGAATTAGCTGTATTAACTTGTGCAAATGCATCTGTTTCATCACTTGAAAATGGGTATATAATAGTACCCATGTCACAGGGGTGATATGAGGATTAAATGACCTGGTAAGGCCTAGAAGGGTGAGTTATTATCATGACCATTATTACCTGGAGCCAGCATTCAAACCCAGATCTGCCTAATCCTGCATCTCCCCTTTTCCACTGTGCAGTACAAGCTAACCACAGCCAGCTGCCTCTGTTTTCCATGCCACCTGTTAAAGTTCTTTGCCTCTCATTTCTCTTGTCTGTTCAAATTTTAAGGTCTTTGGCCATTTCAAAACAGTGACAAATGTCTTTGGGGGGGGGGGGAGGGTGGATAAATGAATGAAAGGAAAATAGGAAAAAGTATATAAGATGAAAAATTCTAACAACTGGTATGTTTAAGTCACCTTTACAATGCAAGGGAGTTAAAAGCTAACTTAAAATTAATCAGGGTAAGAAAATCATCCAAAAGCTATGAGACACTTACCTATGCATAGATACATTGTTATAACACATGAAACAAAGGACAGCAAGTAGAATAATATTAAGCAGATATTCCACACTTACAAGTCTAGGGCTTTCTCACCCTTATCTATAATACTTTTTCTTTTTTTCTTTCTTTCTTTCTTTTCTGGTAGTTTCTAGAACTACATACTGAAAGTATACACTTGGAAGCATGCCATATAATTCAGCCAGACATTAAACAAATAGTCTGCATATACTGGAAGTATTTGACACTACACTTGAGCCATAGTTACAGTATTTACATGGCATCTCTTATTATGGAGCTAATAATCCAAAATGGTATATATTTTAAGAAAATGTGTATGTGGCATTTCTAAAACACATTCTGTTAATTTTAAAACCTTTTGAAACCTTCTAACACCAACAAAAAAAGGTTAAAACAAGTAGATCGATTTTAAACCACCTGACTATATAATTTTTCTGTTGCCAAAAGTGGAATTCTCTATAGTCACATACATATGCTCTCTCAATGCTGACCTGTTCATAATCTCTGTACGCTTGTTTAAGATAAAAAAAAAAAAATACTCCTTCTGAGAAGTGTCTGTTCAGACCCTTGGCCCATTTATTGATTGGTTTATTTGTTTTTTTTGGTGTTAAGATTTTTGAGTTCTTTATATATTCTAGAGATTAGTGCTCTATCTGACGTGCATGTGGTAAAAATTTGTTCCCAATTAGTAGGCTCTCTGTTCACCTCACTGTTTCTTTTGCTAAGAAGCAGCTTTGTAATTTGAGTCTAACCCATTTATTGATTCTTGGTATTAATTCTTGTGCTATAGGATTCTTATTAAGGAACTTGGGGCCTAATCTACATCCAACATGTTGTAGATTAGAGCTTACTTTTTCTTCTATTAGGTGTAGTGTCTCTGGTCTAATTCCTAGATCCTTGATCCACTTTGAGTTGAATTTTGTGCATGGTAAGAAGATATACAATCAATCAACAAATACATGAAAAAATGCTCAACCTCTCTGGTAATTAGAGAAATGCAAATCAAAACCACTCTAAGATTTCATCTCACACCTGTCAGAATGGCAGCTATTAAGAATACAAACAACAATAAATGTTGGAGAGGATGTGGAGAAAAAGGCACACTCATACATTATTGGTGGGACTGCAAAATGGTGCAGCCAATATGGAAAGCAGTATGGAAATACCTTGGAAAACTTGGGATGGAACCAGCTATCCCACTCCTTGGTCTTTACCCAAAAGACTTGAAAACAGCATACTACAGGGACACAGCCACATCAATGTTTATAGCAGCACAATTCACAATAGCTAAACTGTGGAACCAACCTAGATGCCCTTTAGTAGATGAATGGATAGAGAAAATGTGGTATATACACACAATGGAGTATTACTCAGCAACAAGAGAGAATAAAATCATTGCATTTGCAGGTAAATGGATGGAGTTAGAGAATATAATGCTAAGTGAAGTTAGCCAATCCCAAAAAGCCAAATGCCAAATGTTTTCTCTGATATAAGGAGGCCAATTCACAGTCGGGTTAGGATGGGGAACTTAGGGGGATTAGAGGAACACTAGAATGGCCAATGGGGAGGGAGGGGAAGGAAGGGAGCAAAAGGGTGAAGAAAAAAAAAAGATGGTAGAATGAGATGGATATCATTACCCTAAGTGCATGTATGAAGTCACGAATGGTGTGAATATACTTTGCATACAACCAGAGATTTGTAAAAATGTGCTCTATATATGTAATATGAAATGTAATGCATTCTGCTGTCATTTATAACAACTTAGAATAAAAAATTAAATTAAAAAAAATACTCTATTGGGGCTGGTGGTATAGCTCAGCAATAGGGCTTGCTTTAGCATTCAAGAGGCAAAAAAGAAAAAAGCCCCCCCCCCAGAGCACTGTATTAAACAATACACCCATTATTAAATGAAATAACTATTAAGTCTAAATCAAAGGGGTTACTTCAATCCAGAAAACGTTTAAAGTATATATCCAAACGGGCACAAAACCCATTGAACCTGGGTGTTGATGGCTCCCACACCTGTTGCCTGAATCCTCTGAACTACTTTTTTGCACAGTAACTGAGAGCAGATCAGGAAAGGCCAGGTTTATGTGACTTAAATTATCAGCATATCCCATGACCCAAGGGCCTGTGTGGCTACCAAGAGTCTGGGGCAGGAGTCCAAGTTACCCAGTCCTTGCCACATGACATGGGCCCTATTCTCAGCTGGTGTCAGAGTAAGGAGAGGCCTTTGAAGTGGCCAATAGATCTTTAACATAAGTGTGTGCACAGCTACCATGAGGGCCTCCACGCATCAACTGACATACTACTGTCCAAAATAGGAAAGCAAACGTGGAAAAGTTTAAAAAAAAAAAAAAAAAAGGTAAAGAAAATCCTCTCACCCTCACAGCTAAGTGAATTCGGGGCCAGTACACTTTCCCCGTTGCAAAGTCACATGAAAAAAAAAACAAACAGGTTTCTTGAACAAGTTTTGAGATATGGGAAGAAATGAGATTAACACGAGAGATTAAGAAAATGAAGTGCTTTGTCAAAGGTGACAAGATTAGTAGGGTGGCACCAAGGGAGAGAAATTGAAGGAGGGGCAGGGAAGGAGGATTTAGGAGCGCTAAGGAAAAACGTGGAAAAGAAACTCTAGCGGAGAGAGTTTCAATAGGAAGGGCAAGGCCTGAGGGAGAGCGCCAAATGACAGGCGACCCTGCGACGGTACCTGAAGGAAGGGGACTGCAGAGCCAGCGCCTTTCCCCGACACTGTGGGTTGCACAGATATCGACCCTAGATGCTGAGACCCGTGCCGGGGAGGAGATGCAAGCTCTGGCTGCCTCGGGGAACCGCAGGCGTGGGACTGGTCCTGGGGCTGCAGGGAGGATGGGAGAAGCGCGGCGCGTGGGGCGCGGGCGCCGGGGGCTCGGTAGGGCAGGGACCCGGGTGCCGTGCACATCCGCAGGCTCCGGTGGCGCCACTACTCACCTCTCCGAACTGGAAGGCGGAGACGATGGTGACAACGACGCCCACGAAACAGACGTAGAGCCCATACCTGTGGGACAGGCAGGTATAGGTCTGTCTCTGTAAGAGCTTGAGCAGCATCACCCCGGCCGCCGCCACGCCACGCCCGGAGGAGCCAGCGCCGCCGCCGCCGTCTCAACGAGCCGCCATTCAGGGGCCCCGGCCGGGCCGCCGCGCTCAGGTCACAGCCTCCCGGCGCCGCGCATTGCCGCTCGGAGGACTGACGCCCGCTGGGCTCCGCGCCGCGGCCGCCGCTTCCGGGAGCCGGCAGCCCACGCCCTCCGCGCAGCGGAGGCGGACCCCAGGTCCGCGAGGCGGCCGGCGCCTCCCGGGTCTGGCCGGGTGAGAGAGGCGGCGCGGCGGTGGCGGCGGCGGCGGCGGCAGGTGTCGCTAGCGCCACCTGGAGGGCTGAAGGGCAAGAGCATGTGCGCGCCCTCCCGTCTGCGCGTGCGCGGCGGGCTCTGCGGGCTGGGCTGGGATCCACCAACCGGGTTGGGCAGGCAAGCAAGAGAGGACCAGCCCCTGCTGCCGGGCCCAGCCTCAGACGGTGTTGATAGCTGGAATATTTTTGTGCATAAGGATTTCTCCGGGCTGGGATGTAGCTCAGTGGCAAAGCGTCTGCCTTGCATTCGCAAAGCCCTGGGTTCGACCCCCAGTTCCAAAAAAGACAAAAAAAAGAACCCCACCAAAAAAAAATAAGATTAAAAAAAAAAAAAAAAAAAAAAAACCCTTTTCCACCCTTAACTAAGAAATCATGGTTTTTCCCAGCGTTTAGAGGAGACGCTGAGTGGAGCTTAATTCTCACCCCTGACTCCCCACCCCCCAAACCCCGGTTCATATTTTTTTTAAAGAGAAGACATTTGGGTTCGTTTATTCATTAAATACGTTTTTAATGTCTTGGTGCCTGGCATAGTGCTTGGTGTTGATTATTCAGAAATTGTTTCTCAGGGAGTCTAGTGGGGGGAGATAAACATGTAAACCACTAAATATAAAAGAGTTATGATAGAAATTGTACAACGTGCTGGAAGGGAATCAACGAAGGCACCGCTAGTTAATTCTACTTTAGCACCAGGTTATTTCCAGGCTCAAAGCAAGGGGGCCAACCCATCATGAACCGAAACCTCCAAAATTGTGAGCCAAAATAAACCTTTTCTTTTTATAAGTGCATTATCTCAAGTATTACAGCCAAAGAAAGCTAATAGAGATGATGGGGAAGATAAGGCTTAAGGACTAGATGTGAGGGGTGGGAAGGGAGGCTGACCATGTGGAAGGCCCTCCAATAAGGCAGAAAGAGCTGGAGGCATAATGAGATGGAACTAGAGAGTTTGGCAGGGATTTGAAGGCCCAGTTAAATTTGAATTTCAGATAAACAATGCATAATTTGGCATAAATATATCCTATGCAATATTTGAAACATACTCGTGCTAAAAAAATTATTTGCTTTTTATCTGAAATTCACATTGAACAGGAAACCCTGTATATTTACTTGATAGAAATATTCTAAGTCACTGTGACAGGCCTAGGAGTATCTGCTTGTGAGTTTAGGCCAGTGCCTAGAAAGTCCAACTGAAGGATGAAGTAGTGGCTGCCTACCTGTCCAAAGATGTAAAACAACATCCCCCAGTTAACTTAATCAGACCAAAAGCTAATCTCCAACTGTCTTTAACCTATGGCAGCTTTCTCAATTAGTTCAAAACTCAGGAGACAATGAGAATTTTTTTTCAGATCTTGGACCCTAAAATATCAACCATCTTTGAATGTTTCTTTTCTCAGCCATGATATAAAATGAACAACCAAATATAACAATCCTGCACAAAGAGGAACCTCTTGCCCTGGACCTGCATGTATTTTATGTGTATAAATGGTGTGTTTGGAATGCTGCAAGCTAAGAAAATTGATAGAGTTGGCATATATTAAAATTTGATTAATTGAATTAAATATGTTCTTTTAAAAAACTAGAGTATCATGGAGAATAAAACTAAAATTTGAGGTAGAATTCCTTGGAGGGCTGTGGGTGTAGCTTAGTTTCAGAGTGCTTGCCTAGCATGTGCAAGGCCCTAGTTTTTGTCCCCAGCACTGGAAATAATAATTCATTTGGAGAATTATCTGGCCCTAGATCATTTTTGTCATTCATCTAGTTTTTAAAATCTCTATTGTCTATGTTATTACTTTCTGCTTGTTCATTTCATTGTGTTTTACTTATTTGTATCTTACGTTTTTGTTGTTGTTGTTTTTCTTTTTTGAGACAGGGTTTCCCTAAGTTGCCCAGGCCGGCCTCAAACTGGTACTCCTCCTGTCTTAGCCTCCCATCAACTGGGATTACAAGCATGCCCCACCATGCCCAGATTTTCACATGGCTTTCTATTTCATTGATTTGTGCCTTTATCTTTGTAATTTCCTTTCCTCTTATTCTCTTTGTTTTGCTGTGCTTGAACTAGTTTCTGAAATTTAATGCTTAGATAATCTTTTTTCAGTCTTTATTGTTTTCTGATTTTTGTTTGTTTTTTGCAATTATGGGGATTGAATCCAGAGCTTCATGTGCATTGTTATTTTGTTTTTGTTTTTTTTTGTTGTTGTTAAGTAAATCTTCTCAAAACTATAAATTTCCCTCTAGGTACTAATTTTATCACATCCCATAGATCTTGGCATCGAATTCAGGTGCACAATGGAAGTTGGGGTGCTGCTCTGGGTGTCAGGTCCAGGGCTCACTGTGTCCTCATCAGAGGAACCAAAGCAAGGTGGTCACCTGACTACACCAGGGCAGCAAGATCACTAAAAGAGTGTGTTCTATGGGCATGCATGACTGCAGCAAAGCACCAGTGCTGGTCTCACATACTCATATACTAATTCACTATGCCATAGGAATAAAGGAAAATTAAAAACCACAGGCTGGAGTCAGGAAGAGGAATCTCCTTCTTTCTGCAATATCCTTCTATTGCCCTCTACTGGCAAAACTTAATATCACTGCAAAGGAGATCCCCAAGAGTCCAGTCCATTAACACAGAGCCTGTTAGATGAATTTGGAGGTGAGAGGTGACAATTGACTACTGAACAACCGGGAAGCTAGGGGTCCAGGTATAACTTAGATTCTTCTAATCAGATGAATTCACAGATTTTAATTTGAAAAAGAGTTACATGGAGAAGGTGGCAGGGCAAAGGACACTTTTGTTTGCTAATGTGAATCAAGGCAGATGTGGTGTGGTTCTGCAGGAAATACTGCTTTCTGTGAAAGGCACCTGATTCTGTTCATTCTAATCCTGACAGTCAGCAGCTCCCTTGGCAGCTATGTTCATCTGAGGTTTTAGAAGCTGATCCTACAAATTCCTTGTGTTCAACCCTCTCAGCAGTTCATGGGTAAACCAACTTAATTCCTTTCTTTATTATTTTTTATTTACTTTTTTTATGTGCTAGGGTTTGAACCCAGGGCCTTGTACATACTATGCAAACACTCTACTACTGAGCCACACTCCCAGCCCCCCAACCTAATTCCTTTCTACTTTAAGCAGCAAATGGATTCTTTAATCTACAAATAATTAATCTGACCAAAACATGGTAAAAGAATATAGTTTATATGACATTAACTCTCTAGAGTAAATTGAAGCTTCTTTAATTGTCCAGTACATGGTCTATTTGTGTTAACTTTCAGATTTGTTAAAAAGAATGTATTTACTCTCTCTGTCTCTCTTTCTCTTGTTTCTCTTTTGATTCCTAATTTCTTTCCTGTGTAAGTTCTCACAAGCCTTCATTTGACAGTGGGTTCTATTTATCAGATCAATATCAAGTCCTCCATGATATACTTTGCAAAACCTAACCATTTGCAAAAGCTAACTCCTACCCTCATGTTTGAAAATTGGATCAATTTCCTTATCTCCAAGCCTTTGGAACTTTCCTTTGTCTTCTGATCCTTAGAACCCAAAGTAGTGAGGACTCACAGATACATTTGATTATCCATAAACACTCATTTTCACATCACAATGTTAAGGGCATAACTAAATATCTTGCAGCCAGCTTCTGGAAGACTGACACAGGCACTCTGATATTCTACTGCAATGCTTAGGCAATGTTCTAAATTTATCATAGTGATTATAGCTGCATTGGGGAAAAAAACTGTTTTCCTCTTCTCTCACACCACAATCAACATAGAAGACTTCTGTGATGGTCAAAAAAGTGTGTGGATTCTTCCTACCAGCAAGCAGGCAATCAGTTCTGCAATGGGGGACACCAGCTGGGCATCCTCTAATCCAATTCAGTTATCACACTACCTGGAAAAAGTGTCAAGTCCCACAGGTTGAGGGCTCAGTCCCTAAAACTGTCCCCTCTCCTTAGATGTCACTCACATGCCTCAGGTTGTCTCACCTGTACTTCTGACTGGGGTTCCCACAGCCCCTTCCTGGGATTCAATTAATTTGTTTGAGCAGCTCACAGAACTCAGGGAAGCACTTATTGACATTTACTTGTTTATCATAAAGGATATTACAAAGGATAAAGGTGAACAGATGAATAGGTGGAAGAATGGGGGAAATGGCATGAAGTTTCCATTCCCTCTCCAAGTGTGCCAATCGCCAGGATCCTGTATGTGTTCAGCTATTTGGAAACTCTCTGAACCCTGTTCTTTTGGGGGTATTTATGGAGATTGCATTGCAAAGACATGCTTGCTAATAGACTAGGTAGGGAAACCCAACAAGATCTCTCTGCTTCAGCTTTCTTCTTGTTCTCTCTGAGCAGCATTGCTTCCTCCAGGTTATGGGGCAGAACCCCTCTGGAATCTTATGACCTACTCTCAGATGAAATAGGCCAGAGAATTTCACTGGGCACAATTGTAATCCCAGCAGCCCAGGAGGCTAAGGCAGAACACTGCAAGTTCAAAGCCAGCCTTTGCAATTTAGTGAGGCCCTAAGCAACTTAGTGAGATCTTGTCTCAAAATAAAAAATAAAAAGGTCTGGGGGATGTGGCTTTATGGTTAAGCACCCTTGGGCTCAATCCCCAGTACCAAAACCAATAGCAAACAAACAAACAAAAAGCACTTCATTGTTGGTTCATGGATAATGTTTCTATTAACTTCCCCAAGTCTGTCTATCTATCTACCTATTCTACCTATCTTTTTTCTTTTCTTTTCTTTTCTTTTTTTTTTTTTTTTTTTTTTGAAAATGCCCTGTTTACTTCTTTTTTTAAGAAAAAATTTATGGAGGTACAATTTACGTACTATAAAATTGACTCCACATAGGGGAACAATGATTTATAGAGCTACAGGGTTATTAAACCATCATGCTAATTCAGTTTTAGAGTATTTCTATTACCCTAAAAGATCTCTTATACCTGTTTGTAGTTATTACTCAATCCCACATCCAATCTCAGGCAACCCCAGATTGGCTTTCTGTCTCTCTAAATTTGTCTTTTCTAGACATTTCACCCTATAACTGGTATCATAGAATCTGTACAATATCTGGTGTTTCGGGCCTCGCTTCTTACACTTAGCATGTTTTTGAGACCAGTCGTCATTATAGCACACATCAGTAGTTCATTCCTTTTTATTATTGAGTAGTATTACATAGCATGCCTACCACATTTTTGTTAGGTTCTATTTTATGTATCACTGTCAATCACTGACTGATTGACATTTTAAATGTTTCCTTTGGCTGTCATGTATAGTTCTGCTATGAACAATCACATACATGTTTTTGTGTGTACATATATTTTCTCTTTTCTCAGGTAGATAGATACCTACCAGTTGTTGGGGCACATGGTAAATTCATGTTAACTTTTTAAGAAATTGTCAAACCATTTTTCATTTTACATTTCCACCAGCAATGCACAAGGGTTCCAGTTTTTTGTTTTTGTTTTTTCATTCTGGCCAATATTTGGCCTAGCCTGGCATTTAATTGTAGTTGTTCTAGTGTGACTATGTCAGTGACTCAATGTGGTTTTAATTTGAATTTCCCTAATGACTTATGGAATTGTCATCTTTTGTGTATCTTCTTTGGTGAGAAGCTCATTCAAATCTTGTGCCTATTTTAAAAAAATTGGGTTTAGTCTCTAAACTTTTTAAATTGCCTACCAAAATAATGAAATACCAAAATAATGAATCCTAACTAACAAATCCAGTAGTATTTTTGGCTCATCCTCTCCTTGACTCTTTTGCAATATTTGATAATATTTTCAATAACCCTCTTGACATCCTTCTTGGGTGTGCAGGACAGAATGTTTTCCTGACTCTTTTTGAAGATCTTTACTAACTCTATGCTATGGTTTATACGTTGAGAGCCCCCAAAAGTCAATGCAGTAAAGGCTTGGTCCCCAGCAAGTGCTATTGAGAGGCAGTGGGACCTTTAAAAAATGGAGCCAATGGGAGGTCTTCAAGTCATTGGGGCCATGTCCTTGAGGAGGATAGAGGGTCCCCAGCCCCTTCCTCTTCCTATCTTTTGCTTCCTGGCCACAAGATAAGTAGTTTAGCCCTACTATATGCTCCCACTTGATGTGCAGCCACAGGCCCAAAGCAATGGAGCCAACCAAACATGGACTGAACCCTCTCAAACTGTGAGCCAAAATAAACCTTTTCTCCTTATAAGTTGATTATCTCAGGTATTTGTTATAGTAATGGAAGCTCACTAACTCCTTTTTCTGGATTGCATTTCTCCTCTTGCTCTCTAGATGGCCCAGAGTTCACATGGACTAGACCTCTGCTCTCTGCCCTTCTTCTATTTCTTATTCTATAAGGACACTTCTAGAATGAAATGAAATCTTTGATGATACTTTGAAGAATATGATGTTCTCAGAGTCTGATGAGAGCTGGATCCACAGGAGTGGATCAGGGGCTGTCTTGACAGGAACTACAGGAGGAGTCAGCCATTGTAAGAAGGAATGAGCTAGGTGTGCAGAGAAGTATCCCAAACTTTGTCTGCTTCCACCCTTCTATCTCTTACTAGCACCTTCCATTAGTTGAAGCCAGGAGTTTATCGGGAGGCAGCCAGCACCTCACCAGGGTAATTCTTCTTCTGCAGGAGGGAATAAGCTACCTGAGAAAATGAAGTCTGAAGCAATTAGTGAAAAATAAGACAAAGTCAGCATTAGTTTTAAAAGGCATGGAGTACCTGATAGGATCTTCCAGTCCATACAGGAGCTGGAATAGAACAATTAGAAAATGGCTCTGGTGGTCTATTTAAAGGGGTACATCAAAGGCAGGGATAAGGTTTTCAAGTAGAGTCTTGCTTCATGCTGTCTTGCAGTCAACAGATTGATTGGCATCTTGGCAGGCTACATCCATCTCTGAGAGGCTGTGTGGCTACGGCAGGTCACCCCATCTCTGGTGCTGTGTGGGACCTTTGGCAAAGCTGAGTGGGATTTCACATGTACTTGGGCCATCCTACAGCAAGATTACTGCTGTCAGGTTCCCAGATATCGGACTTTCCAACTCAATGGGCTTCCATGATGATTTGGTCTATGCACATTTCATGGGTAGCTTTGAACCAGATGACTGTTAGAATCTCTACAGAAGGGAGATTCCATGGTTTTATAATACTTAACATCATGATTTTATTAAAATTCCTCTGCATGTATCTATCTCTTGAACAAGCATTTTCAGGACAGGGACTGTGCTTCACATTTCCTTATTGTATCCACCAATGATCTGTTAGGTTAGGAACCCAGCAAAATGTTTGTAAATTAATAATTGATAAATTAATGAATGATCTGTTCATGGTGGACATGGGCCTAAAACTCACCTAAAAAATACAAAATTTGACAACAGATGGTCAGCACATTTCACCACTAAGTGGCAGCATCCACAATGATAATTTGGATGGCCCAGACCCAGCAAACATATCACTGAGACTTCAGTGAAGATGGTGCCAAGAGTGTGATAAGAACATATTAGTCAAACTGTTATTCTCTTTCTGATGAAAATCACTAATGAATTACTTTCCATGCAGATGGGTTACTCTTGAATATTTTTAATAAACCTGGATTAGAATCAGAAGAACCTGACTGCTAGTAGCAAATATTTGATTTTATGCATCATTAATATTAAATTTTAATATTCTTTTTGTTTTTAAAATAAAGTTTAGTTTAGTTTTCTTATTATGAAAGCATTATCTTTGTAGTATAAAACAGGTAAAAGGAGACCAAATCTCCCATTGCTCTTTCTGTTGTTTGTTTCTGTGTTTCACCATGCATTGTTCTTTTGCAGTTTGACCCTAAAATTTTGTTGTTCCAAAATGATCAATACTCATAAAAATGAAAGTAAGAAGATGAGTATAAAGTAAAAAGTCAAAGACTTCCTTTCCCTCAGGGCCCTGTTCCTCATCCTGAGGGGTAACCATTGTGAACTATTATGTGCCTCCTTCCAGACAATCATTTTCTACAGATATAATTATTTCTTAGAAAGCATTGTTTTTCCTGAAATTACAACACAAGTATTATTCTCTTTCTCCTTCACCCCAGCCCCCTCAAATGAAACTACATAGAAGTAACCATTGATACCAATTTTATGTGGATTCTGGTTTTCCATACTTCAGTGTTTGGGAATGTGAGAGGGCATTTCTGGTTGTCATGGTGACTGGGGAGCTCAATAGGTCCATGAGGCATAGCACTCAGGGATGATAACAACTTCAGAATGTCCACTAGGTTCCTGAATGACCAAAGTTTTCTTCCCCTGGAATGTCACTGACCATTGATTAAAAAAAAAAAAAAAAAAAAAAACCTGTAGGATTCCTTCATGCTAAACACACACACACACACACACACACACACACACACACACACAAAGAACTCATATACCCACAACTTGGCTCCTACTGTTAATATTTTATCTTATTTGCTTTATCACATATCTGTCCAACCATCTATGCCAATTCCCATTTATCAATTTATTTTCTTAAAATGTATTTCAAAGTAAGTTGAAAAGATGGAGACACTTCATCTAAACACTTTAGCATTAAATTACCCTTTAAAAGGCACATTATATACATCTTATGATTGCTTTCTCTATAAATATATTATCATTCATTAACTTGGTAATTGTTGGGGTTTACTATGTGCCATGTACTTTGCTAGGTCCTAGAACTACAGTGATGAGCCAAACAGTCTCTGAATTATGGAGCTCACTCTAATAGAGCTTTCAAAACTCTTAATAGTAGTAATAATAACAATAATAATCATTATTAGTAAAACAATATCACGTCAAATAATAATCATGATTTTTACAACAACATAATAATGAAGTCTAGTATTTATGGTATGCCTGCCATATCTCTGAAACTGCTCTAAATATTTTAAATATATGAATTATAACACTGTAAGGTAAGAACAATCGTAATTCTCATGATGCAGAAGATGACGATACAGAGAAAATAAGTAACTTGATTAAGGTCACAAAGTGACTAAGTAACAGACCTAGGAGATGACCCAGGCAGCCTTGCTCCAGAGCCTAAAAGCTGGACCATTATTCTGTACTCTTCTCTACTTCTCTGTCTCTGCGTTAGACACACACACACACACACACACACACACACACACACACATGCACATATACTCACACACATACACACATGCACACACACATTTAATTTTTACAGATGAAAATATTCCACAGAATTAGCTTAATGTGATATAATTAATGATTCCCTTACTTTTTAAATAATTCATCATTTTATTCAATAATACACTGAATATCCTTGCTCCTATATTTTTGTGCATGTGTATACTAAATATTTCTGTCAAATAGTTTCTGGAAGTAGACTTGTGAGTCAAAAGACAAACACATTTCAATTTGCATAGATGTTGGCTAACTGCCCTCCAAAACATCATGTCTATCTACCGCTCCTTCACGAGAATCTAAAAGTAACAAATTTATTGTATCTCTCACAGCACTCTATTAAAATTCTATACATCTAGTGAAATAAAACCATATAAAATGATTTCTTCTTCATTGGTTCATTTTGCTATTTAACAAATATTCATTGAGTATTTATTATCTGCCGAGTCTTGTGTGGGCCAAAGAACAATCTATGAACATTACCTAAAAGAAAATTTCTTCCTCTAAGGGCATGTAGTGGTAATATTAACATACATTGTAGGATTTCATGGTGGTGAGTGTGATAAAGAAAAATGAAACAGAACAAGGAACTGGAGAGTGATGGAATTGGGGTTAGAGGGTGTCATCAGGAAGTGAGGGTGTCATCAGGAAGTGATTTTAACAGAGATGTGAGTGAAGTAGGGGTCCTAAACCATGTAAAACTCCAGGGAAAGATTATTTCAAGCAACAGGTGCAAAACCCTAAGGAGGGATCCTGCTGAAACTGAGAAAACTTTATTGATGTTTCAAGTTGCATTTCCCTCATTGCAACTGATAGAGAGCAACTTCCCCTGCCCTGCCTCCTAGTTTACAAAATATACCGAGTGTTGCAGTTCAATAGACTTCCTACCAATCTCCCTTCCATCACTGAATGCTAGTCTGAGGTGATGATTTTGAGTTAAGCTGAAGGTCAGGGTGTTTTTCTTTCCTTTTTTAAAAGTCAGGTTCATTAAGGTCTAATTTACATACAATAAAAGTCACCCTTTGAAAATGCAGTGGATTTTGACAAAAATGTGCAGTTGGTGTTTTTCTTCCATAATCAAAATACTCCCAAAAGCAAAATCACTCTAAGATTTCATCTCACACCTGTCAGAATGGCAGCTATTGAGAACACAAACAACAGTAAATGTTGGCGAGGATGTGGAGAAAAAGGCACACGCATACATTGTTGGTGGGACTGCAAAATGGTGCAGCCAATATGGAAAGCAGTATGGAGATACCTTGGAAAACTTGGATTGGATCCACCTTATGACCCAGCTATCCCACTCCTTGGTCTTTACCCAAAGGTCTTAAAAACAGCATACTACAGGGACACAGCCACATCAATGTTTATAGCAGCACAATTCACAATAGCTAAACTGTGGAACCAACCCAGATGCCCTTCAGTAAATGAATGGATAAAGAAAATGTGGTATATATATACAATGGAGTATTACTCAGCAATAAGAGAGAATAAAAGCATAGCATTCGCAGATAAATGGATGGACTTAGAGAATATAATGCTAAGTGAAGTTAGCCAATCCCAAAAAGCCAAATGCCAAATGTTTTCTCTGATATAAGGAGGCTGATTCACAGTCGGATTGGGATGGGGAGCATAGGAGGATTAGAGGAACACTAGAAAGGCCAATGGGGAGGGAGAGGAAGGGAGGGGGCAAAAGGGTCAAGAAAAAAAAAAAAGATCGTAGAATGAGATGGATATCATTACCCTAAGTGCATGTATGAAGTCACGAACGGTGTGAATATACTTTGTATACAACCAGAGACATGTAAAAATGTGCTCTACAATATAATATGAAATGTAATACATTCTGCTGTCATTTCTAACAACTAATAATGAAAAATAAATATGAAAAAAATACCCCCAAAAGTTTTCCATGTGCCCCTCTGAGATCAATCTTTTAACCTTCAGTCTTTGGAAGGTTTGTACATGTATACATATATATAAAAAACATATCAAATACATAACAATATGTATCTAATATGTATATACACAGATATATATTTCTAGATTGTTTGTTCTGTTCAATTGAACATTATGTCTTTCCTTACACTGATAGCACACTGCCTTGTTTACCAAAGCTGTATGGAAAATCTCAAAATTAGATACTGTGAGTCATCTAATTATGCTTTCCTTTAAAAAATGTTTATGGCAGACTGAGTTATCCATGATTACATTAATACATGTATGAAGACACAATTGTTGTAAAAATACTTTGTATAAAACCAGCAACTTGAAAAATTATGCTCTCTACATGTAATATGAAATGAAATGTGCTCTGCAAACATATATAGCAAATTAAAATAATAAAAAATTTAAAAAAATTTTAAAAATGTTTTTGGCTATTGCACATCCTTTGTATTTCCACAAACTTCCACAAGTTTTGCCTGTTAACTTATGTAAAAATGCCCACTAAGATTTTGATTGGGATTACATTAAAACTTTCTATTAATTTGAGGAAAACTACATCTTGACACTATTGAATCTTCCAGTTCACACACATGATATATTTCTCCATTTATGCAGACTTTTTGTTTTGAGTTAGCCATGTGTTTTATAATTAATGTCCTTTCCATTCTTTCATAGATCTCAAATCTTCCTTCCAGAATAATTATTTTTGCTAAAGTACATCCTTTAGATGTTGCTTTAGTGAGAAAGTCTATCATTGATAAAATTCCCAATTGTTGCTTATCTGAAATGTCTTGTTTTTTCCCCTCATCCTGAAAAGACAGTTTGACCTAAAGACTTTGAAGATATTTGAAGATATTATTCCACACTCTTCTGGCTTCCTTTATTGCTACTGAAAGTCAATAGTCAGTTGTAGATAAACTGTTTTTTTTCCCATCTGTTTTTAAAGCTTTTCTTTTCTTTTTGGTGTTCTGCAGCTCCAGTTCTGGAACTATTTTATACTGTGTTTTGTTTATTCTGATCATGTGTGTGTGTGTGTGTGTGTACACACTCATATGTACATACATAAATGTTTATGTACACACATATATGTATATATTTGTATACAAATACTGATATATTCTATTCTGTAAAGTTACATCTTTTATCAGTTTTAGAAACCATTATTACTTAAAATATTGACTTTCTCCTTCAGTTTAGTCTTTCTTTCTCAGCTCCATTAATACATATTAGTTCTTACTCTTTTCCTTATCTCTTAATCTCTTTCCATATTTTTCATCTATTTGTTTCTTTCTGTTATAGTCTATGTGATTTCTTCAGGTCTATATTCCAGTTTGCAAGTTCTTCCTTTGGTTGTGTCTTTATTATTTTATGCTGCATGTAGGTATGTACCAATAACTTAAGTTTTGTTTTAAATTTGTCATTAATTGTTGCTGCTGATTTTCATCACATTGGCTTGTTACCTCCTGTTTTCGGAAGAGTACTTTCAAAGTTCATTTTTAGTTGAGTTCAGTCTGCAAGACTGTGGCAACTAGGATTAGAATGCTTCCTCCATTTCTTCTTTATTCACAGTTAATTGTATATGTAGTGAAATATGATTCTAAGTTAGGTACTCTGTTTCATTGTTTATTCTTGTAATTGGCAAGCTATTTATAGTAGCTGTCTTTGGATAGCCTTAAAGTTAGTTCCCCTTCATTGTTTTTCATTTAGTATATTTTCTAAGTTATTTCTGCATGTTTATTATTCAATATGAACTTTAATTTTTCCACAATTGAGAAATAAAAGCACCAATTGCATTAAGTCTACAAATTAATTTGGGAAAATGGCATCTTTGCAAAATTATTATTCCCATGCAGTTTTGTGGCAAGTTACTTTATGTATTCATTTTTCTTCATATTAAAAGAATTAGTTATCTTGAAAATTATACAAATCTACCACCAAAACCATGTTCTTCTTGTAATTGAGTCAGATATTTCATTTTGTGAAGTTTATTTCCCATTAGGTCTAATTAGGAGACCACCAAGTTGGTCTGCTCAAGGAGATCCAAAACAAATTAAAATCATATTTTGCTAAGTGATATGTTATACAACATTAAAGAAATATAGATTCTATGAAAATTATTTTCAACTCACATGTTAAATGTGTGATATGCCAATTATTAAATTAAAGCCTGAAAGACAAAGACAAATGAGACAAGATGATGCTTCAGGAATTCAAGCATCACTGTCATCTCAGTCCCTGTGATTGATAGTCCTCTAATACTTCTGGGTATTACTACTCCCCCACTAACCCCCCCCCCACCCCTGTGCATAGCCACTGCAAGAAATGGCCATTTGGTCCCTTTGAGGAAGGACTGAGAAATCATTAGAGAACATACAAGCCATACTCTTTCACGGTTCTTCCTTTTAGCGACCTGGCCACCTCTTCAGTTAACCAATATGAGTTCTCAAAACTGAATCAGGTTCAAAATCTGGGCAAGAGATCATGACTTCCTATTGGGAACCACCCTCAATTTTGTCAAATGCATCTGTTTAATCTGTAGACACTCAACATTGAGCATAGGGACTGACACATAGTAAGAAATCAAGAAATCAAAAAAATGGACTGGCATTGTAGCTCAGTGGTAGAGCTCTTACCTAATAGACAGGAGGCCCTGGGTTGGATACCCAGACCAAAAAAAAAGTCAAATGATCAAATAATGTTTGGAATGTCTTAGACATTAAAGATTTAGAGTGGTATAAACAACCTCAATCAACTAATGATTACTGAAACTGTAAGCTTTCATTAAGTGCCCTACTTGATCTACAGGGAAAACAGAGAACTAGTTGTTCAAAATAAGAAAAAGTCTTTGAAATGAATCAGTGAAAATTTGATACCTGGCCCTTTCTATCTCTAAGCTCCAGTTTCCTCATCTGTGAAACAGTATCATAATAACTTGTCTAATATGGCTGTTTTGAGGATTAAATAAGATGATACACAGAAAGGTCTTAGCATGTTGCTTGACACAGAGTGAATGTCATGAGTTGCTAAAAATTTAACATATTCCCACATCCCATGCCATGATTGTTGCTCATTTTTTATTTATAATTGATCCAAACAGCCTCACTAACCTCCACCTTCCTGGTTGGAAGGAAAAGGGAAGAAGGGAGTGAGAAGCCCAAGAGTTGTTCTTGCTAAGTAAAGGTACCTTAGTCACTGCTGGCTAAACCTGTTTCTTTCTGGGTTAACAGTGAATATTATATCTGACTCGACATCAGAGCTGTTTCATCCTCCTTCCCCTTTTTATATTTCAATGCATCAGGGTCCCCTAGGTCCCATAGGGTAAGCCATGTGCCCTCTTAGCACAAAGAGGGAGTCTTGTATCCATAAGTGAGTTTCTCTGTAAGCTTTGGAATCTTTGTGGGACTCGGGGTCCTTGCTCAATCAATACTGATGTATTGAGCCACTGATGTGCCCAGCCATTGAGAATATTTGTGGCTAGTGTTTACAGAATGAGGACTATAGTCTGTCCTTCTGGTTGGACTGGGGCCCAGTGACCCACAAATACCTTCCTGTACAGCCGTTGGAGACTCTCTTCCTCAGACTTGTGGGAGAGCTGTCCGGTCACCTTCCTCTCACTCACTTCCTCATGGTTACCAAGTAGCAGGTCCCATTTGATTACCTTCAGTTTTCTCAAAGGACATACCAGGGAGGGACTTTTGACCCCCTCCTAAACCATTAAGGGAGGGTGATGGTTCTGCCCAATTAGACTGTTATTGAATTACTATAGTCGTAACCAGAGAAAGGCTTCCCCCATTAGATTTTCCTTTTTAAGAAAACCTTCCAGTGGGCATAGTGGGGCATGCTGAGATATGCCTATAATCCCCATTACTCAGGAGGCTGAGACAGGAGGATCACTAGTTTAAGGCCAGCCTGGGCAACTTAGTAAGACCCTGTCTCCAATATAAAATACAAATAAAAATGACTGGGAATATAGCTTAGTGATAGAGCACTTGCCTAACATGTGCAAGGCCCTGAGTTCCATTCCCAGTACCATAAAAAATAGAAATTAAAAAATCTTCTTTAACCTAAAACTAATTCTTTCCCTTTGTTTCCCTAAGGCAATGAATACCTCCCAGTCTTAAAGTTAGGAAAATTTACAGGAAAAGGGAATAGATTATAGAGAAAAATCTATTTGGGGAGGTATTTCTATATTATACCAATCATATTATCCTTTAGCAAATTTGAATGTCCTACCACCTCCTTCCATTTGAGACCAATTATAGAAAATGCAGAATCTATTCCTTTTTTCACAGCTCAATACATAATATTTAATTTTTTTTATCAAAAAATAGTAGACCTTAATATTGGTATTGATGATAGAGTTGAGCAAAAATGCAGAAAACTAGATTGGCAAGAATCAAGATTTTGGTCTGCTGAGAAATACTTGGAATCAGTCTTCAAAAGGTTTTCTATTTTCAATTCTTTGACCAGAATAATGTGGGTCCAAAACTCCCAGACAAAACTATGACACCTGAATGATGACCCTTTTGATGGAGACTCTACCACCACATAACCATGTGAATTTGGACATGTTACTGCTCCAACTTTACAGTTTTCTTTTACATAAATCCAAGAAACTACTCTATGGATCAATGAATTTTCTGGAAACACTCAGATAGTTTCTTGTTCATAAATATAGCAGTGAGCTGTTATTCAAGGGACACCTGTTAACCTCTATGGGATTGGAATATATCACAGTGCTATTATGGAACTTTTCATTCTTTAGGTTTTGGGTCCTTAAAGTTGACTAACATGGAGAGAACCCCTGTATGGCATGTCCATTCTAAGCACAGGAAAAGAAATCACATGACTGAGATTGGCCAACTTGGAAATTTTGTGAAAACTAAACAAATTTTTGCTCCTGTTTTCTCCTCCCTTCTCTTCTTGCTCCTCCATGACCTTGCTTAATCACTTATTCCTTTGCTGAATCTGGAGATTCTCCCTCAAATAGGATTCTGTCCTAACTCACAAGTGGATCTCATTATATCCTCTTGGACTCCTCTAACCTATCATCTTGGAAGAGAAGTCTGAACCCACTTCCTTTACTCCTCAGTTCAATGCAATCCAGCTTTTGTTTATACCACTGTACTGAAATTCAAAGTTGGGCAGTGACAGATTATTTTCCCAGACCAATCTTCTTTTTCTCCTTGTGCTTGATTTCACTGCAGCATTTGCTCCTTGGCTGTCTCACCAGGTCTTAACAGGGTACTACCCCTCTATATTGGTGCCTCCCCAGGCATTTCTCAAGTGCCCAGCACTTGTCTTCACAGAGGTATCTTACAGATGCTTCAAACTGTTGTTATGTCTAAAACCCAATTCACTGTCCTCCATACTTCTCTTCCTTGACTTAACTAATGATTAATATTCACTGAGCCTCTGAAGCTAGAAACCAGCTCCAACTTTTCTTCAGCTCCTCTATTGCAGTCAGCCAATTGGCCACCAAATCCTATTTCTCCATACATAATCCACTGCCTTAGGTTAGGCCCTTGGCATTTCTTAAAAGGACTCACCTGACTTTAATACCCAATGCTATCTCTACTCCAAACCCTAATGGGTGGCTAGAGTTATCGCAATAAAAATAAATAAATAAGTCTAATAATGATACCACCTTACTCCTGAAATCTCCTTTTTGCTTTCATGGTAAATTCCAACCTCCTTAGCAGGTTATACAAAGCCCTTTACAACATCATCACCACCGACCTCCCCAGCCTAATCTTCCTAGGTTCCAGTCACATTGGACCACTTATCATCCCCTAGACAAATCAAGTTCAGTTGAACACCATGCCCTTGATTTCAGGGAAGGGCTGTTCTCTTTGCCTATTAATCACAAAGCACAATGCCTGACAAACTGGAATCCTGCCTGGGTAGTTGGTTGGTTGAGAAAACATTAACTAAATGGTAAACAAAATAACTATGAAAGAAATCCCTACCTCAGAGAATTAGCCTTTTTTTTTTTTTTTTTTTTTTTGAGGGAGGAACCAACAATGGCCAGCTGATGTGATGTTTCTGTCATTTCATCAGCCCTTTTCTAATTCAGTCCAATTCATATAAGATGTCAAAGGAGGAACATCTAACAAAACAATTTTCTCTCTTTCTGTAGTTATTTTTACTCCATGGAGAAACAAATTGATGAGATATTTACAAACAAGAGCATCATACCTCATTGTTTTCACAGATAATAATGAATGTATGAATTGTACCTGATAGGAAACCCCTAGAACTGTTGAAGTCAGTAAAGATTTGAGGTTAGTGAAATGGAGAAAGTCACATCAGATGAGTTCCTATATTTGTGAGTCAATTTAGAAACTATTCATAAGGGGAAGAAAAAAAAACAAAAACCTGACCTCTTAAAACTTACAAGAAATTCTCACATTCATTATCATAATGGAAATTCCCAAGTTTCTCAAAAGTGTTCCTTTCCCCGCCCCCCCCCCCCCCCCCCCCTTCATCTTTGGTAACAAAAGCATTCAGCCAGGAACTATTATAAAACTGAAGAAGAATCTGATGACATTGCCCAAGTCTGTGATGACTTGTAATCATCACGTTATCATGACAACAGTCAAATATCATTCCCACAAAGGGTTCTGCCCTCTCTCCCTCTTAGTAACCAACTTTCTAAACTTTTGCTGCTTCTTTCTGACTTCTGTACTCAATGCCATGGGGTTATGAATACTAATTATGAGATGTTAATATGCTACTGGTGGGCACAAATGCATAATACCAGGTTTTCTTTTTTTTTTAATATTTATTTATTTGCTTTAGTTGTACACGATGTGTTCATTTGTACGTGGTCCTGAGGATCGAACCCGGGCCGTGCACGTGCTAGGTGAGTGCGCTACCGCTGAGCCACAACCCCAGCCCGGTACCAGGTTTTCTTGGTAAAAAGATTAAACTAGTCTCAAGCATTCATCCATGTGTAGATATTTTTTCATAACCACTTATTTTGTGCTAATTCTTGGCACTAGAGATACAAATACAGGAGATTTGGTTCCTGAACACAAAGAGTTCATAGTCTGGTTTGTAGGGTGAGAGGTTAACCTTGTGAAATGTATAACAGAAGTAGCCTCAGGATGCAGAACAGTGACAACAGCGGTCAGGTGTGGGTGTGGAGGTGGGGAGGGACTTCTTGAGGCAGGCCATGGCTGAGGCGAATACATCCAACAAATGTCTATTACACACCTACGTCAACCATGGCTCCCAGGCTGGGAATACAGCTGTGAGCAAAGCAAAAAGACATTCTTACCCTTGTGGAGTGTATTTTCTAGAAGCATAAATGGAAAAGAGATCAGGAGTTTCCCAGATGGACAATTGAAAAACAACAACAACAACAAAAACAAACATCTTTCAAGATTAATTATATAAAACAAGCAGGCACAGGAAAGTCAAGCTCACTGTGTAATCTGGAGCTTATACAAAACATGTCGAGAACACGCTGATATTCTCTGATTCTGTATACAGAGGAGGAACTTCTGGGAACATGGCCCAGAATCCATTTGCAGCTAGGGGGCCACACCACAAAAATGACACAAACACGCATGTCCATGCAGGCCCCAGGAACACATGTGTGTACACACACAGGGATGAGTCAGTTCACATGGGGACTCTGCTCTGCCTGTCCAAGTCCTGACATCTGTGTTGTGACAATGCCCCCCCTTCCAGAAGCCAGAACACAAGGAAGAGATTCAACCCAACCCCTACCCACAGAGTATAATTTTAGTTTCTTCTTGATCACAAAAGGGAGAGTAAACTTATTTATGGTGCTTTTTAAAGACAGGGTATACACTAATATGTGTCCCCCTCTTTTTTTTTCTCAGAGCACTGATTATGCAGACTTGTTCAAATAAATTTACTTGGCTGTTTCAAAGGACTCCTGAAAGAAGAAAAATCATAACATCCACTTGCCTGGAATGATCCCTGTGACCTTGCCATTGAAAAATAGATGGTTTTGATGTTTTTAAAGATACAAAGATGGGGATGTGAATGATAGTCCCTCAGTTTCTCCCTCCCTTACTTTCTTTCTTTTTTTCTGATCATTTCTTTATTAAATGCATAATATATGTCCGGTATTTAAAAATTAGGGAATACAGGTATTTTATAAAGGAAAGTAGTAAGGGAACCTATGATTCCAGATGCTCACTGTTGATATTTTGGTATATCCTCTTACAGATCTTTCCCTGTACCTATTTCTTATAGATTAATAAATATACATGCATTTTCCTTTATAAGAGCAATGCTAAATACTATTTTGCAACCACTGTTTAACATTCTGTGAACATCATTTCAAAGCAGTATGTATTGATCTACAGTACAGCTTTTATGAATGACATGTCATTTTTTTTAAAAAGATACCTTATGGGGCTCAGTAGTAGCGTGCTCACCTAGCATGTGTGAGGCACTGGGTTTGATCCTCAGCACCACATAAAAATAAACAAGTAATATAAAGGTATTGTGTCCATCTACAATTAAATTTACATATATTTTTAAAAGGCACTTTATTGAGGTATGATTAATATGTAAAAAGCTCGTATGTATTTAGCATAAACCTCTTTACAAGTGTGGGGTGAATATGCACCTGTATATATAATATTAACAGAACACATTTGAGTTATCAGGAAAAAAGCCTGTTTTGCCTCTCTGCTTTCACACTACAACTACCCACACAACAGACTTCTGTGGCCTTAAAAGGCTATGTTGATTCTCCCCACCAGCAATCGAGCAATTAGTTCTGCAATGAGGGACACCAGCTGTCATCCTCTAATCCAATTCAATTCTCACACTACCTGGCAAAAGTGTCAGGTCTGACAGGTTGAGGGCTCAGTCCCTTAACACCGTCTCCTCTCTCTAGATGCCACTCACATACCTCAGGTTGTTTTACCTGTACTTTGGACCCACAGACTCTAAACTGGGGTTCCCAGAACGCCCTCCTGGGATTCAATTAATTTGCTTGAGCAGCTCATAGAACTCAGAGAAACACAGTTCGTGGTTTATTATTCAGGATATGACAAAGAATAAAGGCAAAGAGATAAAGGAGTAGGCACAGGGAAGAGGCATGAAGCTTCCATGATCTTTCCAGGTGTACTGACCTCCAGGAACCTGCACATGTTCAGCTATACAGATGTTCTCTGAACTTTGTAGTTTTGTCAGCTTTTTCACTGCTGTGACTAAAAGACCTGACAAGAACGATTTTAGAGGAGGAAGTTTATTTGTTGCCAGGGTTTCAGAGGTCCATAGATGGCCAACTTCATGGCTCTGGGCCTGAGGTGAGGCAGAACATTATGGTTGAAGAATGTGGTGGAGGAATGCTGCTTAGGACTTGGCACCAGGAAGCACAGGGGGACTTCTCCTTCACCAAGGACAAAAGGCATGGCCCCAATGACCCACCTCCTCCAGCCACACCCTACCTGCTTACATTTAATCCCTATCAGGGGATTAATTCACTGATTAGGTTAAGGCTCTCACAACCCAATCATTCTACCTCTAAACTTTCTTGAATTGCCTCACACACATAAGATTTTGAGGGACACTTCATATCTAAACCACAACACCCATCTTTTTGGTGTTGTGTGTGTGTGTGTGTGTGTGTGTGTTTTCATTTTTTTGTGGTAATGAGGATTGAACCCAGTGTCTCACTCATGCTAGGCAAACACTGAGCTACATACAACCCCAGCACTTTTTTAAAATTAAAAATTTTGAAACAGGGTCTTGCTAAGTTGCTCAAGCTGACCTCAAACTTGTGATCCTCCTGCCTCAATTTTCTGAGTAGCTGGATTTATAGGTATGTGCCACCATGCCTGACTGCCTTTGGGGTTTTTAAGGAGATTTCAATTGCATAGGCGTGTTTGAAGCATGGACAAACACGTTGAAATTTGATTGGAATAAAGGAGTATGACCTCATGCTAAGAAACTGGATAGGGAAACCCAGCAAGATATCTCTGCTTCAACTTTCTTCTTGGCCTCTCTGAGCAGCATTCCTCCCTCCAGGTTATGGGGCAGGACCCTTCCGGAATGAGGAGGGTCTTATGACCAACTATCAAATGAGATAAGTCAGAAAATTATTTCATAATTAGATGAGGAGAAGATTAGAATTTCAATGACCTGTCCTGGGGAAAGAGTTGTAGGCTAGGAACTCTGGGGGGAAAAATGTAATATGATACTATTTTGATTTAATTTGAATGTGCTGAATTACAATGATTATTTTGTTTCTTTAGTTCCCCTGTACATTTTTTGTTGTTCATAGGAATTGTAAACATCTGCCTGACTCTGAATCTAGAAATACCAACCCAATATAGATGAGTTAGAAAAGTTGAAAGAGTCAAGTAGATGTATACTTTATTAAGATAATGTCAGCTGCGGAAACAAATAAACCCAGAAATCTCAAGGACTTGAGTTTCTCACTGATGTAAAGACTCAAATGAGAGTTTCTTAATGACTATGGGGTAGGGTTTGGGCAGGGTGCTTTGTCTCACAAAGTCACTCAGAGACTAGGCTAGGATTATCCATAAAATGTGGCTTCCAGATCATCCTGCTACTGGCATTATCCAGCAGATGAAGAGAGGGTAGGTAAAGAAACCATACTCACTTTTTCGCCACACATTCTGGAAGATGATTTGTGTCTTGCATTGGGAAAGATTAGTCCTGTGGTCCCATGGTGACACAGGGAGGCCTGGGAACCAAACTCCCTGCCTGAGAAGTCCCTTCCCAGCTAGGAACTACACAATGGGGAAAGAAGCACGAGTTTTTCACTGCGAGTGAACATATCATTTCTGCTACAATTTATGTTTTCTGCTTCTATGATGTACTTTAGAAAAGTAATAGGGTTGTCATAAAGTGACTAAGTGTTAAGGACTACATGTTTATGTTCTTTCCTCTCATGATTCATATATGGAAACCTGAACCATTGGTGGATTAGAAGGTGGACTTTTGGGGCAGTAGTTAGGTCCTGGGATGGAGCCCTCATGATGGGATTAGTGCCCTTATTAGAAGAAACACTGAAAAATGCTGCTGTCTGTCTCTCTGCTCACAAACATGTAAGAATACAGGTGCTAATCAGACACTGGATCTGCTGGCACTTTATCTTGGATTTGTTGCCTTAACTAATACACTAATGAAGTGTGAGATTTAAAATATGAGAGCTTATAGCAAGGAGTATAACTCCATGGTAGAGCAAATGGTTGGCACATTTGCAAAGCCCTGGATTCAATCTCCAGCACCAAAAAGTTAAAAGGGAAATAATTTTAAAAACATGGCATAACACTGAGTATATGGCAAATAAATCACAGCAAATTCTTAAGATAACTTTTCATTTTGGGATTTTAGATTTATAGTTGCAAAGACTGCAGAGAGTTCGGCACACGCTTTCCCTAGCTTCTCCTGAGGTTGATATCTTATGTAATCATGGTACATTTGTCAAATCTAGGAAACTAACAGAGAGGTAATACCACTAGTTAAATGACAGACTTTACTCAAATTTCACCCATTTTTTTCCTTTTTGTGTTCCAGGATCCCATCTGGGATACCATATTGGATATTACATTAAGTCTTTGTGTCTCCTTAGTTCCTTTCAACCTGTGACAGTTTCTTAGTCATTCTTTGCTTTTCATAACCCTGACACTTTAGAAGCCACTAATGGAGCCGGGCGCAGTGGTGCATGCTTGTAATCCCAGCACTTGGGAGGCTGAGGCAGGAGGATCACAAGTTCAAAGCCAGCCTCAGCAATGGCAAGGCACTTAGCAACTCAGTGAGACCCTGACTCTTATAAAATACACAAAAGGGCTGGGACATCTGTGGCCCAGTGGTTGAGTGACCCTGAGTTCAATCTCTGGTACCAAACAAAAAGAAGCCACTAGTGGTGTATTTTATAGAATGGCCCTCAATTTGGGTTCATCTGATATTTTTTTAGGATTAGATTAGGGTTATGGGGTTTTGGGGGAAATACCAGAGGAAAAGCAAATTTCTGTTATATCTTATATCTTTACTGGTGATGTTAACTCTGATCAGTTTGTTATAGTGATGTCTGCAGATGTCAATTACAATACATTGCTTGGAAATGCTCTTACAATACTGGTCTAATTGATAAGTCTTATCTGCTATAAAAAATTGTGTAATTATCAGTGACTGAGCTGCTGAACTGTGCATCACTATTATTAGTAGTATTTTTCTATCTGAAAGAAGTTTTTTGTTTGTTTGTTTGTTTTTAGTGAGTTAGAATGTTGCCCATTTGAAGCCATCTCTGAAAGAGATTTTATGCTGCAGCTTAAGGAGAAAGAGTACCCAGACTATTCTGAACTCTGCATTTAAAAAAAATGCTATTGCTGTAGACCCTGAAATAGTTGCTATTGCAGTAGACCAGCTACATGGAATACTAAGGCAGGAGGACTAGCCTGGACAACTAAGCGAGATCCTGTCTCACAATAAAATAAAAGGGGCTGAATGGACAGCTCAGTGGTAGAGCATTTGCCTAGCAAGGCCCTGGTTCAGTCCCCAGTATGCTGCACTGCATGTGCACACACACACACACACACACACAAGTAAAGAAGAGAGAAATAGACTTAAAGCAATGCCCCAGTCCCAGCCTCTGCTCCTGATAATTTTGACCATTGGAAAATATGGGGAAATACAAAAACATTTTCCTCAAGCATCAAAGATTTAACCAAATGAAGACTTCCTGGCTCAAGACCTAGAAAAGGAATAGAGATCCAGGAAGTAAGCCCAGCCCTGGGACTGCTTTTGCCCTGTGGCATCTACTGTCCAGACGGACCACTGAGCAGCACTTTCTACCATCTCATCAGTAGGGGCTAGAGGAATAAGCTGTGGGGCTGCCAGGGCAAAGGAACCTAGGTAAGGGTCAATAAGAAATAATCAGCAAATGCACAGACCACATGCTGGCCTCAGCTGGGAGGTACAGAAAATTGTGAAATTTCAAGCTCTAAACCAGGGTTGGGATGATGCTGAATAGCAAGTGTTCTGGCTGTCCCTGGAGAAAGGCAATGTCATTCAAGACTTAAAGTTAGTTATAAATATTTTTTCAAATTCAATGTCTAGTAATCAATCAAAGCTAACATGGTGCCTTAAAGTGGGAACTCCGTGGATGAAAAAACACCTTAAGAGGGCAACAAAAGGACCACAGTGTGAATTTGTAAAAATTGTATAATTTAGTACAGGGATTTTTTTTAGCACATGCAAATCCAGATTTGCAAAATGTATAGATTATGGGGTAATTTATAAGAGGATTTAAATTTTTTTTTATTTTTTCTTTTTCATTATACATGGCAGTAGAATGTAATTTGATTTGTCACATATACATGGGGTATAACTTCCCATCTTTGTGGTTGTAAATGATGTAGATATAAGAGGATTTATTATGTATTTCAAAGGTGAGCCAGGCATGGTGGCACACACCTGTAATCCAAGCTATTCAGAAGGCTGAGGCAGGAGAATCATAAGTTCAAGGCCATCCCAGGCAACTTAAATGTCTCAAAATAAAAAAATGGCTGAGGACATAGCTCCATGAGAGACCACTTCCCAGTGTGTACAAGACCCTGGGTTCAATCCCTAATACCCCTGCACTCCAAAAGGTGATATTTTTTAGAAAAATGAATTTATACTCAATTTTCTAGGAATGTGGCCCATTGTGCAATTAGGTACCTTGACCTTATTTTATTTTTGGGGGGTCCTAAGGATTGAACCCAGGGGCACTCAACCACTCAGCCACATCCCCAGCCCTATTTTGTATTTTATTTAGAGATGGGGTTTCACTGAGTTGCTTAGCACCTTGCTTTTGCTGAGGTTGGCTTTGAACAGGTACCTTGACTTTAGAGACATAAAAAGAATGTGATAAAAGTATTAGTTGTGGCTACCATAAGAGAAAATTCCCAAATAACAGTGGCTTTAAGTAAATGGAAATTTATTTCTCTTTCACATAAAACCCTAGAGAGATAGGCAAGCCAAACTGACCCAGCAACCTATGTGTGTGTATATCATATATATAATAATTTCTTCAAATTGCACACATATATATATGCATAAATACACATACATACATAAAAATACAGAAATAAGAACCACATACTTTTAAAGCAGTTTCCTTCTGTAATTTTGGAGTTTAAGGATTTAGAAGAGTTACCCTAACCATGGTTAGGGTTACATACCTTGGAGCCACATAGACCTGGATTGAAAATTCTATACATCTATATATTAGCTGCATGATCTTTAGTCTCAGTTTCCTCGCTCATAACAAAGGGAGAATAATACCTGAGCGCTGATGTGAGGACCAGTTAGAAGGAAGCACACTGCCTTTTGATCACCTAGGGAAGACTGACTTTATCCTTATAAGTTCACTCCATCCAGATCTTAAAGCAGCGTTACTTTTTTTTTTTTTTTTTTTTTTTTTTTTTGCCAGGGAAAGTCAGAAATCAGGCCAAGGGGAGAAGGTAGCTTTTATTATATATCCTAAATATATGGTTTTCTGCATTTCCTCATTTCCTCCCCAGCCCCATAATACTGGGGATTGAACCGGTGGCCTTGCACATGCTAGGCAAGTGCTCTACCACTCAGCTACATCCCTACCCTGCCCTCCATTTTTTTTTTTTTTTTTTTTGAGACAGGGTCTTGCTAAGTTGGGCTGGGTTCAAACTTTTGATCCTCTTGCCTTGACCTCCCAACTCCTGGGATTACCACCATGCACCGCTGTACCCAGCTTTCAGACTTCTGCATTTCTTAGTGTCATAAACTTTACTCTTCCAGGGAGGTGGTCTTTCAAGATCTATGATATGGGAAACTTTTAGAAGGTAAAGTGGCACTGTGCCTTCTCAGGGCTGCTTGATTCCATATAGTATGTACATATACATGATTATAATTATGTAGCTATATAGGGATCCAGCTTGACATGACTGTCATGGTTCTAACTAGCATGAACAAAGTCTTTATGATGGCCAGCTGAACATGTTAATAGTTTTTGAGAAAGCTCAGTTACACTCTGGTTATGGGCAACCTTTGTGTAGCGTAGCACACAAACCCTTTGCACCTGTATCAGGGTTCAGGGATTCTCCTTTGCTGTCATCACCCAAGTCATGTTTCCATCCATAAGCCCCTAACAAATGGCATTTTTTGCAGTCTTGAATTTATCTACCTTTCTCTCTCTCTCTCTCTCTCTCTCTCTCTCTGCACCTTCTGTCTTGATGGACAGTTCTCACACATTGGGTTTCCCTAAAATAGCCCTATTCTAAATATATACATACATATATGTGTATATTATATATGTGTTCATTTTAAATAACAAAATATTATTGCCACTCATATTTGTGTTAAAAATGATTAGTAGCCAGGTATGGTAGCTGTAATCTTAGCAACTCAGGAGCCTCTGGCAAGATGAGCAAAAGTTCAAGGCCAGCCTCCACAATTTAGCAAAATCCTGTCTCAAAATACAAATAAAAAGACCTTGGGATGTAGCTCAGTGGTAAAGCAACCCCTGGGTCCAACCCCCAGCACCCGTCCCCTAATGTGTTTAGATAACTATTTCATAAATAAATTATTTAAGTAACAGAAGGGCAAGATGATCAGGCGAATCCCCCTATGATGTCATAATTCCTTTGCCAAGGAAGAGTGCTGTTTTGGTGAATCAATAGTAGAGCAGAAAAGAAGAAATGGGAGGGTTGGATAGGGAGATGATGAGGGAATAGAATTGTTTTCAGAACACAGAGATGTACACAGAACACCATGGAAGACAGTTTTTGCAATTTTTAAAAAGAATTTACAGTGCGGTGGGTCTCTCAACTCCATTGTCACCTGATATTCTGAAATACTAATGCATTCATATTCCTATACTTTCCTGGCTACCCCCCCAAAAAACAAAACCAAACCAAAGAGCCAAGTTTCTGTGAGCTGGCCTCTTTGCCCATTTCCTGCTCACACATATTTAAGTGCTTTCTTAGTCGCACAGAGCAAGTACTTTTAGTCTATGCAAATTTTCTCCTGTTGTTTCTTTGGCATGGAATGCTAGTCTCACTGTACATTGTTATTTCTCTGATGTCATCTCCAGGAAACCACCATCATATCCTTCATGCTGGTCTCTGGTCCCCAGTTCTATGAATATCCTATTTTTTTTTTTATCCTATTCTATGTAATTTCATGTTAGTTGATAGGTCTGTCTCCCAGTCTCCATGGCGCTATTTAGTCTTCCTAGCCTATTCCCTAGCACAGAATGGCACCCAAGAAACGTTTATGTGACCGAAATGAGCTCATATTTGGTTACCTCTGACCCAATGACCTCTGCCACTTACAGAAACCTTTAAAATCAGCATGCTAACAAGCGCCTCCAGAACACGAATGCATTTTGCAGAGTCTGAAGAGTATCAGGTCACTCTTATTCATCGTGGGTCAAGGCTCCAAATCTGGACTAATCCAGATTCATGAGAGGAGAAAGGAAAAAAATCTAAGGAAACAAATACTTCAAGTCGCTCTGGTGAGAAGTGGAACTGTAGACAGTACACCAGGCCGCCGAGGCTGAGCCAGAGCGCGATCCCATACCCCCTACCTCTGCTACCCCCACAACCCCCATAGGTGGCCTTGGTTTTCAAGTGTACGCCATCCACGTGGGTGTCACAGCGGCAGGGGCTGGCCTGGGGAACGTCACCGAACACCTCTGATGGGATCCCTACAGCAGCAGCAGTAGAAGCAGCAGCGCGATGGTTGGGGTGGGCGTCACCACGCCACAGCCACCCTTTCCCCCGCGACAAGAAGGCGGCGGAACCTCAGAAGGGAAGCCCTCGGGGTACCGGTGCGAAGCCCAGAGTCCCGGAAACCCCGTGGGAAGGAGGGGCGGGGAGGAATTAATCCATTTCTCCAGAGTTGCGCAAGAGCCCGGGCAGGCGGCTGTGGGTGGGACCACCAGGGCGGGCGTCCCCGCCAGCGTCCCACGCCCGCACCCACCCTGTGGTGTCGGAACCAAAAGTGAAAGGAGCCGGACCGATCTTGAAAAGGCGTCGGGGGGAGGTGGCCGCGTGTCTCCCAGTCGCGCGGGCCCAGCCGCCGCTTTGTGACTTCACTCGTTTCGCAACAAGCCCGGGCCACCCGCGCCCCACCCGCCCCGGCCCGGCCGCCTTGCAGCCTGCCACCTCGCTCCGCTCTTAGCGCTTCGCTCCCTCGTGGGCCTGCCCAGGCCTTCGCGGAGCCTCGGGTCCCGACGCGCGTGGCAGTCCGAGCCGTGGCCGCCGTCTGGCGGACTGGCAAGTGCGCGGCCGCCGCCTCCACGCAGCCCGGAGCAACCCGGCGTCCCGCCCGGCTGAGCGCAGCGTCCTCTCGGCGGCCGCAGCGCGATGCTGTGCTTTCTGAAGGGGATGGCCTTCGTCCCCTTCCTCCTGGTGACCTGGTCGTCCGCCGCCTTCATCATCTCCTACGTGGTCGCTGTGCTCTCCGGGCATGTCAACCCCTTCCTCCCCTACATCAGGTGAGAGGCAGGGTGGACGCCAGTGGCCAGGGAGCAGACAGAGGGACCCCAGGGCAGCGCTGCTGATGGGGAGGGAAGACGTCCAGTCCACACCCAGCTGGGGCATCTTGAGGTCGATGTGTGACAACGAGAAGGTGTGCTCCTGGCAACCCGGCAATGCATTGGGAGGCAGGGGTGCGGCGCTGAGCGGGTCTGTCTTTACCCTGAGCACTGGACAGAGTGGCGTCAGAATGGGGGATCAGGACCGAACAGATCGTAGAACTTTCAGACGGGGTATGGAACGGAATTGTGGTAAAAGGCTTCTCTGGTGAGACGGAAACAAAGATAGGTCTTGACTGATGCCCTTTATTTTAAAAGGTGGATCCAGGTATGTGCTAAGCAGCACACATATTACACTTCTGCTTGTGGACATCTCTTGAAATGGATATCCAGTCTCATTTTCCATGTCCCTTTCAAAAAAAAAAAAGTTTAAATAGATCATGAAATATCAATATGACACTGGTATCAATCCATGCTAGTAAATGACAGAAGAAACATAATTCACATCCAGATTCATGCCCTGCCCACAGTCACAAGATGCTGACTCCAGATCCCTGGGAATTTAAGTTCCTTTGGGAATTTAATCCTAAATCTGGTGTAAAACTCCTCTGGACACTGGACCACCAAAGTTAGAGCCCTCAAATTGTTAACTCTTAACATCTCTTGCATTATTTTACCATTTTATTTTTCCTGTGTTTTGGTTTCCACCTTTCCTGCGGATCATTGCCAGCAACAGTGGCCTGGTCTTCTTTATATGGCTTGGAGCTCTGTGCCCCAAAGAGCAGGCATTCCTTAACTATTAGTATGATTCATCCTTATTCAAGTGGTGTGACCCTACTGGAGCTTCACTGGTTAGTGAAGGGACAATAAGTTTGGAGACAGCCAAGATTTATTACTACTTTAGGATAGAGAGGGTCTTTCCTTCTTCCTATCGTTTCTCTCTGGTGAGTGGTTGGTTTGGTGTTTTTTTTTTGTGTGTTTTTTTTTTTTTTTTTTTTTTTTTTTATGGGGAGGAAGAGGAAACAGGTGAGACAAGAGAGGACTAGGGTCTAAAGAAAGATGCAAGGAATATACAGATAGGTAGAACGGTGCACAGTAGCAAATCTCTAGGGTTGGCTGTGGTTTTGCCCTGCAACAAGAAATGTTCTAAAGATTTAGGAGACATCCCCCAAGCTGGTCTTGTGCCCTGGAAGAAACCTGGGCTTGGTTTCTCATGGCACTGCTCAGTCCTAAGTGTCACCATCTCCCTTCTCTCATTTCTGAGACAGGATAGATTCCCTTCAACTGGTGTGGAAATGAAGAGCTGTTCTCCCTGAAATGCTTTTTACTGAGAAAATAATAGCTGTGTTTGTCCTGAATTGGAATCTGAATAATATGATATACACATGGGCCTGGCCATCAGAGGCAAGGGTTTGAGTCTTCATAGAGGTGTCTGATGTAGTTATGACTAACATCACCTCAAAGTAAACTGGGGGACAATCAGAAATGGGGAAATAAGGTGACAGTGAAATATTTATGAGATGCTCATTCCAATGAAGGGGTTTAAAATTTAACAAGAAAAGGCAGCCTACAGGAAAAGCAGAATTTTACGAGACAAAGGCAAGATATGGTCCCCTTACTGCCAGGAGCCATCAGCCAACAACAAAGTGTACCAACTGCCCGCGTCTATCTGGAGAGTTTGGGTTGTTTGCTGTCTGCTTATGTGAGCAGCTAGAGCACTGGCTTGCCTCTGCCCCATCACGAAAACTTAATTCTTTGAAGCAAGGGCAAAATGCAGATAAGAACCAGACATCAAGAAATGGTGTAACATATTTATTCACCGACCCAGAAATTTTTTTTTACCTTATCTCTTCTCCCCAAACCCAACGTCGCCTCCTCAACCCAATCCCAACCTTGCTTATCTGTTATCACTGATCTTAGGGCCTCTTCCTCCTCCTCCTCTCTTCTAACCCACTTCCTATACTTCCCTCCAACCATGCTGGCCTCCTTTCTTTGTGGCCTTTGCACTGGCTGACTGCCAGAATGTTCTTACTCCAGATAGTGCCAGGCATTGTCCTTTATCTCCTCCTGTGTTCACATATTATAGTCTTAGTGAGATCTGTTCTGATCATCTTGTTTAAAATTGCACCCTACACTCCTGATCCCCCCAAACATGGTCTTATTTTTCACCATAGCCCCTATCACCTGCTAACAAATTATGTGCTTTAACTTATTTATTGTGTTTATTATCTGTTTTTCCTCACCAGGATGTAAGATCCATGAAGATTCTCAGTATGTGTGTGAAGTTATATTTCTTGGGCTCTCTACTTATCCTTGGTCAGGGCAGATCCATGGGAAGCTCAATAAACCCATTCAGTTTGGTGGTTGATCAGAGATTACAGGTTCTCAGGGGGAGTCCCCTTTTACATACTAACATTGTTCAGCCAAACACATACTCTGATTTTTTTTTTTTTTTTTTTGTTTTTTTTGGTACCGGGGATTGAACTCAGGGGCACTCGACCACTGGGCCACATCCCCGGCCCTTTTTGTATTTTTATTAGAGACAGGGTCTCACTGAGTTACTAAGTGCCTCGCCATTGCTGAGGCTGGCTTTGAACTCGCGATCCTCCTGCCTCAGCCTCCCAAAGTGCTGGGATTACAGGCGTGCGCCACCGCGCCCGGCTATACTCTGATGTTTTTAGCACACTCCAACACTTTAAATAAGAGTAAAAGCCACAAGAAAAGGGCTGGGGATGTAACTCAGTGGTAGAGCGCTTGCCTAGCCTGTGTGAGGCACTGGGTTCAAGTCTCAGCCCCACATATAAATAAATAAATGTCCATCGACAACCAAAAATAATATTTTTTAAAAAAGCACAAGAAGTTCTCCTTCCAGAATGACATTCAAAGTCAGCTTCCTTATCAGATAGTTTCTCCTCAAAACATTGTTATTCTTCAGTATATTGGATAAATGGGCAAATGACTCTTAGACATGGAAAGATGCTCAATTTCATGAAGAGAAACAAAAAATTCAAATTGAAACTCATTGATGCCTTTTTTTCCCACCAACTGTATTGCAGAAATGCAAATGTCTGATAACACTACTGGTGAGACTTTGGGAAAACAGGCTGTCTCTCATATTGCTTGTGGGAATGTAAATTGATTTTTAGAGGGACTTTAGCAAAAATCTATGGAAATAATACACACATACACATCCTTTGATGCAATACCCCCTCTTTTTGGAAATTTATCCTGCAGGGATACCAGCCCATGTGAAGAATGACACATCTACAAGGTTGTTCACAACAATGCTTTCATTTATTTATTTTTAAATTTATTTTTGCAGGGCTGGGGATTGAACCCAGGGCCTCATGCATGCTAGGCAAGTGCTCTACCACTGGGCTACACACCCAGCCCAACATTGCTTTTAATAATGACAGATGGGAAGCCATGCAAAAGTCCATAATAGAGAAGTGGCTAAATAAATACAGATTATCCAAATATTACAATACCTCAAGTGAAATCTCTTGCTACTTAGCATATTCTCTTTATGTGCTGATATGAAGAAAATCTCCAAGATAATATTGTTAAATGGAAAGAAGTAAGATGCAGAACAAAATATTCTACCATTAGTCAGGGAAAAGGGGGGAAAAACAATATGGTGTGTGTGTGTGTGTGTGTGTTAGCTTGTACAAAGAGACTAATAAGGACTGGGGGGTATGGCTCAGCAGTAGAGTGCATGCTTATCATGCACCAGGCCCTGGGTTCAATCCCCAGTACCAAAAATTAAAAAATGAAGAGACTAATAAAAATGGCTTACTCTTGTGTTTGGTTTTGCTGGGTGATTGTGGTCTGTTGGTGTTCCTCCTCATGACCACAATCCTTGCTCAGTAATTGATGGGAGAAAACTGGGCCACTTAGAATTAAGCCACTTTAAAGGGGGACCAAAATTGCATAGTAGATGAGGAAAAGAGGTCAGGCCTTTGACTTCAAAAAAGAACTACAAATGAGGAAAGCAACTTTATAAATTGGTATTTCATTAACAATCACGTAATGTATAATCACAATTATGCACTAACTCTAATAATTAAGTGATTCAGATGCTGGTTTTTTTAAGGGGATGATGAACACACTTTTCATTATGGTTTGAGGATTGTGTGATGTCAAGTCCTTTATTTGGCATTTGGCTTTTGAAGGGGGGATAAGAATTTGTCCGTTTTTTCCATAAATATGTGAAGACTTCAGTTTTTTCAACAATCATCCTTAGTCTATTTGTAAGGATATTTCATATTGTCTCTCATACATAATATATGGTCCAAGAGGGCAGAAATTTGGAGTTTGTTCCCTCTTGCATCTCCAGTGCTGACATATGTAGTTTCTGACATACAAAGTGAATATCAGTTGAATGTTGACCAAGATAGTCCTGCTTTATTAACCTGGTCAGTTTCCTTCTCTTCAATTGTTAGCTGATTCTGTTGATTTGGTTGTGATTCCAGTCCTTCTCCCACATCACTTGGCTGACTTCTGAAACCCTTCATGTTTCATAAGATTTTCAATCTCATTTTGTGATCTTTTGACTTGTATCATTGAATATTTACAAAATTGATATTCACTCCAAGAGGGAGCATAGTGTAGAGGTTAGGAGCAAGCGCTTTGGAGCAGACAGTCTGGTTAGAACATGGCTCCCGCAGGCGAACCAGCTGCAGAACGTTAAAGAAATGACTTGAGTTCTCCAACAGGAGAAGTTACTTGACTTCCCCATAGGTTAATAACAGCACCTAATAAAGAATTCATGCATGTACTCAAAACTCATTAACATAATAAATTCTCTATAAGTATTTTCTATTAGTATTATCCCTTTGGTTATAATTGTGTGATTTAATACACAGCAATTATTGATCCCTCAAAGCAGAAAGAGAATTGTAATTTCTAAAAAAGTTCAGTGGAATAATACTTAGGGAAGACTCAAAAAGAAACAAATTGTCTTCAAATTACAGTTGGTCTGTTTAGTAGTGGATCTGAAAAAGCAAAGTTTTAGAAAAATTGATTAAGACAAACTAGGAGAATTCTGCATTTAAATTGCTTCAAAAGGACCCTTAGGGCTGGGGATATAGCTCAGTTGGTAGAGTGCTTGCCTTGCATGCACAAGGCCCTGAGTTCAATCCCCAGCACCACACAAAAAAAAAAAAAAAAAAAAAAAAAAAAGTACTTTTAATACTTCCTTCCACTTTAAAGAAAACAAATGGAAATGAGGTGGTTTATACACCAGGAAGACAGAATGAACCTGTGCTCTTGTAACGGCCTTGGACCACATCAGCTGGTGAAAAAAAAATGAATGTACATTTATGTGCTTTAAGTTAAAATATTTGTGCTGTGTAAATATCCATATAATTTTTGATGACTTCTGCTCAAAACAACTTTTTTTTTTGGGGGGGGGGGTATCCGGGATTGAACTCAGGGGCACTCGACCACTAGGCCACATCCCCAGCCCTTTTTTGTATTTTATTAGAGACAGGGTCTCACAGAATTGCTAAGTGCTTCGCCACTGCTGAGGCTGGCTTTGAACTCATGATCCTCCTGCCTCAGCCACCCAAATGCTGGGATTACAGGTGTGTGCCACCGTGCCCGTCAAAACAACTTTTTTGATGACTGAGATTACACTGAATTTCTGGGAGTGACGACTTTTGCTTCCCTATTCAACTGTTACAATGGAGAATAAATATTCAGATAGTGAGGTCACTGTGCATAAAATCACTATTCTGGCATGTGTTAATGACATCTTCAATCTTTACAGTACAATGACTATTACTTCATAGTATTACAGTCACAATATAACAAAAATGTGGACATATCATTTGAAACTTTTAGTTAGAAAAGTATCATCCTTGAAATGACAATTTATAATTGATTTAAAAAAATCACCCCCCCAAAATAAAAAGAAAAAAGAAAAAAAAACCAGAGAATTTAAAAATCCCCCAAATCTGAATAACAACCAGAGCAAAACTGTTGTGCCTTATATTTATCTTTGATTCCAATGTTGGCAGTTGTTTAAAGAAAAATAATAAAATAATTTAAATTTGTTTTATTAGGTTCAGAGTATGTGGGGAATTGTAGAGTTCTTCTTTCCATCACCTTGTATGTCTTTTGTTAATATTTGTTATGCCTTATTCTTTTTTTAAATTTAATTATTTATTTACTTATTCATAATGCACAAGTATAGCATCTTTTTACATACAACTGCTTGTATACAAAGTATATAAGTACCATTCAGATCTTCAATCATGCATTTAGGATAATGATATCCATCTCATTCAACCACCAATTCCCCCACACACACACCTACCTTGCTCCCTCTCTTCCCCTCCCTTTCCTTTGACCATTCTAGTGTTCCTCTAATCCTATGTACCCCCATCTAACAACACTGTAAACTAGCCTCCTCATATCAGAGGTAAAACAATTTCACTTACCATTATATTCTCCAACTTCATCCATTTACCTGGCCATATTTGGATTTTTTTGAGATTGACTAATTTCACTTACCATTCTTTTATATTCTCTCAACTTCATCCATTTACCTGCAAATGCCATTATTTTACAGGTGCGTCACGCAGTGTTCATTTCTTTGAATAATGTATCTCTCTTCTTTTATGGCTGAGTAAAATTCCATTTTGTATGTATAAACCACATTTTACCCGTTTATCTGTCACTCATCCGGCCACATTACTGAGGCGACATGCCGTAGGTTGGTTTACCACAACTAACCAGCCATCCAACCTAGGATTGACTGTGTGTTGAATTTTTAGTGTTGCGGCTTTAAGGCGGCAAGCCTACTGCTGACGAGCCAAGTTTCCATAAGCTCATAAATCAAGTAACATTGAAGCAAGGGCATGTCTGTGTCAAAATGTCTGTAATGCATGCAGAGCAGAGGCCACACTGTTTTGTTGAGCTCCAGGGATTTGGCGAATAGACCCAGGAGACATGGCAAATCTTCAGGGCCCGCTATGCATCTGGGTGCATTCCAGGGTGGTTCAAACTAAAAAAAAGAATTATTAGAGTAGAAAATAAAAGTTGATCTCATTTTCCTCCACAAGCTGGCAAATCTCCATACAAAGAGAAACTTTCCATAGCGGTTTTGGAAAAATATTTGTTAGCACCATTTTATACACAGTCCCACCAGCTAATGTAATAACAAATAAATGAGTGTGCCATTTTTCCCCAACATAAATCAAAATTGATTATCATTATAATTGATTATCTAAAAATATTCTCCAACATTATTGATTGAATTGTTTGAATGTTATTTGTTATTTGGATCTATGAATAGCTGCCATTCATATTTGTGACTGGAGTGAATGAAAAAAAAAAATCAATTAAGAGTAGTTTTTATTTAAATTTAATGCATTTCTCTAATTGCAATCTAGCAATGTTGAGACTTTGTACCTGCTTTATCAATCTAGATGGTATCCATATTGGAGAGGATTCGTGCTTTGGAAAAAACACAAACAGATCCTCTCCCCCCAAATTAATACTGGGTCTGGACCCTTCCATGTACCTGAGAGAACATCCTTCCAGTAAACCAAAGGTTTATGTTGTTGGTGTGGGTTCCAGTGTCTATCTCCAGCCGAATGTCCATTAGAATCTAAAGTTAAGAAAATTAGGTAAAACAGGGCAACTGCCAATCTGTCCTTAGGATTTTTCCAGTTTCCATCTTTTTGCTTTAGTAACATATTTTTAAGTGTCCGATTTGCTCTTTCAATTATTCCTTGTCCCTGAGGATTATAAGCGATACCTGTTTTGTGGATAATATTGAACTTTGTACAAAAATTGTTTGAAGGATGTGGATGATATGCAGGGCCATTATCTGTTTTAAGCATTTTGGGGATGCCCAATGCAGCAAAAGCTTGCAGACAATGAGATATAGTATCTTTAACTTTTTCTCCGGAATGTAAAGAAGCAAAAAATCATGCCTGAGCATGTATCTATGGTGACATGAATAAAATCGTAATTTTCCAAAACTTGGCTCATGTGTGACATCCATCTGCCACAAATGATTGGGCATCAAAACCTCGTGGGTTAACCCCATAATGTGGATTGGGCAAAGTGTTACACCAAGATGGACATTCTTTTACAATTCTACGAGCTTGTTCTTTTGTGATTTTTAAATTTTTGTCTTAAGGTAGTGCTGTTAATGTGGAACTGGGAATGAAATAAAGTAGCTTGTTGTACTGTAGTAAATATAAATATTGTTTTAGTGAGGGCGTCAGCTTATGTGACCTATAAATAAAGGTTCTTTTCGTTGCCATAGGAGATTTTGGATTTGAGAAAACAATTTAAAAGCTGGAGTATGTGGTGCTATTGGACCTGCTAGCTCCAATTTTGGGACAGCATGTACAATATAATGGCTGTCTGAAAAAAAATATTCATAGGCTGTTCTTTAAAATTTTCCAGAGCTATTATTATAGCTTCGAGTTCCACTAATTGAGCTGATTTTTGATTAGTGATATGAATCATTTTTTCATTTTGAGTGACTACTGCAGCAGTACCGTTAGAGGATCCATCTGTAAATACATTAAATGCTTTAGGAATGGGTTGATTTTTTATTACCTGTGGGAATATGATAGGATGATTGATACAAAAGGACAGTATAGGAGATTTAGGAATATGATTGTCAAAATTTGCAGAAGTAGAGCATCTAGCTACAGCCCAATCATTATCATTGAAGCACAAATATTCAACCTGTGACGATGAATAAGGAGTAATAATAGTAGCGGGATGAATTCCAAATATTTTAGTAGAGGTTTTAAGTCCTTGAAGAATAAGTTTAGCCACCATGGAGGTATAAGACTCAATTGTACTTTTAGGAGAGACAGGCAAATGTATCCATAATATAGGTCCCTGTTGCCAAAATACTCCTGTTGGAGTATATTGTGAAGGAATAATAATCAATATTAGTGGTTGTGCAAAATCAAATCTATCGCAATGGGATCTTTCAATGGCCTGTTCTACTAATTTTAGAGCTCTCCTGGCCTCAGGAGTTAATGTTCGAGGTGAGGATGGGTCAGGGTTCCCACGAAGGATGTCAAATAAGGGTTTTAATTGTCCAGTAGTGAGGCTTAGTGTAGGGCGAAGCCAATTAATGTCACCCAGTAATTTTTGGAAATCATTGAGGGTGGTCAAATGTTCTTTACTTATTAGAATTTTTTGGGGTTTAACAAAAAGTATCCATGATTTTAAAGCCTAAATATAGTATAGGTGATCTGCTTTGAACTTTTTCTTCTGCTATATATAATCCATATTTTTTTAGATTTTTTGTTATTTCACTAAATATATTAAATAAGATTTGTTGATTAGGGTGAGCTAATAAAACATCGTCCATGTAGTGTAGACACATAAGGTCTTGATATTTGTTTTTAATGGGCTGTATAGCTCTGTCCACATATAGTTGGCACAGTGTAGGGCTATTTGCCATTCCCTGCGGCAATACTTTCCAATGATATCTTTTATCAGGGCCATTATTATTAATAGAAGGAATTGAAAAAGCAAACCTGGGGGCATCCAGAGGATGTAGGGGAATGGAAAAGAAAACAGTCCTTTATATCAAGGGTTATAAGGTAATAGTTTTTTGGAATAGCTACAGGATTAGGAAGTCCAGGTTGAGTAGGGCCCATAATTTGCATTGTTTTGTTAATTTGTCTTAGATCTTGTAATAGTCTCCATTTACCTGATTTTTTCTTAATTACAAATATGGGAGAATTCCAGGGAGAGGTGGAAGGCTCTATGTGTCCTGCTTCTAATTGTTCTTTAATTAATTGATGGGCCGCTTGCAATTTTTCTTTGGATAGGGGCCACTGAGGGACCCAAACTGGCTTATTAGAGAGCCATGGTATTTTTAAAATTGTTTTCCTCAGTGGCCCCTAGAAAAAATGTCCTTTGCCTTTTTTATTATGAGTAGGATTTTTATTCTTAACACCTGCAGGCTTGGTCGCTAGGTGTAGCCCCATTTGATGTAAAATATCTCTTCCCCATAGGGTAACTGGCAAGCTGTTTAAAACATAGGGTTTGAATGTTCCTGTATGGCCTTCATTGTCTTGCCAATTTAAGATTACAGCACTTTGAGCTGGGGTATTACTGTATCCCAAGCCTCTTAAACTGGTTGAGGCTTTCTGTAGAGGCCAGTGCTTAGGCCATTGTTGTAGATTTATGATGGAAGAGTCAGCTCCTGTATCAATCAGCCCCTCCATCTCTATACCTTGAATTTTTAATTTGCACATAGGCCTCCGTGAACAGTCCTGGACCCAGAAAGCCATAGGTCCTGAACCAGTGGAACCGAATGCTCTGCTATTTCTATTTTGTGGCATGCTTTTAAAAGAATTATGGAGACTGGGAATGAGGAGCAGCTGTGCGATTCTGTCTCCTTGATTTACGGAGATGATGCCCCTGTGTGTACTTAGCATTATTTTAATCTCTCCATTATAATCTGAATCAATAACCCCTGGTATAACATTAAAGCCTAATAAACTTTTGGAACTACGCCCAAGGATTAGTCCCACAGTTCCTGAAGGGAGAGGTCCCCTGATTCCCGTAGGAATCAGCTGAACCCCCATTTCAGGTGTCAGGACCATCCGGGCAGTAGAACAGAGATCTAATCCTGCACTTCCTCTTGTCCCTCTGATAAGGGAGTTAATGGGTAGGAGGGACTGTGACGAGGAATCATTTGAATCTGAGGGCCTTCCTCCTCTAGTGCCTCGTACATTTGTGGGCCCCGGGGCATTGGGCCCCGTGCCCCGTTTTTTGAAATCCTTGATAAATCATTTCCATATATATCATATCTAGAATGGCATTGATTGGCCCAATGTATACCTTTTTTGCATCTGGGGCATCGGCTGGAGCACGGTATGAATTTGATTTTATTACCCTTGGGGGATATTGCTTAGCATATCTTGGTTGATTATAATAATTTTGTCTGGAATATCCTGTTCTAGGTTGAAACCTTTGGGAATTTTGAGGGGAGGAATTTTTCATCACTGCAGCAATTACGTTGCCTGTGATAACAGCCTCGTTAATGTCTTTGCACAGTCTGATATAAATTGATAAGTCTTTTTTACTTCTCCATGGCCTTATTGCATCCTGGCAATATTTATTAGCGTTCTCGTATGCTAATTGGATAACTAGGGGCATAGCTTGCTCGACTTCTCCAAAAACTCTAGATGTTGTTTTTAAGAGCCTATCTACAAAATCAGCGTAAGGTTCGTTAGGCCCCTTGTATAACTTTTGATAGGCTGCCTTGCAGATCCCCTGTGCCTGAGATTGTCTTCCAGGCTTTCACAGCTGCAGTGTGTACCTGGGCATACACACCTGGATCGTATTGTAGCTGATTTTGTAGTTCGGCGAACTCACCCTCCCCTGTGAGCATATCTATATTGCGTTGAGGGAAACCTGCTGCAGCATTTCTCTTTGCTATTTCTGAACAAAGTTCCTGGAATTGAGTTTTCAGATTAGGTATTGTCCCCCACTTAGTACCGCTCTGCATAGACTTTTCCAATCTGAGGGGGCTAAGGTTAGGGTGTTAAGTGACTCTATCATACTTAATGTGAACGGAGCTTGAGGCCCATAGGTCATTACCGCCTCTTTAAAATTCTTTATTGTTTTAAAGTCTAGGAACTCATGATATCTTTGTCCCTGTTCATTTTGAAATACTGGCAGTTCTAGGTGCTCCTGCGGTCTATGTTGTTCGAGAGCGTATAAGCGCTCTGAAAGGCCGCCAATTTCTACCTCAAGGGCACGTATACTCTGATCCATACTCTTTATTGTTTCTGTTAGGGATTCTATCCATGAAGGAGCAGAGGGCGCTAGTGGTTCCTCTATTTGACGGTCTTTTCTCTTTTTTAATTTCTTTTTGTTCTTTTTATTGGAGACTGTGCTCTCCAAATCGCTTTTTGATTCCTCTTCACTACTAGCTTCATAATTCCTAACCGGCTCAGTAGAGGAGACTGTACTTTCATGGTTTGGCTCCTTGTTACTATTATTACTTTCACTAGTATCCTGAGTTTCAGTTTCTAAGGAGAGTACATACTCCTCAGCTAATTTTATTAAGCTTCTGATGGCTTTTGCAGATCTTACTTTTTGAATTTACATTCCTACTCTCCTTGCTGGTCTCCACTGAGTCAGAGGATATGCTTTCTTGTTCACTTTTCTCACTATCCTCTGAGTTCTCAATATCAAAAATTTCATTCATGGCTTTTATAAAACGACTTTTTGTTATATTTGCTCCCATCTTTTTAAATTTTCTTTTTTCTTACCTTGCCGCCGAATGCCCCGTACAGGCCACCACCTGTCGCTGCCTGAAGCGGAAGTCGCTTGGAGCAGCGAACGCCACAGGAAAATTCGGAGGCAGGATGAAAATGAAAAAAAGGTCTTTTATTCTTCTCCTCTCTCCAGCTCCAGCAATCACTCCAAATGCTCTAACTCCAACCACCACCTTCTTCTTCCCACACACACTAACGAACCTCACCCAGTTATATACATATAGCTTTAACAAGGACACGTGCTTACAGCTCGAGCTTACAGGTGCGTCACGCAGTGTTCACGGGCATACAAAGATTCTTTGAATAATGTATCAACATCAGGTGGAAACTAGAACATCTTTTATGGCTCTCAGCTAACCGCAATCTTTAGCTATCTCCTTGATATAGGCTCCTTCATATGTATACCAAACATTTTCTTTATCCACTCATCTACTGAGGGACATCTAGGTTGGTTCCACAAACCTACCTATTGTGAATTGTGCTGCTATAAACATTGAAGTGTCTGTGTCACTGTAATATGCTGTTTTTAAGTCCTTTGGGAATAGACCCAGGAGTGGGATGCCTGGGTCATAGGGTGGTTCAATTCCCATTTTCCCAAGAAATCTCCATACTGCTTTCCATAGCGGTTGCACCATTTTGCAGTCCCACCAGCAATGTATGAGTGTGCCTTTTTCCCCACATCCTCTCCAACATTTATTGTTGTTTGTGTTCTTGATAGCTGCCATTCTGACTGGAGTGAATGAAATCTTAAGAGTAGTTTTTATTTTTTTCAATGCCATTTGTTTTTTCATTAAATGTGTATCTTCTTCTGAGAAGTGTCTTTTCAATTCCTTAGCCCATTTATTGATTGGGTTATTTGCTTTTTTGGTGTTAAGTTTTTGAGTTCTTTATATATTCTAGAAATTAGTGCTCTATCTGATGTGCATGTATTAAATATTTGTTCCCAATTAGTTGGCTCTCTATTCACCTCACTGATTGTTTCTTTTGCTGAGAAGAAGCTTTTTAGTTTAAATATATCCCATTCATTAATTCTTGGTAATAGTTCTTGTGCCACAGGATTTTTATTAAGGAACTTGGGGCCTAATCCGACATGTTGGAAATTGGAGCTTACTTTTTCTTCTATTAGGTGTATTGTCTCTGGTCTAACTCCTAGGTCTTTGATCCACTTTGAATTGAGTTTTGTGCATGGTGAGAGATAAGGGTTTAATTTCAATTTGTTGCATATGGATTTCCAGTTTTCCCAGCACCATTTGTTGAAGAGGCTATCCTTTCTCCACTGTACATTTTTGGCACCTTTGTCTAATATAAGATAGCTGAAATTATATGTATTAGTCTCTGTGTCCTCAATTCTGTACCATTGGTCCACCAGTCTGTTTTGGTGCCAATACCATGCTGTTTTTGTTACTATTGCTCTATAGTATAATTTAAAGTCCAATATGGTGATGCCCCCTGCTTCACTTTTCTTGCTCAGGATTGCTTTGGCTATTCTGGGTCTCTTATTTTTCCAGATGAATTTCATGACTGCATTTTCTATTTCTTTGAAAAAATGACATTGGAATTTTGATTGGAATTGCATTAAATCTGTATAATGCCTTTGGTAGTATGGACATTTTGACAATATTGACTCTACCTATCCAAGAGCAAGGTAGGTCTTTCCATCTTCTGAGTTCTTCTATGATTTCTTTCTTTAGTGTTCTATAATTTTCCTTATAGAGGTCTTTCACCTCTTTCATTAAGTTGATTCCCAGGTATTTTATTTTTTTGATGCTATTGTAAATGGGGTAGTTTTTTCATCATTTCCCTTTCAGAGGCTTTGTCACTGATGTACAAAAATGCCTTTGACTTATGGGTATTGATTTTGCATCCTGCTACTTTGCCAAATTCATTTACTAGTTGTAAAAGTTTTCTGGTAGAGTTTTTTGGGTCTTCTAGGTATATTATCCTGTCATCAGCAAATAGTGCTAATTTGAGCTCTTCTTTTCCTATCTGGATCCCTAATTTCTTTTGTCTGTCCAATTGCTCTGGCCAGAGTTTCCAGTACTATGTTAAATAGCAGTGGTGAAAGGGGGCATCCCTGTCTTGTTCCAGTTTTTAGAGGGAATGCTTTCAATTTTTCTCCATTTAAGATAATGTTAGCTCTGGGCCTTGCATAAATAGCTTTTATAATGTTGAGATATGTTCCTGATATTCCTAGTTTTTCCAGTGTTTTGAACATAAAAGGGTGCTGTATTTTGTCAAATGTTTTTTCTGCGTCTATTGAGATTTTTAACTTTAAGTCTATTGATGTGATGTATTATGTTTATTGATTTCTGAATGTTGAACCAGCCTTGCATCCCTGGAATAAACCCCACTTGATCGTGGTACACTATCTTTTTGATATTTTTTTTATCCGATTTGTCAGAATTTTGTTGAGGATCTATGTTCATTAAATATATTGGCCTGAAGTTTTCTTTTTTTGGATGCGTCTTTGCCTGGCTATGGAATTAATGTAATATTGGCCTCATAGAAAGAGTCTGGAAGAGTTCCCTCTTTTTCTATTTCTTGAAATAGTTTGAAGAGCATTGGTATTAGTTCTTCTTTGAAAGTCTTATAGAACTCTGCTGTAAACCCATCAGGTCCTGGACTTTTCCTTGTTGGTAGCTTTTTGATGACATCTTCTATTTCTTTGCTTGTAATCGATCTGTTTCAATTGTGTTTAGCAGGGGTTTTCATTCTCATTTCAAACCTCCAGATCCAGTTTAGGCAAATCATATAACTCTAGAAATCTTTCAATGCATTCAGTATTTTCTATTTTATTAGAGTACAAGTTTTCAAAGTAATTTCTAATTATCTTCTGTATATCTGAGGTGTTTGTTGTGATATTCCCTTTTTCATCACGAATGTTAGCAATTAGAGTTTTTTCTCTTCTTTTCGTTAGCATCGCTAAGGGTCTGTCAATTTTGTTTATTTTATGAGAGAACCAACTTTTAGTTTTGTCAATTCTTTGAATTGTTTCCTTAGTCTAAATTTCATTAATTTCTTATCTCATTTTAATTATTTCCTGTCTTCTGCTGCTCTTGGTGTTGATCTGTTCTTTTTTTTCTAGTGCTTTGAGGTGTGATGTTAAGTCATTTATTTGTTGTTTTTTTTTTTTCCTTTTAAGTAATGAACTCAGTGCAATGAATTTTCCTCTTACTACTGCCTTCATAGTGTCCCAGAGATTTCTATATGATGTATCTGTGTTCTCATTTACCTGTAGGAATTTTTAAATCTCCTCTTTGATGTATTCTTCAACCCCTTGTTCATTCAGTAGCATGTTGTTTAGATTCCAGTTGTTGAAGTAGTTTTTCTTATTCCTTGTTTTGTCATTGATTTCCAATTTCATCCCTTTATGGTCTGATAGAATGCAGGGTAGTATCTCTACTTTTTTATATTTGCTGAGAGTTGCATTGTGACATAATATATGGTCTATTTTGGAGAAGGAGCCATGTGCTGCTGAGAAAAAAGTGTATTCTTTTACTGAGGGATGAAATATTCTCTATATGTCCGTTAGGTCTAAGTTATTAATTGTTTTAAGGAGGCCTAAGGTTTCTTTGTTTAGCTTTTGTTTGGATGAACTATCCATAGGTGAGAGAGGTGTGTTGAAATCCCCTAGAATAACTGTGTTGTCGTCAATTTTACTCTTGAACTTGAGAAGAGTTTGTTTGATGAATATGGGTGCTCCATTATTTGGGGCATATAGATTTATGATTGTTATATCCTGTTGATGAATGGTTCCCTTAAGTAGTAAGAAATATCCATCTTTGTCCCTTTTGATTAGCTTTGGCTTGAAGTCTACCTTATTTGAAATGAGAATGGAAACCCCTGCTTGCTTCCACAGGCCATGTGAGTGATAAGACTTTTCCCAGCCTTTCACCTTCAGTCTATTGATGTCTTTTTCTATGAGGTGTGTTTCTTGGAGACAGCAAATTGTTGGGTCATTTCTTTTAATCCATTCAGATAATCTGTGTCTTTTGAATGGTGAGTTTAGGTCGTTAACATTCAGGGTTATTATTGAGATGTGATTTTTATTCCCATCCATTTTTATTTGTATTATGATCTTTAGCTTGATTTGGTTTCTCTTCTGGTTGGTATTTCCCTTAGTTTAATATCTCCCTTTGTTGATTTCCATTGTTATTTTTCTCTTCTTCTTCATGAAAAATTTTCCCCAGGATGTTCAGAAGTGCTGGCTTTCGAGATGCGAAATCTTTTTTAACTTTTGCTTGTCGTGGAAGGTTTTTTATTTCATCTTTGAATCTAAAGCTCAATTTTTCTGGATATAAGATTCTTGGTTGACATCCCTTTTCTTTCAGAGCTTGAAATATGCTATTCCAGGATCTTCTTGCTTTTAAGGTCTGGGTAGAAAAATCTGAACATAGTCTGATTGGTTTCCCCGTATATGTAATCTGCTCCTTTCTCTTGTGGCTTTTAATATTCTCTCCTTGCTCACCATATTAGGCATTTTCATTATAATGTGTCTTGGTGTGGATCTGTTGTGATTTTGTATGTTTGGTGTTCGGTAAGCCTCTTGAACTTGGTTTTCCCATTCATTCCTCAAGTTTGGAAAATTTTCTGTAATTATTTCAATAAATAAATTACTCATTCCTTTGGCTTGAAACTCTCCCCCCTTCTCTACCCCAATCACTCTTAAGTTTGGTCTTTTTATGTTGTCCCATAATTCTTGAATGTTCTGTTCTTGGTTTCTTACCATTTTTGCTGTGTAATCTAGATTTTTCTCTAGGGTATATATTTTGTCTTCATTGTCTGAGGTTCTTTCTTCCAAGTGATCTACTCTGTTGGTGATACTTTTGATTGAGCTTTTATTTTGGTTTATTGCTTCTTTCATTTCCGGAATTTCTGTTTGGTTTCTCTTTAGAGCCTCTATCTCCCTATTGAAGTAATCTTTTACTTCATGTATTTGTTTATGGAGTTCTTTGTCAAAATGATCTTTTGCCACCTGTATTTGCTCCCTCATCTCATTTTTTAGTTCATTCTTAAGTTCCGCAAACATTTGGAATATGTAATTTCTAAATTCCATCTCTGGCATTTCACCAACTGTGCATGCCATGGAATCTACTGAGGAGGTATATTGATTTGTTTGTGTCACTTTCTTCCCTTTTTCTTCATTTTGCTTGTGCGTCTATTGTTCCTGCACTGTGGGACCTTGACTATTTTGATTTTACCTTAAAACCTTATGTTGCTCCTGTAGTACAATGCTATCAGATCCCCTTATATTTCCTTCACACTTTAAAATCAAACACTTTCTATTCAGAGAATCCCAGTTTAATCACAATGTACAGATTTAATTAACCCAGATATTGTTTCCAATTTACTCTGTATGCTTCTGATGGGGTTTTATAGTTTCAAGTAATGGACACAGAGGTGATATGTTTAGGAAGAAGGAAGTGAGTGTATTGACTTGTTCTTTCTTAGAAAGTATGAAAAGAGAGTTCTATGGAAGTGGTTTAGTATCAGCAGATGAGAGAGGAAAGAGAATGGAGTGAATGATTAGGTGGAAAGACCGATTTATATATAAACCTAACTTATGCAGCGGTTGAGAGAAGAAATAAAGAAAGATTGAAAAGAAAAAAAGAAGAAGAAAAAAAAAATGACCAAGGAGTAGAAATTAGTGTAAGAGAGAGGAGAGAGAGAGAGAGTCTAGAAAATAGAGAATAAACTATATATAACACCACTTTGCTATATATTTCAATTGTACCCGTTCTAAAAATCCCAATTTCTACATATAACTTGTTTTTGCCTCTGTGGAGTATGCAATGGCAGGGTGTAAATAGGGAAGATGAAGGAAGAAGAAAAAATACAAAAGTGAGAAGGAAGGAAAGAAAGAAAGAAAAGAGGAGCAGAAGCAAACAAACACACTGTCAATCAAAACAAAAACAAAGCAAAAACAAACAAACAAAAACCCCTAAGAAACAGCAAAATAAACAAACAAAAAGAAAAACATTGAACCCAGGAACAAGTCTCAAACAAAACGGACCCTTGGAAGCCTTCTTTTTTCCCTTCCAGTTTAAGCCAGTTGACCCAGATCATGTCCAGTCAGCAATCCTGTTAGTGGAGTCAAGGCTGTGCCTTTGGCCAGTTGCAGAATGGCACAGTGGAAGAGTGGAGGAGGCCCTTCCCCAGCTCTGACCCTGCGTGCAGTAGCAGGGAGCTGCCACTCTGGGCCCTGGAGGCCAGGCAAACTGGTGGCTGGGTCTCTCCTTCCGGCGGGCAGGTGCCTACCCTTATTCTTTTTTTTTTTTTAATATTTATTTATTTAGCTAGTTGTACACAATGTCATTATTCTTAATGTGGTGCTGAGGATCGAACCTGGGTCACACACATGCTAGGCGAGTGCTCTACTGCTGAGCCACAACCCCAGCTCTGTTATGCCTTATTCTAAAACTGAGCCTCAAACTAGAATACCCTGAAGGACAGATTCTTCTGTAGAGGTCCTTTGACCTAAATAGTTAAGCATTTGTATTAAGTTTTATTGTGGTATCTAATCAGATTCTTAATCACAGCCCATAAGAAGTAATGTGACTTTAATACTGGACTTTGCTGATGTGATTTAGTGTCTGCAATTTTTTTTCTTAAATCATAGCCATATGGTAAATTTAAAAAAATCATCACCCAAATTAATTAATTACAATGAAAATAAGAAAATTAAGGGCCAAGGGCATAGCTCAATGGTATAGCATATGCTTAGCATGTGAGAAGCCCTGGGTTCAATCTCCAGCACCAAATAAATTTTAAAATAAAAAGAAAGAAAATTGGGGATCCCCAGTTTTTTCAGCCTGAAAATTAATTGTGGTGAAAGAAGTAGTGTTGCCTCTGAGCCAACCACAAATGTATAATTTCTTCTGTTGGATTAAAAGTTTCTGTTCATTTGAGTGCATCAAATGCTCCTTCCCATTGAATTCAGTTAAACTGTGAGAATTTTAAAAATGCTATTCTTATTTTCAAAAGGAATATAATATTGCTCACAAACTTAGACTAACCCTAAGTGCATGTATGAATACACTAATGGTGTGAATATACTTTGAGATATGTAAAAATGTCCTCTATAATATGAAATGTAATGCATTCTGCTGTCATTTATAACAACTTATAATTAAATAAAAGTTTGACTAATCCAGGACTGACAACTTTCAAACAGAAGCACTCCATCTCAACTGAGAGAGAGAGAGAGAGAGAGAGAGAGAGAGAGAGAGAAGAGAGATCCATTTAAGCCCTCTTTACCTCACAATAACTGAATAATTGCATCTCAGTCCATTAAGAACATGCACTGAATGGAGCTCCAGTGGCGCAATCTGTTATCACTCGGTACTTATAAGAACATGCACTGAAGAGTTACCGTAAGCCAAGGACCCCCTTAATAATGGCTCCAGGTGTAACAAGCTGCTATGAACCTAATTGTAGATACACAATACTGTAAACTCACCTGGAAATGACAATATGCTTAAAGAAGTGTAATATAGCATAGCAGAAAAGAGTTCCTAAGTTGTGTCCACTGACATTACTTGTAGGTGCACAGCCTATCTATGTGACCTTGGGCAACTTACTTTTCTAACACTGATCTCTTAATCTTTAAGATGGCAGCCGGGCAAGGTGGCACACACCTGTAATCCCGGCACTTGGGAGGCTGAGGCAGGAGGATCGCGAGTTCAAAGCCAGCCTCAGCAATGGTGAGGCACTTAGCAACTCAGTGAGACCCTGTCTCTAAGTAAAATACAAAAAGGGCTGGGGATGTGGCCCCATAGTCAAGTGTCCCTGAGTTCAATCCCAAGGATGGGAATACTAAGTATTGTATCATGTTGTGAAGATTAGCTAAGATGTGCCTGGCAGAATGTAAGTGCTGAAGAAATGTCTGTTTCTATTTTTTCTTTTGGTACCCCAAACCTATATAGTCCAAGGGGGACTAGTTTCTAGAGATTCCTTTCAAAAACTTCTAAAATCTGACCTCTTCCCTCTTCCCTCTTTATTAGCCACATCGGTCTAAGTCACTGTTGTCTCTTGACAAACTACTGAAACTAGTTTCCTAACAGTCTCGCTGGCCCAGCTTGCCACTCTACAGTCTTTCACAACATCCTTTAAAAATGTCAATCAACTTTACATCACTTTGCTGCTCTCAGCCCCCAACAGCTTCCCATCATGCTCAGAAGAGCATCCGGACTCCCTACTGTGACCTCTCCTCCATGTTCCCTCATATACAACCTTCCTCCTCACTCCCCTCCAGCTACACCCACTTCCTTGCAGTTCCCTTAATGCATTGTCATCTCAAGGCCTGTACCCTTGGTGGTTGCCTATGGTTTGTAAATTTCTTGGCTCTAATATTCCAGTGCTCACTCTCTCCATTCAGGTCTCCATCAAGGTCAATTTTGGGAATTACCCTGTCTCAAGAAGGCAGCTCACTTATCTCTGTTCTATTATCCATTCTTTCCCCTTCACAGCACTCATCACCCCTACATCATAGGGTTTGTTTGTTTGAAACAAGGGGTCTCTGTGTGGCCCAGGCTGGCCTCAAACTCCCCAGCTCAAACGATCCTCCTGTCTTAGCTCCCAAAATAGCTGGAACTGGGGCAAGCACCACTGTGTCTGGGCTAGATTATTGATTTTTTTTTTTTTTTTTTTTTTTTTTTTTTAGTACTGGGGATTGAACTCAGGGACACTCGACCACTGGGCCACATCCCCAGCCCTTTTTTGTATTTTATTAGAGACAGGGTCTCACTGAGTTGCTAAGTGTCTCACCATTGCTGAGGCTGGCTTTGAACTCGCGATCCTCCTGCCTCAGTCTCCCAAGTGCTGGGATTACAGGTGTGCACCATAGCGCCCGACTTAGATTATTGATTTTTATTGCTGATGTTCTCCTCACAATGATATAAGTTACACGAAGGAGGAGTTTTTCTGTTTCATTTGCCTCTGTACTCACCATGTCTATGAAATTACCTGTCATACAGAAGACCATCTGTATTCACATGTTGAATCAATGAACTTATGAATTTTTTTGTTTGACACCAAGCTTTCTGAAGGTAGTAAATTCTCTTATCATCTTGGTATCCCTGTCACCTTCCTGACATGTAAGAGAAGCTGGATGAATTTTTTAAAGTTTTATTGTATGAGTGAGAAGAAGGAGAGAAGCCATACTACATGTGGGTAGTTCAAGAAAACAGCAAGTTGTTTGTATTTGTGAGTAGGAAATTATTTCTGAGTTTAAAAATAGTTGATATAGCTGCAGGGTATCTCCCACTCTAAAAATAGTCATTACCAACTAAAGCTGCCATAAATTTAGCTCTAGTAACCAGCAGTATCTCATAAAATGTAATATGATTTTTTATTACCATACTCATTCCTTTTACATAATATATTTAAATATTGAGTAGATAAAGGAATTAATGATGTTTTACTGATTGCATTTAATTACTGATGCATTTAATTTTTTTTAGGTTCTAAATCTTGCTCAATCTTTCAAGCAACGGACCTAGGATTTTAGAACATTCTAATAAACTTCAGCCTGAAGATACAAAGAATGTTGCTAAATCCTCCCAATAAGCCCAAATTTCAAAGTCTCCAGATTTGGAGGTAATGGAATCACATGTATCTAATGATTAAAAGAATACCAGTTGTGGCTGGGTGAGGTAGCACACATCTGTAATTCTAACAACTTGGGAGCCTGAGGTAGGAGGATCAAAAGTTCAAGACGAGCCTCAGCAATTTAGCAAGACCCTAAGCAACCTGGCAAGGCCCTGTCTCAAAATAAAAAATAAAAACTGTTGGGGATGCAGCTCAGTAACAAAGCACCCCTGGATTAAAATCCCCAGTACAAAACAAAACAAAACAAAAAAACATCCCAGCAGTTATCCAAGCTTGGGAAAGTTATATTATTGGGTATTTTTCTTTGTTCTATTGTTTTCACTTCTTTGAGCATTAGGTGATAGTGTACTACTGCTTTAACATCATAAATTAGTTTGGAGAAGGACCTTACATGAATTACTTGTAATTTTCCACTGTTGGCTTACCTTGTGGAAATGTAAATACAAGAAATGTAGACATAAATTGATTTCCCAGGCACAACATATCATGAAACAACTGTGTACACATACCAGCCTCAACAGCTTCTAAAAAGTACAGGCAAAGGAATAATTGCTCTCCTCATCCCCAGTTCAGTTTTCAGAAGCCCCTCCTTAACCAAGGGAGCCAGCCAGGTGGTGGGTGGGACTGGGGCAAGGCCAACCACACTGCTGCACCATGAAATACAGAACAGTGTGTGGGAGCTGGGTGGGTGACTACTTCTGCCAGGTGGGGAAGCAACTGGTTTTGCCTTTCACTCTTTCTCCATTTTCCTAAATCAAGCACCCAGGTCCAGCTGTACAGTCCAATATAGTTGTTCCTTGGTATCTTTGGGGGACTGGATCCAGGACTCACTCTGGATACCAAATTTGAAGAATACGATAATCTGTGGATGCTCAAGTCCCTTGTATAAAATGATGGGGTATTTGCACATAAAACCTGCACCATCCTGCAGTATACTTTAAATCATCTCTGGGTTACTCATCACACCTGGCACATTTGTAAATGCTGTGTAAGTAGTTGTTATACTATAGTTTTCAGGAAATAATAACAAGAAAAAAATTCGTACATGTCCAGTATAGACACAATAAAAAATATTTTGGATTGGTCAAATCCACATCCACAGATACAGAACCCACAGATACAGTGGGCTGACTATACTACAGTTCTGCCCTCACATGATGGCATCATTTAGTTTGAGCGTTAAAAAGTAAAAATGAAGCAACCCACAGGTTCTCTTGGTTACCTCTTGGTGTTATGCTTATCTGAATTCCAACATTAGCAGAAGATGTGACTCAGTGTTTACTTATTATGTAATATAGAAGATCAGAAACCAACTTATAAGAACACTTTTCAGTAAGAGTTAGGAGCCCTACCATTTTTATTAATGGCAATGGACAACTAATACTGTTCTTAAATGTTCTTACATACCCAGGTGCAGTGGTACATGATTATATTCCAGCTGCTCGGGAGGCTGAGGCAGGAGGATCCCAAGTCCAAAGCCAGCCTATGCAACTTACTCAAAATTTAAAAACCAAAGTGGGGGCCAGGGATGTGGCTTAGTGGTTAAGTACCCCTGGGTTCACTCCTCAGAACCCCCATTAAAAAAAAAAGTTCTTAAAAGTGTCCACATTTCATTAGTTGCTTGGGAAGTTTCCATGAAATATTCTGGAGCAAATTTTCAGCTAATGTAATTATGGACCATTTTGTTACTTAGTGGAAATAAATTCCAAACTCTCACCATTCTTACCTGATAGATTTGGGAATTTGTGATTCAGATTTTGCCTAACAAATATTTTGTTGATGAATGATGAATATCCAGCATGTCTTGTGGACAAATGAATTCATTTTATAGGGATTTGCAGAGCCAAGTCAAAATTTTGAAAAGATGGCTGTTTAATCATACAGCTGTTTATGACTTCAGTGCATGAGTATTCCCCCCAGTTCTTGTTATATTGATACTGCCTGTGTTGTGTGCAAAGGTGTAGGAATGTGAGCCCATTGGTACTCATGCATGATAGTGGGTATTATGGACTTTGTGATCCTGAAAAAAACAATCAGATTTAGCATGCTAGTGTTTGTCAAAGAGGCCTTACAATTACATTATGGTACTTGAGAAGGTGTAAATTCTTGCCTACTTTATGTCTTCCTGTTATACAGCAAAGTTATAAGGATCTCTTCTCATTACCATAATGATTCATTCCCAAGGTGTGCTGGAGTCAGCTGATACCTACTCCAGGGAGACAATGGTGTGCATCTATTTCTACATGTTCACTGACCTGCATTTTGGGAACCCACATTTTGATATGTTGGGTATATTTTCACCATGGAATTGGCAAATGCAAACAAATCAGGCACTCCTCAGAGCTAGCTGTTAAACATTCACCAACACATCAGTGTTTGTTCCGTGCCACCAATCATTCTAATGGTTTTGCTGTTTCACTGCCATTGAAGGCAAGGGAGTCAGGATTAGAGGCTGGAGAGTCAGGAGTTAGACATTTGAATAGGGATATAGATTCCCCTAAATAGCTCTGTGACCTTGAACAAGTTACATAACCTTTCTACTACCCATTTTATTCCTTAGTAAAATGGAGTTGCTATATAGGATCCCTATCAGGGTTATGAAGATAAAATGAGATCGTGTATAATCAGCACATAACATTGCATAATTATTGTTCAATAAGTGGTATACATTAGGTCAGTTTTTCCAGTACTAATATTCATCCAAACAATATGTATAGAAAGGCTATTTACTATGCTTTTTGTTCTGTGTGGATTTATTCATTCATTCCTTCATTTATTACTAGAGATAGAACCCAGGGTCTCACTCATCTACCTGTCTTCCTAAATATCCCATCATTCTTCCATTTCTCTTCCTTCACAAACAAGCACGAAGTCTTCTTCCCAGCACATTACTGTCCTTCTTCTGTCCCTGGCGCATGACTCTCTGAGGTGTGACAGATGTGTAACAAGAACTCCAAGATGACTCAACTGGTAGCTGCTTTTATATGCCCTGAGGCCAAGAGAGAGAAGCTTGACTTCCCTGAGTTAATCATCTGGAAAAAGTGCTGCCCAGGGTCACAGCCTGCACCGCTTCTTCCTGTTACTGGTTCCCATCCCTTCCTGGGTGCCTGCTTGGTACCATGCTCGGAAGGGCATCCCACCCATTAGGGAACTTTCTTCTTCAACCTTCCTGTATTGTGAAAAATGAGGAAAAGTGGAAATGTTCAGGTTCTTACAGGGACAGGTGGCATTGAGATTGAAATAATTGTGAATAAAGGTATTTGATGTAAGGGCAGTGGCTATTGACCTCTTTGTACTCCTCTTTGAATATTAAGTGTTCTGCACACACAAGCTTTTCTTGGAATTCTTCACATACTTTGAAGTGTGTCTCTTCAATGTGATTGGTTTTTCAATATATAAATTTTGGAGCTATTTTTATATGTGGAAACACTCAAAATGGGTACAAGTTGTTTCAAGTTGAGAGCTTTTTTACCATCAGTTTTTCAACTGGAAAAGTTGCTTGTGAGGAACATGAAAACATAAAACTTTAAAACTTGGCAATAAGGAATAGAAAATATAACATATCAAATGCTATTTTCCAAGTCATCTGATTAATCAATAGACTGTACCTGAAAAAATATTTTATAGAATTTTTAATTAAAATAACTTACTACAATATATCCTCAATACTCCATTGTTTCAATAAAGCACTTGTTGTGATCACTAATATTGCTAGACTTTTCATGACTATATCTTCAGAAGAATAAAATTTGTGCATAAACCCAGTCATTAAAAGATTAAAGTGCTTTTTATGTTTAATATATCAATAGTAGAATTTTTTTCAGTTTTTATTTTCAACATAAAATTCAATTCTTTACAAAGAATGAATGCATATCAAGTTTATTAGTTTCCATCATTTGAGAAAGAGCAATACCACTCACTTTAAACATTTCTTAGCTTTTTTGCTATGGAAGAAAATTAAATGTAATCTCACATGGTGAGAAAAATAAATAAATTTTAGGGTTTTCAGAGCTCAAATGAAAATACATTAGAACAAAATCAGTCCATACCCTCAGAATTCAATGTTGCTGAACATCCAAAAGAAACATAAATTTTTTTTTATTTGTTCTAATTAGTTATACATGACAGCAGAATGCATTTCAACTAATTGTACACAACTTCTCATTTCTCTGGCTGTACACAGTGCAAAGTCACACCATTCGTGCAATCATACATGTACATAGGGTAATAATGTTCGTCTCATTCCACTATTCTCCCTACCCCTACACCCCCTCCCCTCCCCTCACTCCCATCTGCCCAATCCAAAGTTTCTCCATTCTTCCCGAGTCCCCCCATCCCAATTATGGATCAGCATCCCATATCAGAGAAAACACTTGGCCTTTTTTTTTTTTTTTTTTTCTGGATTGGCTTACTTCACTTAGCATGATATTCTCCAACTCCATCCATTTACCTGCAAATGCCATAATTTCATTCTGCTTTATGGCTGAGTAATATTCCATTGTGTATATATGCTACATTTTCTTTATCCATTCATCTGTTGAAGGGCATTAGGTTGGTTCCATAGTTTAGCTACTGTGAATTGAGCTACTATAAACATTGATGTGGCTGCACCACTGTAGTTTGCTGATTTTAAGTCCTTTAGGTATAAACCAAGGAGTGGGATAGCTAGGTCAAATGGTGACTCCATTCCAAGTTTTCTAAGGAATCTCCATACTGCTTTCCATAGTGATTGCACTAATTTGCAATCCCACCAGCAATGTATGAGTGTACTTCCCCCCACCATATCCTCGCTAATACTTATTGTTCCTTGTATTCTTGACAATTGCCATTCTGACTGGAGTGAGATGAAACCTTAGTTTTGATTTGCATTGTTAGAGATTTTGAACACTTTTTCATATATTTGTTGATCAATTGTATATCTTCTTCTGTGAAGTGTTTGTTCAGTTCATTAGCTCATTTATTGATTGGGTTTTTTTTTTTTTTTTTTTGGTGTCAAGTTTTTTGAGTTCTTTATATATCCTGGAGATTAGTGCTTTATCTGATGTGCATGTGGTAAAGATTTTCTCCCATTCTGTAGGTTCTCTCTTCATGTTCATGTTTCCTTTACTGAGAAGAATCTTTTTAGTTGGAATCCATCCCATTTATTGATTCTTATTTCTTGGAAACACAATACAAAATTTGCCTATTATATACCCAGAGGACTGAACCAAGTTTCTTTTTTCTTTTTTAAAATATATTTATTTTTATTTACTTATTTGTTTATGTGGTGCTAAGGATCGAACCCAGGGACTCACGTATATTAGGCAAATGCTCTACCACTGAGCCACAACTCCAGCCCCCCAAGTTTCTTTTTGATAATTTGCATATTTCTTTTCTTTCCTAGTGATACAGGAGCAACACCTCCAGAGAGTGGTATTTTTGGATTCATGATAAACTTCTCTGCATTTCTTGGTAAGTATACAATTATTATGAATAAGCTAAAAATTCACAGTCTCGGGCTGGGGTTGTGGCTCAGAGGTAGAGCACTTGCCTAGCATGCGTGAGGCATTGGGTTTGATCCTCAACACCACATAAAAATAAAATAAAGGTGTTGTGTCCACCTACAATTAAAAAAATAAATGTTTTTTAAAAATTCACAATCTCAAGTGAAGAAAAGTGTGTTATCGGCAATTTGTGTATTTTTGGTGCATTACACTGCAGCAGGATGCATTATGCCATATTCGTACATGTGCATAAAAATTTGACCCATCTCATTCTCCAATACCTTCCCTTTCCCTCCCCAATTTGTGTATTTTTTAAAAGGTACAGCCTTTGCAACTAGAATGTTGCCCTACATTGAGAAATTAAAGCACGTAGAAATCAAGATTACCTTGTTATAAAATTATTCTTCACTTTATTTTTTAAAAGAATATTTATTTATTTGCTTTAGTTGTACACAGTGCAATGCATTTATGTTTACGTGTGCTGAGGATCGAACCCGGGCCGCGCACGGGCTAGGCGAGCGCTCTACCGCTGAGCCACAACCCCAGCCCTATTCTTCACTTTATTTAGCAGTTTGACACAGTGTTTGCCGTAGGTGGTTTTAAACCCCAAACTTCTAAGGTAGCTTTGAAATCCAATTTAGTTTTTAAAAACTATGATGTATAGCCAAGACACTTGTGTAAGCCAACGCAGAAAAGACTTTCTCAAAGTATATTCTGAAGGCAACTCACATGAAAACCATCTGGGTGCTGGTTAGAGTGCTGTTCCCTGGCTGTACTACAGATGTACTTATTCAGAACCTTTGAGAATGGGCCCAAGAATATGTGGTGTTAAGCACTCAGGGCTGGAGGTGTAGCTCAGTGGTAAAGCATTTGCCAGGCTTGCATGAAGTCCTGGGTTCCATCCCCAGCACCCCCAGCCCTCCCCACTAGAAAACACTGTAGAGGACTTGGATACTCATTAAAGTTTGAAGACCACTGACCTGTTAAAGAAATGAGAAAGGTGAAACAAGGAATAGTTTGTCTCCAACACAAGTATAATTTTTCTTTTCAGTTCCTCAAAACCACCTGAGATGCAATTGATGGGAATACAATCCTGTTGTGAGTCAATTAATGTAATATCACAACTACTTTTTGATGTAAAACTCAGTGTACTCTAGGGGATCTGAGTATGTAGATGTAAGATGTAGAGATTTTTCTCTTAAACCTTTCATAATCCCCTACCCTGTGGAACAATCAGGTTGCCAAGGAACTATGTTATAACCAGCACTTTCTGTCCCTCTCCATTGGTGCAGGATGGGAAGGGACAGAGGTACTGGAAACTCTGCTTGGTGACTGGGTATCTTTGGAATTTGTTCATGCCAGTTGGTAGGGAGTAAGTTTCACCTTGTCTTCTCCCAAGGTTTTGGAAGTAAGCAAAGGGAGGTGGAAATGGGGCCTGTCAATCTCAATCTTAGTCCCTCTTACACCATCCTTGCCAAGAGTCCAGACTGAGAAGACTGAAATCATTTTGTCACAAGCGAATGATAAATATGGCTTTTGCTTCTAGACCATGCAGAAGTTGACATGAATATATGTATTTAAAATAGTCTATGAATATATACAATGATTTCTACCTTTATGTATAATTATAATACGTAATTTTTTAAAAATGATAGGAGTATAGGAAGAGTGTTGGGGAGAGAAAGGGGAGTTACTGGGGAAGGAGATTGACCAAATCATGCTGTGTGCATATACGAATATGTCAGAATGAATCCCACTATTATGTATAATTACAGTCAATAAAAATAAAAATCATGATGAATTATTAATTTTTAGCCTACTTTTTAAAGTATGCTTTAACCATCATTATGTCAATACATGCAAATCTACCTTATCCTTTTTTGAGGGGGATGGATACCAGAGATTGAACTCAGGGCACTCGACCACTGAGCCACATCCCCAGCCCTATTGCTTAATATTTTATTTAGAGACAGCGTCTTGAGGTGAATATTTCTGTAAGCTTGCTGAGTTAAAGGGAATACATACCTAAAATTATGTTAACTATCTATTTATCCAGCATATTCTCTCCTTCCTTTCCTTCCTTTCTTGTTGTTTTCTTTCTTTATTAATTTTTTTTTTTTTTAAATTTTGAGAGGGCCTTGCTGATTTACCCAGGCTGGCCTCAATTTGTGATCCTCCCTGCCTCAGCCTGCAGAGTAGCTGGGATTATAGGTGTGCACCATTGCACTGACCTTCAACATTCACATTCTAAGCATCACACACAAACCAGTTATAATTTAAAAACTAATATAAAAAGCAAAAGTGCAAGAGAAATTTAGTGTTTTCAAAATCTTGGGATGAGAAAGCACAGATGCTAAATAAGACAGAATTAACAGATTTGAGTAGGTAAAAACGAAAACTTCTAAATGATGAAAGGTACCATAAATGAAGTTAAAAGACAAAACAACAGATCAGAAGAAAATTTGTAATATTTATAGCAGACAATAGACTAGTGGATATAATGTGTAAAAAAACAACCGCAAATTACAAACGAATAAACAAAACCAAGAGGAAAATAAGAAAAAAGAAAAACATGCAATTCTCAGAAGAAGAAATGAAAATGACTAGTAGATATAATGAAAATGTTAAACCTCACTAGTGACTAGGGAGATGCCAATTAAACCAACTGGTTGCCATTTTTTATTCATTAGATTGACAATAATTAAAAAGGCGAGTGTATACAAAATTGCTTTCCAGTTCTGCTGATGGGTATATAAATTGTTACTGTCCTAGAGCAATCTGGAAGTGCTTCTGAGCATTTTAATTGTGTGTGGGTTTTGTTTTTGTGATCCAGTAATAACTACTTCTAAGAATTGTCCTTTCAGAAACACCTGACAGAGTGCCCAAAGATTTATATCCAAAGATGTTCACTGAACACTGTAATTGAAAAAACAGGGAAGCAATGTAGAAATTCATTTGCAGGAGAATAATGAAATAAATATGGTATCTCATACTGTAAGATAAGACCCTCCAGAAATGATGAGGTAGATTTGTTTGTACTGACTTGGAAAAATCTCCAGGGTACATTGTTAAGTGAGAAGAACAAGACAGAATAACACATATACTATAGTGGCTTTTTATGTGAAAAAAAATAACAACCATGGTGGGGTGTGTATGTGTCTGTCTGTTTGTCTGTCCATCTATTCCATCACACCAGGGAGAAACTAAAATGGGGTGGGGAAGGAACAGAGCTGGGCAAACAGGGAGACTATTTCAATAAGGACTTATTTTGAGGGGAGTACTGGGGATCGAACCGAGGGTCTCATGCAGGCTAGTCAAGTGCTCTAGCACTTACCTACAGTCATAGCCATAATCAGGACATTTTAACAAATGGTTAAAAACTGCTTCCAAGTTTTTAATTCTTAAAAAAAAAAAAAATCAAATCATGAAAATTTCATCGGAGTGCCTTTCTTTTTCAGGTGCAGCCACGATGTACACGAGATATAAAATAGTAGAGAAAGCAAAATCAAACCAGCTATTTCAGCACTCCTGTTTTTAACTTGGTGTCGTTAGTTCTTGGATTGGTGGGATGTATCGGAATGGGCATTGTAGCCAATTTTCAGGTATGGCCTGTGGCTTTCTCGGTACTGGGGACAATGGAGTATGTGTGTGAGGAGAGACGCAGGAACCCAAGCAGCACACTTGTGCCAGGAGAGCTGTGAAATGGTTGATGAGTTTCCAAAAATTGGATGAGATTCATTTTTAGGAATAAATCTTTGACATTGGGACATTGGTCTTATCTGATCCTTGGGAGAGAAGGGGTGCATGTTCGTATGATTATGAGTGTGTGCTTCCAACAAATGCTACGGGCTCTGCATTGCTCCATTTCATATTGACGTGGCTTGATATAGGGAGAGCTACTTAGCCGTCATATTGACTTTACTGAGTATGAAGATACTCATGTGTGCGTAACAGTTATTCCACTCGGTAGACTCCATCTGGCATTCAAAGAGCAGCATCTGATCTCTTCCTTTTGCAGGCAAGATTTGGTTAGTGGAGGTGAGATCATTTGCTGGGGGTTATTTAGCTAATGAGTCTCAGAACCAAAATATGGCCCTCAGAGAAAATTAGATTCTATGCAGAGTCTACTTGATACATTCTCCCTGTGTGAGGTGTATGGAAAAAAAAATCATTATTATTCTAATCTATGGATTTCTGCTCATCCCACAGTCTTTTGCAAAAAGGCATGGGACCTTATTTGTCTATGGAGATGATATTTAATATTTTAAAAATACTTGTCAAATTTCAAGTTAATACTACTACTACTAATACCCACCTCTAGGGATTGTTGCCAGGATTCCTTCAGATAATCTACCATAGCCAGCAGTCTGTACTTGGTGACTATTGTGGTCATTATTGGTTCATCATCACAGGTTACCATTAAGATGGACCTGTGCTCTCCTTCACCTGTTGTCTCTGTGTGAGAGCAGAATGGAGTTACTCCAGGAGGACCTTGGCTTCTGCCTGGGGTACTTCTTTAACTGTCTTCCCACTGGGGTGATCTTGTACAGTGCTTATTTTCTCAACAAAAAGATGGTAGCCTTCACTTCCAGCGGACTGCTCAAGCACATGTCTGTACACTAAATAACCAAAGGCCTCCACCTGTATGATCTGCTGTCCACTCATTCTCTAGTGTCCTCTCCTGCATGAAGTTGGATCAACAACAACAGAGTCTTCAGTCTCAAAGGCCCCAGGTGGGCCTCATAAAATCCCTTTCTCTATACTTCTCATGGGGGATGGCCTCTGTTGACAGGAGGAGGGTGGATTATAGTACAGTGCCCCAGGGAATTCACTCCTGTACTTAACAAAGGGTTATGGGGAAAGGCCCCTTTCTTTATATTATATCTTCAATGTGACATAGGTCAGGGATAATCTCTCAGGTCTCAACTCATTTTAGTTTTGGATGTTATAAATCCTGTGATTACTAGTGTCTCCTGGTTAACAGGGGGCGGGGCTAGAAAAGTGAGAGCCAAATTTGTAGCCACCCTGAAGCAAGTGTATTAGGTTTCGTAGGGGGCATATTGTGCACTTAATTTGCCTCTCAGACCAGCACAGAGAGCTGCAGTGGTGGTATGGATCATTTGTCATGTGACCTGGGATTTTTATGTCATTTTCTTATGTTTTATGATAGAGTATGTATTCTGTTTTTCATAACGACAAATATTTATTGGGATTCTTCTGCATGACAGACATATGTATGGAAATATTCCACACTGTAAATCATACAGTTCCAATAAAAGCCTTATAAGTGGGCACTCTTCCTTTCCCTATTTACAGATGGTGAAATAGAGGCCCAGACAGGCTAACACTTGCCCAATATCCTATGAGCAATGTGTGGCAGAGGTGGCCTTCGAATTGAAGCAGTCTGTCCAGAACTGTGAAAAAGAGTTATTCTCAATGAAGAGTTATTTAAAATGAAGAAATATCTGTGAGGAAAAACTAAGTACAGTCAGCCCTCCATCCCTGGATCTAAAACTCAGCTTGAAAATAATCAGAAAAAAAAAAATATTGCATCTATTCTGAACTTAAACTTTTTCTCATTCAATACAAGTATAACAACTATTTGCACAGCATTTACATTGTATTAGATATTGTGGACAATCTAAAGGATGACAAAATTAAGTATACAGGAGGATGTACAGAGTCTATATGCAAATACTATGCAAATTTATGAGACTTGAGCATCTGTGGAGTATGGTTGTCCGCTGGGATTCCTGGAACCAATCTCCTACGGATCCTGAGGAATAACTCTTTACAGCTCACATCTCTACCGTCAGGATTAAAAAGAAAAAGACAAAATGGGGTGGCTTGGAATGATATAAACTGTGGAATCCAATGTGGATCTGAATTATTTGGGAGGGGTAGCATGCACTTTATCGTATTATTTTATCTTCTGAATAACTCAACACCACATAAGGCATACAGATGTCATTTTTTTTTTTTTTTTTTTTTTTTTTTTTTTTTTTTATTGGTACCAGGGATTGAACTCAGGGGCACTCGACCACTGGGCCACATCCCCAGCCCTTTTTTGTATTTTATTTAGAGACAGGGTCTCACTGAGTTGCTAAGTGCCTCGCCATTGCTGAGGCTGGCTTTGAACTCATGATCCTCCTGCCTCAGCCTCCCAAAGTGCTGGGATTACAGGCGTGCGCCACCGCGCCCGGCTCAGATGTCATTTTTTAAATCATAAAGGGCAGGCTTCAGGAAGAAAACTTAGATGGTTAAATAATTGAATTTTTGGTTCTTTTTAAGGCTTCCATGAAATGATCAAATGTTAACAGAGACCAAAAATAGAATCTTTTTTAATGTCCCTGGGAACTAAGTATTTGCCTTGGCAACATTCCCATAAATGTATCTTTATGACTTCCTTGTTTGATATCCTGTAATTCATTTCCATCATGCCATCAGCAGGCCAACTTGAGCTGCTACCTCGAGAAGAATTTGAGTTGAGAGGCCAAGAGAGAGCGTGACTGGCCCTCATGGTTTTTCTTGAGTTGTAATAATCACATTTATGAGAAGCTCACAGATAACTCTTTCCTGAACGGGTGGGTGGGATGCCTGCTTTTTTGGGTGTGTCCTCACTAATTTCTGTCAATACTTTATTCTCCCTCCAGAAGTTTCCTTTTGAAATTCTGTCATTTAAGACAGCATGGGACATTGTGTTAAATGAAATAAGCAAGGCACAGAAAGACAGATAACACAAGATCTCACTTATATGTGGAATCTAACAAAGTTGAAGCAGAGACTAGAATGGTACCAGAGGCTGGGAACAGCAAGGCCAGGGAAGATATTGGTTAAATGGTACAAAGTTTCAGACAGGATGAATGAGATCTATTGTATAGCATGAGGGGGATATCATTAAAAATGATGTCTTGTATATTTCAAAATTGTTAAAATACTAGATTTTATAAGTTCTGAGTATAAAAATAACTGAAGTTATAAATATGTTAATCTGCTTGATTTAATCATTTCACACTGTAAATACATCAAAACATACAAAATCCTATAAATATATACATTATTACTTGTAGATTAAAAATAAAATTTAAAAAGAAATGTCCTTTTTTAGAAAAGAACATTTTCAAGGTTTAGCCCTGTTGGTTATAGTGTTCTCTATGTTTTACTATCTTTTCTTTTTTCTTTTCTTTATTTTCCCCCCCTCCAAAAACTGGAGATTGAATCCATGGCACTTTACCACAGAGCTACTTCCCCAAACCACCCCCTCCCACCTTATTTTTAGTTGTAGATGGATAATATATATATATATATATATATATATATATATATATATACACACACACACACACACACACACACATATGTATGTATGTATTTATTTATTTATATGTGGTACTGAGGATTGAACCCAGTGCCTCATACGTACTAGGCACCACCGCAGCCCCTCCCCAACCCTTTTAATTTTTTTTTGAGACAGGGTCTTGCTAAATTGCTAAATTTTTAGTTTTCACTTTGAGACAAGGTGTCACTAAGTTACCCAGGCTAGCCTCAAATTTGAGACCTTCCTCCCTCTGCCTTCCCAGTGTCTGAGATTACAGAGGGTGCACCACGGTACCTGGCTCTATGTTTTGCTCTCTTTTAAAATTGCAAGAGTTTCTAAAAAGGATGACAAGTTTTCATCTCATCCTTTACCCACAATTCATGTGTGACCTAAGAGTTCTTTCCCTTCTAAAAGACATCACTACAGAGACCATTCCTGCTGAGTTTAGGGCCTTTTGGGTCTGATGACATCAATGTTAATATGGGGCTGTGCAGTTTGTGGATTAAGATCCTAAAGGACATGTTGATTTGGCTGGGGCTAAGGAAGGAAATTCCCTAGTAGTATTTGTGAAATAAAGGATGCCAATTCAAGATGTTGATTTACTTTGCAAGAAAAGAAAATAAGAGAATGGAAAGTACCAGAATTCTCAGATTATTCCTGAAACTGACTCATTTTAGCAGCAAATGCTTTGCTTTTTATTTCTTGTTGCCCAAATGTGCCTAACATTCAGGGGGAGAGAGGAATTTATTTTTATTGATTCCTTTTTAATAAAATTATTTTTAGTTGTATTTAAAATACACACAAAATTTACCATCTTAACCATTTTTTTGGCATATTCTTTATATACTTAAAAGTTTACACTCATTTTAAAAGGCATAAAATGTATTTATTTATTTATTTATTTTTTTGGTTTATAACATTCCTCAATCTGTAATTCCCATTCTAAGTGTTCTAGGTACACAAAATTCATATTTAATAAATGAATAATTATATGATATATGACAGAATATTAATATAGACTGGGTTTTTTTTTTTTTTTTTTTTTTGTATTGGGGGTTGAACTCAAGGGCACTCAACCACTGGGCCACATCCCCAGCCCTATTTTGTATTTTATTTAGAGACAGAGTCTCACTGAATTGCTTGCCTAGCTGTTGCTGAGGCTGGCTTTTGAACTCTTGATCCTCTTGTCTCAGCATCCCAAGCCTCTGGGATTATAGGTGTGTGCCACCGTGCCCTGCTTGCAGTCTGTTTTGAAGTGCTGGGGATTGAACCCTAGGGCCTTGTACATGCGAGGCAAGTGCTCTTCCACTGAGCTACAACCCCAGCCCTAAATGATATTTTTGTATGAGATGTGTCCTATAGTCTTCACCACAAACCTGAGAGGCAGGCATGATTATGCCCATTTTACAGATACAGAGATGGAGGTTGTAAGGGTCAAAGTCCATTACCTCCAAGGTAAACATTGTTCCTAGAAAAGAACATGCCCGAGTTTGCTGGGGGAACAATCCAGTTGGTGGCATTTATTTTGCAATGGAAATCTTTTTCTTGGTACTCTCTTGGAAGCAGCAGCCACATTTTTCCAAGGACGGGTGCTTCCATGACAAACGGTGGCTTGGAGCATCCGGAGTGACTGAGAGTTCAAAGCTTAATGCTCACAGTCTCATGCAGAGTCATCACACATCTGTGATTTTCTCTCCAGGAGTTAGCTGTGCCTGTGGTCCACGACGGGGGCGCCCTTCTGGCTTTTGTCTGCGGTGTGGTGTACACGCTCCTGCAGTCCATCATCTCTTACAAATCCTGTCCACAGTGGAACAGCCTCTTGACATGCCACATACGCATGGCCATCTCTGCTGTTTCCTGCGCAGCTGTCGTCCCCAGTATCCTTTTCACATTTGTCAGTTGCTAAAGGAAAAAAAAAAAAAATTCAATGGCACTTGTTCAAGTATGGTAAGGAGGACATTTTTTTTTTCAGGTCATAGTGATAGGTGTGGAGACCACTGCACAGTCTTGCAGAGAGGAGAGAGGGAGGGAGACTGGGCTGAACTCCCAATACAGCACGGGCAAGTGGGAATTGTTAGCCAAAGGAGCAGGGCAGGGTCATGGGTAGAGGCGTGGGATTCTGACTTAACTCACCCTCTCTTTCTTTACTTGTTTTCAGTACTGGGGATTGACCTCAAGGGTGCTGTACCACTGACCTACACCCCCAGCCCTTTCTATCTTGAGTCAGGGTCTTACTATGTTCTGGCCTTGAACTTGTGACGTCCTGCCTCAGCCTTTTGAGTCACTGGAATTACAGGCATGTGTCAATGTGCTGGGCTAAAACTGGATTTTATAATGAAGCGTCCAGATGGACCTAGGAGAAGTTTCAGGAGTTCAACTAAAGTCTGGCCAAGCAAAGAATCTTTGTTACACTGTCCTAACAAGTTTGATGCCCTCCCCAAAGGCATGAAAAAAAAAAAAAAATCAAAGGATAAACCAAGTTTCCACATTCTTCAGAACAACAAATGGGAGAAAACTGTAAATCATTAAGAAAACATCTCAACTTTGTCTGGTTAGATCAAACGAATCTTTGGGGGTGGGGGGAATGGTGTGAAAAGGGAATGGAACAATGTAGGAACACTTTAGTCTCTGTTTACTTTCCTTTCCACAGGCTAGTTTCATGAGCCCTTTGAAAATATTTAGTTTTCTTTGTAGTGCTTGGCTGAAGATGCCAAATATTGATATTGAACTTAAAGCAATAACCCTGTAAAGTCCCAAGTGTCCACATTAAGAGATTTTTCAAAAACTATCACTTATTAAGTCAATTAAAAGGTAGTTGGTCTTTTTGTAGTTCAAAATAAAGTTCATTTTCTAATTCAGCTACATGAAAAGATTATATAAATTTGTCATGCTTGTATATTCTGATTTAGAGGAAATGAAACTTTGTCTTTCTTTTTTTCTTCTCTCTTCTTTAACGAAGTTTTTAACCAAGAAAATTAAAAAGCTGTGGTCTTTAAGGTGTGAACCATTCCCCATCTTTAAAAATACCAACTGTGGTCATATTAAAGAAAGCTACAATGTTCTTAAAAATGATGATTGATGTCAGATTGTAGAAAAATTCAAACTATTTAATAAGTGGCAATTTCATTAGTCTGGTTTGGGTTGTGGTATAAAGTAGGTAAGCTTGAGAACACATTTAGAATATATCGTGTTTCTACACATTGAGTTTTGTATTTCTCTTTTAAAATAGAAGTTATACAAAATATGAAGTCTAACTAATTTTTTTTTTTCAATCTTAGGGAAATCTCCTCCCCACCTTTTTTTTTTTGTACTGAGGATTGAACCCAGAGAGATTTTACCACTGAGGCATATTTCCAGCCCTTCTTTTATTTTTTACTTTGAGACAGGGTCTCACTGTAGGAGCCTATAATCAAGGAGATAGCTAAAGATTGCGGTTAGCTGAGAGCCATAAAAGATGTTCTAGTTTCCACCTGATATTAATGCATTATCCAAAAAATCTTTGTATGCCCGTGAACACTCTGCGACGCACCTGTAAGCTCGAGCTGTAAGCATTTATCCTTGTTAAAGCTATATGTATATAACTAGGTGAGGTTGGTTAGAGTGTGAGGGAAGAAGAAGAAGAAGGTGGTGGTTGGAGTTAGAGCGTTTGGAGTGATTGCTGGAGCTGGAGAGAGAAGAAGAATAAAAGACCTTTTTTCATTTTCATCCTGCCTCCGAATTTTCCTGCGGCGTTCGTTGCTCCAAGTGGCTTCCGCTTCAGGCAGCAACATCTCACCAAGTTGCTAAAGCTGGCTTTGAACTTGCAATCCTCCTGCCTCAGCTTCCCGACTCACTGAGATTACAAGCATGAGCCACCACGCTCAGTTATGGAAGGAAAATTTTAATTACAAAATTTCCAAGCACAGGAACTACTCTCTAGTCCTGAGAAATTTGCCAATTATTTTATTCCTAAGATAAGGCCTTCTCCATTTCCTAGTCCTTTTTATGGGTTGAAGATGCTCATGCTTTCTCATTAAACATATCTCCTTAAAACTGGCAGCTTGGTTTGTAAAATGTATAGTGTATGTAGTGCATATAGTGCATACACTACAGGGTATATACAGTGCTAAAAGCAGATTCTTGACATAACATCTTTCCTTGGTTCCAACTTTTAGAAACAGATCCCTAGATGTTAAAATCAGAGAATTTTAGCAGAATAAACATTTCAGACCTCAGAGTTTTCTAAAGTAATAGTTTTCATTCTAGAAGGCTCTTACAGCCCCAAACAGAAGTGGTTATGTCCCTGGGGCAAATTAACTAAAATGAATTTTTATCTACATGAAAAAGTCTTTTGTCTTCAACTTCAGCATGGTAATAATATTTCCTTACAAAGGATTCAAAGCATCTTTAAAATGCCCTGTTTTCTTCTTCCTATGACATGCTTGTGAAATGAAACCGAGGCTCTGAATGAGAGCAGTCATTCAGAGGCATACTTCTGGACTTTTCCTGCTGAATTGTCCATCTTGCACTGACCTCTAAAGCTTTTGAAAGCCTTCACGATCACTAGCAGAATAAAGTCCAGATTCCTTTGCAGGAAGCACATGATCTGATCATGAGCTCCTATTTCTCCAACTTCATTTTACACTTTGCCCCCTAGGCCTGGCTGTTTCTTGTTCTCTTTTTGCTCATGCTCTTCTCCCAGGCTGGATTATCCTTTTTCACCTTGTCTGTTTTGCTAGGGTATCCTTCCCCCCCTAGCCAGTGCACTACCTGGTGCACTGAAGATGAAACTAAAGAACACATAAATGAAATAATTAGTAGCTTTTAAACAATTGCACACAGGGGCATGGCAGATAAATCTTTGATGCTCTATAATTTTTTATTTTGAGAAACTGGGAAGTGTTAAGTATTGCAAAATATGAAGACAGGACATAGAGAGGATGTGCTGACTCCAAATTCAGAGGAGGCCCTAAACTTTGCATTGACTCAGCGCTTTGAATTCCTAATTTTTGGTAGACTTCATAGAACTTTGTTTTCCTCTAGCTTCTTTTTTTACCTTTATTTTTGGCATTGGGGATTGAATCTAGGGGTGTTCTACCACTGAGCCATATCCCCAGCCTCTTTTTTTTATATATTTTTTATTTTGAGACAGGGCCTCACTAAGTTGCTGAGGCTGACTTTGAACTTGCAATCTTCCTGCCTCACAGCTGGATTACATCACCATGCCCAGCTCTATTTTAACCCTCTAAGTTTGATCACCACCTTTTGTACAGACAGTAGTGTGGAGGGAAGGCAGGAGCCTGGGCCCTTGGCCTTATTAGGCTTGGCCTGTAGGGGTTTGTCATTCATCCCCAAAGTCTGAAGTAGGCTGAATGTCTTTGACTTGGAAACTGTGTCAGGAGAAAGGGTTGCACTGATACCCCATTATGCAATAAAAGTATGTTTTTAACAGGAAGCAGTTTGAATTTTTGTAGCTCATTTTTGCATATGAAATGTTAAATTTTTCTTACAGCTGTTACCTCAAGAAAAGTATTTTTAGGGAAGATGTATTTTTATTTAGTAGTAAGTATTAAAAAAGGACCCATCTTGGACTGTCCTATCAGCCATTTTGACCAGCTTTCAACAGCCAATTTAAGTGGGAACACCTACAAACATTCTGGGTCAAGCAAAATGTAGTTGCAAATTAAAATTTTGCTACATATGACTGAAAAAGTATTACTAAGGTATGACTGCATTTCTGTTGTAATTTAGCTGCTATCATATTTGAAGTTCTGAGATTACCAGAAGCCAATGGAACTGGTTTGATTGTAGCAATGTTGTTATTAACATTTTAACACTGTGTAATGATTCTACTAGAAGAATCGTTTTAGCATTATAGAACCATTTTTCTTCTGTAGTTTCCTTAACAATGTTCTCTTTTAAAAAGTGATTGCCTGTGCCTCACTAATTTCTATAACCAAACTGGAGTGGAATCCAAAAGAAAAGGTAACATTTAAGTTATTCTCAAGATGACTGTTGATCCTGTTTATGAGAGATTGTGGCTGGCTGAATCCTAAGAAGGATCACTGTTATTTCTTAGAATAGGTTGCAAAATGTGGAGTAAATGTGTCATGTAATCAACTTACTGACCAATTACTTGACAATGTGTTTGTTGTAAATAGCTTCAAAAAGACAAAATTACAACAAATTTAATTATAGATCTAATTGGCTTTTAAAAAAAATTCCTGAATCTAAGGCAGCCTCCATTCTACAAAATAGAATGAGAGCCCCACTAAGCAGTGGCACAGTGCTGGGTTTTGTAAAGTGGGAACAAGGAAATAGAACAATGGGGGAAAATTGATTGGCTAACATTGGGCTACTTCACATTACTTTTATTTTGTAAGCAGAAGAGACTTCTTTGTCATACAGACTCAGATAAACTGAAATCTCCTGTCTTCAAGAAAAAATTGTCAGTTTGGTGCTCTATCTGCTCTCTTGAAGTTTCAGTTGGATTATGTGGCACTTAGCATAAGTGACTCCATTTTGGCTTGGTCTGATCTGTTGGGGGCCTAGTGTAAGAGCTTAGGCCTCCCATAATTTTTGTTTAACATTAGTTATTGTGGGATAATCCCAAATGGTTCCTGAAATTATTTTCAAAATTTAGAATTCCTTATTTCTTTCTTAAACAATTCAACCTTTAGGGCTTAGTAAGAGATTGGACCTTAAAGGGTAGGGGACAATGTGAATGAAGGTTTATGGAGGTCGGATAAAGTGTAGAACGTTAACAGAGAGGACAAGACAAGATTCAGTGTAGTGGACAGTTCACTTCAGGACACAGTTGACAGTTAATATACAGGGCTAACTTTGCAAGGGACCAGTGAGTATTAGAGGCTGGCAGAGAGGTTCAACTTCACTAAGTTGACCAGACTAAGCCTTTGAAAACTTCTGATCAGGAAAGAAAATTGAGGGAGTATTATTGGATAAATATAGGTAGAAGCAACAGCTGAGGTGAATTTAAGAGAGAGCTTGGCATTAGCATGGCCAGAAGCAGACAGTTATATAATTAAGATTCAAATCAAGATGAACCTCAGTTGGAATTAATAGGATAAAAATATTGGATGAGCACTTGCAAGTGGCTAATTTGAGAATGAAGGGGCATGATGAATCATAAATGACTTCCAAGTCTTTATTTTGGGTGAACCAAATAATTTATTTCCATGACCAGAGATATAGTCTTTATCAGGGATAAATGATTAATGGGTAAAAGTGGATGTGTTTGGTTTTGCAACCATTGGTATCTGAGGCTACAGGGGAAAATCAAGAATGTCCAGTTAAAAATGTGAAGCTAGGGGCTGGGGTTGTGAGCGGCAGAGCACTCGCCTCGCACGTGCGCGGCCCGGGTTCGATCCTCAGCACCATGTAAACATAAGTGCATTGCATTGTGTACAACTAAAGTAAATAAATAATTTTTTAAAAATGTGAAGCTAGATCTCTGGTAGGGCCAAGAGCCCTCGTGTCATAAAATAGAGTGATCAATAATTTCCAAACCAAATATCAGAATACCTGGACCCAATTATGTGAAACTGAGATCACCCTATGCCATGAAACTCCTATGGCAGCGCTTCATCCAGATGTAGTACAGGAGAATGAATGAATGATACCCAGGAGAGAAGGGATTTAGTGAGAGAACAGCAGGAGATTGTTTCCCAAAGGGCAGGTGAAGGACTGTCCCCAGAAAAAAAAGGGAGTACAAAGAGGAGTCATGAACAAGAAGAATGAGAACTGGGCAGTATAGCTGACTTCATTCTGCTGAGGGATGCTGGAGGGTGGGTGGTGTGGTCAGATGTAGGGTGGCAGGTCCCCGAGGAAGCCTATAGTTTAGTGGGGGCAAACAGCCATTTGTCCACTGCCAAATGTGGTTCTTTGAAAAATAAAAGAATTTCTGAGCCAAAGTTCAAAATACAAAGTGTGGAAATTCAAAAACAGTAGCAGTGAATTCTCACTATGGAATGAGAGAAGATATATTACCCCAGAGACCCAGAGGAAGGCATTTTTTCAAGAGAAAGGGAAATGATTAATCATGGCAGATGTAGCTGAACAGCCCTTAAGAATGGAACGAAGTCCCTGAATTTGGGCAACTAGAGGAGGCTCACTCATTCAGCTATCAACAAAAGTTTGCTGGGGAGGAATGCAGTGGTTGGCCAGAGGGGACAACAGGATCAGAGGAAGAATTCCCCAAGACAAAGGATGCTGGCTGTCCATGGAGGTTACTGAGACACAGGAGGGACTGAAGATGGTGGTGAGGAAGAGAATAATCCAGACAGGAATTCAAAAAACACATATTTGAATATGACCCTGAAATGTCCAGATTATCCAAGATGTTAGATCTAGACAAAAGGCAACTTTTTTTTTTTTTTTTTCTGCTTGGGGGGAAATGAGTCCCTATCCAAAGGGGCTTAGGCTCCTCTTTCCACTGGAGGAAAACCTCCTCCAGAGACCAAACAGCAGAGCAGGCCCAGGTGTACTTTACTATTCAGCCACCGGGGGGCGACCTTGTACCACAAGTCAAGGGCTCCACAAAGCATATCCCCAGGCCTCTGAAAATCTGTCACCTTCCATTTTCTATCTAAAAGTGTGAAAAGTATCTGATTTTCTATTCACTCTATAAAATTTTTGTGCCACTTTGCTGTTTCCTTCTGTTTCCAGTATCAATGGCTGCAAAATCAGAAAACAAAACAAACAACAGAAACCTCTTTAAATTAATTACCTGAATAGAACAATCATTTAGGCACTGCCCCCAGATTTCTGTGTAGTATTTTAGAGCTTTCATTGCATATGTATGTGCATGGGCTTACTCGGTAGGGAAGGTGAGCAATATGTCCTTGCTTCATCCCACCCAGTGAGGAGTTTAGAGCTTGGCCTGGGTTCACACACGGAGTGAAGCAACTCCATGGAACTTGCATTAATATGATACTGAAGACATCCCTGCACCCTCTGCCATTGTGCCTCTGTTTGTTTTTCCTTTTTTTATTTTTATTTTTTTTTTAGTGTGTACTATTTTTTATTCTAAGTTTTCCTTTTTTTTAAAGACAAGATTTTAATATGTTTTCCTTCACGTCAGTGTCCTCTCCCACCCCTTTTTATGCCTACTTTTTTAATAAGCCATCTTCATTGTCCAGGGATGATATGGGATGGGACATATCCCCTGCTGCTGGCACCAAAAAAAAGGAAGTCTCTGTTCTCCACTCCAAATGCGGGCTGGCCAGGTTCTCCCCAGCGAGCCCTGGAATGAGAACAATGGATGGATGTGTCCCTGGAGACAGCCAAAAGTGATGTCTGCACGAGTTTGATGTGCCTTTGTTAAATCTTTGTGGGGTGAAAACAGGATCAAGGAAAAGAGATGTCGCCATGGAACTGACTAGCAACCCAGCACACGTTTTCACTCACACATGTAACCTATAGCAGAGCAGAAAGCGAAGTAGGAAAAAAAATTAAGCCATTATTTGAAATCTGAGGGGGTAAACTGAGAGTCTGCAGGCCTAGTTTGGCATGTGAGCTAAAGTTAAAATGCAGACGTGCATTTTTTTTTTTTTTTTACTTAAATGGAATTTTAAAATGCTTTGAAATTAGTTTCCAGCATCAGGAAAAAAAAAAAAAAAAAAAAAAAAAAAACAGGAGATCACATACACATGTCTGCACACAAATAGGCTTTTTATTTATTTATTTATTTTAACTTCTTTCAAAGAAGCACTGGGGTATTATTTTCCCATTTTGTGAATGTGGAATTGAGTTGATGAGGCGTGGGCTCCCCTACCTCTCTTTCGCCTAACAACCATCAGTGTCATTTATTTTTATTAATTTCCTGGTCTCCATAAGCAACTGAGTTTGGAAACCTCGATGAAAGCCACTCTGATTCTTGGCTCCCATTCCTCTCCTTGTCCTGGAGAAGATATGCAGGTGTCCTGTGGAAGTCTCATTACTGGCATTTGCTTTGAAGCTTTATTTACCTTTTAACATAAGCAGAACTGTCTGCTGAATGAGCGATTTCTCCAGTTACAGGGAAACTTAAAACCCAGTGGGGGCTTTATGTTTTGTCTTGTCTAGATGCACACACTCATTCTTTGGAATAACCGCAGGAGCACAGACTAGATGCTTGTTAAATGTGCCCTTCAGCTACAGGATTCCCAACCACGGGAGACCAACACATGCCTTATATGGAAAGTTCTTTCTTCTGTTGAGTCTAAATTTGCTTCCCAGTCTTAACTGCTTTGTGGTCCTTATTTTGCCTTTTGAAGTTATGTAGACTGTCTTAAAACCAGAGTGTGTGAAAGCCAGAGAGAATACTCAGGATAATTCCATTCCTGTTCTTATTGGGCCAGTCCCTAAAGTTTATCTATGTGGCCTTGCTCATACTGTTTCCTCAGGGTTCTGGTTTAGGCTTTCTGGACAGCTTTTCGCACCTCTAGTCTGTCTCATTATTATTTCAGGTTGTACGCTAAGTGGGTATTTTTTAGGCTAAATTCTCTTTCTTTATTATTGCTATTAGGATTATGTGTTCCACGTAGTGAGCGCAATCTGTGAATGGACTGTGGCCTTTGGTTTTATTTTCTACTTCCTAACATTCATCCAAGATTTTCAGGTAGGTATTTGTTAGTTCAGATGTTACAAATTGCTGACAATTAGGGATTAGTAAAAATTGACAAAAAAATTCTTGAATTTAAAAAGAACACTTTATTTTTATTCTTAATGTGTTTGAAAACTATATATTGTGCAACTTAGTTTACTTCCCAAAGGGTAAGCATCTTTTTTCTACAATTAATATGTATAATAATTAATATACATATTTTATTATTATACAAAATGGCAAGATTTGGTGTTATGTATTTGTGTATGTACATAATATAACAATATAAGTTGATTAGTATTGTTCCCCAGTATTTTCCCTTTCCATTCTTTCCTCCCCCTTCTTGGTCCCTTTTCTCTACTGTGGTCCCCTTCAATTTTCATAAGATTCCTCTCAGTACCTTTCTTTTTCATTTCTCTCTCTAGCTTCCACATAATAGAAAAAAAAATATGGTCCTTGACTTGAGTTTGACTTATTTTCTTTAACATAATGTTCTCAAGTTCCATCCATTTTCCTGCAATTATGTACTTTCATTCTTCTTTATGGCTACATAAAACTTCACCATATATATATATATATATATATATATATATATATGTATATATCTTTTTCATTCATCCATTGATGGCCACCTAGGCTGGTTCTATAGTTTGGTTATTGTGAATTGTGCTGCTAATAAACATGTGTATACATGTATCACAATAGCATGCTGACTTTTAATTCTTGAGGATAAATACCAGGGAGTGGTATATTTGGGTCATATGGTGGTTCCCTGCTTAGTATTTTGTGGAACTTCCATACTGATTTCCATAGTAGTTGTACTAATTTACAATCCCACCAACAGTGTGAAAGTGTTCTGTTTACTCCACATCCTTTCCAGCATTTATTATGGTTTGTATTCTTGATGGCTGCCATTTGGACTAGTTTGGGGTACAATCTCAGTGTAGTTTTGATTTGCATTTCTCTAACTGCTAAATGATGTTGAATATTTTTTCATATATTTGTTGGTCATTCGTATTTGTTCTTTCGAGAAGTGTCTGTGTAGCTCATTTGCCTGTTTATTAATTAGGGTTTTGCTTGGAGTTAAGTTTTTTTGAGTTACTTATATATTCTGGATATTAATCATGGTCAGAAGAGTAGCTAGAAAATTTTTTCTACCATTCTGTAAGTTCTCTCTCCAAAGAGAAGCATCCCTATAGCTTACTCAATTAATGAAATTTTCATATGCCCTCTTCCACTTGATATGCTACAAGTCATGTTCCCTGATTGTTTTAGAGGATTCACTCATTCCAAAAGATAGAAAATATGTCTTTTTAAAAAGGAAAAATGTGTTGTTCAAAAATGTTCTCAAGGCAGAGAGAAGGTTGGGACGTTAGCAGACTTGGCTGCAGTGAAAGTCTTACATTTTTAAACAAGTGAATTATTAGTTACAAGGATATAGAAAGCCAAGAAAAATTCTATAATACCCAACTCAAACATAACACACACCATAGTGAGGTCACCCCTCAGGTGGGGCAACGCTGCTGGAAGTTTCATAGTTACCCTAGAAATTGTTCAATTTCTTTGAAATCTTTTTTCTTTTCTTCTTCTTTTTCTTCTTCTTCTTTTTTCTTTTAATAGAATGTCACCTTAAGGATATCCACAGAACTCAATGGTGACATTTGAAGAAAGGAGGATTCTGTCTCAGTGAATGTCACAGAAGTGGCTCAGACAGAGATGGACAGGTTTTGATGCCGCCCTGATTGGGATGCATTTGCGGTACATCCAGGACTTGAATTTCACCAAGATTCCTAGTAGTTGTACTATTTACAAAGGTATGTTTTCCTAGAGAATGTAGAGCATTTATAACGTTGTAGCAATGTTTTTACACTTTTCTAAGTAGACACCTTTTTTTTATATATATAAACTCATACAGAAAAGATAAGATGTTACAGAAAATGGAGAGGTCTTATTTTTGTACAGATTCTGTTGCTTTTTGTCTTTGTGTGCAAGTGTTCTATAGAAATACACTAAATGAGGAAGTGAAGTTTAGTACATTTATTAAAAAGCAAAATCAGCGGATATTCATTTTAAAATTTTATTTTTAGAGAATTAACCACATACATTTGTTATCACAGAAGCATTTATAATATCCAACTTAAAATAATGATCATGTGCCCAAATTTCAAATATTTAGTTAATAAATTAACACTAAGATACTCTGGTTTTTAGCTGAAATGTGAAAAATATTTCTATGGGGAGGCCTTACTAGCACTCACCGTGGCATTAGTGGAACACAGAAGCCCTGGGTTTTGAAATTCTGCTTCCTCAGTTTCTTCCTGCCCACAAGGCTACAGCTGTCTCCTGCTGCTGGTTGGCAGTCCCTAGTAATGGGAATTCCCATGGTATGGGTTCAGCAAGGCAGATTAGAAATTGTACAACTCTCCTTTAGTATGACTGGTATAACTTGAATAACAGTCTGATTTAGAAGCTGAAACTCAACATCTTTCAAATTCATTTTATGCCTGTAAATGTCGAAGAGAACTCAGGTCCAAGAGAGAGACAGGGAGAAAGGAGAAGGGGTCAGTTGAAAGATCTGAGCATTGGAGGTGCTGTTTATTTGCTCCTCCTTTTAACGTGTGTGGCCAGATGTTCCACAATACTGTAGGAAGTGGAAGTCAGGCCCTTTGGGTTAAGCAGGACCTAGAGACTCTGCCTTTTTGCCCAAATCACCAATGGCAACTGAAAAGCAAGTCCTTCTAGAGGAAGAAGCAGCTCTTGGAATGTTGACAAGAAGATATTTTCTCTTTCAAAGACCCTCAGACTACAACCTTGGGTCTGGCCAAGTAGGAGCAGACCTTGAAAGGGGTACATAACAAGGGCATAGTAGCCCATCTAGACAGACTTGGAGGACATCTGGGGAGTGGGGAGCTCGTGCTCAGCCCATTAACTCTGCTGAGCAGTCTGCCACCTCTGCCATGACCAACTGCCACTCCCCCAAGTGCTCTGTGATAACCACTTCTGGGTCCACTAAACGTCGTAATGCTGTGGATGCTGACTGGAACACTGGAACTGAAAGAGTGACATTGGTTCTGAAGAGGAAAAGGAGCCCGCAGGTTTCTTCCATGGACCCTATGGTAGAGTGAACCCACGGTGTGTCTGCTGTGAGCAGACTCTTGTTATCAGCACTTCTCAAAGATGCACTGTCATCCTCTGTCTCCATCTCTCTGCACAATTAGATTAAGCGCTCCTTGAGGGCAGAGAACGGGCCTTAATCTTTACTTTTGACTCCAGCATTCAACACAGTACCTCCTGGAACACCATAGGTGCTTCTTAAACAGTTACTGAATGAGCAAATGAAGGAATGACTCGGGGTATTTGAGGTGCTGCATAATGGGATTTATTGACCTCAAGTTTACTAGTTACTTTAATGTAAAGCAATTGTGTCACCCAGTTGGCATTGACTGTTTTGCTTTGTGTACTGTCAACATTTCAGTTGTTTGGGCTTCATGATTCTATGACAACTCTCTTCTGGACAGTTACCACAGAAATTGTTACATGGGCTAGACCAAACGCTACACCGGTCTGGGCAAACTGAGAAGGCCCAAAATCACTACAGATAATCACATTCTGCTGATTCCATGCAACCTCTAAAGCTGGTCTTATTTACATTTTGGTATTATTTTTTAACTTTTATGAACTCACCTTTCCTTGTACCTCATGGCTTAAAGAGAAAATAAAATGAAATATTTCTTTATTTTAGTAATTTGTGTCTCTGTTTAATTATAAAATGTCACCTGGGTACTACTATGATGCATATTTATCTGGGAGATGATTCCCACACCCTCTTGGACTTTACAAAGGTATGGCTTAAACCTTGTTGTTTTCTTCATTCATGTAGCTTTGCTGTAGTCATTGTTGGTTTATCTTTTGTAGAGATTCTCAAACAGTCTCAGGAGATCATATCAGTCAAGACTCTTAGAGCTGAAGACATCAGAAATCTAACCTTGTGAAGGGAAAATGGGTATCTACTAACCTGGGAAGCTGGGAAATCCAGGAGTGCAGCTGGCATCAGGAATGGGGGATCAAGAAGTGTCCCCAGGACTCCATTGCCTCTCTCCTCTCATCAGTTCTTTTCCCTCTGTGGGCATGGTTCTCAAGTAGCTCCTCGCTTTCACGGAGTCAGAGGGCTTCTAAAACCTTGGGGGCCTCCAACCTTTCTAATAGAAACAGGACATCTCAGTGGTTCCAACAAAAGCTCAGAATTGAGACTCATTGTTCCTGATTGGCTGGCTTGAGTCACATGTCCAGGGGAGAGTGGTGCTCTGATTGGTCAGAATTAAGTCATGTTCTCTGGAGAGTGCTGATTGGCCAGTGAAAGTGGAAAGGACTTTGGAAATACAAAAAAACAGCAGATTTCATTGAGGAATCAGGCCTCCCCCAAGCCCCACAATGCCATCCTAACTTGCTTCAGAGTAAACCAAATTATACATGCTGATAACCTTTTCAGATTAAAGAAAACAAAGGAAATAAGCTATTTAGGTAATACAGATGCCTTCTGTTAACTTCTAAGTTATGTTTATATTTTTCAAGGCTCTTATGTTCTTACTTAACCTCTGTGAGGTTGAACAGGAAGTTAATTATCACATTTTTCAGATGAGGAAACTATCACAAAGAGAGGTTCATTGACCTGCAAGTACTTCTACAGCCAGATGGCAACAGATTCAGTCTGGAAGTCTGTTTTCCTGATTCCTAATCAAGTCCCCCACCCCACCCCACCGCCTTTATTTAACACTAACACAGAGGATTCCACAGAAATTGCAAATTGCATTTCATAAACCAAATTAAGTACATCAGTGTTGTGCTGTGTTTGGGTTTCCTAACATCCCTTACATGTGGCATTGTCCCATGTTCCCATTTTTTACTCAGCTGGAGACATACTGGTCTGGTGTTTGGGCCTGGAATGAGGAAAGGGGAGTGGGAGGAGATAAGTGGTCTCCCATTCTCTCCCACTCCCTGAGTCTGGCAAGCCTGGAAGCCCAGCCGTCTCCCCACACACATACTCTTGGTCTGGCTCTGAATGCCCCGCATTCTCAAGTCCAGAATGTCATGCATCTGCGTCGTGTCTGTTGCACAAGAGAGCAACCACAGCCTCGAGTCCTGGAGGAGAAGCTTCTGGCTCTGCTTGGTCACCCCCAGCAGATTCATTTTCTAAAATGAAGAGTGGCTGGATCCCTAACTCACATCGAGGGTGGCAGTGACCTCCAAAGTCGAGGCCTGGAAAATGCTGAGGGAGATGGCAACAATATGCTGGGTGGTTGAAGCCAGGGTGCCGCGAGGTGCCTGGAAAGCCTGTGGTTTGGGCAGCCTGTCACAGCAAACAATGCTCTGTGCTCTACCATCCACAAAGCCAGTTCCATCTCCGTGTTTTTTCAGTTATGTGAGTGGATGGTCTCCAATTCCAAAAAATCCAGAGTTGGATTTCTAATGTTTCTACAGAGTTGATAGAAATTGCCAAGGGTTCTCCCAATAGGAAAATACTCTGACAGTCTCCATGTGTTACAGTTCAGATATGAGATGTCCCCAAAAAGCTCATGTGTGAGACCATGCAAGAATGTTCAGGGGTGAAACGGTTGGATTGTGAGAGGTGTAACCCAAAGAGTGGATTAATATACTAAAATGGATCAATTAGGCAGTGACCCTAGGTAGGCAGGGTGTGGCCGGAGGAAGTAGGTCACTGGGGTCGGGGATGCCTTTGGGGTTTCTATTTTGTCCCTGCTGAACCGAGCACTCTTTCTCTATGCTTTCTGGTTGTCTTGTCCTAGGCAGCTTCCCTCCACCACACCCTTCCACCATGATGTTCTGCCTCACCTGGGCCCAGAGCTGTGGAGTGGGCAGACAGAGACTGAACCTCTGAAACCATGAGCCCAAATAAACTTTTCCTTCTCTACATTATTCTTGTCAGGGCTTTTGGTCACAGCAATGCAAAAGCTGACTAACACACCATGTGGGATGGAAAGATAATTTCTAGATAAGTGGGAGTCAGCTGCCCCATTTACAACCCTTACTTTGTGAATCTTTTGTTCTAATTTAATATTTTTTGAGTGAATATGATATTCATGATTCAAAAATCAAAGCATCATGCAAAAATATACTATGAAAAGCCATCTTGTTTTCCTTCACTCACATTTACTCAGTTCACCCTCCTTGCAGATATTCTGTTTATCAGATTTTTATTAAAAGACAAGCAAAAACAGATGCTTCTAAATATTTTCCTTTTAATTTTTACACCAAGTATAGCATACTGTACAGTTTGAGCTTTCCTTTTCTGTCTTAGCAATGTATCTTGGAGATGTTTCCTTTATCCATACCTAGAGACAGTTAGTTAGCTTTGCATTACTGTGACCAAATACCTGAGAAGTATCCGAGAAGAACAAATAGAGGAGGACAAGTTTATTTTGGCTTGTGGTTTCAGAGGTTCAGTTCATGGTCAGCTGTTTTTCTTTCTTTCTTCCTTCTTCTTCTTCTTTTAGAATATTCTTTTAGTTGTAGATGGACACAATACCTTTATTTATTTATTTTATGTGGTGCTGGGGATCGAACCCAGTGCCTCACACATACCAGGCCAGCACTCTACCACTGAGCCACAACCCCAGCTCCATGGCCAACTGTTTTCATTGCTCAGGACCAAGATGAAGTGGAGCATCATGGCTGAACTCTTGGAGGTCAGGAAGGAGAAGGAGGGGAGGAGGAGAGAGGGAGAGGGAGAGGGAGAGGCAGGGAAAGGGAAAGAGAAAGACAAGAGGGGGCTCTAGGGATGATAAACCTCTGCAGGGCAACCCCCACCCCCAGGTGAGCAACCTCCTCCAGCCATGCCCTGTCTACAGTTACCAGCTAGTAGAGTAATCCTTTCCAATTATTAATCCATCTAATAATCCATCTGATCAGGTTACAGCTCTCATAATTATTTCGCCTCTGAACATGTCTGCATTAACACAGGAGTTTTTTGGAGAGACAACTCATAACCTAACTATATCAAAACTTCTTTGTTTTTTCCAGTGGGTGTGCTTTGTTTTATCCTTGTATCTTTTTTCCCACTTGAAACTATGCCATCCTTTCTTTAACAAAGCCATTGCAAGTAAATGACCTCGTGTGCACATCATTTCATACATGTGCAAGAAGTCTCTGGGAGGAAGTTCCACCAGTGGGATGCTGGGACAAATGGGAGCTGCGTCTATAATTGCACAAACACTGTTGTCTTGCTTTTAGAAATATTTCCAACGTGTATGCACACTTCCTTCTAAACTGAGGATGCTGAATGTAAGTTCACCTTTCCAGTGTGACTAAGTTGTCACTCAGAGCAGCCAAGACTGTATGCACAGATGTGGATTCTGTGGTAACTGGGGTGGGACAGAGGCCTCCTAACTTGGTCACCAACCTTCTATTAGACACTTCCCTTGTTTGTTACTTCTTTTATTTAAACACCTATGGCAGGGAATTCAATTCCCCACTCCCTTTTCTGCTGACAGCAAGACTGTCCTTCCTGCCTTCTGCCTCCTTTCCTCTGCTCCTGCGTGGTCAAGAGTGTCTCCAGCTTGCTTAAGACTTTTCATTGTGATCTTGCACCTGCATCTTCTAATCCTTTTTCGCTACCCATTTCCACCACCACCGCCCTTTTATTGTCATTCATGTGTGTGTATTTATGCATATATATGCATATTTTTGTGCACATAGGTAAGAAGACTTATAAGTAACAGGGTTTTCAGTTTATAGGTAAAGAATGAATTATGCTTCCAGCACTTTAATTGGTTAATGTGCACAAATAGCCTGGGGGTGAGGATCAGGAAAGCTTCTGACCAGAATATCTTTTTTTAAAATATATTTTTTAATTGTCAATGGACCTTTATTATTTTATTTATTTACATGTGGTGCTGAGAATGGAACCCAGTGCCTCACACATGCTAGGCAAGCACTCTACCACTGAGCTACAACCCCAGCCCCAGAATATCTTTTGATTAAATTTTTTTTATCACAGATAATAAAAACAAAATCTGAGTAACTTCTCTTAAATAATTGTTAAATGATTCACATCATATGGCAAAGCTGAATGGGAAAATTCTGCACACGGTCCAGCTGCAGTATGGCAATTAGAGAGATGTATTTATAAGAATGGCCTCTTGGCAGTCTCTGTTCCCTTAGCCAGCACCTTCACAAACCAAAAAGTGTATGTGGGATAAAATTTGCTAGTGTAGCTCTTTTTAAAAATTATATTATTTGCACATATTAATTGTACAGATTAATGGGATTCACTATGATATTTTCACACAGGTATACAACCTGTGATGATCATATGCATTCACTCTTCTTCTACCCTCTTCTTTCCCCTCTTTCTCTAGACTCAGCCCCTTCCCAGTCCCTAACAGTCTCTTTTACTTTCAGCTCATCCATCCCCCTGCCTTTTTTTTTTTTTTTTCTAATTTTCCACATATGAGAGAAAACATGCAAGATTTGTCTTTCTTTCTGGTTTGTTTCACTCACATGACATGCTCTGGTTCTATCTGTCTTCCTGCAAATGACGTAATTCCATTCTTTCTTATGGCTGAATAATACTCCATTGTGTATCTATACTATTGCCTTTATCCATTCATCAAAGGAGGGGGGAGAGGACAAAGGATAAAGGAAGAACAAGTTATGACTCATTAGAGGTGACAAATAAAAACAACTGGGGTATATGCTCCCACTTCCCTTTTTGTTATCCATTTAGGGATTCTCTTACATATTTTCTAATCTTTTGAGAGAATTGTGCTTTTGTAGGTATCAACAATCAATTCCAATTTTTCCATTCCCCTCTAGCAAGTGACTGGTGGCAGAACACCAGGGGAAATCCCCAGGCCTTGTGACCCTCCCTGACCTTCTCGCTTGGCATGGTGCAGGGAGTGCCAGCAATGCAGGGGGGCATGAAGCCAAAGAGAGCAAGAATCTCCAGCTTCCAGAGACATAAAATTGACTTGAAAATTATCAGTTTTACTTTTGTCTAAATGCATCTTTTATGTAATTTTGAAAAAAGATAGTCTGACTTGAGATGATCTTTGGGGAGGTGTTATAATTTGTTTTTAGCACCAGGTGTTCAGGGACTTAGGTGCTGTGAGCATTGATGGAGCATCTACCGTACTGCAGACTGTGAGAATGGGGTTTCCTCATAATTAGCTCCACTTTACTATTGAGGAAATTAAGGGGTTGTGAGGGGCTGGATGGAGCTCAGCGGCAAAATACTTGCCTTGCATTCGCCAAGTCCTGGGTTCGACCCCTAGTTCCAAAAAAGAAAAGACAAAAAAAAAAAAAAAAAAAGGTGGGGGTGTAGTGAGGTTGTCAACAGATGCCCAATAACAGGGTTAGGAGGAAACCCAAAGTTGTGACTCCTTCAGTCAACCTTTTCCACATTGATGAAGGGATTATCAACCATTATCCTGTGAGTCTGATTTTTTTCAGCATTTGTAGGCCGTATAAGGCCCTGAGGAATGAAATCCCACTGGAGAGTGGGATAGAAGTTGGTACTTTCAGGATTATTAAAGCTCTGGAGGTTGTGGTTTCTGAGGACTGTCCAGCAGTATCTTTGCTCTTGGTTGGTATATTGAGATGGACTGAAAGTTATCTTCTGCTTGGAAAGAAACATCTTTTCTGGACTTTCTTGATTTTTTTTTTTTTTTTTTTTTTTTTGGTGTGGTGTTACTGGGGACTGGAACCCAGGGCCTCAGGCAAGCTAGGCAAGCACTCTACCTCTAAACTACATCTTGTTCTGGACTCCTTGAGGGAGAAGTCATGGTGGGCCCAGGGCAAAGACCATTTAGGCTGCCAACAGGCTGGCAATGTAAAAGAAATCCTCAGAATTCACTTCTTTGTAAAAAGTTTTTTTTGTAGTTGTAAATGAACAGAATGCCTTTGTTTTATTTGTTTTTATGTGGTGCTGAGGATCAAACCCAGTGCCTCGTGCATGCTAGACAAGTGCTCTGTCACTGAGCTACAGCCCAAGCCCACCTCAAAATTCACTTTAAAAAACATTTTAAACTTTAAAAAATTGTAGCAAAATACATATAACATTAAATTTCTCATCTTAGTCATTTGAAGCGTACAGTTCAGTGGCATTAAGTATATTTATAATGTTGCACAATCATTACCATTATCCACCACCGTAACTGTCTTCAGCTTGTGAAACTGAAACTCTGTATCCTTTAAATAATAATTCTCCATTTCTCCCCTCCTCTCAGCTACTGGCAGCCATCATTCTACCTCCTGTCCATGATGTGGCCTATTCTAATTACCTGTGTGAGGAACCATACAGAATTTGTCTTTTTTGACTGGCTTATTTCACTTAGCATAATGTGCTCCAGGTTCATCCATGCTGTAGTACATGACAGGATTCATTCCTTTTTTAAGGCTAAATAATAGTCCATTGCACATATATACCACAGTCTGCTTATCTGTTCATCTCTTGATGGATGCTTCAGTTATTTCCACATTTCAACTATTGTGCACAATGCAGCTATGAACATGGGTACATAAGTATCTCTTGGAGACTTTGCTTTCAATTTTGGGGGGGCATATACCCAGAAGCAGAATTGCTGCATCATATGGTAATTCATGTTTAATTGTGTGTGTGTGTGTGTGTGTGTGTGTGTGTGTGTCTGTGTGTGTGTATGTCTGTGTGTGTGTAGCATCCATACTATTCTCTACAATGGCTGTGTAATGGCAGTGCCATTTTACATTCCCACCAATACAAGTTTCCAGTTTTTCCATGTGCTCACTATCATTTGATGTTTTCTATCTTTTTTGGTAGCCATCTTAATAGGTATGAGATGGTATCTCATTTTAGTTTTTATTTGCATTTCTCTAATGACTGGCGATGTAGAGCATTTTCTTCTTGCATGTATTGGTTATGTGTATATCTTCTTTGGGGAGATGTCTATTCAAGTCCCTTGCCTATTTTTGGATGGGGGTCACTTGTTCTCCTCAGCATTTACTTTTGTCAGACCTATAATTGACATCAGACCTCCAGCATTTAATGTCATCTCTTATCCCAAAGTAGTGGCAGGACCTGAGGTCCTGGGTTCCAGCTCTCTTACTCCCTCTTTCTCACTAGGCTAATGTTAGAACAAATGTTAGGAAAGTCTAAAAGACAAATTTCACCTTCATTAGCAATCCTGTCAGGGTCAGCCAAGAGTAGCAAGTTCCAGGTACCACCTAGGACATCTGATTTAGGGCGAAGAGTGATGTCTTTAGAATTGGCCAGCACTTTGACAGCTGCTAACATAACTTGTAACACATGTATTAAAATGAAGACTGAGCTTAGTTCAGTCTTTCATTTCCTCTCAATACTTAAAAAGCCACAGTTTTGTTTTAAAGTTCCCTCAAAAGGCTCTAGCGGGTGAATTTATTCTTCCGCTTGACCGCATTTGGAACCTTTAACTAAGAGCCACCTTGAAACTGAAACCGGGAAAATCCCAGAACTCGGGCCAAGAGAAGAAGCAAACGTATGTCCTGAGGTTTATTAAATAATTATCCAGCTGTTGACATGTTGTGGGGGAGGGGGGACTGAGGTATTGTTGAGAATGAAGAGAGATGAGTAAGGATCTTGGGTCATGAGACTTGGAAATGGCATAGAACATTTTGATGTCCCCTGAATTCAGACTGTCAAACCAGGGGATGTATTTTACTGACTCAACCAGGCTGTGGTGTGATCCGTCCTATTGAGAGTCTAAATGAGCATGGACAACTGAATCCAGTTCATCGTGAAGATACTCAGAAGTTTGGAGCCATCACAGCAGGGACCTGTAGGGAAGAAAATGGGAAATGACAAACAAATCCAACAATTAATTGCCCCTTTTGACACTCCACCTGTAGTTGGTCTGAATAGCAGAGAAGGCAGCTTTCCTAATGGAATAAGTCGTTCTGGGACTAATTCAATTGCAAGCTTCAGGGAGGGAGGGTATGCGTGTGTGCTGATGCTTCCATCAGGATTCCAGACTTCAGCCAGTTGTGTGTCTCCAATATAATCTCTTGCCTTTCTCTGTGCTGCAATTTACTGAATACTCTGCAATAACACCTTAACTTAAATATTTTTATTTCAAGAGAAGCTTCTACTGCTTTATCTCCTAGACTGCAGAGCTTGGTTGGCGGTATTACCATCCATTGGGTCATCCAGGGCAAATATTTGAGAAGCTTCCTAGATTTCTCACCCTGCTTCCTCCAGTCCTCCATGATCCATTAACTTAATCTGTGCACAGAGTGAACAGATAATTGTCATCCAAACCAGGATATTCCTGGGATAAACCATCTGAAGCAAATGGGGATATATGATCAACCTACTCATGTGATCTTGGATCATTTTCCTTCTCTCTATTGCCATAATTACTGCCTTAGTTCAGGCCTTCTTCATAATTATTTACTTAGACCAGTGCAGTGTCTTGCTGCTATTATTTCCTTGACTTCAGTCCTGGTCCTTTACAACACATTTTGCATACTGCATATGCATGTGCATGCACACACACACACACACACACACACAAAAAAAAAAAAAAAAAAAAAAAAACCCTTGGTATTATCACCCTCTTATTTAAAATCCTCCAGTACCTGCCCATGACTTTATGATAAATGTCAGTTTCCTTAGTATGGCTTATAAGGCTCTTCAAAGATCTGGTTCCTTTTTATCCTTCCAGACTGTGAGCTCATTCATGTATTCATTCATCCAGCATTTATTGAGTGTTACTCTGAGTCAGGCAGTTTTGGAATCTAGGAATATAATGACAAATAAGATGGGATTTTGCCCTCAAGATATTTCACTGGGGTGGTGAAGCAGCCAAGGAAACATGGCAGTAAAATGTGCTGTGGTGAAGCACTGCATTCTGTGATCTCACTACAAGGTGTGGCCTGGGGACCTGCCCTATGAGCATCACCTAGGAGCTTGGTAGAAATGCAGAGTCTTAGGGCCCTGAACCAATTTCACTAAATCTGCATGTGTACTTTCCCATGATGTCTAGGAGATTGGATTCAATGTCTGTTTTTGAAGCCATGGTCTGCGAGACGCCATTAGTCAAAGCACTTGATTCAGCTCCCCAGAATGGTCATCCCTGGCAGGATACTCAGAGGAGATGGTTAGGTAAATAAAGGTGAAGTGGGAAAAGGCAGAGTTCATGGAGGGATTAACAAATGCTGGGCACAGAGACAAAAAAGAATTCGCTTTTTTTGAGGGGGTGGTTATAAGCTATTCCATTCTAATGTTCCCAACCTATGGAGACATAAGTTGCAGGTAGTGACTTTATGTACCTCACAGATACCATCAGTGGAAAAGTTTGATCAAATTCAGCACCTCCACATCATTTTGATCCTATCTTGAAACATATAGTGATTGAGAATAAGTACTTTGCCCAGTGCAGTGGCTAACACTATATATTATAGGTGTCTATAATCCCAGCTACTCAATAGGCTGAGGAAGAAGGATCACAAGTTCAAGGCCAGCTTGGACAACTCAGCAAGACCCTGTCTCAAAATAAAAAAATTAGGGGCTGGGGTTGTGGCTCAGTGGTAGAGTGCTTGCCTAGCATATGTGAGGCCTGGGTTCGATCCTCAACACCACATAAAGATAAATAAATAAAGGTATTGTGTCCATCTACAACTAAAACAAGATATTAAGAAAAATAAATAAATAAAAATTAGAAATGGCTGGGGATATAGTTCAATGGTGGAGCCCTGGGTTCAATCCCCATTATTAAAAAAAAAAAAAATACTTTGTGTTTCATAGTGACAAAGAGCAGAAGAGAAGTTGTCAGGGTTGGGGAGGTGGGGGACATGTAGAATTCTTTTTTAATGGGTAATAGTTTCTGTTTCAGATGATGAAAATTTTCTGAATCCGGGTGCGATGGTACATGCCTGTAATCCCAGTGGCTCGGAGGCTGAGGCAGGAGGATCAAGAGTTCAAAGCCAGCCTCAGCAAAAAGTGAGGCACTAAGCAACTTAGTGAGACCCTATCTCAAAATAAAATACAAAATAGGGCTGGGATGTGGCTCAGTGGTCGAGTGCCCCTGAGTTCAATCCCCAGTACCAAAAAAAAAAAAAAAAAAAAAAGTTCTGGAAGCAGTGATTACTACACACATTTTGAACGCTACCAAATTGTACACTTAAAAATGGTTAAAGTAGTAGACGTTATGTAATTTTACCATAATTAAGAATAAGAAGCTGAGTAAAATTCCATTTTGTATATACCACATTTTCTTTATCCACTCATCTACTGAGGGACATCTAGGTTGGTTCCACAACCTACCTATTGTGAATTGTGCTGCTATAAACATTGAAGTGGCTGTGTCACTGTAATATGCTGCTTTTAAGTCCTTTGGGAATAGATCCAGGAGTGGGATAGCTGGGTCATAGGGTGGTTCCATTCCCAGTTTTCCAAGAAATCTCCAAACTGCTTTCCATAGCGGTTGCACCATTTTGCAGTCCCACCAGCAATGTATGAGTGTGCCTTTTTCCCCACATCCTCTCCAACATTTGTTGTTGTTTGTGTTCTTGATAGCTGCCATTCTGACTGGAGTGAAATGAAATCTTAGAATAGTTTTGATTTGCATTTCTCTAATTGCCAGCGATGTTGAGCATTTTTTCATGTATTTGTTGATTAATTGTGTATCTTCTTCTGAGAAGTGTCTTTTTAAGTGAAATTAGTCAATTTCAAAAATCCAAATACCGAATGTTTTCTCTGATATAAGGAGGCTAGTTCACAATGTTGTTGGATGGGTGTACGTAGGAGGATTAGAGGAACACTAGAATGGTCAAAGGAAAGGGAGGGGAAGGGAGGGAGCAAGGGGGGAGGGAGGGGGGATAAAAGAAAAAAAAGTTGGTGGTTGAATGAGATGGATATCATTATCCTAAATGCATGATTGAAGATCTGAATGGTATTTATATACTACTTTGTATACAAACAGTTGTATGTAAAAAGATGCTATATGTGTGCATTATGAATTGTAATACATACTACTATTATAAATAAAAAAAGAAAAAAAAATAAGAAGCACTTTGGAATGAAAGGAGACCTGATTTCCAGTTCCAACTCTAGTCCTTTCTCACTCTAATGCCCCAGATAGGTAACTTTTTGAAGCCTCAGTGGGACTAATGATGGTACCTGCCTCACAGACCTGTCCCGTGGATTGGAAAGAACTTGGGAATGAATGATTCTTCTGCCCATTAAACCTTGCAAAGCCATGCCTTAGCAAAAGGCCTGGCACAGCCAGAGTCCTGCATTGCAGTTATGTCATTGCCTCTTTCACTCCCCTTTGACTCCACTCCCTCAACTTCCTCCCGCTGCAGCACTGGTTTTCAACGCCCTGCTGCATATTAGTCACCTGGAGAGCTTTGTAAAACTTCATTAGCTAGGTGGACAGGTGTGGTGGCCCATGCCTATAATCCCAGCGGTTCTGCAGGCCGAGGCAGAAGGATTATGAGTTCAAAGCCAGCAAGCAATTTAGCAAGGCCCCAAGCAATTTAGTGAGACCCTTTCTCTAAATAAAATATAAAAGGGCTGGGGATGTGGTTCAGTGGTTAAGTGCCCCTGGGTTCAATCCCTGGTACCAAAAACAAACAAACAAAAACATTGCCTGGAGAAATCAAATCACAATGTCAGGAAATAGTCTAGGTGATTCCACTCAGGAATGAGAAACACTGTTCGTTAACAGTGGCTCACAAACTTAAGTGTGCACCACAATCACCTGAATGGCGTATTAGATCTCAGGTCCGGGGCCCCACCCCAGAATTTCTAGTTTAGTCGATACAAAATAGCTCCCTGCTCTTTCCTTTTGTTTGTGGTCTCTGTTGTCCTACCTGCTTCCTAGAAAACTCTCACAGATCCACTACTGAAGTTTTTTCTCAAAAACATTTGCCAATGCCTTCAATAGTTTTGAACCTATTCTGGCTGTACATGCAGTTGACCACGTCCCAACACTCTTCTCTGTGCTCAGAGCCAACTTCCTTTTGGCTCTTCCTCATTTCTCTTACCTTCTCCCTCTTCCACTTGAAAGTAGGGATTGCCATGACCATTTCCTTGCATCCCTCTGTTTATCCCTTAAAAAGAGCAGTCAGCGGTGCGAGATAGACAGGGTTTATATCTTGTAGTTGAGCAGTTTACTCAAACTCTGAGCCTCATCTCCCTGGTGAGTCATGGGTGACGGTAATAGCTCTCCCATGAATCATACATCCCTGATAGAACACTCAACTCTTCACTTGATAGGTTTCACGTTTAAGAACGTGGTAAAATTGTGACCTCAAAGAGAACCCCAGGGGTGGCTGGATTAGGCCCTGGGATGTAGAGGGTAGAGCTGGGAATACCAAAGACACAGCGTAAAGGAATAGTCATGGTTTACCAAGAGGCAAGGAGCTCATCTCAAGGACTTTGCAGGAGGCCTGGGCAGACAAGGAGGTGACAGATGGGATCTGGCCATAGGAACTGACCAACAGATTCCCTGAACCTATGTTAAAATGTGATCTTAGGGGCTGGTCCAGGCACGGGAAGGGTGTTATTCATGGTACTGGGATGGGCTATGGAATGGCCCCAGAGGAAACCCACAGGGGGATTTCAACCCTGACCGTTGGAATTCAGTTACTCTGGCAAGAAATAAAGTGATAAAGAAACCTGTTACAGTTTGCACCATTTATTAGAGTCATGTGCAAAACATGACTGTGGGGTGTCACAAGCAGCTCTCGTTACAAGATAAGGTCTCTGAGCGAAGTTTTCCGGGCGATGATGTTATTCAACAGGACGGCTCACATGTTGAAATTTGAAACTCCTGGGTGAAAACCCCCTCAGCAGGCAGGCCGTACCAGATGTTGCTTGTGTAGCTCCCCAAGCCCAGAAAGATGAGTTAATCCTTGAAGGAAATTATCTTGAACTTGCCTCAAATTCAGCGGCTTTGATCCAACAGGCCATGGTCATTAAAAACAAGGCTATCAGAAGAGTTGTGGGTGGTAGTCCTGTCTCTGAGAAAGGAACAGGCCACTGGCTGACGGCTGCCTTCCAGAACGCCTCCAGATGCAGAGGCCTTACTTGGTGTGATGTTGTGAAAATACTGCGCTTTAAACACATGTAGTCATAAACAAAACTTCTTCACCCTCTAAAGACCCAGCAAAACTACTGCCTTCTCCACTAGATGCTTCTTCTGAGTGCTCTGGGATACACTGACCTCACTTATCTGGAACCTTCTCCTACCCCCATACCACAACACACAAGTTGCCCCTTGATTATTCTCTACGTGTATGGTTTTCTTTCTCCAGTTACATGGTAAGTTACTAAAGGTACTAAACCAAGTATATTTCTTTGTATCTCCAAATGCCCATGCCTCTCAGAGGCACATGATTAAAAGAGAACATCATGTTCCTGTTGGCATCCCTAAAATCTAGTACGGTACCTGGTATGTCAGCAGACATTCAGTAAGTGAATAAGTGTTTAAATGAATGGAATTGTTGGTTGAGTGATAAGTTGAATTGGCATTTTAAAAATAAATAAGGGAAGAATGTTAACAGGCATCTCTTCCACTGTTTGCCCAGCACATCACCTCCTTTCTTCCAGAAGTTTTCCTCCCTAGGTTCCATCTTTGTGGCCCTCACAGAAACTGCCATGCTGTTTCATTACTCTCTAGAGTTGACCTGGTTCAAATTGCTTCAGTGAATCCTTTCCTGGGACTTTTGGCTTGGAACTAGAGATAACATTTAGTCTTTTAGAAGGGACAAGAATTATATAGGAATACTAGTAAACTTAGGAGCTGTTGGCCCCCCATGTCTTTCACCATGGAGAAAGCTGATCTCTAGCTAGAGCAAAGAATTAAGCTAATGAAGAATGAGTGGAATCACAGAAACAAGAAGAGTAAGAGAGAACTGTGACAGTGGTGTTCGGATTCCTGGTTCCAGTTGTTCCCAAGCCTCGGGCACATTTCTGTCTTTAGATTTCATGGCCATCGTATTATCCCTTATAATACCCACCTCCTTTGGCTTAAATGAATTTGAATTAGGTCTCTGTCACTTGTAACCGCATAAGTCCTGACTAACACAGAAGTGTTAGTGGGAGACATTCAATAAAAAAGAGAGGATGAATAATATCTCATTATACCAAGTTATGAAGTTTTGCAAACAGGAAAGTTTGCAAAACCTCCCATCCTTATTTGTGGTTTTAATAAGTACCTCTTTGATATTCCTCCCAGAGCTAGTGTAGAACTGGATGTAGAAGAGACACATAGTATGCCTGGACACTACAGTTTCTGGTAGGTCGATTCTTCATTTTCCATTTTCAGCTATTTCTTTCTGCATGTGTGTTTATAGGAAAGCTCAGATGCTTGGGGCTGCAGTACCATCTGTGCATGATGGGAAACTCATAAGCACTTTCTAAAGTGCACAAAGGGTAATGGGCTTTGAACAGCAGCCATGGACTTAATGCCAAAGGAGCCTCCTCGTGAGCAAGGGCTATGGGAAAGAGCCTTTGAATAGCTCCATGCTAGAGAATATTGGTACTAGAGAAGGAATGGTATCCACATTGTCTGGCTCCCAAATCCAGGCACACAGCCCAGCACACATGAGGGAGCTGATGGGGACAGTGGGATAGTTTATTTGATGTTGGGTGGCCGGCTCAGCATCTCTGGTTACCATATTTATAGAGCCAATCAAACCCTTCCCCAGACAGGGTTTACTTAGTGCCACCCAAGTAGGCCATGTTGGTTTGATCCTTAGTACACCTCCTCACAGAATCCTTCCCTTCCTTATTTCACTGTTTTCCATTCATATCCTACCATCCTCCAGGGCCAGCTATCCCATCTCCTCCAGAAATAATTCTAATCATTTCATCATACATTCTAGGGTTGGCAAATATATGCCACATAACTGCATATCAATATCCCATAGTCCCTTGACAAACCTCATAATCGGTAGTGGTGCTCTTTCTCTCTGCAGCTGGCAAAAATAACCCCCAAAAACAAACAAAACAAACAAACAAACAACAACAACAACAAACCCCCTTGGGATTCTTCTTACCATAAGAATTTAAGTGACACTTGAGGCAGCCACTGAAGGCTGGCTGGAGTTGGTGAGTGGATGTGAAACCTGGTTGCTTCTCATCCATCCCCTTTTATCGTTATTTGAAGTTTCTGAGTGTGCTGTCTTCTCTCTCCAACTGGGTTATTAAGTCCTTGGGGGCAGGAAACATGCCTCAATAATCACAACAACAACAACAAGAGTAATAACTGAGGCCAAAATTTATTGAGTACTTACTTCTCAGTGTCGGCACAGTGCTAACCAGTTTACGTGTATTATTGTGTATTATCTATTTCAATCCTCAACCCAATCCTATGACAGATGTATTATTATCCCTATTTTATAGATAGAATTATAGGCAACTTGTCCCAAATACACACAGCCAGAATATGGCAGATCCAGCACTTGCTTCCCCAGACCTTTGCTCTAATATGATGTGGCACCATCATCACCTCACCTTCCTTTGTATGTGTGCACAGTAGGTGCTTAATAAGCATTTGTTCAACAGAGACTTTTTTATAAATTAATGAAGTTTTTAGAAGAGTCAGAAATGGAACTGAAAATACCAGTAACAAACCCTCCGCATAGTTGGAACATGCTCTTGAAAAGGGGTCTCTACTTGATTTTCCCAATGTCCTTGGCTGCATGCAATGCCCTGCCCCACTCCACACATGAACACACTTTGTGGATACAGAAGAACTAAAGGTCAACTCTAACAGGGGCATCCTCACGAAGAAGTTGCTGGGAATTGCCTGCAGGGACCCTTGCAGTGACTCTACTATCCCCCAGTCACTGGGACTCAGTTTCCAAATTTGTATAACGATTCACTTGGACTCAGCACATCCCAAGAGTGTCTTTTGGAATACTGGCCCTACAAGAAATGCATATAAAAAATGGCTCTGTTGTTAAGTGTGATTGGGAAATCACATTTCCTCTTGGGAGATACACATTCCAAATTAAATGCCCCGAGAAGGCTGGAAGAAAAGAACCTCCATTAATAAACATTTAATGTTTATTGATGCCTATTTAACCCAACATTTCCTGACTTTTGGGGGGGGGGGGGTTATGGCCATAACTAGCGCCACACTTGGTAACAAATAAAATAAATTCGCTAAATATTTTCTAAGGATCCTTTCTAACATTCTATAAGTATAGGAAATAGCAATGTAACTTTACCATAAATTGCCCATCAGGGCATCAAATACGGAAACACTATTTTGAAGTTTTGAGATTCGTTAAAGTTTAAATAAAAACAGTTTAAGATAATAAAGTATCGCAGTTTATGGGGCATGGTTAGTTACCTGAAATGGACAGTAGGGGGCGCTAACGAACTGCAGTAATGGCCGCCCCTTCCACAAACTGGCAGGAAAGGCAAACACAAGTTGTAGCAGCCAGAGGGACTTGAGCAATTCTTTTCCAGCTGAATGGAAAGCTACTGAGAACAAACTCCTTTTCTTTTTGGGTTTGTTCTATCTCCTTTGGCAAAAAAAAAAAAAAAAAAAAAAAAAAAAAATTGGGATAGAATCAAATTAGGGAACATCTTTTTGCCCTTTACCTTTGGAGACAGAAAATCACATAAAACAACTGTTCTCGGCTGTTTGACGATGGTTTGTCCTCACTTTGGGCCAGCTACATACAACAGGGGAAGTCCTGGGGAGCCTATTACTTGAAAAGGAATTCTTCTTTCCTTCCTCAATTCTCACTTTAAAAATACAGATGAGGAAAACAACAAACTTCTTTAGGATCCAAGTTTTTGTTTTTTGGTTTTTAAAAAAAATTTTTGAATGTTTTTCTCTAGACTTAGACTCTTTTTAGTGATGTGGGAGGATATGAGAGGCTTGGGGACAAAACGTATCTACCTAACTTTCTCACATCCTTGTCATTTTCCCGTGGAGTAAGTAGAGCACGGCAGGCAGGCCTCCCTACCCTGGAGAAGCACAAGTGGTTTATGGGGTGGCTTGTTCTGAGGTGACATTGTCAGCAGCTAACGCTCAGGCAGGTTATTTTTTCCCTGTGTCCTCCCTTGTCATGACCTGCCTCTGCCTGCCAATACTGCCCCTGCCCAGAGCCCCACTTAGGGAAGAAGATGTTACACAGACTTTTAAAATCATTTCCTCAAAAGGAAGTGTAAACAAGACGCAGGAATGTGGCTCATGGAAACCAACAGAAGACAGTGGAATTTATGCCCAGAGGAGCTCTGTACCTCACTGGCTCAGAGACACTTTGACCCTGGAGGATCTGTGGCTTTTAGCAATTTCATCCTCTCATTGAATACACATGGGGATCAGGGTCCTCAAGTGAGGCAGGGGTAGCACCCCGCTAGTGCCTGAATTTCTGCCCATTGGTCCCCAAAGTTGTGCCTTTGAATTGCCCCATTATGGACCCTATCCCTAGGTGGTTTCAGATGCTCATTTATACAGGCAGCAAGAGGCATAAGCAAAAGCCACCTACCACCTTGAGTCTACCACCTTCCGGAGCATCTTGTTTTTGACAATGAGGACAGTGGAGAAGATGCGATGGGATAGGGCATTATTGGACCAGCAGACAAAGCCCAATTGCTGTGCCTGATTTCTGATGTCTCTACCACTCTTCTCAAAGTAATGCTGGGAAGAGCTTGGAAGGGAGAAATGAAGCAGTTTAAACTCTTGGAAGGTTTCTAGTACTTTCGAATTCCAGGAAGTGCTGAATCATAGAGTCACAAAATAGGAAAAGCTTCATAAGAAGAATATGAAATGCCTATTAGAGATATTTTACTCTCTAAGTGGTAGATACACTGTGATTTCCTTTTAATAGAAGAGGACACTGAGGATCAGAGTGGTTAAGGATATTGGCTCAAGTCATTGCATTAGTAAGCTGAGATTTGAACTCAGGACTACTTCGAATGAAGAAACTACTGCTGAGAACTACTATGCCATTTCTTTTTGTTCTCATTTCTGTTTCCTCAATCCATATTTTCTACCTGTGAAACAGCTGCCTCCCTGATTCTTTCTTCACATATTCATGGATAGTAACAGTCTATAGCCATATGTGTCTGCCCTTCACTACTAGAGAAAGCAAGTTCTTCCTAGCATCTAACTTAAATCCCCCCAGATGCTCTGGTAGCTGCTGGCCCTGCCCTCAGGGAACATGGAAAATGGCGGCAACATTCCCAGTGAGCAGCAGCTTCCCAATCTTAGTTCCAAACTGCTTCTGTTAAAAGAATTGCCAATTCAAAACACATGCGCTGTCCACAAGCTGGGCCCCACCCCAGACTCTCAACTCTTCTTTGGGTCCCTTGCAGGGTGAGCCTGGATATCACAATCAAGCCCCACTCTCTAGATTGCAATCAAAATGGACCCAGACTTTTCTTCCACCCCAATTCCTGAGTAGAACCCTAGTTGGATCCCCTTTTCCCAAGCATATTCTAGGGTTAACATTTTACTGAACCAAATAAAGGGCCTTTTTCCATCTGAACTCTGTCAGGGATGAGGAAACAAAATTTCTTACATGGGAATATGGACCCTTTCTATGATTCTTTATTGTTAGAAAAAAATCTAGCCCTTTACAAAAAGGTTTTATCATATACAGTATGATAAAGATATACAGTGCATAGCAGTAAAAAATTTGCATTTAAAGGAAGTGAAGATTTGTAGAAAAGGTAAGGAAATTAGAGGCAAAAGACCTGTATTTGAATACCACCACAGCTCCTTAGCAGCTGTATAATCTTTGGCAAGTTGCTTAACCTCTCTGAGCTTTGATTATCTTCCCCATGAAATGCAAATTATAATATTTAACTTGTCAGAGTGATGGAAAGATTCTTACAAAATGCCACATAAATTTTCTACTTATTTATTTATTGGGACTGGGGATTGAACCTGAGGCCTTGTAAATATTAAGCATGCATTGAGCTACACCCAATTTTTAAAGATATTAATATCAGCACCATTTATATTCCTATGGCACTAAAAGAGCCTACCTTTGATTTGAGAGAAGAATAACCTTTGATTTATTCTATTTGGGAACATCTTGATTCTTTATATATTTCATTGCTGATTTTAATAATAGTTCATATTTATTGTTTACTGCTTTCCAGGCTTTATATATTTTAAACTTTACATATCTGAGCTCATTCCTAAGAATCTTACAGTTGAGGGAAAGAAGTAAAGCAAATTACATAAAGTTATGAGCTAGTAAGTGGTTGAACCCAGGCAGTTTAATTCCAGAATCCATGCTTCTGAATACTGTTATCAGTTAGGATTCATTTTGTATCTAAGTAATAGAACACAAAATATCAGTAGCTTAAACTTGATGGTTTTTCTTTTTTACATAAAAGTGCAGAGGTCCATAATTGAAGAGCAGAGGCTCGACTCCACACAGTGCTCAGGGCTCCAGGTGCCTTCTCTGTTTCAGTACTCCTAATGAATGGTCTCATAAGCAACATTCAAAATAGACGAATGATCACCTCTGTATCCCAAGCAGCAAAATAAATAAAAATTTAAACATTCCATTTTTTAGCAGTAGACATTGAGGTTAAATTATTTGCCCAGGTTCCACAGATAATAAGTATTAGGACCAAGATTCAGACTTAGGTTCTTGAATATTCTATTCTCTTGTTTCTCTAATAAGGAATAACTAGTCCATGTCAGGAGATTTGCCATAGCTCAGACCACTCTCAGGGAAACAGAAAAAGTCTGTTGTGTAGACATTTAATATAACAGTTAACCTAAGACACAGATGTGAGTCCTGTCACTCGACACCAGTGTTATAGAAAAGTTCCACTCTGCTTCATAGACGATTTGCTCATATTGAAGTGCCAAACTAGATTGGCGGAGAGGAACATATATTGACCTTGAATGTTTACTCTGCTCAGGAGCACACATCTGCTTTTGTTAACGGGGATGAGGGCAATCAGGGAGCTTTCGGGGAGCAGACGATGGTGGAATTCTCTCCTAGTCTGTGAAATTTCATTATCCATCATGCTGCCTGGCAAGTTGTCAGCTTAGACAGTGTCCTGCTGCACCCAGAGGCTTTGGGGCTCTTCTGCTCTTTTAAAAGAGGTATTTCTTCTTCGTGGCTCAGGCTGAACCATAAGATGAGATTTCATGGTAGGGTAACTACATTCAAGGACCACCCCCCACCCCAGTAGGCCTGGAAGAGTAAGACAGCACTAAAAAACCCCCCTCTATTCTCCAGGGACAAATTCAAAATGAGAGAGCTTTGCCCTGTCTCAGAGGCCCTGTTCCTCTGCCCACTTTGAAATCCACTGCCCCAGCTTGAGTGTGTGTGGGGAAGGGCAGGAGGCCCCACACTGGGAAGAGTTTCCATTTCCTTTCTTTGTTGACAGTCCTCCATAGAAGACATAATGCACACAGATTGCAGCGGCACATGTGGCCTCAACATGAGTTTGGCATGAGCAGGCTTCGTGTGGATTCTCACCAGTTCTACCAGTTCTTCATCCGTCTCAGATGCAGGCAACCTGGTGCCTGCGCCATCCGCCCGCTCTAACACAGGGGCAGAGAGCATGAAGAATGACCACCACAAGCACTTTTCTGTCTCCCTCAGTAACTTTTCCTGAAAGAAGAATGGAAGACAAAATTATATGCTCACTGGGGACACACAACTATGACTGGGTGTTTGCACCTGCCCATCACCCCAAGGGCAGAGAGCAGCTGTTGGATGATTGACTGACAGAAGCTGGATCCTCTGACATTGGAAGTAAAGCTTTTTCAAAGAGCAGCAGTATACGAAAAAAGAGTGGAAGTGGGAGGTGGGAATACACAGGGTCTTGGTATTACGTTCAGGAAGTGTGTTCATAGTCTGACTTTATATTCTTATCTCAATGATTATATTGTGATATTTTCCCCCAGTGCTAAGGATTGAACACAAGGCCTTGGGCACACTTGGCAAGCACTCTACCAACTGAGCTACAGCCCCAGCTCAATTTTCTTTTGTATCAGACTTCCTACTTCTGCAATATCTGCTCATTCCTTTGGAAAAAGCATTTTGGAATACACATAATCATTATCCCATCCTCCTCCCTTTGCCTCCCCACCCCCTCATGCCACACTTCAGTTTTCCCAAACCATAACTAACCCTGCCAAGTACAGGGAACTAGAGATCTGCACCCCATTTTCCTAAAGTGTTGGTAGAGGGGGATAATGGGCAAGCAGCAAGTGGTTACAGATTTGAGCAGAAAGGGGACCTGTACCCACTCCATGTTTCTGAGGTAGACAGACCTCAATAAGGCAAGTCCAAGTGTGAGAACTGAACACTACCTCAAGGATGGGAAACAGGTGAAATCTCCCCAGAGCCTCGCTTGGAGAGAGATAAGGTCTGGCTAGAGCGCCCTACTTCCACACCACCTCTGCAGGAAGCCAGGTTCCCACCACCTAAGGGAAGGAAAGAAAACTGGGTATTGGGCTTCCTGCCAATTTTGTCCTGTGGGGCACTCAAGTTGAATTAAATTTAATATAGAAAAGTAAAGAAATATTCACAACATACACTTTGAATACTGTATAAAATTCAAAAAAGTACAAAAAAAATCAACCTCAATTTTCAAAGAAATTAACATTTAAATGAAAAACAATTCCCCAGCAGCTTGGCAAAGATTTTTTTCTTTTTTCTTTTTTTTGGTGTTGTTTTTTGAGATAAGGTCTAGCTATGTTGCCCAGACTGGTCTTGAAATCTTGGGGTCAAATAATCCTCCCATCTCTAGCTCTGTGAGTAACTGGGACTACAGGCATATGCCACCATGCCCTGCCAAAGATGTTTTTAAAAGTTCACACTCAAGGGCTGGAGTAGTAGCTCAGTATTAGAGTGCTTGCCTAGCACATGTGAGGCACTGGGTTTGATCCTCAGCACCACATAAAAATAAATAAATAAATAAATAAAGGTGTTTTGTCCATCTACAACTAAAAAAAGTACTTAAAAAAAGTTGACATTCAATAATGGTGAGTGCGGATTCGGTAACATGATTATACTTATACACTTTCATGATACACATTGATTGGTACAATCCTTTTGGCACGTAATTTGGTAAATACTAAGAGGCTTAAATCTTGACCTTGTAATTCTTATTCAAACAATCTATTTTTATAATGGAAGTTTCTATTATTATGAAATAACCAGAAACTTGGACTAAAAACGTATACACACATGTGTATGGGAGTGTTATTTCTAGTTGTAATAAATGTTGTGTCACACATTTGGTCACAGTGTGATTCTAACAATAAGAACATGGTTAAACAAATGATAGCACATCCATAAGATTTAATATTAATGTAGACATTAGGACTCTTCCAAAACATCACAGCTCCTTCCCAGATTACACTAGAGATAATCACATACATAGCCAGCTCTTACTGCGTAACAAGCCCCCAGTTTTCATATCTTAAAACATTCTCAAAACCTGTGGATTGGCTGGATGGTTCTTTTGGTCGGGACTGGCTCAGCTGGAGCAGGATAATTGAGGACGTCCTCACATACACATCTGGGACAGCCCGGCCTCTGTATGTGGCCTTTCATCCTCTAGCTCAATCTCAGGCTGTTCTAAAGGCATTGAGAGATGTTCTGATACACTAGCATGTGTCAAACCTCTGTATTACATTTGCTAATGTCCCATTAGCCAAAGTAAGTCACATGGCCAAGCTAAGGGACAAGAGGTGGAAAATGGATTCAACCTCTTTGACTAGCAAATCTATAAAATATTGTGGTCATTAAAAAACAATGACACCATATGACTTGCTTTGGCTAACAGAACACGAAAACTCTTGGGACAAAAGACCTAAGAGCCAATACATGCTTTCCTTAGTCTCTCTTCTGCCTTCACAATAACCAGATATGTTTGAGATGGCGGTGGCTCTGCCCTGTTCTGTTCTGGAGCGATCTAGACGAGTAGGGCCTCTACACCATCCTGCACTGGACATGTAACCTGAACAAGGAACAAACCCTTGCTCTGTGAAGTCACACAATCAAGTTGACAATTTTTTTGATATTACTATAAAACCTAACAGAACTAATACAAAAACTATGCAGTCTCTAAAATGATATTTTTAAAAATTATGACTTATGTGGGAAAGAGTTCAATATATAATTCTATATAGATAAGCAGATTATAAAGCTTATGTAAGTGTGTATATGTTATAGAATACTAAATTTGTTAAACAAGCAAACATGTATACATACACATACTGAAAGGGAATATATCAGAATGTTAACTATGGGTTATAGATAATTTTTGTTTTCCTTCTCTATTGTTTTCAAATTTTCTATAAGTTTTTATTATTGTGGCATATTATATACTTTTTTCAATTACTCTCAAGCTCCTCTCTATGAGTACTGTTTATCCTTGCCCATGGTCATGAAATTTATTATGCCTCCTGTGGGGGCGAGGTTATTTATGTTTTCACCTTACTGGACTTGGGCTCAGTCATATGACATGCTTTGACCAATAAAATGTGAATTACTATGGTATTCACCATGTTGGAACAGAAGGAATAAATCTCATTTTGTCCCATCATCTAAAATGGGAATACCTATAAAAACTTAAATTGAGCAACAATTATTGACCTATTTTAATGCACTTGTGTCATTGAAGTATTCACAGAACTGAATACTTGGTAGTTAATGGGTTAAGACATTTGGGCCAGTTCACTTCTCCCTTTCCCAGGCAAGTACCACACTGGGGATTTCTCAGCCTGGAATCTGGAATGAGATGGCAGAGCAGAGCTGGAGACTGATGCAAAACCACATATCACCTTCACCTCTGTGTATGATGGTGAAATAAACCACTGTCAGAAGGCACTGAGATTTGGGGGAGCTTTGTTAAACACAACAAACCTGGGTTCCACCTTCCAGGATCTCAGTAGATAATAAGCAAACTCATGTGCTGAAAGTCCAGCTAGAGTAGAAGATATAGAGGAGACAGAAATCCCTAAATGGAAATGCCCTTGTTCCCAAGATGAAGTTCATGAGAAGATTAGGTAACTTTAAGAAAACTGAGATGAAATAAGAAAACTTTGTGAACGTAAGAATTTTCGAAGAAAATCCCTTTCTTATGTTAAAAAACACACCCATATATATATATACACATTTATATACACACACACTACATATATATGTGTGTGAGTATATATATATATATATGTGTGTGTGTGTGTGTGTGTGTGTGTGTGTCCCTCAGTGACCCATAAGCCATTAGATCCTAAATTTGATGGTTTCTTTATCCCACACCAATCTCAATCTCCCACCCATTTCCTTTCTCTCCCCCATCCCACCCCCCCCCTGAAAATTTGAATATGAAATACTACATAATTCTGGTCATCCTTAAGTAAACCAGTTCACAGATCCAAGGGGGTATTCAAGTCCTCTTAGAGAGTAGCAGGCCATGTCCCCATTTTCTGAAGATGTACTAGTGTTTATCACTTCTTTGGACCTGAGGACAGGCTTTTTAAAAGGAGATCATCTCTTCTTCTACTTAATATTCTAGAGAAAATTTTAGCATTGGCAGGGATTATGGCATGATTTAGAAGTCACTAACTAGCATAGGATCCTTATTCTGAATTTTCAGAAAATCTTGTTTTCATCAAAACTCAGCCAAGGATATTCTTAAACCACATACAGAGGGCTGATCATTCACACACAAAATGCTCATTTCGACAAAGAAAATGTGGTTTTCTTATTTTTCCATGAATTACCTATAATATCCCTATGTGCTCCGTCTTGGTAAGAAGGACTTTCATGTTTTGAGCTCTTAGTGTCTGCTCCCTCTCTTCTACCTGTCTTCTTAGCACATGGATTTGCTTCATATGTTACTATGGTGGGAGCTGTGTGCTGATCTCATGCTGCTCCCTGGATCCTCACCATCTTTCCCAGGCTATCTGGTCACTCCTCATTCACTAGCACCTTCTATGGATATCTGTGGCTAGAATACTCTAGGTCTTCTGTCTTTAAGTTCAGTCAGGGTCTGGGGGCCTTCTGGTTAACCTGCCTCATCTCAGCTCTCTAGGACTCTATATTTCTTTAAAGTGAACATGGGATTCCTATTTGATTCTGTTATGGTTTAGATATGAGGTGTCTCCCAAAAGCTCATATGTGATACAATAGAAGAAAGTTTAAAGGTGAAATGATTGGGTTAGGAGAGGTGTAACCACATCAGTGCATTAATCCACTGATCTGGATTAATTGGACTGAGGCTGGAAGAAATAGGTCACTGGGGGTGTGCCATTGGGTTTTATATTTTGTCCCTGGTGAGCAAAGCCCTCTTTCCTGGTGATCATGACCTGAGCTGTCTTCTTCCACCATGTCCTTCCACCATGATGCTTTGCTTCATCTTGAACTCAGAGCTATGGAGTCAGCCGTCTATAAACTGAGACCTCTGAAACCATGAGCCCTGAACAGACTTATCATCCTCTGTTCTTATTAGGTCTTTTGGTCAAAGCTGACTAAAATATATACCCATCCCAGGTGGTCTTCCCTGTGAGCCCCCCACTTTAGTAACCCTCTGTAAGTTTGCCAGAAGCACCATCAGCTACCTTTTATGCCTTCTCCGGGCCCTCAATGGATTCTAGATGCTATCCATACCACATGGGAGCCAAGGGTGATCAGTAGTAACTATGCCCAGTGCAGTAGCCTAGACTATTAGCCAGGGCACTGTTTTTCATTCCAATTGCTACCCTTATGCAGGAAAAGAATATTCTGTTCCACTAGAATAATGTCAACAAGACTTCCTGCCCTTGGCCTTGGGTACAGGTCGTGGAAGGAAGTGGGCCTTATCCTGAAGGTTGGAAGTGAAGCCTTTGTGGGCTCCTCAGACCTGAAGGAGATTCTCTCTTTCCCCTCTGAGAGTCAACTTTGTGCCATGTTTTGGAGCACACTCCCCATGTGTTTTTTATTTTCCCAGCATAGAATGCAGGAGGCCAGATCACACAACATTCCATTGTCATTCCCAAGATGCTTCTGAATTCCCTGCCTTGAATTTTTTTGCTCCCATCCATGCTGAATTTCTTGAATGGCTTCCAGCACACACCAGATTACTTCCTACTTCTGAGCCTTTGCCCATGCTCTTTTCTCTGACAGAGTTGTCCTTGGAAAACTTCTACTCATCCCCTAGGATGCTGCCCAGGACTCTTTCTCTAAAATGCTCACTTCTTTCTTGGCACTTTGCACAATGGATTCATCAAAAGCCCCGTTTGTGTCTCTCTTTGTCTTGAGACTAGATGGTCCTGAAAGGCAGGGGTCTCCTCTGATGTGTCTTTGTTTTCTTGATGTCTAGTACAAAATAGTGTCAATAAATACTGATTATCAAAATAAACATTGGGTAAAGAGTGTGTAGGATCCCTCTATATGTTTCTTACACCTATGTGCAAATATACAATTATCTCTAAATGAATTTTTAAATTCTACATATATATTTAAAATGTATATATAAACACACACACACACACACACACACACACACACACACACACACACACACATATATATATATATTTAAAATCCTAAATGAACAGAGTCCTTCATTCTCTAAAGATCCTTGGTTACCCCTTGATAGAAAACCAGAGTCCAAAATAAGCATAAGGCCTGTACAAAGTGGCTATTTCCAAATATAGGATGAATGCTTCAGATTATAAGTAGTTGGGTGCCCTGTACCATCAAATTCTGGAAGACTTTGAGGAAAGCTGGGCACCCACTAGAACATACACATTAGGTCAATTATAAAAAGGAGAGCTTCTGGGCAGGCTAAGTAGGAAAGGTAGCCTCCTCTAGGCTGTGTGGGTAGATACTGTTTGTGGGAAATGAAAGTATAGCAGCCCTTCCACTGGGAGATTTACTCACACAATCAGGCTAAGAGAGAAGTGTAGTCCAAATTTCAGCACCCTTCTTCCCTTCAACCCTGCACTTTTGAATAAGACACAGCAATTTTGCATCTCATTTCAAATGGCCAACTGGAGTGGAACATTTTGCAGAACCCTAAGTGGAATTTTCTGTGTCTGTACTCTTCATAGGGAAGGGAGTAGGCAGATTTGCTACGATTGGTTCTCTCTGTGCCTGGATCCCTAGACTGGAAACCAATCCAACTACTCTGTCTTGCTGGGACAGAGGTAGCCCTGTCGAGGCATAGCTACAGAGCAAATTAGCTGGGTATTAGCTTTCCACCCCATCACAATTTAGGCAGAGTAGCATCATGGGTCAAGGAAACCCTCATAACCATTCTGGGAGGAGTCTGGTTAAATATGGCAATTATGCTTTCTCAGCCCCAACACAGTGTCATGTGGCAGCCATAGTAACTATTGAGTGCTCTTTTGGAGGTAAGTGTTTGAAACCAGTACCATCCCCAGCAGATCTATCACCACGGTAGTTTTCTTGCGATCTCTGAAGGCCCTGGCATCACTGCAAGTTCCAGACCTGCTGTTCCTGGAATCAACATGGAAAAGGATGAAGTACTTGCTGATACCCAAGAGACAGAGTGGGCAGGAAGAGTCTGCATCAGGGTAACAGGTTTCCATACCTCCAGCAAATGGTGAGAAGCCTCAGGGGTAGTGAAGGGAGTTGCATCTTTTGGGGCTCAGGTATTATGAGGGCTCTTCATCATAGGCTGTTGGGCTGTTGAGGAGTAAGAAGCTGCACTACCTTCTATGAACAGTAGGAGGCACCACAGATTTGGAAGGCAGAGGGTGTGTTTCTGAGCATTAGGAAAGGCTATTTAGTTATTTATTTTCCCTCTTCTTCAAATTGCAGAGACTCTTAGGATGGGATGGATCTGCCACCTCCTGGTGATGGGTTTGCCCATGAACTTGGAAAACCAAGGATGAGGAAACAGTCTTTTTCTGGTGAAGGTCAACCATGGCTCATCTACTATTATGACTATTATCAGCTATTCACTAGGCACTTTGCCAAAAGTTGTGCAAAGTTTTTTTTTTTTTCATCTAGTCTTTGAAATAACCCTATGAAGTAAGTACTACTGCAATTTAGGAATCTGCAGCTTATCAAGGCCATGTAAATTACTCAAGACAAAATAGTCTGGAGTGGTACAACCTGGCATGGAATACAATTAAGTAAGACTCTAGAGTCCACAAGCCTCAGCATTACTTTCTTTTGCATCTGCCTTAAATGTCTCAACAAGAAGTAATTTATACAGCTGAGATATCTTCCTTCAGTGAATGCCATGTGGCAGGAATTGTGTTTATCTTCTTCACCACTGTGGTAAAAATGCCTAGCATGGTGCTTGGCTCCACAGTAGGTCCTACATACGTATTTGTGGAATGAAAACACAGATGTGCATGTAGCAGAAAACCAGCAGTTTGCACTGAGTCTCTTTTATGAACTGAGCTATGAATCATATTCCTGTTTCAGGTCAAGGGAAGGAGACCATGACCATTGGGCTATTTGTGCTTTTACTATTTCAGATTCAAAATAAGCATTGTTTTATGATCAAAATGAATTATACTGACATTCTATCACATCTTATCAGACTCCTCTTTATTCAAAATGTTGTTGGTACTATTACTTAATAAACTGGAGCATGCAATAAATTCCACTGGTCTACAGAGACTGAGGTTGGGTTCCCAGTACCAAAATGATTTTGATTATTGTGTTGGCATATACCACTAAACATTCCTAAATCAGTGGTTGGCAGTGACAAGATTCTGAGAGAAAAAGAAAATAACCAGCACACGCGCACACACACACATACACACACGCACACACACATGCGCACACACACATACACACACACACACATACACGCACACACATATCTAGCAGCTTCAAAGCCTCTACACATTAATGAATTCCTTATGGGTTACATGGCTGTAATTGTGAAAGAGGACAAAGAACTAGAAAGAACCTTATTTATTTAACAAAAAAATTTAAAAATATTTCTTTGAAAAGTCAAATTTTCTGAAGAGAGTAGGGAGAAAAAAAAGAGTCACATAATGGAACTCTTAAAAATGTGTGTCAGCAACACAATAGGAAACCAGAGTAAATGTAGGCAAGGCAACCACATGAAGCCAATCAGAGAGTGAGTTCATTTGTACTCTAACAGCAGACATGGATGAAGAAAACAACCAACAGAGAGTCTAGGAGCAACAATGCCAACTCATAGTAAGAGGGCGGGTGGAGAGTGGTGTGGCATGTGGGGAGGGGGAAGAACATTCTAGAATCAAAAACAACAGACTATTCATATCATATTCCTAAAATCTGTGTAATGAAATCTGTTTATATTATCTTCAAATTAATTGTTCAATGTTCAAATTTCAGTGTCCCAGCCAATGACCCACCAACAATTTCCTTGTTCATAACATTTTCTTTTCTTGGTTCTTTGAAAAAATAACGAATGAGTTTCTCCATTTATAAAGCTGCTCTGAAATGTCTTCTTACGTCATGGAGGCTGAGAGGTCATCTTGGGACACTGGAGTAATGGGGGGCCCTTGGCCAGGACCAGGAGGTTTTTGTGATGGTGAGGCAACTTCTGATCCCATTAGCTGATGGTTGACTGACATTTTGGAACAAGATTTTGCAAGAGACTGGGGAAAGGAAAAGAAGGAGCATGGGAAGGAGGCACTTAAAAGATTGAGAAGGCAGGAATGAGCTGAGTGCTCCCAGATTTGAGGAGGATTTTATTATTGGACGCAGATCTGTGGTGAGCTTTCAGCCAGCATCTTGGAGGCCTGGTTTGAGAGGCCTAGTTAAAGTTTTCTTATCAGATTTACACTGACCTTACCCAGAAAACTAGCTCTGTGAGAAAAATAAGTTAACTTCCCATTTATAAATTAAGCAACAGTGTATGCAGGCATGAGGGACAGCTCTTCCTAGAGGGTTAAGGATATATTTTAGAGAAAATGAAAGGAAGTAAAGCTTTATATGCCTAGAAATTGTTTCTCAGAGAAGTGACATAGGCTAAAAATAACTAGTTCCATGAAAGATTTATCTAGATTCCATGGTGCTAGATTTGTAATAATTTTCTTAGTGGAAATGACATGCTTTGGGGGATGTTCTTAAGTTGTCCTCAGTATTTCTATCAGAGGCAGAATGTTGGTTGAGTTGAATAGAATTTGATCAATTATGTCATTTCTCACTTAAAAAAAGTAATTATATGTTGGGAGATTTCAGGAAGCCCCTCCATCCAAATCATGTAGGAAGGTGAGGAAAAAATAAATAAAAATGGGCTTTTTAGTCAGACTAGCTGGAGTTTGAAGCTTACTTACACTATTTCCTGGCTTTAAGACCTTGAATAAACTACTTAGCCTCTCTGAACCTCAGCTCAGTGACCAGGATAAAAGTATGTGCCTAACAAGGTCTCTGAGAAGCAAGTAAGATAATATATGTGAAAACCTAGAAAAAGTCCTGACACATGGTAGGTATCCAATAAATGTTAGTTCCACTTATTTTCTCTCCTGCTCCTACAATTTCTGCACTCATATCTGCTCTGTAATCCTGAAATTCTTTTCACCAGTTACAGAGCCTTTCCTTGCATGATTAAAAATAATAATGACCCAGCTACTAGGGAGACTGAGGCAGGATGATCACAGTCTGAGGTCAGCCCCTCAACAACTTAGCAAGACCCTGTATCAAAAAAGGGGGGATACTAAGGATGTAGCTTGGTGGTAGAGCTCCCCCTTGGTTCAATTTTCTGTACTGCAAATATATATATATATTTTTTTTCTGTACTGCAAATATATATATATATATATATACACACACACATATATATTTCTGTACTGCAAATATATATATATAAAATAAAAGTAATGAGATAAATTGCATAATTCTCAAAACAGACGTATGAGATATATACTATTACTGACTCCATTTTACAGAGGAAGAATCCAAATCTGTGAGGTTAAATACCATTTCTGTCATCTATTGCTACATAACAAACCATCCCAAAACTTAGTGAATTGAAACAACCAGCATTTTGTTGTATCTCACAATTCTGTAAGTTGACTGGGCTCTGTGGGGCAGTTCTTCTGGTTCACATGATGTTATCTGGGGCTGCATTTATCTGGAAGCTCATCTGGACTGGAGTATCCAAAATGGTTCATTCACATGCCTGGCAACTGGTGCTAGCTGTTGATGGGACACAGCTGGGGTTACCAGAAGAGTGCATGCATGTTCCTCCATATTCCCTTGGCAGGATGACAGCTCAGTTCCAAGAAGGAGCATTCCAAGAAGAAAGAAATGGGATCTTCCTGTTCTTTTAAGGCCTGACTCAGAAGTCTCAGAACATCACTTCTGCCAGTCTAGTGGTCAAAGCAGTTACAGGCTAACGAAGATTTGAGTGAAGGGGAAAGAAGTGCCACTTTCTAGCAGAGGAAGAACATGAGTGTACAGGAAGCAAAAGAGTTAATGTGAGTCCTAATTGGAAACTATGTACCACAAATACTTTGCTCAAAGTCAGCGAGCAGGTCAGTGTCAAGAGTTAAATTCTAGAACACCACTCTAACTTCAGAATTCATGTACTCAACCATAGGCCATATATATATATATATATATATGTGTGTGTGTGTGTATAATGTACAATTAAATTCCTGTACCTATGCAAAATTCATTAAGTGCAATGTAATTTCATAGGGAAGACCAGTACTTCTCTAGTTAAGATCTTGAAAGTTGGGCTGGGGTTGTAGCTCAGCAGTAGAGCGCTTGCCTAGCATGTGTATGGCCCAGGTTTGATCCTTAGCACCACGTAAAAACAAAGGCATTGTGTACAACTAAAACAAATAATAAATATTAAAAAAAAAAAAGATCTTGAAAGTCCCCCAAAGGCCTTTGTGTTAAAGATGGGGTTCCCAGGGTGGCACTGTTGGAAGGTGGTGGAATCTTAGAAGGCCCAGTGGAAGGTCTTTAGGTAATTGGGGGGCATTCCCCCTAAAGGGACTGTAGTACTCTGGTCATCTCCTCTTTCTTTCTTTTAGCTTCCTGGTCATGAGGTGAGCAGTTTTTCTCTGTCACACCTTCCAGCTATGATGTGCTGCTTTGTCCCAGTTCCAAAACAATGGGGCTGAGGGATCATAAACCAGAACCTCCAAAACCGTGCGCCAAAATAAATCTTTTCTCTTTATAAGTTAATTATTTTAGGTATTTTGTTATAGTGATGGGAAGTTAACTAACATAAACACAAAATTAAGAATATGAAGATTAAGAACTGAAAAACACAGTTATAACATACCCTTCTTCCCCATGTAATGAAAACATGCTATTGAACTGTCATAAAAGTTACATGTACTAAAGTTAAAATTAATTATTTCTGAATTTTTCCATTTCATTAAAGCTAATATGTGTGTGTGTGTGTGTGTGTGTTTGTGTGTGCGCGCACATGTGCTTGGTAAGGTTGTAACAGGAGCAGAGGAGTGTGGGATAAGACACTTAAAAGTGCCCTAAGCACATACTCAAGCTGCCTATTGAGTAAACCATGCCTGTATGGGAGAGGTCAGAGAGACCTAGAATTGGTGAAGCTTCCAGGGAAGGTCAGAATTTAGCCTGGCTCTGAAGTCTGATTAGATTTTGAGTTAGTGAGAAAGAAGGAGAAAGAAGGGAAAGGGAAAATAGGAAGAAGAATGAACAGTAAGCAAGGAAATGAAGAGACCAGATTGAAGTGATTTGGAAAAAGGAGAGCTGATGAATAGGGTATTTGATGATTGGAGCTACTTTGGCTCCCCATTTAAAGGGGTATCCCAGAGAAGCACTGAGAAGCAGATTACAAAGAAAGAAGAACATCATGAAACCCAGCCCCAGCTGCGCACACTGTTTTGAGCCTTGGCCTTGGGGAAGCCGGATGACTGGAGAGCTCTCTTGGGAACTGGGTAGGGAGGCTGCTACTTGAGGATTGCCCCAGTGGCCAGTCCAGGAACATCCTCTTAGTCCCATTTGGAAAGGGTTTAACAAGTATACAGAAAGCCTGGTCATCATAACCCTTCTTGTAGTACTCTCTAGAGGATTCAGAAACCTAAATCTCTCTTATATTACCTCTCTACCAGTACTTCTGGGTGAAGGCAAGGACTTGGGGATTTTTTTTTTTTTAGTCATTCTGAGAAAATACCATCTACATATTATCCTCATACTAGAAAGGTGGCTTCTATCATTCTTATTTACAAGGCCTTTCTCTTTCTTCATATTTTAAAGAAATCCAGTATGACTGTTGTAATTTTTTCATGTAAATTACAAATGTTTAGAATCCCTGTCAAGGGAATGAAAGAAAAGCAGATGTTTTCCCTTATGCTGGCCCCAAGAATACCACATTAGAAAACAGAGAGTATTTTCAAGTCTTGTTTAAAAAATATTCCAAGAAAATAAACATTTGTTGAATGCAAACAAGAACAGAGTATGGCATTTTTTAGTATAGAATTTAGTGCTAAGGAGTCTGTGGCCCAGAGATCTAAGTTCATAGTATGTTTGCAGCTAGCTCAGAATCCAATCTTAGTCTTCTGGAATTGCAGGCTGGTGTGATTTCTATATTCTATGTGATAGATTAACTGCAAAGGTGGCTATGATCCTTTTTATCTCTCTGTATCTATATCCTTTGCAATATGGCTTTGCAATATGACTTTAATCTTGAGTTACATTATTCCCCACCTCTTGAATCTGGTTGGCCTTGTGATTTGCTTCAGCCAACAGAAGTGGCAGAAGTGATGGTGTCACTTCTGAGCTAGGTCTCAAGAGACTCTATATGCATCTGCTTGCTTTATTGGAAACTTACTAGCACTTTATGAACAAGCCTAGGTGTATCTTTGTCCATTCCTAATATTATAATAAAATACCTGAGACTGGGTAATTTCTGAGTAATAAAAATTTATGTCTCATAGTTCTGGATGCTGGGAATTCCAAGATCCAGCAGAGGGCTGGATCTCTCTTCTAAGATGGTGCCTTGAATACTTCTTACTCCAGAGGAGGTGCATGCTGTATCCTCCCATGGCAGAAGGAACAGAAGGGCAAAAAAGAGCAAATAGGTCCCTCACATCTCTTGTATTACAAGATCATTAATTCTATTCATGAGGTCTTTATCCTTGTGGCTTAATAATCTCCTAAAGGCCCTTAATAGTATCTCATTGATGATTAAATTTTAATATAGGAATTTGGGAAGTAAACATTCAGACCATAGAATGAGGCTAGCCTGATAAAGGCCAAAAAGACACAGAACAAAAAGATGCCAGTTACCCCAGTGAAAGCCATCCTAGATGCTGAAAACCAGTCGACTATTATCCATGACTGAATAAAACTCTATTGTGTGTATATATCACATTTTCTTTATTCATTTATCCATTGACAGACATCTAGGCTGGTTTCATAGTTTGGCTATTATTGTAAATTGTTCTGCCATAAACATGTGTATGGATTAGGATCAATACCAAGCAGTGATATATATCTAGGCCTGGCCTATAAAAAATCTGCTTAATCTTCTACATTCTCTCTGTTCTCAACCTGCTGCTGAATGGAGAGGATCCTGAATGTGTATCTACAAGATGGAAGGAGCCTCAGCCCCTGAGCTGCTAATGAGGGGATCAATGGCTGGCCGATAGCACCTGCCCTGCACTACTGCATGAGTCAGAAATGAACTTTTAATCTGTAAATCTCTGAAAATTTGGAACTTTTAGCTGTTAGCTTACCTTGACTAATCCAAATGCTAAGTTTAATGTAACTTTCCTAGGTTGATTATGAGACCTACTTTTCAAGAGTTCCCAGTTTAAAAAAATATTTCAAAACTGTATTTATTACTCCATTTAAGTATGTGCTCTCTTGTTTCCATGGTCAGAAATAATAGCCTCATTCAATCTCTTGCTTTGTAGTTTTCAAAATATGCAAATGGTAATACCAAAAAAAATTAAAACCTGATCAATTTCTCCTAAAATATACTTAATAAACCCAGAGAAAACTCTTAGAGTATGGGAGGATCTCAGAGACCTCTGTCACCAACTAGGACGATGTTTTGAGCTATCCACAGCAGGCTTCTAAGAACTTGTCATAAGATGGGGACACTGATGTTCAGGCCTGCTGAATGTTGGAATAGAAATAGGGGAACTAAGCTTTGGTTCCCATGATACCTCAGAACCTGTAATTTTTTAGAATTGTTGTAAAGAATTAGACAATTTTTCTAGCATGGTTTCTGAAAATAGTAGGTATTTAGTGACCTCTGTTCTTATATAGAAAGAAGGTATACATACACACCCTCCTAACAAGTTGGATATATGATAAATGTCATATAATTGACACAAAAGCAAGAAAAAATGGACAAGCACAGAGGGTGGAAATCCTACTGGACTAGAATGGAAAAAAAATAGGTCTTTTTCTTTTTTTCCATATTAGTACATTAGAGTTGTACACAATGGTAGGATTTGTTGTTCCATACTCATACATGCATAAAATCTGACAATATAATTTGGTCAATGTCATTCCCCAGAGTGTCCCCTTTCTCTCCCTGGTCCCTTTGCTCTACCATAACAATCTCCATTTGATTTTCACAAGAACACTCACACCTTTTATTTCCTTTTTCCTGTCTAGCTTCCACATTTGAGAGAAAACATACAACCCTTGACTTTCTGAGTTTGGCTTATTCCCCTTAACATAATGTTCTCAAGTTCCATCCATTTTCCTGCAAATGACATAATTTCTTTTTTTCTCCATGACTGAATAAAACTCTATTGTGTGTATATATCACATTTTCTTTATTCATTTATCCATTGACAGACATCTAGGCTGGTTTCATAGTTTGGCTATTATTGTAAATTGTGCTGCCATAAACATGTGTATGGATTAGGATCAATACCAAGCAGTGATATATATCTAGGCCTGGGCCTATAAAAATCTGCTTAATCTTCTACATTCTCTCTGTTCTCAACCTGCTGCTGAATGGAGAGGATCCTGAATGTGTATCTACAAGATGGAAGGAGCCTCAGCCCCTGAGCTGCTAATGAGGGGATCAATGGCTGGCCGATAGCACCTGCCCTGCACTACTGCATGAGTCAGAAATGAACTTTTAATCTGTAAATCTCTGAAAATTTGGAACTGTTAGCTGTTAGCTTACCTTGACTAATCCAAATGCTAAGTTTAATGTAACTTTCCTAGGTTGATTATGAGACCTACTTTTCAAGAGTTCCCAGTTTAAAAAAAATATTTCAAAACTGTATTTATTACTCCATTTAAGTATGTGCTCTCTTGTTTCCATGGTCAGAAATAATAGCCTCATTCAATCTCTTGCTTTGTAGTTTTCAAAATATGCAAATGGTAATACCAAAAAAATTAAAACCTGATCAATTTCTCCTAAAATATACTTTAATAAACCCAGAGAAAACTCTTAGAGTATGGGAGGATCTCAGAGACCTCTGTCACCAACTAGGTCGATGTTTGAGCTATCCACAGCAGGCTTCTAAGAACTTGTCATAAGATGGGGACACTGATGTTCAGGCCTGCTGAATGTTGGAATAGAAATAGGGGAACTAAGCTTTGGTTCCCATGATACCTCAGAACCTGTAATTTTTTAGAATTGTTGTAAGAATTAGACAATTTTCTAGCATGGTTTCTGAAAATAGTAGGTATTTAGTGACCTCTGTTCTTATATAGAAAGACAGGTATACATACACACCCTCCTAACAAGTTGGATATATGATAAATGTCATATAATTGACACAAAAGCAAGAAAAAATGGACAAGCACAGAGGGTGGAAATCCTACTGGACTAGAATGGAAAAAATAGGTCTTTTTCTTTTTTTCCATATTAGTACATTAGAGTTGTACACAATGGTAGGATTTGTTGTTCCATACTCATACATGCATAAAATCTGACAATATAATTTGGTCAATGTCATTCCCCAGAGTGTCCCCTTTCTCTCCCTGGTCCCTTTGCTCTACCATAACAATCTCCATTTGATTTTCACAAGAACACTCACACCTTTTATTTCCTTTTTCCTGTCTAGCTTCCACATTTGAGAGAAAACATACAACCCTTGACTTTCTGAGTTTGGCTTATTCCCCTTAACATAATGTTCTCAAGTTCCATCCATTTTCCTGCAAATGACATAATTTCTTTTTTTCTCCATGACTGAATAAAACTCTATTGTGTGTATATATCACATTTTCTTTATCCATTTATCCATTGACGGACATCTAGACTGGTCCCATAGTTTGGCTATTGTAAATTGTGCTGCCATAAACACGTGTATGGATTGGATAAATACCAAGGAGTGATACCTCTGGGTCATATAGGTCTTAATCAGGAATTCCTTTAAGATTTATCATTTCTAATCTAATAGAAATGACAGATCTACATGTACAACTCTCATGCAGAGAGCACCCCCCCCAAAAAAAAAAAGAAAAAGGAAGGATAAAAAGGAGAGAGTAATTCAGTGTTCTAGGAAAAAAGTTCATATATTGAATTAAAATGCACAACAAGTACTACTGACTCTCTCTTACACATGTTTATGTGTGCACTTGTGAAATAAGTATGCCAATACATGAAGGATAAGTCATAAAAATTGTTCATATGTTCAGGAACAAAGATTTACAATACACACACACACACACACACACACACACACAAAGGATTTACAATACAATTTCTAAAATGGTAGAAGATCCAGAGTCATTAAGGGGAGGTTTCAATCCAAACTAATCGTTTTACAATCAAGAAAAGAGACTTGAAGGGGTAAAATGACTTGTTCAAATCCAATAACTAGGAAATAACTGAGCCAGGACTTGAGTCTTGGTCTCCTGCATTTCTGACTTAATGATCTTACCACTAACTCCTTTCTAGTCAAGGCATTACTCCACAATGCCACTGGACAAACTCTTTGAAAGTCTTAGTTCCAGGCAGTGAAGACTTCCCATCTAATCAGTAATGTGGACACAGGTCAGGTTTGAGAAAATGTTCTTTTAAAGGTAAATAGTTTAAAAATAGTTAAAAATACTTACATTTAAGCCTTCATTTATTCAATACTGCTTGTGTGCCAGGCACTGTGCTAAATGTTTTACATATATAATTCATTTATCCATTCACTTATATTTTTATTTGTAACTGCTATGCTATATGCCAAGCATCTATATGCTAACATAACAATAGTGAAAAGGTATATGAGGTTCTCCACCTCATTACTCACAGTAACTCCATATGGTTTTTGTTGGTTTGTTTAATTAATCAGAAAATAAGGTCCTGAGAATAATAATGACATCTACAATATATCACCCTCCTGCCCCAAACCAGGCACTGCTTTAAGCATTCTGAACTAATCCTCACAACAGTGCTGTAAGGTTGGAAATGGAGGCCTAGAATGTTTAAATGACTGATCACAGAGATCTTGAACAGTAAGCAGTAGAGCAAGGATTAGAATTAATCTTGTGTGGTACCAATACAATACTTTTCCTCCTCCTCCTCCTCCTCCTTTTTTTTTTTTTTGGTGCTGGGATCAAACCTAGTTTCTTATGCATGCTAGGCAAGTGCTCTACCACTGAGCTGCATCTCCAGCCCTAATACCCATAATCTTTAACATTATATTATAGCTAGGATTCTGGGGGAGCCTAAATTATTTTGTCTATAAACACATCTGCTGAGAGCACAAGTATTATTATTATTTTTTTTAAATTTAGTTATTTATTTACTTATTCATAACGCACAAGTATAGCACAAGTATTATTCTGCATATAATATTTCCTCAAGTGTTTACCATGTGTCAGAGAACTACACCTGGATGTATGACCTACAGGTAAAGCACCCAGCATACTGCTGGCTCTTAGTAGATTATCAATATAGTAGAGAGATGGTAAGCAAGAGGAGTAAATAAGCAAGACTAGAAAGAATACAGAAGTTACAAAGGAGTGAGGGCTGTTGGTAGCTATTGCTGGATCTTTACTTGTTCACAAGGCTGAGTTTGCTTTGTTTAAAACAGAAATAGTAAGAATCCACACAAACTTTCACATACCTATTTGAAAAAGGAATTTCTACAGAATTAGACCTCAGCCATAACATTTACTGTGTAATATAATTTACCCATCTGTTTAAGCCATCCTATTGCAAAGCATGGACACACGCCTTAAGAATAAATAACAGACTAGAACAATTTTCAGTTTCAAGTAAATTCTTTTAAAAAAAGGAATAAAACAGTAAAATCATAAAATTTCTCCATTCTTTTCCACCACATGGATTTCCTTGAGGTTTAATAATATTATAAATAAAGCAACTTTGAGATGAAATACGAAACAGTGAGCAACAATTTAGAAACATTTTGAAGAAGCAAATATTATATCCCCATGTTGCCAGGTTTTCAGCATCAGTAAGACAGAAAACAGAGCAAGAACTCTCATTTGTTCTATCAAGAAAGCATAAATATTGGCTTCGCATTAAGCCAACCTCTTGCAGCTGTACACCAGCTCTCAACTATTAAAAAGATTCTTAAATTCCCAGGGAAATAAAAATCAATTTCAGCCATATAAGTCTTATATAAATTTATTGTGCCTTCTTCCAAATATTTTCTCATCAAGGCATTTGGAACAAAAATGTTTTTCAAAAGAGAACGTCTCCAGTTCACCTATTACACCATTATGAATATTTGAATGACTTCCAGTAACTTTGCTTAGAAAATGTCAATGTCTTATAACATGCCAATGACAGCTCAGCATTAATGTCAATACATTTCATTATTTGGCAAGATAACTGCTTATAGCAATAGATTGGAATTCTGATTGCCATTTTCAAATATTATATTTCACTTTCGTCACGGCACCCTGAATGGTTGCTCTTCTCTTTTCTTGCTCTCTTGGCAAGCTGCACATTTCTCAGGTTATATTAAAAATCTGTTTTATCTATTAAAGCTCAAAATGAGCTAAGTGATTACTATTTTAATCCCAAACCAATATGTGGAGTCAGGTTTTGAAAGATTTCCAATCATTGTAGCTTTTGTTCGTTTTTTAGATAATAATAATGTTCTTGTGTCATTTTCCCTGGAGCTCATTTTACATATTCTATTTGTAGAAACTGTCACCACTGGTATAGTGACTATTATTCACATGGCTCAAACAAAGAAATGGATGTAATGTTAATTTTCTAAGTTTTATAAGAATCTATAAGGAATATCTTACATACTTGCTAAAGTTGGAAAAGTGGAGATGTACTTCCCAAACTTTTTTGTACATTGATAACTCCTGGAGAGTGGTTCGAATGGTCATAGGTCCTACACCCAGAGTTTCTGTGTGGGATTTGAGACTTTGGTTTCCAACAAGTTCCAGATGATGCTGATGTTGTCAGTTCAAGGACCACCCTTTGAGAAACAATGGAATAGAATGGAGTGGCCCATAACAAAGACTTTGGAGTTCAGTAGTCTTGGGTTCAAATCTTACTTTGCCAATTAAGGGCTCATTGATTTGGAATAGTTTTCTGTGACTGTTTTTAAGTCTTAGTTTCCTCATCTGCTTAATAGGAATATTTAAAGGATTGGATAAAATAATGTCAGTATAGCACTTGACATAGTATTGGGCAGATACCTAGCAATATATGACATCCATGGTTATTAGAAATGAATGAGTCCCATTTTCTGGGGTCTGCCTAGTTAAACATGCAGTGCTTCTGCTCCATAGCCTGGTATATTTGTCAAATTACTTGTCAGGTATGTCTAGATAAGGCGTTTTCTGACAGTGAGTTTCAGGATTTGAATTGCTCTGGTGAGCCTTAAAACACTTAAATATTTTGACTCTCAGTCCTTCTTTCAACAGGAGCTCCAACTAAAAAAACCATACTAAAATTTTGTTTGATCCTGTCCTTTTATTTTTCACTTAAATAGCTTTATAGTTCCACAGTTATGCCTTCTTAAGAATGATTTTTTAAGAACATCAGTTTATTTTCAAAATCAGACTCAAGTCTTTGGAGACTAATATCCTTTTTCTCCATATTTTGCTATTAAGAGACCTGGTGTTCAGCCAAGGCAACATATTAATAAATTTAAGCTTGAGATTTTCATTGTCATGTGAACACTGAAATTGGCTTTCAAATACACAAAGCAGCCAATTCAACAGGAGACTTGTATTGGATTTATAATGAACACGTCTGTGAAAGAATGACTTTAAAAATCCCTGATTTTGTGGTTTTTCAATTTGTAAAAAAAAAACATGATCCATAAGTCACAAAAATCCCAGCCAATTCGGACCAAGTTTATTTTGAGAAATATATGATTTTACTTTAGCCCAGTGTTAATAAATAAATTTGTTTTGCATTCAATCATTTATTCAGTTGTTCATTTAACACTAAAGTCCATCTTGCTGGTAGGTACTAGGCTAGACACTAGGGAAAACAACTTCACCCCCTCAGAGCTAACAGTCTATTGAGAAAGGCGAAAGCAGTTATTAGAACCTCATTTTAACAGGCTAATAAATCACCAGTCCTTACCAGTTAACAAGTTATAGAAAGTGTTTGTGTTTCATACTCAATTACCCATGAATCTGTTAACCATCACCTAAAGCTTCAGGCACTTCTACTGCACTAGGTGGTGTCTTCTAAAAGTTGGATCCTCCAGAGCTTCTAAGCCAAAGAGTTTTTGAAACATTTCCCATGGTTTTATCTGTAAAACAAATGAAAAGAAGGCAAATCAAGTCAGTTTTGTAATTTGGAACTGGCTATTACATAAGCTCTCTAGCAAAATGACACAACTGAAGACAACAGCAATCTGTATATCAAATTTTTTTTTCAAAAAATGCAGGGATTTATGTTCACATAATCTGTTGTGAACTAAAGATTTGTTTCCCCTAAAATCCTTAGATTGGAGCCCTATCCCCAATGAGGTAGTTTTTAGAGATGGTACCTTTGGGGAGGTGATTAGGGCTGGAGGAGGTCATGAGGGTGGGTGGGGATCTCATGATGGGATTAGACATCAGAGATCTCTCTCTCTCTCTTCCTCTCTCCTTCTTCCCCGGCCCCTCCACCATGTGAGGACACAGCAAGAAGGCTGCCATCTCAAAACCAAGAAGAGAGAACTCACCAGAAACCATATTGGTCACTCTCTTGATCTTGGACTTTGCAGCCTCCAGAATGGTAAGAAATAAATTCTGCTATTGAAGACACCCAGGCTGTGGGGTTTTGTTATGGCAGCCTGAGCAGACTAAGACATAATCTTGGAAAGTCACAGGAAATTGTGGAAATGCTCCAAACTTACCTCTTATTATTCCCAAGCAGACCCCCTTAGCCCCAGTCTGCCAGATATCTCTTTACTATTTACTAAACACAATTTGTTCTTCTTCTTCTTCTTCTTCTTTTTTTGCCTGTAGTGTGTACTACTCCTGTTATTTTCTTTACCCAAAATGACCTTCCCACATCTTCCACTTCTGGTTGTGAGGCTCATCTCTAAAACCTCTGGGTCGATTAGCTCTATTCCTTTCCCACATTATGCATTACTGTTTCGCCAGACACGTATTTGCCCCTCACTCCTTTGTATCCTTATGTTCACTCAAGGATGTAGGTCTTATCTCCTCACTTAGACCTTGAGCATCCCTGGGACAAACCTAGGGTCAAATCTTTTGTGTCCTCCATTGGCCCTCTTAGAGTATTTTGCAAATAAAATGGGAATAAAACTTACTGAATGAAAATTGAACTAAACTCTGAGAGCCAACAAATGTTCTGAAGCAAATGAATCAAGTAATACAAAGATGTACAATAAAACCCTGGCTCCAGAGGCTTTGGCTTGGGGGTGGTAGGGGGAGAACCGTTCTGGATAAGTGAGTTTAATAGGTGGCTGAGGATTTTTCCTTTTAAACACCAAAAGTTTTATTTTTAATTATCTTGGATGGAAACATTTCCAGTATGCTAATCTTCTCTGCCTTCTAAAATAGTGCATTATAAACATAACCCAGCTAGATCACTCAGGGTTGTCGTTAAAAGTAGTATTGAGCTATAACATTGAGAAGCCCTCAAGCCCTTCTGAGGTATGCAGAACTGTTTGTCCCTATTCTAAATGGCTGCAGATTGCTGAGTTTTTATTGTTGTTTTGTTTTTTAGCTTTTCTGGGTCTTCCCTTGCTGCTGTCAATCTCATTGTGCCGTTTTTACTCCTTGCTCCTAATTTGCTGCTTCTCAGCTGAAATAAGTATGGAAATCAGATGCCCCAGTTCACTGTGGTTATTGTCATGATTATTGTTGTTAGAAATATGTGTAAACTGAGAGCAAAGGGCTCTCTCTGCGTGAGGACTTGACAAGGCCTCTGTGGCTAAATGGTTCAAGAGTCAAATGCATCTGTTTTGTGAACTTCTAATCAGGCTGCTCTGAAGACACTTTTTAAAAAAAATTTTCTTGTGGTGCTGGGGATGGAACCCAGGGCCTCACACATACTAGGCAAGTGCTCTACCACTGAGCTATATCCCAGCCTCTGAAGACTTTCAATTTACTTTCCAGTCTTACTTTTATGTTCTGAAAATAAAACTTTTTGATATATGTATTTCAGATGAATTAGGATTTCAGTCACGATATTTAGAAATGTGCCTCACTGAGGACTTAGAGTTATACTCTAAGATATGTGTTAAGTAATGAGGGATGGTCCTCTGAAATGCATATTCTGTACGTCTTGCTCACTATTTCCTGTATTGCTCTAGAGCATCATAGATACTCAATAAATATGTATTGAATGAATGAAAAAAACTTTATAATTTTAGCAGTAATAAGATATTGACACATAGCACACACAAATAGGCTTACCATGTAAACTATAGTAAGAGTCATAATAGACATGTACATAAAGTATGCTCAAGAAGCAAAAGATTTTTTCCTGATGGAAAATCCAGAAGGACTTCATGGAAGAGGCAGTAGTTTTGACTGGAACTTGAAGTGTGGGATCATATTTCAATCAGCAAGAAGTTAGGGAAGTAAGAAGAAATAAGAATTCTAAATTAAAGACAAGACCCAGATGCTGGAATAGGCAGTATGCATTTGGAAGCCGATTAGTACATTTTGGCTGGAGTGCATGTAGGGGAGTAGGAGGAGATCACATTATGATGTTATATTGGGGTCACAGCATGGGTGGGCCCTGAATGTCAGACGAAAGAATTTGGAATTTGTTTACTGGGTGATGAGAAGAGACCAACAAGTTTTTAGTGGGGAGGTGATGTGCCTACAGCTTTAGAAAGATTACCTTGGTAGATGCTGGAATTTGGGAGTTGAAGGGAAACAGGGAGGTGATTCTGAGGGCATAGGTGAGGGGTAATATGGACCTGAACTAGAATGCTGGCAGTGGAGCATCAATGAGGAACAGTTGTCACAGGTGCTGCAGAGAGAGAATAAGAGAAAGTGGCCATTTATTTGCTGTAAGGAGCAATGCAGAAGGACACATGGAATACGACTCTGAGTGATGACCTTTCTAGAAATCAGAGAATTTCAAAGAATAAGTTTTAGAAAGACAGTGATGAGTTTGATTTGGGATATGCTAAGGTATGAGAGTGAACTGCTGATAGCTCTGTGGTAAAAAGCATGTCTGGGAAACTGCACTGAGAAATAGTAAAGAGCCTATGAGAATTCACAAAATAAGTTGCTTACATGGACCCAGTCCACAGAAAGGAGCTAAAAGGTCCACATCTTATTTTTAGTCCTTTTTTTTTTGACATGACTATATTCAAAAACTATTAATTCTTCTTTTCAAATAGCTGGTGAGTTAACATTTAAAAGAAAGCTTTCACTTTTTTCTCCTAAGAGATGACTGTAGATAAGATTGCGGTATTAAGGCCACTTGAAGTTTGAACATTACTGACTTGCTCATAGAAGCAGTAGTTGCTTTCATTAAAAACAAAGGCAGGCAAGTCTCAGTAGAAGGCAGAATAAAGAGGGAAGCTTGGACACTGTGCTGAATTCCATAGGATGGATGACTAGGATTTTGACATAAATCAAGAAGAAACGGGGCTGGGGTTGTGGCTCAGCGGCAGAGCGCTCGCCTCGCACGTGCGCGGCCCGGGTTCCATCCTCAGCACCACATAAACATAAATGCATTGCATTGTGTACAACTAAAGTAAATAAATAAATATTAAAAAAAAAAAAAGAAGAAGAAACATGAGGAAAAAGTGCATGCTAGGCAAAGGAAACTCTACATAAGCCTGGCATTATATAAATGCTCTGGCATGGACAGGAGATGGCAAGAAGTTACTTCTGTGTGGTCAGAAAGCAGGTGGAAAGAGCATAGGGGAGATGCCATTTAGGGAACTAGGTGGATACTACTGAAGTGCTGATGAAAACAAATGAAGACCCCAGCAAACAAGATCATCAATTAAGTCAAAGCCTTTAATAGGCACTAAATAATGTGTGTTGCTTGGTACGCTGTTCAGTTTACAGTCACTTTTGGCTCATTAGAATTGAGATGGATTCCCAGTCTTAGTGAGGCCCTAAGCAACTTAGTGAGACCCTGTCTCCAAATAAAAACAAAAAAGGGATGGAGTTGTGGCTCAGTGGTTAAGCACCCCTGGGTTCGATCCCCAGTACTCAAAAACAAAAACAAACGAAGAAAGAATTTAAATGGCTTCCGCTTGGATTCAAGTCAGATTCAGCAGTGCATTGCCTGGCCAGAGGTCTTGAATTGGGAAATGTTCTAGAATATTAAGACTATAGCCAGCAGCCAAGAGTCACCTTGGCTTGGGGCACAATGTTAACATAGAAGACACAATGAAGCAAAACACCAGCAGGTTCTGGCAGGCCTGCTTCCTTGGACTATGGGCAGCTCCCAAGGTAGAATCAGTCAGGACAGGAATAGTTCATTGGGGGCTGGAGAGGGGGGTCTATAGAGCTTCCAAACAAGGCCAAGGGAAAAACTACAAAGGGCTCTCCATTGAAGAGACTCTTTCTTTTTAAAATCCAAAAATTATATACCGCCCTATAGAATTTTTCTAATCAACATGGCACTGACTAGCCACATATGGCTATTGAATTTTAACTTTTTTTTTTTTTTTTTTTTTTTTTTTTTTAGTTTTAGAGGGACAGAATAATTTATTTTTATGTGGTACTGAGAATTGAACCCAGTGCCTCACACATGCTAGGCAAGCACTCTACTACTGGGCCACATACAGCCCCGCTATTGAATATTTGAAAAGTGACTAGTCCAAGTTCAGATTTGCTATGAGAGTATACCATACCATATCAGATTTCAAAGGATAAGAAAAAGGATGTCAAATACATCATTAATACTTTTATACTAGTTTTATATTGAAATACTATTTAAATAAAAGTATTATTTAAATAAATTTTAGATATTTCTTTTTACTTTTAATTCTATAAATACTATGAAATTTAAAATAATTTATATAGCCTGTATTTTCATTTTATTAGAAGTGCTACAGAAAGTTCATGCTATTTTCAACTGCCCTAATAAAATAGTATTATCTCCTCTTATTTTTCTGACTCCCCCTTAGGGGGAACCTGTCAAAACACGTGCACGAGGAAGAAATTCAAACTGTTAATACACAGGTTAATGCATTCTTATCTATTGTCTGGGACAATTTATCTGCATTTCAATGTTTCCATGGATATTAGTACAACTGTAGGTTTGTTTTAGTGGTATAGTGTGCTGTACAGTTTGCATGTTATAAAAATGAGTGAAATAAAAATTGTGAAAGGCTTCATTATTGGGGGCCATTAAACAGTAAGAAAGACAAAGAATGGAAAAGGTTTCATATTAATAACTTTCAAATCAGCCAAGTCGTTGTCTGACATGTTCAAGTAGACTCGACCTTTCTAAAGATGAGGTTATTGCAAAATACTCCTCTCCCATAAAGAGCTTGGAACCAATATCTGTTAGAAAACTAAACTATAATCGCAAGTTCTCAAAAAAAAACCAGTGTGTGAAGGATCATTTTGCTTTCCCATTGGTGAAGAGCAAGTAACTGTTTAGAAAGGGTATCCCTGGATCCAACTGCTGGGCTTCCAATTCATTTTGGTTTTGTTTTTTCTTGTGGGCTAGTGGAAATTATAATGTTTGATCATAACACTGACCTTTAGCTTAATTTGCCCTAATTCTGCAAACTTTCCTGCTTCACACCAACAAACTTCTATGATTCTACAAATTTGGTGTATGTTAGCATTTAACAGAATGTGAAATAGCCTCAAGGATTCTCCACCAAATGGAACTGATTATACAATGAAAATAAAATTAAGCAAGGATCTGAGACATCATGTAAAATATTTTACTATGTTTTGCAAGCCTCTTTACATTTAAGAAGCAAGCAAGTTTGTTTTTAAATAAAAGTAGTCTTTTTGAAAAAAGCAAACCTTTATTCACTGTCTTTGAAGTGTAAGCAAGCAAAAAAAAAAAAAAAAAAAAAATCAAAAGTTAAACAATCACAATGAGATCCAAAAGGGAGAGTTATAACCTGAGGCTTGCCTGCCACACTGAGTCTGCTGTGCTTCAAAGCTTTTGGGAGCTGTTTATGTATACGGACAGTCTGATAGTACTCAGTAGACAGTGAACCTTTTGGAAGAACAGACAGTTCTTAAATACCTGTCACCGGCGTTATATTGCAGAGCAAGATGAAACTGAAAGATTCTCATGTTCAGCCTTTAATATTGGTACAACAAAAAATGACTTCATCTGTGCAATTAGTGAACAAGCTGTTCCCTCTCATGTAATAGCTCCAGGAGGAGAAACTTATTTTGACTTTGATTTGTCCCATTTTTCTTCCACACTGAATGTTGTAACCTTGTGAACCCAAATCTCTTGGCCTAATAATTACAGTCAACATGAAAAGCTCTACCCTCAAATTATAATTATTATCACAAATAAAAGGAGAGAAAAATAAATTAATCTTAGTACTTCCATTTCCATGTTAACAGATGACATCCACCTGCACCTAGGAAGTTTTGTGCTCAAAATGTTTTGGCACTTTTTCATCTGTAAAATAAAACTAAATTTCTGCTTAATAAATAGCAGAGTGTTATGTTGCTGCTACTATAGTTGCTTTATTGGTCTGCTTGGTCTGGGTACTCCATAAAGTTGAAAAAGTACTTAAATTCTTTTACTTAAAGGAAAGACACTCAAAAAGAGTTTCTTTCCCATTCGGTTTCAGTTATTTAAAGAGAGAAGACTGAAGAAAGGCAAGCATTTTCAGAATTATATGGCTATTATATGATCAGTGTATGTGAGAAATTGCAAGTTGAGCATCAGTTGAGAAGAAAATGTTCAGATATTATGTCCCAGAAAAATAAGAATGTGTGTTGTGAGTTTTAACTGACTCAACAGTGAGTCTAAATAAGCACACCCATTACTCTTTTTCATCAAAATCAGAAAAGAAGTATCATAAAACTGTTTTAAATATACCATTCTTCCAGGCCTAATTTATCTTGCCAGTGATAAGCTAAAGGAATCTAGGGACTCTCAGCAATGCTGCTTAAGGAATGCCAATAACTTCTAGGATTTAAGGATCCAGACTCATGATTTCAAAGGAAAAAGTGAATGTAGAGCAAGGGCAAAAATTTAGGAAATACTCCCTTGAAAAGTAGCAGTAAAAATTCATTTATGTTGTGCCTTTTCAAGAGGGATTCTTACTACAGCCCACTTTAACTTGGGGAGAATAAGAAAATACTTTAAGTATTACTATTTTCACTCTAAAAAGTGTTTTTGGCTGGGTTTTGATGTACACCTTAATCCCAGTTACTCTGAAGGCTGAGGCATGAAGATTACAAGTTCAAGGCCAGTCTTGGAAACTTAGTGAGACCCTGTCTTAACATAAAATAAAAAGGGCTGGTGATATAGCTCAGTGGTAGAGTGCTTGCCTAGCATGCATGAGGCTCTGGGTTCAATCCTTAGCACTGAAAAAATGTTTTTTCCATTCAATTTCACATCCGATTTTTTTTTTTTTTTTTTTAGTGAAAAAGATTATTTGTTTGTTTTTATCTAGTCATGTTATTCTAGTTTTCAGTCAATGTGCTAATAGTGATGAAGGGTAGATCAGCAGTAGACACAAGGGAGGGAGCCAAATGCCTACTAGTCCTAGCACAGTTACTAACTTTGAACTGATTTTACTATATCCTTCTGAAAGGGTCTGATTTAGGAGATGATTTCACCCAAGACTTTTTTTTTTTTTTTTTTTTTTAAGCAGGCAGCCTGGTAGCCTAGAAGAGTCAATGTGCCATTTCTAGCTATTCCCTAGCACTTTTCTTGTCTCCAGGCCAAAAATTATAAAGCTAGACCAGGGTCAGGATAAATTATTTTGGTAGAGGCAACATATGTAGCTTTACATCTGAGGGAAACATAGGCCACTGGATTAGACCATCTTTTGATGAGTACACAAGTGATTGGAGATTTTTGTGAAATAAGATATCAGTAGATTCAGTCAAACATGAACAGTTCCTGTAGGTCCTCTTTTTTTCCCCCTAAATATTTTAGAAATGACACAAAAATATGTTCAAGATGGGTAGAGAACAAATGAGTCAGTGTTTCAGAAGAGAGAATCAGAATTGATCATATTCATGTTATATTGGGGAAAATGGCTAGAATTAAAAGGGAAAAGTTCATTGAAGATAATGTTGGGAGGAAACAGGACCTTGTTCATTTAAAAAATATTTATTGAATGCCCGCAATATACCAAGCTGTATTCTAGGTGCTGGTTTAATTTCAAGGAACTCATATTCTAATTAAATCTGAAAGTCTAATTGAAGTTGAAAGCATTGAACTTTCACTTATGGCCATGATGGAGTAACAGCAACAAAATTTACCCTCCCTTCTTTTAAAAAATTTATGTATTTCCATATTTTTGTTGGTATATTATAGTTGTGTATAATGATGGGGTTTGTTATATATATTTGTACATGCACACATTATAACAATATAATTTGGCCAATACCATTTCCCAGTACTTCCCTGCAGGAGCCCTGTTTGGGGAGATGGCTTGAATTGCGGTTGACTATGGGCCACGGAGATTTGGGCATTGTCGCCTTCCGTAGTCTCACGGGACTTGGCCCGGGATCTCGAGTGACTTGGCCGAGATTGCTGATCGGGTCAGCGCCATTTTGGTGGTGTGTGCGGCGCGTGTTAGTCGTTGTTAGAGCCAGAGAGAAAAGTTATCAGAATAAAAAGCTGTTTGTCTTCAGTTTGCCTCTGAACTTCTTCCCGCGGCTTCGTTGCTCCAAGCGGCCATCGCTTCAGGCAGCAACACTTTCCCCACCCCTGCCTCTCCTCCTCCCACTACCTTCCCTTCTTAAACAAAAGCTTGAAACAATGGTTACAGACATTGGAAAATAGGCAGAGCAGGACAGAGACCCCCCCCCTTCAAAAAAAAAAAAAAAAAAAGCGGGGGAAATGAGCCTGATGAAGGTCCCAGTTTACTGCCTGGAGAATTTTCAGGCCACTTCACAGGAAAAGGGTAGCCTGTGATCTGAGTTGAGACAAGGTTCAGAGTTTGGAGAGACCAAAGCAGTAAGTCTTCAGAGGGACAGAGCTTTGGAGAGAAAGCTACAATGAAGGAGTACTTCAGATATTTGCAGGGGGTCTCCTTGAGTCTTTAGTCGCATTACTAGGAGTCAACGCTTGGATTTGAGGAAAGTACCAAGGCTGGAGAACAAGCTACTTTCCTGGAAAGGAGCAGCTGGAGTAATCCTTGGAGCACAGACAGGGCTGGGAATACTCGATGTTCCCATGAGCCAGAGTAGAAAGACTTCCAAATACATAACGAACTGAGTAGAGCCTTCAGAGGGATAGTGACTCAACACTAGTGGCTAGTTATCCCTAGTTGAAAGACTGTTCTGCACCCACAAAACTTAAGAGTAAGCCTCAAAAACAGTACACTATTTCCCAGTAGTTTAGACCAAAAATATTTAAAGGATTATAAACATCCAGCACCCCAAAATCATTAAACTTAACAATGTCTGATACTAACTTAAAAAGTATTAAACATGCTTAGAAGCAAGAATCTAAGACCTAGGATAGGGAGGATATCAATAAAAACAGACCAAGAAGTGATATAGATGACAGAACTGTACACAAAGATATTAAAACAGCTATTATAAATATAGACCAAATGCATAAAGAGTCAGAGGAAAACATGAGCATGATGAGGAGGGAAATGGAAGCTAACTAAAAAGACTTAACTCAAACCTCTGGAGTTGAAAAGTGCCCTGGATGTGGCTGGGATTAGGAGCAGATTAGACATTGCAAGAAGAAAAGATCAGTGGACTTGAAAGCCACAATAGAAACTATCCAAAATGAACCACAAAGACTAACACACTGGGGGAAAAGACGAATAGAACATCACTGAGCTGTAGGCAACATCAAGCAGCCTAAGGTGTGTGTAATTGGAGTCCCAGTGGGTGAGGAGAGGCAAGTGAGGATGGAAAAATATTTAAAGATATAATGGCCAAAATTTTCTCCATTTGATCAATTTGTAGCATGGCTTGAAAAGACCCAGAAGTTCTTTTTCATTAGAAAGCACTACCTCTGCAATCATTTCACCTGGAATGCCCCATCTGCTTCTTCACCTCCTCTGTCTGAAACACACTTTACGAGCACAGCCTACACAAGACATTCCCAGACCCTTCCAAGTGATTTCATCCTTCGCTCAACACCGAGTATTTTTTGGATCATCAGTTATTTGAGAGTTAAGTCACACAGTGGCTGATGAAAGTTCCTGCAGAGTTCTTTCTCTTCTTTTTAATTTTTATGCAAATGTTTCGATGTTTATGTCCTTCCTCTACCTGAATTTTGGATTCTCTCTCCTTCCCCTTCAAAGCATACTTCCTCTATGGAATTGCCCCGTTTCCTGTTCAGATTTCTATTATCTTTTGAAAAATAATCTCAATGACTAAAAATCTCCCATGACTCTTCTACACTCTTTGACTTCTGTTGTTTTAACCTTTCCCCTTCACAAACAATCCTCTGAAACGATATTTCTATTTTTTTCATGTCCTATGTATATCTCAACAATGCACTGCTGCATGCCTTCCGTCTCCATCATCCCCTCAAAATTGTTCTCATCAAAGTTACCAGTGACCTATTTGCTGCCCAGATCCAATGGAGTCTTTTAGCTTTAATCTTTATTTATTCAACAAAACACTTAGAGCATCTGCTATACCTGGAGCTGGGAATATGATGGTAAGAAATACAAATTCCCTCCCAGAGCATAAGTCTAGCAGGAAAGTCAAGCAAGGTGTAGTAACTGTTACCTGGTGTTTGTTGATGGTGGCTACACCCTCCCATTTGGACTTCTATCTGATGTTGGCATCTGTGTTACCGTCTTCCTGGATCATCATATTCTCCTTCTGATTCTGACCATGTTTTAACAGCCTTCATCTGGGCTGCTTTTCTTTCACCTGCGCTATGGTTTTCCCCGCTGTGTCCATCCATGGCCTTCTTCCCAATTTGTATCAAATTTTCTTCATGATCTCATTTATGTTAATGGTTTCATCTATCTACTATATAAACTGATATTTCCAAATCTCTATCTCAAGTCCATATTATCTCCATATTCCAGACTTGCTTTACTGGAGAGCTTCACCTGGATGTTGATAAATGCTCCAAAGTAAACAAATCTCAATTACTTTGTTATTTTACCTCCCCATGTTCCCCTACGAGCTTTTTAGTTTAGTAAATGATACCATAGTCTTAAATCTGGGCATGTTCTTGATTTCTTTTTCTTTAAACCTCATCCGCAGTTGTTCACTAAATCTCATTCATTTGTTTGTACACATTTTTTAGGAGGGTCTCCTCTCTATCCCTGTAACTGGTGCTTTGATTCAGACTTATTCAGACTCTTTTGAGTCTATTAGTTATATTCCTCTGCTTCTGATCTTGGTTTTCATTTTTAATTTTTTTAAATTCAATCAATTCCATACAGCAAAAAGTGGCCTTTCTGAAATAAAATCCAATTGCTTTGCTTCCATGCTTAATATCTTTTGTGAGTTCACCACAGAATTTCAGATAAAAAAAATTCATGTTCTCCTTCGTGGTCCACAATGTCCAAACTAAAAGCCTAGTTTCTCACCTCATTCTGAATTACCCATTTCTTCATGGCATCTCATATATCATGGTATTGGCAAATATTTCTCCTTCTACTGAATATTGTCCCTTCCTCCTAATGTCTCTTCAGGTCATTCTTAAGGACTCAAATTGGACACTGCCATATCTATTGGCTTTCCTTATATTGCCCTTCTCCAAGCTGATTAGATGCCCCTCCTGTTACATCCATAAAATATTCCACATATATTATTCGTGAAGTATTTACCTTGATATTAAAAAATTATGTTTATTATGTCTTCTCCATTACTAGATTGTGAATCCCTCCCCACCCTCTGTACTGTCTATCATCACTAGTCATCATCTGGTGTACCATGTATTTCACATGTTCATCTTTATCTCCTAACAAATCTATAAACTATGTGGTGATAGCAACCAGACTGCATAATACTGGCATAAAACCAAACCTAAAGGAACAGAACAGAAACCCCACAAATAAGTTCAAATATTTAAAGGCAACTGGTGTTTGACAAAGACACCAAGAACATACATTAAGAGGAGGACAGTTTCTTCAATAAATGGTTCTGGGGAAACTGGATATCCATTTGCAGAATGAACCTAGACTCCTATCTCTCACCAGTTTAACAACAACAACAACAACAACAACAGAAAAACACCTCTAAGTGGATTAAGGACTTCAAGGACTTAAGTGGAAGACCAGAAACTATAAAACTACTGGAAGTAAATGGGAGGTGAAAGGATGGGGGATAGTTCAGGACATTGGTCTGGGTGCAGATTTTTGGGTGGCTAGACCTGAAAAGTGCAGTTAAGTAAAGCAAAAGTAGACAAATGGAGCCGGGCACGGTGGTGCACACCTGTAATCCCAGCACTTGGGAGGCTGAGGCAGAAGGATCGCGAGTTCAAAGCCAGCCTCAGCAATGGTGAGGCACTTAGCAACTCAGTGAGACCCTGTCTCTAATAAAAAATACAAAAAAAGGGCTGGGGATGTGGCCCAGTGGTCAAGTGCCCCTGAGTTCAATCCCCGGCACACCCCTCCCCCAAGAAAAGTAGACAAATGGGACTATATTAAACTAAGAAGCTCTGTATCACCACCACCACAACAATGACAACAAGACAATCAACAGAGTGAAGAGATAACTTGCTGAATGGGAGAAAGTATTTGCTGTCTGTCTGTCTGACCGAGGATTAATATCCAGAATACATAAAGAACTCAAACAACCCCCAACAGCAAACAAAAGACAAATCAAACAATTAATAAATGGGAAACTGATCTAAATAGACACTTCTCAAAAGAAGACATACATATGGCCAATTGTATAAAAAATGTCCAACATCAGTATTCACAGTATTCATCAGGGAAATGCTACTCTAAACCACTATTATGGTTTGATCTGGAATACCGTACAAAGGCTCCTGTGTTAAAGGCTTGGTTCCCAAAACAATGTTCAGAGGTGGGGATGTGGGGAAGTGATTGGATCATGAGGGTTAAAACCTCACAAATGGATTAATCCATTGATAGAGTCATAGTTTAAATGGACTTTTGGGAGGGGATAGAAAAATGTAAGAGGTTGGAGCTAGTTGAAAGGAGTGGGTCTCTGGTGGCCTGCCCTTGAGGACTATATCTTGTCCCCAGCCTTTTGTTCTCTGTCACACACACACACACACACACACACACGTGCACATCTGCTTCCCAGATGCCATGATGTGAACATCTTACCTTCCCATACACCCTTCCACCATGATGTTCTGCCTCACGTCAGACTCAGAGCAAAGAAGCCAGCCAGGTGTTTTGTGTATCACAGACAGAAACCTCTGGAACAGTAAGCCATAGTAAGTCTTTCCCCTCCAGGTTACTTTTTTCAGGTGTTTTGTCACAGAGATGCAAAGCTGACTAATACAACCACAGTAACTTATCACCTCACCTCATTTAGGAAGGGTATTATAAGGAGAAAAAAGACAACAAATGCTGGCAAAGATGTGGAGAAATGGAAACTTTTGTATGCCATTGGTGGGAATGTAAATTAGTACAACCATTATGGAAAATAGTATGGAGGTTCCTTGAAAAAAAAAAAAAAACAACTAGAAATATCATATGATCCAGCAATCCCATTACTGGGTACATAGCCAAAGGAAAGGAAAATCAGTATGTCAAGGAGATATCTGCACTTCCTTGTTAATTGCAGCATTGTTCACTGTAGCCAAGATTTGTAATCAACCTAAGTTTCTACCAATGAATGAACAGATTAAGAAAGTGTAGTATATAAACACAATGGGATATCACTCAGCCATTAAAAAGAAATAATTAAATCGTGCTGTTTGTGGCAATATAGATGGAATCCTGGAGGGTATTATGTTAAATGAAATAAACCAGGAACAGAAAAACAAATACTGCATGTTCTCACTCATTTGTGGAAGCTAAAAAAGCTGATTACATAGGAGGAGAGAGAGGATTAGTGGATATGAAGATCTAGGGAAAGTAAGGGAGAAAGATAATAGAAAGACATTGGTTAATAGGCACAGAATTACAGTTAGACAACAGGCATAAGACCCAGCATACTGTAGCATAATAGAGTGATTACAGTTACTGACAATTTATTGTCTATTTAAAAATAGCTAGAAGAGAAGCTTTTCAATGTTCTCACTTCACCTCAAAGAAATAATAAATGCTTGAAGTGATGCAGATGCTGACTAACCTGATTTGATCATTATGCATTGTATACATGTATCAAAATATCACATTTCACTTTTATGCATTGATCAAAAAGAATATAAGCTACACAAAAGTGGAGACTTTTGCCCATTTTGTTTATTGCAATATCCCTGACATTCAAAACAGTTACCTGGCATATAGTAAGCACTCAGCAGTTATTTTTTATATAAAAAAAATAAATCTTTGCCCTGGTTACTTAGAGAAGAACCTAGCACATGTATGAATTGTTAAACTCTACGGCAACCTCACTTGTTCATCTGTCCCCCTCCATGTTATAGTTATGACTATAACTCCTCCAGGTGACTGGCTGAATTTTATTTATCTCAGTATCTTTAGTGCCTAGAAAAATTTCTGGCATATACTCCATTCAATAAATCAATCTTCCCACCAGCATTGCAAAAGTTCCTCAGGGTAGAAGTAACATCCTACAGCACCCAGAACAGTGCCTTCCACATAAAAGATATTCAGTGAATGTGTGTTTATTGCAAGTTGACCATCAATCACAAATAAAAGGCCCAATTTAAAAAAGCATAATACCAGTGTATATACATAGTACTATAAATTCACAAAAGACATTTTCCTAAACTCAACCTTCAGGGTCTTAACATTTTGAGTTAATAATTATTATTAAGTGTTCACCCTATTAAAAAGGAAATCTAGGGGCTGCAGTTGTGGCTCAGTTGTAGAGTACTCGCCTAGCATGTGTGAGGCACTGGGTTTGATCCTCAGCACCACATAAAAATAAATAAAATAAAGGTATTATGTCCATCTACAACTAAAAAAAAGAATTTTTAAAAAAGGAAATCTATGGGAGAAATATGATAAATCAAGTTTGCTTCATAAACTATTTTCTTTATCTGGATAATGCAAATATCTGTTAATTCACTGGAGGTTACAAAATAGTGATATTTTATTTCTATTATTCCCTGTAAGCTAGAATATTTCTATAAAGACAAACTTTCCTTCACCAACTATTTGATTACCCCAAGACACAATTTTTGTGGAAAAGGCAAGTAAATTCTTCTTTGTTGTTGTTTCAAAATAACAAGCTAGTTCATTTCCATCCTTCATAAAAAATAAATTTTAACTAATATTTTATTTTTCATAATGTTTCACAGGATTTATCCATATTGTAACACATATTAGAATTTTATTCTTTTTAAAGACTGAATAATATATCACATTTTGTTTTTCCATTCATTTGTTGATGAACATTTAGGTTGCTTCTACCTTTGAAATATTGTGAAAAATGTTGCTATGAACATGAGCACAAATACCTGTTTGAATTGTTTTTGCTTCTTTTATTTTTTGAGGAAGTCATATTGTCCTACAATGGCTGTACCACTTTACAGTCCTACCAGCAATGTACAGGGTTTTCATCAATACTTGTTTTTTCTTTCTTTCTTTTTAAATAATAGCCATCCAAATGGATATGAAGTAGTAGCATTTCCATATGATGAATTGACGTTGAACATCTTTTTCATGTACTTCTTTGCCATTCCTATATCTTTGGAGAAATGCCTATTCAAGTATTTTGCTTGTTTTTTAATTGGTTTGTTTTTAATCAGTTGAAGTGTAAAAAGTTTGTGTGTTTATGCTCTAAATTCAGTTTGGATATAAAATATTGTTATAGTTAAATGTGGTGTCCCCCCAAAAGCTCAAATGTAAGACAATGCAAGATGGTTCAGAGAAAAAAAATGATTGGGTTGTAAGAGTCTTAACCTAATCAGTGAATTAATCCCCTGATAGGGATTAGGTGTGGCTGGAGGAAGTGGGGAATTAGGGGATGGCTTTGGCATATATATTTGTATCTGAAGAGTGGAGTCTCTATTTCCTGTTCACTGTGGTGTGAGCTGCTTTCCTCCGCCACCCTCTCTTGCTGTGATGTTCAGTCTCGCCTCCACCCCTGGCCTTCTATGGACTAAGACCTCTGAAATCATGAGCCCTCAAACTTTTTCTCCTCTATAGTTGTTCTGTTCACATTCTTTAGTCACAGCAGTGAAAAATCTGACTAAAACAATTACTTTACTTAGCTCATATTTTCTTTCTTTTCTTTTTTTTTTTTTTTTTGGTGCCAGGGACTGGACCCAGTGATATTTAACCATATACCCAGCCCTTTTTATTTTTTTGAGACAGGGTCTTGCTAAGTTGCTTAGGGCCTTGCTAAGTGGCTGCGGCTGGCCTTGAACTTGCAATCCTCCTGCCTCAGCCTTCTGAGTTATTGGTATTATAGGTGTGCACCACTGCACCTGGCTCTTTTGGTATCTTAAATGTGTTACTCCAGTATCTTTTAACATAAACTATTGCATCAAAATATTTGTTGAAGCTGTGTACAGTGGTGCATGCTTACAATTCCAGCAACTTGGGAGGCTGAGGCAGGAGGACCATAAATTCAAGTCCAAACTGGGAAATTTCAATTTCAAAAAGAAAAAAAAAGTTTGATGATAATCTAATGCTATTTCATTTAGAAATGACTTGGTCTGTTTTTACCTTGATGCCCAAAGAATGTTTTTTCCCTTTTCCTAATGTCCAATAATTTAGTCAAATAGGATTAGAAAAAAAATGTGTCTTAATATTAACTGCTTTAGGTTACATGGTGTGTCTTTTCAATAAATAATTTCAAAATGTATAATCTTTTTATTTCAGAAAAGTTTTTTTGAATTGTGCTTCTTAGTATTTTGTTGTTTGTTGGCTTTTTTTCTTTATGAACTCCTATTACTGTATATAGGATATTCTTTGATATATAAATAAGTAGGTAGCTAGATGGATAGTTTGTGTACATATATAAATGCTTTCTCAAATCCTCCACATCCTTGCTAATACTTTGCATGTTCCACCTTTTAGATTTTAAGCTATTTGGTGTACATTAGTAATTTGTTGCAGTTGCAATTTGCATTATCTTAATGAGGAGAAATAGTGAGCATGTACCTTCTTTGGTGAGGTACCTATTTAAATCTTTTGCCTATTTTTTTGTTGAGTTTTGAGGGTTTTTAATCCTAGAGATCAGTCCTTTATCAGATATATTTGCAAACATTTTTTCCTAGTCTATGGCTTGTCTTTTCATTCTCTTAACAAGACTTTTCCAAAGTGTTAAAATTTGTTTTTGTGTTACAATTTATCAACTTGGTTTTTATGGTTTTAGGTTTCACATTTAGGTTTATGATACATTTTCAGTTAATTTTGTATAAGATTCAAAATATAGATATCCAGCCAGGCGTGGTGGCGCATGCCTGTAATCCCAGCACTTGGGAGGCTGAGGCAAGAGGATCACGAGTTCAAAGCCAGCCTCAGCAATGGCGAGGCACTTAGCAACTCAGTGAGACCCTGTCTCTAATAAAATACAAAAAAAGGGCTGGGGATGTGGCCCAGTGGTTGAGTGCCCCTGAGTTCAATCCCCAGTACAAAAAAAAAATATATATATATATATATACATATATATATATACATAAATATATACATATATATATATATATCCAATTATTCCATCACCATTTGCTGAAATGATTGTCTCTCCCCTCCCCAGAGTTGGCTTTGCATGTTTATTGAAAATTAGCACCATATATGTGTTGGCATACTTCTGGGCTCTACATTCTGCTCTATTCACCTATTTGTCCATCTGTAAATCAATATCACACTTTGTGGAATTCTGTAGCTTTGTGATAACTCTTAAAAGTATTTGTAGTCCTCAAACTTCATTCATTTTAAAAGTGTTTTGGCTATTTCTTTAAATTTCCATGTGAATTTTAGAATGTCAATTTCTAGAAAGTCTATGGTCTTCTTATAATTTCTTTTTCTGTTCTTGGTTTATGCTGGTCTCATAGCATATCTTAGGAAGGAGTTTCCTCTTTTAGTTTCCTGGAAGAGTTTATGTAGAATTCGCACCACTTCTTTCTTAAATGTTTGGTAGGATTCACTACTGAAGCCATGTGGGTGTCCAAGTTTTCCTTATGGCAACATGTTTAACTATATATTAAATTTCTTTTACAAATAAAAATTATTCAGATTATTTTCTATATACATATGTTTTTACAGTTTGTGTCTTTCAAGAAATTTTGTCACCTTTTAACTCATGGAATTTTTAAAAATTAGTTTTCATAGAACTACTTGGTGACTATACTGGCCATTTAAAATATATATATATTTATTTATTTTAGTTGTACACAATGCTTTTATTTTAACGTGGTGCTGAGGATTGAACCCGGACGCACACGTGCTAGGCGAGCGCTCTACCACTGACCCACAACCCCAGCCCTATACAGGCCATTTTAAGTGTCCTCACCACACCCACACATAGAAAAAAGAGTTAACTATGGTTCATGAAGAATGAGTTAATTAATTTGACTGCAGTAACAAGTACATAATATATATGTATATCAAATCATCTTGTTATTCACTTTAAATATATACAATTTATTATATAATATATACAAATATATACAAAGTATTAAAATACAATAGAAGAATACAATCTATGTTTCCAGGTTTCTCCAGATTTTCTAAGGTTTGAAATGAATGAGCATATACTAGAATGAGCATATAATAAAATGTAAATTGGCATAGTTAAGAGGTCCCTGTGAAAATGTAGAACTAGCTTTACTTGATTGCCGCATGGTTACATATTTCAAAGCAAATGAAAAATTAAGATCAACACCAAAATGTCCTCAAGAAGTGTATGAAAACATTTTACAACTTCACTTTGCAAATTACAAGTGTGAGCTTTTAATAAATTACTGAAATTTTAAGTACTTTGCTTTTGTATGGATAACTAAAAGCACTGATACTTTTATAAAGTATTTCTGTGAAGTTAAGCAATTTGTTCATATAAACAAATCTTTTCCCCCCCCTTTCCTTTCTTGGGAGAATTAATGAAACTCTTCTAGGCCTCAAGTTATTTACTGGTAAAAATAAGTCAGATTAGATATTTGCTAAGATTTCTTCTAGACTTAAAAATACTTTTATTCCAATTCTTAGAACTTACTTCAAAATTGTTTTCAATCTTAACTAATTCTGAAGAGTTTTATATCAATTTGAAGATAAGTATACACAGTTGTCTAGTAAATAATTTGCAGATATTATAAAGTGATTTTTTCAGAAGTATTTGATATCTGCCCATCTAACGTAATACTGTTTGGGGAAAGATGAACTGGAATCACAAATAAAATATTTGTACTTCATGTTTCAAAGGACAATAAATGTCTTAAGATTTTTAACCAAAATCCAAGTGTGACATTTGCTTTATTGTCAGTCCTTTCACTCATTAATCTTACCAATAAAAAATTTAAAAGTTAATGTTTTTGAAAGACAACTTGGCACGGTTTCGATGGCTATTAAAATACAGGATTAAATTGTGGGAATTTCTGAGGCCTTGATGGGGGAATGTTAGAGCAGGTAGTTAGGCAGACATGAGCAAAGGAGGTGGAGAAAAGGTGTTCCCAGGCAACACCCAGCTGGCCAAGGAACTGTCTTCTTGAGGTTGGTCAGACAGTTCCCTGCCTATCTGGAGAAAATGGGTACAGTTTATGTTGTAAAAATTTCCAACATGGAAAAATCAGTGCAGGCACACTAAACCTCACAGGAAAGTATAGTAACAACCTCATATAAATAATCCAGAGTGGGAGAATCCCAAGCAGGACATAAAAGCCCACAAGGCCATATCCTCTCTTGGAGGTAGTCTGCTCCATACACCTCAGAGTATTAATTCCATTTCATTAAGTAAATCCTTCATGCTTTTCTAACAAGTAAATCAATAAATAAACCATGGGAATGTACGTTCTTCATGAACCATAGATACCAAGATTGTTTTTGTGAAAAACATGATCGTGATCAGAAAAAAAGCATTTTACTGACCATTACATGTTGTCTGGACATTCTTCAAGAGCACATGGACACAATATCCAGAGCCAGGCTCTAGTTCAGATACAAAAGTTTCACAGAAAAACTCTATGTGATATGTATAATAGGAAACATTTAAAATTCTATTATAATTACAACAGAATATAAAGATATACACTTAGTTATTGTTTATCCTCTGCTCATTTTTGGGAAGATTTTAAAAACTAAAATTTTTAATGAAAAAGTTCTGGAAATCCTGTGTGTAGCTTATCATCTAATTTGTCTTTATATCCAAGAAGAAAACTATATATGTTAAATAAACATAAGCTTGGATCAATCTAATATTTTGGGATTAGACTGTCTATCTCTGCTGCTTCTGGTGATACCCTGAAATACATCCCTGGGTCTCTCTTGGAGGAGTTCAACCACAGATGTAGTAGAGTTCTACTCAATCTGGGTTTCATCTTTTGATGGAGCAACCCATCTCAAGTGAAAGCCTCATTCTCCACTTTCCAATTCAGAGTCCTTTCCAAAGCCACAGAAGACCCTGAGGCCTATGAGCAAGGAGATCCCACAAGCGTAAGGAGTAATGCCCCCTAGTAATGGTCCCAGGCTAGTGCACAAATGTTCCACCCTCCAGTTCTTCAGATGTGCAATTCTGGGAAGCACTACTCATTTGTAAGGAGGTGCTAGGCCTGAAATCAAATCCCAAATACCCACAAAGGCTATCTTAGTAATATACACTCATATTGGATTTTCTTCCCTCTTTCATTCTTATTGCTCTCATTTCTACTTCCTGGGGTTACTTCACAAATACAAGTGTTTATCTCAGATTCTGCCTTGGGTATGAGAAGTGACTCTGTAAAAAAAATTCTTAGGATGGAATTCTGGAACTAGATCATTTACCCTTTATTTCTAGGATAAGAAGGATGATAATTGCCGCTTGTGTGCATCATAATTCCTATGAATCTCATCTATGGTGGATTAGGATGAGAAGTAATGGATTAACTGGTAGTTCTGTTACTAGAATGACACGAGGGCAAAGGATTATGGAACTCGCTAGCATTTGTTAACTGCCTTGGATATCTTGAAAAGAGAAACTGACAGGCCCAGATGGGCCAATTATCAATCTTGGGCATACTGTGGAAGCCAAAAGCCCTCCTGGACAGGTGTTGGAGAGACTAATATTCCCTTAGCCATATGGCTACTGGGCTGAAAGTCAGATCCAGAGTGTAAGAATGGTGGAGGAGCAAAGGAGAGGAATGGTGCAACCTCAACAAGTCTCCTTTGCTAAGCCAGGACCCTGATAGCAAAGGAGTGGGACTGAGATGTGGGATGACAAAGTCTGGGCTTCAGAGGCTTGAATCCTTGGTTTCCTCTGATCCCACTATGCCATCCAAAGAGCTCTCTCTTTCACAATAAAGAAAAGGAGCCTCCCCTTACCTAGAGACCATGCAGACTGTCATCTGAAGCTGGTGAATTATAAGAGAACTTGCATCTCCTAAGACCCAACTCTGCTATTTTGACATTGCTTCAAGAAGATTAAGTGACATCAGGTTTCATCTGAGAGGGAAAACATAGTCATTGAGCTGGGAAGAAATAGCTTCCTTACTGAAAGGATTTCAGGAACTAGCTAGTAAGTACTGCTAGTAAACTGTATAACATGTGAAAATAGATCTTTGAGTTTGCTGGACCAGAGAGACAGAATATAAGGTTGGATAAAGGAAAGCTTATTGACCAAAGTAACTGTTCTCTGGGACAAGTAATACTCAACTCTTTCAAATACAATTGTATACAAGATGATCTAAAATGTTAGCCTTGTCCATCAGTAGAGTAGGGACTTTGGAAACCTGGTGCTAGTCCATCTCACAGTGGTTTCAGTTGGTCCAGAGTGGACCCTATAGTTAGTTCTCTGATCTCTGATTGAATATCTGGGATAAATACTGTTGACAGCTTCACAATGGCTTTCTAACATGAAATAAAATCCATCTTAGTAGGGAGGTTTGAGTGGAAGTCCCTAAAAATGCATTTCCCTATCCCAGTCAAGATAGTAAGTCAGGCACAATATTGCATTCTGAGTGGAATTTTAGAGACTAGCACCACTTACAAAGACTTAAAGAAGAGACATTCCCCTCTGTATTTACTTCTATGGCTCCTGCTAAAACCACATGGACCATAATGGAAGGGATTACTACAAACTAAACCAAATGAGAGTGGCAATCATGGCCGCCATGCCATATATGGTATATTTTGTGGAATATATCAACATAACCATCTGCATGGTATGTGGTTGCTGATCTGGCAACTTTTTCAATCATTAAGAATATTAAAAGTGTTCATTATTTATGTGAAAATGAAAGCAACAGATATTAACCTGACTGATACAGAGCTATTTGTTATCCTGCTCTCTCACAGAGTAGTTTGAGGAAATCTTTCTTGTTCATCCTGACATTCCACATAACCTTGGGCTGGTTATCCATATTGATAATGTCAGGCAGCTGGTGAACGGGAAGTATAAGACACTGGGTACTCTATAAGATGTATACAAGCCAGAGAATGGAAGATTCAGACCCATACAGATTTTAGGGGTCTAATAGTCTAAAAAGGATGCTGGGACATCCCCTCTAACTTAAAGGAAAAGTTAATGAATTTGCATCTTCTACCTGTAAGAGGCATCACATAAGGGGAATTCTGAGGCTTTTGAAAGTATTATATACTTTCTTAGGAATACTGTTCTAACAAATTTATGGGATGACTTCAAAGGCTGCCAGTTTCAAGTGGGGCCTAGATCAAGAGAGGCCTCTACTGCAGGATCAGGCTCTGATACAAGCTGCCCTCCTCTGCAGATTATATGAATCAGATTACTTATCGATACTAGAAGTACCTGTGGTAGACAGGAACATTGCACAGCATTTCTGGCAAACCTCAATGATGATAAATAGCACAGAGCCTTTGATTTTGGAGCAAAGGTTATGTCTTCTCATAATCTGAAAAGCAACCCTGGCATGTTTCTGTGCCCAACAGAAACTGAGAATCTAACTATATATGAACTCAAGTGATTAATTGGAGCTACCCTTCATGACCTGGGTGTTATCAGATATACCAAATCATAATAAGGCCAGGAAGTCAGAAAAGCAATCCATTATTCAGTGGGAATGATACATTTGTTATCCATTCTGAATAAGTTCAGAAGACACATGTAAATGATACAGACAAGTGACCTATCATTTACTTCTCTTCTACTAATGCCTTCTCCAACCTACTCCTATGACTTTATGGGAAATGTCCTATGGTCAGCTATGCCAGTTATGTTTTGCTACAATAATGCTATGTACTAAACAACCAACAAATGTGTATGACGATCAACAATGAACATTTATTACATATCCAGGGTCAACTGGAAATTGGTTAGGCAGATTTTCTGATTAGGGCTGATTTTACTCATGTTTTGGGTTGGCTGTTGGATGAATGGAACAATTTAGCTCTGCTCCACATGTTTCTTTCTTATCCTCCATCAGACCAGCTCAGTCCCTCCATAAAACTGGGATAGTATTAAGCTCTTATATTAACAACAGAAGCACAAAAGAAAGCAAGACCAATCAAATATTTTTCAATGGATCACATTTGCTAACATACCATTGATTCAATGCAAATCACATGGCTAAGTTCAGAGTCAAAATTGAAGCAGAATGCTCTAGTACAAGTGGGAGGGCAATATAAAATTACATGACAAAAGGCATGGAGATAGGAAGAAGTGAAGAATTTAACCTATTTTTACAATATTAACATAATAGCTGACAGAGGAAGAAAACGTAGACCTTGCTCATGCATAGACCACTGGATATGTTGGTGTGAGAGAAAAAATGGCTGGTTGCAACACTACTGCTTTTGTCAAAGGTGGACCTAAGGATTGGCAGTGAGGAAAAAAAAGAATTCCTGACAGAGCAACAAATAATACATTTTTGTCATCTTGCTGATGGAGAACAATGTGGCTCGACTTAAAAAAAAACAACAGACTGACTCTTGGTAAGTTGTTTGGCTGCATAGGGATAAGGAAGAAGCATGACTGGAGCTAAGAAAGATCTGAGGATGAGGCACATGGACTAAAACTGAAGAAATGTGCAAAAAATGTGAAGGCTCTTGCATCATGGAATGCTGTATTATTCTATTTTTTGCTTTAGCAAAATACCTGAGGTACTTTATAAAAATTTTTTAAAAAGAGAGATTTATTCAGCTCATAGTTCTTGAGGTTTAAGAGCACAGCACCAGTATTCTGGTGAGGACTTCCATGGCTATATCACATGGTAGGGAACAAGCTCTACAGAAGGGGCCAACGGTGCATAACAACTAACTCTTGGAGGAACTCACTCTTTAGAGACCAGCATTAATTCCTTCTCAGGGCAAGGTCTCCATGACCATGCCTCTTAAAAGATTTACCACCTCAACACTACCACAATAAGGACCAAACTCCTAGCATATATCTTTGGGGGACACATTCAAATAATTTTCAAACCATAGCCAATAAGAGTTTATTCACACGAGGAGGCAATGGTGGACAGGATGATTCCACTGTTGGATAGCAACCATGGGGTCCTGAATCACCCCATGCTTATATTCCATTTACTAATCACGGTACCAGAGATGGAGGCTATATATGGACTTCATAGCTTGGGCTTTCTCTCTATGAGACTAATTAGTTACTGCCACTGCTAAATACCCAATCAGTAAGCATGATAGACCAATGACTTAGTATAATTCCTTAAAGAGATTGACTATTCATTTGGTAGCAAGTTATTTCCATTAATCCTTCTACCTTGGAGGAGGAAGCAATTCTTTCCTATTATAATTAATTCCTACTCTTTATATGGGCTTTCCTTTCCTTTTACCAGTACCTCAGTCAGCACTCTAATGCCTACAGTATTCTAACATGGTATCCTGCATTACCCTACCTCAGATATAGGACAATTTTGTAAAAAATGAAGAGCAACAATAGGTGCATGAACTATTGGTTCCACTTATCCTGCCACATATGGCACTATCAAAAATAAATAAATCTAATAGAATAATGAAATGGCCTATTACAGGCTCAGATTAGGCAGGTACCTGCAGAGTTGAGAGACTGTTTCTCCACGATGTGGAGTGTGCACTGTACTAATTCACACAATGCAGTATAAACAACAAACAGAAAATTGTGATAATTGTAGTCTAGAAAGGGCAAAGTAACCAAAGTCCTAGACACCACAGGATGAAGACGCAGGTCACTTTACCAGGAAACTAACTTAGACAGCTGAGTTTCTGGCACAGAACAAGAGAAATCTAAAATGGGTGATGGAGGAAGGAGACGGTGATATTAGTTTTGGTCTTGGATTGAGTTGCAGCAAAAGGGACTGCAGCTAATCTTCCTGTGTAGTCTTTTAGGAAGGCTACATCTGGCCATCATCTTGAAGTCTTGGTGACAGACTAGAATTAACATGGAACTCAAAGAGTTCTGAATGGTTAAAAAGTGGACAGCAGCAAACACCTCTTTTGCTCCATATTACTTCCCCTTTTCTGCTTCTGGTATTGGCCATAGTTGCCCTGGATAGTTAGTTCTAAGTGAGCTCAGATTTGTCTATTTTGTCAGTGAAATGCCAATGCAAGCATGAACATCTTGATCTGCTTGCTGTTCTAAGTCCTGTTTCAATATTTGGAGATACTGCTTTCCCCCCAAAAAGCACAGCCCAGAAATGTAGGGGAGTCAATGTCCCTGGAAGCAACTCTCAACTATAATAGAGAATGAAAACTGCTAACTAAATGTTTGCAGTTCTATCAGATGGACAATATTGGGAGGCATTCTGTAAGCTTCTTGGGAGGTCTTGAGGCACTCAAGAACAAAATAGCAACCTTGATAATACATCTTCATATTGTTTTTCTCCTTCTTCTCCATGTTCTCTTACTTATACTTCTTGGGGTTCACCTCACAAAATGACCTACAGACACCCAAATCTTTCTCAGACTCTACTTTCAGGTAACCTAAATTAGGTTGAGAACCAGTAATCAAATGCATTTATGTCTCTTCACCTGAGTATTTTAGGGACGTTCTAGACATAAACAAAAAAAAATTTGTTTATGAAAAATTTTTTGCAAGGTGAGGTGAGAACATTTTAACTTTGTGCAAATGAAATTTTCCTGTTTAGGCAATAAAGAAGCTGATGACAATGATGCTTGCTCACTCTGAACCACATTATAACTGCCTTCACTATTTCTATTTGAAAATAAATAAAATATCTCACTTTGATAATCATATGAACTATTGGCTAAGGGGTATTGTGCATACTAATAAATGCTATCAGTAAGTTCCATAACAGATATGATACGTAAGTTTCAAGTTGTTACAATTTCATTCTGCTATTATCTTCTGTCAGAAATTTCTTCAACAATTTTTAGAATAAAAAATGTATATAACTTTCTATGTTAAAATACAAAAATAAATAATTCAATTAGTCAAATTCAGTTATTTTTCAATCAATCTATTTTTGATCACTAAACTCACATTAACTTCATTCTATAATGCTCACTGTATTCCTGGAATAGTTTATCTTCATTTTATAACACTAGTTGCAATTTAGGTTATTCTATTTTTTATTTTAAAACCCTTACTTTGGTAACAAGACATACTTGCAAGTTATAAATGCTTTATTTTTTTTAACATGAGCAAGCTTCGTGGTAAATATGTGGCTATTTGATGTTTTCTATGATGAAGAAAGTCAGACTCTCTCACAAAATGTAAACGTACCCTTACATATGTATATCTAATTCTTATCAAAATTCAGTTTAGTCACTGAAAGAAGATTCGCTATCTGAACTTTCTTCTACAGTCTTTTCACTTTCACCATCAGGAACTGGAGCATCTGGCCTCCTGAAAGAGAAGAAGGAAAACAATTTTTAAAGGTTTTTCCAATTGAAGAGAAGCACTTACAAACTGTAAATTAGGTTCATCTTAGAGTACGCAGGCTAATAAATCTGCCAAGTTTGTGTCCTTAAATGAGGGAGCCTCCTACACTGTAACAGCATGATTCTCTCTGGCTTCTGCACACCACGGGGATTAAGTGCTATTCCTGTAGAGGCCACGGCTCTATTTTCTCTTGCCAGCCCTTACATAGTGTGCTACTTCAGCACTTTCTGCTTCTCATTACCATGGAGACCCAACTATAGACAAAAATGTGATCTGTAGAAGCTGGCATAACAAATGTTAAATTCCTGTCACCTCAAGTGTACATGAGGCACAGAGAAAGGAAAGCTAGAAGTGAAGAGGAAAGGAAAGTCTTCATGTTCAGGAAAGTTGCAGGGAGAAATTTAGAAACAGAAGAGAGTTCAAGAAAGGCCATGAAAAAATGTAGGCAGTATGGAAATTTTGTGGGGAAGAAAAGTGCCTGAGGTTCTTAATATTTGTTGGATGTTTTCACTTACAAGTTGTAACTCTAGAGAATGCACATAAGAAGTGGTAGTGGGTAAAAAAAAAAAAAAAAAAAAAAAAAAAAAAAAAAAAATATATATATATATATATATATATATATATATATATATATATATACCATTTCATAGATTCCCTGGGCAGATAGAATGGCTAAACTAACTTTGTAGGGGTGTGCTATCAGAAACCAAAATTAAACTTAAATGTTATTATTAAAACAGTCATTTAGATAGGCCTCACCAGTGTTAGTGCCAAAAAATCATTTAATCAATATAGTACACTATCATTCTTTTCATTCTTATCAAGAAAGTAAATTAAGCAAAAGCAGTACTCTTTGGGAAAATTAAGAGGAAAAGGAAGAATAATATAACTGCTATGTCTTAATAATTAAAATTACCAGACTTATTTCTGCCTCAAGCTCATTGATTCTTACTAAAGATTTAGGATACTCAATAAATAGAAATCAATAGTAGTAAAATAAGGAAATGTATTGTCTACCAGTTAACTTTTAGTTATCAAAAATAATGGCTTACATATATTAATATGTTTGGCATGCTAATAAACAGAAGGAAATAGTATTGCTCCCTACCTTCAAATTCTAAACTCATTTGCTCTACTGAAAAATTTCAGGTTATACCTGTAAGGCAGCCACATGTACCAAATAGAGTAAAACTTTTAAAGCTGATATAGCACTTCCAGGTTTTGATTGATGCTCCATCTGCTAAAATACTAACACGGGACAATCATCTCCATCACTCTTCACAAAACCAACAAATAACTTTATTAGCAGTGGGCATGAGTACTGGGCATACTTTTCCAAGTAAATCAATCTTTATTATGTGGTTAATTTCTTACAACTCCACTAAGTTATGGAGGAAAAAAGTACTAGAGGGGAATTACTTCATAATTGCATCAAGATTATATTAGTATCTATGACAACTCAAATGAATAAAATAATGTACATAACTCCCTAAAATAGATGCTACTTAAAGGTAAAAATACAAGAGAGTAAAATCTAAAATTTTTAAAATTTATTGTGTGTATAATCATTTACACATACATTTGATACTATACTGCATAAAGGAACTGAACGGACACTTCTCAGAAGATGATATAATATCAATCAACAAATATATGAAAAAATGTTCAACATCTCTAGCAATTAGAGAAACGCAAATCAAAACTACTCTAAGATTTCATCTCATGCCAGTCAGAATGGCAGCTATAAAAAACATGAACAACAATGAACACTGGTGAGGATGTGGGGAAAAGGGCACACTCATACATTGCTGGTGGGATTGCAAATTGGTACAGCCAATCTGGAAAGCAGTATGGAGATTCCTAGGAAAACTTGGAAAGGGTCCACCATTTGACCCAGCTATCCCAATCCTCGGTCTATACCCAAATGACTTAAAAACAGCTTACTACAGGGACACAGCCACATCAATGTTTATAGCAGCACAATTCACAATTGCTAGATTGTGGAAACAACCCCAATGCCCATCAATAGATGAATGGATAGGGAAACTTTGGCATATATACACAATAGAACACTACTCAGCACTAAAAGAGAATAAAATCATGGCATTCACAGGTAAATGGTTGGAGTTGGAGAAAATAATGCTAAGTGAAGTTAGCCAATCCCAAAAAACCAACGGTTGAATGATTTCTTTGCTATGATGATACTGAATTATAATGGCAAGGGAGCAAGGATGAGAGGAATGAAGGAATGTTAAATAGAGCAAAGGGGAGGGAGGAGAAGGGAGGGGTCAAGGGGATAGGAATAATGGCAGAATGAGCTGGCTATCAATACACTAAGTGCATGTATAAAAACTTAAATGGTGTGAAAATACTTTGGGTAAAATCAGTGACTTGAAAAACTGTGCTCTTTATATGTAATATGAAAGGAATTGCACTCTGCAAGGATGTATATAACAAATTAGAATAAATAAATAATTAAAAAAAAAAGAACACAGACTCACTTGGGGGTCAGACTGACTTTGTTCAAATCCCAGTCTTGCTACTTACTTGTTGAACAATCTGCGGGGAGCTATTTAAACACTCTGTGCTGGAATAACTGATTGGATTGTGGTGATAATTAAATTAACAAATGTAAAGTATGTTGAATAAATCTGAAACATGGTACTAAAAACAGTTATTATTATCATATTATTCTCATTGTCAGGCACCTATTATTTGCTAAGAACTGTATTCCTTCAGGGGTGAGATGTATAACAAGTAGTTCCTGCCCTGAAGCAGGTGATATTTTAGTGGAGGAGACAAAAATGCAAAAAATTTACTGTCACAGAATGTAGATGAACTAAGTTTGTGTGAAAAGAAAAAGTGATCAATTCTGCTAGGGTTGGTGAGAGGAGACTCCAAAGAGGTGGAGAAACTTGAGAAGAATTTTGAGGTGTGAGCATAGTTTGCCAGAAACAGAAAAGTTGGGGATTAGTTGAAGATGAGTACATTCTGGGTCAACAATAAAATGGGAATGGTGTGGCATACTGCATTTGGGAACTGTAAGTCATCTGGTAGAGCTAGCATGTAAGGTATATTGGGGCATAACAATAGAAAGGATCATTTAGTAGGAGCAATAGGTGAAGGGTGGGGAGAAGTTATATGAAATTTAAGTTTTTCACTGAAATAGCATAACTAAGCTTGGGATTCTTAAGTTTAATATATTTTAAAAATTTAGCTATAATCCACATACCATAAAACTCACCATTTAAAAGTGTACAAGCTAGTGGTGTTTAGTATATTCGTAAGATTGTGCAACCATTACCACTACTTAATTACAAAACATTTTTATTACACCAAAAAGAAGACTTCATCCATTAGCAAGCACTCTATATCTCCCTTTATCCTCCAATCCTGGCAAACAATAATAATATATTTTCTTCTATATCTATGAACTTTCCTATTCTGGAAACTTTATATAAATGAAATCATATGATATTCAGCATTAGTGTATGGCTTCTTTTATCTAGCATAGTATCTTCAAAGTTCACCTTTATTATAGCATTTATCAGTACATAATTGTTTCATATAGTGAATATTTTTCCATTGTTTAGATATGCTACATTTTGCTTATTATCAGTTGAAGGACCTCTGGGTTATTTATTTTTTTATTATTATAAATAATGCTATTATGAATAGTTGAGTACAAGTTTTTAATGTGAACATACGTTTTCATTTCTCTTAGATACACCCCCCCCACACACACACACACAGCAGTAGAATTTGGGGGGTCATAAGGTAACTGTTTAACCTTTCAGGGAATTACCCAATTGTATTATTCACAGTGTCTATTATTTTATATTCATAAAAGTAAAATGAATGAGGGTTCCAATTTTTCCACATCCTCACCAACACTTACATTGTCTAGCTTCATTCTTTTTCTCATTTTTATTGTTAAGATACATATACCATAACATTTACCATCTTTACCATTTTTAGATGTACATGTCAGTAGTATTAAATATATTCAATAGAGTTAAGTATAGATGGTTGTATAGCCATCACCACTATCCATCTCCAGACATCTCATTTTGCAAAACTGAATCTCTGTGCCCATAAAACAATATTCCCACTTCCCTTTGGCTGCTGAAAGCCATTATTCTATCTCTGTGAGTTTGAATGCTATAGATACCTTATAAAAGTGAAATCATACAATATTTATTGTTTGTGACTGGCTTATTTTATTTAGCATTGTGTGCTAAAGGTTCATTCTTGTTTTAACATGTGTCAGAATTTCCTTCAAGGCTAAATAATATTTCATCATCATGAGTATGCCAATCTGTTCATTATTCATCTATCAATGGACACTTCCACCTTTTGGCAATTGTGAATAATGCTGCTATGAACATGGGTTTACAGGTATTTCTATGAGAACTCACTTTTGATCTTTACCCAGAAGTAGAACTGCTAGATGATACAGTAATTCTTCACCAAGCATAATATCTTCAAAGTTCACAAATGTCGTAGGACTTATCAGTATTTCATTGTTAAGTACATTCAGTAGTGTTAATAGCAGTTGCATTTTTTTTTTTTTTTTGTGGTGCTGGGGATTGAACCCAGGACCTTGTGCATGCGAGGCAAGCACTCTACCAACTGAGCTATATCCCCAGCCCTCAGTTGCATTATTTTATAGTCCCATGAACAGTGAGTGAGGATTCCAATGTCTTCATATCCTCACCAACACTTTTTATTGTCTGCCCTCATTCATTTAAAAATAAATATAATGCTACTTTGACTTGGAATCACTAGAAGAACAAAAAGTGTACACTAGTTCACTTAGGGTATAAAAAAGAGAAAAACTTTAAGAAACCACAAAATCAAATGAGGCATTACACAGGAAAACATTTTATAAGTTATAAAGTCTTACACAATGTGAATAAAACTCACAGCAATGCCATCAGTTTTAGCTTAGACATTCATATTTTCAGGGTGGAACAGAAATTTAGCTCTTTATATTATAAACAGCTGTTCCTTAACTTGATTCTATGCAATACATATCTTTCATCTTCACTTGTTATTTGTGGAGAAGTTTTAAGACCAGTTTGAAAAGATTACTACTTTAAACTACTAGCCTAAAGTTCAACTACTATTAATCTAAATCCAAAGGAAACACATTTCACTACTGAAATCTAGAAATAAGAACTTTACATAATAGTTTCTTACTATTTTAAATATATAAGTGAATACTAAAGAGTGTGACAGCAATATAGAGAAAAATACATAAAGTCATAAGTATATTCATGATGCATCCTGGATATTTTTAAAAATTCTCCATTTTTAGTGATTACATAAAAACACTACCTTGATGGTGACATTTTAACAAGTGTATTTATATAATCTGAAGCATAAGGATTATCAATAAATTTTTAATAAAACCAAAATTTTTGAAAAGCTTAAGTTTAAACTCATTACTAAGTCTAAATAATCTTTTAAAAAATAGGTATTTTCAAAGAAGTTACCAGGTTGACCTTAATTAAAAATGAGCCAAGCTGGGCATGGTGGGGTACGCGTGTAATCCCAGCTGCTCAGGAGGCTGAAGCAGGAGGGTCAAGAGTTCAAAGCTATCCCCAGCAACTTAGCGAGGCCCTAAGAAACTCAGTGAGATCCTGTCTCTAAATAAAATACAAAAAAAAGGGCAGGGAATATGGCTCAGTGGTTGAGTGCTCCTGGGTTCAAATCCCCAGTACAAAAAAAAAAGGGTGGGGGGCAAAAATTTAGGAAGGAAAGGGGAAGGAAGGACTGAGTATATACAAATCAGTACATTTTAGCAAATAACACTGTACACATGCTAATTTTGACACTCATTCTTCTCCCTAATTCCTGCTGCCCTCACCCTATCCCTACCCACTTTCTTGCTTCAGTCACAGGATCCAGGACTAACCAATCACAGCCATTTTTCTTTGGAGAGCAAGGGATTCAAAAGAGGACACGTTAACTCATGCAGGGCCAACTGCAATGTGTCTCTAGAAACGAGCTATTGGGTTATGGAAAAAGGGCTTTCTTTTCATTCAAATGACAAAACTAGAAATATTAAAGCCTTGCTGGGGGTTCTATTTCCTGATTTCAGAGACAAAGCTCATCTGTGATAGGAGAGACATGTCGTCGTCTTCTTTTTTTTGGGGGGAGGGGGGATACTAGGGATTGAACTCAGGGGCAGTTGACCACTGGGCCACATCCCCAGCCCTTTTTTGTATTTTATTAGAGACAGGGTCTCACTGAGTTGCTAAGTGCCTCACCACTGCTGAGGGGCTTTGAACTCGCAATTCTCTTGCCTCAGCCTCCCAAGTGCTGGGATTACAGGTATGCACCACCGCAGCTGGCATGAGATGTGTCAGGAAGTAAAGATGGAATGATTAAGGGGAGAGAGAAGAATTCCAGCCAGCCCGCCCTGATGACACTGAAGACCTACATACTGTTCTACACCTATACTTTTTAGCTATGAGCCAATAACTTCCCTTTTTGTTTAAGTTGGTTTCTGAAATCCTGATCATGAAGGGAGTCCTCAAACATAAATATTGGTTTAATTTTTTCACTGAAGGAAGATTTATATTTGTTTAAAGACATAGCCACTTTTAAGGACACAAAACCAAATAAACAGTCTTTATTTATGCAGATGAAGAGTTTAAAAATATTTTTTACTTTCTTTACATTTAAAAGAGCTGAATTTGGGCTGGGGTCGTGGCTCAGTGGTAGAGTGCTTGCCTAGCACATGTGAGGCACTGGGTTCGATCCTCAGCACCACATAAAAATAAATAAAATAAAGACTTTTTTAAAAAAAGAGTTGAATTTAAAGCAGATTAAGTACCAAAAACAGTGTTAGTAAAACTACTGCTGAGCAGGAGATGGTAGGGAAAGGGTGTGGTAGTTATCAGTCAAATCACTTGTCCATGGGTTTTCAGTGTCATACATAAAGTTATAATTTTACATGACATTTTGCTAAGTCAGAGCTCTATGCAATGGTAACAGGTGGTCTTAAGGGAAGAGCAAAACACTAAGATTCCTAACCTTAAATTGCATTTACCATATAAAAACCTCTAGGTTTCTCAAAAATTTTGACTTTGATAATAGCTAGTCTCCCTAATAGCTAGGGAGATTTACTTTAGCATTACATTTACTCAAAGACACTGTTCTTTTCTGAATGTTCCAAGAAGGTTTATTCTGTTCTTTGTTTTGGTAAGTAGGCTCCTACACCTAGACAAATAAATGCCAAATACAAAGGAGAAAAAGAGCCAGCTCTTCCAGGTAAGATGGGTTTTTGCTGTTGATCTTGGGATCCTTTATTTCCTAGCAGCTCCCTTATCTCGTCTGATAGTTGCCAACAGACCAAAAATGCTTTTCAACAACTCTTTGCTGTTTCTATTATCTCTCTCACTCTTGTGATCAAAAAAGTTTCCAACTGTAGACAAATAACAACTTTTTGACATCTTTTTTAAAAACAAATGTCTTATATTTTTTGGCTAGTATATATACCAGTCAGTTGTTGAGGGCTGGCAATTATATTGAACAGAGCACCCAGTTCAGCATAAACAAAAAAACATGAAACCAGTAAAACCCTGTTTTTGGAATTGTCCAGTTGTGGAATTGAGATCTGTTCTATTCTCAACCAGTTCAAACTCAAACTTTAATCCATTATGTGGCTTTACAGTAGGAGGTAGACAAAGAATATTGGTAGATGAGGAATTCCCTTAGAGAGCATGACAATTTGCTAGATATGCCAGATAGGCCTTAAAAAAATTCATGCTTTTCAATATCCTTTTGTTTAACTCCAGTAAATCCCCCCTCCTGTCTCAGTGATAAGCAGACTGAGGTAGTTACTTTTATTTTTGGCAACCATAAAAGTAGTCATTCCACCATCTGGGAAGACAGTATAAATGTCTTTTGAATAGATATCTCCAGGATAAATGCCAACTGAGCTGGTTCTGTTCAAAGCCTGCACAGCAACTTGAACTCAATTATATGCTTTCTTTAGCCAAATCAATATGCTGAACACTGCACCCTCCCACCAAAATTGTATGTGACCAGTTGAATTTCAATTTCAGAAGTCTGTTCTTTTTTCTAAAAGGTTGAAAATACAGATTTCCAGTTTGAGAAAACAGAGTATAATTTTAGAGGATAATACTCTGTGTATGTGAAATATGTCTTTGTTGAAAACAAAGCAACTACAGGATTATAAACAAGTTGTAATTCAAAAGCCTGGTGAATCCATTGTTTAGAACTTTCTACACAGTTCTCCATTAAACCATTCACAAATCACAGCTAACATTTATTGAACATTTACTGCTTATCCAGACTTGTGCTAAGTGCTTACATCATTATTGATCTTAGTTTGAACAATGCTACAAGGGGGTGAACGCTTCTATTTTTCAGTTTGCTGATAAGGAAAGAGGTTAGGTAATCAAAGAGGTTAGGTAATCAATTCCAGGTTATACAGCTATAGAGTGACAGGAAAGAACCTAAACCTCAGCAAGAGACCATCTCCAAAGCCTGCCTTAGTCTGAGCCTTAAACAGCATGGATTCCATCACTTGTTGATGGAGCAGATCCATGGCTGGTCTATTTATCCTAGAGTCATAGTAGTAACTTTAGTTCTGGGACACAAATGTTTTGGAACACAGTACAGGATAGGGGAGAAATGTTTTGTTTTTTTCCTGGTAAGAAAATCTAGGCATTGATTGAAAGAATTTTTAAAGCATGATTTATCCATTTTGTATTTCTGAATGCAAGACTGAAGCAGATTAACCTTTGGACAAAGACCAATTAAAATTTTCCATTTTCTTTCCCCTTAATCTTCTGATTAAGAAGATAAGTGACAAAGGTATTCTTCACATATCTTTCATTTCAGTGGCACGGAAACTAATTTTTACAAGCCGAATAATAAGTACTAATTCTTAGTTATAGAAGAACTATTGTTATTTTCAATAACAATATTTCATTGGATTTTAAACAATGATTAAGCCACCAATCAAAAGTATCAAAACAATATTTATTTAGTAATTATCAGGCATTTTCTTCAGTTTTATAAACTTTCTAAAATTCTATGATTGTCATTTTTCTAGGAAAATTGCCAGGCTTTCTTCCTCTTTATCATGCACATATTTAGCTTACTAAGTATATACTTTTAGCTTCCAAATTTTTATACATACAAGTCCAAAGCAATGTATTTACTGGTTACTATTTATTTCTATATCAACCTCAGTTTTCTTCTTTACTCAGTACAGACAGATGTAGGCTATTTCTTCTAACAGTTATGAGTTTGTCTTACTACCTAAAGCTAATAAAATAGAAAGTGTATTTTATACTTTAAAAGAAAACAGAACAATCTTTACTGAAAGTTCTTGGATGAGGCTTATTATGTACCTAAGATTCTAAATAAAACTGTACTCTCTTCTCAGATGGCACATTTTCTTCTCTTTCATCACCTCTCCCAAAGTGAGGCTCCCTAACTTTTATGTAAACATGATGCCAAAAGCACCAAAATTCCTCTGTTAACAGGGTGGCTGATTCTACTTATCATTCTAGCTAAATGTAGTTGGAACTGATTTACCAGTAGTGGTGATAGGTTAGAGTGAATCACCCCCATTCCAACCAGTGCCCCTGGTGACCAATGGCATGTACTTCTGAGGTAATGGGTCATAAGTCAAGCTCCAAGCTGTGGTTGAGAAGCTGCTTTTCTGTAAGACAATGTTAACTGTTACTGGAATTCTACCCTAAAACTTGGCACTATCTCACAACTGATATTTCTCAACATTTAGACAATGACATACCCTCGGACTTAAAAAGTGAAATACAAGGGTCAGTTGGGGGTACTTGGGATCCTCCCCCGGTAGTCACCTATGGATTTCTTAAGGTAGAGACGCCTAGTGGACTCTTGAAGGACAACAAAGTAGACAGGCCATGGAGAGGAAAGAAAACATTTAAAGATGCCAAAAGGAAATAAGAAAATGATACATGCAGATGACTGCAAGTAGTTTGCTATAGCTACATGAGATAGGCATGGGTGGAAGAGCAGCAAGAGATATAGCTAGAGAGAGAATCTGGGACTTGATGAAAACATTTGTAGACAATGCTTAGAGTGCAGTGGAGAGTCACAGGCCCTCTGCAGCAAGAATAAAGTATGAACAGATCCACTCAGCTTTAGTGGACAGCTTAAAAAAGAACAGGAAAACAAATCAGGAGCTACTATGATAATTCAGGTGAGAAACGATGAGTCTGAACTAAACAACTCTGGGTATGGAGCTGTGGTCAGATGTGAGAGATATTAAAAATGAGAAAAATCTTAGTGATTGATAGAGAGTAGGAAAGAAGACAAGAGCCAGTGTGATTTTCAAGTTGTTAATGTGAATAGTTGGTTGAACTAAAGGGCTATGAAGTAGATTTAGCTTGGGAAGAGGATAAAATAAAACCAGTAGCCGTAAAGGCACTGGCTATCCTATATATGCTGATGCTTATAAGGTACTGGTTTTCCATTTAATTCATTTTCTCCAGAGAAAATAATTTAAACCAACATTTTAAAGCTTATTTTAGCTCTCTGTTATTACAGATGGTTTGTTCTATATTTCCAGAAGCAAAAAAAAAAAAAAAAAAAAAAAAAAAAAAAGAGGTCACAATCACACAATCAATGGTAAATATATTTTTAATTTATAGATTTTTATAAGTACAAAACAGATTAAAGCCAAATGTTTAATTCATAAGAAAATACATGTCACAATCCACTTGCTTTTAAACAGAAGCAATTTCAAGAACAAATGCCAAATATCCCAGAGATGCCTTAGTTCAAATTACCAAGCCATGCCATTGTACTTGAACTATTTGCTACTTGGAAATATACCAAATGTAGATATATGTTAGAAATCTCTTTTTGTAGACCTTAAAATATCCTTAAATTACATATTCTGAAAAATAAAATATGGGAAAAGGACTTTCATGGTATTTCACCTCCAAAATGCACACCTTTTCTTGATGGGCTGAGTGCTAAGAAAAATTCCCAAGTATACTGCTAGTACTATAGGAATGCCTGGATAGCACTGGGCTGAACTAAAACCCCAACTGCAAAAGACTCTTTACAAGTACCTAGATGCTTACAAAACAGAATAATTCTGGAGAATTCATTAAGATGTATTTTATCAAGGATATATAGCCAGGTTTTCTTGGAAGGAATGAATTATCAAAGTTCTGAGTCATGATTTTTTAGCATCTCTCAAAAAAAATTTTAAATAACTCATACAAATTGGTATCGAGTTTCATAAAAACCATTAATACAGGTCCAGGGTAACTTTTTGCCCTACTTATTTCTTAATCTGGCTTAACCTAGGTCAAAAGCAGAATAAATTTCCTATACACAGAAATCTTAAATGAAGAGCTGGTAGATAATAACTCCCACACCCATGTCCCCCAAAGAAAAAGGTAGCATGGAGAGAAGAAACATAACAAAAACAACTGTCATCAAATGCTGACTCTTTTGGATACCTAGATTCATGACTGGTCTATTGAAACTGGTTCTAAACCATGCAAAGGCTGGTATTAGTAGCAGAATATATATATTTTTTTTTTTTTTTTTCTTTTTAATATGGCAGAAACACTAGGAAGATGGTTTTCTCAACTTTAAAACACTATATAAGAAAAAATACAGAGCTTAAAATATTCCTATCATAATTGACAAATACAGTGTCTTGGCAGTATATTAGAAGAACCACTTACTCAAGAAGATCTGGATCTAGTCCTTCTGATATCATTTTATTTCTTATTGCCATCACTGGAACACCCTAAGCAAAACATAAGATAATAATTCAGTCATTAAAAATGCCTCCTTCATTGTGTTTCCACATGCCAACTAAAATAAGACCTTTAGATGCCTCATTATTTAAAACCGTTCTTGGGGCTGGGGTTGTGGCTCAGCAGCAGAGTGCTCGCCTCGCAAGTGCGCGGCCCAGGTTCGATCCTCAGCACCACGTAAACATAAATGCATTGCATTGTGTACAACTGAAGTAAATAAATAAATATTTTAAAAAATCCCTGGCTTAAACCCTTAGTATAAAACAACAACAACAAAAACATTTAAAAAAAAACAACCGTTCTTATTTTGCTTTTGTTAATATGTGCAAAACACTTGAATAATTTGTAATAAGGCACACATCTAAGCTTATTCATTACTAATTCTGCTGTATAGAGAGCAGAGATGATATTCCTACTCTTATATAGCCAACAGAAAGAAACATTGATAGCCCAAATGATTAAAACCAACTGAAGTGATACAACGAATACTTACTTAAATATAGCAATAAGTGTCTTTTCAAATAAAAATAAAAATTTCAGAATTTTTTAAAATATAATATAGTCATATTAATGTTATTTTCATAAGAAAATGATCCAATTCCATTTGGACACCTTAGGAACAAAGGTCAAATAGAATTTAAGGACCCTCTGGGTACTTCACTATACATCTTCCCAACACCAGTACAAACACAAAGCAATAACAGTTGTAGAAGTGTGTTAAATTGCAAAAACATTCAGAAAATGTGAATTTCATCATTCAGGTTAAGAATATCAAAACAGTAAGAAAAGGATACAACAAACAAATTTACTAGAAAAGGAATCTGATTTGATGGATAAACATACTTATTTACAGCTCACCCGATTAAACTCTAAGGAAAAAGTCACAATCAAAACTCCGACAGCTCCCCCTCTTCACACCATTCCCAAGGATAAAGAAACTAACCTGATGTATGAAATTTAATGGCCTTGATTACATCACTTTAAAAAGTAGGGTGGATCACTGAAGGGGATTTTGTCCTTATGTCTCTTCATCCCATATGGCAGAAGAAGGAGGCTGAGTTAGGTCTAATGGAGAAAAGCTCAATCACTGCGCTATTGCTATTGCAAACTCTTCCCTTCTGTCTTCCCATGCACTCACCAGCTGTGCCATTCAGTTTGGAACTTAAGGTACAGAAGAGACTCCTTAGGAGGTTTGATGCTTTAACCCAATTTCTCAGAGCTGGTGCCTAAAGTTTCTGGGCACTAGCCCAGCTAAGGTTCCTCTGCTTTCTTTTCTAAAAGTCCCTAATGTGTTTCTGGCCTCAGGGATCTTACAAGGTGGTTAGCAGGAAATTTGCTATGGTTAGTGGTAGAATTCTGATATCCCAGCTCCACACTTCAATGTTTAACATCACATGGCAGCACAGTGATAATAGAGGTCCACATAATGGGCAATGTGAGGTTCAGGGCAAGCCAGATTACTGGAGGACCAATATAAGAATCACTGAGGTGATCTTCGAGTTATTATCATAAAGATAGGTTTTGAGTTTGCTTCAAATGAAAAACACAAAAACTTAGAAATACATAAATTTTTATTTATCGTACATAAGCTTGTCTAAAATATCTTAAAAGAACAAGTAAATATCCTCACAGTTACTCCTCTTGCCCAAAATGCAAATTTTGCATTTCCAAATAAAATCTGAGTTGAAGTCCAGATAAGCACATGTAGAAACATGAAAGCCAACTATATTATGAATTCAATACAAATATATTTCTTGTTTTCAAAAAATTTATTGGTGTGTAATTACACAGAGTAGTGGGTTTCATTGTGGCATATTTGTATAAACACATAACAAGTTGATTAATTTCAGTCCCTAGATATTTCTTATAGAAATGTTACAGATCTTCCTAAATCAGGTCAGATTATCATTAGTGATAATCCTTAGGTTTTAAATCAGAAAATTTTATTTCAAAAATTTCTTATTTACCTTTAACAACTGTCAGAAAAAGCAATTATAAGAAGAACCACAATTGTTGATTTTGGCTGGAGAGGAAGAAAGGTCCTTGTACTCTCTCTTAAAGCTTGCTAGGTTAAATGAGGCTGGCAAGCAAATGCTTTTAAATTTACAGGTCACTCAGAAGATACCATGAGGGGGAGCAAATGCAAGGCAGCCATCTGAAGAACGATTTATATATTTATCTTCATAGGTATTGTGTTTTATATTATAAATTAGTAAAATTCAACCTATTAAGATATAAATAACAATGGATGCTTAAATACATTCTAAGTGCTGGATAGAATTCAAAAAGCACCAACATCAAATTCTCTTCAAAACCATATCCCTGAAAGTACTCTTGTTCCACGAGACAACTTTATGATATTCTGAAAAGTGAATTATGATAGGTTTGGAAGACAAAGAAGGTAGAAGATAAAATTCTAGGCCTTCAGTAACATAAAGTTTAAGGACAAATAGAAAATTAGAAAAGAAAAGGCCTACTTGTTTAGCAGTATGCAATGTGAATAAACTCTAATATTTGGAATAAAATAAGCAAGAGATTAAACAAGTACTATTTTTAAATATATCACCTAGAACCAATACTTGAAATAGATTTAAAAACAAAATTTACTTAATAACAAAATTAATTGAATTTTAACAGTAGAAGAGAAAGCTAACTCCTTAAACGACAACTATTTAGGATAACAGGGAAAAATCAGGACTTTGGAACATTTTATAAAAAGAAAAAACAATAAAGTGCTAAGGATAAAAGGGAAAAAGAACAGAGGTAATGTCATACTTCTTTAAAAAAAATCTCTCTCAGCTTCTATTAATTATGGTTTGATGGTATAAGGGCTTTCTACAAACCCAATTATGTGATTTATTTATTATAATTAGCATAATCCACAGGACATCATTGAAAAGGTTAGACAAATAAGTTACATAGCTGAGGAAACAGAAGGGAAAAGAAATGAGGTTGAAAAAAAATTCCTGATATACAGCAAAGAAAGTATGCTTGGGGTGGAGGAGAGGAGAGATAGTGGTAGAAAGGGAGTAATGGAGAAAAGGGATGTTGGTGGAATTAGTAGAATTAGAATTAGAATTATCTTAACATTAGTTTAACATTAGTAGAATTAGAATTATCTTAATATTAATTTCATGGAATTGGTTATAGTAAAAGGATATCCATATTTTAACCTTAGTTTCTTGGAACTGGTTACAGCACAAGAGTACAGATAAACCCCAAATTCAGGAAGTCTGAAGTCATTTCTGTATATGGATATAGGTACAGGAAAATGCATACAACTTCTAATATTTTACCCTATGAGACATATATGATTACACCTTAGTACCAATCTCATAAAACTTGATAAAAAAGAATAATTTGGCCTGTGTTCCAAAGGATGCATTCCAAAGGGATTTGCTGTAATGTTTCCAGTGATGTTGCTTAGAAAATTGGTTGTTTTGCTATATTCTTCCTCAGACGTCAAGTAAGAGAGTCTGGTTTGTTAAACATCAAAAAGAAGTGTCCAATTTCTAATCGCCAAGAGACAAAGCTTCTGGTGGTCTAAGGAGGACATGAGAGACCTCAAAACTAACATCTACTGAACTGTGGGATTTTTTTTGGCAAGTGATAATGGCAGTTTGTCCAACATAAGTAATAAAGAAGAGAGAAGGCAGCCATAAGTCTGATGTTCCAAAAAATCACGTCTGTATTTGCGTCACTGGAGAAAGTGTGTAAAGAAGCCACACTAATGAAATTATGATGGCAGCACTAATGGTTAAATACTGGTTTCTTATATCACAAAAACTGTCTGGAGGTTTAAAGCCCTGCCAATATTTACATATATTTGTTGCTGTGTTAATGAAAACCAAGCTACTAAGTCTCTTTATAAACCATGTTGAAATTTTCATGAAGTTTTAGATTAGAAGAAAAGAAAGTTCCTATAAAGTTTAACAGATAAATGACTTTCTGTTTTAAAAAAATGCTACTTGTCTTTTAACTTTTTCTCTCATTTTATGAGTTTGAATCACAACAATTCAGTTAGGAAAGAGGAAAAATATGAAGCTTCTTTTCCTACCTAGAACAACAATTAAAAAAAAAGATGTACTGAATTGATAGGTGGACAGAATGTTTTTTATTTTCAGAAAGAAGGAATGAGCAGGAATTTGAAAAGATGCTATGGGTTGGAAAAAGGCAGGCTCTCCTTCAATCACACTCCTTTTACTTTAATTTAGTGAAATGCACTCAACCATACTTTGCTGTTTGACTTTCAATAGTGCTATTTTTAAAATAGGCTGCATTTTATGAAATACTTTTGTAGGTATTATATTTAGGACAAATTTTTCAGTTAAATATTATGTAAAATTGATGACTTTCCTGAAAAAATCATAACACAAAAGAAAGTACATACTTAATGATCTTTCTCCATATGTAATTCAAGGAAGGCATGAAAAATTAATTTAAACAAATCTCTTCATCATTATGACATGAATGTAGCTCCCTAAAAAAAAAATGAATTTTTATCTCTGAAGACTTGTATAGATCTAGAAAATGCTATACTCTGACACTGTTGCTATCAAGGGTTGAACTTCAATATATGGGTCAAAATAAGGCTAACAAATCTTGATTAGTACTATACACAATGGTTTCTATGAAAGCTAAAAGTTAATTATTTCCTTTTCAAGGATTATCTCAAAAGATAAGTTTGTAGTAAAAATACTTTCTTACTGTTATCATATTTCTTTAAGATGAAGGGAAAACTTGTATGAAAATGAAGATGGCCCAGTGGTGCACACCTGTAATCCAGCAACTATGAAGGCTGAGGCAGGAGGACTGCAAGTTCAAGGCCAGCCTCAGCAACTTAGCAAGATGCTGTTTCAATAAGTGAATAAATAAATACATAAAAAGGGCTGGGATATAGCTCAGTGGTAAAGTGTACCTGGGTTAAATCCCTAATACTGCAATTAAAAAATTAATACATATAGGTCATGAGCAGAACCCCAGGAAGTTGGTAAGGCAATTACTGTAACTTTATTAATAAAATAAATGCATTTTAGCAAGATGTCTGTGCCTTTTAGGGATAAGGAACTATGAAGGAAAATTTTTAAGAAAATTATTTCAAAAAGTTAGAACTCTGTTATTATGAGACAATTCAAAATAAAGCTGCATAAATTCTTTCCCTGTGATTAACTTACCCCTCCCCCACCAATATACTTGTAACATGATAAACATCAGATTTTAATGATCCAAAAAAAGTGCATAGAATATTTTGTTTGGGTTTTCTTTAAATTTGCAAGTGTTCAAGTATCTGTTGATTTAAGAGTATTTGAGGTTGTGCAAGACCCATTTTCCTCCCCTCTTTATAATACAAAAACAATATCTAAAATGTAAACATTTGCTTTGATGCACTAATTAATGATAGCACTCCATCATGAATTTTTTTATTATTTAATTTCATTTGTTATACAAGCTTGCAGAGTGCAATTCTTTTCATATTACATATAAAGAGCACAGTTTTCCAAGACACTGGTTTTACACAAAGTATTTTCACACCATTTGAGTTTTTATACATGCACTTAATGTATTGAGGTCCAACTCATCATGAATTTTGTGCAAATTACATTTGCTTACTGAAACATGAATTGAATATTAGAATTTTCTAAATTTTATTATGCTTTATAGAAATAAAAACTTCAAAAGGATATTTATAGAAATCATTATGGAATTTGCTACTCAAATTAAGTGTTATAAGTTCAGATGGTTGCCTGTTCAGTTTTTGAATACATTACTGGTTACTGAAAGCTTGGTCCTTGTCCCTGATGCCAATCCAATAAAAAAAGACATGGTTTTGGTTTGAGGATAAGAAAAAAAAAGTTTTTACTGCTTTGCTATCAAAGGAGAAACACAGGGTACTCCTGTCCCAGAGGCTATGGTTCTGCCCATCAAGGGGAACAGGGGGTTTTTAAAGAGGTGATTCAAAGGCTACATTCCACATGTTCTCAGTCCAAGTTGTAATTCACTTGTTAATTTGGGAGACAGTCATTTCTGAGATCTTCTGGTGGCATCCCAAGTCTGAATTACTTTGTTCCTGTGGTAGGTGTGTGCTCAAGGACAAATAACTCTGCCTCTGATGGGGAAGAAAGGTAATCCTGTTTCCCCTGAGATTAGGGAAGGGGAGAGACTAGGGAGGAGGAGGAAGAAAGGAAGAGAAAGAAATATATCCTTTTAAAAATAAGTTGCAATGGCAGAGTGGCAAGGGCTATGTTCAAAGCAGAAAGTGGACCACTGTTACATTACTACATGTTCAAGAGGATTTAAAGAAATATCTCCAAACACAGCAATAAAACTATGAAGAATTCTTAGTAATTGATTATAAAGTTATTTAGTGATTTAAATAACAGAATATTCATTTCTGAATTAATTGTCCAACAGTGACAATGTGTTTAAATAGGTGTATTATGATTCTCTCATCCAATGCCCTTAGGAATATTTAAAGAAAGATGGTCAGGATTAGGCATTCCATGTGGTTACAAGAACCACAATTAAGGGCCAGCATCTGATTAAAATGTCAGTATCTCATGGTCTAATCAAATAACTAAATAAAAATCATTTGTGAACCTGGGCTAGGAAAAAAGAAAATTTGGGATTAGTACTCTGTATTCTGAAAAATTTGAGCAAACTATACATAGGTCTGAAAATACTAATTAACCAGGAATGCCCCCCCCCCTTATGAATGCTTACACTATTTGAAATCCTTGTCAGAATGTGGTATTTAGTTTGAGTGCAGTGGCACACACCTGTAAAACCTAGTAACTCAAGAGGCTGAAGCAGGAGGATGACAAGTTAGAGGCCAGCCTTATTCACTGAGATCTTATCTTGAGATAAAAAATTAAAAAGGCTGGGGATGTGGTTCTGTGGTAGAGTGTCTTAGGTTCAATCACCAGTATGGCGCAAAAAAAAAAAAAAAAAAAGCCTGGGTTGGGGGGATATGGTATTAAAAATGCCTACATCAAGCTCTAGGTCTCTGAAACCCCTCAGGCATTTCTTTCTCTCCAGAGGTAAGCCAGCTTCCTTTCTACAGCACATTTGCTCCTCTAGTCCTTACTTTCCCCCTCATTAATTAGCCAAAATCTTAGACAAAAAAAAAAAAATTAATAGTTTTTTTAAATTTTATTTTAAGTTGTTATATATATATGACAGCAGAATGCATTACAATTCATATTACACATATAGAGCACATTTTTACATCTCTCTAGTTGTATACAAAGGATATTCACACCATTTGGGTCTTCATACATGCACTTAGGGCAATGATATCCATCTCATTCTACCATCTTTTTTTTTTTTCTCTTTAACCCTCTTGCCCCCTCCTCCCTCTCGCCTTCTCTCCCCAGTGGCCTTTCTAGTGTTCCTCTAATCCTCCTATGTTCCCTGTCCCAACCCCACTGTGAATCAGCATCCTTATATCAGAGACAACATTTGGCATTTGGCTTTTGGGGATTGGCTAACTTCACTTAGCATTATATTCTCCAACTTCATCCATTAACCTGCGAATGCCATTATTTTACTCTCATTTATTGCTGAGTAATATTCCATCATGTATATATACCACATTTTCTTTATCCATTCATCTACTGAAGGGCATCTAGGTTGGTTCCACAGTTTAGCTATTGTGAATTGTGCTACTATAAACACTGATGTGGCTGTGCCCCTATAGTATACTGTTTTTAAGTCCTTTGCATATAGACCGAGGAGTGAAGTAGAGCCGGACAAAACTCAACTCAAAGTGGATCAAGGACCTAGGAATTAGACCAGAGACACTGCACCTATTAGAAGAAAAAGTAGGCCCTAATCTCCATCATGTCGGATTAGGCCCCAACTTCCTTAACAAAACTCCTATAGCGCAAGAATTAGTATCAAGAATCAATAAATGGGATAGATTCAAACTAAAAAGCTTCTTCTCAGCAAAAGAAACAATCAGTGAGGTGAATAGAGAGCCTACTAGTGAGAAATAAATTTTTACCACACACATGTCAGATAGAGCACTAATCTCTAAAATATATAAATAACTCAAAAATCTTAACACCAAAAAACCAAATAACCCAATCAATCAATGGGCCAAGGAACTGAACAGACACTTCTCAGAAGAAGATATACAATCAATCAACAAATAAATGAAAAAAATGTTCAACATCTCTGGCAATTAGAGAAATGCAAATCAAAACTACTCTAAGATTTCATTACACTCCAGTCAGAATGGCAGCCTTTAAGTACACAAACAACAATAAATGTTGGAGAGGATGTGGGGAAAAAGGCACACTCATACATTGCTGGTAGGACTGCAAAATGGTGCAGCCAATCTGGAAAGCAGTATAGAGAATCCTTGGAAAATTGGGACTGAAACCACCATTTGACCTAGCTATCCCACTCTGCAGTCTATACCCAAAAAAGTTAATGGTAAAGGTGAAAATCTTGATGCTTCTAATAAGAGTAAACCTAAGAAGTGCAATCCCTATGGAGTCCCCTCTCACTCCTGCAGGTATCTCTGTTCTCTTTTCTTCTCACTTGAATAATTCCTAGTCTTCTATGCTCAATAAATAAGTAAATAAATAAATAAATAAAAATATAAGAAAGTGACTACTTAAATTTAAATGGTTATTATTTCTTCCTCACTAATTTTGGACTAATTTTATGTAAGATTCCTTTCCTTCTTATTTCTGGTAGATGGTCAGTGGTAAAGGAGAGACAAGGCACTGAGAAATCAAAGATAAATTGTTAAAAAATGAATTTTGGATCAGAGTTTAAAAAACTATACCACACATTTCAGCAAGCATAACAACTGCTATTACTACTGTATATCCTCAGGAGCCTTCTTAGGAACTTTAGTAGTAGAGTGCAGTTCCTTTTGTCATAACTTCCAAAGAGTTAAGGAGTTTTTTAAATGATCTGGAATGAAAGATATGAAGTCTAAAGTTAAAATAATTTTCTGCTAGTACTGTTCATTTGTTACCAGTTTATGTGCAATTTAAAGGAACTTCCTGTGTAATTTAAAACTATCACAAGTTAATCTTCTACAAGTTCCCTCTTATGTGCTTACTTGCTTGTGCTCTGTGTCTTCATTTCTTTTTTTTTTTCTTTTTTTTGGTGGGGGACAGATGTATAATATTATGGTGAGTTAAAGGCAGATGAAGTAATTTTATAAAAACTTAGAAAAATAAACTAAAATTATGAACAAAACATTTTGGCTTAAAATAATTATTAAAGCCGGGCGCGGTGGCTCACGCCTGTAATCCCAGCACTTTGGGAGGCTGAGGCAGGAGGATCGTGAGTTCAAAGCCAGCCTCAGCAGTGGTGAGGCACTTAGCAACTCAGTGAGACCCTGTCTCTAAATAAAATACAAAAAAGGGCTGGGGATGTGACCCAGTGGACGAGTGCCCCTGAGTTCAATCCCCCCCGGTACCACAAAAAAAAAAAAATTATTAAAGAAAAGCCATCCTACACATTATCTAAATTATTTTTTCATTTTTTTTAGTTATACATGACAGTAGAATGCATTTTGACATATCATACATACATGGAATATAACGTCCCATTTTTGTGGTTGGACATGATGTGGAGTTACACTGGTCATGTACTCATGTATGAACATAGGAAAGTTATGTCTGACTTATTCTATTATCTAAATTATTTTAACTAAACACCAGTGATACAAAAATATGATCTGGAGAACATGTTCCTGAAGAAATACATTCTCATCAAACACACTTTTACACTAAAGAAAACGTGCTTTGACAAATTTAGTATCCTAAATTTATTACCTTATCAGTTATTTTAATTTAAAAAAAATTTGTAGTTGTAGATGGGCAGCATGCCTTTATTTTTATTTATTTTTATATGCAGTGCTAAGGATTGAACCCAGTGCCTCACACATGCAAGGCAAGTGCTCTGCCACTAAGCCACAGCCACAGCCCCACCTTATTAGTTATTTTTTAAAGATTATTTTACATTCTCATTTTTCTTGTGTTTCACTTACTCCCCTTTAAAATTATTTCTCACTAAAGTTAATTTTTAATTATATAGTGTGAAAAAACAAAGAGCTTAAGTGTACAGTAGCCAAATATCCATCTGCAGTTCTAATGGAGACTGGCATCTGTGTAAAAACACCAGTTTGTTGACAGGTGACTATTCTTCAAATATGTACTAAGGTTCACAATTCAAAATGTATTTTCCAGAGACTTTAGGCACCATAAAGAAAAATAGTTATGGTAAAAAAAAGGAGTTTATGGAAACAAATCATTCACAAGTTAACGCTTTTATGCACCCAAGGACAGCTATAATAAAAAAGATGTCGTATTAGTATTAAAATATTCTGAGCTGTACGACTCTGGCAACAGTTATATTAGTGAAGAAGAACAGATGAGGAATCAAGGGAAGCACATATAATATTACCTAATAAATATGGACAAACACACAACTTAGCAGTATCTGCCAACTATATGGCAAGGACTTTCTACCATCTTCTATTGTTATCACATATCAGGAAAAGCTAGAATTTAAAATCTGAACTCAGCAGTATAATTGTTTACTGCTAACAAACATTTATAATAATTTTTTTAAAGAATAAGCAAATACATAAAAGAGTAAATAAATAATTTAAATTAAACCTAAGATTAAATTTTTTCAGACTGTGACCTGTTCTGGGCTCCCTAACTTTCAAGGCAACATGCAGAGGATTAAAAAGGCAGCCAAAATTATTTTACAAATCATGATTTGTAAAACTGGTATAATTCTTCTTCACACATGGTTTCTGTGACAGTTCACTGACTGCAGCAGCAAATGACTAATTTTTATGGTTCTTTGACAAAATGTTCTGTGATTCTAGGTTTTCTGGATAGTCAAGCCATGCCCACAGCATAGGTAACCCTTCAGATGGCTAACTATAGAGTTTTCTGCTTCGGGGAAGGCTTTATCTAAACCTCCTTGCACTTAATATAAAACAGAATACAGAGGAAGGAGGGATAACTTTTGGAGGTCACTGGAATTCCATTTATGCTAACTCACAGTTACTACTATTACCATTTTGCTAAGCTTTGTGTCTTTTTTCACTTATAGCCATATAGACCTGGTGAACCATTTAGTTGATGGAAAGGATAATATTTTCTTTTCAATTTTCAAAGTTGGCTAAATGAAATTATTAAACAGACAAATGTTCATTTGCATCTTTATCTACTTTCATATATATAGAAAATCAAGTCATTTGATATATACTTTTATCTTCAATGAACAGTGTGTAAAGCTAAAACATCACAAAAATTGTCCTCCTATTCTCCAAATCCTCATGTGTTAGAAAAGCATTGACCTTGACATTGATTAGTAAACTTCAGGCATTATAAAAGAAATGAAACACATTTTATTATAGTCACATAACATTTTTGAAAACAAAAAGAGAAATAACATATAGTTGTTAAACTCAATCTGTAACAGTATTTTTCACAGTTGTGATAACATATGAACCAGTAGCTCCTCCTTTTGACTGATGACAAGGAACTTAACTCTGGAGTTTTCTAAACCATAGAAAAGTTACATTCTAGTCATAATAAAAAATGGTTAGAAAGTCTTTAATTACTCTTACAGTAATTACATCTTGCTTGATATCTAAAGAGTACTCTACTTAAAGCTTGATTATAGTTTCACCAGTTCCAAGGTGCATAACTTCTTGATGAACATCTTTAATAATCATTTGGAGCCTCTGAGTCCTTAGGTAATGGAAGTCACATTTCCTCAGGCCAATATCCACTGCTGGCAACAGATGCATCAGAACCACCAGAACCAAAGAGATTATTCAATTCACATTTTAAGCAAGCCAAAGAAAATAGAGCTTTTAAAAAAGTCTAAGTGTCCGAAGAGACCGGTTTGGCAAATATGGTTTCAAAAAATACAAGTCATTAGCTTCTTAATGTGGAAGTTGGACTTTCCCAATGCACAATTTATTACTGGCAAAGGATTCACCAAGCTCTGCCAGTAAAAAGGGGAGAATTGTTGGAAAAGTGATCTATGTACACAATTCCAGTTAAGTTATAAAAGCAATATGTAATTTAGTAAAGGCTTGTGCTGCACTATTATGACAACAAACATTAAATCAGAATCAATTATCTGCCACATTTGGAACACAACAGTATTACTCACTGAAAAACCTTGTGTAAAACTTGCTTAAAAAGGAAAAAAAAAAATCAGAAAATGCCAGCAGGTGTTCCAGGAACTTTCATTAATAACAAGATCCAAATTTGAGGATCAATTAATAGAACATGAATATAGAAGGAACTTCAGAGTTCAAATGTGTAATGAAACTAAGGCCTTGAGAGGTGACATGAACTGAACATGGTCATACAAAGAATGATAAAGCACAGAAACTACAACATATTGCATTTCAAAAGTACAGAGTAAAGATTTAAGTATACTCCAGGCATTCAAACTGTCTCCCAGACAACTACTTTCTGGAACTGTCATCATTCTTATGTCTCACAGAGGGCAGTAATCCAGGTGCAACAGAAAAAGGCATGGAGACCAAAAAGCAAAGTGTTGCCTATTGCTCTATGAACTGGTGCTTGTGAGGCAAGTGAAAAGACTGTTGGTTTTATTTAAAGGAGGCTCATATTAATTGAATGGTTTAAATTTTTAGACTCCAAAATAGATTTATAGGTATGATTTAGGCAGAACAACTATGAAAATAAGATATTCTAGGAGGGAGCTAGGACCAAGGAAGAGGAAATGTTCATGGATGCTTAAGGAGAAAGCCCCCAAAGATTCTAATTCATCCTGATATAAAGAGGAAACCTAAAAAAAAAAAAAAAAAATTTAAATGCCTTTGTAATCCGTAGGACTTTCCATGTCTTTCTACCTGTAGTTAATGACCACTACCCTAGATGATTTGCGTATTTAAGCCTTTTATATTAGAGAAAAAGCCAAAAGGGCTTGAGATATACTTTTGTACTGTTATTAGAAAGGATGAAATGGTTCTAAAGAATAATTCAGGAAGGATGTGGAAAAGATTACAAGACTGTTGAGGGGCTAGGTGGTACCCAAGATACAAAAGAATGGAAGAATAGTACCCTTTGGAAAAAGAAGCAGTATAGATAGAATTATAGGTATACTTAAGGAGAACTCATATTTTTAAAATGAAAAGAATATAAATTAGGCACCAAAAAAGAAATTAATCATAGTAGTGTGTCCCTTGGAGGTAACAAACCTTGTAGCACTCACTGCTAATTCCGTTTTGAGGGTACAGAGATAATGATTTTTAGGATCCCAGGAATAGATTTTTATACTGTTAGAATAAATAAGTGATTTGTTTCCTTAAAAACAGGTTCTATTTTTTGAGACCAAGCTGCCTTTCTTTTTGATAATGCAAGCAATTTCCTAACAGCTGCAAAGAAGGCTTGTAAACTCAGCTTCAATAACCTATGATAATATATACAATGGGAAGTAACTACTCAAAATCATGTCAATAGACAAGGTAGAACTCACTATTATGATATGTCTTTTTCTACAGTAACAACTAATTAAATTTCTTTTTTTAAAAAATATTTATTTATTTACTTTAGTTGTACACAATGCAATGCATTTATGTTTACGTGGTGCTGAGGATCGAACCCGGGCCGCGCACGTGCGAGGCAAGCGCTCTGCCGCTGAGCCACAACCCCAGCCCAACAACTAATTAAATTTCTTAAAAATATTTTTGACAGTTGTAAATGGACACAATATCTTTAAATTTTTTAAATTTATTTTTGTGTGGAGCTTAGGATTGAACCTAGTGCCTCATGCATGCTAGGCATGCACTCTATCCCTGAGTCACAACCCCAGTCCCCTAAAACTAAATTTTAAGTGGTGGATATGAAAGAGAAATCTTGGTCACCTTCTTAAGTTGAGAAAAATCGGGAATTTCAATGAAATCTGCAATCTTTCAGGGAAAACAAAACACTTTTCACTAATGATAAGGCAATTTGTAAAGATGATACCTCTAGAATGCTCTGGAGTTAGATTCTTTCTTAGGTCCAGCAGTCAAATTTGTTTATCTTCATAACTCTTTGAATACTGTTTGTTCTTAGTCACACTCAAGAATTTTAACCAACTTGGCACAATGAACAACTGGTTAGAAGAAGAACAGGGAAAACAGGAAGGCATACTACCATCCTGGAGTAAAGACACAAAACTATTTAGATTCTTTTATGTGAATGGGAAAATATGGAATGAGTCAATGGTATGGATTATAATGGGTCTCTCTCTCTCTTTTTTTTTTTTTTTTTTTTTGGATACCAGGGATTGAACCCAGGGGAGAACCACTGAGCCACATCCCCAGTACTTTTCATGTTTTCTTTTTTTTTTTAAATTTATAGACAGGGTTGCTTAGGGCCTTACTAAATTGCTGAAGCTGGCTTTGAACTTGTGATCCTCCTGCCTCAGTCTCCAGAGCTCCTGGGATTACAGGCATGCACCACCTCACCCAGCATCATGAATCTCCAATTAGACTCCACTTCTGTGAGGTTAAAGCAGGTGGTAACTGTCATTTGTTCTTCCAGTTTCAATTTTGACAGTCACTCATGATATACTTAAGAAACAGGAGATGGGGCTGGGGTTGTGGCTCAGGGGTAGAGCGTTCGCCTAGCATGTGCGTGGCCCAGGTTCGATCCTCAGCATCACATACAAATAAAGGCATTGTGTACAACTAAAGCAAATAAATATTTTAAAAAAAGAAACAGGAGAAACAGTGTATTTATATGTTGCTTAATAATCACAACTCAAAGAATAATGATTAGCAGATTCATGTTAACTTTAAGGGAGACATCTACTTGATCTATTCTTGGTTGGTCATATAAAACATTTAAAATCAATAACTTGAAGAAAAAATATTTTATACACTTCCAGGTGACATAAAGCTGGGAAGGAGAGTTGATATGTAAGATTACATAATCCACTGAAACATACTTATGGAGTACCTTTTCTTGCTAAAAAAGACAGTGTGCTTCCTCTTATCATTCCTATTTTGACTGAGGAGATTAAGAATATATAAAATAATTATAGAAAAAGGCATAAAGTAACAAATACCTTAATGCATATAGAACCAGTGGCTGGATAGGTCAATATGGTTAGCTTTATGTGGATGGGTTCAGAATCTGGGATGATTTCATAGAAGCATTCATCATAACATGTTAGATGAGTAAAATGTGGACATGTAATAATCAAGAGAAGGGGAAACTAGATTCAGAGATGGAAAAGCATGGAGCTGCTTACATGGGGAAAGATTTGTGGTTTTGTCTGACTGAACAATGGAATTCAGGACAGGGAGCACTAGGAAATAAAAAGTTGGGTAATAAGATTCTGGGATACAGGTTGGCATAATAAACTAAAAACAATAAAATTAAATTTAACTTGGATGAACTTCCAGTTTAGGATGGCAGTGTAAAGATATTGCTTCCCCCATTCTCCTTGACAATCAGCTCCAAACAATTAGAAATAGAACACAACTTCCAACTTGAATGATTAAAAAGCATATATGAACCACAATGTATAAAAAGTAAAAGCAGACAGAAGAATAATGACCTGACATAGCAGATGAAGGCTGAGTCCACGTGCCTGAACAAAAAGACACAGTGAAGAAGCAGTACCTCCAGAACCCTGGAAATGTAAATACCCTCACCAAAGGCTGGAGGGAGGCAAAGACCTTAAAACAGAAAAATATGGCTAAAAACAGGAAAAGTCTAATGCATTGAATCCCTACTCAGACTCAAGAATACCAGCCAAAAGGACAGAGTTGTCAAGTACCACTAAAGTTTGTTTTTAATAAAACTAAAATTTTCTTAAATGTTTTAAATAAAAAAAGTAATGGCATTTATACAGTTTAAAATATTTTTAAGCATTTCTTACTCAGACGACCTTTTTTTTTTTTTTTTTTTTTCAAATACATATGATCTAGATTCATGTTACAAACCCAGAGATTCTAAGAGCAGGGCCCAGGAACTCGTATTTCAGAAGTTTCTCATTCTGAAAACCATATCAGGGAAGTTGTAAAGGGAACAGGGCCAGAAAACTGTAATTTGAAGTATGATGGCCAAGGAAGACCTCACTTAGAAGGTAATATTTGAATAAAGAATTGAAGGAAGGGCAAACACTGATGATATTTGGGGAAAAGTGTTTCCAGCAGAGAAAACAGCTGACACAAAGGTACCCAAATAGGAGAATGCCCATTTACTTATTTGAGGAACATCAAGGAGGCCAGGAGGGCTAGAACTGAATGAGGATATGAGATCAGAAAGGTAAAAGGTATGGAATAATATTCAACCATAAAGAATGAAATTATGGCATTTGTTGGTAAATGGATGAAACTGGAGAATATATGATACTAAGTGAAATAAGACAATCCCCCAAAACCAAAGGCCGAATGTTTTCTCTGATATGTATATGCTAACATACAATAAGGGGGGAGAATAGAAGTTCTTTGGATTACACAAAGGGGAATGAAGGGAAGGGAGGAGAGATGGGAATAAGAAAGACAGTAGAATAAATCAGACATAGCTGTCCTGTGTTCATATGTGAATACATTATAACTCCACACACATTACATACAACCACAAGAATGGGAAGTTATATCCCATGTAGGTAGAATATGTCAAAAACCACTTTACTGTCATGTGTATCTAAAAAGAATTTAAAAATTTTAAAAAGTAAGGTAAAGGGTAGCTAAGTGGTAGGGAAATCTATTTCACAGGCCTGAAAAGGACTTTGGCTTTTATTCCTAGTGGAACGATAAGCCATATGATTAGAAATGAGTACGTACTTTTTAGTTGATAACACATTTTTTTTTCTTTATACGTTTTTATTGGTGCATTACAGTTGGACATAATGATGGGATTTGTTGTTACATATTCATATATGTACACAATATAACAATATAATCTGACCAGCTATCACTCCCAGCACTTCTCCTCTCCCTCTTCTCCACCTCTTGGGCACTTTCCTCTATTGATCTCCCTTTGATTTTCATGAGATTCCCCACCCATCCCCACCTTTCTTTTCCCTTTTCCCCTCTAGCTTCCTCTTGAGAGAAAACATACGACCCTTGATCTTCTGAGTCTGGCTTATTTCACTTAATATAATGGTCAAGTTCCATCCATTTTCTTGCAAATGACATAATTTCACTCTTTATGGATGAATAAAATTATTTTGAGCATTATCTACCACATTCTTTCTATCTATTCATCTGTTGATGGATACCTAGGTTGGTTCCATTAGTTTGGCTATTGTGAATTGTGCTGTTATAAATGTGGATATGCATGTATCACTATAGTATGTGACTTTAATTCTATACGATAAATACCGAGAAGTGGTACAGATGGGTCATATGGTGGTTCACACCTAGTTTTTGAGGAACCTCCGAACCAATTTTCATAGTGGTTGTTCTAACTTACAATCCCATCAACAGTGCAAAAGTGTTCATTTTCCTCCACATCCTCTCCAGTAGAAAAAAATGAGTATATAAAGGGTTGTCTTATAAACACATACACACACACACACACTCACTCTCTCTCTCTCTCTCTCTCTGGAAAGCAACAGAACTTAATAAGTAACAAATGTAAAAATTGCAAGTGGGTCTGGGAATCTTAACTAAGTAAGTCTACATAATACCTAACATCGTATCTTCAAGTAAGTATTTGATAAAAATCTGTAGGATAAATGGATAGTGATAATCCCCCCTCTATCTGTGGGGATATGAAACTCCCAGTGGATGCATTGTATATAAGCACTGCAATACTGCAACAAATTGATCTGATAACCAACACACCCACAAATTGACTAACAGGCAGGTAGCATATACAGCTGAACAAAGGGATGATTCGCACCCAAGGTGGGATGGCATCAGAAAGGCATGAGATTGAAAACTTGTAAATTATTTCTAAAATTTTTAATATTTTCATATGAAGGTTGACTGTGGTTAACTGAAACTGGAAGGTGAAACTGTAGAGAAGTGGGGATCTTCTGTAAAACAGAAAATATAGCCTTTCTTGAAAGATTTCCAGTCATTCTTATAGATATCAAAAAGATATTCCTGTTTCCTGTTTTAGACTGATTGATCCATAAAAAGTTTTGTGAGTCACTTTTGAAAATTTTTCTCTTTTGTTTGAAAAAGTCACACAGTTTTTTAACAGTCTATCTTTTAAGCTTAGGTTTTCTTGGGTTCTAGCTTTAAAAATGTACTCATTACAATTCATAATCAGACTGACTCTGCTTTATTCTTACTAAGTAAAGAACTGTACATATTTTCATCCCAAAATCTATTTTGTTCTGAAATCTAGAGCCCAGTATATAGACTGTCAATGAAAATTTTAAAAGTGACAAATCAACTTTCTCTGCTACACAAAGTAAATGTACTTTCTTTACCCTCACTTTGGTTTCTTTTTTTTTTTTTTTTTGGTACCGGGGATTGAATTCAGGGGCACTTGACCACTGGGCCACATCCCCAGCCCTTTTTTGTATTTTATTAGAAGCAGGGTCTCACTGAGTTACTAAGTGCCTCGCCATTGCTAAGGCTGGCTTTGAACTTGCGATCCTCCTGCCTCAGCCTCCCAAAGTGCTGGGATTACAGGCGTGCGCCACCGCGCCCAGCTAGTCACTTTGGTTTCTAAATTAGCCAATATGCTCTTTCTGGTTAAGAGAAGTATCATTACTTAGGGTAATGATATCCACAAATGTTGTGAATATATTTTGTATACAAGCAGAGATATGTAAAAATGTGCTCTATACATGTAATATGAATTGTAATGCATTCTGCTATCATATATAACAACTTAGAATAAAAGGAAAAAAAAGAGAAGTTTTTTTTTTTTGTACCGGGGATTGGACTCGGGCACTCGACCACTGGGCCACATCCCCAGCCCTTTTCTGTTATTTTATTTAGAGACAGGGTCTCACTGAGTTGCTAAGTGCCTCACCATTGCTGAGGCTGGCTTTGAACTCGCAATCCTCCTGCCTCAGCCTCCCAAGTGCTGGGATTACAGGCATGTGCCACCAAGCCCGACAATAAGTATTTGCTTCTAAATTATTTTGGTGATAAATAATGCCACAGATGGCCAAACAAATCTGTCTTTAGCTTTTGGTATTAGTACTTCTTTTGCTTAATAAAAGAATGTTATAAAAACATTAATTTTTTAATTAACAGAAAAAATGACATTCTTTCAACCACTGGCAGTGGACTTTTCTATAGGCATGAAAAAATTAACTTCTGCTACTCCAGACAACTGCAAATATTTTTTCTATCATACCATGTTATAATCTCTTAAAAATATAAAAGAATTCTGAAGTCATATGATATTAAAAACATTACCTTACATGGCCAAAAGATTTTTCTATAAACCAAATCACTGATAGACAAACATCAGGATAAAATACATTTAAAAAATTATTTATGCTAGCATAAATTAAGCTAGTCGTAAGATTTACCAAACGAATGGTCCACTTCCTTTTCTTTCTGATACATCCAAGTTTTGCAGTGAAACTCTGTGTAAAGCAAAACTAACTACATAAAGTCTATATTTAAACTATGTTAATTTAATCAGTTTCAATGAGAAAGATTTTACTTCTGGTTACTTTTTTTTAGGGTATTAATTAAAATAGGATAGAATTGAGAGACTAGAAAACTTGGTCACTCAGTTTAGCAGTTTGCTCAGATTGAAAAAATAACAATGAAACCTCCAGGGTTAAGAATTTCAAATGAGGCTGCTAGACAGAGAAGACAGACCAAATTAGCTTACCACTTGAACCATTTTGAGATATCTGGCATATCTTGGATCCTTGGCTACAGTTAAGATATTTTCTGATGATACTTCACTGTCCTGTGGTCCAGAGTCTTGTGTACTGTTCTGCTGTAGAGAGTATTTCGTGTAAATCTTTAGACAATTCACAAAAGGGGTCTATCATGTTACTTAAAAGGGATGCTTCTTTTTATAATTATTAGGCAATAAATATTAGAAAGAATATTCCTAAATTTAAATACCAATAATTTAATTATGGGATATATTTCTAAATATCTATAAACACTTAAATATGACTTCAGAGGAAGCTACATTTAATATCAACAACACATTATTCCTTAAAATGCAAAATATATTCATGGCATTTAAAAAAAATTTTAATCCTCCTTTACTTGTCCCCAGGGTGTTGACATAAAACATGAACTATAGGTGGATATATTACTTTAATAACACTTTAAATGAAGCTAGTAAAACTATTTGATCTGTCAATTGTTCAACTCTAATAGTGAATTAATTTCCTAGGCATCTATGATCTATACTATTGAAACTCCTCATTTATTAAATTATCTTATTCTGAGTGGACATGACTTCTAAATGTTTTAGAAAGCAATGCAGAGAGGTTTTGTGGGAGAAAACTCAGCTTCTCAGAAAAAATTATTTGGTTTGTATATTTCAGTTATAGATGGAAGTACTATTATTAATGGTAACACTGTCCACAGAAATGGATAAAATTAAATACTAAAAACTATTTACAATGAGAAATACTGGTGAATGGTCCTTTAGACAAGGATACTTTTGTCCTACAGGCTGTGCTCACTTCGTATGATATTATGTTAACTGAAGCTTGACCACAGCAGAACCTCATCATCCCTAAGCACAGGGCCGACTACCTATACATGGTACTTGATTTTTTCTTTCAAACTGAACATTTAGAGTAAGTTACTTTTGTGACTCTCACTCGGTATCAGCATATAAGTGCTAGGAGGAATTTCTTTAACAAATGAAATCAATTTTAAGTCTCTATAAATATATTAAAATGTAGATAAATCAATATTTTAAAATTTTCATAGTCTTTATAATTTGAATGTCAATTATGTCTTAAGGTTTTCCTCAGATAATTCAAATACAATCTAAACCTCTCAAGAACGCTGAAGCAAATAAAATATCCAAACATCCTTTAGGTTTCTCCTATTATATAATTAAAATATATAATATAAAAATATATAAAATATAAAAATATATATGTATTCATTTGTAATATAATTAAATATAAAAATCCAAAATGCTGTAAATTGAATAAAAAAATTAAAAATAAGATTCAAGTTTTTTTTTTTAAATTTTGTTGACAACAAACTCATACAACAGCATAAGAACTACATTTCAGCCAGTTTTCAACTCTCAGCTGTTAACTTCTGCCTAATAATCAAGGCCTCAACAAGGTTTAATTAAGTAATGTCTTACACCTTTGCTACATGAATGACTTATTAAGTCCTATATCCTATCTCTCAACTATCCTTCATTTTATTCTTAAATTAATTCCAATCCGTATAACTGGATGTTCTATTGTGAACCATAAGAGCTGAACCATGAAATTAAAGTTGAAGAAAAATCAGAATAGAAACCTTGGGTTTTTGACTCATATATAGATTATAGATGGTGATAAATGGATGATTCTAAGTGCATAATTATCCTTTATCTGATAACTGAGTTGACTATAATATCAATGGAAAGTGTGTAAAGCAAAATTTAAGACCATTTCAAAATATTTCACATAAAATATATCAATTAATACAATGAAGAAGAAAACAGAAGTTGATCTGAATATTAAGAACATGCTGAACAGTCAGGTGCAGTGGCACATGCCTATAACCCCAACAACTTGGGAGGATCACAAGTTCCAGGCCAGCCTGGGAAAGTTAGTTAAACCCTGCCTCAAAGTAAAATTTAAAAATGGGCTAGGGATGTAGCTCAGCGGTAGAGAACTTGCCATGTTTCAGGTCCTGGGTTCATCCTTAGTATGGGGAGAAAAAGCATGCTGAACACAAAACTTCTTAATTTTTTAAATCCAGGAAGCCAATAGAACTTCATAAATCCTATAAATTAATTATTACATGGTTTTTGAATAAAATTGTCAGAGAGATAACAGGTGATTACTGAAACGCAGCTGTGGTTATTGGTAATGATTTAGAACCTTAAATAGCCACGGATCAGGACTGGAGTTTACAGCTCAGCAGTAGAGCACTTGCTTAGCATGTGTGAGGCATTGGGTTTGATTCTCAGAACTACATATAAATAAATAAAAATAAAGTTCTATCAACAACTAAAAAATAAAAAATAAAAAAATATAAGCAAGGACCAACATACAACTGCATGAAAGTTCTAAAATACAGATTACAGATTGCATTCATAATAGCACCTGGGAAATTAATATTCAAAGATAAACAGATACCATTTAAAAATATCAAATAAACATATGACAACTCTATCCACCAAAGAATGACTATTGGGTAGATTGGAAATACTTTCTTAATATTCTTTACAGATACCTTCCTTTAATAAAAAGAGTGGTCTACATTTAATTGAGAAAACTTGTAAAGTTAAACTTCTGTACAACAGTTGGATCTCCTCTTAAATATTATATTTATATTCCAGTGGCCATAATGAAACTTATTATATTAATTAAATGAAGGCTAAATTTTCCAATATCTAATCCATTTCCCTAGCACACAACCTATCTAAATATAATGGCTCATCTCATAGGGCCTTGTACCACACATTAATATGTTTAATGGATTAAACACAGTACTAGAAATAGTATAATACAGTGTAGCAGGTAAGACCTAGGACTCTTGACACCAGACTTCCTGAGTAAAAATTCTAGCTCTTACATTACCATTTGCCCTAAATACTCAACCTTTTTATACCCCTGTAAAGTAGGACTGATAATACTATACAATGTCCTTCAGTATTTGTGAGAAACTGGTCCCAGGATGACTGATGATAATAAAATACACGGATGTTCAAGTCCCTTTTATGAAATGACATAGCATTTGCATATTAACTATATACACAACGCCAGTATACTTTAACATGTTAATTATAATACCTAATACAATGTAAATGTATGTAAATAATTGTTGTAATGTTGAAGTAATAATAACAAGAAAAAAGTCCATACATGTTCAGTATAGATGTAATATTTAAAATACTTTCAATCTGTAATTGGTTGAATCCAAGGATACAGAACCTATGAGTACACAGGATTGACTGTATTTATATGGTCTTTTGTGAGGACTGAGATAATTTATGAAAAGCACTTAAGCATGCTTGGATACACAGTTAGCATCCTTTATTAGCTATTAACATTATTATCAACATCATCATGATCTACTCAATACCCTGTGAAAAGTACCTCTCAAAATTTAAGAACTACAAATCACCTTGTTAAAGAGTAAGGTTCTGGCAGGGTATGGTGGCTCACATCTATAATCTCAGCAACTCAGAAGGCTGAGGCAGGAGAATGGGAAGTTTGAGGCCAGCCTCAGCAACTTAGCAAGATCCTGTCTCAAAAAAAAAAAAAAAAAAAAAAAAAAGACTGGGCATATCTCAGTGGTTAAGGCTCCTGGGTGCAATCCCCAGAACAAACAAACAAATAAAAAAAGTAGATTGATTCATTAGTTAGGTGGTTGAGGATGAATACCAGGAATTATTGTTAATTGCATTTTGTATGATAAAGTAGAATAAAGGAATTAAGAAAAGCATTATATAAGAAAATGTCAAAATTTGCTGGGCACCGTGGTGCACACCTATAATCCCAGTGACTTGGAGGCTGAGGCTGAAGATTATGAATTCAAAGCCAGCCTCAGCAATTTAGTGAGGCCCTAAGTAACTTAGTGAGACCCTGACTCAAAAATAAAATATATTTTTAAAAAATTGCTCAGTGGTTAAGTGCCACTGGGTTCAATCCCTGGTACAACAACAACAACAACAACAACAACAACAAAAAGGTAAAAATTTTCAGAGATGGTCAAGGAATTATAGAGGGGTAAAGGAACATGATGTGTAGAATTCGTTTCAGCAAATAACAAAAAAAGATAAAGCAATTGTGATAAAATCCTAACTGGCGAATTTTGGAAATGGGCATTTGAGTATTCATTGTATTCTATTTCTGTTTAAACTTTTTATAACTAATAAAGCACTTAAGTGCATTTCCTAAAAGAATTTAGGAACATTTCCATACTGAACTTGAAATAAAATTATATTCAAGTTTCTTCCTAGTCCTGTATTGATTTTCTTTTATATAGGCAAAGAAAATATTAACTTCAGGAAGTCCCTCAAAATAACAAGACACAGTAAACTCATTAATGTGTACAATTAACATGTGTTAATAATTATAATTTAAAAATAAAAAAGATATCCTAACCTAATAGAATAAAAATGTACCCTATGTTAAAAAGAAACAACAACAAAAAAGCTTACTTTTTTCTTCCTGAAACTTCATTTTATATAATTTTACTACTAAAAGTTTTAACATTTTTATTTAACTTTTCCCTTTCAACCTGCTACTTAGGTTCAACCAAGAAGATCTGTTCATACTTCTTGCCACTTAAATACTTACCTGTGACAACTCTGAAGTGGTTTCAGAATGTGATCCATTTGTGACACTGGTGACACTTAAAGGAGATACTTCAAATGTGACATCATCTAGGCCTGGGATAGATGACAACTGAGAAAAGCAAATTTGTGTTGGTATACGAGAATAATCCTAGGTGTATAAATAAACACTGTAAATTTTCAGGTGTGTTTTACTGAGAGTTGTCTTAGTTTTAGGCTTATGTAAGTTTTATGGGCTCATAAGATCTCAACCTTAATTTTCCAGGTTATGAACTACAGTGAAAGACATTCAAAAATAGAATACTTTTGAAGAATTTCCCAAATGTAATTTTGCTTATAACCATTCTTTCTCAGAAATTACTTTAAAATGTAGATATTCCTGGTATAAGGACTGAGAACATGGGTTTTGGAGTCAGACTGTCTAAATTTAAGTTTAGGTCTACCACTCACAAGCTGTGTGCCTCAATTTTTCTTACCTATAAAATGGAAATAAAAATATTTACAGGAGCTGGGATTATGGCTCAGTGGAACAGCACTTGCCTAGCATGCATGAGGTACTGGGTTTGATCCTCGGCAACACATAAAAATAAATAAATAAATAAAATAGGTATCATGTCCATCTACAACTAAAAAAATTTTTTTAAAGAAAATTTGCAAAGCTGTTTTAAATAATTTTATTTTAAATACTTTATTTTAAAAAGGTGTTCTGTAGCACAATTTAAGCTTTATTTATCTGGGATACAAAAAAAACTCTTTACATCTTAATGTATGAAACAGCAAGTTTTCCTTTCTTTAAACACTTCTTTAATGTCAAGAACTTCTTTAATGTCAAGAACAGCAGTGTATGCCTGTAGTTGCAGCTACTTGGGAGGCTGAGGCAGGAGGATCCCTTTAGCCCAGAAATTCAAGGTCAGCCTGGGTAACACAGCAAGACACCATCACACACACAAAAAATTCTTTAAATGTTATTAAAATGCATTGTTTCTGATACACAAAACATGGGTATAATTAACCATCAATTAATGGTTCATAATGAATACCATTTTCTTGCAATTATAATAAATGTTTAAAAAAGCACAATAGCATTTTAACCTAGATGGCTAAGCATTTCAACCAGAAATAGTTAAGCACTTCAGTTTAGATTTGCAAAATCTATGCAAACCCTTTTTTGATTTTATACTGGTAATCAATGATACATATTTGTCATATGTATGGGTAACTTTGGAGATTAATTGTATGGCCATGGAAATAAATAAGGTTAATTTGCCTACATGGTAACATGACTTGTGACCTTGGACTCCAACTTTCTCAGAATATCCCAAGCATTAAAACAAGATACACAGTCATAGTAAAGAATAATAAAAATATCAATGGGTAATAAGATCTCAAGCAGCAATACTCATTGAGAACTGTTGAGTGAAGGTAGTACTTAGCATGGTGACTATAGCCAAAATAGTTTCAAGTGAGTATGACTGCTAGGAGAATATCCCAAGCATGTTCAAGACCAAGTATTCTAAATTTCTAACCCAGAGAAATATTCTAAAAGAAACATAGTTGCTGAAGTTCATAGAAGATGTAGAAAGTAAAAACTAGATATCCTGATCCTTAAAGACACTGTCATTTCTTCTTTCTCATAAATATTTAATAAATATTCCTAGATCAATTTCTAAAATTTAAATTAATTTTAACTAATCATAAAAACATAAAATTGCACATTTTTATAGGATGACTTTTTTTAAAAAAGGATAAAGTCATAAAAGTATACTATTGTTTTCTTTATATAAACTGGAAAATCATGTATATATGTTACAAATGAAACCAAGTTATAACAAAATATGCTACTGTTAATGATCAAAATCTTAAAACTTTCTATCAAAACAGTCTTCTATTTTCCCCAGTTAACTCTTCAATTTCTGACATCAAATCGGTACTCTTTATTAGCATTTAAGATTCTTGCAAATGGAAAACAGCTGATATTGTCTGTAAAATTTGCTCTGGAGAAATCTAAAGTTTTATATAACTACTACTGTCCTATTATCAAATGATAACAATTAAAATAATTTTGAATTTTCCGTCAAATGAAGTGAACTACCTAACAGCTCAATTTGTTAATGTGTTACTCACATTATGCTTTTGGCTAGTATAATGAAAGAAATCTCAATCCACATGTATATTTGAAAAGACTCAGTTAAAAGTTCATAATGAATAATGAACACCATTTCCTTGCAATTATAATAAATTTTTAAAAAAGCAAAACACTGTACCACTTCACAGACATAGGAATTAAATTGAATTCATTCCCAAATGCAATTAAAGCATGACTGAGAAAGCTGGTATATGTACAGCAAAATTTATATTATAAATTATTCAGAAATACAAACCTTTGCATCTAAAATGTTGAGAGTTGTTTCAATTTGTTGGATCCGAAGAGAAAGGTCTGCCAGTTTCTGAAAAGGAAAAAATAGATATATAAGAATATAATTTTAAATTAAAACTATTTAAAAAAACAACAAAAGATAGATATAAAAATAATAAAAACCATGGCTTAAGTATTTGTCATTTTTCAATATGCTACTATCTTATTTACATGAGTGGAAATGAAAACAAGTATTCTTAGTTTTATTAGAATGCCTCACAATTATTTCATAAACTCATATTCACTAATAAAATAAGTTTTATTTTCCTTTAGAAAACTAATTACCAGAGCAATAAACAATCATTGGAACTAAAATATAAACTCAGCCTAGGACAGTGTCTTGTTCACTGCTGTACTCCAAGTTCCCAAAACAGCACCTGAAACTCAACAGGAGCTTAATAATTACTTGTTGATGAATGAAGAAATTCTTCGTAGAAAATAAGAGAAAGCATAAAAATTCACCATAGAACCTGGAAGAAAATCTGCCTTCATAAATAATTGAAATGCATAAGTATATACAATTAGTCCCAAATTCAGGCTTCTCAAGTTTGAAAAGTAAAAGGGGATGAAACTGGAAGACAAATTATTTGTTATTGAAAGAATTAAATGAGAAAAAATTAGAAAGCACCTAAAAGGCAAAAAGAAGCAATCTGCCATCAAAATCCAAGATAAACCAGAACAAAGAGATCAACATGTTCTAATTACTCTGTACAGTTAGATTATCTATAGGTACATATATACACCCACACAAATACAAGTAAGATAATAGAAGATGATCCATAAACACATTTATTTAAAACTCCCAATCCAGGGTTGGAGGTGAGACTCAGTGGTAGAGTGTATGGCCCTGGTTTTGATCCCCAATACTACAAAAGAAAAAAGTAAAATCTCTCATCCTAACATTATCATATTCAATTCACAGTCCAAGAGCAGTTGGCAGGTTTACTATTCAGCAAATAGGCAGCATTCTGACTACTTCCTGTGACAGTATCAAGCTTAGCACTAATAAGCAGAATGTGAACATCCTGAGAAATGATCATTGCGCCTGCAATTAGCAGGCATAAAACACTGAAAGCAGCATGCAGAGTAGTTGGAATTACAAAGTAATTGTGATTATAGGCATTTGCCAGATATTAGGCTCCATCCTCGGTAATTTAAAGAAAAGCAGTTTTCTCATATTTGGCCTTTAGCAAGGTGAGATGTAAATGTGTCAATGTTCCACCCTAGATACCCTAGATTGTGAGGGTGAGAAATGCCCTGGGGGATGTTGGAATGACTTTGAAGAAACTGCTCTTGGATGATCTTATGAACAGTTGCTCTAATAATTTAGAACAGCCAGAATAATATATGAGAGAGATACAAAGTTCAATTTTATTTAACTCATATTTTGTACTTTGATCCAGTATCACATCCTTTCTCATACCTACTACAAAGTGCCTGGCTACAGAACACTTATTTTTAAGATGAGCATCTTGATATCCACAAAGATATAATCTAGAAAAAAAAAAATCAGAAACTAGTTTTAATGGTAGCGAAGCTAAGTCTAACCCTGACTTCTAAAATTTGTTCATATATAGAGATTTTTTTTTTTTTTTTGTACCAGGGATTGAACTCAGGGGCACTCGACCACTGGGCCACATCCCCAGCCCTTTTTTTGTATTTTATTTAGAGACAGGGTCTCATTGAGTTGCTAAGTGCCTCGCCATTGCTGAGGCTGGCTTTGAACTTGCGATCCTCCTGCCTCAGCCTCCCAAAGTGCTGGGATTATAGGCATGCGCCACCGCGCCCAGCCATATAGAGATTTTAATGTAAACACAAATACAAGCTATAAAACATATCATAGATGAATCCTTCAAATTATAGGTATATTCCTGAAAATCATGGAAATTCAATTTTGGCAAATTTAATCACTTTTAGTACACTAGAGAAGAGATCCTAAAACAAATTAATTTGTAAAATGAATGACAATTTCCAATTTATTTAAAAATTAATATATTAATTTGGTTTAAAGTGATCAAGAAAAATAAAACTTTTATGTTTAATTAAAACTTTTGTTTTAATTAAAACTTTTATCTTTCAATATACCTATAAAAATATGTACTTTTAACCAACAATCATCATTATAAACATTGAGCATTTATGCATGATATACCACATTTGCATCATATCATTAAAAATCTCACACAAATCTATGAAGTAGGAACTATTATGGTCATTTTAAAGATAATAAAACTGAGTCTTCATATAAGTAAAATAACCTACACTCGAACACTTCGACTTCAAAGCCAATACCCTTTATCAGATACTACTTTAGAGAGAATTTTACTTTGCTAAAACATGATGGTAAATTCTTGGGGATTACACAGAATTTTTGTCATCCAAAGCTAATAAAGGATCAATTTACTTCTCACTAAATGATCTGTGCTACATATACGGGAAATCAAAATTTTCTCATCTTGGTAAATTCTTAAGACAGATGGTATTTATTTATCTGGAATTATTTTTTAAATTGCTATTAAAAGATAGTGAGGATTAGAACGTAAAACCAAGTTGGTTTTAAACGGGTACTCAGTGATTCAGAGGATAAACTGAGGAATGAAATACATATCTTAAAATACAAGAAGCTGATAAGAAAAATGTTTATTTGAAAAGCTACTTTATTTTAAAGAAGACCGGAAGGGCTTGGTGAAAAAATTATAATTTTCAACAGTAATTCAAGTTTTATTGTTTATATTTTTTTACACAGTTTACATTGGTAGGGCAATCTTTTGCTTTGGCACTCATTTTACCTACTCTCATCTACTGCAGCTAAAGCCTCACCAAAATGAACTGACCTGTTTTTTATAATAAAAATTAAATGACAATGATCTAAAATCAATATATTTTAATTTATAATAATTTACCTAAATTTTCTTGATACTACTACTAAATTTTCTTAGTACTACTACTGCCCATGTCATAATTAGATGGGCTAATAAAAACACTTAGTTTTATACTATATCAAGTTCCAAAAATATTTCAAATAGTCTAGTTACTAATTTACAAATTCATTTGAGAGTTGCTGGGTATGTTAAGAATGATTGTCAGAAGATAGGCAATGTTAGGAAATATTATATATTTTCAGATAACACACTTAACATTTGGGACTCTCAAAAAATAGCTCTAGAGAACTGGCTTCATTAGTGGATAGCTGAAGTTTATTTCTCAGATGTTTGTGCCCTCTGCATTTCCCTTCTAAAGCCACAGACCACTTTAAAGCAGGTTTCTCAAACTTTGGTTCTACTGACATCTTGGGATGGATAATTTTTTGTTGTGGAGGTTCCCTCCCATGCATTATAGGATGTGTAGTAGAATCTCTGGTCTCTTCTTGACTAAATGCCACTAGCACTTTTCAGTTATGATAATCAAAAATATTCCAGACAATCCAAAATGGTCTCTGATTGAGAACCACTACCCTGAAGTAAGGATGAATACGGATATAATATAAGTAACATGATCAGGGACAATAAGTATCTCCACCTCTGGAAGTTTTAGCAAGAGAGAATGAAAATATAACAGTCTTTCCCATCCATTTAACCACATCTTATTTTTATAAGGATTTGAAACAAACTTGAAATGCCTTGGTTTGGGATAACAGGAATTTACAAGGCACCTGAAATTTGTCAGATATGCTGAAAACTTCTTGATTTATTATTTGCATATTTCTAAGGTGGCACATTTATTAAAGAGGAAAAAAAGAAGACATGAGGAAGAAGTATGGAGCTACTAGTTGAACACGGAAACAAAAATGAAACATTGACATTTGTGATTATAAAATATCCAGCTTTTATATCCACTTCTCTAAAAGAGAAACAGTATTTTAAAACAATAAATCTTTTGATATATCCCATTGTGTTGCATATAACCTAGAAGCCAGAAAGGGAAACAATAAATGGCTTTTATTAAGCTCCATCTGAAACTTAAACCCAGCAGTTATAACATAGGTAGCAGCAAATGAGATTCTATACAAAACATTACCTGGTTGAAGGTTAAGTCCTAATGGGGTTAAAAATTGGACATAGAGGATAAACACTGTAAAATTTTTTAAGATGATAAAGAATACTCAGCATTTTTTCCTGTATTTAAAGATTTTAGAAAAATAAATTTTTAAAATATTAAGAAATGATTTTAAAATCCAGTACTCTGAACATGTAATAAGTCTGAGTCAAAATAGCAGTTCTGAGTCTCCTGTTTATGAAGTATCTTTGGCTTTAAAACTCACTATAAGATTGTTTCAGGTTTACCTGCAATACCATGGAATTTGCACCAATGGCCCACCGTTAGGATTTTGCTGACCAGGCCAAGAACAGAAACACTTAGTGAGGATTTGTGAAGGAAGAAGAGATGACCCTAAGTAACTTTGAAACTTGGATCTGATTCAAATACTTTCCTTTCTTTGTCCTCTAACCTCATCAGACAGAAGTGTTAGAGTAGCCTAGTATGTAAAAAGTTTTTAAAAAATTGTGTTCTTCACAGATTATAGTTCTGTATTCTTTTTATGAAAGAACTCTAAAAGACAGTATGAATGATGAAAAAAGAGCCCTAGAAATTATTTCAAATTTCACTTCAGTTTGAGTTTAGCTATCATTGAAGTTGTTATAGTTTGGGTTTGATTCAAATCAGATCATGTGGGGAAAAAAAATGTTTTCTTTTTTCGTCTAATTCACTTCCAGTTTAAGACGTAACAATTGAAGTTCATTTTTTTTTTTTGTTATTATCTTTGAAGGAAACAGTCATTTGGGGTCTTAAATTTTAATAAAAACATAGACTACATGCCTAATGAGTGCTATTAATAAATTAAAAGTCATTTCAAAACATCACATTGACTTTAATTTCAAAGAAAATGGCACTTTACATTTGAATATATATATCTTTAGAATTCATCACATTAAAAAAGATATCACACCAAATGGACATGGCATAGCAAAAACATGAATCTGAAAAATAGATTTTGAAATAGCTATAAAAATTATGAAATTATGATTATGAAATAGCTATACATGCTCTCACTTAAAAATGATGCAAATATGACTCTTACTCAGATCAGAAAGTGCAATATGAGAGAGGAGTGAGGCATTTCTGGCTTTTCCAGTTAGAAGATAAGTTGGAAATTCAGTTCTGCTATTTTCTCTCTGTGTAAGTATGGTAAACTAAAGCCACTAGTGCAGGTACACTGTAAGGTACTTGGATAGTTGCTGAATAATAAATGACTAAGCAAATGATTTAAAACTCTTTACATCTTAGTTTCCATATCTATAAAAGAGGGATGACTAAATTGCTCTCAAAGGGCCAGACAATGATGATCAAACACAGGTAAAATTCCTAGCACACAGTAAGCATGTAATAAATATTATTATCTCACCATCTACAATTGACACAAATATGCAAACTGCTAAAATGTGAATTGTAAAGAATGAGTTATAATCAACCTCAGATTCTCATACATAAAGGAGAAGAAGGTTGGACACTAACAAGATAGTGGAATGGGACTTTGAAGCACTCATCCACCTGCAGAAACATCAATTTGATAAACTATTTAAATATGAACATACCTTCACAAGATAGGAAAGTCAGGTAAGAGTATAGTACCCGAGTGTAAAAAGACACATAGAAGGTAGGAAGAACAGTTTTCACATCACCATCTTTACATTCTTCCCAGCTCTAGAAGTAGAGCATGGGGAGAAATATTCTCCAATTAGAAGGAGGAGAGAAAAGTAAGCATTAGACTTTGCTTACTTTTTTTTTTTTTTTTTTTTTTTTTTTTTTTTTTTTTTACTAACTACACACAGGGTTCACCTTAGTAAAATGTGGCACTATGCAAGCCTCCATAATTCTAGAGTCTTGGCCAGTACCCAAAGAATACTGGAAAAGGGAATTCTTGCACACTGTTGGTATGAATATAAGTTAATATATTTTTTGGAAAACAGTATGAATTTCTCAAAAACAGTGCTACCATATGACCCAGTCATTCCACTACTGGGTATATATCCAAAGGATGTAAAATGAGTATATAGAAGAGATATCTGCACTTACATGTTCATTGCAGTATTATTCACAATAGCCAAGTTACAGAATCAACCTAAGCATGCATCAACAGATGAATAAAGAAAATGTAGTATTCATACATAATGGAATGCTATTTAGACTTTAAGAAGGAAATGCTGTCATTTGTTACAAGATAGATGAACCTAGAGGATATTATGTTAAATAAAATAAGCCAGGCACAAAAAGGCAACTATCCCCCATGATCTCACTTGTATGTGGAATATAAAAAAGTTGAACTCAGACATTAAAATAGTGATTACCAGAGGCTGAGGGAGCTGAGGTAGGAAGACTGGGAAGATGTTGATCAAAGCATACAAAATTCTAGTGAGACAGAAGTAATAAGTTCAACAGATCTACTATACATGATGACTACAGGTATTAACATTACATTGTATCCTTGAAAATTGCTAAGAGAATAGGTTTTAAGTGTTCTTATCACAAAAAATTAAAAGTATGGAAGGTAGTTCATATATTAAATAGCTTGATATAGCCATTCCACAACACATTAAAAATACGAAAACATCATGTTGTATACCATAGAAATATTCAATTTATATTGTCAACTAAAATAAAGGAGAAAAGGCCACAGACTAGCTTTACACTTCTTTGTTCAACAAACTTTTCTGTTGAGTTCAAGGAAGTACTAAGAAATAGTGACCCAGCCAAAACAGTTGTGGGGAAGTTGAGAGAAGAATAGCAAGAGGTTAAAGAGTGAACAAACAGTCCTAAAATGCATTTGGAGGAATAGAAGACCCAGAATGGCCAAAGCAATTATAAGCCAAAAAAGCAATGCTAAAGGCATTGTAATACCTAACTTCAAATTATACTACTCCAGAGCTACAGGAACAAAGACTGCATGGTACTGGCATGAAAACAGATCAATGGAACAGAATAGAAGACACAGAGACAAACCCACACATCTACAAGTCACCTGGATCACCTGACACAAAAGTGTCAAAAACATATACTGGAGAAAAGACAGCCCTTAAAAAAAAATGGTATTAGGAAAACTGGTTAACCATACATAGAAGAATGAGACTAGACCCTTACCTCTTCCCCTGCACAAAAGTCAACTCAAAATGGATCAAAGACCTAGGAGTTAGACCAGAAACTATGTTAACTCCTTAAAAACAGTAAGGTCAAGACTCCAACATATGGTTTTAGGCAATGATTTTCTCAATAGAACTCCTCAAGCTGAGGAAATAATATCAATAATTAATGGAACAGCAACAAATTAAAAACTTGCACAGCAAAGGAAATAATTAAGAATATGAAGAACCTACAAAATGAGAGAAAAATCTTTGTTAGTTCCTTTTCTGAAAGAGGATTAATATCCAGAATATATAAATAACTCAAAAAACTTAACACCAGAAAAAAAATTAATAAACAGGCAAATGAATTAAACAGACACTTCTGAAAAGAAGAAATACAAATGGTCAACCAATACATGAAGAACTGTTCAACAGCTTTGGCAACTGGGGAAATGCAAATCAAAACTACACCGAGAATGGCAACCATCAAGAATGTAAATAATAATAACTGCTGGAGAGGATGTGGAGAAAAAGGAACCCTTTTATTTGAAAAGATTGTAAATTGGTACAACCACTATGAAACTCATTATGGAGTTCCTTAAAAGACTAGGCATGAACCACCATATGACCCACTATACCACTCCTAGGTATTTATAAAAAGAATTAAAAGTCAGCATACTATAGTGATACATGCATACCCACATGTTTATAGCAGCACAGTTCACAATAGCCAAACCATGGACCCAGCCTAAGCTTTCATCAACGAATGAATGGATAAAGAAAATGTGGAAAATATACACAATGGAATTTTATTCAAAGAAAAATGAAATTATGATAATATTGCAGGAAAATGAATGGAATTTGAGAACACTATGTTAAGAAAAAAAAAAGCCAAACTCAGAAAGTCAAAAATTGTATGTTTTATCTCATGTGGAAGTTAGAGAGAAAAAAGGAAAGGTTGGGGTGAGAGTAGTTCATTAAAATCCAAGGGAGATCATGGAGTAGATGAAAAGGACAAGGGAAAGGAAGGAAAGGAAGGATAGGGGAAATACTGGGGAATGAAATTGGCCAAATTATAGCTTGTGCATGTACAAATATGTAATAACAAATTCCACCATTATGTATAATTGTAATGCATCAATAAAAAAACATGGAAAAAATAAAAGGGCTCAGAAACTTAAGCCCCCTTTTTCCCCCAACAGGCTTTTGGTCCCTGTAAAAATTTGCCACTGCCGTCTCCCTGGCTGTTGTACATTAAGGACCCTTTGGATGGGCAGACATTTCTTTAAAATTCATTTGAATTTTATTTTAAAATTAACATGATCACATTTTATAAAATTACATCTTTATGTATCCTATTTAAACGCTTATATTTAGCTGGAATGATGGTGATTATACATTGACAATAAATTGTTTTCGCTAGATTTTGAGTTGATCATTAAAAAAAGTGAATCACAAAGTTTTGGTTATAAGCTAAACAAGATGATTATTGCTATCTTTGATGTAGTTGTCACTAAACAGTACTATTCTGCAGGCAGTGGAAATTTTAGGGACTACAAAGGTAAAGGGCTAACTTTGCCTCACTGAAGCTCAATCAACTTGTTTTCATAGGTGTGTTGGACTATTTTGTTTCTGTTTTGGACTACAGGGATGAAGAATTTGCTTCTTTCTGCTAACAATTCTGGGGCAGTCCCTCTCCAAATACTTCTCCACCTATCTAGTATTGAAATTGAAGGATAGAAACATTGGTTTCTAAATCATTTTATTCAGTCAATTTTACATCCTATTTAGAGAAGCCGGTAGTACTAGATAAAACTCACTGGTAGCAAGCACCTAGTTTCTGAACTTGTTAAACTATAAAATATATTGAATTGAGAGCTTCTTAGTCTATCAATTATCCTATCTCACTTTTGTCTTGGCGAAAAGGCTGAGGAAATTTTGATAGATTGACAAAAATAACAGCCGAAATTCTATGCAAATAAAAAGTTCTGTGTATACATGCAATTTTTATTTATAGTAACACACCTAACAAAAACTCTAATTGCTAAGGCTTTACCTTATAAGACACTGTTCCAATGACTCACCTGTGAATTACCGCAAAGTCCCATGATTCTTCTTTGTTTTTTCTTAAATTCAATTTCAAACTATGTTTTTCATTTTCCTCCCCATCCTCTTTGACTTTTTATAACAGGGAGAAGTCCCTGGATCTGGTACTTCCTTAACTTGGTATTTAACACTACGCACAAGTAATTTGCAGAAAGTATTTTCATTTCCATGATAATATTTGATGCCAATTTGTGTTTCTAGGCTATCACATCTAGTCATCTTTAGTGTCAACAAATGTAAGATAATTTTAATGCAAACTAATAATGAGTATTTTAAAATATCAATTTTGGTGGCAGGAGAATGAATAACAAATTTCAAAACAGAAAATGTTTTCAACTGTGAAATTTTGGATTTTCTTTAATCATAATAAACCTAAGTTGACTCATAAAGGCCTCTAGAATACTCTCATTCAGCTGAGGTAGGGAGCAAAATTGGGTGGTAACAGAATCATAGAGAAGCTAAGGAGTGTAAACACAATGGTTTGACATGAGCCATGTGAATACATAAAGACTGTGATTCTTGTTTTACTCCATTTTCAACCTAAAAACTCTAAGGTGATTTCTAGGCTATTTTATAAATCAGTATCACAGTACCTACCTCCTCACAAACTGTAGAAAAACGGTTGAGGAACTGTACAGTATGCACCACAAACTGATTTAGAAATGCCACCGTTCTTTTCTGTTGAATAGCTGGCACCTGTGTTTTGTAAAAACAAACATGATTCACACAAATGTACACCTTGCAATGTTTTTGGTATCTGGACACCATAACGGGGCATTTTGCTGTGTGATATTAATCTCTTGGAGGACTGAGAATAATTGTTAACTTTTTTCCTAAGCCATGGGTGGAAAGTCAGAAAACGACAGAGGCTCTGTAGAAAAGTTTTAGAATGGCCTCTAGGTTCGAATGTTTGCAGGAAAAGACACACACACCAAGTGGAGGGCCTGCCCGAACAATAAAACCTTAAGAATCAGAGGTCACAACAGGTCTGTCTCCAGCAGGTCAACCTTGGGCAGAGAGACACTTGACATGGGGTGAGAAGGCGGGAGAGGTGCGCTATCTTCTTAATCGGCTCAGGAAGGACCCCATTTCACGCTGAGCTTTGAGGTTCTCTCTCCTTAGGTCAGCGGAAGACACGGCCATGTAGGGCCTGGAGAGGTGGCCTCTCCCTGGTATCAGGGCGTCCCTTCCCCAACCTCCTCCCGGGTGGCCGGAAGTTCAACTGCGTCTTTTACAAACCTTGGTCAGGTCTATGCCTGACCCCATGAGTGGAAGCCCATCTTCATCCATCTCCGCAGCGGGCGGGGGACCCAGAGCTCACCCACAAACCCCTCCCTGATGTACCGCCCAATCCGGTAACTACGCCCGGAGCCTCGCGAGTCCCCGCCTCCCAAGCCTTCCTGTCGGAAGGAAACGCCTCTCTCGCCAATTACTCAGCGGCTCCCGGAGAGCCCGCCCCTTCGCTCGGCATTCTGGGGTTTGTAGTTCGTGGTTCCGATTATGCCGTCAGCCTCGGGGAGCGCTGCGGGAGAGCAAGGAGCGTGGCTGCAGTTCTAGTACTAAGATCTTAAAAACGGAGGTGGAGGCTGAGTAAAAGAAGTCAGGGGTTGCATCCCCTGGAGGTTTTCCCTGCCTAGTCCTGTCAGATAATTAACTCTGTCATTCATTTAACAACATTTTAACATTTTCAGTTAACATTAACAGTTCACCTTGAAGGGGGGAGGGGTCCTCCTGCACAGCTTATTCAGGAGATGACTGACATATCTCTCCCAGCTTTCGCATCCCGCCGCCCCCCCACCTCTCTTTTTTAAACTGAGCATCAGATACTGCTTAACATTGTGGGGGAATGCAAAAATTGGTCAGAGCGAGACTGCTGCACTGGAAACGTTTATCCTCTGAAGGAGGATGTAAGACCTATTTCCAAAGGTCTTTAAAATATGAAATAACATGTTATGCTAACGTTGAGGCACAAAGCTGTGGAAGTGGCTGCTATCCAAAAGACTGAACAGTGACCTGGAGAGATCTTTACACCTGGGATTTGGAGATCTTGGTTCAGATTTTGAATGCGTAGTTTACCAGCTTTATGATCCAGGATAAGTCAACTGACCAAAAGTTTGAAACCCTCCTATATACCAAACGAGATGCTGAGTACTGAAAAGATTGAGGATAATCTCTGCCTTCGAGAAATTTATAGTGTAGAGAATACATGCAGAATTATAATGTGCAATATCTAGATAGACATGCAAACAAAATTGTGTGTGCAAAAAAAAATGCACACACTCATGAACACACTGATACACACATCCAAATGGATGCAAAGTGCTATTGTACTGTAGATACGAAGCACTTCCAAGTGTGCTGAGGAAATCAGAGAAGGTAGAAATAAGCCGCTTCTTAATGAAAGGCGTGTGAAGCAGACAATTTGGGGTGGATTTTTGTACAAAGGCACAGAGGTGTGGAATGTGATATGGAGGACTAAGGGAAAGTTGGTGGTGCCCAAGCAAAAAAAGCTCAGAAAAAGAAAATGGCAGGAAAATGAGGCAGGAGAAGTAGAGAGAAAAAGCTCACTAAAGGCCCTTTTTCTATTAGATTTCATACAATAGTTCACGTTTCTCTAAATGTGAGCCATGGACCAACTGCATCAATTATTTGGGAGTGCTCCTTAAAATACACGTTCCTGAGATTGACCTCAGATAAACTGGATTAGGACCTCCTTTGGATGGCCCTAGAAATCGGCATGTTAACCAACAGCAACCCCTGTGGTTATTGGGAACTGGAAAAGTTGAATGTTCTTTTTATAGGTGATGGGAGTCATTTAAAAAATTGTGAGCAGAGGAGTGGCACGATACAGACTTGTTGAAAGGCTAGCAGTGCCTGGGACAGAGATGTGTAACAAATGGTGCAAACAGAAAAGTTGAGGGTCAAATTGTACATGTAGAAATGGGAGGTTGAAGTGAGGAAGGATAGATTGAGGAATAGTTTTAAATACACCTTTCTTCATGTCTATTAGTTATATTTCCTTAATATTTCATTGTTATCTTTCAACAAACACCTATTGGTCACCTTCCATTTTCTATGTACAGGCATACCTCAAAGACATTACACATATCATATCAAATTGCTGCATTAAAGCAAATATCACAATAAAGCATGTCATACAATTTTTAGTGTATATAAAAGTTACATTTATACTATCCTGTAGTGTAAGTGTGCAATTGTATTATGTCCAAAAATGTACATCTTAATTTTAAAATACTTTATTGCTAAAAGATGTTAATGATCATCTGAATTTTCAGCAAGTCTTAATCCTTTTTGCTGGTGGATGTTCTTGCCTTGATGTTGATGGCTACTGACTGATTAGGGTAGTAGCTGCTAAAGATTAGAGTGGCTGTGACAATTTCTTAAAACAATAATGCAGGTTGATGCATATTTTCACAAAATATTTCTCGTTAGTATGTTTGATAGCACATTTCTCACAATAGATCATCTTTCAAAATTGGAATCAGTCCTCTCAATCATTGCTGCTGCTGTATCAACTAAGGTTTCATAGTACTTAAAAAAAAAAAAAAAAAAAAAAACTCAAGAAACTATTTCTTTGGTTATCCATAAGAAACAACTTTTCCTCTGTTGATTTGATCAGAAGATTGAACAATTCAGTTTCTAGGCTACATTTCTAATTCTAGTTCTCTTGTTATTTCCACCATATCTGTAGTTACTTCCTCTACTCAAATCTTGAACCCTCTCAAAGTCATCCCCGTGGGTTGGAATCAGCTTTCAAACTCTCTCTCATTTTTTCCCCCAGAACTGAGCTACATCTCCAGCCTTTAGTTTTTTTTTCTTTTTTTTTTCCTGAGACGGGATCTCACTCAGTTGCCCAAACCGACCTTGAAATCTAGCATTTTAAGTAGCTGGGGTTGCAGGCATGCTCACCATACCTGTTGACATTTTGATCACGCGTGTTTTTTAATAACATTCAGAATAGTGAATCCTTTCCAAAAGCTTTTAGTTTACTCTGCCCTGATCCATCAGAGGAATCACTATCTATGGGCAGCAATAGCCTTATAAAATATATTTCTTTTTTTTTTTTTTTTTTTTTTTAATATTTTCTTAGATGTTGATGGACCTTCATTTTATTCATTTAAGATGTTGATGGACCTTCATTTTATTCATTTATTTATATGTGGTCTGAAACCCAGGGCCTCACACATGCTAGGCAAGTGCTCTTACCACAGAGCTACAACTCCAGCCCCTATATTTCTTGATAATATGACTTGAAAGTCAAAATTACACTTTGACCCAGGGGCTATAGGATCGATGTTGTGTTAGCACTCTTGAAAACATTCATCTCATTGTCCATCTCTATCAGCGCTTTTAGGTAAACCAGGTGCATTATCAGTGAACAGTAACATTTTGAAAGGAATCATTTTTTTTCTGGGTAGTGGGTCTTTATTTAGTAAATCATCTTTTGAACAGATATGCTATCAACAAGGCTCTGTTCCATTTGTAAAGCACAGGCAGACTAGGTTTAGCATAATTCTTTAGAGCCTTAAGATTTTCAGAATGGTAAATGAGCATTGAATTAATTTAAAATCACCAGCTGGGCCTGGGGTTGTGGCTCAGCAGTAGAGCGCTTGCCTAGCATGTGCGCGGCCCTGGGTTCAATCCTCAGCACCACATAAAAATAATAAAATAAAGGTATTGTGTCCAACTACAACTAAAAAAAATTTTTTTTAAATCACCAGCTGTATCAGCATCTAACAAGTGAGTCAGTTTGTCCTTTAAAGTTTTTCTTAAATTTAAATTTATTTTTATTTATATATTTTGGTCTGGGGACTGAACCCAGGGGTGCTATATTACTGAGAGTCACATCCCTAGCGCCCCCCCCCCTTTTTTTTTTTATCTTTTTGAGACAGGGTCTCAAAGTTGCCCAGTCTGGCCTTGAACTTGACTCAGCCTCCCAAGTTGCTAGGTTTATAGGCTTATGCCACCACTCTGGCTCCAATTTCCTCACTTTTTAAATTTTATTTTATTTATTTTTATGTGGTGCTGAGAATCAAACCCAGTGCCTCACACATGCTAGGAAAGCACTCTACCTCTGAACCACAACCCTAGCTCTCCTTTAAAGCTTTGAAGCAAAGCAGTGAGTTCTCTTTAGCTATAAAGTCCATATGGCATCTTCTTCCAAGATAAGGCTGTTTTGTCTACACTAAAAACATGTTGTGAGAGTGGCCACCTTTATCAGTGACCTTAGATAGGTCTTTTGGCTAACTTGCTCCAGCTTCTTCAACAGCACCAGCTGCTTCACCTTGCCCTTTTATGTTATGGAGAAGTCTTCTTTCCTAAAACCCCACCAACCAACCTCTGCTAGCTTCAGACTTTGCTTCTGCAATTTCCTCACTTCTCAGCCTAGAATTGAAGAGAGTTAGGGTCTTTCTCTGGAATAGGCTTTGGCTTAAGGGACTGTCATGGCAAGTTTGAACTTGTATCAAGACATTAAACCTTTTTCCATATCAGCAGTAAGGCAGTTTTGCTTTCTTATTATCCCTGGAGTAACTCTTATTATCACTGGAGTAACTCCTTCAATTTCCTTCGATGATTGTTTCTTTGCATTCAGAAGTGGGCTATTTGGTACAAGAGGTCTAGCTTTTGTCCTTAATTTTCAACATGCTTCTTCATTGAGCTTAATCATTTTTAACTTTTGATTTAAAGAGACATGAGAATCTTACTTTCACTTGAGCACCAGAGGCCATTGTAGGGCCATTAATTGGTTCATTTTCAATTTGTTGTATCTTGGAAACTAGGAAGGCCTGAAAGTGTGAGAGAGACAGAGGTGGTCAGTTGGTGGAGTAGTCAGAACACAAGCAACATTTATGGATTAAGTTTGCCTCTTATGTTGGAGTGGTTTGTGGCACCCCAAAATAATTATAATAGTGGTGCCCCCAAACAGCCAAGTGGTGATCACATATCACCATCACAGATAAAATAATAATTAAAAGCTTTGAAATAGTCTGATCATTATCAACATGTTGACACAAAGACACAGAAGTGACCATAAGAAACTGGAAAAAGGATGCTGAGAGATTTGCTCTGTGTAGGGTTGCCACAATCTTTAATTTGTTAAAAAAAAAAAAAAAAAAAAAAAAAAAACTGCAAAGCTCAATAAAGCAAAACACAATAAAATGAGGTATGCCTGAACTGTACTAGTGCCACAACTATAAATAAAATAAACATTGTGACAGTTCTAGGCAGCTGTACTTATGTTTTGTTTTTTCCCCTTGATAAAGTCCATACGAGCTAGAATTTTTCCATTAGACTGTAAATTCCTTGGAGCAAGGATTATTCTTTTCTTGTGTCTCTTCAATTAGTAACAGTCACTCTGCTTTTCAGTGAAAAATTATTAATAATTTTAATATGTAATTTTGAGGGCTTACCATGGTCCAAGCCTGGTGCCTGGCATTAGAAAACCATCCTTCTATCCACCCATCCATTCATTAAACATGCATTCCCTACTATGTGCTAAACACTGTTCTATAAATCAGGGATATAACAATGAATAGAAAAGACAAAAATATGCCCTTATGAAGGTAAGTAGACAAACAAGTGAAAAAAACACTAAATTGCTCACAGTCTGGATTGGGAGACAGTAAAAATGAAAAGGAATTAATAGTGTAAAGGCTTGGCTGAATATGCCCTGAAGAGGAGTACCTAACAGATTAATGAAACTGTGGAGAGTTTTCTAGAGGGACTGACACCTGAGCTGCATTTGAAAGCACAAAAGTTATAAAGGTACAGAAAAATGAGGATGTGCATTCCACAGTGTGTGCAAAAGCACTGAGGTTTATGCTCCAGAGATGTACACATTCCAGATAAGAATACCCCTGCCCTGGCCTATCCACCCTTTTGGTAGAAGTGAAGACTCTACTTATTGTTGGGAAGAACCCTACCTTTTCCTCCTTTACTACTTCTCTTAAGACCATCATAATTAGTTCTGGACTCCTGTGACATCACTCATTCTCAGACCCAACCTCATATGGCTTTCTTCATCCATCACCTTACCTGTCCCCAACTCCCAATCTCCTGATCTGACAAAAAAAGAAGTAGTCACTAGTGAAATCCCCATTTATTAATCTCTTCTTTGGTCATTACTCTCTTCTAGCTCCCAACTTGACTGTTTGCTGAAGAAACAGCTTCCTGTGCAGCCTGTGGTTCTTTTCTCATCCACCTAATCCCTGCATTATTTGGTTAGGAGGTACATGTTTTTCGCTTGCTCCTCATTACTTCCAGACCATTGCCCTTTCTTTTCCTTAAAAATGTCCCACCATTCTGAGTTCATTCTATAAAATATAGATGATATCCTTGAAGCTATCATCCCTGGTTTGCTACCATGCATTCCTTTTTGATTATCTATAGAGATAATTTTTTTCTGGTAGCCTGGTCTCTTAATTTCTTAACTCTCCTTCAGTGTTATTGTTCCTCAACTTCCTACTTCAGCCATACTGTCCTTTTCATCTTTTTAAAGTTGCCTATCTCTTTCACCTTTTAATGGTGTTTTTTTGCCTGAGTACATCAACATCAGTCACTACAGATGCCTCATGAAACTACCTGCTTTTTTTAATCCCACAAATTTTAATTTATGAACAAGTAAGTGTCAGTTGCTATAACCCGCTGAAGCCAAAACCTTTCCTTCCTTCCTTCCTTCCTTCCTTCCATCCGTCCTTCCTTTTCTTTTTTTTTTTTTTCTTTTTTGTACCAGGGATTGAACCCAGGGGTGCTCAACCACTGAGCCACATCTCCAGCCCTTTTAGCCCTTTTATTTATTTATTTTATTTTGAGGCACTTTCTCACTAAATTGATTAGGGCCTTCCTAAATTTCTGAGGCTGGCTTTGAACTTGCAATCCTCCTGCCTCAGCCTCCTGAACCCCTGGGATTACAGTCTTGTACCACCACACCAGCTCCTTCGAAAAAGGTCCTGGGGGCTAAAAAGGGTGTTCCCAGGCTTGACTGGGCCATTGCTTGCTTTGACCTCAAGAGGAGACATTGTGAGGGAATTTCAAACACTGCCTATATAACAGGGTGGCTGTGGCTGGGTTTTGTCCATAAGTACGGGAAGCTCTTGGTGGTGACCCGTGAGACTCTTAGATAATTAGAGCATTTGGTGGTGGGTGGTCTACATCATCACGGAGCACACAGGTGGGAGAAAGCTATGGCATCACATCCTGGAGGCTGCTGACATGTTGGAGGAGGAGACCCTGAAACTGTTCAGGCAGATAGTGAGTACTGTGGGCTACTGCCATGAGAGGAGCATCATGTATCTAGACCTGCAGGTGGAGAACATCCTGGTGGATGCCAGAGGCAATAGCAAACTCAATCATTGTGGCCTGAACACCAGGTTCATGGTTGGGTGGAAGCAGAACAATTTCTGGGGCACTCTTCCAATACCTTGCCCCTAAAGTCATCCAGAGGGAAAAATAAAAGGGTGGACATCTGGAGCCTGGTGTCATTCTGTATTTGTTGGTGACAAGGAGGTGCCCTTTATGGGGACCAATGATAAGCAGTTGAAGGAGTCAATAGTACATGCCCTGCATGTTTCTGAGGAAGCATGGAGCCTCAGCAATCAAATACTGATGGTGGGCCTCACACAGAGGCCCACAGTGGAGCAAATCATGGGGCACCCATTGCTGGGCCAGGGTGAGGAATATTTACCCAGTCGTTCTAGTGAGTCACCTCACAAACACCAGGACCTTGCAATTGCGACAATCATGTTTGACATGGGTTATGAGCCATATAATACTAGAGTGTGCATGGCAAATTGAAAATATGATGAGACGAGGGCTACATGCCTGACACTCCAGCATCAGAGAATCTGGGGGTGGACTGCATGTTCCTGGTGAGATATAAGTGTCAGGGGCTTGGGCCTTGCTCAGGCCTCAAGAATCCTTCCAATGTCCCCCCAAAGAGGAATGTCAGTGAGCCTGCCCTTCCCACCTTCCCCTTGCCCTGTGAGCAGCAGCTACCTAAGGAGGCCAAGCAGTCAGGGCAGAAGGGCAGTGGAAGAGCAAGTGCGCCTGCCATTTATCTCCACTTCCTGCCTGTGAGGACCCTTACTCCCCTCATAGCCTCCCAACATGACCTTGTGCCCCACGTGCCCAACCTCTTGAGTCTCTTCAGTAGGTGGGTCACAGGATACAGCAATTCCTCCTGAGGTACCTCTACAGGACAAACCCATGACAATAGCAAGGGCTGGAAAGTGGTGACTAGGAGGATCATCACCTGTATTCAACAACAGTGTTGTTGCGTGCCATGCTTCTGCAGGCTGGTATTCAGAAAAAATAGTGGCTCCAATGAAAGGAGGACAGAACCATGCTAGATTCAGAAAACAGAGTGCCTCCCATGAAAATGGAGAGCTGAGACCAACAAAACCAATGGACGGCCAGAAGTCCCTGAGCTCTGTGCCTCCTGATGTCATGGCTTGGGCATTGGTCAGATGTGCACTCGGATACAGGAGTGAGATGTGCAAAATGGCTCAGGCTTCTCCACATGGATTTCAGACAGGAGTGCATCTGGATCCAACAGGAGTCTCCTCTGCCTCCACCTGTAAGAGATATCAGAGACTTTTGTCTCTGGTACACCTCCCCCTGCCCTACTCTCCTCTGTCTTTTCTCCCATGCCTCTGGAATAGCGGAGATGGTTCTTAATAAATTTGTTTCGCACAAACTGTGTGATAAAATTGATGTCCCAAATGTTCTTAAAAACAAGTGGAATTTTAAAAATAAGAAAAGAAGGAGGCTCAGGGCAAGGGCAGGAGCCCAGTGTTGTCCTCTCCAAGGGCTAGACCACTATGCCTCCCTCTTTTGTTCAGTGTAGATACAAACTCTCTCACCTTGAACCAATGTAGAAGAGGACTCACTTTCACTGAGCTGGTATAGATGGAGATTGTCTCCTTGAGCCAGTGTACACTTGATTCACTTTGTGCTGGTTGCTTTGGCCAGAGGAATCCCTTTCCCGTCTTCAGGCACTTCCTGAGGTGTGTGGAGAGGGTGTGTGGCTGCTGGGCTCCTGGCTGCTCCTGCTGGCTGCTCCTCCCACCACTCATCTCCAAGATCCTCTGCCATCTCCAACCTGGACTCAACGTGAACAGGCCATCAGGCAAAGGCGGCCATTGGCAGGGAATCATGCTGCAAGGGAGCTGGGGCCCTGTCCTTTTCATCTTTAATCCCTAGAACTTGGCACTGTTGATATTTTCACCCTTCGATGTTTAAATTTGAAGCATTCACAGTATGGCCATTTCCTCCCATCTTTCTAACTCACTCTCTTTGTTACCCTAACTTTGATAGTTCTTTGAGCCTTCAGAAGCCTACTTTTTCACTGTTCCTCAGTTCCCTCAAGCCCTTACTTCCTGACTTCTTATCCAGTTAAAATCCTGTGCTTCCTTATAATCTCTCCATAAACCTGGCTCTGCCTCCCTTTGTCATTCCTGGAAAAGCCTAGTTAATGTTCTGCTTTTTCTGTAATGGCTATCAGTAGTAAACAACCCATGTTGTCTGGCCCTAACCAGACCCCCCTTCATTTGAAATCATGTTCTCTTAAGGTTAGACCTTGCACATGCTTCCACCAATGTGTCTTTTTCTTACCCACATTAGAGTCCTTACACCTTGTCTTCCTTCAACTGCTTTGCACACACTGTCCTTACTCTTAGCTAAGCCCGGTTCCTCTACCTGTGCTCTAGATACCACTTCAGGGATTGTTTCTACTCTACCCTGCATCAACACTTCTTTTTTGTTGAATAATTCCCAGCAAAATACAAACATATTATTTCACTTATTTTCATCAGATAAATCTCTTGATTATACTCCCTTCCTTCAGAATTTTTCAAAAGATCATACACCCTCACTTTCTTCAATTTCTTTCTTTTTTTTTCTTAACTTCCCGAATAAGGTCCCACTACTGAATGCCGCAACCTGCATGGCCAAACCTAAGAAACCAGTGAGGGTCAAAGGGGGATTAAAAAAGACAAAAAACACTAATAGAGAGAAAATGGAAACCAGTTGGGATACTATCCTCTGATGAAGGAACAATGACCCAGCTCTAGTACAGAACATTTATTATATAGGTTTTATTATCAAAAGATTATGTGTGGGAAAGTTTCTGCAAAGCACTCAGGCTTGAAGTTCACAGCACTTGTGAGACATTGTGGTTATCTTTTTGTGTGTGTGTCTGGGGGGGGGGTACCGGGGATTGAACTCAGAGGCACTTGACCACTGAGCTACATTCACAGCCTTATTTTGTATTTTTATTTAGAGACAGGGTCTCACTGAGTTGCTCAGCGCCTTGCTAAATTGTTGAGGCTGGCTTTGAACTTGAGATCCTCCCATCTCTGCCTCTGAGCCACTGGGATTACAGGCATGTGCCACTGCACCTGGCTGTGGTTATCTTATTATGTTCAGATCTCTCTATCCCCAGCAGTCGATGTCTGAGCTCAAGGTCAAGACTGAAGTAGCTTTGTGTGAAGGCATTGTCCTTAAGGCAGGACATCACCATAGCAACTGGGCAATCTTGTTCCGAACATTTGCACAGAAAATTCCCAGAGCTAGCACAGCCACAGCTACGAGGCAGAGTCCGAGGCAGAGTCTGTGATCCAAGTCACTGCTCTCCACAACTGTATATAAATGTTTTTTTTTTTTTTTAAGTGGTTTGGCAGAGGCTGGGGTTGTGGCTCAGCGGCAGAGCGCGGCCCGGGTTCGATCCTCAGCACCACGTAAACATAAATGCATTGCATTGTGTACAACTAAATTAAATAAATAAATATTAAAAAAAAAGTGGTTTGGAATTTTAAAAAAAGAATTCTAATATAGATGTGAAGAGTGGCAATTTCTCTCTGCCTCCTAGGAGCCTCAATGATTATTGTTCATCAATCATTCAGTGCCTGATAACAGTGCCACATTTAAATAACTGAATTTCCAGGTATATTAAAAACAATCTATAGTTAGAGGTTTTGGCCATCTGCCAGAATTCCTCTGAAATATGTACTCTTTCCTTTAGACTTTATCTCACTGGTAAAAATCTCAGGCCACCGTTATCCTTCATGATGCTAAATCCATTGGCCAATTCTTACTTATCCAGCTTGACCTTTAAATGACATTCAATAAATTTGATTGCCTTCTCCTGTTTGGACTTTTAAAATTCATCTTTCTAGAAAGCAAATATTTCATTATTTAATTTTTCCCATGCTGGACACTTCTTCTCAGTTTCATTTGCTGGTTCTTCCTTATTTTCCCAATATCTAGTATCCTACATTTATGTATCTAGTCCAGATATCTTATCTAGAAGCCTGTGTAGCTGATGCAGAATGATCAAGGTGGAACTCTGATATTTAAAAGTTATGTGGGAACTTGTTCACATAGAGCTTTGGAGGCTGTTGTAAGGACTTTGGCTGTCACTCTGTGTGAGATGGGATGCCATTGAAGATCTGGAGTTAGACACTGAAGAGCTTTCAGCACTTGGGAGCACTATGAGAATTCCCTCTCCTTACCAAAAGCATTTCCTCCATTTTTACTTTCTCAGCAATCTTTGGGGTGGACGATAGGCCTTAGTAATTTATATTTGTGATTGAGGTCCCTGTGGACCCAGCTGTGTCCCACTAGTTAATACTATTGGCCAGGTCTCCTAGTGTCTGAGGCTTGCTCTTCCACCTACTTGCACCCAGACCAGGCTCTTCTGTCTGGGTATGGCAATGCCTGAGTCTCTCCTCACCTGTCCCTCCAGACAAAGACATTTCTGTAGAATTTATTTTATAATGTATCTGATGATTTCAACAGCTTGATGGAAAAGCATACTTTTTGTTTCATCTGGTTATTTCTTGTTATTATCACTGATTTGAAAGGTTCACATCTTTCTACACCCTAACCAATAGTATGTTTTACTGCCCTATTCTATAGCTTTCCCTGACCCACCAAAAATAATTTACATGTTCTTCTGAGTATATGCATCCACAGCATGCTCTGCTTAACCTTATCTTGGCACATATTCCACTAGCCTGTTAGATTGTCAACTTAGGGCAAAGATTCTTCTGTGTTCACTAAGTCCTAGCCCAATGTCTGTTCTTTAGTAAGACCTCAGATAAATATCTGTTCAATAATGTTTGGGTCTAAGGATCCATGTGCATCCACACCTTTTATTTTATCGTCCATGAACCTTGATTTAGGCAGGACTTACAACTCTGGGTACTCAATCAGCCTTCCTGAGAAGAATCCTCAACTGGTCAGCCTAACCTTCCTTTCCAGAGCCAAGAGAGGCTCCCAGCTATGTAAATGGAGGAGGGAGCCCCTAGTTCTGTATAAGTAGCATATGAATGTATATATATAGTGGCATATATACATTTCTATATATAGCATAGGACTATAGAAACATGAACTTCTCAGTTGGTCAAAGGATAAAATTTTTTTAAAAAGTGGTTTGGCATTTTAAAAAGAGAATTCTAATATAAGATGTGAAGAGTGGAAATTTCTCTCTGTCTCCTAGGAGCCTCAATGATTACTGTTCATCCATCATCCATAGCTCCTGACAACAATGCCACATTTTAATAACTGAATTTCCATGTCTGTTAAAAACAACCTATAGCTAGAGGCTTTGGCCATCTGCCAGAATTCCTCTGAAATATGTACTCGTTCCTTTAGACTTTCTCTCACTGGTAAAAACTCAAATGTATCACTGGATTGCCAGATTTCACTTACTGCTGTGAATATTGGAGTAGATAATGAATACTGATTTCAAAGGACAGAGATTATATGACACATACATCTATTCAGTAAAAATATCTTAAAATTTTTCCATTATCTTCAATTGTTACATTGTTTTCATGGAAGATTACTAGAAAATTGCTGTTATTTAATTTTATCATGGGTAAATTCTTACGTGGGGAAAAGGATTAGAAACGGGTCCCTATTATTTCTTTTGTGTTTCTCCCTACTCTGCTTCAGGATGGAACCCCCTTAGAGGGGCAAGGTGTTGGTTCATAATTGTGGGGAAGTAAAATTAAACATTCCACACTCCTATCTCCTTCCCCACTTCCCAAACCTTAGGAGTGATGTAAATAGTCTGTTGAGACTTGGTTAAGTGAAGAATTCCAGCCAGTCTAGTTCAATATGTTAAGAATTCACTATTTCAATCAAAAGGAGATCAGAAGAGTAAAGGGACCAGTGGGAAAGAGGAGAGGGAAAGGGGAAATATTGGGGAATGATATTAAATTATATTGTTATACTGTATGCATGTATGAGTATGTAACAACAAATCCCACCATTATGTACAACTATAATGCAACAGTAAAAATATGGGGGGGGGAAAGAATTTACTGTTTTAGGCTCTCCTTTTAAGTGTTCTGACTTTCCTAACTTCACTCACAAAGTTGGGTTGTAGGCTTATATTCTGTAGGCAGGAGACATTCTTTTCTGGAAAACCAAATGCCTCAAAATAAGAAACCTAAAGACGTTCGCAGTCAGGAAGCCCCCAATAAAATGATAGAGAGCCTAATGATTATCCTGCTTTCTTTGAGAGGGTTGGGAAAAGGTCTGTCTCAGTTGTACTCATGGGACTTTTATTTATAGAAATGACGAGTGATGATGCAGAAAGGGAACGCCAGTAAAAAAGTTTGTTATTTACATTTCCCAAGAGAAGAGGGAACATCATGCCATGCAGAGGCACAGGAAAGCAGAGATTGTGGATGGAAGTCAGAAGACAGAGTGAGGGGATGTCTAGGCAGTTCCTTGCACTTTCATTGGAGTCTTTGTTGAAAAGGTAGGGCAGGCTAACATTTTAGGATTGACTAGTTTGAATAATTCTGACAGGCTGTGGAATATAGGAGCTGTCTCTAGTTGTCTAGTACTTGGACCTAGGTTGATTTAATGCAGAAAAATATTGGCTTTGTGTGTAAGATAAGGGGTGTTTTTGGGATCTGGGCTCAGGATTGATTGGTTTGCACACCAAAGACATGCTATCAAGAAAGCAGGTTACTATCTTTAGGAATTAGCCAGTTCTCGGACAATCTGTCTTGGTTCTATAAGACCACAAGTTCTAGGGTATCAAGAATACAGAGAAGAGAATATAGTTAATACAATTGGTCAAATAGATAAAGCATTTTATCTAAGAAATCATGGAACCCTAACCTTTTAGTATATAAACTTAATTTAGGTCATATGTTGGTGTCAGCAGGGCAACTCACCTCTGAGTTCGTGGTCTCATTGATTTGATTTCTCAAGAAGTGACCAGAAGGGTAGGAGTAGCTGTCTGGCTTTGCAAGCCAGTGGGGAGGGCATTTGTGGAGTGGAGTCTAAGCATTCCTGACCCAGACTCTGTTTTAGCAATCCTGAAACACTCCTCCCCTCTCTTCAGAGGAACTTCTGCTCCAAGTTCCTCAGCAATGGTGTGCTCTAGAAAGCCAAGTGTCTGAACTTCCCTGCTTTAGAAGGTGAAAACCATGAAGCTACTTTGCTTTTAAATCCTTTTTCCTTTCCCTGCAGTCAATACCCACAATACCTGTCACATTCTACTTTCATCTTTTCATGACCATGGGGTGTTGCCGACCTCTTTGTAATCTCTTTGAGGTCAGTATCATTTGGACAATATTGTTCCCTAGTATTTCCCCTTTCTCTCCCTCGTCCTTCTCTCCAGTCCTTTTCTTCTACTGATCTCCCTATGATTTTCACGAGACCCCCCTCACCCTTTTCCCCCTCTCTAGCTTCCACATGAAAGAAAACATCAGTATCTGTTTATATTATCTTACAACCATGCCAGAGCCAGTTAATATCTGCTTGTTTTTAAGTTAAGCAATTATTATAAAAATGGTGTTGGGCTGGGGATGTAGCTTAGTGATGAGCACTTGTCTAGTGTGCGTGAGGCCCTGGGTTCAATTCCCCTTACTGGAAAAAAGAAAAGTGATATATTTATTATGGAAAATTTAGAATTAAATGTATTAGAGGGGGAGGTGTCATCCACATCACTCATCTTAGTACTAATTTTGCCATTTTTTAAAATAGGGCTTTGATTATCTTGAGTTTACTAAGTCAGATTTTTTTTTCTTCCTGTTAGTGGGACTAGAAATGAGGTGGCTTTCAGTCATGAGTCTTTGCTTAGCTTTGCACACCTATAGCACTCTGTCCTCTTCAAAGAATAACCCTATTTATTTAAAAAAAAAAAAAAAAAGGCAGCGAATGATGCCACTATCAGCTGCTTCTAATTAATCCCTCCTGGCTGTTTTAGTAAATGACTCAGCACCTGGCCTTCTTAAAGCAGTCAGGTTGTTTTGAATCACAACCACATAAAATCATTTAAAAGTACTCTAGATGTTCAACATCAACATTTCTTTCTAAAAAGTCTTTTTTCTGGAATCCAAAATGGTTTGAGTCTTTGATATTACCTTTTGAAAAAGGAGAACAAGTTTTGAACCTCAGTCTAGGAAAGTGGTTGACAATATTTTGCAGAAGTCCTTTATTTATTTTGCAGTGCTAGGGATCAAACCCAGGACATTGCATATGCCAGGCAAGAGCTCTACCAGAGTTCCATCCTCAGTGCAAGAAGCCCCTTTTTAAAAATGTATTTATTTTTTATTTTGAGACAGTTTGGCTAGGTTGCTGAGGTTGGCCTCAAACTTGCAATGTTCCTGCTTCACCCTTCAGTCACTGGGATTACAGGTGTGTACCACCACAAAGAAGCCCTTTTATATGTAAGGACACAGGGCAATTGTGGCTGGACATCTAGTATTCATTGAACAAATACATATACATTGTTGAGGGAGAGTTAAGATAAGAGTATTAAATGGAAATTGGTGAGCTATATTGGGAAATTGTGTCTTTAAAAAATCCCCTATTTTCATTCAAAAATAGTATTACTCTCCCTTTTATTTTCCAGCTAGATTCAATTAATTTCCCTAATACATCCTGCCTTAGAAAGTCTTACCTAATGCATCACAGGTAGGAATGGTTTAAGAATTCTGGCTTCCATCTCCACTATGGGAGTGAAGGGTCCATTGGCAGGCTCATTTCCCCTCTACCTGTTAAGGTGTTTAAGGACAGAAAGTGGCAGATGTCAGGACAGCAGGAGATCCTGTTTTCTAAGAAAAAGGATTTTGACAGTGGTAGTATGAATAATTTTGAGAAACCCTTGCAATATTTTTATATTTTCCCAGGTATTTGCCCTTAGTAGGTTGGGTTTTGTAAAGATTATATACATAATATGTGGACACAGTTAATGTGTCAATTGGATGGAATCATGGTGCAAGTAATATGTCAAAAACACAGAGTTCCAGAATTACTCTACAGGCTTGGGGTTTAATGCATTTGTGGTGTAAATTCAGGATGGAGTGAAACCTGAGACATCTCTCTCTCTCTCTCTCTTTTTATATATATATATGAATGACCAGGCCCTTTACTTGCTCAAAATTACATACCAGATGCCAGGAAAATGTTATTAAGTAAGTCTAATATTAGAGATCTATAGATTACAGATGCGGGACACTCCCATAGATGTTCTCCTGAAACATGCAAGTTGGAGAGAAATGTGTGATTAGTTCTTCACAACACAGCTTGAAGCATTAGTGTCCAGCACTCAGAAGAATCAGCCCTAAGGAACTTTTGGGAAAGTATTTTAAATTCTGGAGTCTAAATCGTAAAAGAAAAAGATTTTTTGAGGGGGTAGTGGTAGGCTAGCAAGACATCAAAAACATCTATTACACAATAATTATAATAAAATATATTATTCTATCTTGTTAAATACCTAGTTTTCATTAGAATTTGTGGAAGAAATATTAAGATGGCAGCAGTTCATTAAAAAGCAACTTCTAATGGTCTGATTTAAATTTAATGTGAATTAAGAAAGTAATTTCTTATGATTACATTCTAAGTAAAAATGAACACAAATGAACTTATTTGGTTAGAGTTTCCATCTTCTTTATCACTACAGTATAATTTATTATCAGTTGCTTCTGGCTTGCTTTAGAGGTTAGCAGTCTAGCACTTATCTCCTTTGTACACTGTCTCAAAAATAGAGATTTCCTAAAACAGTATTAGAAAGTTCTTACTTGAGATGGCTACAAAGATTAACCTTAATTTTGGCCAGAGTCTAATCTCATCTGGATTTGGCTCAATAATAGGACAACAGCTGTGTTTACAGAAAGATCAAAGTTTTGTACTTAACCATCATTAGAACAGAGACCAGCAGCATTATTGTCTTTTACTACAAAGAAATAGACACTCAACAACACAACATTATAAATGCATTTGGTAGAAGTAAGCATTTCATAATTCTTTAAAATCTATTGAGTTCCTCCAATTGTTTGCAAAGGCTGAGAAAACTCCTCTTCTACTATTATTCTTATGGATTTTATAAGCTTACATAGGTGTTACAAGTCCCAAGGTGGAGTATCTTTTTAAAAATTAGTTGAAAAGGCCAATAACTATATAAAAAAAGACATAAGTTAAACAGAAATAAACTGATCCAAAGAAATTTCCAGACCAACGGCACTTGATCCCACATAAGGGTAACAATTGTTTTTACTAAAGTAGTTTAAAGAACAGCTGTAAAGGTCAAAAATAGATTAAATGCTTTTTCTTTTCCATTAAGTCTGTGTGCATGCAAAAGAAACTGCTTATGTTGAATTTTAGTATGGATACATCATAAAAAGGATGTATTTTTCCTTTTTGTGAAATGAAATCTTCAAAGTTGATATCCTAATTATTTTATTCTTACTATGCTTAGGTAACAAATGGTTATTATAAACTGAAATCATGTTAATAGCAAAGGAAAACATCTACTTATTTTAAAAGGCATTACTTCTTTAAATGTATGATTAGAAATGCATGCTGTTTTGAAGTTCTTTTCAAATGCTTGTTAAAATAAATGTTTTTGAATCAACAAGGTGTTAAGATGAAAGAACAGAGTGTTCTCTCCTGTCTTTATTACTTAGCACACAGACAGCTTGATAAAGATATACTGGAACAGAGTGCTGTGTCTGAGGACTTGACCAAGCTCTTATGAGGAATGTGTGGAAACGAATCTCCAAGATGGTCATGTGCACTCTGCAAATTTTCTGTAGACTTGGAGTAAAGGCTACTGGTATGGTATAAAGGTGGGTTAAATTGAGTTAATTTTTTGAGCAATAGAGAACCATGGAACTAGTTTGGAGCAACTCTCTCTTCACAACTATTAAAATTAGTCTGGGCCATAATACTATCTCATAACTTCCCAATCAGCATTTCTGGGATAATGTCAGATTTTGGACAATTACAAAAAACCAGACACAAATGTGCAAACCAGACTTCAATTTCTTCTCCACTGACATGAGATTTAAAACAGCCACAGGAACATTTCTAGGTCAATGTCAATATGTAGTCACAAATTACCAAAGTAAGAAACAAATTAGAGTCCATGGGTGTGTGATTTTGTGTTCTGGCATGGGAGAGACATTGAAATATTCATAACACACAAGCCAAATCATAAAAAGTAAAATGAGACTTATGATCCCATCATTTTGAAAGAGTAGGATTTAGCTTTGACATCTTGCAGATTTGTGATATCCTAACTTTTGCTTCAACAGTCTTAAATAATACAAGTTTTAGAACATAACTTTTTGTTTTTCTTTCAACAATGTTTGCAAGTGAAGCAATCCTGAGGAAAACTTAATCTCAACAGAAGAAAAACCCTCTTGGACATACCCATAAACAAACGTGGAAAACTAAAACTGGGAAACAATATCGGAACTTGTTTGTTACTTATCAAGAATTAGAAGTGATGACAAATAACTAATTCTCCATAAACATTTCCTCATGTCTTAGTCTAATGGAAACATATTTTAAAAAACAAAGTTTACTAAGGTAAAAGAATACCATTACACCATTTCAAAGTAATTGAGCACAATAAAATTTGTGCTTGATGTAGGTGTTATTAGAAAGCACTCCTGAAGCATATAGTAAGATTTAAAGAAACAATGAGAGGTTCGAGAGTTCTGTGTTTATTCACGATAAAGTGCATTCCATTCCTTAACTAAGAGCTAAAGGCATCTCTTTCAATACTTGAAAATATCCTATTATACAGTTGCTACATAATTCAAAAATGGAACTGCAGTTTTTTTTTCCCTTTGAGGATAACATTTCCTGCCTCTTTCTGACATAACTGCATTTACATATTCGCCACAAGTTCTCTATTCCCAAGGCAATTTTCCCAAACACAAGATGGCAGTTCTATTGGGAAACTTATTCAGATAACTTTCATGATCTAGGTAAGGCCTTAAACTTCACACAATTTGTTCCTAGATACCCAAGCCCAATATACTCATCTCCCAAATATCTACCCCAAAATAAAACTCACCCTAGTTTTCCACATCAATTTTTCAAAGTCTCAACTTTCAAAAACACTGGCTTTATCAAATGACTTTATACTTTGGATACAACCTGAAGTGACAAATTTTTACAAGTCACTATTGATATTGTATCCTTTTGACTTACCCTAATAGTTTTAGAGATCTTCATTCATCAGAGAGACTGTTAAAAGGGTTTACAATCAAAATTCCATGTACTTTGCTTTCTCCTTCAGTATTCAAATTTGCTTATGAAGGGGTAAACTATCTTATTTGGTAATTATGCTTTACTATATTAATAACTGACTTAGAATTTGCTATATAATATTACAACCGTAGTTTAAAACATGCAATTCACATCAAACATCTAAATAATTACAAAATTTCACTGGATTTTTAAAGTTACCAACAATATTTTCCTTTTAAAATTTTCTTGGTTCCATAGGATACTTATTAAAAGATACCTTTTGAATAGAAAACCTGAGGAAAAAAATATTTAGTAGCTTTATTAATTAAAAATACATCTTTACACCCTCAAAAATAAAATTACACATCTTTTAAGTAAATCAGTAATATCTACAAATCCCTGAATGGTGTGGCAGACACATGCTAGGTATTTCCATTCACCTTTATTTAATCCTCACAGCAACTCCTTAAGACAATGATTTTGATCTCTATTTTATAAGAGGAAATGAAACTTAACTTGCAGGAATTAACTTGCAGGAATTAACTTGCATCAACTTGCAGGAATGCTTAATTTATAAAAATTTATTTAACTCTAACCAACTGACAAGCAGAGAATCATCTGCATCATGATGTGTCACAAAAACATGACATGGCTGTCTTACATAGTGCTGATTTTAATAAAGGAGGAACACAGTTTGCCACTAGGTGCCATCCCCAAAACATTAATGTTTCTTAGTAAGAATGATGAAGATCCATAAAAGAGGGAGGGTGTTCGAGGTATAAATCACAAGTCATTTTCCAGAGAATTTTATCCCTTACACCAGATATTCTAAGAGCACCAAGTCCAGACCAAAGAGATCTGTATACAGGGCAGGGTAACATAATCAGTCATAGTTTGAAAAAATTGAAAACTTTTTTTATCTTATATTGATTAATAATCCTTTATAAATAATAAGAAAGTTTAACACCCCATACATATAAATTGCTAACAAAAATGTGTACGTACCATACACATACATATGTTCAACTACTTTCAGAGTACATGGAAAGATCTTATTCTCCTTTTGTAAATGTTTGACCCCGAGAATTAGGAAAAGAGCATATACTCAATATGAAGACAGAACACACTTGGAACAATCCTTTCATAAAATCAAAATTATTTTTCCCATCATCTCTTCTCTGGACCTGAGCTGTTAAATTAATTATATAGCCTTACACAATGATTTTAAAAAATATATAGAGTAGGAAAATAATTTTTCAAACCATCAACATTTTATTTAACAAAAGCCACAACTGAGACATTTCTAGAATTTACAGTATATTTGATATAAAAATAAGGAGTTTTCCAAAATATGTACTAAAAATACAAAGTTTAAGAATTTAAAGTACAGAGAAAATTTATTTTATATTTCAGTCACCCAAAACAACAGCTTGTGGTCTCCTCCAATTGCACACAGTGGGAGAGTTCTATGCCAGGAAAGGCCAGATCCAACGGCTACAGAACCAGTGAGGACAGGCTATAAAATATGAGAAGAATTAAAGAAGCAAAATAAATGCCCAAAGCTCATAAATGAAAATTAAAAATAAGAAATGCACTGATAAGTTATCTTTGTTAAGAGCAGAAATATTAAAAATATGCTTCCTCAGAGGTGAAATGCAAGTTATCTATTTGCAATTGGCTTGAATGAAGGCTACAATCCATTTATGAATAACTGATATAGCCCTGACTCAAGAAGTTTTGCAGTTGGCACCAACCAAACAAGCAAAATTTGATTAATATATTTAGATGAAAGAGAAAATACAGAAGCAACAGAAGAAGTATGCTTCTTACATGAATTTTGGCAAAAAAAAAAAAAATCTGTTGTCACTGGTGATTTAAACATCGAAAATACTTTCTCTTCCAATTTAAGCAGATAAAGGACATAAGTGTCTTTGGTTACAAGTTACAAATTTGTGGAAAAATCAAATTGCAAATTAAAAACCAAATACGCCATGAAAGATTTTGACATTACCTGAGTGTGTCCTAGATGATGAATTTGCAACTGGCTTGTCATTTTGCCAGGATAACCAGTGGTTGCAAATACGTTTTCACTAATTGTGGACCATCTAAGAATTAAGAGAGCATAAGAATTATGCACAACATAATACAGATAACTACGAGATTTTCTGAAATGAGTTCTCCCCCACCTCCCACAAAAGCAAAAATTTCCTAATTCTAAATCTGGTAATGTGGTTTTACATTTAGACTGGGAAAATTAGTTAGCTATAAATATGTTCTCACTCTGTGAATATTTATTTGTTTTCCCATTTTTTTTTTGTTTTTGTTATAGATGGACAGAACACTTTTATTGTATTTTTATGTGGTGCTAAGGATCAAACCCAATGCCTCACACATGCTAGGCAAGAGCTCTGCCACTGAGCTATAGTCCCAGTTCCATATTTATTGTTTATTACGTCACTGCATTAAGCTCCAAGGTTACACAAGGTTTGCACAGTTCCTTTCTTATACCCAAAGGGCAAAGAGTGTAGTAGGAGACACAGGGCACAAATAAGACAGCAGACAGATATAAAAATCTCATAGTACAATACATTTAGTAAATACATTTAATGTTTATTGACATTTCTTATAAAATTAGCAATACATTCATGTGTTTAAATCCCTTGGGATGATATAATTGCCTAGAATATTTAAATATTTAAGATTAAAGGCATCCTGGACAGTTCACCAAATCAGTGTTACTGAAGTTCTGACAACACGTCTAGCTAGCATAATAAATGGAGTGCGGAAGAAATAAGAAAAAAAGGATTCCTTGGATAGTCTTGTACATTCTTAGTTGCCTATCCAATAGTTATTTTGCCTTTTTTTCAGGCTAACTGAACCCCAACTTTTTCTGGCACAGTGTGTTCAACCCTAGAAGATGAGATATAACTAGCTTAAGGCAGTCATAGCAATCACCAATGAAAAGGGAGTGCTTGTGGTTCTCCTCTGACATTAGACAATCTGGCATGAGGCTAAGATGCTTGGAACTCTGGTAGCCATCTTAGAGCTGTGAATCAACAAGCCTAGAGCCTGGCCATTGAGGATGGCAGAGGAAAGGACAAAAAGTGTCTGAGCTCTTTATAACACTGAAGAGCTGCTAAACCAACACTGACACTATTTCCTCCAGACCTCTAAGTACCACAGTTCATTGATTTAAAAATATTTATTTGCTACCATCTCTGAAGTCAAGATGCAGCTTATATTTATGGCATTCTTACATTAGTTGAATATATTTTATTCTCAAAAATGGTGTCCCAAGTCCTACAATTTTAGAGGGATATTTTAGATTTGATGAAAAATAGCATATTAAAAATTTTCTACTGATTGTAATGTCTGTTATTTGGTTTGCCTGTTGTTTAAAGCTGAAAGCAGCTTACTGATTACACTTTACAATGGAATAGTATGGAAAATGAAATGAATGAAAAAGATCAAGGCATGTCAATTTAAGTAAAAACAAAACCCAGCATGTCAAAGATGAAGATATCTGGCATGTTCTCATTTAAAACACAACAATGAGGTTTATATGTAAACATAGGTCCAAGTACATTTAAATCTTTATCAGCACAGAACAATAAGGAAGCATATAATATACTTCAAATATTGAGTGATACTGATAGAATAGCAACATGTATTTTTGTGAGTTATCAAATTTTTCAAAGAAAATATCTGGAAAAACCCCCATTCGTAGATTAGACTAAAAGACAAACTCCAACAAAAATGGTTCATTACCTGAATAGGTAGGCTCGATCCATGTGTACAGGTCTTGTCTCTTGAGGATAACTAAAAAAGGATTTTGTATTCTGTGATTGCAATGTGTTAGACTCAAGAAGATGAAATGAAATTAAGGTTTTAATGGTATTTGCTCTTTAAAAGTCCAATATACTTAAACTGTAACAAAATTCCAAGTGAGCACCCAGTTAAAATAGATAAAATATGACAAAACTTAGAATCACTCATTACAGAGCACATCTTTCAATAGGGTCAGTTATTCTTCTTTTCTAACATAAGTAAACATTGCTCAGATCAAAGATTTTCTCCTCTGCATTGTCCTTTCTGGGTTACTCCCAAAGTAAACCTGCAAGCATGAATATGTTATGTGAAACCCCAGAGCTCCAGCCCTTCTATAGGAGACACTTATTTTCATTCCACTTGGAGGGCCAGAGTACAAGCATGGCCCAACAGATCATTTAGCAATTGTTACTGTTTTTTTGGTAAGCAAAAGATATACATGCTAAGAAAGTACCTGGACCGAGTGATATCCCAAATTATCCAATCATTTCCTGCAACAGCTCCAACTTTGAAGGTGTTTTTTAAGCACCAGTGTGCTGACATTAATGGTATTTGTTCTGATTCAAGAGACAAAATAGCCTGTTGGGCCAAGAGATCATAAAATCGGATTGTTCCATTCTTCTCTGCAACCATCAGCTGCAAGAGAGAAAAAGAAAAGAACACTTAACCACTGATCTCACTAGCTAAACCTGAGAAACAAGAAGAGATTCAACATTATACGACTAAAAGTAAACACATGCTATGTTAAAAAAGAGATAAAATATGAAGGAAATAGGAGGAAGCTATGCAAAAATTTCTATCAAATATAAAAAGAAACAAAAACCTTAGTTAAAGGAAAGATTCAAGGAAAAAAACCCAACAAATTTTAAATGATGATGTATGGTTGCTAGGCAGAAGAGATCAACCTAAACATCCAACCTGGGAAAAGTTAACCTTTTATGTTAGCTTTGTTGTCTGGAAAGGATAGCCAAGTATGTAACCTGTGTTATACATCCTTATGCATATACATCCTTATGCAATTTAAGTTTGTTTCCAGAGTGGAAGGCAGCATGGCACAGTTGAAGAGCTCAGGCAGTTCTGGGTAGCAAGGCTGCTTCCTCCACTTAAAAACTGAGTGACTCCAACATATGATAACAGCTCCCTCACTTCTAAACTGGAGATTGGAGGATAAGGATAGCTGATGGATTGTTGTAATGATTAAATGAGTAATATATATAAAACACCTAGGCAGTGCTTGATCCACAGTAGCCTCACACTAAATATTTCCTTTTTTCTAAGATGCCACTGATTTGATATTCAATAATCAGTGTTTTTAATCTGTGACTTTATCAAATGCACAAATTAAGAGAATGCTGTGCCTAAGTATATGAGCCGTTGACGCCCAAAAAAGTGCTCTATAAAATTCTCTACATCTTCTGTAAAGTTCTTTCTTTTTAAGAATGCTGTTTTAATTTTGAAAGACCTGAAATTTGCTTCTCTCTCACCCATAAAAGGAGGAATAATTATATCAGACTCAAAAAGTTACTATATGGCTAAAATGTAATTGGACTTGTAACACCAAATAGCATAAAATGTTGTTATTACTTCTAACAAGATAGGCCATCTGTAGCTCAGGGTTTTTGGCAGATATTCCATACTCTTCTAATTGTCCTTCTATTATTATTATTATTATTATTATTATTATTATTATTATTATTATTTTTGGTACCGGGGATTGAACTCAGGGGCACTCGACCACTGGGCCACATCCCCAGCCCCCCTTTTTTTTTTTTTTTTTTGTATTTTATTAGAGACAGGGTCTCACTGAGTTGCTAAGTGTCTTGCCATTGCTGAGGCTGGCTTTGAACTCGTGATCCTCCTGCCTCAGCTTCCCAAGTGCTAGGATTACAGGCGTGCGCCACCACGCCTGGCTCTCTATTATGTTTATATACACAGTTGACTCTCATTACTTGTGGTAGTTAGGTGCTATAAAGTTGCTACAAACACAGAATTAGCAATTGAACAATTATTCCTAGGGTAAATATAGGGTTAGATTCTTGGGAGCTCCCAAGATAATTTTGCACAACTGGTCAATGTACACATACCTTCATGTTTCTGTTTATGTAACATACATTGATTCATTAATATAGACCTCATGATCAAAAACACTGTAACTTATTCCTGAACACAGCTTATCTACACATATATTTTCTCCATAAGGCATAACCTAGCCTTGCACTTAGGAGTATTTCAGTACTGGGTATGGGGGCCATTTTGCATAGCAAAATTAACAACAAAAAACACTACAATGTAAAAAATGTGCCACTGGCAGACCATGGAAAAGACATGTATTTTACACTATGAGGACTAAGACAAGAAGGCAGAGTGTTGCCTTTTCTGACCTTAACTGGGAATGTGCACATTAGATGTTTCAATATTTTTGCTGCTCTGCACATGTCTGTGATTACAAAAGTGCTAGGAATACTGATTTTGTGGTTACAAATAAATTTTAATAAGTATATTAATTTACAAATACAAAAATGTGAATAATGAGGATCAACTATACAAATATACATGTAAACACTGTTAATTTCAACAGAAGTCAAAGATAAAAGACATGAGCCTCAATCTCAAGAAAATTTCCATTTTACTATATGTATTTATTTTGTGATTTCCAGATTATATGGCTCCTTCCTGTAGTTTATATCTCATGTGATTTTTTTCCTAAGAATTCTATAAGATAGGTATGCAGAGACCCAACTCTCTTCTGTTTTTGTAATTTTCATCAAGATCAAGCATAAGAGAATAAAAATTCTGTGTTTGATCTGACATGGTAGGCCACTGAAAAGCAGTGGATTGTTGTGGCTATAAAAATACCTTCAACATCTGATTGCTTACTATGTACTTTTAAAAGGATTTTACAAATGTTAACTCATTTAGTGTTGCTATAATAAAAGAAAAGTATCCATTTTATTAGATGAGGAAATGATGGCAATAAGTGAGAGAGTTTAAGCAACTACTGAGTGGCAGGTTTGAACTTGACTTCAGGCAGTGAACACAGAATCCACATTCTAAACCAATTCTCTGTGACACTTTTCTGTATTCTAGGCTTCTAAGTTTAGGAGTGATATGTGAATCTAGCATTTTAAGGATATTAGCCAAAAGGGAAGAAGGATCAAAGAGTGGAGAGCCAGAGACCTCAGAAATAAACAAATACCTGATGAAAGCTGAGAGAACAGGAAAAGGAAGATGCATCTTAAGAAAGACAGGAACAAGTAGTGTTAGTGACAATGAAGTAAAAATTTAAAGGCATGGAAATGTTTATGTTTAGGGAAGGAAAGAATTAAATATGACTTTAGGTTTGTGAGTTAATGTGATTTGAAGCAGGGACTTCCAAACATTAGGAAATCATAGAAAACATTAAATATAAAAGGAATTTTAATGATCTTTAGAAGAAAAATAAAGTTAAAAGCATATGGAAGAAAGGGATCTGAAATAATACTAACAAATTCAGCACTAAGATATATAGAGATTGGTGCACGCCTGTAATTCCAGCACTTGGGAGGCTGAGGCAGGAGGATCGCGAGTTCAAAGCCAGCCTCAGCAATAGCGAGGCACTTAGCAACTCAGTGAGACCCTGTCTCTAATAAAATACAAAAAATGGCTAGGGATGTGGCCCACTGGTTGAGTTCCCCTGAGTTCAATCCCCAGTACCAAAAAAAGATATATTTTTGGAGATAGATGTTGTAATAAATTTTCTTACTTCTCATTTAGGTCATTTTTTAAAAAGTAGTTTATTGGGCTGGGGTTGTGGCTCAGTGGTAAAGTGCTTGCCTAGCATGCATGAGGCACTGGGTTCGATCCTCAGCACCACATAAAAATGAAATAAAGATATTGTGTCCACCTAAAACTAATAAATAAATAAATATTTAAAAAAGTAGTTTGTTATAGTTAAACATAGCAGTAACATTTTGGTAGAATCTTTGTTTCAGGTAGACTCATTGCTCTAGGGGAGAAATCTAGGCATAAAACAAAATTTAGGACCTGGATTCAGAAATAATACTTAAGCATCTAACCTGAATAAATTAGAACATTTTGTTCATACATATATCAAGAGAATAATTCTCATAAAAAGAGCTAATAGGTCTGAAACAAATTTCCAAGGAATCCCAGGGTCAAAGAACACACTGACACAGTCTCGGGCTTACCTCTTCTATGTTAGCTGTGAGAAGTATTGATTAATTATTCTTTATGTCAGTAGTCTACTAAATAGATTTTTAAAAATTCTAATACTTATTATCTGTGATGCTGTATTTACATGTTTTTCTTTCTTACAAGTCAGTGCACACTTAAAGAAGGAAACTTATTCCTTTTATTAACCCCTATTACAAAAGGGTACAGTATCAGTAGAAACTAATCCTTGGGACAACTCATGAATATTTAGTGGGAAAAAAAAGCTGACAGTATAAAAAAAAAAAAGATACATGCAAAGTTACTCAAGAGGACTAGCGTAGTACAGCTAGGGCTTTCAAGACAGAGGTGGTCCACGGTGGAAAAGCTGCCTTGGGATTAAGAATTAAGGAAATGGGCATTGTAGATTTTGAAAGTATCAGTGGTAATTTCTGAAAGAAGTGGCAACTGAATGAGATAGTGGTTGGACCAAGGGACAAGGAAAACAGAATCCAAGTTAAAAGTTATGGGTAATAGATTCAAACATTTAGAAATAAAAGGTGTAAAAGTTTAAAATTTAATGGGAATATGAAAGGCTGCAATCATCAACAGCAATTACTATTGAGTTGGGTTGCTTGGGTTCAAATGCCACTTCTTCCACTTACCAGTGATGTGACTCTGGGCAAGTTTATTGAACTTCTCTGAACCTTGGTATCCTTATCTGTGAAATGGGGATCATCAGAGACCTCATAAGAGTACCATGAAAAGTAAATGAAATGCTAACTATGGGCCCAGCCTGCTTGAGCATTATTTGTTTGCTATGGTTAGTCAAATTTGTCTTTTTGTGTAAACTTAAGGACAGAACAGAATGGAGAAAGTGTATAAAGACATTAGAGGACTGTGAAAGCAGGATGCCTAAGGAACAGGAAGGAACCCCAGAGAACAGCTGAAGGATTAATTTTAAGAAAGCTGAAACTTCTTAGATTATACTCAGATATAATAAATGTAGTGATGTTAAATAGAAAATATTGGCCAACAACATAACTTTTTTTTTGGTACTGGGGATTGAACGCAGGGGTGCTTAACCACTGAGCCATATCCTTAGCCCCTTTTTATATCTTATTTAGAGACAGGGTCTCACTGAGTTGCTTAGGGCCTCATTAAGTTGCTGAGGCTGGCTTTCAACTCACTATCCTCCTGCCTCAGCCTCCTGAGCTGCTGGGATTATAGGCATGAGCCATCAATTATATAACTCTTACTGAATGCCTCCTGTTTTCCCAGTTAAATGAGAGTTAAGACTAATTGATAATCAGATATCTTAGTGTACCTTCAGTATTTTAGGAAGCTCTACTCTGAATAGGAATCTAACATCACTGTAGTCAGGGAAAATCTGCCTGAAGCCACTGATGCTTTCTGTTTATGTTATGGCTCACAAGCTTGGATGTGCCTTTTTTATCTTTTTCTTTAGTTTTGGTACTGGGATTGAACCAAGGTCACTTTACCACTGAGTTATATAACCAGCCCCTTTTATTTTTTATTTTGAGATAGGGCCTCTCTAAATTGCTGTGGGCCTCACTAAATTGCTGAGGCTGGCCTCAAACTTACAATCCTCTTGCCTCAGCCTTTGGAGTTGCTGGGATTGTGGGCAGGTGCCACTGTGCCTGGCCTTTTTTCTTTATATAAACTTCACACTGCTACTAGATCATTTGGGTATCAGTTTTTAGACTAAAGCTGCTAACGGTCAGGAAAAGTATACTCTGAATAAATGCCATTTGTGGATGATGGCTGTCAAATTATAACTAACAATTTTAGATAAACTTTTAAAGTACAGATATCTAGATTAATCCAAATGTATTCATGCCAATTAGAGTCTCTGAGATGGGAAGCCACTGATTTTTCTCTTCTATGGGTATATGTATTGTATCTGTGTATGTCTTTTAAGATGATTAAAGAAAGCTAAGTTATAAATAGTAACCTTAAAATTTTCCTCAGGATGCCAGCACACACTCATTCCAGGGGAATGAAGAACAAAATGAGCTGTTTGTGCTCCTTCCAAGTTCCAAATCCTAATAAAAGAATAGGAGTATAATGTTAAATATTCTTGATAAATTATTAGTAAAATGAAATTTCCATAAATTTATTCAAAGCTCTTACTACAGATTATATGATAAACACTTGTAATTAATATGTATTTTTAAGACAATTAACACTGCTGTTAGAAAGTATGAAAAGTGGTATGAAGAATTTAGTTTTACCATAATCATGAAACAAAGAGACACATTTTTAAATTAATATAACATAGCAACACAATAATCCATTTTTCAATTATACTCTTTACTTTATGGCAAAATCTTGAAGCTTCTAGGTCAATTATCAGGTTACATTCTCACCTAGTAATCACTCCAATTAACAATCATTCCTACCAGGAATGCTTAACTCCCTACCCCCTACCCAGCACTTCCATTTTCAGAATAACATATAAAGAAGCTAATATGAAGTGGTTATGTGAATTTAGAGGCATAATCACTTTCCATAGATGGAATTGCTTATGCCATGTACCTTTGGGTTTCCAACCCAGAGGAAACTTCCTATGTTATACTGTTTCTGATCTGGCTCACTTCTCCAGTGTTCTCTCCCGAAGGTGGCTGGTCTTGACAAGCTACCAAATTAAAGGTGGGTTGAAGACCAGGCACTTGGTTCCTCCTACTCTTTTTGTCCTCATTAGTTACAAACCCATATTAACAAGGACCAGGTTACTCACTGACATGGATCTCCATCTCAATGGCTTTCCCACCCTCAGTGGGGAATTAAAGACTCCATAATCTCAGGTATGGTACTTTGTTCTGAGAACTGCTATTCCCCACCCAGACTTCTTGTGTCAATTCAGTCTTCTCACTTAGCCACTATTATATTGTACTGGCAGAGAGTAGCATGGCAAAGATAGAAATTAGTAGGTGGTTGGCAAAGTGCCCACAGAATTATGGTCCTTGAGGACTGAACACTTCAGGGACTGAGGCATAGACCAGTGGAACCTGTGCTTAGCATGCCTAAGACCCTGGGTTTGTGGATTCATTTTCTTCTGGGTTTTTATAGTTTATCTCTCTTTAGGATGAAAACAATTTCAAAAAATTTTAGAAATATATCCTATGCATAGAGTTAAATTTTATTTCAAAGAAAGTAGATATATTTATTAGACAATGCTATTCTGTGTCAAATGATACTATTTCAAATATCTTTCTTCCTTGTAGAAATTACAGAGTATCATGGTTGTACATAAACTAACATTTTTTTTATGATTATCTGCTTGATTAAAGATTTGAAGCACACTCTTTTCTTTTGCCAAATTGACACCTCACATTTGCATTTACTATACAAGGGAGACAATTACAATTTAATTGAAGAGGGGTTTTCACTTCCCACAATGAATGAGATTATTAATTATGGCAACTGAATATTTCTTTCTTCTCTATTTTCATTTGCACAATAAAGCACTGGGCTAGCATGTATTTTACAACTATTGAGATAGCATAAATTTGTCTTCCAAATTCAGCAAATCACATGAGAGGATGGTTTAAAATCTCCATTCTTTTGATCTTATTCTAATATGTATTTGATTTTTTGTTGGCTACTATATAAATTGAGGAAATATATACCAGACATTTTTATAATTTTTTTCAACATTTTCAAATGAAGGAAAGAAAAGGGATAGAAAATATAGGTTGAGATATTATATAAAATTGTCAACAAAATAAGAATATTCCAATGAGCCAAAATTGAAAACAGTATTTCACAGTATTTCATCCTGAATAGAACCTGATTTTTTTTTTTTTTTTAAACTGACTTAAACACAGGAAGTAAGAGGGTGATCCAGATTACTTTTTGGGGGACTAGGATAAAATGATTTATGGTTCATAATTATATGATTATTCAGTAATTCTCAGTGGTTGCATAACTTAAGTACAAAGTATGCAAAATACAACAAATTCAGCTGAAATAAGTTATCCTAACTAAATTAGCTACAGATGGTATAATTTAAGTTGTTAAGGCCTATTTACTTTTTTGATAAATTTTATAATTAAGCCCTTCTCAAATCCTTTTATGGATCTCAATTCATTTTTCTGTGTCTTTACTACATGGTTCATATATTTTACATTAGTTTCATCAGATAAAGTCACATTGCTTTTGCTTTTTTAAAGCATGATGTATACAAATCTTAGGCATATAATTAAAACTGAATACACTCAGTGAGTACAGAACCCAAATCCACAGAGTATTTCCAGAATTCCAAAAGTTGCCTTGTGTTCCCATCACATTTCCTTCATTTCCTTCCTTTTTCATAAAAGAGCTGACTAAGAACACTGCTATCCTGACTTCTAACACCATAGCTTACTTTTGTCTGTCTTTTAATATCATAAACATAGAATCATGTTACATATTTTTTTGGTCATTAGGTTTTATGAGATTTATAAACATTATTGCATGTTGTAATCTCTTCATTCTTATCTATCAAAAAGGGAAATAAGACAACTCAATTATACATTATTCCATTATTTAAGTATACCATAACATGTTTATTTTGGTCATTACTAAAAATGCCACTATAAACCTTTTGTACATGGTCCAATTTTACTGAGTACAGATATCCATATACCACCCTGTTACACACACATACCCGCTAGGTACATACCTAGGCACTGAATTGCTGGACCATAGTTTACAAATATGTTCTACCCGTATCACTGAACAGTTTTCCAAATTAGCTGCACCTCATATTTTCTTTTTTTTCTCTCATTGTTTTTTAAAATTACCAATGGAAAAAAGCTAAAACTTTCTCTTATTTCTCATTAAATACTGTCAGTGGCAAAAAGCACAGCTTTTCAGTTGGCCTTATTTTGTAATTCTTGCATTTTATATTATTATTTTCATTATCTATGTATGGATATATTTATGTAAGTTTTAAAATGTAATGAATACAATATACAGAAGGTCTGTAAATGGATTTCCTTGTGACAGATTCTTCCTTTCTCCCTCTGTAGAAATGAAGAGAAAGAGAAAGCAATTTCTTAACGTTCCCACTTGTGTATTTGTTATATGCTTACCAAGAGAGAATATGTTTTTCCCCCAGTGTTTATATATGTGATGTAAAATTTTATTGTTGTAATTATATAAGTGTTATTATATAAATGGACAAAACATGAGAATGAAAGGGCTCTTTCTATGAAGTTAATGTAAGCAACTAAGGCTGTTTCTAAAAGGAAAATAAAAACTGTCTGAAATTAGGTATGTGAGACAGTTACAAAAGCTTAAACAACAAAAACAACAACAAAACATCATCAAAATTCAGATGTATTCTGAATTAAGACTACTTTTGTAAGTGTTGTATTCATTGTAGACATCGTATTATGGTTGTTGCTCATGTAGAACAAGAAGTCCAATGCTAATCAATGACTCATAATCTAAGAAAAAAAGCTTGCCCCCCCCAATATTGGCAAATGTTTTTTCATATACATGTTGTACATTCAAATAAAATAGGTAGGCAAACTTTCAAAATGATTTCCTGAGTTTACTGACTATTTGGTTTTCTAAGAAATACTGGTCTAGATAATTAAAAACAAAACAAAACAAAACAAAACAAACAAACCAACCAAAGAGGGCTTCTATAGCAAGAGAAAAACATTTGTAAAATTTGGAAATTCAGATTTTAAAATTGCTAAATTTATTTAGCAATAAGTTTATAATAAAGTTACCTAAAAACTAATTAATTTTAAGGGTTCATAGTCTTCTTAATAAACAAATATTTGAAAAGACAATGGACCATTTATAGAAGTATGGCACAAATATTACCAGGTTAAATTACCTGGGCCAAAAAATTAGAGCTATATGAATAAACACATATACATATTTAAATGTTTGCAAAGGAAATTTCAAAGGAAAAGCTTCTTAGGTGAAGGTCATCTGCTGATACATTAAGAAGTCAGACCCAATGAATCAAAGGGCACTGGGTAAGTACAGTATTACTCTCAAGTGAAATAAACTACAGTTTTGACCCAATTTGAACTGTAATTATAACAAAGATCTTCCCCACCATTACTGTAGTCCTAAATAGAACTGTTCTTGTTAGCCATAAAAACGATGGATGAAGAGTTAACTGGGTCTAAGATTATGAATCATACTTACTTTACTTTTAGTAGTTTATTGCTAAAATTATTGCCTAATTTCAGACCCAGTGCTTTTCAGCAGAACATTAAGTATCCCTACCATGTAGTACCCAAATGCAATTGTCCCATTTAATTATTAAAAAGGTACTATAAATTTGGTGTTGGCATATGGGGATATCCTAGATATTCTCAAAAGACTTTTAAATTGACAGTTAGCAGAGGTTGATATTCTGTTTGCAAATTCAAAAGGAAATTTCCTGGGTAATACTCTGTTCTTTTTGTTCTCCATTTTTAATCGGCTGCTCATTGTCTCCTGGGGAGTTCATTATAGAAGGAAATTTCTGCTACCAAATGTTTTTGACAGCACAAACAAAAGAAGGAATGGATAAGATTAAATGACACATCTGTATCCATTTGGCCCTCTGTAAAGGGTAAAGCAAAGAATACATCACAATCTTTCTAAAAGACATGACTAGATCATATGAATCAGTGTACTACTGAATAATAAATAAAAAAAAAAAAACAAGAACAAAAGTAATACTATAGAGATGTAGTTATAAGGATGAGGAGGCACTTTACAATGTCCCTGGGTGCAAGAATGAGACCTCCAGTGGTTCTTAAACAAGAAACACATTTTTCACCGAGTTTGTGATAGCAAAATGAGGATTTCCCCTCTCATTTCCAAGTAATCAGTAACTAAGATATTTATGATGTAGATGATTCACAAAATGTTAAGCCATGGCATATTTCTTTAGTAAGTGAACACACAACTAGAAAGGTAAATACAGCAAGTAATAAAATAATTTAGTGCTGAAATACCTGGTTAAGCACAAAAGAAATTCAGAGGTAGGGAATCTTCTAACTGAAAGCCCCAATTCAGGGATTAGATTGACAAATCTTTACAGTGGGTTTGGTAGGTTAGAGTGGTGAATAAACTTTGTTAGTAATGGCTCAGACTATGGAGAACCTTGAAAGGTAAAAGCTTTAAAAGTGAACAAAACCAAGATGGCATGATAGTTTGAAGTAGGAGTTTTATAAAAGATACTTCAATAAGCATTGCTACTTCAAATATATTTAGAAAATAAGACTAATTGATTCCTATTGTTTTTAAGTACTCAAGTCTACTGAGCAAGTAGTAGTGACAGTTTTAATGTGCTAGCAGCATTAATGGATTATTTTACTGACTTCCGAGTAAGAACTAAAAGTTAAAAAATAGAACTAATTGTACATGTTTTTATTTTACTATTCAATAATTAAAAGTAATGAGTCAAAATTAGAGAATATAATCAAATGCTGTTGGGTATTTTTGGGGAAGTGAGGAAGAAGTAGCTTATTTCAAGCATAATACTAATGAACCAACTATATCATTCCAAAAAAAAAAAAAAAAATCTGAGATTGTTTATCTTCACAGAGTTTTGGAGGGGTAAGAAAATATCATGTGAACTTAAACACTGTTGCTTCACTTTGATTTTTTGAAATCGTGAACAAATTAAGCAGAAACTATAAGTTTAATATCCCAGAGGTGAGAAACTGAAGATACCCCAAAGCAGAATTATTAACATATCATTTAAATTAAATAGACAGATTTTTCAAGGATAGGAATTGTGATAAATTTTATCAAATTTAAAAATAAACCTCAGCATTAAACTCAACTGCAAAGAAATACCATACGGTAGTTTTCAAACAGATCATATATAATTTCATCTTTAAGGAATTCAGAATAGGACTTTAAGTCCTTTAAGTGACATAATCCTTAACACAAACACTCTTATACTATCTAGGAAATATGAGAATTTCATGATGTCCAACAAAAATTTTGATAAAACTGTACAATTTAAAATTTGACCAAATGCTGAATACTAACACCATAGAAAAGGCAAAGTAGTCCTCACTGTGCACATCAATGGACTTTCAAAGTAAACCTGAGAAGAATTTGTACATGACTCCCATTTATATAATTCACTTAATGTAACCACATGAGGGCCACATAAGGCCAGCTGAAATTACTGTAATCACTGGTTTGGTAAAAGACTATTAAATACTGGTTTGTATTTCATCTAGAAGGGCACATGAAAAAGAACAAAGTGTTGAATACCACAGAGTGGTGTTAGTAGTACATCATCATGCAAAATTTTAGAAAATTCTTTATTCACTTTATTGATTTTTAATGTATCATAATCTTTAATTAACTTTTTGTTTCATTCGTTGAATAAAAAAGGTTTGCAACTGTAATCAAAAGGTTTTAGTATTTTTAGAGAGTATTTTTCTAATACACAGAATCCTTAACTTCCATTTATTAGGATTATTATCAAACAACACAAACTATCAATTTTATTCCATTCTCAAAGCTCTGCTAAATTTATACAATAAATACTCTTGATATAATAGATACTCTTGATTGAATACATAAAAATCAGAGGGAATTTTAGAAGATAAGCAGGGAACTTTATTTCCTGATTTAACCATAAGCTTACAATAAATAATAGGAATTATCCTGATTTCACTTCGTATCTGGAATTATTTAGGCATGGTTTATGTGCTCCTAAATGTGGATTACCTCCTAAGACTACTAGTTCATTGGCCTACCTTCAGAAGGCTCTCAGTCCCCATTTTTCTGCTTCTCACAAGGACTATTTTTAAATATATCACATATTTTGTGATCCCAACAGGGGTGGGGGAGAAAGACCACTGTACTCTAATTAGGGATCTTAAAATTGACTCTCAAATGTATCAAGACAGAGGTGATATGGCAAGAACTCAGTGTGTGGTGCACAAAAGACATTTGATAAACATTGTTTTTCCTCTTCTAACATTTCCCCTCTTGTAACCCTATACTACTGGCTTCGTGACTAGCTTAGGTAATTTAGTATTCCCTTATCCACTGGTGTGATTACATTCCTAAAAACAAAACAAAACAAAGTTATTCTTTATTTCTTATATCCCATCCCTTCTCCCATTCTTTAAAAAAAAAATGATCCTACCTAGAACATGACATTTACAAATATTTCATGCTTTATAGACAAATCTTATATGTCTCTAATTCACTAGTCTTAAACTAAATTATTCCTAGTTTCTAGAAGTCAATTTTCCTTTGCCATAAATTTTTATCTAATATCTTAAAAGATTATTGAAGGGTAAGAAGGAGCAGAAAAGGGATTTACTTCTGACATCCTTTGTAGTTACAGTGAGTACTGGGTCTTCTGTTTCTTTTGTATACCCCAAAGTACTAAATGTTGACTATACTAAATGTGTTTAATAAATACTTGTTGATCTGACTTGTTCTTACAGAATGGCACTGTTTCTAATATACAAGAACATCTGCTATTTGGCATTGACTGGGAATGAGATGTTCTTTGAGACTTTCAAATAATAAACTTAACCCATTAAAATACTTAAAACACCACTTTCACCTTTTACCTTCTTTTGGAGGCAGGAGACAATAAATCTATCTAAATGAATATGTATTTTTTTAACCTCTCAAATATTGTAATAATTTTAACTTCCTTTTGATGATACTGGGTCATAACTATGAATATCAGTATTTATGTCTTCCTGTACATTTGCATAGAAGAGCACACATAATTCATGAAGATCAAAGCAGTATTTATACCACCCAATGTATGTACACATACATTTTTGTGTATATATATGTTTGTACAAGAGCCTGAATGGCTAGTACTCCCACAATTTATCTGGGAATTTCCTTTGTTAAACACATCTTTCAGATGCCTTTTTTTTTGTTGTTTTTTTGTAACAGCACTTTTATAAAGATACTGTGACACATATATAGTTGTATTCATTTCTTTACCCAGATTCACTGATTTATGATTTTATAGCATTCATATAAATGCTCAAAAAATAGTGCCATAAAAATAATAAGTCAGTGATTCTCAACACCTCAGTGGCATTTTTGGTTGTCCTAATGATTGGGGTGCCATGGGGCAGGCGGTGGCTAAAAGTCACCAATACTAATAATTACATAACTTTCAAACGACAGACTAAACTTTAGAAACTAATAAAAGGTGGCAACATTTTCAAGAGAGAAGATAAGTCTTCTATAATGTTTTTCAATTCTTTATTTCTTGGCAAAACACTGAATTATCTGATACTGTACATATACAAACTGGATGATTTGCAAGAATATTATCCTTCTGTGTTTTCCAACTTAACATTCTACAGACTGTTTTGCTATGTTATTCCCTCTTTCTCTTAATCCCATTTAACTTGTTCTATTATTACTAACACAAGCCTTTATTCTAACACTGTAGTTTGCTCAGGGCTATAATGCTGTAAAACTCCAGATGGCACTATTTACACTGTACTCTATGCCAGTAATAACCCTGGAACCATGCACTTGGTAGTCTTGCCTCTGTTTTAAATTTTCCTGTTATTTCCTGATATGCAATCCTATTCATTATAAAGTGGAACAAAGACTATTTCAGTATGTATTCATATGTAGTTTTAACACTGTTATTCTATAAACATGTGTTTTTATTTTATAAAAATATAACACAATTAAGGTACTTTAATAGTTTTTTGTAATTATATATTGTTTCCAATAGGATAAATTGAGAACTCAATTTTCATAAATATTTGCACAGACCATAGGTTAAAACTACATGGAATCTTAGATAAAAATTTAACCAATCATCCACCATAATAATATTTCATATTATCAGTAGCACCTTAGTTCACAGTGTAAATCTTTATTCTGTGTGATTCAGAATGTCAATTTTCAAACAAAATACATGTATTTCATGAATCTACTAAGGAAATAGGCTGTTTTAAAATGGTGTTCCTAAGGCCACCAATCTACTAACTAATTATAGTATTCTTTCTCTCTTAGAAATGTCAAAATCAAACATTAGAAAATACGCATAGATCAAAATACTGAAGTAATTTCAAAAATTACTTTTTAAAAGAGACATTGGGTCAGAGATATTTTCTCTTTGCCCTTTATAGTACAGGATGTTAAGACTTCATATTGTAAGACTGTACAATGTAGTCTCTTTGGTTATATATGTGCAACAATAAAATATTCTTTCACTGAGGCTATAATGTTTTATATATTAAAGCCTAGCATTAAAAAATGTGATGTACTATAAAATTCACATTTTTAAAAGTACATAATTTAAGGGCACTTGGTACATTTACAGTATTGTCCATTATCTAGTTTCAGAACATTTTCATCATCCCAATAGAATCACAGAAAATGTGGCCTTTTGGTCTCGCTTATTTCAATTAATATAATATTTTTTTAAGGTTCACTCAAATTGTAACATGTAACAATACTTCATTCCTTTCATGAAGAATATTCCAATATATGGCTATACCACATTTTGTTTACCCACTTATCCACTGATAAATCCACACATTTGGGCTATTTCCATCTTTTGTGAATACTATTGACAGAAATATTCCTTTACAAATTTCTTAAATTTTTTTTTGGTTGTAGACAGACACAATACCTTTATTTTATTTATTTATTTATTTTTAATGTGGTGCTGAGGATCGAACTCAGTGCCTCACACATGCAAGGCAAATGCTCTACCACTGAGCTACAACCCCAGCCCTCCTTTACAACTTTTTATTTGAACACTTTTCCCTAATTCTTTTGGGTATGTACTTAGGGGTAGAATTGCTGGGACACATGATAATTCAAAATATAACTTTTTGAGGAACTGCAAAATTATCCTCTATAATGGTTGTACCATTTTATAATGGTTCCAGCAAAGTATTAGGGTTCCAATTTCTTCCTTCACATATTCCTAAACACTTGTTATTGTCCCATTTTTAAATCAGTTATTTTAGTAAATATTTGTGGATTTGATTTGTATTTCCCTAATAATCAATGACATTTAGCACTTTTCCATGTGCTGAGTAGCATTTGTACTTCTGTAGAAGTGTCTATTCAAGTCCTTTCTCCATGTTTAAACTGGGTTGTTTGTCTTTTCATTGTTGAACTATAAGAGTTCTTCATGTATTTTGAATAGAACACTCTTAAGATTTATGATTTACAAATATTTTCTCCTACCCTGTAAGTAGTCTCTTCACTCTTTTGACAGCCTCTTTTGATATCCAAAAGTTTTTAATTTTGATGAACTTGAATTTATGCACTTTTTCTTTTGTTATATGTGTTTTTTGGTGTTCTATTTAAGAAGCCATTGTCAAATCCAAGGCTTTAAGATTTGTCCTTATGTTTTCTTCTAAGAAATTTTCCTGGCTTTAGCTAGACATTGTTGAGGATTTTTGCATTGTATTTTCTTTTCTTTCTTAAGGGTTTGATATCTGAGTAATGCTGGACTTACAGAATAAGTTACAATGTGTTCCCTCCTGCTTTTTGAAAGTGTTTTAAGATTTGTGTTAATTTTTTAAATGTTTGGTGGAATTTGCAAGTGAAGCATTTTGTTCTAGGTTTTTCTCTGTTGGGAGTGTTTTAGGTTTTTACAGATTCAAACTCTTTTGTTTGTTATAGGTCTAATCAGATTTTCTTTCTTCTTGAGGCAGCTGTGGCAGTTTTGTGTTTCTGGGAATTTGTCCATTTCACTTAGATTATCTAATTTGTTGGTATATAGTTGTTCATATTTTTCAAGAACATAAGCAACATCCCATTTTTTCTGATTGTATTTGTTGGAGTATGCTTTCTCTCTTTTCTTCTGGTTAGCTAACAGTTTGTCAATTCTGTTGATCTTTTCAGAGAACCAACTTTTTGGGTTCTCTATCCTCTGATCTTTATTTTCTTCCTTCTGTTAGCTCTGGTTCTAGTTTGTCTTTTTTCTTTTTAGTTCTAGGTATAAAGTTAGGTTACTGATTTGAGACTTTCTTCTTTTCCAATGTAGGTTCATAAATACAAATTTCCTTCACAGCACTGTTTTTGCTGCATCTCATAAGTTTTATGCACTGTACTTTATTGTTACTCATCTCAAAATGTTTTCTATCTTGCATTGTAATTCCTTCTTTGACCTCCTAGATGTTTGAGTGCCATATTTAATATCCATGAATTTGTAGATTTTTATAGTATTCCTTAATTTCTAGTTTTATTCCATTGCAGTCTAATAAATTTACATTTTTCTCAATTTACTGATAATTGTCTTAAGGCCTAACATATAGTTTATCCTTGAAAAAACTCCACGTGCACTTGAGAAAAATGTGTATTATGCTGATGCTGGAAGTGTTTTGAGTGTTTAGTGTACGTCTGTTACATCTAGTTTTATGTTGTTGAAGTCCTCTGTTTCTTTATTGATCTTCTATACAGATTTAGCACAAGTTTTTTAAAATTTTTAATTTATTTTATGCCGGGTATCATCTGTTTCCAAGGTGATAAAAGCTTTGACTAAGATCAGACAAGGATTTCAATAATGTACCTTTACTAGCAACATGAAGGCCCAGAGTATGATTAGTATTACCTTAGTACAGTGACAAAAGTCATACCGATAAGGTAAATGGCTCTTCATTCTGTCCAAGCTACACACTTCCCATGTGCTGGTGTCTTTTTATGTTTTTAATATTAGGGATAGAACTCAGGGGCACTTGACCACTGGGACACATCCCCAGCCCTTTTTTGTATTTTATTAGAGACAGGGTCTCACCGAGTTCCTAAGTGCCTCGCCATTGCTGAGGCTGGCTTTGAACTTGAGATCCTCCTGCCTTAGTGTCCCAAGTGCTGGGATTACAGGCATGCGCCACCGCACCCAGCCCGTGTGCTGGTGTCTTTATTTGTACCTTGGCAAGTCTATCCTTTGAGTTAATGAAGATGGTGGTACTGAAATGTATTTCTATTATTGTGTATCCCTTTGGAATTTCTTCTCACCTTTACAACTGTCAGAGTATGCATGACACTATTCTTTTAACTTCTTGTTTTACATAGTTGCATCTTCTGGTGGTTGTATTTTTCTTTTTAATTCTGTCTATACTGCTTAGCTTTATTAGCCAGTCAAGAGTTGTTGTTTACTTCTGGTTAGTAAACTAAACTGACAAATTCTAAATTTAGTTACCCGGCTACTACTGTAATGATGTTGTGTACCAACTTCAAAATATCAGAGTCTTAAAAAAATTAGCACAATTTTTTCCTCATGGGTCTATGGGAAGCTGTTTCATAATGCCAGATGGTTCCATATCTGCTCTAGAATTTCTCATTCTGGGGCCATTAGCTATCTAGGACATGCTCACCTTACTGCAGATAATAGAGCACAAGAGGTCAAGTCAAACCAGGTAAAACATTCAAAGCTTCTGCTGGTGTCACACTTGCTAACATCACACTGGCCTAAATGAGTCACAAAGTTGAGCCCAATGGGATAGGGAAATCTCCCTCCATAAAAGGGGTAAGGAGAGTGAATACCTGCTGAACAGTAACACCATCAACCACAGTCTAGCAAAATGAGACACTCAGGCACAATGTAAAGAGTTTTTCAAAAAGATAAATTTATTTAAAGTACCCACTCTGAAGTTAAGCCCTTTATTTTATAAAGGAATCATATCCTTTCTTTTGTGAAATGATGATAATAAAAGGTGATAACACTTACAAAAAAAAAAGTTGGAGAATTTTACTAGTCTATAAAAAACTCCAAAATGTCTACTACAAGAGAAAAAATAATCATAGACCTCTGAGTACTCCTGTGTCTCCCTGGCTGTTATTCACCATTCATAGGTTATTCCTTGGCTTGCAAATATACCCATTTCCTCTCTTTTCAGGTTTTATTATTGCAAATACTTGTGATTAGAAATATCCATGTTTTAGAGAACTGAAATGCCAATATTTATTTCTAGCGATTTATTACATTGAAAATGAGCCATTTTAAGGTCTCCATACAAACTTGGTTTTGTAAATACTTGGGGACCTAAAATTTTAATGTCATATAAATCTTTCATGTTCCTGACATAAAAATTTTAACAGTCAGTGCATACATACAGAATAATGGCATATAATTCTGAAACTTTAAAAAGGTGAGCTATATAAAGACCAAAAATTTAAAAAGTAGCCAGCAGTTTTACTTCCAATGTGAAATAATACAATTTAATAGTTTTATACACATGTATACAATAATTAATAAATACTAATGATTTTGACATAGCTTTTTCAAACATTAAAAACTATGCAAAAAAAGCAGTGTCTTTTGCTCATAGTATCAATAAAGCCAATGAAGTAACTTGACACTCTTCTAATTACTGACTGTCTCATTTCACTCCTGACTCCTCAGTTTATTGCCACCTCCTACTCTTGCTCTTCATCTTGTTTTTGTGATATTCTCCAGCTTTAGGAACTATTAAAATGTTACAGCTACCTCATCCATTCTAAACTGGGGGGCAGGGTGGAAGAACATTATACTGAAATGTATCTGCAGCAAATCTTATATAAAGACCTTTGAATTTGTCAAAATACCAAATTTTCCATGAGTCTTATGTAACAAGTTGAGATTTGCAGTTCATTATTATACATGATCTGTGACATAAGTTCATAATATGATAACAGCCTTTTATTATCCTATTGATCTTGCCCAATATTAGAGTTTGACCTAATGTATATTTGAATTTTATAAAAGTGTATATTTAAAATAAGAGGCAGAAAGATACTCATGAAGTTATTAACTGGAATGAGAACTCACTTCACTGATTTTGAAAACCATGTTTGTGCCAAACCTGTGATTTGAATAAAATATGCTTCTTTTATAACAAGTTATGCAATTTATATAAATATTGTACTTTGTCTATTTTTTTAAACTTCACATCAGCATGTACATTTTTTTTTTTTAGTTGTAGATGGATATAATACCTTTTATTTATTATTATTATGTAGTGCTGAGGATCGAACCCAGTGCCTCACACTTGTTAGCCAAGCACTCCACCACTGAGCTACAACCCTAGCCCCTATCTAATTTTCATAATATATATTCTCATTAAAATAAAAGGAAAATTTAAAAATGTGGTTATAACATAAGCAACATACCTGCAAGTATGATCATCACTCACACTTGCGATTTCTCGACCTTCTTTGGGATCAAATGCCAAACCATTAATGAAATCTGAATGACCTTCTAATACCTGACAAAATGGGAAAATTTAATAAGCAAACAGGAAAACAATATACAATATTCCTATCTAATATATTTACTTCTCCAAGAGATTTCACTGCATGCTTCCTTTTTCTATAAATATTTCTTGGGGAAGTTGCTATTTTTAAAGCATGATTTATACACCCACTTTTTTGGAAGGTTTACTTTGGAAAGAAGTTGATCATTCAACACACTGCTTATTAGCATAATATAACTTTTCTAGTGTGCATTTCTTCTAAAAACATGCATGCTTTTTTACTGTACCTGTCCTTGTATCACCTCCTTTCTCATTTACCACACGCTAAAAAACCTTTTAGGGGTACTGGAATAGAGTCCCTCTATGCTTTTTACCTTGTTATCTAGTGCTTTGCACACTTACTACTTAATATACATAATATGAACTTCACCTTCAAATGTTTTCCTTTTCTTGCTCAATGTGACTGCCAGCACTGGAGACAGTACTACAAGCCCATAGTCACAATCAACACAGTAATCCCCTTCTGGCCACAGAAGGAACAAATGGGAAGTTGCAAGCTGGAGGACAAAGTGAATGGGCGAGGTTCAATTTGTCAAAATCTTTATAGTTGAAGTCCCAAATAGGCCTGACAGATATTTGAATATCTTAATGGATTTTCTTCCTTCCTCTCTCCTTTCCTTCCAAAAACTTGAATTTGATCTTAAGGTTAACCAAGTGTTTTTTTTAATATGGTACTATGTTTTTTTAAGTGTTTTTAATATGGTACACTATATAGAAACGCATCATGAAAAAGGGAAAAAAAAAAAGAATTTCTGTGTAATATTAACAAACCCAGGTCCTTCAAATAATTCTCCAACTTCTCGTATGTTCTGTGAGACAAATTAACATTAAATGTTTAATATCTATTGTAATGAGCATATTAACTTTTAATAGGTAAAAATTTTATGTGCTATTTATACATTTGGTTATTCATGGTAGAGCCTTAGATTAACTGATACGCACAATACATTAACCCTACTGCATATAGCTTAAAGTATAATTTTTACTACTCTCTAAATGATTGGAAAGGTTTATCTTTGCTTTATAAGGTATTTTTAATTTGCTAGAAAGTCAAGAAGGCAATACCATTCTTATAAGAAAATGTGATAACAATTTCAACCCAACTTGAGGGCTATTACTAGAAAACACATATATAGGGTTATTATGTATGAAGTACCTTTCTGTTTCATATGAATTAGTTTAAGCAATGCTCAGAATTCTATGAGGCAGATGCTATGATTACCTTTTCCCTAGAGATGAGGGTAAGAGTTTACAGAGTTTAGGTTACTCGACTAAGGTTACACCATTACTAAACTGTAGAGCTGGGTGGGCTTCAAATACAGGGGTATTGGCTTCTGTGTCTGTGCTCTTAACCATTTTGTAAGCCTGTCTGGGCTATGCTGCCCTTATCATTTATTCCTCTGAAGTTCAACTCTTATTCCAAGTATGTTGGCATCAATTTCATTTTTACCACACCCAACTATCAATTTGGCCATTTCCTTATTTGCTGTTTCTACCTCATATTTTACTACTAAATGATATCAGAATCTTCAGTCATTACTAAGAACCTAGTTACTATTGTATATAACAGAGTAAATGAGACCCTAAATTACAAACTTTGAAGATGACCCTAAAAACTCATCTCAAATTAGGAAAAATAATTTAAAAGCAAAAACTAATAACATGTTTCAAAGTAAACTCTGAAGACTTATGAATTATACTTGTCAACATACCTTATATTCATTTTTATCTTGAAGATCTGAAGTAAATAATCTAATTTTCATATCAATAGCTGAAGTACAAAATCTGGAAGCAAAAAAGCAAAACAAATCTATTTTTAGCCTCTGTAAGTAAAAGTCTTCCCTTCCTATTATCCTTCCCTCCAAGTCACCAAAAATGTTTCATAATTCATAATCATGCTTTTCTTGAAGATGGGAAGGAGAATGTTGTAGCTCTGTTGTAGGAACTATTATATGCCCATTAAAGCATGTAGGAGGCAAATTAAATATTTTATTTTGAAAACACATAAAATGTTACTACATTCTGGATTTGTCTCTTCAATTATAAATCAGTAAATGAATGCCTGGTATTGCTGCACTTTTCTTTGAATCTTTTCTACTTTACGGGCATTTAATCCATCTCTTAATTAAATCAGAAACCCCAAAGAAGTAAAGTAAGGTGAACAATTTATTCTCTAGCCACTATGAAAGGACAACAAGCAAGTGGAACATGTAGGAAGGCAGAAAGAGAAAGAAAATAAACTCAAGGTACTGATGCTAAAGACAAACCATCAAAAAGAGCTTCTTCAGCCAGGCACGGTGGTGCATGCCTGTTATCCCAGCACTTGGGAGGCTGAGGCAGGAGGATCGCGAGTTCAAAGCCAGCTTCAGCAATGGCGAGGCACTTAGCAACTCAGTGAGACCCTGTCTCTAATAAAATACAAAAAAGGGCTGGGGATGTGGCCCAGTGGTTGAGTGCCCCTGAGCTCAATCCCTGCTACAAAAAAAAAAAAAAAAAAAAAAAAAAAGAGCTTCTTCTTCTTCTTTTTAAAATATATTTTAGTTGCAGATGGATATAATATCTTATTTATTTATTTATTTACATGGTGCTGAGGATCAAACCCAGTGCTTCGCACATGCAAGGCAAGTGCTCTACTGCTGAGCTATAACCCCAGCCCAAGAAGAGCTTCTTTTAAAATATAAGATAAAAGTCAATGATGGTTAAGAGAGATGCCAAGTTATACCTTATTTGCTAGACCACTATGTAGTTATGAATGTATTTATTTTGGAACACTTATGAAAAAAATATAAAGTAAAGAAGGCTATATAAAGTTTAATCACAATTGTGTATACAACAGTGAACCAGGAGTATAAATGAATTCTTTCTTTTCACATTACTGCATTTTCTAAATTTATACATAGACAATGTGTTATTTTTTACAAGAGAAGTATGTAATTTATTTAAAAAGGACAAAGTTATGTCATGAGGTTGTTGTGAAAATATTCTTTTAACTTTTTGGCAGGACTGGAGATTGAACCCAGGGCCTTATGCATGCTGCACAAGTGTTCTACCACTGGGTTATACCTCCAGTTCCAAAATATTATCTTTAAAATTAATGGCCAGTTAATATTTTCTGTATTACTTACATTTGTATAGTTCCCAAAAGGATTTGAGTAGCTTACCAGAAATAAACAAAAACACCCCAAAGTGATGAATTGCAACAAATTTACTAAAAAGAGGCAAACATACAATGAGAATGAGCACAGGACATAACAGCTCTTGTAAAGAAGGCTTCAGTAAGCATTACTATCTCAACTAAATTTAGTTTTTAAGAGAGATGGATTTTCAGTAATTAAGGTGGTAAAATAAGAGAAGAATATGTGAAGACTTCAAATGATTCATGTGAATTTCAGGTAAAGATCTTTGTAGTTCAGACCACACAGATGGTCAAGTCCTCACTGCCATGGTTGCATATTTAAACCACAAATAAAGATGATAATCCTAATTTATTAATATCAATGTCAAAATATGGAATCATCTAGCGTCATGGAAAATGAGCATTGGAGGAAAACGTCTCTACAATCAGACTTGTGACTGTGATCATAATCAAAGAACATTATTAAATATTTCATTTGAAACTTTAACTTACTTGATTACTGTAGGCAATGAATCAAGTCTTGTCTCTGGGCTCCAAGCTATGCCATCAACCCTGATTCCGTGGTGAAATGTTCGAAGGGTTTTATATTGAATTCCTTCAATGTCTGCTTCTTCCTCCTAAATATATACAATAAATGTTTTAACACATTATAAGGACAAATAAATAAAGTACTCTGAATTTCATTATAATAAAGAATTTATCAGGAGGCCACGTAAATGCTTTTGGAGACTCAGATTAAACTAGTTTACAGAATAAACAATAACAAAACCCAAGTTGTTTAGGTCTCACAAAATAAATTCCTAACACAACTCAAATCATACAGTAAATGTGTTATGCTTTATACTAGGAGACATTTTACTTTTAATAGTAAACATATTCTATAACAAGTTCAAGAAAAAGTGATGTTTTCAAAATCAGAACATTCTAAATATATGAACGATTATACATGGACTATCAACTTGACAATATAAAAAACACCCTTAAAAACACTTCAAAGGCATTATAATGAGTGTCAATGACTTTCATGTGGTATTATAAATGGCTTTATGTAGGTATGAGTCATAATAGTCATGAATTGTGAATATGCAAATAATACTCAAATTAATTTCTCTTTTAAAATTAAAAAAAAAAAATTGGTACCAAGGATCAAACACTGGGGCACTTAACCACTGAGCGACATCTCCAGCCCCTTTTCATTTTTTATTTTGGGACAGGGTCTCATTAAATTGCTTAGGGTCTTGCTAAGTTCTGGAGGCTGGTCATGAACTTGGGAGCCTCGGTCGCCCAACTTGTTGTGATTATAGGCATGTGCCCCTGTGCCTGGCACTCTTTAGATATTTGATTCTGGGTACATATGCTCAATACTAGCTCTGTCTTACTAAAATGACTTCAGTTTATTATCATGGAAAGGTAAGAATAAATTGAATTTTAAAAGTCAAGCCACATATCTCTGATAATGTGGACAATAATTTAAGCTCTTCTACAGAAATAATGAAAAAAATGCAAATCCAGAGTAGCAACTGAGTAGCAAAGCATGCAGATGTCACAAGGTCATTTGTCCACATCCAATGACTTAGTTTGTTTGCAAGGGATAAGGGACAAAGCTCAGTACTACACAAGGAAGGACAGCATGTCAAAGATCTCTACATAGGCTGAAGGCCCTTAAGGGGGACTAGGAAAATAAATAAACAAACAAAAAAGAACTCTGCCATGCAAAATACCCAACATGGGTTGAAGCCAGGGGGAAAAAAAGCAACTTTAGAGCAACATCAAGTTAATATCCATGTATAATCATCAATCTGGGCCTTGAATTCACTCTAAATATGCAGTCCAGAAAATGACAAAGAACTTATTTCAAAATGGTCATTCATATCTTGGTAGTGGCCTCAAGCACCTGACAGAAACAAAGGTAATTTCTCTGTGGATGAACAACCTCACCCAGGCCTCAAAAAGTTCCCAAAGATATAGTCCAATCAAATACAAGCTTATATACATGCACTTCACACATGCAAACAAAGTATCATAAACAAAAGCAATAAAACAGCAGACTTGAACCTACAAAGACATCAGATTAAAAATAATTATTGGAGCAGAATGTGGTGGCATACATCTTTAATTCCAGTGATAAGACAGGAGGATTGTAAGTTCTAGGCCTCTGCAATTTGGTAAGGCCCTGTCTCAAAAAAATAAAAGGGCTGGAGATATAGCTCAGTGGTTGAGTGCCCCTGGATTCATTCAATCCTCAGTACTTCAAATAAATAAAGAATAATCACAGTGGCACATGCCTATAATTACAACTACTTGGCAAGGAAGATGGCAAGTTAAATAAACTAAATAGACTTATAATCAAATCAGCATGATGGTAGCATAAAAACAAGCACATTGACCAATGGAACAGGATTAAAAAATCCTGAAATAACAAATTAACACATGCATTTACAGACAATTGATTTTTTATAAAGGTCTGAAAAACATGCAATGGGTTAAGGACAGTCTTTTTAATAAATGGGAAAACCGAATATCCACATGCAGAAAAATGAAATCAAATTGTTATTTCATACCTTATATAAACATCAACTCAAAATGAAAGAGTTAGATGTACAACCTGAAGGTGTAAAACTGCCAGAAGAAAACATGAAGGAAACCACAATACTAGTCTGGGCAACATTTTGGATATGAACTCAAATGCATGGCAACAAAAACAAACACATGACTATAAAATTCCTCTGTATTTTAAAAACTTTTACAAAGTAAACAAGAGTGAAGAGAACCTACGAAACAGGTGAAAATATTTGTAAACTATACATCTGATGAGATCAATATCCAAAATATATGGGAAACTCAAGAGCAAAAAAAAAGCCTAATCAAACAATGGATAAAGGATCTAAACAGATATTAAAACAAACAAGCAAACAACAACAACAAAACCCAACACACATTATGACCAGAAGCTGTATAAAGAATCCCCAGTACATAAACTAAAATCACAATGAGGTAGCACAACACATCTGACAGAATGGCCATATCAAAAGAAAACAAGTGAGCTGGGGTTGTGGCTCAGTGATAAAGAGTGCTAGCCCAGCATGTGCGGGGCCCTGGGTTCAATCCTCAGCACCATGTAAAAGTAAATAAATAAATAAAATAAAGTATTTTAAAAAAAAGATTAAACAAGTGTTGAAAAGGATAGCGAGAAAAGGTAGCCCTTGTATTTTGTTGGTAGGAATGAAAATTAGTCCAACTATCAGGAAAAACAATATGGAGGTTCCTCAGAAAAGTAAAAATTAAAAAAAAATATTAAAAATCGAACTACCATATGATACAACAATCCAGTTTCTGGGAATATAGCCAAAGGAATTGAAAACAGTACACAGAATTGATATCTGCATACCTGTGTTCACTGCAGCATTATCACCAATAGCCAATATATGGAATAAACCTAAGTGTCCACTGGTGGATAAATGGATAAGGAATGGAATGGAAAAAGTCTTTATTCGTAATGGAACACTGAAAAAAAGTCTAATAGAAATAGGAAGTAGAATAGTGGTTTCCAGAAACTGGGAGGAAGAGGGATGATATTGGTCAAAGGATACAAAAATTCAGTTTGAGAAATGTTTTTGAAATCTACTTTAGGGCATGGTGACCACAGCTCATAATAATGTACTACATTTCTCAAAATGGTTAATTAAAAATATTACAAGTCTCATTACAAAAAATAAGGTGATGAGCATGTTATCTTAATTCAACCATTCCACTTACACATGTATATCAAAACATCATATTGTACCCCATAAATATAAAACTGTTTCAATGAAAAATAAAACAGAACTTTGAGATGAAGATACACTTGAAATTTAAAAATTCAATGCTTAGATGCAGCTGGGAGACAGATTTATAAAAACTGCTCAGAATTCATCCAAGAAAAGACAAAAAGAGAGGTTTGGAGACAGCATTTTGATGGGAAGTTCCATCATCTATCTAATGTGAGTTGTAGAAGGAGAGAATAGGAAGGAGGCAGTATTTGAAGAGACAATGGCGAAGGAATCTCCCTACTAGATGACAATGGCAAAGGATTCTCCATACTAGATGACACCCACCAGTAGCCACATTTGTTACAGGCAGCTAAAAACAAACACAAAGCTAGAAATAATGTAGTGAAACTTCAGAAAACACACACCTATAGGCACACAGAGAGAGTGAGGGGGGGATAGGGAGAGAGGGGGAGAGGGGGAGGGGGGGGGAGAGGAGAGAGAGAGAAAAGAGAGAGAGAGAGGGAGAGAGAGATCAATCTTAGCAACTGAAGCTAGAAAGAAAAAAGTCTTCTAAAATAGAGGTTTTCTAAAACAGACTATTAGACCAAAACCAACTTTTCAGCAGAAACAATAGCAGGAAGTCAGTAGAATTAGTATCTTCAAAATGCTGAAAGAAATAAAATTTTAGATACAACAAACCTGATTTCAAGAATGAGGTTGTGTTAAAATAGATTTTCAGAAAAACAAAAACCCACAGTTTGCATAAATTAAAGGACCTTCCAAAGCAGGGACTGGCAAACTATAATTTAAGGACCAAATCTGGCCGATGGCCTGTTTTACACATTTCATGAGCTGAGAATCATTTTTACATTTTTAAGGTGTTGTGAAAAGCAAATCAAAAACAAAGAGTAACATGCAGAAGAGTCCTGAGAGCTTGGCAAAGCATAAAATATTTACTATCTGTCCCTTTAAAGAAAACCTTTGCCAACTCCTAAAGCAAAGAATGTGCTTTGGGAGAAGAAAAGTGATCTCAGAAGCCTGAAATGAAAGGAACAGAGTGAAAAACTGAAGCTAACAGGTAGGTAAATACAAACAAATATTAGTTATGTAAAACAGCAATATCTAATTTTTGGGTTAAAACAGGAGGAAAAAGGAAGGAAAACTATTCCCAACAGTATAGGAATAGATAAATAAATTGTAGTATTGTCATATTATACCACACAATGCTGAAAATAAAGGAACTTCGACTTGGAGGAATCTAATAAATGTAATATTAAGCAAGAATAACAAAGTATAAAGAACAGAAAAGTATCATTGAAATAAAATTTAAAACATGAAAACATACTGGTTTGGAATATACATACATAAAAATGTTATAAAGAAAAACAAGAAGCCGGGCGCGGTGGCACACGCCTGTAATCCCAGCACTTTGGGAGGCTGAGGCAGGAGGATCGCGAGTTCAAAGCCAGCCTCAGCAATGGTGAGGCACTTAGCAACTCAGTGAGACCCTGTCTCTAAATAAAAAATACAAAAAAGGGCTGGGGATGTGACCCAGTGGTCGAGTGCCCCTGAGTTCAATCCCCAGTACCACAAAAAAGAAAAGAAAAACAAGGAATTACCAACACAAAATTTCAGACATGGTTACCCCTTAGAGACACAATGGAAGTATCATGAAGGGATATTCAGAGGTCTTCAAAGGAATTTCTAATATCACTTTCCTGGCTAGGTAGCAGGTAGTATAAAGGGATCCATTTTATTATTTTTCTTTAACTTATCTAGATAATACCTATTTTTAAATACATATTTTTATGAGCATAAAATACTAAAATTTAAAAATAAATCATTGTTCTCCTATTTAAACCATTACTTGAACTACATTTTCTAAAAATTAAGGCAAACAATTTTACAAATTTGCCAAAGGAATACTCAGTACTAAATAACTCTAGTCATCTTTTATAGAACTATGAGATTATAAAATATTAGGTGAAAAATCCAGAGCAGGTGAAACTTGATATATAATGGAATATATGTCTGAATAAACAGGATTACCTGAAGGTCAGTTTTAAGAATTCCCTTCAACTTGAACTAAATGTAATGTTTCATAAGTATACTCTAATTGCATCCAAGTAGATGTGTTGATTTTCCCAGGGTAGGCTTTGGCATCTTAGCAAAGTAATTTCACAGACATATTACATATTATCTTTCTCTACATAATTCAGATATCCTTTGAAAATAATTTTAAATTTCAGATGAATTTAGAGTTAATAGCAAAAGCTTTTCTGTAAATGAAAGGAGAAAACAGAAATATACCTATCAAGGAAAGAAAAACTCTGCCAAATTTTATTGCTTCATAATTTGTGTGTATAATAGCTGTACAGCTAACAGCCAGAGATGCCAAGACAGCAACCACTAAGCAATAATAATAATAAGTTTAGGAGACTAATCATAGCTGACTTCATAGTTTGGGTTACATCTATTTTTCCACACCTGACAAATCAATCGTCTCAAAATGGAGTTTTCAAATAAAATGCATATTATTTTGCGCCTTTAACAATAGTGGTGAAAATCAGGTCCTTTATTTGTTGAAAATTATACATGGAATCATTAGGTGGTCATGGACTCAAAATCTCAGGGATTGTATTTAGCTTGAGCATTATGAATTACCAATGAAACGTTTTTTTTTTTTTTTTTCTGGCAGCACTGTCTGCCATTGAGCCAACAAAAAGGACAGAGTGCGTATGTGGTATAGGCAGAAACGAATGCTATTTTGGGATCAGTCTGAGGGGTAGGCAGCATTATATAGGCAGGAAATTAAGAGACTTTGGAAAACCTGATATAATAGAAATGATTATACAAGGCTCCAAAATTTTGAGGTTGAGGCACAGGCATGTTGATGAAAGGGCTCTTCTAAGGGTTTAAAATGGATTAGCCCACACCTATTTAACGCCAAACACAGAATTTCAGTTAGACAAGACAGTGAAGTTAATCTAGTCTGTTCCTTTAATGCTTTAATCTCTAGTAGAACATCAGAAAAAGTTTATGAGTTTAAACTTACACTGAAATTTGTCTTCATACATATTATGTCCTCTGAATTATAATATATTGCTAAGAACTGAAGATTATGGTTATAAATATTACTGTCAACTTACAAAGGAAGATAAGAAAACTATGCTATCTGATATGGTAGCCACTAGTCACATGGGACCTAAAGCATTTGAAATGTGGCTAGTTCAATTTTAGACATGTATACTTTATAAAGTATAAAATATACTAGGTGATTCCAAAGATTATGAAAATAATATAAAATATATCATTAAAAACTTTCTATTTTTCTTCAAACAGATCTTCCTGTATTGTCCAGGGTGACCTCAAACTCATCATCTTCCTGCCCCAATGTCCCCAGTAGCTGTGATTACAGATATGTGCAACTGTCCAGCCAGGCATTAAGTTTTGCACTGATTACATGTGCAATATTCTAGATACAGTGGGTAAAAAATGTTAAAACTAATTCACCTGTTCTTGAAGTTTTTAGGCGACTACAATATTTAAATTGATATTTATGGCTTATATTATATTCCTACTAGACAGTACTAAATTAGCTCCCTTTGGCAGTTTGGTCATTGCACTGATTCATTGTGAACATACAGATGACTAAAAACTCTTAAGTCACAATTCTCCCTTTTAGCTCTAACAGTCTATCATTTTAAGACTTTATATTCAACTTTATCTCCTTGAGGGCAGGGTCTTGGCTTTTGCATTTTCCTGGCAACTAGTATGCACTTAATGAATATTTGACAAATGCATGACACCAGTCAACAGTACTATCTCATTCTACTCATGTTTCTATCATATTCAAAATGACCACATGAGATTCTGAAAACCGTTCCATTGAAATTCAAAATCAGAATTTTCCTAATAATCTTTTTTTAATATACAAAGTATATTCACACCATTCGTGACTTAATACATGCACTTAGGGTAATGATATCCATCTCATTCTACCATCTTTTTTTTTTTTCCTTCACCCTTATAATAAAAATTGCCTTCTGATAGGAATGTGAAAATCTCTCAATGTGACACATTTTGCATAGTTTTCTATAGTTTTTTCTTAAGACAAGAGGCATGAAATTGAGTGCTACTGAACTTGAAGGTTCTAGAATGAGAGACTACGAATGTTTAGTAGGTTTAACTAGATAAAAAATAACTTCAAAGAGATTAATTTATTCTGAATCCTCAAGGCCAAACTATTGGAACTCAATTCTCCTTCAGAACTGTTTTATCTGCTCACCAAAACAGAAGCACAGAAAAAGAAAAACAAGTGTAAGAATAGGGTCTAGATTCTGTTTTTTATTTCCTAATCATGCAGATCCTTGAACTTCTCTGAAGCAGCATGGAAATTCCAAAAGAAAAGGGATGGTTTTGTTTAACTGCATTTGTAATGCCTGGCATAGAATATGATGTGATCACTATGTGCTGAAATGATACAAAATCTAATTTTTCCCTAGGTAATTTGGAGATAAAGATCTACATCACCAACTCCCAGGTCTGAGGATCATTCAAGACAATGCATGTCACTATAAACCATAATGGAATAATACAAATGTTTTTACTGGTTCTCTTTTCTCACGGAGTCATTTTTCCCCCTCCTATCCATTATCTCTGTCTTTCCTTTTTCTTAATTTGTTCTCCCTTCTTGACTTTCTCCCATAACATGTTTTAACTGATCATAAACTAGAGAGAAACATTTTTCAAAGTCTCTGTTTACATTTACTTATGTTAAAATAATGAAGTGGGAAGTTAGTTTCACCTGTAGGGGGCTGTTATTTTTCTTTTGTGTATTAGTGGACTACATTAGAGAAATGATTTCTCCTTGGTCTTTTTCAAAGTATGTTACATTATCTTGATTGTATGACTTATTATGATCCTAATCCAGTATTCCAGCTGAACTTAGGTCAAGGGACATATGTAGCCTAAAAGTTAGAAACTCCTACAACTACCTAATAAGACAATGTGGGGTAGCCTAAGAATTCTCATGTTCTATTCAAATAATAAACTAAAATATTCAATGTATACTTCCCTTTATGATAAATATGAATGCATCCTAATTTTGTATAACTTTATACATTTATTGTATTGTAAAATGCTAAACTGCCTTCTGATGTCAAAACTGTTCAAGATATGAAACTGTCTCTTATGTTAAAGAGGAAATAATGTTTATAACATTACTTTAATAAATTATTTTAAACCTTTGAAAATTGGGGGAACTGCCAAACTACCTCACTGATTAATTCTAATTTGAGAAATATAGTTCTATGAATAATATCCTGATCAACAAAGGATTAACCATAGATTCCAGATGGTTAAAGTTTCATTATTTAGGCTCTTACATGTACTAGCTTTCCTGTAAGAAAACACTTTGTGTGCTTACCACAAAGCAATCTTACTTTGGTGTTAAATATGGGGCTATGACTATCATGACTACCCATATTAACGACAACTAAAATATATTATGTTCTAATGCTTACAGAAGAGAGGCTAAGTACCTGCTCAAGACAGTGTAGTTATTCAGATATATAGCTAAGCAGGAGTACAATACCTGGGCATTTTGGCTCCAGGATTCATGCTCTTAAGGGCTATGCTGAACTGCCTGCTCACTTAATATGATCCCATACTTCATATGCTTTAGATGTATAGTTTACATATAAAAAGTGAGAGCAAATTAATAGGAAAAGTGAATATCATGAAAGTTGTAAATTCTCCTAGAAGATTTTTTAAGGCTTTCAATATGACCTTATTTCCTATATAAAAGCAGAATGTAGACAAAGTGTAATTAATTGGATTTGAGTTTTTCCTGTACATACCAATATTCAGTTACTCATAGCCTTGAATTACCACAATATTTCATTTCTAATCATAGGCAAAAAAGAACTTCATACTCTACTTTTTCACCATTTATATAATGTTTGCACAAATCTCAAGCATATATTACTGGGAATATCCTTCTCTGTGGGTCTTCATATCCTTTTTTTTTTTTTGGACTAAAATTCAATACTTTCAAAGTTTAACGTGCATAAATTTTCTTATCAGTGAAATATTTTCACTGTAGCTTATACACTAACCTGAAATGTACACGTGCCAATAACCACATAATTATTGCCACCATATGCGATTAGATTTCCTGAATCCCCACTGTCAAAGGGATTAAATTCTACCACATGTACATAATCGTCGCAATCCACAGTGTAGGCAGCATTTCTTGTGGGATCTTGCTTCATCTTGTATGTCAAAACTGGAGCAGTTGTAGAAATAGAATAGATTCCTACTGCACAATGTCGCGAAACTGTGGATTATAGCACAGACATAATTAGAAGTGGTCAGTGTTAGTCATTTAAGATTTAAGATGATTCAAAATAAGGTTTGGTATTGCACTGTCAAAGGCAGCCCCAAAGAAGCATTTAGAATACTTATCAAGGGATAGAAAATACAGGGAAAAAAACCCCACTCACTTTAATTATTTATAGTTAAGCACTTGTTCTACAGCTTTCCTCTTTACCACATTTATGATACCCACATATATAACACCATAAAATTCTGTCTAGATTAATTAACACACACTGAGTACTTAAAGATGGAATCGCCTTAGGGCTGGGGATATAGCTCAGTTGGTAGAGTGCTTGCCTTACATGCACAAGGCCCTGGGTTTGATCCCCAGCACCACCACCAAAAAAAAAAAAAAAAAAAAAAAAAAAAAAGATGAAATCATCTTAAAAGAAAGTATATGCATAAGAAATTAATAATAGTTAAAATTTATGGAACACTATTTGTAGGTACAATGTTTAGCATTTTACTGACATACATCTAATATTTGCACTAACCTAAAAGCAGGTAATACCTGTTGATCCCATTTTATCAATGAAGAAATTGAGGATTTAGGTGGTTAATTTGTTAAGCTCATAAACAGAGCCAGGACTTGACAGATTTTATTGTGTTGGGCACTGGTGTTAGAGGAAACAAAACAAACAAACAAAACATGGCCTCTTGCCTTGAAGGAAACCACCACCAAAAGGGATAGTTATGACCAGGTGTGAAAAGTATATATATATATATATATATATAATATATATACTTACACAAAACTGGGCACAAAAAGTCAACTAATCTGTCAGGGCTTAGAGTGCACTCTGAAAATAGTACTCCCACATGAGAATTAGGAATTTTAAAGAGCTAAAATATATTTTTTTAGAAAAACAAGACACAAGGGTTGGAGTTGCAGCTCAGTGGTAGAGCACTTGCCTACCAGGTGTGAGGCACTGGGTTTGATCCTCAGCATCACATAAAATAAATAAAAAATAAAGGTATGTGTCCATCTACAACACACACACACACACACACACACACACACACACACACACAAGAGCTGTTCTGAAGACAGCTGGACTCGGTAATAAAAACAAGTATCTGATGAATCTGTACTGAGGCTGAGATAAGTCTCACCCCTCGGGGAGCTTATAAACCAATAACCATAATGAATGTGCATCCAGGACTGGACACGTGTTAAGGGTAACCAGCAGGTGAGAAGTCCTCCAATGCAAAGAGATGGAAGTGCCAGAGTTTGGAGGTCGAGACTCGGTGCCTCACCTATTGCTCTTGAAAGTCTGGTGCCAATACACTCACAGGGCTTCACTGTACCCGGAGAGCTGGGACTTGCCCACCTAAGTCAGAATGGAAGAGCAGATGAAGAGGGAAGGAACAGGTAAGTCCCAAGCCTCTCCCAGAGCCAGGTGAGTCCCGTGACAACCCGCCTCCCTGAGCCCGAGATCAAGGCGAAGAACTCCGGGGGGGGGGCAGGGTTGGAGCCCGTGGGGACCTGCAGCAACCGGCTAGGCCCCCTGGACTGCCCGCGCGGTACCCACCGGAGAAGGCGGGGAAGCGACCTGAAGGGAGCTGGTCTCCGTTGCGGGCCCCCGGGGTGCGCGCGCCTCTGCTTCCGGGTCGAAGGGCAAGCGCAGCGATTGGTTGCCGGGCCCTCCCGCGATATTTGAAATGTAACCCGCAGAAACTTGAGCAGCTGTCAATCTGCAGTCTTGAAGGGCCTTACCTCCCTGAAATCTGCATCTCCTGGGTCTTCTCCGAACTAGGTGAGTCTCGCTTTCTCCCTGCCCGCCAGTCCCACTTTGCGTGATGATTCAGGATGCGGCTTGTCGGGGCGTTTCGGTGACAACACAGTGCTAAGTGACCATCTGGGGTTTTGTACAGAGGCTTTCTCTGGAGCCTATGGGTCTGGAGGCATTGGACAGAATTCACAGCATTTTTGTGCTGGAGCTGGAAGATCCCGAGGGATCCTGCAGATTGGAAGATTGAGGTTCATGGAGGCTTGTTTAAAGTCCATTAGAAAGGCAGGAAATCAGGATTCTAGTTCTACGATGTAGGCGGACTCCCAATTCCACAATTCCCCTCTTCCTTTGTTGTTTATTTGCTCCCAAGGAACATTTTAGGACCTGCCTTCTGATAATAACAGCATCAGCTGCCATTTTTATTTAGTACCTACTAAGTGCTCAGCATTAAGTGGGTGGTATAATTGTTTCATTAACGTCTAATAATTTTATTAGGTAGAAATTATCTTACCCTTTACGCAGATGCTCATCAGAGATTTTAAATGCCCAAAGGCGTAGAACTAATAAATAAGGGGACTGGGTGTGAATTCTGCTCTATCCGAATCCAAAGTATAGTTCTATCAACCATCTCACTTTGCCTCCCAGTGAGAATTTTCTGTTTCACATTTTTTTGCTCCAGTGCAGCTTGGAGTACAGTTTTTAAAAACAAGTATTTATTACTGAGGCTACCTTCTAAGGCTGTTTGGGTATAGTGCAGCCTGCCATTCAGAGTACTTGCATATTCAGTGTCTCATTGACTCCTCAAAACTGGCTGGAAGGTAAGTTGAAAAATTAGATTTTCAGTGTTCTGATACCTCTACTGGGTAGCCAGATGTAAAGCTTATCACCTAGGCTCACAGGACCACTGAAAAGCTACTGGAAGAACAGGAACTAGATCAGAGGTTGGCGAACCATTTGCACTTCTTGTTCTTGTACAGCTGGCTTCTGAACTAAGAGTGGATTTTACATGTTTAAATAGTTGGGAGAAAAAAATGAAGAATATTTTATGACATGTGCAAATTATATGAAAACACAAATTTCAGTGTCCATAAATAAAGTTTTATTGAGCATAGCTATGCTTATTTGTTTATATTTTGTCCATGACTATTTTCATACCACAAGGTCAAGTTGAGTAGTTATGTCACAGACAGTATGGCCTGCATGTCTCAAATGTTTACTATTTGTTCTCTCCAAACAGTTTGCTGACCCCTAGATGAGATTCTTGGTTGGTGTTCAGTCACCATTAATGTTTTCCCCCACCTTTTTTTTTTTTTTTTTTTTTTTTTTGGTGTTTTGGTACTGAGAATTTAACCCAGCGGTGCTTCCCAGTTCTTCTTATCCTTATTTTGAGACAGGATCTTGCTAAATTTGCTGAGGCTGGCCTTGAACTTGCAATCCTTCTGTCTTAGCCTCCAGAGTTTCTGGGATTGCAGGTGTATGCCACTGTGCCTGATGTAATGTTGTTTCAATTTTAACTCAAAACAACCTAGAGCCCAGCAGGGTGGCACATACCTGTAATGCCAGCAACTGCAGAGGCTGAGGCAGGAGGATTGCAAGTTCAAGGACTGGAAATGGAGCTCAGTGGTAAAGTAACCCTGGTTATAATCCCCAGTGCCAAAAGCAAAAATAATGTAGAACCTCATAATGTGTGATAAAAAGCTTATGTGCTTTTTTATGGGGCCAGCACTGTTCCAAAAGCTTTATGTGTATTTATGTTATTTTCTCATTATTTTCACAAAACCCTACAACATGGGAACTATTTTTACTTTCAATTCAAGGAAACTGAGGCAGGACAAATGATATAACTTGGCCAAGATCCCATAACTCTTAAGTGGTAGATCCAGGATTCAGAAAGATCTAATTCTAGATGAGTTTTCACTTACAGGAATCTCAACTCATGGTATCTTTAAAAAAGGAATCTGCTGAAAATTTATTTCAAGTAAACTGATAATATAACTGGAGCTAATGTTTTATTACTTCTTCATGTTCTTCTTTTTAAGAGATGAGGGTGATATTTTGAAGAGAATATAACTTAGCTATTTATGCTCTGCTACCTGTGTCTTTAAATTGTATCAGATTATGTCTGTAATTTAAATTATTATTTTGCAAATGACATATGCCCTTTTTCTTCATTGTACAAACCTGAGGTACCTAGTAAATATCTGGGATTCTGTTTATGCTTCATAAAAACAAAAGGATAACAGAGGAGTCAGTAAATGGGATGTGTATGGAAAATACCACATGTGAAGAATATGTTGAAGACTTGGGTAGTTGAAAGAAAATGGGAAAAAAAACTTAGCGGGCATATTTGTAAACTCAGAGAAAGGAATTGGCTGCCTGTGTATATAAAACATAGGCACGACATCAGATTATTTTGAAGGGCTTTTGTCTGCATTAGAAGAAGTTATGAAATATAGTGGTTTAAGAGTCCAGCTTATGGACTTAGAAATCTGTATTTATGTCTGTTTGGCCATTTACTAGCCAAGTGACATGTGCATTATTTTCTTCAGGTATAAAATGAGGATGATAATAGGCTTTACCTCCATATGATATTTTTAGGAGTTGAGTGAGGTAATCAATATTAAGCTTTGGAAAAGTATCTGACACCACATAATTCCTGAATGGTAGCTCTTTTATTGGTTGTCTATTGCTGTTGCAACAAACCACCTCAAAATTTAGTGACTATAAAATAACAACTTTTTTTTTTTTTTTTTTTTTTTTTTTTTTTTTTTTTTTTAATGGTTCTGTAGGTCAGCAGTTTGGGCTACACTCAGCTAGGTCATTCTCCTGCTGGTCTTGCCTGGGATCACTCATGTTGCTGAAGTTAACATGACAGGTTGACTGGGGCTAGGTAGTATAAGGTCACCTCCCTCATTTACCTGTGAGTTGGTGTAAGTTTCACATGGAGTGCTGTGGTTCCCTGTCATGTGTCCATTTCAGGAGGCTAGCGTGAACTTTTTAATACAGCAGTCTCAGGGCAGCAAGATAGTGAGAGTTGAAGCTTCAAGGTCTTGTGTTGGAAGGTCCTCAAGACCCAGCATGGATGATTTATTAGGAGGATTCAAAGTACTCATCATATGGTCAGTCATGGGTATAATTTATTACAGCAAAAGGATACAAAACAACAGTGCAAAGGAAAAAGGAATAGGGGGCAAAATCCAGGGAGACCGAGTACAAGCTTCTAAAGGTCCTCTTCTGATAGAGTCACACAGGAATCAACCAGAAACAGATTGTGACAACACACATGAAATGTGTCTGCTGGGGAAGACTTATTAGAGACGTAGTGCCAGGTTTTTTTTTTTTTTTTTATTGGGGGCTGAACACAAAGGTGTGCTCTGTTTGGCATTTACCAAAATCCCAGACTCACAAGGAGACCAAATGTTCAGCATAAACTATATTATTCATACAAATAGTTTAGCATAGTGAGCTACTTTAACTGGAAACCCTTCTGAAATCTAAGTTCCCAAAATCTAGCTGCAAAGGTTAGCAGTCATTCTCTTCTGTACCTCTTAAGGCCTTGTCTTCGGATTCCCATTATGTCATTCTCATCACATGCTATTAGTAAAATTAAGTCACAAGATTGGCCCAGATTCAAAGAGTTGGAAAAATAGACCACCACTTTTGGAACCATATAGAGATGGGAGGAAATTGGCTTTCTTTTTCCCCCTTAAACTACCATGTATCTCAAAATAAATATTTTAAAAATACAGCTTTAATTAGTTATGTCTGTGTGTTTAATTATAAGTTTGCAGAATTCATATGTTTGTTTTTTGTGAATTTTCAGGATTGAAGGTTGAATTTTGTTATTTCAAAAGATTTGGCTTAAGAAAACTAAAGTAGGGGAAAATATGATTGAGCAGAAATTGTATTATTGTGTTCTCCTGAATTTAATTAACAACAATCTTGGTAAATATGAAATAATCTCTCATTTACTACTTTCCCCCCCTCTGACTGCGCTTGCTTACACATGTTAAATGTTAATTTCCAATTAAAATAAGGCACTTTAATATTGTATTCTGTCCTACTTTAAGGGAATGGCTGTGCTCAATCAGAAGTCTGTCTTGGACATGATTAAAGCATTTAGAAGGAACTGGCATGTTCTTTGTGATTCTGAAAGAACTACTCTGTGTGGTGCAGACTCCATGCTCTTAGCATTGCAGCTTTCCATGGCAGAGAACAATAAACAGGTTAGTAAACTATATTTAGGTTAACTCTTTTATTTATTTTCTAAATAAAAAATAAGGCCTTTTAGTTGCTGCCCACTTTTTAAAAATATATATTAATTGTAGACACAATAACTCTATTTATTTACTTTTATGTGGTGCTGATGATAGATCCCAGTGCCTCACATGTGCTAGGCAAGGGCTCTACCACTGAGCTACAACCCCAGCCCAATTGCTCCTTGTCTGAATAAACTTAAGCTTATGTACATCAATTTGCAACATTTGCCCCTCTATGATGATATCGTATGTTAAAAATGCTGCTGCATATCTGTGTCAAAATACTTCAATTGCTTTTGAAATGATTTGTTTCAAAATTGAGACCTTCATATGTACAACTGAACATAGGACATGCATATTTAATATTTCATGGGATGTCTTAAGATAAACATGCAACTCTTATGATTATTATGGTTAAATTTATTCCTGTTTACTCAGTGTTCCTTTGTTCCCTAAAAGAGGTTCTAGATGACACACGTAATTTTTATTTAAACATAATCACAAAGTATTTTATGTCTAGTTTCAAAGTGTGTGGTATGGATTAATTATTCCAAAAGCAGATTGTGTATCAAAATAATTTGTGAAGACTTTCAAACAATACTGACCATTTGTGCTCTAATCCTGGAAATTCAGATTATCCTGATCTGCATTGAAGTGCTGGAAAACTGCCTTTTAAAATCTCCCCAAAATAATTCTTTCACAGGTATCTTGGGCCAAACTAAGGGGCCAGAGGTATTCATAGGTGAGAAGGATAAATATAAGACAGAGCAGTTAAGGAAAGACTTCCTGATTTTAGGTAGATTTTGGAGAAAGGAAGGGAGGGTTTTAGAGGAGGTGTATATTTCATAGCATAATAATTTTTAATAATGAAATAAACTAGAAACAATCTAAATGTACATTGTTCATAGGTTCTTTCTATTTAGATTTGTAAACCACTAATGGATTGCTATGCAATCATTAAAAATCTTGGGTAGATGTACATTTATTTGGTTGGAAAAAAATATACTTATTGCTAATAAAATAGGTAGCATGGTGTCATAGTTAAGAATAAGCTCTGGGAGTCAGTCTGGGTTCACAGTCCTTGTTAGCCTTTTGATAGGCCTTAAACATATATCAATTAAAAACTTTTTTTAGTTGTTAATGGACCTTTATTTTATTTATTTTTATGTGGTGCTGAGGCTTGAACCCAGTGCCTCACACATGCTAGGCAAGTGCTCTACCACTGTGCTACAACCCCAGCCCTTAAAATTTTTTAATAGACAAAAATCATATATATTTATCTTGAATAATATATTGTTTTGAAAGATGTATACATTATGAAATGATTAAATAGAGCCAATTAACATACATATTACCACATATGCTTATCATTTTTGTGATAACACTTAAAATCTGTTATTTTATTAATTTTCAAGGATACAAAACATTCTCAGTTAGTCACCATGTTATACAGTTGAACTTATTCTTCCTATCTAACTGAAATTTTGTATCCTTTGACCAATATCTCCCTAATTCAGTTCCCATCTGGCTCCAGCTAACTCTCATTCTACTCTCTACTTCTGTAAGTTCAAGTTTGTTACATTCCATATATAAGTGAATCTTGTAGAATTTGTCTTTCTGTGCCTGGTTTACTTCATTAGGATAGTATCCTCCGGATTCATCATGATGTCACAAATGACAGACTTTCCATCTTTTTAAAGACTAATGATATTCTATTGTGAATATATACCACATTTTCTTTTTCTATTTATCCATTGATGGACATTTAAGTTGATTTCATACTTTAGCTATTGTGGATAATGCTTCAAAGGAACATGACAGTGCAGTTATCTGTTTTACAAACTAAATTCAGTTCCTTTGGATATACACCCAGTGAAGGGATTGCTGGATCATATGGTAGTTCTTATTTTAATATTTTGAGGAAGCTCCATACTATTTTACATAATGGCTATACTAATTTACACTCCTAGCAACAGAGCATGAGGGTTCCCCTTTGTCTACATCTTCTCTAACACTTTTTATCTTCCATTTTTTTTGATAGTAGCCATTCTGATAGGTGTTAGGTGATATCTCATTGTGGGTTTAATTTGCAATTCTCTGATAATTACTGATGCTGAGCATATTTTGATTTTTCTTGGACATTTGTATATCTTCTTTTGATAAATGTCTATTCAGATTCTTTAGTCATTCTTAATGGAATTATATGTTTTGTAATATTGAATTATTTGAGTTCCTTATGTGTTTTAGATATTAACCCATTGTTAATGTTTGTTATGTGAACATTTTCTTCCATTCTGTAGGTTATTTTTTCTTGTTTTGTTTTCTTTTACTCTGTTGTTACATTATCCCTTCAGAAGTTTTTTAGTTTGAAGTAGTCCCATTTGCCTATTTTTGCTTTTGTTGCCTGTACATTTAGGTTCTTATTAAAAAAAGAAAAAAAAAAAAAAAAAAAAAAAGAAGAAGAAGTCATTGCCCACACCAGGTAATGAAGCTTTTCCCTATGTTTCCTTCTAGTTGTTTTATAGTTCAGGTCTTACACGTAAATTTTCAATTCATTTTGAATTGATTTTTTTAACATGATCTGAGATGAAGTTCTGTTTTCAGTCTTCTGCATGTGGATATTCAGTTTTCCCAAAAACTGTTTATTCATTCTTTCCCTGTCAGGTGTTCTTGGCATCTTTGCTGAAAGGCAATTGACTATAAATGCATGGATTTATTTTTGAGTGCTTGCTCTATTCTCTTGCAATGCTCATGTCTGTTTTTAAACCAATACCATATTGTTTTGATTACTATAGCTTTGTAGTATATTTTGAAATTAGATAGTATGATGCCTCCAGCTTTGTTCTTTTTGCTTAAGATTGCTTTGGCTATTCAGAGTTTTTTGTGCGCACGCACACACACACAAACATACACATGTATATGTATATAAATATATATATGTATTTTTATATATATGTATATTTTAATTTTTTATGTTTTTGTGAAAAATAACATGAGAATTTGGTAGGGATTATACTGAATGTGTAGGTCAATTTTGGTAGTGTGCACATTTTTAATAATATTCTTCTAATTCATGGACATGGGATTATTTTTCATTTATTTCTATCTTTAGTTTCTTTCATCAATATTTTATAGTTTCCAATGGACAGATCTTTAATGTCCTTGAATAAAGTAACTCTTAAGTAGTTTTATTATTTTTGTAGCTATTGTAAATGAAATGATTTTGTTCATTTTTGGATAGTGCGCTGTTAGTAAAGTAGCACTACAGATTTTTGTATGTTGATTTTATATTGTGCCACCTTACTGAATTCATTTATTAATTCTGACGATTTTTTGTGGAGTCTTCAGGGTTTTCTGTATATAAGATTATGTCAACTCCAGAGACAATTTAACTTTTTCCTTTGTAATTTGAATGCCTTTTATTTCTCTCTTGCCAAATTGCTATGGCTGGGATTTCTAGTTCCACAATGAATAGAAGTTGTACAAATGAACATCCGTATCTTATTCCTGATCTTAGAAGGAAAGCTTTCAATTTTTCATGATTGAGTATGATGTTAACTGTGGGGTTGTCATTTATGATCTTAAATGTGTTCAGATATATTCTTCTATACTTAATTTGTTCAGAGTTTTTATCATGACAGGCTGTTGGGTTTTGTCAAGTGCCTGTTTTTTTTATTTAATCTTAAGATGACCATATCATTTTTGTCCTTCATTCTGCTAATGAGGTGTATCATGTTTATGGATTTGCATGTGTTGAAACATCCTTACATCATTCAGACAAATCCCACTTGCCCATGGCAAATGATCCTTTTAATGTGCTGTTGAATGTGGTTTACTGGTATTTGGTTGAGGTTTTTTGCATCTATTGTTCAACAGGAAGATCTTTGCCTCTAATTTTCTTTTCTCATCATATCTCTTTCTGGCTTTCATATCAGGACTCTTAATGTGCATTTGGGAGTATTCCTCTTTTTTAATTTTTTGGAAGAGTTTGTAAGTACCCATGGAACATTATTGAGGCTAGTTCATGTGTTAGGCTACAAATAGTCTTAGTAAATCTAAGATCGAAACATCAAGTATCTTTTCAGATCACAATGGTATAAAACTAGAAATCAATAATAGAATTTTGGAACATTCACACACTCGTTGAGATTAAAAAAATAAACTGAACAACTATAGGGTCAAAGAAATTACTAGGGAAAATTTAAAATATCTCGAGACAAACAAAAATGGAAACACACCAAAAAAACTTTTGGGAAGGAGCCAAAGCAGTTCCAAGTGGGAAGCTTATACCAATAAATGTTTACATCAGAAAAGAAGGTATCTCAAATAGACAACCTAACGTATCTCAAATAACTAGACAAGGAAGAAAAAAATAAGCCCAAAGTTAGCAAAAGGAAGGAAATAATAAGGAATAGGGCAGAAATACTTGAGATAAACAGTAGAAAAACAACAGAAAAGATCAATGAAACTTAAGAGTTTGGCTTTTTAAAAAGATAAAATCAACAAACCTTTAGCTAGACTAAGAATAAAAAAAAGATGACTCAAGTAAATAAATCATAAATGAAAGAGGGATTACAAGTGATAATATAGAAGTGTAAAGGATCATTCCAAGCATTGAATAGACTAATATGAATAATATGCAAACTGTGTAACCTAGAAGAAATGCTCAGATGCCTTGATATATGCTGAATCATGATGAAGTAGAATATCTGAACAGACCAGTAACATGAAGATTGAATCTGTAATATAAAGTCTCCCATCAAAGAAAGGCCCCAAAGCTGATGGCATCACTGATGAATACTCCCAAACATTGAAAGAATTAATATCAACCCTTCTCCATCTCTTTCAGAGCACTGAAGAAGGCATACTTCCAAACTCATTTTATGAGACTAGTACTTTTCTTAAATTCTCTGTTTATATCTTTGGCTTATGACACCATCAAGTTGGTTTTATCTTTGTATTGTTTGAAAGATTCTGTACATATTTTAGACACTCTCCTTGTTTTACACTTTGTTTTACATATTTTGTGGAGGCAAAATTTTACCTCTACCCTTCTAGAGTTTTTCTGCTGGGCCTAAGAATTAAATTGGCAGAAGACAGATCAACAGGGTAAGTGTACACGGATTTATTTAATTCAAGTCTTAATGTGACATGGGAGTCTGCATAAGGAAATGAAAATCCAAAAGAGAGTTCAACTTGAACATGAATGTGCTGAATTTCACAGATGCTAATAAAATGAAAATGTGACATGGCAAAGAGATCGAGCCAGGTAGTTAAAAGGATAGAGAAGAGGCTAGGAAGGTGGGGTTAGTTTAAAGAGACTTGTTTGTCAGATTTCCCTTGGCCTCAACTTCCTGTACTTGATGTTAAGAATGTTACTTTCCTTTTGGGATAGAGATGACTTTTTAACATGGTAATTTAATCAGCTTGTAAGAAACATTAGAAAGTTGAGAGTGGTCTTCTTGCATCTGCTGTTTTGTAAGTGCTTTTAGCCCAGATTTTCAATATGCCAGAGCAGCATAATTTATAGTGGCGTATCTTTATTCTCCCAGTAGCTTCCAGTGGCCTCTATTTTATCTACTTGCATTGAATGCACTTCACCAGCATTTATATTGGAAATCTATTGGTTCTTAGTCTGGTAGGATCAAGTGCTCCTTTGCTGCTCTATTACCATCTCTACATCAATTCCTAAAACTAGTGCACTTCATTTGTTTACTTAAATCATCTTCCCATTCATATTCTTATTCTCAATAGTACATACCATTGTTCACTGGTCACTGAAAGAGACACCCAACACCCAAGGGTTATCCCAGAGTCCCTTTCCTTTGTTCCCCATTGCAACCCATCTCCAAGCCTTGCCAGTTTTACTCCCAATTTAAAAATAAAGTGTCCATCTTTAATAATCTGAAGAAATGAACCAAGGTAAGTAAGAGATTCTGAAGATATTATATAAATAGAACAGTATAGCAGGAGTTAAACCTTGGTGACCATTTACTGGAAAATAGAGACATTGAGGTGATGAAGTATCAGTATTACATATGATTGAAGGCTGTTATTCTGTTATCAAGACATATTTCAATTATCTCATTTTAAAGGTATGAAAACATTTTATCAACAAGCTAAGTAAAATATGCTCTGAAGAAGTTTAGTTGTCATAGTAAAAAATCTTGATAATATTGAAATATTCAACCAAAGACAGTTTTTATTCAGGGCGTGTTTATGTAGCAGTAGTTCAGTGTCTTTTTTTTGCTTGCTAATTTGCTGCTTGCCAATTCACTTAATTCACTGTGAAAGTTCAGATACTAGGTGGGGAAGAGGAGAGGTGAGTTGTAACCGAACTTTTCACAGTTCACAGTTGTGTGTGCACGTGTGCAGTGGTGATGTTGTTTTGCAGTTCAGTTTTATTCAACTCTACATACACATCTGCTCAGGCACTCTCAACTGTGCTCAGACTTCCAAGCATTCAACAGTATAAAGCAGCACACACTTACAGATGCTTGGTAATAGTAGGGTGGTTGTTGGTTGTGTATAGGTCCTTTACCTATATGCTTCATCCTTTGATTGAATTTACTTCAGTTCTCTTTGAGAGCCTGAATCCTACAATGTAGTCAACTGAATTTTATTACAACTAACCTTTTGAATACCTAGTAGAATTATTAGTCTTTCATGTCATGTTTGTTTTATTAACAGCTTAAATGGAAGAAAAGGTATGTTACAATAATCTTTGGGTTTTATATTTTTCACATACTTTTTTTTTTTTTTTTTTTTTTTTTTTGTGGTACCGGGGATTGAACTCAGGGGCACTCGACCATTGGGCCACATCCCCAGACCTTTTTTGTATTTTTTATTAGAGACAGGGTCTCACTGAGTTGCTAAGTGCCTCGCCATTGCTGAGGCTGGCTTTGAACTCGCGATCCTCCTGCCTCAGCCTCCCAAGTGCTGGGATTACAGGCGTGCGCCACCGCGCCCGGCTATTTTTCACATACTTTTTGAGGGGGAATTTTTTTTTTTTTTTGGCTTGATTCACAATGCTTCTCCAAAACTATACATTGCTGAAAAGGTAACATATAGATTCATTGAGGACTTGACTTTACTATATGGCAAATATACATAACTTCATTAGTTGGCAAATAATATTTTGGTCTTTTCTTGGAAGGAAATGACTTCATAGTTTGAATCTGTCTGGAAATTATGTTATATAGGATATTTTTCACCTTGCATACTCTTACTAAGAAGGTTTCAAATGTTTCATTTTGTGAAATAGACAAAGGTATCAGTTTTATTACTTCATGGAAAGCAATCTCAGCACCTGTGATAGACTTGTCAGATTTGAAAATGACCGAATAGTGACCTAAGAAATGAGAAGAAAGAGGTTTTTAAATTGTATTGCATTTATCTACCATCCTGCTCCCAACAATTATTTTACTTGGAGTAGGAAAAGAGAAAGGAAATTGACATTTTTTTATCCTACCATTTATCAGGTATTATTTAATCTGTACAATCTCATTTTTTTAACCAAGGAAACTGATGCAAGAGGGGTCACACAATCATTTAGTGCTCTTTACTAGCAAGCAAGGTCAATAACCAAGGTCACACAATCAATTAGTGCTCTTTAGTAGATCTGCTATCTTTTATACTAACAACAAGTTTCAAAACAAATTTTATTTACATTTTTGAATTATTTTAAAGTAACTGATATACTATATAATCAGAGTACAAGTGCTCTGAAAAATGTGTAACTCTTGCTTTTCTCATTTGTTTCTTATGAAATACAATCCTTAGGTCCATCAGAGAATTAAAGAATTGAACATTTTGAACTTCCTTCATATATTAGCCAGCTGGCATGTTCTCCTAGCAAAACATTTTCTGATTTGACCACAGACTCTCTCAATCAGTTGTTACTGGTTTGAATAATAGAATATGCTGTCATGGTGGGCACCTGATCATGAAAACTGATATCTGGAGTGCATTTTTATTTGGATTTAAAATGTTTTTACAGTCCCAGTATAAACACTGTTAATCTAGTCAAAACCTTTTCTCACAAGATCAAGAACTAGCATGGTTTTATTTTAACTGGTTGTATTCAATAGAGTGAGAATAAATTGTACATTTACATTAGGCAAAAATCTTAATTGATTTTAAACATGAAGAATGTCATACCAACAACAGTTTTAGAAATTTTTGAGATAAAATAAGTGAATTTTGAAACTCTAAATATCTGGATTTATTTAATTTAATACCACTTGGAAATCTTCTGGAGTGTAAGCTTTCTGGAATTGGGAAGTATCCAATTTTTGATGCAGTGCTGGGAAGTTACAAATCTGTCTTATGTTTGGGTTTGAGAATTACTGATTTGTTTTGGTTGTTCATTGAACTAGCTTCATAGACAATAGTAAATTTTCGTGTTCATGGTATAATAGGTCCCTATCCTAAGAACAATTAAGATAATTTTCTTAGTTGTCTCCAGATGGAAGAGTAGAGTTAATTATTTTGAGATAGTTTTGGATACCTTGTCATAAATTTGGATAGTAAGTAGCAAATGTGGCTGATTATCATAAAAGATATGAAGATAAAGATTTAAATGCATCAACTATATAGAAAATAAAATGTGGGTTGGGTGTGTTGATTTCTTTCTATTGTTCTTCATTGTGTAAAGATGGTGTTAACAATTTAGTGTCATTGAATTATATAGTTATCTTCAAATGAGATTAATGGGAAGGGCTTGTATTAACAGAAACTACTAATATATTAAGGGAACTTAACTGTTGAAGATAGCACATATTACATTTCACAAAACCACATATGGATACTTAAACATATTTGTTACTCGTGCTGCATTGGAAAGGATCAGTAAGAATTTTTACTGAATTAAGGCTGGCATTTTTTAGATGTCACTGTTATTAGTATGTGGGGTATTAATGTGGGAAAAGAATGCAGTTCCTAAAAATCAAAAACCTTCAGCATGTTGAGAGATAATTTATCATGTGGATATTGATGAAGAGACTTTAAATAAATTTTTATAGTTAGATAAAATACTGACACACAAACATGTTGGTAACATTAGTGGGTCTCTAAGCAACTATAAGTCACTGTAGCCAGATTACAATCTGTTTTATTTCATTTGGGAAAATTAGAAAGTCAAAATAGGGAAAGAAAAAGAATAATTTTGCCTAATTAGAAACATCTGAGAACTTATAGAAAGAAACCTGACTTTTGCTTTTTAATGCTTATTTGTTACGGTTTAGTGTGTCTATAAGCAGGGAAAAATCAAAATTATTTTCAAGCCCTCGTTTTTAGCACTGATATTTTGCTTAGCCTCTAACACTAATGAAATGAAACATCATTTTGAAAAACTTCTAAGACCATATTTCAAGACCAACATTGAAACACTGTGTTATGTAGGAATCATTATGACATTAGCAATTTAAAATAAGAGATTAAAGATATATTAGGTAAGGCTGCAGATCCATATTGCTCAGTGGTAGAGGGCTTGCCTAACTTGGGAGGTCCTGAGTTCAATTCCCAGGACTGCAAAACAAAACAAAACAGCAAAAACCCATTAATTAAAAGGAAGTAAATATTAACAGAAACAAATGTTTTCCCAATCAGTAGTACTTAAGTACTGATCACTGCCCACTCCTCCCTTGACTCTGAGTAGAAGAAATTCAGTGAAATTTAGGAAATAAGTCAATGACTCTGTTTGCCAATTTTGTCGTGTGCAAATTTTGCCTCATCAAAATTTTATGTGTATTTCCCATCTCAATTACAAGTTAATGAATATGTTGGCACCCAATTTTATCCTTTTTTTCTCTCGGCATCATCTCTTTCAGCACTATGAAGAATTTACAGTCTCTCTCAGTGATGTTTTAATGACATGGAAATACTTGCTCCATGAGAAATTAAACTTACCCGTTGAAGATATGGAAGTGGTTGACCATTATGAAGACATTAAGAAGACTTATGATGATTTTTTGAAGAATAGTAATATGTTAGATCTGATCGACATTTATAAAAAATATAGGAATTTGACTTCTAATTGTGAAAATAATGACATGATATCCCCCGTAAGTATTTTTAAAAATAACTCTATTTTAATAGAACTAAAATTCAGCTAGGTTTACTTTTATATATGTGTATGTGCGTATGTATTTATTTATTGGCTCTTTTTAATTTTTTATTTTGAGACAGTGTCTCACTAGGTTGCTTAGGGCCTCACTTAAGTGGCTGAGGCTGGCTTTGAATTTGCGGTCCTCCTGCATGGAGTAGCTGGGATTACTAACAGGCACCATTAAATCATAGTTACACAGTGATAGTAATTTGAGTAAGGTTCTGAAGGAGGGCAGAGAATATAGTCTTTATTCTGGTTAATAACATGCTTGGAGAAAAACAAAAGGTCTAGTAATTTGATAATGTTTTTGTTTTGGTGATCATGTTAAGAATGGAAATTTTAGGTACCTGAAAGCTAGTTGTTATTTGAAAGAAATATTTTGTTGGTAAATTTTTTTGAACTTGTATTGTTATTTGGTTGCTATAACAGTTTTTTGTTAGATCAAAAAATACTGTAACAAATCAGTCCAAATGCCTGTTTTCTTTTTGAATTATGTCAAGGATTGCTTTTCTAAAATGTATTTTTTCTTGGTTGAATGTGCATCTGTTTATTCAGCATATGTTATGTAAATTATTATGATTTTCTCCTGTGGATTAATAATATTTTATTTTACTAGATAGGAGTGTTATTTATTTCATGAGAATAGCATATGTGTGAGATATAGACTTCTTTTTTTTGTACAAGCATAGTTATTTTATAACAGAATATGAATTTAAAAATTAAATACAGTAGCATCCCTTACAGTTTGGTTTTGTTTACATTAGAATTTATGAATCCTATTTTAGAATATGTTCATATGTATCTAATTTTTTAAAAGCATTGAAGGTGCTCTTTATCTTAATGTTTACTGAATGCCTATAAAGTAGTAGTTAAATAGTAGAAATAGGTAAATAAGTGTAGCTGGAATTAGAAGATGTTTACTATATTTTATAAGATATTTGAATACTTTATAAATATTTCCATATGGGAATATTGTTTTAGCTGTTTATAATGGAAACTTCTACTATAAGAGTGAGTTAAAAAAAATTGAAGCTTATTTCACTCCTAAAAGACGTTGAAATATGTGCAACTAGGATTGATGTGATATTTCATGGTTATCAGAGAGCCAGGCTTTTCCTGTCATCCTGTTTTCCCATCTCATGTTCCACCTTAATTCTTGGCCTCTGTCCTCAAGACCAACTTATGGTTCAAGATGACTGTTGAAGCTCCAAACATTGTATCAGCATTCTTTGCTACAGGAAGTAGTAAGAGGGAACAGCATTCTCCTTTTAGGGAGACATAGCTCTTTGGCTTCCATCTCATTGTCCAAAGCATTGTCACATGGGCACTCCAAGATGAGGGAAGGTGGAGAAGATAGTCATTCTTCTAGGTAGTAACATGCAAGGATAAAATGAAAGATTATTACTAAGGACAAAGGGGAGAATAGATCATGGGGTTGGAGAGTTGTTGGCAGTTTGCTGTCTTTGCCTGACTGGGCTCCATGGAGGCCTTTGCTTGTAACTTCCTCAAAACGTGTGAACACGTGCACGTGCATCCCACACACACCCACAGTGTAGTAAGGGTACTTGTAAGTGAAGATAGTTCACTTAGTAAATCCTCCCCTAGTTGTACTTTATTTGCTTGCTTGTGGAGATGATTTTTCACTAATTTTAATAGTTCTAAGCTAATCTAAGCTAATCATACATAAGCATTGAGTTGTAGAAACAAGAAAGAAGATCTTTGGATCAACCAGGGATAGTAAGATACACCTGAGGTTTTTAGGTACATAGTTTTCATCCTGTGCCTTGCCCCTGTCTGAGTTCTCTAAGAAGCTTCCTCATTTGAATGGATCAACCTATAGTATGAGATATATAAGGGTGCACATTTGAGTTGGCTATGAGGGAGATGGTCTCCAAATGGTAACATATCTCCCTTGAAGGACACCAGAAATGAAATTGAAACTGCTAGGATGGTAGTGCATGAAGAAATTTTCTGTATTTAAACTCTGAAACATTAACAGTTTGGTCTTTGATATTTATGCTTGCTCTAAGGAAATTTCTAGTGAGGAAAAATGGACAGATGTATTTCTCAAAAATGTACTAAATATAACACTAATTTATGCTTAAGTGTCTTTAAAGTTATATATTAGACTATTCCAAATGGTTCTGAATTTTCATGACCCTGATACAATTTATTTGCTTCTTATTATAGCTCATATAAGGCAGGAATTTTGAGGAATTAGAATAAAGCTAAGACAGCAACCTGCTAACTTGAAGCATTCCCCTTTCACCTTCATTCCCTGGTTTGTAATTCCTCTCCTGAGGACCATGGTTGCAGGGCCTGTAGGCATCTGGAAGCAGACAAAGTTTGGTTCTAGCTGGAGTCGAAGTAGAGATTTGTGCACAGCTTGCTTTCTCATGAACCTCTGGGTATCTGGAAGATAGTGTCAGAGCCGGGGTAAGGAGAAGAGCTTAACCACAGAGACTTTTGGACCCTCTGAGCAAGGTCAGCAAATGTCCTCTGTGAGTGTGCCAGGATTCCTTTCCCTTTTATCCAAGAAGGAGCGGATGGGTGGGCTTGCTTCCTGTTGGTGAGGCTTGGGAGAACACAGGACTTCGTTGGCTTCAACAGCCTCTTTTTTTTCCTCCCACTGCTGTGCCATGGGCATAGAAGAGCATTTCACCTTCCATTACTTGAAGAGCTGTCATGTCAGAGCTGAGCCCCAAACTACCAGTGAAGAAAACCAACAAACCATCTACAGGTTACCAGCACCAGAGAAGGACAGGACAGCTGACAACACACCTGCCCAACAGAACAGAGCTGCTAGAGGGGAATGACAGCTTGACTATACATAATTATTAGGTACTTAAGGAAACTCAAGGATAGTAGCCACACATAGGACTTCCTAGATTTTGCAAATAATAAACTCCAAACCAAACCAAACAAAAACAAGCCACATCTGCGGGGCATCAGTGTGGGTGGTGTGGGAGCGGGAGTATGTCAGGGTGTTGGGCTGAAAGATCTCAAGGGCAGTGGTGGGTGTGAGCTACAGTTGCCCAGGGCAGCCTGGGAAGTGGGAAGGAGCCCAAGGCTTCTGGAGTTGAACTGTGTGTAGGAAGGGACTTCTTCAGAAAGCTCAGAAAACACAGCACTCCTGAGGAAGCAGCCCCTAGCTGGAACCTGAGACCACCAGGAGATGCCTCTAACCTTCATGAAGGGAGACCCAGAGGGTGGGTCCCCCATGCCTGCAGGGTCAGCTCTGCAGCCACCTCCAGAAAGAGGAGGCCTTGCATTATCTGGACCTCCAAAGGGCACAGTGGGCAGTTAGGGCCTCCGGACCTGCTCACTCCTAGGGAAGATCTTACCCTGTTGGCCTCTGCCCAGCATCTTGGGCAGAAGCAGAAGCAAGTTTCCCCAGTTAGGAGTTGGCCTCAAAGCTCAGGATTGTGTGGGGTTACCCACACAACCCATGAGGGGGAAGACAAGACCCAAAGAAACTGGCAGCTGCCATGGAGCTGGTGAGGCAGAGGGAAAGTCTCCTGTTTCAGAACATGGAAGAAACCACTCAGCACCATCTCACTGTTGAAGCTGAAAAGAAACGGGACTAAGAGAAGCTTCAGTTTAAAAAAATCAGAAAATCATCAGCAAACCTCCCAAGTCTACCTGTCTCAGAGACACCTGTTTTTGTGGACACCTTGTAGTTACTAAATACACAGCAAGATTTCTTTCTTGTAAATGTTTGTCCCCATTCCCCACCCCACTTTATCCAAAAACATTTGCTTTACTTTCCCCCCAAACAAAAGAAAGCTTTTTAACCCCATCCCTTCCTCTACTGCTTCTGGGTCCCTCTTTCAGGTGTGTGGGCAGGTGGGCTGGCTCTTCTTAGGGGTGCAGATAAAAGCTTATTACTAGAGTGGAATCAAAAGGACTATCCATAAAAATCATCACAGACTGGATTAAGAAAATAGCACACAATAGGTTCTAGGGTAATGTAAGGTCTAGGGTGTTCTGTTTTAAGAGGTGGATGAAAGCTTTATTCTCAAAACTGCATGTCGGGGTGGGGGAAGTATTCAGCCTCAAGAATTCCATTCTCTTTGGAAGTACCTGCATTTCTTTGGAGGCTTTCAACAGAGAGAATGGTGGAATCCCTCAGAGGAATTAGATGCAGGCTGGCATTTCACCAACTGATGTTCTATGTATGATTAGAATTTGTTTTTTTGTGTAGGGTGTCTCCACATTCGTGACTTTTATGAGCTAGTTCTTCCTCTAAGCTGTTGCAGAGGTTCATTTTATTTCCTTTTTTTTTTTTTGTAGCAATTACCAGGTTATAAAATTATCACACTTATAAAAGCGATATGTTTGTTAATTTTTCAAATAAGACACGAGAGTATAAAGCAGAAAAAGTTGTGTAACTATATAAATACTTCAGAGTAACTCCTTCTACTCTTCATGAAAAACAAACCATTTTCATGAGAATTTTAAAAAAGAAGATAAAAAACAGATAAATTCAAAATCAAGCTAGTATCCTGAAAATCAAGGACAAATTTTTTATATATCTTTAATTTATGCATTACAATGACATGTAATAGTAGATTGATTATTACATATTTATATATGCACACAATAAAGCATTATCATTTGGTCAGTACCTCCCATTTTCTTCTCCCTACCCCAGATTTCCTTCCTCCATTCTATTTGTATGAAATTCACCCCTCAAGAGCCATCCATTTTCCTGCAAAACACATAATTTCATTCTTTATGGCTAAATAAAACTCCATGATGTATATATACTGCATTTACTTTATTCGAGCACAATAAAAATCTAAAGACAGAATAAATATAAGATTATGAGATGAAGGAAAAGAAACTTGGAGGTTAAATCTAGAGGACTTAACATGAAAATGATAGTACTCCTAGCAGGGAAAAAAGATGCATATGATGCATATTTGTTGTAATAAATAGTTTCTTTAGCTAGAAAACCCAAGTCTGCTAATGATGAGTATTTAGCAGTTCCAGGCTCTATTGATAAGAAAAGATATGTACCTTGTCACATTCTGATAAAATTCCTGAACTCTTAAGGATAATGATGAATCTTACTAGTTTCCTTATTTAACTATAATTTATCCTTTAATTATAATTTAAATATAAGTTTGTTATTTAACAAAAATTTAATACCATGCCCTGAAAGAAGAGGACCTGCAAATCTTATCCCCAATCAAGATTATCATTTATCAGTCAAGTTGAAGGATTTATGAAATATGCAGAAAGAATATCATGCTAATATCTCATATGAAGGATTCCATGTATAGTTAATAACTGCCAAAAAGTATCAAGTAATACTCTGCACTGGATTATCAGTGACACTAGGTGTGAAGTATTTTTATTAGTAATACCCTATATTTTCTGCAGATTCAACTACGGGATTTTCTCTGTGGCAAAGAGCATGCAGGAGATGATGAAATTGATCTTTATATCCCGATGTCACCAGTAAAACCCAACCAGGATGATGAAAAGGTATTAATAGATTAGTAAATTAAGGCAGAATATGAGCCCCTTCAAATCACTATGAATTTGATGGTTCATTGGAGCTATTAACGTTTTATTCTTTTTTAAATTTATAAGTGTTTAGTTTGTTTAAATAAACTATTTGCAAAAATTAATACATTGGAGTCTACAGAGATAGCCTGATACTAATCAGGTTATTCATGATTTTGGGCCAAGGCAACTTCCAGCAAGCAAATTCAAAGAACCAGAAAAATAGGTGAAGTTTCCGTGATCAGTTTCTGAACCTCGCATATACTGTTTTAGACATGTGATTTTTGGGAGAATATGTTTCATTGAAAAATCTGGTCTGTATTCTTCAGAGTAATACAATTGATGTACTACTGATGATCAAGAGTTCTGACCACAGGGTTTGTTGTTCAAATGAACACAGAACATTAGAGCCATGTATATATTTGGTCTAATATAGCTTGCTTTCAGCTGCATGTTATGCTAGGTATTTAATTACATGTAGTGACCCCCACTGACCACGGGAATTATATATGAAAGTTTTTATGATTAATAAAATCACCATTGACAAGAGTTAGTATTAAAAAAAACAGTAAAATTATATTCAACATATTTTAAAAATATGGTGTATAAAAGGTCTAGAATGCACTACTTGTGTAACCAACTGCTGAATTAAGTCAACACATTTGGTGAATTACCTTCTTAATTTTTCAGAAAACTTTTGTGAGATAGATTCTTCCAGAAGACCTATATTTTACAGATTGTACTTTAAAAAAACATATTTTATTACTGCCTTCAAATAAATATCTGCATACCTGCGTCCTGGATTTAATAAGATGTTTTTTTATGTGTATCTGAATTTATTTCTGTCTTTTGTCAACATGATATGGCACTTTATCTCTAGAATTCTTCAGCATACACTTCCTGCAAATTAGGGATGGCCACAGTATCATTTATCATAGGAAGAAAACTTAAATACCCATTAATATAATTTACCAGCTTTCTATTCCAATTTCAGCATTTGTCCTCCAAATGGTTTTTATATCTCTTTAGACTCTTAATTTATAAGAATTTCCCTTATCTTTTCTTTCTTTTTACTTATCTGATGAATACTCTGGTATTACTTAACTTGTTCTTTTATTTGCTGTATTTTTCTCTCTCTTTTTTTTTTTTTTGGCACTGGGTTTTGAATCCAGGGGTGCTTTCCCACTGAGCTATACCCCAGTCCTTTTTATTGGTTTTGCTGTTGTTGTTGTTGTTTTTGAGAGAGGGTCTTGCTAAGTTCTGAGGCTGACCTCAAACTTCTGATCCTTCTACCTGAGCCTCCTGAGTCACTGAGATTACAGGCACATGCCATTATGCCCAGCTACTTGCTGTATTTCTGATAAACTAAAGTTAGAAATTTAGATTTGGGCTTAACATTTTATAAGAAATATTTTATAACCAATGTGGAGTATTTCATTTTGTATCACTTCAGGGGACACAAACAGGCTGCCCCAAATTGCCAGGTCTCTCCAATATAAAAATGTAGTTTTCCCTTTGCTGTCAGCATATGTCTGTGGGGTGATGCTTTAGCTCTGTGTAAATAAACTTATTTCCCAACAATATTTCCCTAATGGTTTTACGTATGCCTTGGTGATCCTTGCCTGAGTCAAATATTTAGCATTCGTAGAAAGACGAGTTTCTCTTTCTGTCATGTCTACATTAATTACCTGCCATTCCCCAGTAAAGAAAAGCTTTATCTTGTCAAATGGGATGAGGTTTGGTTCTGTTAAAACGTCAAGGTTAACACTTAATTCTCTTTACCATTTTAGGAGTTGGTACACATAAGAGGCAAATAAGATTTTTTTCTACTTTCTCCTTTTTGTGTTTGTAGATCGTTGTGGAATCATGGATTTTATTTGTGTAGTGTTTTAAAGTTGATTACACTCTTTACTCATCTCTGATGCTAAGACAGAGGGAGCCCTATCAAGTTAACTCCTGTGTCTTTTTTACATGCCTTATTAGATTTTTTTTTTAAACATTTTCTTTTCTCTCAAGCCCACCTTGAATGTTTCTTGCCCAGACCACCATGTTCATTTTAGTGATTTTTAAGTATTTTCTCCTGCTTAAAATTAATTTTTCACTTATATTCTCCCCCTTTTTTTCCCTGGTGCTCTATAGGGGAGAACCTTACAGTAATTGTTACTTTTTTTTTTTTTTTTTTTTGGTACCAGGGATTGAACTTGGGGGCACTGTACCACTAAGCCACATTCCCAGCCCTATTTTGTATTTTATTTAGAGACAGGGTCTCACTGAGTTGCTTAGTGCCTTGCTTTTGCTGAGGCTGGCTTTTAATTTGCAATCCTCCTGCCTCAGCCTCCTGAGCCATCGGGATCACAGGCGGGGACCACCTTGCTCGGCTTGTTGTTATACTTTTTAAAAAGAGAAATGAGCTGATTTGTATGTGTAAAAAGATCTAATCTCTTAGAATTTTGGCTTACAGTTATAAAACATTATCCTAAAGTCATTTCCTTGATGGAGAAACTGGTGGGTCTTCACTGTACACATATTTAAAAAACAGTGATAGTGATTGGGGGTGTAGCCTAGTAGTAGAATAAGTGCTTAATGTGCACAAGGCCCTGTGTTTGAGGCCCTGGCCTACCACCAAAACAAAGCAAAAACTACCAAACAAAACTCACAAAAAAGTCATAATTAGTTTCTTTGTGTTAATTCTGTACTTTTTATCTTTTGCTTCCTTGGACTGTATTTTCTAGTAGAATTTTATCTTACTAGTTAGCTGATGGATTTGATTTTCTGAGGGCCATTAAAGTTATAGCCACACTGACAGCTCTGCACTTTCTAATTTTTCTTTTCAGAAGGTATTTTTGGAAGTCAATATGTTTCTATTGAAAGGCTAAAGTTATTTTTTTGGGCTATGGTCTTGCCAAGATATATTTTGATCACCAAATTTGCTTACACCAAAATCTTCAAATAGAAGAATGGAATGAATTTAAGAAACAACATTTTTGTTTCCTTATTTTATTTTTCCTAAGGTGTTAAACAATTGTTTTAGAATACTGAGTAATGAAGGGGGAAAGAATAAAGAGCCCTCCAAATCATTAATTAAATAAAAAAATTCTATCAGTATATTTTGTTCTAATCCAACTATTTTTTTTTGCAAATGTAAGCATTTATGTGTTAACTAAGGAGGCAAAAGTACCTGTACAAATTGCAAATTTTTTCATTTTAGAAAAACTTTCTTCAAACTGAGATTGAATATCAGCATCTCAGTAAGAATTAAGGGATAGGAAAAGCAACTTGGAACTGTCAGAAAGCTTAAAAAAATTTGTCTAATTTCTAAACAAATATCACAAATATTTTGTGGTATGGAGAGAATCAGTTTATTAAACAAATAAATAGAACAGTATCCTTATTTTTGGTATCTTGGAAAAGCTTCAGTCTTGTGGATTTTTTCAACTTAAGCCCTTGCTTCTGGACATCATAACTGTATTCATGTGGACTGTTTTTACAGAGGGCCTCTTTAAAACCCACTTGCACATACAAGAGCAGGGAAACCATAACTGCCATGTTATTTGACCATAATGATGGGGATAGATGTCCAATTCAGCCATGAGTTAAAAGAAACACTCCATCTGTGAGGACTCCAAGATGTTTTTCCCTGATGTTTGCCCAGGATCACAGATTAGAAATTTAGAATTTTTTTTTTTTTTTTTTTAGCCTTAAAGAGCAAGTTGTAGATGTGGAAGCATAAACCCTGATTTTGTACCCAGTAAAGATTAGGAGTATGCATAATAGTAAGTCTTTATTATTTTTGAATAGTAGAAGCACAGTGAAACAGATTACATTAAATTAAATGTAGGAAATATAAAAAAAAGTTCCTTATTGCAATGTAAACATCACTTTTTCTCTGTTTTGATTTTTGACAAATTGTATTATTCTTCCCAGATAATTTGTATGTCTTGTTTTATATAGACCACTGCCCTGTGAAGTTAAAATTGAAGCTTTACTATTATAGGTCACAGACAGTATTATAATTTATTGTAAAAATAAAGATTAAAGACATTTGAAATATAAGGAGAAAACTGTATTATTCATTATTTTGTAAAATTTTATAACAAATCTTAATGCAAAAAAAAAGCACTTGTTTGATCCCAGGTAAGTTTTAATTAATAGAATTTCAATTTAAAAGTTTTAAAAGGACCAATTTTTTTCTTTAATTTATCATTAAGCAAAAACTGATTGAGACCTATTAATAAAAGTGGACTGCTTACCTACTATAATGCTGATCATTCTTTTAGGCCCTAAGGGTACATTATCTGCTGACATGGTTCTCATAGAGTAGTGGAAGAATTAAGAAAATAAACAAAATATCAGAAAATATTAAGACCTACAAATAATTATAATAGGGTGATACAGAGTTATCAAAGGGTAAGGAAGAAAAAGAGTTTATGTCTACTATAGATTAGGAAATCAGGGAACCTCTCTGCAAAGATAACCTTTAACTAATATATTTAATATTTAGTAGAGAAAATGTTTGTTAGGGTTAATTTTTAAACTTCATTTTCTTTTAATTATTTTTGCTTGCATTGTATCTCAAGTCCACATTTAAGGTAAGCTTTTCCTGTCCAGTGAAGTTTCTTTTTTTCTTTCTTTCTTTTTTTAACTGACCATGACTGCTTCTGCTTCTCACATTTCAAGAATTATCACATAGAAACCTAAATGGTCTAAAGGCATGTTATGTTTAAGATAACTTTTAAGATGTAGATGAACTTGAGACCATAGCTATCTAAGAGGCTTCCTAGTGATTTATAATTTTTTATTGCTACCTTTTAAAATTCCTTTCATGTTTCAAAAATTTTAAATGTGATTACACAGAATATGAATAAATTTTAATTTGAATAAAGAAAATATGTTCTTAAGAGTTTGCAGATGATAAGTTACTGGTACTTTAGCTAAATTACTGAAGTTATTGAAGGATTTATGAATTTCATGTTTTGAGAGTGAATTGAATTTAGGGTTTATGAACCATTATTTGAGGGAATAGGCAAGAAAGAGAATTTCAGTCTGGAAGCAACATCCAAGAACTAGAAACAAACAGAATTCCAGAGCAGAAGGTGAGATGGTAAAAACAGAATGAAAATTTATCAATTTTTTCTTTTTCTTTTACTATCATGTCTAAGAATTCCTTGTCTAGTTCCAGGTTTTAAAGATTTTCTTCTAAATGTTTTTTAGTTTTATATTGTACATTTAGATATATGACCCACTTTGAGTTAATTTTCATGAAAGGTGTGAGATTTTAGTTGAAGTTTATTTGTTTTCCATGTGAATGATCAGTTGTTCCAACATCAGATATTGAAAAGACTATCCTTTCTTCATTAATCATTTTGCAACTTTGTCAAAATCTAACCACCATATCTGTGTCAGTGTGTTTCTGGACTCTGTTCCATTCCATTGAGCTGGGTGTCTTTTCCCAAATATCACTCTATTTTGATTATTGCAGTTGTATAGTAATTCTCAAAAATCATTTTTTAGTATATTTAATATATTGTTCCAGTGTATTCTGGTTTACATATTTCTTGATGATCTGTTAACATCATACTTGTTCCCCATAGGTAATGTATTATTTTGTTCTGATTGCCATCCAATTTTTTTCTCTTCTTTGACTATTAGAGTTTTATTATAATGTGTGTAGGAGTGATTTTTTTTTTTTTTTAATTTACCTACTTGAAGGGCTTCTTGGATCCATAAATTAATGTTTTCCAAATTGGGGGTGTTTCTGGACATAATTTCATTACACTTTTTTCTTGCTTCTTTCACTTCTCTTCAGGGGTTCCAATTACATATATGTTGGACCTTTTTAAATTGACTCTGGATCTGCTTCTTTCATCCTTTTTGTTCTTCTTTGTTTTGCAGATTTGGTAGTGTCTATTGATGTATTCTGTTCACTGATATTTTCTTTTACTCTCTCCATGTTGTTGTTGAGCCCATTCACCAAAGTCAGTTTTGCTTGTACTTTTCATCTCCTAAATTTACTTTCTACATAGTGTCCATGTTTCTGTTGACATTTCCTCTGTTAATTTATTGATAACATATATCCTACATCTACGTGAAGATTTATTCAATAGAAATTTCTGACAATTTCTTTTTTTTTAATATTTATTTATTTGCTTTAGTTGTACGCAAGGCGTTTATTTTTACGTGGTGCTGAGGATCGAACCTGGGCCTCATGTGCTAGGTGAGCACTCTACTGCAGAGCCACAACCCCAGCCCATGACAATTTCTTTTGAGTGCTTTTTATGTTGAGTTGGAGTCATACTTCCCTTTCTCTTTGACTGTCTGGTAATTTTTGGGATGCAGTATTGTAGACAATATTTTGTAGAGACTCTGGAGTCTGTCTTGTTCTTTTGAAAAATACCTTCTTTTGTTTTAGTAGGCAATTTTTTTGCCTGGATGCCAACATCATTCTTTGTCTCCCTGTTGGTATGAAGCTGCTGATATCAGTTCTTGTGACTTCCTTTTGCTGCTTTGTTATCTTGGCTTTTATAGGTCCCTCTTCTACCTGCCAGATTTGGTGGTCAGCTAACAATGTGGGACAAGGTGGAACTCTCTCAGTGAATTCCTTTTTTATTAGGGATTTTCTTGAATTTTCTAGTTGATCTACCAGGTTCAGGCTCTTACTGTCAGACTTCAAGCCTGTCCAGTTTGAGTGTTCTGTCACTTCATCTAGGCACAGTTGTGGCAAAGTTTCAAACTGGTAGCTCTGCCTCCTTGTACTCACTTTTTCTTTCTTTTTTTTTTTTTTAATATTTATTTATTTATTTATTTGCTTTTAGTTGTACACAATGCATTTTTTAAAATTTTTATTTATAGTAGTAGTATGTATTACAGTTCATACTACACATATAGAGCATCTTTTTACACAAAACAGTTTGTATACAAAGTATATTTGTAGCATTCAAGTCTTCAAGCATGCATTTAGAATAATGATATCCATCTTATTCAACCACTTTTTCTTTTTTCCCCCCCTTCCCCTCTTGCTCACTCCCTCCCCCTCCCTTCCCTTTGACCATTATAGTGTTCCTCTAATCCTCCTATGTACCCCGACCCAACAATACTGTGAACCGGCCTCCTTATATCAGAGGAAACATTCGGTATTTGGATTTTTGAGATTGACTGATTTCACTTAGTATTAGATTCTCCAACTTCATCCATTTACCAGCGAATGCCATTATTTTATTCTCTTTTATTGCTGAGTAAAATTCCATTGTGTATATATACCACATTTTCTTTATCCACTCATCTACTGAGGGACATCCAGGTTGGTTCCACAACCTAGCTATTGTGAATTGTGCTGCTATAAACATTGAAGTGGCTGTGTCACTGTAATATGCTGTTTTTAAGTCCTTTGGGAATAGACCCAGGATTGGGATGGCTGGGTCATAGGGTGGTTCCATTCCCATTTTTCCAAGAAATCTCCATACTGCTTTCCATAACAGTTACACCATTTTGCAGTCCCACCAGCAATGTATGAGTGTGCCTTTTTCCCTACATCCTCTCCAACATTTATTGTTGTTTGTGTTCTTGATAGCTGCCATTCTGACTGGAGTGAAATGAAATCTTAGAGTAGTTTTTATTTGCATTTCTCTAATTGCCAGCTATGTTGAGCATTTTTCCATGTATTTGTTGAGTAATTTTCTTTCTGATTTCTGCTTGCATTTTCAATGGACCCTATAGGGTCTCTCCCATGCTTGTGTAGTTTAGTTGGCAACCATAGGTTTGGGCATTTATCCTCTGAATTGTTACCAGGATTTCCCCCCACTAAGATTTCAACTACTTTCCCAGCCCTGAATTCTAATCTCTAATGCCTTTAATCACCTCTGCTTTCTGCAGGCCTAGCATATGCTTGGGTCAGTAAATCACAAACTTAAGGCATACCTTTCTTGTTGCAATTATCTTAAAAGTAAAATCTCATGCAGCTTCTGCTGCTTTTTGAATTCTTCCCAATGTCATTAAATTGTACTTTAAAGTGTTTATTTACCATTTCAAAGTTGTCATGGGCAGGGTTCATGTGATCACTTATTTCTTCTCTATTACAGGAAATAGTAGGGCCTCAAATGATCAATTTACAATCCTTACCCCTCTTGTTGGAGTTCTTTTGCCATTAAATTCCCTATTTTGTGCATTTTGGATGCTTTCCCTTATCTTTATACAGTTATGTTGTTGTTTTATTTTTTAATTTAACTAATATTTTATAGTTGCTTGTGAGCATAAAAAGTTGCCAGGTCCTGAATACCTATATATAGCTAATTTGATGATAAAGATTATTAAATTACCTGGTTTATCATTTGAGATTGAAAGACAAGTGCAATCAATATGTGTCTGTGTATATATATGAAAGACCTGATGCCTTTGTCAAGTTCTCCCTCATCTTATGTTGTGCTTGAATAGTCTGTAGCTCTGCATGAGACCAGTAAATATCAGCATCAACCGAATGCTATCATTTAACATTTAGTTAAATTTCTTCATTTTAATGTTTAGTTGATTATTTGACTAGATACTAGTCAATATCTACTAGTTCTCAAAAAATAAACATTTAAATTTAGCCCTTAAATCTGGCATTTAAAGAATGTAGATATAGGATGGTCTAAGCTTCTAGAGCTTTATTATTGGCTATTATTTAGTGGCTGATGTATGCCGGAGAATTAGAAATGCAGATTTGAACTTTATCTTTTGTATCATTTTTTAACAGTCATTTTCCAATCATTATAATAGTATTTAATCATGGTTTCTTATTGGCAATGAGTTGATTTCATGAGAAAGAATATGTTGACTATGCAACCTAAATTTTCAGTTTATATACAATTCTCATTTCCTAAAGAACTGTATGAAGTATTGTCATTGAATGATCATGTGTGTTCTTTTGAAATATACATGACACTAGACATATTTGACATATTATACATGCATGTGTTATTTTAATTAGCATCCCATTGTTGTGGTTGTACATGATGTGGAGATTCACTGTGGTGCATTTGTATGTGTACTAGTATACATTGAAAATGAGCTTATGGATTTAGAATAACTGAATAAAGAAATTAACTGAATATTTTATTGACAGGTACAGCTACTAGCAAAAAAAGTTATCTTTTCATATTTAAGCCTGCTAGTAAATTCAAAGAATGACCTGGCTCTGGCTCATATTCTCAATGTTCCTGATAGAGGACTTGGAAGAGAAGCCTTCACTGATTTGAAACATGCTGCTCGAGAGAAACAGACATCTATATATTTGGTATGGATATGTTACATTGTCAAGATTCTGTTAAGACTCTTTGAGCAGTGGGTCCATGAACCTTGATACAGAGTTCTGTTTTTTCCTCTTTGCACATTTTTTATTGTTGCATTATAGTTGTACATAATGATGGGATTTGTTGCACACAATATAACCATATATTTTGGTGGATATCACTCCCCAGCACTTTCCACTTCCCTTCTCTCCTCCCTCTCCCTGGATTTTTCATGAGGTCCTCACCCACCCTCCTTTCTTTTCCTTTTCCCTCTCTACTTTCACATATGAGAGAAAACATAAAGCCCTTGACCTTCTGAGTTTGGCTTATTTCGCTTAACATAATATTCTCAAATTCCATCCATTTTCCTGCAAATGATGTAATTTCATTTTTCTTTATGGCTAAATAAAACTCCATTGTGTGTGCTAGCAAAGTTTTTCTCCCATTCTGTAGGTTCTCACTTCATATTCCTAATTATTTCCTTTGCTGTGCAGAAGCATTTTAATTTAATGCCATCCTAATTATTAACTCTTGGCATTATTTCCTGAACTTTAGGGATCTGATGTAGAGTTCTTAAGATTATGATGGAACAACTTTTAAGTGATCAATTCATATTCTATCTCTGTATATGAAAACCCATGGTATTTTATTTTTATTTTTTTACTATATTCTTCATGTTTGGCAAGGGAGATATCCTCTAAGGCACTGTTTAACTACATGTGTTCTGTAGAGTGCTAGCCCTGCTAAATTCTTGTATAAATGTTTCCAAGGTCATAAATTTTAGAAATAGAATATACCCTGTTGGTAATTCATAATGCATGTTTGTGTATCAAGAACTTTGAGAAGTTCCATCATAAAGAAGTCTGCTTCTTAATTCTAAGAAGTTAACCTGGGGCTGGGGTTGTGGCTCAGTGGTGGAGCGCTTGCCTAGCATGTGTGAGGCACTGAGTTCAATCCTCAGCACCATGTGAAAAAGAAACAAAGATATTGTGTCCATTTATATCTAAAAAGATTTAAAAAGAAGAAGTTATTTCCTAAATTATTTCACCATGGAGCTTTCTCCCAAATTATTGGCATTTCATAGAGTTTGTCTTTCTTGGTGTAATGCTTTGGAAAATGCATCTATTCAACATTTTTTCTTTGACGGAGACATTCTAATGTCCAACCATCATGTACATATTTTTTATCTTTATTAAGAAATAGCATTTTACACATGGTCAAATAGTCCTAGGATGCAAGACCTAGTTGGAACTATTTAGTCTAAATATTTATTTTATAAGAAAGGTAAAGTAAAAGTTTGGAAATGCTGAATTCCTGGACCATTCATAGTAGATTAGTTGACACTATAAACAAGTTTGTTCTTCATAATGGTTCTGGTAGCCTGACATCAATCTAGGAATGTCAACAAATCCTTTATAGTCAATGATCTGTTCTTATGAATGTGAAGAAGTTCTTTAGTCCTTATGCTCTGACTTTGCCCCTCAGCCTCCACCTGAGCCAGGCATCATCGCTCCCTCCTTGCTACATGAATTCTGCCTGGCACTTGTTTCTGTGGTTAATGAAGTGTGGTATGAGCCATAAGTTGTGATTCATTTTACCTGTATACCTAAATCTACATAGATCTAGCTTCATAAAGGAAACTCTAATTTTTTGCTTACTGAATCATTACACATGAGTAAACCATTTGTTTCCACTCACAGGTGGCCACATCCTTTATTAGAACATTGGAGCTTGGAGGGAAAGGCTATGCACCATCACCATCTGATCCTTTAAGGACACACCTAAAGGGACTGTCTAATTTTATTCATTTCATTGACAAATTAAATGAGATTCTCGGAGAAATACCAAGTCCAAGGTAATAATTTTTCATAAATTACAAATGTGTCTTATTAGTCCATCTTTAAAACTTCACAAAATCATAGGTAGGAATGAAAGGGATATCAAAAATGATCAAGCATTAGGCCAAACAATGGAGAGAAAAAGCAAAATATCTAGATGAATAAATTATTATTATATGCCTTGCTGTCATTCTTTTTTTTTTTTTTTTTTTTGGGCCACATCACCAGCCCTTTTTTGTATTTTATTTAGAGACAGGGTCTCACTGAGTTCTTAAGTGCCTCGCCATTGCTGAGGCTGGCTTTGAACTCGCAATCCTCCTGTCTCAGCCTCCCAAAGTGCTGGGATTACAGGCGTGTGCCTGTAGGTACATCCAAACTAAATTTGATTAATAAATAGTTTTACTATTTTTATTTGGAAGAAACAGATTTTTGAAGACTAGAAATAGTCACATAGATATAATTTCTTTAAACTTTTAATTTAGCATTGAAGGAAACCAGTACCAAGAATGAGTAAGAAAATTGAAAAATATATGATGAATTCTCTATTCTATTTTATACTGGTTATCTTCTATTTGCTAATGTTTAAATCTTTGGTTCAGCTGTCATTTGTTTATGTATGATATTAGAAATAAGAGGGTTTTTAAAAATCTTTTAGTCTTGCATTTATAATATAGATATATTGGATGGTAAATTTTAGAGTAATTTTGGAGAGTACAAGTGGAATGTATATGCTTACAATTATGGTGGATTACTGTGGTTTTGATTGTTATGCCATAGCATGGTTTTAATAAGAATAGCTGATATTTATTGAACACGAATTGTGCTAAACTCTTTATGTAAACCATCCTTTGCTCATTATAACAGTCTTGCTTGATAGGTATTGTTACTATCTCCAGTTTAGAGATGAAGCTGAAGTACTTGGACCTAGAAATTTACCTCAGATTACATTGTTAATAAGTAGCAGATCTGGGACCTGAACTTAGTTAGTTTTGACTATGATACCCATTCTCTTCCTTATTCTATGACATGTCTTCTTATTTATTTATTTTCTATGACACTTGTTTTCATTCTTAGATCCAAGAAGAATTTTCTTCAGGGTTTTATTGCATTCTATCTTCTTATATGGAGATCTGTGATAAAGAAGTGAGTTTGGAAGAGGTTTTGAAAATGACTTACAGACAAAAATCAGTAAACTCTTCTGAACTTCCAAATATTATATTAGCTGGCCATTTCTTTTTCCTTTTGCTCAGCTTCCTATTTTCCATCAATTTGTTATTGAGCTTGACAATGAAATTATAAAATATCTTGTACAGATAATTGTTACAAACTTTTTTTGTATAAAGAAATATATATTTTGTTGAAGTCAATTGGTACCATAGACTTGTGCTCTTTATATGTAATATGAAATGAATTGCACTCTGCAAGCATGTATAACAAATTAGAATAAAAAAATACAAATTAAAAACAAGTTTTTTAGAGGAATAGTCATTAAATGTCTTTTTAAAAAATGTGCTTTTTAAAGATTTGTCTCCATTTAAACACAATTTTTAGGCAGCGGCTTTTGATTTTAAATTCTAGACGTTACCTCTGCCCTCCCCTTCCCCACCTCTCTCATCCTTCTCATGTAGGTGTGCCACAATTTTGGGTTATATTATATTTTAGAACTTAAATTATTATGACTAAATATTGCCTGCAGATAATCTATATAATATTCTATGATTTTACTTCCTTTCTTGTACAGGTTTTTTTTTTTTTTTTTTCCTGCAGTCAATAATCATCTACTCTTTTCCTTTTGCTCTGCTTCCTGTTTTCCATCATTTTGTTATTGAGCTTGACAATGGAACTATAAATATCTTGTAAATATTGGGCTATCTACCTGTCTTCCCCCTACCCTCCAAGACGTTGCTTCTGGAGAGTACCCTGGCGTCTTTGTTCACCCATCCCTTTGCTTGCCAGGCCTGTGTTAGATGGGTAACTGTGATGCTCTGTCATTACGTCGTGGATTTTCTTTGCTTCTGTCTTCCTTCCTGGATCTCATGGCTTTTATTATTGGTAAGCCCCTTATTTTGTTCAAATAGCTTTCTTACAAAAAGCAAATGGGAAACAAATATCTTTATTTTCACATATGACTTGATATGATCTTATGTTTCATTTCTCTAAGATTATTAATTATATTTAATTGAAATATTTTATTTAATATTTTTATCTGCTTCCTTGGATGGTGTTTGTTTTATCTAGATTGAGCGTGTTTGAGTTTGTTAGTTCTCTGTTTGTCCTCTCTCATGTTGGAGGTGTTCGTAAAATGTATAGTGATTCTGACCTGCCCTTTCATATTTAAAGTGAGACCCTAGAAAGCTGATTAGCAGCTTGTACCATGGGATTAGTTATAGCCAGTGGGATGGTCAGTTGGCCATTTTTTTTGGGGGGGGGGTCTTCTCCAAATGCCAGTAGCTGTAGGTCTTTTCTTTGGGCCTTTCCCAAATCTTTCTACAGAGGCATCCATTTCTTTGAAGGCTATCATTTAGACGGGCAGTACTCTGGGATTTGAAGTGGGGCAAGGTGATACTGAATTTCAGTTCAGTAGGTAGAATTGTATTTAATTCCTTTGTTTCTAGTCCCTGCTGTCCCTTGGTCTGGAGTCTCCCTGGATGAGTTTTCTCAGAGTAATTCTGTTTCCCATGCCAAGGAGGGACAAGTGTGTTAGTTGGGCCACTCAACGTAGAAGAAGGGATTTTAGAGGCATAAGTGTTCCTTAGGTAGACAACTCACTCTCCTGTTCTCACCCCTATCTCTACCATACCTTCAGTACCGGCTTTAATTTCTGATGTCCCTCTTTGCAGTTATAGGTTTTAGGCTTCTCTGTTCTGGGTTGTCAGTTACCACTTGTCCATTTAATTTTCATCTTTCCATACTTTCATGAAATGTCTCTGCCAGCTCAGCCATCATCTCCTCACTCATTCTCTTTTCCTTTATAGATTTAAAATTACTTTTTTGTTTTTTTGTCATTTCAGTGAGCTTTTGGGAATCAAGATACAATCATATATTCAATACAACCTAACTTACAATTTTGGAAGAATTTCTGATAAACAGGGTAGAAGTACATTTGTTTGAGAGGCATCTGTGGTGAGGGAATAGACTTCTTCAAGTTAGCAGCCATTTATTTTGAGTGTCCTATCTAATACTAATTACTCTGTGTCCAAGGGAAGACCCTGAAGAAGTGGGTATCTAAGTAGTGAGTTGCTTTGAGTGAGCTTTTAAATAGTTCACTCCAGCAATCTAGATTTTCTTCCTTGCAATGATCTGGTTTTAGTTTTTGATTTTTTTTTGCAGTAAGTAAATATATATTTTATATTTTAAAAAAGTAAAATTATTTAAAAACAAAATATATACCCTATATGTGAAATAATAGATGGAGGGGTGTATGGTGGGTGTATGTAATTTGTGGGAGCCTGGGAAAAGGGTGTCAGGAATGCTTTTAGGATAGATGGGTATAGTTGAGCTTAATTTGAAGGATGAACTTGAAGAAGTTACCCAGGGGCTTGGACAAACTACTGGGCTCCTTTGGTAATTCATTTTGTCTTATTCTCTCTACTTGGACATTAGCCACAATCTAAAGATTATAAGAAAAAGCAAGAAACCATCTCTTCTGTTTCTTCCAGTTCCTTCTTCCTTTTACAGCTCAAATTCTTGAAGAAAATGCTATTTTTTTTCATACTTTTCTATTTCTAGTTATTTAATGTACATTTCTCACTAGGCAGTAAACTCTATGAGGGTTTATTGGTTTTCTTCACTAATATTCCATAGCCTAGCACAATTTCTGGCACAGAACAGATAATTCAGTATTTATTTCCTTGCTTATACTTGACCAACTCACACTCGAATTCATGTTTCCCAAAGCTCTTCTGCCTATGAGCTTTTGTGATCCTCAGGTTGTTATAGTCTTTGGACTCTTCTGAGTTCTCAAATATAATCACTGTCTTGAACTCTTATTTTTTTTTTCTCATAATGTCTAAGATATTATTCTTTTAATTTCTACCCACCTCTCTTACTACATCATGCAATTTCTTCCAAATCTATATTTCAGTGAAATCCAGACTTCTGATTTTCAGAGACATATCTTCAACTATCTTTGAGGTGGTACTCAAAGGCAACTCAAGCCTAATATGTCTCAAAACTAAATCTCCCTCTTTCCTTGGAAAGGTGCTTCTCCTGAAGTGGTGAAGCCTCTCACCTTTCAGCTACCCGAGCAGAAATCTGAAACATATCCTAGAGTCCTTTTTCTCCTTTCTCTATCTCCCGATTCACCTAGATCTAGCAACTCCTCTTATGTGACACTTTTTGTATTCTTCCTCCTTATCTCTATTCCTGTAGCAGTCATCTTATTTCCAGTTTTTATGCTGTTTTACACTTTCATTCTTTCTGTCCTTTTTTGTCAGTCTCTGAGTTGTCCATTCTGCCTCTTGCTTTGCTTCATCCTGTTAACCTTATTGCTACCAAAATGACCTTTCTGAAGCAGCAAATGTTAAGCCCATGACTAAGACCTTCAATGATTCCATAGTAGGTATAGGGTAAAGCCCCAGGAATCTCAGTGGGGTATGCAAAATTGTACACAGACAAACTCCTGCCTGCTTCTCACTCTTGGTCTCTTTATCCTCTCTTTCAACCTTAAAACTTAGAAATAAAAATATATTTAACTCTCATATCTGAGGATAAGTTTGTACTACTTATCTTATAAGAGGGGAGTTATAGTCACATTTGAGCCTATGGAAGAATGGGAATAGACATGGAAGAAAAGGGGAGGGGGGAATTGATTCTCACATTCATGGCTCTTGCCAGCTTTCATGAGGCCATCTTAGTTGTAGTTGGCTGCATTTCTACACTTTGCCAGTAGGTGCCACCACAAAATGCATACCATACCTTTACCTGAAAAAAATGTCTTGAGTTAGAGGCTTTAGTTTATATAAATTAATTGTTGTTGTTTAGAAGTTTTAAATGCTGTCTTTCAAGATTATTACCCAATTTTAGTGTAAACGAGCATTATATATTGGACTAAACATATGCTTATAGAATGTTAAATTTGACATTTTCTAGTCTAATCTAATGTTCAAATTTTTCCTGTTTAAAGTATTTCTGAAGCACTTTTGATACATTTTATGTGGTACCTTTCATCAAATTTGCTTTGAAAGGTAAAATTCATTTCCACAAATAGTTATCAAATTTTTGAATATGATACAGAAAAGCCAATCATTTTATTTAATAGAATGAAGAATAATCAATAATTACATTCAAGTATTGGCAGTCACTTCTCTGTGTTATTGCTCAGTGTTTTCTTTAAGTTACTTTGTTTTGGAACTTAAGGATCTAAGTGTGCTTTACATCAGTAGTCTCATTTTTCTCTTTTTGCCCCAGTACTCTGGTTTGATGCAGTCACGAATCAGGAGCTGCAGTTAAGAAAAAGGTTTTATTCATTTTGTAACCCTTGTGCATAGCACAGATATATCATGGGGGTAATTTGAGTTAAACCTTTTGGCTGGGTACTGTGACACACAGCTATAATCCCAGCTACATGGGAAGCTGACACAGGAGGATCACAAATTAGAGGCCAGCCTCAGCAATTCAGTGAGACCCTTTCTCAAAATAATAAAAAGGTTGGTTTGGGAATGTAGCTCAGTGGTAGATCGCTCCTGTGTTTAGTCTCCAACACCAGGAAACAAACAAAACTTGTGGAGTTTCTAGGCTCTAGAAGCAAAAGTTTGAATTAAGCCACTATGTTGACTGGCAAATATTGGAAAAGCTAATGGATGGCTTTAGTAGTGAATATATTGTAATAAACTAGTTGTAGCATGAATGTTTGGGGTATTTAGCCAGGGGTCAAATTGTTAACCTAGGCAAATATAAGTCCTATAAGTTTTATAAATATAAGACTGAAATGTAAGTTATGAATTTTTTTCCTAAACAGTTCTCAGCAAATTACATAATCTTTAAAATTTACCATTTTTATTCTTGTTGAGAACATATGAAAAGGAGCTCAAGGGTGACTTTTTTCTTCAATCATTTGAAACATTTTTTAAAAAATTCTTGTGATTGGCACTAAGACACACTTTTGTGTTTTATTAACCATTGAATATTTTTCAAAACCCTTTTTCATAAGATTAATTCTCAGATAAAAGTATATCATGCTAATTATGTTTTCATTTTAACTACATTTCATCCAGTTCATTTCTGTGCTTTTAAATGGAAATTAAGGAGAAAAAAAAAACAGATGAAGAAGAAAGTTCTAGTATACTTGAAAAATATCTTAGAATTTACTCAGACTTCTGACTATTGAAGTATGACAGACTAGGTCCTCTGATCAACCCTTTGATTGACAGTCACTAATAAAGCCTTGATGAACAGGCAAATGTAATGAAAATTCAGATCATAGAATATGTAAAAGAGGAAAGCCAGAAAGGCAAGTCAAAAAAGAAACCAGCATTTATTTTGAGAGCATTTGCTGAATTTGGTGAACTGGAGTTCTATTCTTGTAGCTGTTTAAATTTGTGGGGGCAAAATCCAGAGTCGGCCCAACAAGAGAGGGTCTAAGAGAAGCGCATAACCACTCTCTTAGGCTGATTCCTCAGTGTATACAAGTGAGGGCTTTAAGCTAATAGAAGGGTTTCTATAAAAACTAGTTGATCTAGTTAATTGTAAAATGTTTTAGCATTCATTTTAAGATTAAGAGTTACTTTGTCTTCATTTCTTTTCAACACAGTATTGGATGTCTAATTCAGGTTAGTAAGGCAAGAAAAAATAGGAGAAAAAGCAGTTAAAAGGAAGAAATAAAGCTATTTGGTAATGATTATATATGTAGACAATTCCAAAAATCTAAAGACAATTATTAAAATTAGCAGTAGAGTTTAACAGTGTTGCTGGATGCAAGGTCAATAAATTTAAAAAGTAAATATATTTCCTTATCTGGTCATAGGGTCAATAAATTAAGAGTACTTGTATTTCTATACCTTCACTAAATAGAGAAAGTTTCAGAAAAATAGCTTCAAAAATATAAAGTACATAGACTAAGCCCAATAAAAGCCACACCAGCTCCTTCTCCCTTGGAAGGTTCAGACTGACAGTGAAAGTCACTGGTGGCCCTGGCCTACTTGTTGTTAGCCCCTACTTGTTGCTAGCCCAGGGCTTTGCGTTCTGATCACTAAGTTTCTACAGATATTTGCCTTAGAAAAACCTCATTCATCCTGCTTACTCACAGCTTCCCACTTACCACTGCAACTCTTGTTTGTTCCTTTCTGAGGGAGAGTTTGGGGGTATTTGGAGATTTTCCTCTATTCTCACCATTCTCAGTGAGACGTTTCCCCAGAGTGTTTACACTTTTCATAAAGGAAGTGCAAACCCTTTAAGTACTAGTATTGCAACCAATAATATAAATAATAGTAAATTACATATGTTTAGTTTTACTATTAAAAACTTCAGATTTAACAATGTTCATTTCCTTAACAAACATATCAATCATGTCTTCTGTGTGTCAAGTGTACATTGGTATATGAAGATTATTAAATATGATTCCTTTCTCAAAGACCTAATTTTTGCCTGAAATGTTTTTTTCACTTTGCCCTATCATAAAAATCACCGGTGGTGTTTTTTAAATAATGCAACTATCCAGTGTCCTTGGAGATGCTGATTCAATAGGATTAGATCCAGAGTTGATATTTAAACAAAGCTGATCTGATTCTAATGATCGAAAAAATTTGTGAGACACTGATCTTTTGTATTGTCATCATAAATTAAGTTCCTCTGTGATTTTCTTTTAACTTTTCTATCTGGACCAGTTATTTTAATGTGAAATATCACATTTCCTGTGCTTGTTGGGGAGTTTGGCTGTTCTCTAAGACATGATACCTGGCAATAAAGCTGTGAGGATGAAAACTTCAATTCATAACATTTCCTTATTTCACTACAAAAGAGAAGGTTAGCTGCATACTCTTGGCAGCAAATGGCAGATGTGCCATTCGTCTCAGGCAGCCTGACTCCATGGTCAGACCAGACTACTTTCAATCTGCACTGTGCAACTTCCAGGCATGCTTTGGGGAATGAGGATCTTGTGACTTTAAGTGAGAGCCCTCTTTCTATTGTTGGGTACCCCTAATTCCTGCCTTGGAATGGACCAAGACCCTTCCTTTTATATTTCTCTCACATTGGTCCTAGGTGGGTCCTCTACTGCAGGAGCTGCAATCCAAATTCCTTCAGGTTTAGTCTTGGCATAAAGGAACATTTCATATTTCTAAAAACACTTGCATATTGGTTATATTTGGTCCAGTCTCTGGATTGCTTTGGATTAGTGCTAACTTGTTTAATTTCCTTGTTCATACGTAACAACCCGTCACTTTTTAGAATGGTATATTGTATTTTTCAGGTTAATCTCTTTCCTCTCCTAGCCCAAACATGATGTGTTCTCAGTCAAGCCATTTCATTTTCATGAGACTCAATTCTCTCATCTGTGATTTAGGGCTTACATTAACAACTTTTTGAATGGTTTTTAAAATTAAAGTAATGTAACATTCAATGAGAGGTAGCTGTTTTTGTTTTGTTTCTAGACATTCAATGAGAGGTAGCTGTTTTTGTTATTTTAGCAATATCTAAAAGTACATACTTTAAGTATATTGCATGTATATAAGTGGGTCTGATTTGTTATCATATTTCATGTATAACTATTTTCCTTCAGCTTTCAAATCAAGAAAGACATCACTATTGAAATTACTTGCTTCTAGAAAAACTTTAAATATTTTGTTTCTAATGGTTCCCATCTTTTTCTTAAATACTGTTTGATTTATAAGATCAAAGCTAAATTCTTTGAAAGGTGTTTATTAGTGCTGAAAATTATTTTCAAGCTTATAAGCACATTGCTGTTTGCGATACTATTATAAAGGTGATCATATTTCTATTTTCAGCATTGCAGGGGGTCGGATTCTGTCAGTGATAAAGATGCAGCTGACTAAAGGCCAGAACAGCAAGGATCCTTTTTATAAAGCAGTTGAGGAAGTTGCTCAGGCTTTAGACTTGAGGATTAAAAACATTAGCAATTCTCAACAAGAGGCTGTAGCTGTCAGCACTCCTAACATCAGTCCTGCCCAGGTAATGAGCTTTTTATTCTTCATTGTGTGTCTAAACAAAACATTATCTCTTCTATTTATTAGAAATGGTTTACTATTGATACTTAAGTCAGAAGAGTGCATTTTCTATGTTCTAAGATGATATTGAAAATTTAATTTTCTCAACAGGATTATGTTTAGCTTGGGTAAATCATAACATCTTTGTTAAGAATTGTAATGTTAAAGTAAGTCATTGGATAATCTCCAGGATCCCTTGTAAAACTAAAAGCTTATAATTCTTGATAGGTATTAAAGTGTTTTATAGTATTTTTCAGTAACTTTTCTTCTAAAAGTAATTATTTTTCCATTTACTCAGATATAAGTTAAGAGCCTGGCTTCTGATACCCAAGACTAAGTCCTCTACAGGACAGCAGCAGTCCTGTTAGAAATGGTTTCTCCTCAGCAATTGATTTTTCTTATGTAGATCTCTATAATATGTTATTTTCTACCTCTTTTCTACCACTTTTCCCCATACCTGGTAATTTTTAAATTGTATATTCCCAGAACATTTACTTCTTTCTTGATTTTCTTATGTAGGTAATCAAATACAATAGTTTCTAACCTATGATATTATAGAAAAAATTGATTACCATGTTTTTAGCTTCAGAACAAAATTTTGGAGTATGCATTTTAATTCATTTATTGCAGTTTATCCAGTTAACAGAAGCCCATTTACATTAGGTGTTATTATGACAACCAGTGTATAAACATAAACTTGCTTGATTTTATCATTTACTCATTCATTCATAGACCTTGATGACCATTTTTAGCTATTTTTCTTAATAATGCATCTTTTTAGATTTACTTTGAAGGCATGTCATGGGGGAGACTCTGGGATGCCACCCCATTTATTTCATATGTGTTAACATTTCCAGTGACTAGTTTGCCTCAGATGACAACCAGGTTATCACTGTAAGTGATGGGAACTGTCACAATCTCAGGCAATTAAGAGCACCAGTCTCTCCCATTCTGGCAAAAGAAATAACAGGCAAACAACCTGGTTCTTAATTTTATGTTTTCTACCAAATTACAAATATTTGAAAAAATTCAATCAAATAATACTCAAGGAAGTTCATATTAAACTAATTGAAACTATATATTAAGCACCAGATTGTGATAGGCCATTTGTTTTAATTCCCGTGGAGCTGCATATTAGAGTTCACATGGTAGCCTTAGTCTGCCAAGTAGAGTAAGGAGGCCAAGACCCTGTTGATAAAAAGCTGGGGAAACTGGCACAGCTGCAAGAGATGGCCCAGAAAATGCAGCTTTGTTATCTTGGCACAGTGTTCATTGGCCCTTTGTGTCTGGCACTATCATGGCCCCTTTTTGCCAGTGAGTTTAAGAACAGAGGAGTATATACAATGAATAACTGGTATCAAACCTAGGTGTGATATTAATAATCTGGTATTGAACCCAGGTTTACGAACAGAGGAGTTAAGAAATTTCTCAAGAGTTGTACAGCATATACAGTTAATAATCTGGCATCAAAACCTAGAGTTTGTGTTTATATACATCTATCTGCAAAATTATTTTATCATATATTCTCTTTTTCCCCCTCTACCTAGTTACTAAGTTTTTCCAGCTCACCCTTCTTTTTTTGAGATGGAGTCTCACTGTATTGCCTATTCTGGTCTTGAACTCTTGGACTCAAGACACTCCTGCCTCAACCTCCTGAGTAGCTAGAACTACAGGCATGTGCCGCTGCACCTGGCTTTTCATCTGTGTTATCTCTAGTGTTACCATCTTAGTTCAGACCCTTTCATTCCTAAACTGGCCTTTTAATTTGTCACCCTGTCTCCAGATTTGATAATATTCTTATCCTGAAATATATTTTGCACATTGCCAGCATCGATTTTTCAAAAATCTAAGTAGTGTTACTGTACTTGCTTGCTTGATAAAGCAAGAGATTTTATCTGTGTAACAGACTGATTTATAACTTCTTTGCATAATATGCAAAGCTTTTCCAGGCTCATCCTGTGTTTTACTTCCTCCCTGTATCTTGTTCCCCAGCCTTGTCTATCTAGTCTCCAAGAGTGCCATGCTCACTCCCACCGCTGTGTGTTTCTTCCTCTGACACCATCCTTGACTCCACAGCACACTGACAACTTTGTTTTGTATGCTTCTGCGCCATTGTATGTATACTTATTAGAAATATCAATTAGCATTTGTAATGCAATGTGTTGATTACTTACTTATCTTATCAATATGCCCAAGGCTGTGGGTTCTTTGAAGTTAGTGATTTTCACCTTGGTAGCTTTAGCTTCAGGCATAGTGCTTGGAATGTACTGTATACTAATCAATGGTGATTGAATGAATACAGGTCAACTAGTTTTTCACTTTTGCATTTGATTAGATCTTAACAATCATCTATGCAGGTTAGTATTCAGATCTCCAGAACCTTCTCACCCTTTGGTATAAAAGAGAAACTGCACCTCCTAGGACTGAGATTATATGGATAGAGATTGGCTAGGTTTTTCTGATTCAAATGTTATTTTGATCAGAGCCTAATGTTTTCCTTTGGTGATAATATTTTTTTGTGCATCTAAAAATGGATAAGATTGATAATAGTGTGGCTTCAAGGAGAAACATTATCATGTCTTAGAGCCACTTCTCATAGTGTATGTTTTGTTACTTCAACAACAGAGGAAGAAGAGTGGCATATGAAATGGAAAAGTGTAGCTGACTTACCTAGTAGGGGTGATTTTTACATTTACTTAAAATTGCTTTTTGTTCTAGCCAAAATCTCACACCATAAACCATAACACTGCCTACTGTGGGAGAGACACCGTGAAAACTTTGCTAGTTCTTTTGGATGAAGAAGCAGCCAGTGCTCCTACCAGAAACAAAGCAGAGCTTTTATATGGTGATGAAAGCACGATTCATTGTAATGCAACTTCTATTCTTACACTTTTTAGGTAAGTGCTGTGGAAGTTCTTTGTGTATAAATATTAATTCCAGAAATTTTGAAAAAACACTTGTTTATTGTAAAAGAAACATATGCTTACAGTAGGAAGGTTGGAAACTATCAATAAGTATGAAGAAAGAAAACAAAAGTTAAAGAGAGATTGAACATTTAAATGCAAAGAGGTTACATATTTAAAAGGTAATATTTTGTGAGAGTATTGCAGGTGTTTTCTGTTTCAGTGTTGCTTTTTATTCTCATTTTTTAAATTTAAGGACACATTTGCTTTACTGTGTGTCAGGAATGTGGCTAAATGCTTTTGCTTAAATTATCTCAGCCCTCACAACTCCTTTTAGTAGTATCTCCACTTAGTGAAGAATTAGAGATTTAAGAGAGAGAAAGAGAGAGAGATTAATATGCCCAAGAGAGCTAAGTTAACAAGTAGCAAAGGTTTCTTTCTCCAAAGCCCAAGGCCTGAGCTCCAAGGACTGCTGTTCACCCTGCGAATAGAAGGCATGTGTACATTGGAATTGACATTTTCTGGTCTTTCTTACCTTATGAATAAAAATATGCTAAATTAGTGTATAAGACCTTGATGGTGTCTTAGTCCTCTCTGACATAGACAGCCATAGACTGGGTGGCTTAAATATCAGAAACTTGGGCTGGAAGTGTGAGATGGGACGCCATAGCAGTTGGGTTCTGGTAAAGGCTTTTCTTTCAGGCTACAGATGATTCCTTCTTGCTGTGTGCTCACGTTGCCTTACCTTGGTGCCTGTGCAGAGACATCGTTCTCTTCCTCTTCTTGTAAGGCCACTGATTAGGACTTTACCTATCAGATCAGACCTTACCTGTATGATCTCATTTAACTATAATTATTTCCTAAAAGCCCTATTTTCCAATCAGTTGTGTCTGGGAGTTAAGGTTTCAACATATCTATTTTTGGAGGGATACATTTCCATCTATATATAGCAAATACTCTCCAGTTTTAACAGCAGTTAAGTCAGTTACTCAATAGGTGAGTGAATTCTTTTTTTTTTTTTTTTTTTTTTTTTTTTTTTTTTTTTTTGTTGTGGTACCAGGGATTGAACTCAGGGGCACTCGACCACTGGGTCACATCCCCAGCCCCTTTTTTTTGTATTTTATTAGAGACAGGGTCTCACTGAGTTGCTAAGTGCCTCGCCATTGCTGAGGCTGGCTTTGAACTCGAGATCCTCCTGCCTCAGCCTCCCAAAGTGCTGGGATTACAGGCGTGCGCCACCGCGCCCGGCTGGGTGAATTCTTAATTAAGTGAACGTAGACTTTTAGGAATTTTAATGATTTTAGAACAACCATTTTAAATTGTATTTAGCACATTGTAGAAAAATTTCATAGACTCATCCTACCGTTTCATCATTTCTGTTTTCTACAGGAACTACTTTTTAGAGATCTCTTTTTAGGTCTGAAATGCTCATCTCCATTCATGATTGCTTCAGGGGCTCTCTCCCATGCCTCAGTAACCTTTTTCTTCTCTTTAAAAAGTGACTTCTTAATGGTTTTTCATTCAGTGTTTTATCTAATTCTTTACATCACATCTTCCTTACTAGCTTTCCTTGATGGTTCTTCTGTCTGGACATAATACAATTCTTCCACATTCTACTTAAAAATGCCCACATGTGCCGGGCGCCGTGGCGCATGCCTGTAATCCCAGCACTTGGGAGGCTAAGGCAGGAGGATCGCGAGTTCAAAGCCAGCCTCAGCAATGGTGAGGCACTTAGCAACTCAGTGAGACCATGTCTCTAAATAAAATACAAAAAAGGGCTGGGGATGTGACCCAGTGGTCGAGTGCCCCTGAGTTCAATCCCTGGTACCACAAAAAAAAAAAAAAAAAAAAAAAAAAAAAAAATGCCCACATGTTATCCTAACAATGGAAATTTCTCCTAGAAATATTTTGCTGACACTCTGCTGGAATATTAGAAAGCAGAATAAAGATAATGATCCTTTCTTTTTTCCCCTCTCTTTTTACCTTTTCTCTATTTAACAAAATGTGCTTTTATGTATAAGCATAGATGATTTTTTTTTCTCTTGGATTAAATTACATCATTTTCTTAGGGAAAACTTCCTATTTGTAGAATTTGTTTAAACCAAATTCCTGAGTCCATTTTAAAAAGAGATTTTCCTGTACTTTAATCATGTGGCCAAACATATTTCAATTATGAGGGAATTCCACATTAGAATATTAATTGTCATTGTGCACATAGTCCATAGTAAGGTAAAATTTTCATCATCTGCACCAAAATGATAAGATTAAGCACAATGTAGTATATAAATTTAAGTCAATGTAAGGTTATTACTATTCTTTCTTAGTGTAAATTACCCTTTACTCTTATATGATGATCTTTGAGTCAAAGCTGTTCAGGCTCTGGCTCTATTAAGCTAAAAAGGAACTAATTTATTGAGGAATACAGGTTGACGGAGCAGACTGCAGGATCTCCTCCATTTGTCTTCTCTAACCTTCCAATTCCTGTGTTTTCCTTTTTTGCATTCCCCTACTCTTTTGACTTTTAGTTATGTAGATATCTTATTTCCCTTAGTTAGACCTTATAATGCCTGGATATATAGTCAATGAATGAATCAATATTTATCCTGAAGGGGTTGCATTATTCCCTTTAAGGGCATAACATAGTGCCTTAGAAATAAATGCAGAAGATCAAGAAATATTTAGTTATTGAATTAGTCAAATTATTAATAGGATTCTCAAATAGGGATGTGGATACTTATATAAAGTATTGTAAACATATAGCTTCAGCTGTTCTTTATCCTTTAACCACTTTTAGGTAGAGCAGTGGGGCAAAACTAGCTTGTAAATTACTTTGGTTCATGAGTGTACTTCATTCATTTGTGCTGCTATAACAAGACAGCTTACATTGAATCATTTTTAAATAATATTTATTTTTCATTATTCTGGAGGCTGGAAATCTAAGTTCAAATTGCCAGCACATTCATTGGTGTTCCTAGATGAGGGCCTATTCCTTGCTGATGGCACCTTCTTACTGCATGTTCATGTTGCAGGAAAGGTGGAGGGGCAAAAGGGGCCAAGCAGGCTCTTCTATGCCTTTTGATAAGGACATTAAATTCCTTTGTGAAGGCAGAGCCCTCATGACCTAATCATCTTCTATAGGTACCACCACTTATTTCTTGTAGGTCTCACCTCTGTTGCAGTGGGGATTAAGTGTCAACATGAATTTTGGAGGGGTGTAAACATTGAAACCATAGCAATAAGTTTTTGTCTTTTTTTTTTTTTTTTTTTACATAGATCTCCCACACAAGTGAATGACTCATCAGTGAAACCCCTAAGAGAACGCATCAATAAGTCAATGCAAGAGAAAAAAATTAAGGTACAATTTAATGTACTGTCATGAAAATGATATTGTTTTGTTTTTAGAATAAATAAATATTTAAAGTTGAGGGGCATATTGTAAATATACATTGCATATGACCCAGTAAGAATGAAATAGAAAATGAGTAATGAGAGTTGACATACAGAAATTTTCCTTTTGTACAATCTTAACTAATCTGTTTTGGCTATTTAATTCACTAGACCTACAAGAAGAAAAGAAATAAGCAGTGGTTATTGCAAATATTGAATAAGTATCTGTTGAATGAATGGGAAAATAAATAAGATGTGGGCTTCTCATTTGCATTTCTGATATCTTAAATGGAATCTTGAGAGACAATGTGTGCTAGCTTTCCATCACTATAACAAATATCTGAAATAATCAACACATAAAGAAAAAATGTTTACCTGTCTCACAATTCCCGAAAGTCCAGTCCATGATTGATTGGCCCTGTTGCTTGTTGGCCTGTGGTGGGGGTACTGGATGGTAATGGCAGGGAGCCTATGGCAGAATGAAACCACTCACTCCATGGCCAGGGAGGAAAGAGAGAGGATGGAAGAAGAAAGGGCTAGGGTCCTACTCTCTCCTTCAAGGGTATGTCCCAGTGACCTGAACACTGCTCACTAGGCCCCATTTCTTCAAGTGTCACTACTCCCAGTATTGCCAAGCTGAGGACCAAGACTTTAACACATGGGCCTTTGGAAGACATTCCAGATCCAACTATACTACCATGTAATTTAAAACTGTACCTGAATGAAGATATATCAATGGCAACATGTAAAAAATTGTAGATCAACATGGGAAGAATATTTTACATTGTTCTTGACTAGAGCAGCTCTTTGTATTTTTATTTAGTTTGAACCAAGTTTTCCTGTTCTCATACAAAACATTTGTGCCTATAAGTAGTTAATAATGTATTTCTTCAAGCATTTAAAATTTTCTTGGTCTTTGGTTTTTTTTTTTTTTTTTTTTTTTTTTTTTTTGGTACTGGGGATTGAACTCAGTGGCACTAGACCACTGGGCCACATCCCCAGCCCTTTTTTGTATTTTATTAGAGACAGGGTCTCACTGAGTTGCTAAGTGCCTCGCCATTGCTGAGGCTGGCTTTGAACTCGAGATCCTCCTGCCTCAGCCTCCCAAAGTGCTGGGATTACAGGTGTGCGCCACCGCGCCTGGCTTGGTCTTTGTTTTTAAAAAGAAACTTGGTTTTAATTCATTCAATTATATAACATACTTTTATTGAGTATCTACTACGCATTAGACACTGTTGTAAGCTGAGAATCATTAATTTTTTACAAACATTTTTATATAAGATTTACAATTATCCTTAAATCATTAAATAATTACTCATCTTGACACAACTAAAAAGAGAACTGTAGTTTGTATGCCCTTTCTGCTCCTTGGGCCGATTGGCAAAGCTTTTTTGGGGGGTACTGGCAATTGAACCCAGGAATGCTTTAGCTTTAAGCCACTTTCCCAATCCTCTTTTATTTTTTTGTTTTGAGACAGGGTCTCACTAAATTGGCAAGGCTGGTCTCAAACTTGTGATCCTCCTGCTTTAGCCTCCTGAGTCTCTGGGATTGCACGACCAGCCAGAGATTTTAATTATAATCTGTTTCATCTATGTACCTCAAACCCATTAATTTATTACTAAGTATTGTCTTTCTGTTGGTTAGTAGTTGTTAGTACTTAATGCCTGTGGAATTTTGTTGTTTTCTACAATTATTTTGCCAATTCTTTGTTATATTATTATAAGTATTTGTAGTATTTGTAGTATAATCACATAAACACATTTTTAAGGACATAGCAGGGCTATGTTAGCAAAGAAGTGTAAATAAACTAAAAATCTGGGCAGGATAAATTCTTTGTGAGATGAGCAGTTCAATAATGGCTGTCCCCCCACACCCCCCCAGGTATTATTTGCCAGTGTTGGATATGAGCTGAGGATTGACTTTGGCCCACATAAAAGAAGCTGAAGGAGAAAAGGAACCAACCAACAAAGCTTTTGGGTGTCTTGAAAGGCTTTTTACCCAGGATATGCTTGATTTTGTAGCTATGGGAGGTGGGGACTAAAATCACGTGTGGTCTTATTTGGAAAAGGAGACTCGGGCTGGGGTTGGGGCTCAGTGGTAGTACACTTACCTGGCATGTGTGAGGCACTGGGTTTGTTTCTTAGCACCACATATAAATAAATAAAATAAAAGTCTATCAAAAACTAAAAAAAATTAAAAAGAAAAGAAAAGGAGACTCAGCTTGAGGAGTGGGACCTGCCTCAGACATGACTATCCTCCTTTTTTAGGACATTTAAAAATGAACTGGGGTAGGAGGTCAGAGAGCAGGGTGTGAGAACCTCTGAAAGATAGATTGAAACCCCCAGACTCCCAGCCAGAGGTTGTAGACATCCCCATAAGCCTGGGGGAGGGAGAGGTCCAGAGGATGAATGTGAGTTACCATGTGTGTCGTGTGGTTGCTTTTGTCTCTGTTGAAGAGGTTGAGTCTTCTGTGTATCACTTTCTACCTCTGAGCTTTTGGTTACTCATGTTTTTTGTTCCCTCATGGCTTCTTGCATACCCTTGTTGTAATCTTAGTTTTACTTCTTCATTCATGAATTCATTCAGCCAACCCCAATTCCTCCTGTATACCGGACTTTATGCTGGGCACTGGAGTTGACACGCCAGTGAACAAGGCAGACGAAACACTCTGCTACGGTGGACAAAGCCTCTCCACATATTTGTGCAACTGAGGTATAAGGTTATAAAGGGAAGGCTCTAGCCTTGGCCTACTCCTACACCCTCTTCGCACCTGGCTTTGTTTCATACGTGAAGGGACACTGCATCAGGAGACTTGTTGTGGGTACCCTGTCCACCATCGCCCTTGCCATAACAGTTGGCCCTTGAACCTGGAGGAAGAGGCTAATGTTAACCAGTGCCCAGGGATGCCAGGAACCTGGAGCAGGATTTAAGAGGGGGGTCTGGTCTCCTGGTGAGCATGTCTGAGGCCTTGTGGTGGAATACACCACAAGGTGGTAAGAAGGAGGACCAGAGGGCGCCACCAGTTGCCAAACTCTAAGGGTTTCTTTATGGATTTATATTTTAGTTGAGGAAAGCAGATAATAATCAAAACAAGTAGATTTTATGGTATGTTAGAAGGTTATCAGTGCGATAGGGAGAGGGCTAAGGAGAATATGTTCTTTGTATGTATTCTGATTTTATGTAGGATGATAAATAGAGGTCTCCTTGACAAGGTAATATTGAGCAAAGACTTAAAGGGAATGAGAAACATCATTTATTAGAATGAAGAGGGAATGTTTGTATTAGACGAAAATTGAATTTGTTTTGGTAAATGAATGGGGTTGGGATTTATTGAGTATCTAAGTGTCCCAGGATATCTTGTGTTGCTGATCCCAGATGATCCTTGCTCAACTTTAGAAGGCATTGTTTTCCATGAAGCTAGTAAGTTAGAGAGCAGGGATTTGTATTCAGGTGTCAGATTTCAAGGTTTATGCTATCTCCAAAGAGTAAATAGAGGCAGCATAATTATAATGAAGGGTCATAAAAAGATAATGTTACCACTTCGGTCAGATTTTTTTTTGGCTATTTAGCAAAGTAAATGAAATTTGTCGGATAAAGAATGAATGTTTTGAAGTATGTACAAATTCATATGCCATCAAAGGTGCCAAATCTCTCCTTTTGAAAATGTGATCATTTAAGAATCAAAAGATAAATTTGAATATTTATTTTAGTTAATAGGTATGTTGAGAATAATGTCCATTTTCAAACTTGAGGATATATGTGTTAGTATGGTAGAGGCTTAAAACTTCTATTTTCTTAATACAGCAGCTAACTCAGAATGGTTGTGACTTTTCTGTGTTTTGACTCATTCATCTTAATTTAACCGGAGTCAGGCTTTCCTATGTGAAGTACTATTTTCCTCAAACTGGGAACCTACTAATAATTTCAATTTAAAAAGAGCTCGTGGCAAAAAGACTTTTCCAATTCTTGGCAAGTTTGAAGTTCATTGCAATTTTACTGTGGATAGAAATCTTTCCAAAGGGGGGAAAATCACTCTACAAAGGAAAACTTTCAATCTGTTTCTCTCATGTGACTTGAACATAAAATGATTTTAACAGCCATGTATGAATCTGAACATTATTCTTAGTTGTTTGGTACTTCAAAAGCACTTTCAAGAGGGAATTGTTTTGCTTATTTGTGATTCCAAATCAAATACACAAAGAGATTTGGAAGATTTGCAACAGGAAGTAATCTCAATTCTATGTAGCCACTAATCTTGTGCAGAAAAATTCAACTTTTATGAACAAAGAAAAAGCAATCTTTTTAAGTTATAAATACAAGCCAATGTAGCTTGCATTGTTTTAAAAATTAAAATGAAAAAACTGATTATAAGTTCTTTTTTATTTTTTAGCTGCATTCTTAGGTTCGTTTTAGAATTAGCCTGGTCATGGGAGGTGTTAATTCAACAAATCTTCTTATTTTGTAGGAATGCCTATTTCATGTATGTTGCTACAATAATAATCATATAGTATCTTCATTGTAACTCTAGAGTTATATAGTCTATCTTTGTGTTTTGCTTCATATAATTCTGGCAATACTGTGAGGTAAGTGTTATTTTATTTATGTGTAGAAAAGTGAGAGGTATAGTGGTTTATCAAAGATTTCTGTCTAGTAAGTAATAAGGCCAGTGTTAGTAGCTGGGCCTGTTGACTACAAATCAGGTTCTCCCCCTACCACCATCATCTTGTTTTCTGTGCTGCTTTGTTAGCTGAACATCACATTGTTGACTTCATTCAAGTTCATGGTCAGGTAAAATCTCTAGGTCTTTTTCCTACATTGTTTTCAAGTCAGGTTCTCCTCATCCTATACATATGTGATTGATATTTTTGGACTAAATACAGGCACTTTGTTTATTCCCATCCGTTTTCATCTTATTATTTTCTACTTATGGTTTCTAGCTTTCTGAATCTTTTCAATCTTGAGTCCTTTATCCAGTTTTTTATTCCTTCTAGCCACGTGTCAACAACAAATTTTATAAATAGAATGTCTTTGTAATTATAGAAGACATTCTAGTTACCTCTTTTGTACACTGTGTGCCGTCACATAGCTGGAACTTAATAGGAGTCATTCTCATTATCTCTTTTGTATACTGTGTTCTTACCACATAAATTGGGACTTAATAAACAATAACTGACTAAAAAAACTTTTTGTACAGGACAGAGTAAAGTAAATCTCTCTACGTATAACTTTTTATAAAAAGAAGAAAAACCCTTAATATAACAACTCTCAGTTATTTCTATTGGACACAATTATTCCAACACCACCACAGAGCTATTGTGTTTCTTTCTCATTTCTTGATATATAAAGTGGTTAATTTCTTTTTCTCATTTGAACCTGTTCTGTACTTTAAGAATCCATTGCCTTATCACTGTGGTTTTCTAAAACTGTCCTATGATCACTGAGAGCTCTAGCATTATAGGGGAACTGAAGAGAGGAAATCCAGCTAGTTGTGGCACCAATTTTGTGACAATATGTACATGGAAAACAAAGATTTTTACTTAGATTGTATGTTAATAAATTAATAAAAGTAACAAAGCTTGCTGAAGAAATTTTTATTTATGCCAAACATGAGATTGAGAAAATATCAGTTGTCTGTAATAAGTAATATAATTATTGTTTTTTTTTTTTTTTTTTGTACTGGGGATTGAACTCATGGGCACTTGACCACTGGGCCACATCCCCAGCCCTTTTTTGTATTTTATTAGAAGCAGGGTCTCATTGAGTTACTAAGTGCCTGGCCATTGCTGAGGCTGGCTTTGAACTCGCGATTCTCCTGCCTCAGCCTCCCAAAGTGCTGGGATTACAGGTGTGCGCCACCGCGCCCGGCTTAATTATTGTATTTTTATTTAGAGTGTTTTATGGGTGGTGCTGATGAAGATTTTTTAGTGAGAAGAAGCTACCTATAGGTGCCTTTACTCTGTAGGTAAAAGGGGGTGATCCAAGACAGTCATTTAGCATCTCTTTGCCTGTAAAGTCTTACCATACTTTTTGTAACTCTTTGTATACAATAATTTATAATTCTCTAGAAAGCAATAACTAGTGAAATAAAAAAAAGTATGTGAAAAGATAATGTCCATGATTAGTTCTGGTCTTGCAGATGGAAATAAAAGTTCACAGATAATTTTACTATAGCAATGTAATATGATGTAGAGTGTGTTTTAAAAAAAATTTCTTTTAATAGCTTTAAAATTGTTTTAATTATATATTTATAGAATTAAAGAAAGAGCTACCTAAAACTTTCTATTGTACTATAGGAAATCTTGTGGTGGGGATAATATAACAGGAGTTGCTTTCATAGTCCCATTCATTATCAACAGCCAACTCTAGTTTGCTTTTTTAAAAAATATAACTTTTTGATCTTGTGCATTTTTTTTTTGCAGTTTTGTACATTTTTTGTAGTTAAGTGGAAGATAACAACAAACTCCAGTTGTCTAATATCTCATTAAAGCACATAAAACATAATTTTTAGTGATATGGGAAATAGAGTTTCTTCCAAGCCCTACTAGTCAGAAAGATAGAAAATTCATTATCTTAACAAAATTTGCCTTTATGAAGCGGCCAAACAGAAGACTGTTCTAATTTCTTAAACCATAGTCAGTGGGTTTTACTGCCATTATCTTTGCAACATCTGAGTAGAATGATACACTGATCTCTTTGATTATATAACATACTATAAATTATTGAATATAATATGCTGAATATATAAATCTGCTTTATAGTCATTTTTTATCAATAAGTAATATTGAGCATACTGTATTTATTATACTTTGAAGTATTTTTAGGATTTGAAATAATTTCTAATTATTTGGAGAAATCTCCCCATTATAACTGAATGGTTAAAGAAAAACTTAATTTTTGAAATTTGTATTACGTATGTAGGCTACTTTGTTGTGAAATTAATTCCCATCCCTAAAACAGCTCAGTGGTTTTATGTTTGCAGAATACATTTCTGAAACTACTTTTTTTTGCTATGTCCTTTTGAATTCTTAAATTTTATTTTAATTCTTAAAATTTCTTAATTTTCAAAGCAAGTTCTTAATCGTATCTTTCTGATTTTTCTCCTAATTATGAAGAAAGTTAGGAGTTCCTATTATATGTCTGAAGTAGATGCAAGAATATATTTTGAATTTTTGACTACTAAAATACTTGGTTGAATCTTCTTAGAATGATACATTTAGATCATCTTTCTTGTTTTCCTATACATACAAATTTTAAACGAGATAATGCCTTTTTCCACTTCCTTTTTCATTTCCTTTTATTTTCTGTTCTGCTTCTTTTGACCTCTCTTATTTCTCTTTTTTATCTTAGCATTTCTTCTGTCCCCAATTTCTTTACATATGTTGTTTTTTCCAAAAGGGTTGTGCTCTGTTTCTTAGAATGTAGAACTTATATTTTCTATGATTATGTATATGTGTATTATTTTCATTTATAATAAAGTTCACCCTCCAAAACAGCAGCCCAGACACAGGAATGTGTAACAAAAACCTCTGAAAAGTCTAAAGTTGATTTTTTAACAGTATTTTAAAAAAAATCAGAAATATACATAAAGCTAATATTGCTGAAAGAACAAAAATTCCAACCATGGCAAAGGGTGAGTTTGCAAACTATAAAACACAAAAGTTCAAAAGTTTCCAATGAATAACAGAATTAAAATATATATATATATGTAATTGAACACAATACCTTTATTTTATTTATTTTTATGTGGTGCTGAGGATCAAACCCAGTGCCTCACATGTGTTCTGCCATTGAGCCACAATCCCAGACCCAAATAAAAGAATTTTTAAGGGAAATGTTTTTATATCTCAACTATTATAGAATGTGTGTTTATCTAGATAAAAACATAAAATAAAGTATAAATTGTGTATTTTTTTTCTTTTTTCTGTTACCAGATGACACAAACCTTAATTAGATCACAGTTTGCTTGCACTTATAAAGATGACTACATGATAAGCATGGATAAATGGAATAACATGAATTCTTCATCACAGCCTTTGTGTGTTCTTCATAAGGAAAACGACCTTGCAGGTGATTGACTTTATTTGAGCAAATACATAACAATTTGATTCTAGTATGCCCATTGGTTTTGATTTATGTAAACCCAGATTGTTTTTGCAAAGTGCTATGAAATGTAAAGGCTTATGTTTTTTAAGGCCTAAGTTTATTTAAGAGATTAAATCTAAGTACAAATTTATGGAAAGGAAAAGGACACAGTTTCGTTTAACTAAATGATTTAAAAATATAATTCATATAATTTGCTTAAGAATTAAATGTCATATATTCAAACAAATATTTATTAATAGAGTTAAGAGGTGGTATGGCAAAATGAAAATTAATGTTATAATATAGCTATGTTTGTTAATTATTTAATTGGTTAGGATTATTTTATTGTAAACCATAGACTTTTGTTTATTCTTTAGCCATTTTTAAAGTTTATTTTTAAATTGTCACAAGTAGTAATATGAATTATTATATGATTACTTTCCCCTCTTCGTCTTGCATAACAGAGGATATAAAATCATCTGTTGGAAAATCAATAATTGCAACAAGTTCTGGAAATGTTCATCTGGACAGAAGTGAAAATGACAAAGTATCAAGAAAATCAAGTGGCCAGACAGGAAATAAAAGTTCAAAAAGGAAACAGGTGGATTTGGATGGCGAAAATATTATCTGTGATAATAGAAACGAACCACCTCGACATAAAAATGTTAAGAAACCTAAAACATCAAATGATTCACAGAATAAATTGGATAGCAAACTAGCCAAAGTAGCAAAAGGCAATAAGTGTACTGCCAAGGCCAAATTGATTACTGGCCAGACAAAGTTAACTCAGTTTTTTAGACTATGATTGTGTCTTTTATGTGCTTTAGATTTATTTGTGTGTAAAGATGTTCACCAAAGTCACATACTTAATTTCTAAAAGCTCAAGGTGTCAATTATGATGCTTTCAAATTTTTCTTTGAAATGTACACAGTGTTCATGTGTTAAGCATTGTTTAAAAACACCACTGAGTCATAATTATGCAGAATTTTCACAAAGTTTAATACACAGAAAAAGTACATCAAGTAGATTATTGGTATGTCTTAATACTACTTTCTTTTAAGGCAGACATTTAAAATAATACACAAGTTATAGGAACATTAAGGGTTTTCTTCCCACTGGCAGTGAAATGGTTTTGTTTTCTTCCCCAAAGATGATGTGAACCAACAGGTGTCAGACTTGCCAACAAGGCCGGTAGACTCTCCCCAGCATGCACCTGAGCACTGAAGGAAGAACAAAAAAAAAAGTTTAAATTACTCGAAGTACTACAATCACCACACAGAACTAAGAAAAATAAAAAAATAAAAAATAACAAGAACGGTTCTACTATAACTAATTCTGAGTAAACAAAAATTATATCTACATGCTTTTTATTCCCACATTTTTGACAGTCAATATCAACTGAAATTGAACATCAGTCTTATTTGATTTTGTTATGATTAGATCCAAATTCAGTTAAACTCAGAGGTCTTTTATGGCATTAAGATATAAGAATTGAATTTTAAAAGACTACTCACTGTCAAAATCTCTCCTTCCTATTGGAAACTTAGCTGAGTTTTCTTCATCCCCAATTTCTCTCTTTTCTTGTGTTGATTCAGTATTCTGAACTCCATTCTCAGCTGGAAAAGCTACAGATCCTTTTAATGCAAGATAAGGCTTTATAGCCAGATTCAGTGGCAGACCATGACTCACAAAATTATGTTTGGAACCTGTGTTCTGTGAAGAAAAAAATTTGTGTTTTAGCTGTCTTCTTCGGAATGAAGCAATGACACTATCGTTTAATGCCCTTATTAATCAACTTAAAGATATTTTGCACTGGTTTTGACTCCTTAAAAATACCTTAGATACAAGTTTAGTGGGGGAAAAAAACTTTTGTATAAAATGTATTCTCTGTGATGAGAGAGCCACCTGTTTTACATGAAATGTCATCAGCTATCCTACCTAATACAATTTGTCACTATTTGCATATTTTCTATTTATTAAATTAAAATGCCAATTTTTCTTTTCAGAAGATTTTTTAAAAATAATTTGCACTTTCATTACAATAAAAGACAAGTCACATTGCTACTCACCTTTGAATTTTTGTTTTCCTCATCGTTCATGAAACTGCTCTCATCATTTTTATACTGTTCCAGAGAAGGGGCAACTACTGATCTTTCTGCAGTATCTTCCTTCTGAAAGGCTTTTCCCATCCGAAATGTATTAAACACCATGTCATCTTCTAAATTTCTTATGGACTTGGAAGCTGAAAGTAAAATACCTTGAGAAAACAGAGAAAACGTTAATACTAATGTATAGGAAGAGAGACTCATTTTTGCCATTCTTAGTTTGATGTTTGCATAAAATCAAACAAAGATGTATAAAATGAAAAATTTCGCAGTCAACCTGCTTGCTAAATCCTACCTTTATATATTTTCCAGGTTGAATAGAAAGCACTTCAAAGACTTATACTTTCATCATTTTAGACATGACTCATCAGATAGGGCTAACCTTTTGTATAGCTGCTAATACCTACATTGTTTTGGATCTAGTGGCATATTGTTTATTTTGAGTGTGACTTTTCTGAGAATCTGATTAAGATCCTTGGTAGAAGGCTTTCTGTGGAGTAGATTATAGTCTCTTGAAAATGGATAGTTATTAAGGAAGACCACGGGACATCAGGCTCTTTCAAATATTGTTGTTTCCTTCAGTGTATTTTCTGATTAAGATATTAAAACTCAAGTTACTTCACTCAAGGATGATAAGGATAAAAGTTTTATTTCCTTTTAATCCCGATTAAATTGAAATAATCTTCAGAAAGGATTTTCTTTGATAAATACTTGATATTGTCTTTGGTGTTTAAACGACACAAACTTGTCAGTGTGAACAAAAAGGCATTCATGCTTCATCTAAAACTGACCTGTCAGATGTGTTTTGTCTCTATGTTTACAAAAGGATAATGCTGATATTTATTAGTGGATTTAGCAGTAAATGATTAAGATGTCCTGGAAAAGAATATTTATGTGCTCCATAAATATTAATTTCAGATATTATAAGGTTTTTAATTATACGTTTCAGAGTTAATGTCAAATTTTGATTCCAGTGTGTAAGAGGATGTATTCTCATATGTTTTCTGGTATATGCATCTAAGAGATTTTATAGGGTATATTCCAAAGTATGGGATTGTTGAACCCTGGAGTATGCATATATTCAGTTTTACTAATGCCAAAATGTTTTTCAGAATAGTAGTAATTGGTTTATGCTTCCAGCAGCCGGATCTTAAGATTCCCGTTCCTCCATGTCCGAGCCAATGCTTGGGTATCTCCCTTCCCTTTTAATTTGTATTTGCCTAACTACCAAAGAGGTTGAGTGCCTTTCCATATGTCTGTGAGCCATTTATCTTTCCATTTAATGTAAAATACCTTTTCTTTCTGTACATTTTCTATTAGGTTGTCTTTTTTCTAATTGATTTATGGGAGTTCTTTAGATAATATTTTGGTTGTTAATTATTTATTAGCTATATGTGGTACAAATATTTTCTCCTAGGTTTTTGTCTTTTCTTCTCAGCCTCTTTATGGTATTTTGGGGTGAACCAAACTGATTAGTTTTTAATGTCTAATAATTTTTTTCTTTATGATTAGTACTTTTTTAATGTGTTGTTCTTAAGAAATCTTTCTCAACCTTGAGATTATTAGCATATTCCCATATATTTTCTTTAAAAATTTAAAATATTTTGATTTCACACTTAAATACTTTTTTTTTTGTGTGTGTGTGTGGTTCTGGGGATTGAACTCTTAATTCATCTGGAATTTTGTATATGATCTTAGAAGTAGAATTTTACCTTTCCAATATCTGATCTGCAGTGCCACCTGTGCAGTACAACAGGTTTCTTTATGTGTGTGTATGTTCCTTTCTGAACTCTGTATCCCACTATCGGATAACAATTCTAATTAATATAACTTTATATTTTTAATATTTGAAGGTAAGTTTTCTTAGCTGTCTACTCACCCACCAGTTTTTCTTCAACAGCAGTTCCTTGGCTACTCTTAGACATTTCTTTTCCTTCTTTATCTTAAAATCAGCTTTTCAAGTTCTGTGAAAAAATGTAATGGGATTTCAAGGTAATTTTATTCGTTTTATAGATTCACTTTTGGAGAGGAATTGAGAATTATTTAAATGGCATCTTTTTTTTTTAATGGCATCTTTTTAAAAACTACTTTTTCTAACATTATTGCTGGTATGGACAAATGCAGTTGGCTTTTGTATTAGTAATCTAAACTAGAAAAAACTTTCTAAACTCTTTAATAGTTTATAAAATTTAGATACTTTGGCATTTTCTGTGAAGACGATTAATATTGATAATAAAACAATGGCTTTGTATTTCTTCCTTGTAAGTTGTTCTATATTGCGTGTGTGTGTGCGCGCACACCCATGTTTATACACACTTAGCCAAAACCTGCAGTATGTTTTGGGAATGGAGATTACTCTGCTGTGTTTATGTATTGAAGAATGATTTCAATGTCTCACCATTGAGCATGATGTTTGCAAAGGCTTACTGCAGACACTTTTTATAAGGTGAAGGATGTTCTATTTCTGGATCACAAATTTTTTATTATGCATTGTTTTTCAATTTATATTAAATGCCTTTTCTGCATATATTGTTGAGATGATCATTTTCTCCTTCAGTTTTTAATAAGCCAAATTAGTAGACTTCTCCAATGTTAAACTAACCATGTGTTTTTGAAACAAACCTTTTAATTATATTCAATCTGGCAATATTTGAATTAGTACATTTTGCATTTATTATCATGTGTGAGACTGATCTACAATTTCCCCTTTTTAAATTGACTTTGTCTAGATTTGACATTAAGATTTTACTAACTTCATAAATGAACTGAGTGGGAAGGTTTATTCTTTATATTTTTTTCTACTGTTAAACTATTTGGGCTTTGTGTTTGCATAGTGGTAGTTTTGTTTTTGATGATTAATTTACTTTCTTTAGTGACTATAGAAACATTCAATTCTCCATATCTTTTAGTTTGTTTTAGGAATATACATTATTCTATAGTTTGTCCAGTTCACTTCAGTGTATTTTATCAGAGGTAGACAGCTGCTACCTAAATCTTTTAGACAAATGGTCTCTGAGCATATTTATAAACAAGAGACTGACATCCTCTGATATCTTTGCTCTTAGAGTTCCATTATCGGTATAATGTTGCTGGTTGTGCCCTGGTTTGTTTCCCAGAGCTGAAACTCACTCTAGAGGTGCATGTTTAATCTACAGAAATCTTGATAATGGTAACTGTTTTTTCTTAGCTGCTGTTTTGGGAGTATATAAATATTAACAATTATGTATTTTGTTTTAGATTTCCACTGGTCAAATCGGTTTGGCTGAACTTCATCCAAAATTGGGACTAAATCCACCATTTTGACGGTTTAGAAAAGTTAATGTTTTCCTTTATTTTGCTTAAACTGTCATAGCCTCTTGAACATTATGAGGTTCTCTCATAACCATTTAATTATGGATATAGTTTCCAATTTTTTAATGATAACTTTTTTTAACATTGGTTACTTTGATGTGCAGTGGAGCATAGTAGATTCCTTTTTCATTGATGCTGAAAATGAAATGTCCCCAAGTGGTAGAAGGGAATTTTGAAGAAGAAAAACTATTGCCAGATGGGAAGGGGTGGTTGAGAAAACCTTGGGAAAGCACAAGCTATATATATCACATGTGATCTCCATTTTCTGAAAAACTACTACTAACACCATGTATTTATTTGTTTATAATTTTTAGTTGTAGATGGACATGATGCCTTTATTTGTTTATTTATTTATTTTTTAAAATTAAATCTTTTTAAAAATATTTATTTATTTGCTTTAGTTGTACACAATGCATGTATTTTTACGTGGTGCTGAGGATCGAACCTGGGTTGCACACGTGCTAGGCGAGCACCCTACCACTGAGCCACATCCCAGCCCCATGATGCCTTTATTTATTTATGTGGTGCTGAGGATCGAACCCAGTGCTCCATGCATGCATGGCAAGCACTCTACCACTGAGCCACAATCCCAGCCCAACACCATGTATTTATAAATCATTTTATTGAACTTCTCTTTCTTCCAATTAACATATCTTTTCTATGTGTTGCTAGTAAATTTACAATAAATCAAATGTCAGTTGGTCATTGGTTTCTGAGAATGCTAGATTTCTTAATGGCTGATTTTATGAGTGTAAAAGCCAAGATTGTTCATTTATGTTATCAAAAGGTATAAGAAAAGTTGAAATTCCTTCTCAAATTTCTTTAGTGAGCTCATGCACTTCCACCTAGATTCTACCATTAACATTTTGTTTGCATTCTTCTATTTCTTCTCTTACCGTTTATCATCTTATTTTTTAATACATTTCAAAGTATATTTCACATATCAGTACATATTCCATTAAATACTTCAGCATATATATCATTAAATGAAATCTAATGTTTGTTTATATAGTTTTCTTCTTTTGAGGTAAATTTTATAGAAAATTAAATGCATAAGTCATATGAATATATTTGGAAAATATTTATTCTGTGTAACCTAAACTTCAGGATAAAGTTTAGGATAAACCTAAAGATACAGGATATTGGCATCACCCTGGTAAAGTTAAGTCTTGCCTCTTCAATGTTTTTCTATATCACCACCTTCCCACTATCCCTCACTCCAAGCTTTCAAGCTTTCAGGCTTCACTGTTCATATATATATATATATATATATATATATATATATATATATATATTTTTTTTAGTCTTTTATGCAGGTCCCCTCTCAGCATATTTGACATACATCTGTGATGTTGTGTGAATCAGTAGTTCTTCCTTTTTATTACCATTATATGAATGTCCCACATTTGGCTTATCCATTTTCCTCTTGATGGACTCTTGAATTTTACCCAGTTTTGAACAATTATGAGTAAGGCTGCTACGTGCATTCTTGTACCATTTGTTTTGTGTGTGTGTGTCAGGGGGTCATGTGTTTTTATTTTACTCAGGTAAATACCTAGAAATAGAATTGATGGGTCTTAACTTAGATGTTTATTTGACTTTATAAGAAATTGCCAGATTATTTTCCAAAGTGATTGTACCATTTTATACTTCAATTGAGACTATGTTAGAGCAACATTTGATGTTGACAGTCTTAATTCTATCCATTTTGATAGATGAATAGTGATGTCTCATTGTGGTTTTGCTTGTATTTGCCTGATAACTAAAGAAGTCAGTTGCCAAGGAAGAAGGATTGGAGAGATACTGGTCAAAGGATTCAAGATTTTAGTTAGGAATAAAAAGAGATCTCTTGGAGCTGGGGGTTGTGGCTCAGCAGTAGAGCGCTCACCTAGCACATATAAGGTGCTTGGTTTGATTGTCAGTACCACATAAAAACAAATAAATAAAATAAAGGTATTAAAAAAAGAGATATCTTGTATAATATGGTGACTATAGTGCATAATAATCTGAAAACTGCTGAAAGAGTAGATTTTAAGCCTCTAAGGTAGTTTTGTAATGTATCAACTTGCCTATGCTGAAATACCTTTTCCAGAATTTCACACTTTTTAAAAATATTTTTTTAATATTTTATTTGTTTGTTTATTTTTTATGTGGTGCTGAGGATCAAACCCAGTGCCTCATACACACTATGCAAGCATTCTACTGCTGAGCTTACAACCCCAGCTCCAAATTTCATGTTCTTTACCTGTATGTTTCCTGTTGGAGTGGACCACAAAAAATATTTTTGTTTGAAATTTGGAGGGTGGGAGTAAAGCAGAAGACACTTATAATTCATACAGATGTCACTTGTCTGCTGTCTCATCATTTTGGCTGTGGCAGCGGCCAGACTGGCAACTGCTCCATTTTCCCACTGGAACCACTTGCAGTTTCTTTTGACTTCTGACCTGTGTATGGGTGTTGTTCTGTAACAAAGGGTGCTAGCTTTCCTCAGGACATCCAGACCATTCATGCCAGATGCAGCAGGATCTGACATGTGTTTCAGTCTGTCTTTATGTTTCAACTCATGCTGGTAGATTCCAGTTTGTTCTCGCTCTTTCTATTTAATTTATATCCATCTGTCCTCCCCAGTTTCCTGCTCTGTGGATTCCAGAATGAGATGGAACAATCTTACAAGTGCTAATTAATTACTTGTATGTTGCATGGGATCAAATCCTATAACAAATCATGTATGTTTCTGTATATGTTCATATATATGTATGGTTCTATTTCTCTGTGTTTTAGTTAGTTTTTTTCACTGCTGGACTAAAAGACCTGACTGTAACAACTGTAGAGGAGGAAAGGTTTATTTGAGGGCTCACGGTTTCAGAGGTCTTAGTCCAGAGAAGGCTGGCTCCATTCCTCAGGGCTCAAGGTAAGGCTGAACATCATGGCAAGAGAATGTGGCAGAGGGAAGCAGCTCACATCATGGTGATCAGAAAGCAGAGAGAGAGAGAGACTTCACTCTCCCGATACAAAATACATACCCCATAGCCACGCCCCCAGTGAACCATTTCCTCTAGCCCCATCCCACCGCCCTCCAGTTACCACTCAGTTAATCCCACCAGAGATCAATCCATTGATTAGATTAAAGCCATAACCCAATCATTTCTCCTCTAAACCTTCTTGTATTGTCTCACATGTAAGCTTTTGGGGGATACCACATCTAAACAGAAACACTCTGATTGAACCATGACTGATTAACTTCCCAGCTCTTTTATGAGTCTAGCATAAACTTGGTTAAAAAAAAAAAAAAAAAACCTGGAAAGAATATTATAATAAAGGAAAACTGCAGGCCAGTCTTTCCAGTGAACATGAGATATAAAAATCTGAAGCAAGCCGATAGCAGTGGCCCACACCTGTAATCCCAGTGGCTCAGGAGGCTGAGGCAGGAGGATTGCCAATTCAAAGCCAGTCCCAGCAAAAGTGAGGCATTAAACAACTCAGCGAGACCCTGTCTCTAAATAAAATACAAAATAGGGCTGGGAATATGGCTCAGTAGTCGAGTGCCCCTGGGTTTAATCCCCAGTACCCTGCCCCCCCAAAAAATCCTAAGCAAAATATTATCAAATAGAATTCAGTTATATGGAAAACTGGATTCATGTCTAGGTGGATTCATTTCAGAAATCTAAAATAGTTTCACTTTTTAAAGAATCATTGAAATTCATCATTTTAAATGAATAAAGGAGAGAAAACATAATTATCTCAATAAATGCAGAAAAGCACAATGATCATCTATACCAAGTGCTACTGGAGTTGTAAGTTGAGAACTAAGAATTCATCTTTGACTTTGCCATGTAGTAATCATTGGTGACCTTAATGATGCGGTTTCAATGACACTGGTAGGGACTGACACCTGTTAGAGGGTTTTTAAAAGAATGAGAAAGAGAATATGTAGAGACAGCGAATATATACAACATGTAAACAATTTATAGAGGTATAAGGAAGGGTTGTGTTGTGGACAGAAGGGTGGCACCAGGGGAATTTTCCTGTTTAAAGATGGAAGATATTGGGCTGGGATTGTGGCTCAGCGGTGGAGCGCTCGCCTAGCATGTGGGCGACCCGGGTTCGATCCTCAGCACCATGTACAAATAAAACACATTGAATAAAACGCATTGTGTACAACTAAAAGCAAATAAATAAAAAAAATTTAAAAAAAAGATGGAAGATATTATAGCTTGATGATAAGAGAGTATTGTCACTTATATCTTGATGATAAGCAGATTCAGCATTACTGAATTCGTGGGACCCAGCTAACAGGAGGTGTTACATGCTACTGGCAATGTGTAATGAAAAGGACTTTCGTTCTCCTTCCCAACTCTTAAACATGTGGTGGTAAGAAGGTCAGTGAAGTGGGGAAGGCTCTAAGTGTGTTTGTTACCAGGAGGCATGGTATGAAGATCAGAGAGGAAATGAGAAAACAGTTCTATCTAGAGATGAAAGTGTGGGGAAGATAGATGCCTCCACGGGCTCACACTTGGATATGGGACAAGGGCATCAGAACACATGGTATGGTGGATTTGGCTCACAGGAGATTTAGTGCCAGCACTCCCTTAGGAGAGGGTTGTATGTGTATTGTGTTAGATGGTTGCCAGGGAAAGCTAGCTCCTTCTGGGCATTTAGATCAGCAGTGGGCTTGGGAGGGTATCTTTAAGTCTGGTTGGTAAGTTGACCCCAGTTTTTTTCAAGTAAAAACCAACTTCAATCTGTCTCTCCTTTGAAGGTTCAGAGACACTGAAGGTTTCCAGCACACCACTTGGGCTTGTGGGAGTGCTAAGAGGCTGTAGACTTAGGACTTCACCGAGAGTGGTGGAGGTAGTAAAGCCCTCCCATTTTCCTCTATCCAGTATCTTCTCGTGATGCTCAGTGCAGTAGACTTGCAGGATGGTAGAGTGGGACTTGTGGAGAGAGTTTGGGGGTGATCTACTTTTAGTCCAGTGCATATGAACAAGTTGGGCAGGAACATTGATGTCCTCGAGCTCTGTTCCACTGATACAGCTGTTAAATGTGGAGTTATTTATGTTATGGCAAGATGTATTTGAATAATGAGTCTGCCTTGCATGTGGTTTCCTCTTTTTTTTTTTGTGGTACCAGGGATTGAACTCAGGGGCACTCGACCACTGGGCCACATCCCCAGCCCCTTTTGTGTATTTTATTTGGAGACAGGGTTTCACTGAGTTGCTAAGTGCCTCGCCATTGCTGAGGCTGGCTTTGAACTCGTGATCCTCCTGCCTCAGCCTCCCAAAGTGCTGGGATTACAGGCGTGCGCCACCGCGCCCGGCGGTTTCCTCTTTTAATTAGTTTTTTTTTTTTTTTTTTGTACCAGAGATTGAACTCAGGGGCACTCAATCACTGAGCCACATCCCCAGCCCTATTTTTGTATTTTTTATTTAGAGACAGGGTCTCACTGAGTTGCTAAGTGCCTCGCCATTGCTGAGGCTGGCTTTGAACTCACGATCCTCCTGCCTCAGCCTCCCAAGTGCTGGGATTACAGGCATGCGCCACTGTGCCTGGCTCTTTTAATTAGTTTTATAAGGATTTAAAATTCATCTCTAAGAATCCTAGTGGCCTGGCTGCTTCTCTGGGTCTCATTACTGGAAGGTATGTTGCTCTGTCATGTAAAGAGAATTAATAAAAATGTTTAAGAAGCCAAATGAAGAGACAGTTCTAGTGAATTACATCTCCTTTCTAGAGCCTTAGGCTAATAATCTTTAAAAAAAAATCTTTTTAGTTGTAGATGGACACAATTTCTTTCTTTCTTTATTTTTATGTAGTGCTGAGGATCGAACTCAGTGCCCCACATGTGTGAGGCAAGCGCTCTAGCCCTGAACTACTGCCCAGCCTAGGCTAGTAATCTTGAGAATTGCCTTTGTTATAAGTATGTTTGTTACAAGAAGGCAAAATTATAGGGCAAGCCATCTCATGAAACAACTGTTGGCACAAATCAACATACAATTGACATTGAGAGTCATATGAACATTCTTGAGATTATTTTCATGGCTATATTACCAGTTTCCTTGTAAAGATGGTTCTTGGGTTTTGTTTTGATTCCTAACAATTTTGGAGTCAAGAGCATGCTTCCAGAATAACAACCTGATGGTAGCTTTCAACATTGGGTTACCAAAAGAATTGTTATATGTATACATTGATTCACATTGTCAGGTTTCTTTACCATTATTTATGGTAAATATTGCATCATTTTCATTGTTGCACAAGTTAGGAATCTTTCATTTCTACTCTCATGGCTGTCTTTAGCCTTAGACATTCCTACTTATTATACCGAGAACTCTATACTCTCAAAAACAGTTTGAAATGTAGATGAAAATGTGATTCATTTATTCAACTTCATGTTCTTCTGTTTGTGATAGAGATTGGATCAGATAAAAACATCTTCATACTGGCACACAGACCAGTGTTTTCATTCCACATATGCACATGCTTCTCACTGTCATCGTAACTTTTCTCGTGATATTCCCTGCTCTTAAAATTCCCTCATCTTGTCTGTCCCTCCATCTAAATCTAAAATCTCCTCCAAGACTCATCTCCTTCTAGCTTTCTCTAAGCACTATAGCCAAATCCTCTTTTCTGAACTCCTACACTTGTAATACATTACCATCCTATTTAAAGATAATTATATATTCATTAGTTTATCAAAGCCCTACATTTTTGCAGACTCTTGACTTGATGACTTTGCTTCATGGTTCCCTATATTCATGCCATGTAACTAGTGCCTGCCCACTCTGTGACTCTCACACCAGTTGGACTAAACTAGTGATAAATTATCAGATATCACACAAGGAAAGTTGACATGATCGTTGGGGATTCCCCTTTTGAGCCTGTGTCCTCATGGTGACAACATTTTCCTGCTATCCTGCTGGAGAGAACCACATGGAAGAGAGCCAGTTTATGCCACAGCCATAGTTGAGGCCATCCTCAGCCCCAGGCATCCTGTCAATCATCAGACATTAGACCAAGTCCAGTCGAGGTCAGCAGAGCTGTGTAGCTGGTTCCCAGCTGACCTCAAAGCATAAGTCATAAACATTTATTGTCGTGTGCCTTCTGAAGTTTTGAGTGTGTTTGTTACAAGAAGGAAAAATTATAGGAAAAGCCATCTCATGAAAGTATTATTGTAGCAATGGATCATTGATACAAATGTCCTACATGGCCTGGCCTAGGTCTTCCTTACTAAGTATATTTCTTACTACTCTCTTCCTCTTTCTTCACTCTCTAACTGTCTTGACCTTTCTGTGAATATGCTATGCCAGGATCATTTTTGGCTGAAGACCTCTCTCCTGCTATGCCCTCTGTCAGGAGCATCTTCCTCCCGTTATTCATCTGAGCATTTGCTACTCATCATCATGAGGTTTAGCTTGCGTGTACCTGAGAGTGCTTCCTTTATGCCATGAGCTAAAGGAGCCCTTTCTGGTCATTCCCTATTCCATTTCATTCTTTATTATCTTCACTATGCTTCTAAGTTTATCTAATCTGTTTACATATGTATTGTCCATCTCTCCAAATGTCTCTGGGGGCAGGAACTTTGTTTACCCTTCTCTTCCCTATCCCAAAAACAGTTGGACACATGCTAAACTTTCAATAAATATGTGATAAATGTATGAACGATTGTTTTGTAATCAAGAGAACAGATGTCACATGGTTCTAGAGTATGACAAAGTGTTTATTAATTTCTTAGGTCTGCTATAACAAATTACCTCAAACTTGGTAGCTTAAAGCAACAGAAATTTTATAATACTGGAAGCCAGAAAACTAAAACCAATGTGTGGACAGAGTTGTTCTCCCTGCTGAGGCTCTAGGGAGAAGTCTTTCCTTGTTTCTTCCAGCTTCTGGTGGCCTTTGCCATTTATTGATTTCTGGCTACATCTTCTTCTGCTCTCTCTTTAATGGTCTTCTTTTTTTGTTTCTGTTTCTTATATCCCTCTGCTTCTCTCTTATAAGGTCATGTGATGCATTTAGGGCCCACTAGGATAATCTAGAATTATCTCCTTATCTCAAGATCCTTAACTTTTACAAAGTTCCATTTTCCAAATAAGGTAATACTCTGGCAGCTTTCAGGGATTCAATGTGAATTCTTTGAGGGGCATGTTGGGGCCTACCACATGTATAAATGGATGTGATCAACTCTAGTGTGCAAGAGGCAGAAAACGGTATCATTTAAGAGCAAGTGCTAGGGAGCCAGTGTATCTGGGTTTAAAACTCAGATATGCCACTTACATGGACATGACCTTGCTGCTTCACCCCTGTGTGCTTATTTCCTCTCCTGCAAAACACAGATACCAATAACACCTAATTCAGAAGGTTGTTGTCAGGATTGATGTGTAAAGCACTCAGGATAGCTCCTGGGATCTAAGTGGTCAATAAATGTCACCACACTTTTAAAGCAACACCTAGTGAGCATTTCCTATGTGCCAGCCTTCCTCCTAAGGACACCACATGCCTTAGCCAACTTTTCAGCACAAACCTATAAGGTAGAGACCAAATCATTTGTTCAAGGTCATACTTCTAGCATATGGTGGAGGTGAGGTTCAATCTGACATTCTTCTCCTAGGATTCTGTGCTCTTATTCACCTCAAATGTGGCCTCTCTTAAGTTGTTGCTGCTGTTTTGAAATAATTCCTGTGAGATTTCTCTTGGCCATTAACATTTCTAGGAAAACTAGAGGTTTATGGGTGACATGTGAATCACAGAAGAGAAATCTTGAATCTTTATAGCCTGTGTTAAGTTGACCTCCTTTTGGTAATAGAGTAGTTTATTAGTCTCAATATCTTTTTGTGAAATATGAATTACTAGGACAGATTGTGGGGATATCCCCTCCTTCTTTAGAGATTTAGGTAAGTAGAAACAGCACCTCTTTTTCTCTTTCTCATTTTGCTCAAGGCAGGTTGTACTTGACATATGTCCAACAATTGTTTCTGGTTATTGCAGACGTCAAAGAGATCAACTTTTAAGAAGTCATACATGTTGAAAATAAAAAGAAGAAAAAAACCAATAATAACAATGTCAGCTACATTATATAAAGATTTGCTATATAAAAAAAGAAGTCATGCATGTTGTATAATTAAATATGTGAATTAAGAAAAGTCCTTTGTAAGATTGAATAGTATCAGCTCTAATGATGGAATGTCAAATTAGAATGCAAGCTAATTGTGGGCAGGGGAGTTTTTTGTTTTGTCCTATTTCTCTCCCCACGGCCACTCACTCTTAACAGTCTATTTTTAAATTTAGCACCCAGAGTGGACCTTTGAAAATGTGAGTCCTATCTTCTCACTTGCCCATTAAAAACCATCCAAAGGTTTCCCATTATTCTTAGGATTACATTAAGGTCCTTACAGGAGTCTCCAAGCCTATTCTTAATCAGGTGGCTTCTCTGACCTCTTTTCTACTTCTCCACTTCCTTCTTAGCAGCAGGCACATTGGCCTGTTGGCTGTTCCTTGGACATTCAGGTTCCTTGATTTTGCTATTTCTTTGCCTGAAACTTTCTCTTTTACCTCAAGTCTGGCTTTCCTCTTTACCTCTAAGTTTTGTCTCAGCTACCATCTTTTTAGTGAGGCCTTCCATGGCCAGTCCTTTTCCTCACTGTGCATCCTTATCCACTCCCCTGATTTATTTTTCTCCATAGGACTTGTTACTACCTGACATTCTATGTATTTTACTTATATCTTTGTTTTGGGGATTGGTTTTTTTTTTTTTTGTTGTTGTTTTTTATTTTTATTTTTATTTATTTATTTATTTTTTGGTTGTTTCTATCCACCAAAGTAGAAGCTCCATGAAGACAGGAATTTTCTGTCTTTGTTCATTACTGTGTTTCTAATGCTATAAATATGTTTGGCAAATAGTAAGCACTCAGTAAATATATATGGAGTAATTGAATGAATATCCTTCAGTGCAACAGTCCTTGTTAGCAATATAGCACTACTTGGGATAGAAGATGGTCTTCTTATTAACAGAATTATGAAGATATTTCTATTAATTTTTTTATTCTAAATGTTTGATTTTGTAATTCTAACTTAATATTGCATACATCAATGTGACTAGCTTTTATATAGCTAGAGATGGTAAACTCTCTTCTACTCTTTCTTTAAATATGACTTAGAAAAGTGAAATTTCCATGCAAATAACACAATGATCATCTTTCCTGGATTTCTTTTGGTTGTATATATTTTTGGGGTAGTGCTATTGGCAAAACAAATATTAGGACTCCCCATTCTCTACTTCAAACTCCAAGAAATTTTTAAGTGAATATTAAAAATTAAAACTAATCAAACAGTGTAGAATAAGATGGCAATGAAGTCATGTGGTATAGTTGCACTTGTCACATTTCAAACACTCAGTTGCCATGTGTGGCTAGAGTCTACCATTTTGGGCAGTGTAGATACAGAACATTTTCTTCATTGCAGGAAGTTCTGTTGAAAACACTGCTCAGGAGGGGAAACTGTGAAGATTAATCTAGATAATAAGGTACAATTGTTTTGTTTTCTCTCCCCAGTGGGGAAATGAAAGGAATTGTGTCTTGTAATTATTTTATACATTTATTAATTCAACAAATGTTTATGTTTATCTAATAATATATATGAGGCACTCGGAATTCAGAGGTGGACAAGATATCCTCAGGCATTTCTTTATAGAACATATATCATAAAGAGAGAGCTAGTATGAAATAGATAATCATACAAATAACTGGAATCTCTAGAGCTGGGTATATAGTAGCTGTTTAAATTAGTGTTGATTAATTGACTAATTAATGAACACAGTCCAACCCACTTCTTAGACACTGACAGATCATAGGCACAGAAAGCTAGAGAGTAATTTATAGTTGAGGTCTACAGACACCATCAAAATTTTAGTGCAGTCAATAAATTTAGTAATGTTCAGGCTGTTTTCTGTATTTTTCTTATTTCTGACATAGAGCAAAGATTATGTCAGTTGCCCTGTGGTTTAAAGCCACAGTTATTCTGGGAGTGCACAGTTGCCATCGTTGAGCAGTATCTGATCCAAAAGAATTCCAGCCAAGGTCTTGCCAATGACGGAAAGAAATGATGTGTCCTGTAGTTGCCAAAAACTATGTTTTTCTTCTTGATGGAAGCCCCTGTCTTGAAGCTATGTGGTGACATGTACATGTATGAATGTTCCCTAGGAGGCAGGATCATGCTACCAGATCCATTCAAACAGTACTTCCCTCTGAATAATTTTAAGTTATGCAGATGCCTAATAAATATTTCTGGTGCTGTTGCTGCTGATGTTGTCAATGACATTCCATGGAAAATTGTAGAAGATAAACCACAAAGATTGGCCCTTTACCACTGTTCATTTTAATTTCATTTCTCTCTTCACATCATCAAGATCTGGTAAGTCCCAGAAATCCTCTTTACTAGGAAAGTTTCTGTGAAGCATAATTTCCATCTCTAATAATTATTTTTTTTCATATATGCAACTTCATGCACACTTTTATCAAATGCTGTATCAGTGATGTGCTTTTTATTGTTGGACACTGACACTGATAATCAGAGCGATTATTGTATCAGTTGATAGTTAGCTGAGTAACAGAAATTTGCAATAGAGGCACTTAAAAAATTGGGATTTAGTTTTCCTTTGCAAAGAGGAATATGGAAATAATCAGTACAGGACCAGCATGCTGGCTTCACAGTGTTACCAGGCACTAGGTTCCCTCTTTCCTTTTTTCTAGCCATACCTGCATACTGCATTCCTTTGTCAAAGTCACATGGTCTTTGCTGCAACTTCAGCCCAGGTTCCTGATTGGATGGAATGAAAGGTGGGGGGAGAAAAAAGGCATGTGTCAGTTCAGTTAACAGCTTCTAAAATCGTTTTCTGAAAGCCCCACAAGGTGGCTTCTGCCTACTTTCATACAATTACACATTATTGCAAGGGAAGCCAGTGGGTACTCCAAATAATTGGAGTTCTATTAGGAAGAAAAAACTAGGGGTGTAGAAATTGTGTTGGGAGCTAACAGTCTTCCCCTCTGCCTAGCAGCTATTACCACTGGTGAGCAGTGGGCAGATGGAAAAAATATCTACAGTTTTAAGAGGGAACTTGATAGGGAACTCATGGATGTGAGTTAAATGTAGTTCTATGGAAAGCTAGAGAAATGCACTTTCTAAGAATTAAATTAATGAAGAATTTTTGATAAATCTTATTTAATCATAACTAGTCAAATATTCCCTGTGACCTGGGGTATCATTCAGTCATTAAAGGAAAATCAGGCACAAAGTTGGTACGTAACAAATCTCATTGGAATGAATCAAATGGACTTATGTTTCTTAAGTAAAAGTCCACTATGTGGTTTTCGTATTAATGTGATGGTATCTTGGATGATTAATGCTGTTAATCATCAAAGTCTTCATGTAAACTAGAATGTTTCTTTACAGTTCAGTTGCCTCACTCTAAAACATGACGGCAACATTTGCTATTTTAATAAAGAAATTCATATCTGACCAATAAAATATATGTAAATAGCAAATAGTTTAGTGAGAATTTTGACATGTTATTGTAGAAAGACACACAAATATAGAAAAAGTGTATATCTTGATGAATTAAAAAAAAAAATAACCACTACCCAGGAGAAGAAACAGAACTTTTTCATATACACTATGCTACGGTTGGGATATGGAGTGTTCCTCAGAATCTCCTGTGTTAATTCAGGAATTCTCAGAGGTGAAATGAGTAGATTATGAGAACTGTCACCTAATCAATCCACCTAGGCAGGTGGGGCATGGCTGGCGGAGGTGGGTCACTGGTGGGGGTAATGCCTTGGAAGAGTTCACCTGCCCTGCAGACCCTTCCCCCCTGCCTCTCTGTTTTCTCTCCTCTCCTCTCCTCTTTTCTCCTCTCTCTCTTTCCTGGCTTCCATGAACCAAATGGCTTCTCTCTGTCATGCCCTTTCCATCAATGATGTGCTGCCTCACCTTGGGCCCAGAGCACTGGACTTGGCCAACCATGGACTAAACCTTTGAACTATGAGCCAAATAAATTTTCCCTCCTCTAAGTTGTTCTCATTGGGTATTTTGATTGCAGCAATACAAAGGTGACTAAAATACCCCCCTAAACCCCTATTGCCCAGTCTCCATCTAAAACCCCATTTATACTTTCGAAAGAAACCACCATTATTAGTTTCTTAGTAATTAGTTCTTTGAATTCCTATGTACTTTCATTACTCAACAGTGCATACCTAGATGCCATAATTTAGTCTCTTTTTTCCCCCACATTTTTTATTGGTGAATTATAGTCGTACTTATTAATGGGGTCTGTCATTACATATTCATACATGCACACAATATATCAATATAATTTGGCCAATATCACTCCCCAGCATTTCCCCTTGTCTCTTTTAATTTAATGTTCCTCTTTCATCCTTTTTTTCCCTTATAATTTACTGTTTTTAAAAAAAGGCATTTGATATGTAGAATTTCTCATAGTAAGGGTTTTACTAATTATGTGCTTCTAATTAAGTTCAACCTATTTATTTTTCCTTCTTATTTCATACAAATTGATAGTACTATCCAGAGAATTAATAATGGTACCTCATATTTTGACCCTTTGACAAGAGTTTAAGTGAGCACTTTTTTTCATCTGGAGACACATAATTATTTGTGTTATCAGCTGTTGGTGTTCAATTAATTATGAGTTAAGATTGTGATATTCTAATTTTCTCATTTATTATTTAAAATACTTTTATAAGAAATACTTCCCCTTATCTGATATTTTGTTGCCAGTGGTATAGTTTATACAGAAATGCAGAATAAATACTTGATTCTTTCCCTTTATTTATACTATTCAAAATAAGGAATGGGTTCTTCTCATTTTCCAAAGGCAATTAATTATTTTATCTGGATAGCAATATGAACTTATATATTTAAGCATATTTAATGTGTTTCAATCAGTTGAAGTTATTATCCATCCAGGAGTTTAAATGGTCCTATCTTTGGCCATTGGGAGCTTCCTTATTGGGGCTCCTGAGTCTTTTAATGGCTTTCTTGCTATCTGGTATATAACATGACATTTCAAGTTCATCTTGTACATTCCTTGCCCTAGACCTAGAAACTGCCATTTCCTCAAAAAGTTTTAAAAGTAAGAACTGGAATATCATAAGCACAGTCTTGGTAGTAGAGATGCTCAGTGATACTGGGGTAGTCATTTTTTCTAGGTATTTTCAGTGGATAGAACAATTAAACCAACATTGAATAAACTATCTAATGAATTCATACTGATGTTTCTAGTTCAAATTCTGCTCCAGGGATTTTTAATTTAATCTCTAATATTATTATATCTTTGTCTTCCTTCTCCCCCCTAATAGAAATCCTAATTTTTATGTTTACAGGGTATATTAGAATATCTCATGATTACTCATATTTTATTCTAAATTATGTAAATAAAAACCTAAAAATATTAATCTACTACTACTTCTACCACCAAGATAGTAACTGAGAAGAATTGAAAAGGCATTTTGTTTGCTTATGCTCTTTTTTTGTTTGTACAAGAGTTGAGTATTATCTGAGAGTATCATTATTCCACACAATCTTTTTCCCTTTCAGCACTCATTTAGTCTTAGCTATAGGAGTAATTGTATTTAATGCACATTACTCACCTTATAGCACATTGCCTTATGTTGATGTCTTTCTAGTCATTTTGATTTTAAGAAGATAATTCTATTGTAGACTCTCAGTAGCTCATGAGAAAGTATTACCTGAGTTTTTGTATGTTGTGAGTTGTTACTGCTCTTTGTCATTGATACAAAATCATTAGCTTGCATTTTATTTTTTTGAATATTTTAGATCTGATTATCTTGACTGATGCCCAAAAGCATTTGGTTAAATTCCACAGTTGTTCTTGAAAATATTTCTTAAATTAAGGAAACATGAAAAAGAACATTTTGTTGGAAACTAGTACCAATATCATAATTAACACTGAAACATTTCCACTATTGTCAGGAATAAGACTTTTATGCCTATTTTTATCCTGTTAGTCATCATTGTTCTTGAAATTCCAGCAAATGTGTGAGTAAGAGATTGATACAGGTTGCTATGAAGACTTCTTTCCTTCCCCTCTCCCTGTGTATATATTCAGTCATATGCCATATAATGACATTTTTGGTCAATGATGGACTGCTATATGACAGTGTTCCCATAGGATTATAATGGAGCTGAAAAATTGCCATCTCCCAGTGACATCATAGCCATTGTTATGTCATAGCAGAATTTTTTGCTGATGTGTTTGTGGTACGCTGGTCTAAACAAAACTGTGCTGCCAGTTGTGTAAAGGTATAGCACATACAATTAGGTATAATACATGATACTTGATAATAAATGACTATGTGACTGGTTTAGTTGTTTCCTATACTTTTTGTTATTTTAGAATGTACTCCTTCCTTTTGCAAAAACAAAAATGTCCTTCAAGAGGGACTCCAAAAGAAGGCACTGTTATCATAGGAGAGAACAGCTCCATGTGTGTCACTGCCCTGAAGGCCTCCCAGTGGAACAAGGTGTGAGGTGAAGACAGCAGTACTGATGATGATTCTGACTCTGAGTAGGACTAGGATAATGTGTGTTTGTGTCTTAGTTTTTAACAAAAACATTAAAAAAAATTTTAAGCAGAGGGCACCACTACAGCCTAGGTGTGTATTATACTAGATTATGTTTGCATCATAACTAATGACACGTTTCTCAGAACATGTCCTTGCATTATGAGGTTCATGATTGTATATGTATGCTTGCATATGTATATGTGCATGTGTACACACAGACATACACACTGTAATAAACCACAATTATGAGTATAACAGCATTTAAGTTCTGAGTCCTAGTGAACCATTGAGTCTAAGGGTAGTCTTGAGGACACCTGATGCCTATGTACTGGGAATAACTCTAGGGAAAACAAAATTCTGCTTATATAATTGTTTTATCACTAGAGAAAAAATAAAGTTAGAGTTCCATATGTCATTATAGGAAAATGCAGTCCAGACATAATTAAATATTTAAATTATGAAAAACCAAACCATAAAAGGACTAGAAGAAACATAAATGGTTAGATAATCTTATGGTAGAAAAAGATCCAAACATAACCACAAAAATATACTATTAGATAATATATTTGTACCTTGTAAATATTTAAATCTAATTGAAAATAACAAATTTACAAAGACAAGATACCAAAATGGTAAGTGCAAATGAGACTTCAGTCAGTTCCTATAGTTTGGTTAGTAGATTGGCAGTGATTTAGAATAAAACCTAGGGTTGGTGAGGATATGCATAAATAAGGACTCTTATATACTGTTAGTAGAAGTATGTATTTACATAACCTGTTGGGAAGGCAATTTGAAAATCTGTACCAATACATACACTATACCAACTAATCTGAATCTACAAGTCCTTTCAAAGGGAATAATCAGAAAATCTCAAAAGGACTATATAAAAAATGCTTTTTTGATAAAGTAGTATTCAAATGAACTTAAATAGGGACTTGATTAAATAAATTGTGATAGAACTGTGCTATGTGATCATTAAGAATGATGATGTGTGTACATGGAAAAATTTTTAAAATATATTTAATACAAAATACAAAACCATCCTAGGACGCATTTCAAAACAAGTATTTACCTGTGCTTGAGTGTTTCAAAACTTATACACTAAAATATCAATAGTGTTATTTCTGGTAGTAGGATTAATTATAGGTAGTTAAAATGCACGTATTTTCTTTGTGATTATCTGTATTCTGAATTTTCTGTATTAAACATTGCTGCAGAACTCAAAATAATGCACCTCTACTATTTCCATTATATCAGAATTCATATAGGAAATATGTTTTGCTATAGGAATAGTTGTTTAAAAATTGATTTATAACTCATATAGTTTATTTTATCCCTGGCCGTGCTGGACTGATTCCTGCTGATTCCACAGCTCCAGATTGATATTTCCTTCCCCCTGTACAGGTGTCTAATTTGAGCTATTTCCTTGATTTTCAATATTCCTGTTTTGTCTATGTCTAGCAATTTCCCTTTTGGCAGGACCCTAGAACTCCCCACACCTGATGATTGACCTCTAGTCAGTTTTGTTTGAACAAACACACTCCCATCTAGAGAGTAGTTATGGATAGTTATGACTGCTCAAGATAATATTTCCAAAGATTTGAATAAATCTCAACGCACTAGCTCACTTTAGTGAAGTTTTCAGGATATGTTTTTAGGATTTTCTATTTTGGAAAAAATTAAGATGCATAGTTCCCATTATTTCCAAAATATGGATGTTTAGCAAGGCTTATAAGAACATAATTTAGAATTCTGCTTGCTCTTAAATGATCCCTTTATATTTCTTGAGAGACTCTGATGGCATCAATATAGTACTTATTAAACAGAAATTCATGCCAAACAATTTCAGATGCATTTGATTTCATATTTAGCTGCCATGTTGATTTCTATGCAAGCAAGTTTATCCACATCAGTGTTGAAGAAGGAGACAATGCTAGTGATGCTTTGGCTAAAATTGCCCTTTTCATCCTTGATTTTAGCGTGTCTATCTTCTTTGAAACTTCAGCTTGACAAGGACCACCAGTGTGAAACTCTGAAGCTGCCATTAATTGACTCTTTTCTTTTCTTTTCTTTTTAAAATGACAGCCCTCTGGTTTTGCCACTGGGTGTTTTAATTAAATGAGAGGTTCCAGGAGAATAGTATTCAAGAGGACGCTTCAGAGAGAATTTTTAAGAATAGTTCCAGAGTTGTTGATCTTACTGTATTCCTACCTAGACCTAGCTTCTCTCCATACAGTTAGTTACAACACTTGGAGGGCTGCTTCTAACACTGGCACCAGAGTGGTCAGTTTTTTCCACTCTTTCTCCCAGAAGAGATCAAGAAGTGCAATAAGGTTCATGAAAATTTAAGCTTGAAGTTTAGAAAACTCAAAACAACCCAAACCCTCAAACATTCAGTTTGGTTTGAATCTTGGACAAAGATTTGTATGCAGCTAGTGGAGTCATTCCAGTTTAAGGGCTGTAGTAACTTCATTTCAGGGCTAGTGATGGGGAAATTATGAAACCATAACTTGGATCTCATTTTAACAAAACCAAGAAACAAAAACACTTACTGGGGAATCTGCATGGGAAAGGGGCCTGCCCAGCCCCAATTGCTGCTATTTTACTGTGGCAGCCCCTCTTACTATAGGAATTATAAAACCATTCTTTCCAATTCTTCTGGAGAGAGCTGAATTTTGTAAGCTATTGAGTAGCCTGCATCCAATTTATAAGCCTCCTGATGTGCACAACAGGGAAGATCTTTCATAGGTGATTAAATCCAGCAGAGTTAAGGCCTGTCATAGTGATTTCCCTTGTGGTTAGCTTTCATTTCAAAAGTCATCCCAGGAGAACAACTAGTTCTTTACCTAGTTGACTTCTGAAACATATTTTCCACTTCAAAGAGAGGCCAATAATTTAGACCCTATCCTCCTTGGATACAATTTATTTGTTCCAGGGATAAGAATTCAATTTAATGACTATTTATTGAGTGGGTTTCATTATATATGGCATAGGGGAATATATTCAAGGCAGAGGTATACAATGTAGGAAAAATGTGTGTGTATATGTGTTTATATATATTGTCAGAGATCATATAGACCAGCAATAAACAACAATGAAAACATTTTAGAACAAAACAAAAACAGAATTCATTCGGAAATAATTTAGAATACTTTTGTTGATTTCTAAACATACCTAATAGGGTATCTCGCCTCATTTACAGTTGATCACTGATCAAATACTGCAGAGCAAAATGAGGTCAAGCCTCACACTTGGCAGATGTGGAAGACAGCCTCAAGGAGCAAAGAAACACAGGCCTGCTGAAGCTGTGAAGCAAACAATCTCAAAGGATTTTAGAATGACTCGAAGTCTCAGAACATCCAGAGATATGGAGAATTTAATTAAGTATTCATTTACTTATTTAGTTAGAGACTGATATGCCAGATAATAGAAATGACTAAGTTGACAAGCTTCCAGTTAGTAAATAACACAAGTACTCTTGAAATGCATCTACATTCTTATCAAACTAGTTGGTTCTTTTAACTGAGAATAGATTTAGCTAGTGATGTGAGTTGAATTATATCAAGCATTCATTGTCCTCTAAAGTGATTGTTTCTGCTCTTAACGTGGAATCACATTACTGTGAAATTTGAACTAATTCACATGAAATCAGTGAGTCACATGCCAGTAAAATGTGGTTAATGATATTTGCCATTACTTGAAGTTTTTTCTGCCTTTTTTAAAAAATAAAATATTATTTGAAATATTATGCTCTGATGACATCAATATCTAATTCCTTCTTTATGTTCGTGCTTTAAAACTACAGGAATCAAGTCTGTTTCTTAGAATAAAATATATCTAGTCAACTTTTCAAAATTTGGAGATTTCTTAGAACTATTTTCTGAACCAATGATAATTCAACTCCTATAGTTAGCAGTGGAACTATAGGAGTATAAGGTTCTTCAGTATCTTGAAATTATAAAACAATTCTGAATATGTATCTTATCTGTTATTGACAATCAATACTGTGTAGGGTCTTATGCTTAGGAATGAGCCAATGGTTGAGGAGATGAAATAAACCTGAGTGTTAAAGGCCTACTAAGTGGCAGGGACAGTCAATTCCAAACAAGGAAACCATCATTTCCTGGTGGGAATGATCTGAGTATTCATGGAGGATGTGAGATGGTCACTGGCCCTTGAAGGCTATACGAGTTTGGAGAATAGTGAGAAGGGTGTTTCAGGGTAAGAGATTCATGCATTGAGGACTGGAAAATGCAGCCAAATGCAGGGGGCCACCAGAAGGCCTATTTGCTGAGCTTAGATACTGCTAATATTAGAGAGTAGCAGGAATTATATCTTGAAATGTGGGGTGAAACCAGTTTGCCAGACCAGGTAAAGGAGTGTGAGTGTTATTCCATAGTTAAAAAGACCTGTTCATTACATTACTTAGTAATAAAAATTTGGGAATGATTTATACATAAGTAACAATTGAAGTTGAGGAGGTTGATAATATCACCAAAGGGCTTAGAAATGTTAGAAATAGAAGGTCTGGGGATGTAGCTTAGTGCAATAGTGCTTGCCTCGCATGCATGAGTCCCTGGGCTCAATACCCAGTACAAAAAAAAAAAAAAAAAAAAAAAGAAAAAAAATTTGAAGATCAAATATCTGAGATACAGATACCCTTACATGTAGGTGATGAAAGGTGGGGAGAAGATGGTGAAGAAGACAAGAAAGAAAAAAAAAAATGAAGGGCAAGGAAGACAACCAGAATATGATAGAATTACAGAAGTCAAACAAGTAAAGAATTTTAATAATAGAAATGATTGGCAGAGTCTCCTGCCTTAGAGAGGCTATGCAGAATGAGAAATGGAAAAAGTCATTGGTTTTGACAAGTAGGAGTCTTTGGAGCCAATTAAGAGTAATTTTCATAAAGCAGAAAAATCAAAGCCAAATTGTATGAGTAATAAGGAAGCAATGGTAGTAAGACAGGAGAAGCAGTAGGTATATACAACTCCTGGGAAGAAAGTAGAAAAAAACAGTAGAAAGATGTGTTTGAGGTCCTCTCTTTATCTCAGCCTTGAGAAAGGATGTGGAGCTGGAGAGAAGAAAAGGAAAGTAGTCTCACACCCTGCAGAGGGTTTTCTTCCCTACATATAAAATGCACTGGAGACAAATTTAACACTTTGTATCTTGGTAAAATCTACATTAAAATATCAACCAAGGCCGGGTGCAGTGGCACACGCCCATAATCCCAGCACTTGGGAGGCTGAGGCAGGAGGATCGCGAGTTCAAAGCCAGCCTCAGCAATGGCGAGGCACTTGGCAACTCAGTGAGACCCTGTCTCTAATAAAATACAAAAAAGGGCTGGGGAAGTGGCCCAGTGGTCCAGTGCCCCTGAGTTCAATCCCCAGTACCAAAAAAAAAAAAAAAAAAAAAAAAAAAAAATCAACCAAACACCAATATTTTAAAAAATTTGTACACCTAGTTTTTCTGCAGTTCTGCCTCCAAGTTTTGTAAACTTGATCAAGTCCTGTAGTTAGTCTGAGGCTTAAATTTTTTATTTGTAAAATGAGGGAGTTGACTATAATCATTAGATGATCTCTAGATTCCTTCAAGTTCCTTGGTCCCAGTATTAACTAACAGGTCTCTAATTTAGCTCATTAAGTTGAGTTTTATCAGTAGGAAGCCCACTGCTCCACAATTTCTTGAAGACATAACTCTCTCCTTGGATAACTGGTCCTCTAGGGAGTGTTCTGAGTACCATTCCTAGGCCCATTTTATCATAGAAGATAGATTATGTTTACAGTACTTGTAGAAGACTTTTATCTTTCATAGATGGGTATCAAGGAAAAAAAACACTATCAGTTAATGAGATCTGTGATAATTGATTGTAGTTCTAATTGGTAGATTCTCTTCTCTACCCAAGGCTTCAAAACCAGAAAGTTAAAAGTAGATTCATTTCCCAGTCTTTCTAGACCACTTATTTCAAGACCTTGTGTAGATTTATGTTTATATGTGTTTTTCTTCTAGTGCAATCAATTTTTAGAAAACGGGTGCTACAAAGTGACTCCCAAATGTGGAGAGTGGTGACAGAGAATAGGAGAGCAGTGTCTGAGATTGGGGTCTCTGATGACCTCATGGATTTGGCAAGCCTGGTGTCTGGGAATGTTCCTGTGCAAGGGTGCAGGAGGCCTAACTGCTGTGGCCATGCCCTGCAGGAAGAGAAGTCTCTGTGGAAGAGTCTTATCAGCCTCGATCTTGTTCTCAGGCCCAGCGTTCCTGGGAATAGAGGAACTCTCCTGCTAGACAACCACAGTGTTTCACCAGTTCCACTACTTCTGAAGCTGCCCCCGCTCCCAACAGTAACTTTAAACAATGGACTTTAGTGAGAGCTACACAAAGCTTCTAACATCGCACATTGCCACTGTAAACTGAACTGCGGAAAAGCTACATAAATGTTTCTAGCCCTGTAACTTTCTGAGTACAAAGAATAATGCTTGCATAGTCTTTAACCTGATAATAAGAAGCATATAAATAAAGATTGCTGGTATAACTATTTAGACCTGCTTCTCCATCAGAGACCTGCTTCTCCATCAGAGAACAGTGCTCCACCTCTTTATTTTTCTCTTCCCCCAAAGCCCCTCACTGGAACTTGCTAGTTTGGCTGCACTGTCGAGGCACCAGAGATCTGTGTTCAAAGATTGGTCCCCAACTCATGGAGCTATTGGGAAGTAGTGAAATCTTTAAGAGGTGGGCCTAGGAAGAGGTCTTTAGGTCATTGAGGGCCTGCCCTTGAAGGGAATCTTGGGACCCCAGCCCCTTTTCCTTTCTCTCTGTTACATCCTGGTATAAGTTGAGTGACATTTGATCTCCAATGTTACTTTATGACATGTCTCCTTCCCATAGGCCTAAAAGCAATGGGGCCAATTAGTCATGGACTGAAATTCTCAAAATTGTGAACCAAAATAACCCTTTTCTTTTAATGATGTATTTCAAGTATTTTTATAGTGATGGAAAAAACTGATACAGGGAATTCATACTGAGAAGTGGGGTGGCTTTTGCAATTACTGTATACCTGATGATGTGAAAGTGTCTTTGGAACTGGTTTGCAGAAGGAATTTGGAAAAGTTTGGAGATGTGGGTTAAAGAAAGCCTTGAATGCTATAAGTGGAACTTTATGGATAATTCCATTGAGAATTCAGACGACCAGAATGGTGATAGGAATGTGGACAGTAAAGTATATGCTGATGAGGTTTCAGATGGAAATGAGTTTTCTATTGAAAGTTAGACAAGAGGCCATCTGTGTTGCACTGTGTCGAAGAATTTAGCTACAGAGCCATGCATGGTGGTAGTACACTGAGTAACCCTAATTACTTGGGAGGCTGAAGTAGGACGATTGCAAGTGCAAGGTCAGCCTCAACAACTTAGTGACACCCTGGCCCCACCAAAAAGAAGAATAAAAAGAAGAAAGAAGACTGGGGAGGTAGCTCCCTGATAAAGTGCCACTGGATTCAATCCCCAGTACAAAAAAAGAGAAAAAAATCCATCCATGCCCTGGGATTTTGTGGGAGGCTGAGCTTAAAGGTGATGGACTAGTTTATCTGGAAGAGGAGGTTTCAAGACAGAAAAGAATTCAGGCAGCAGCATAGATATTACTGGCTGCTTTTGGCCAAATTTATAATGAGAATCAGGAACAAAGAGAAGCAGAGGAAGGAGATTTAAAAGATTTATAGTTTGGCAAGAAAAGGAGCCTATGTTAAAGGTGTGGCTAAGGAACATGTGTTTATTAATGCCACTAAAAAGAAGCCAAGTATTTTGCCCTGGGACAATAGGAAGGATGCCTCAGAGTATCTAAAGAATCTGCAAGACTTATCATAGGATCACAGATGTAGAAATGCAAATTTGTGTCAAAGACTTTGATTTGAGAGAAGAGCCCCCAGTGCACTCTGCATGTCCAGAGGCCCTAAAGATTAGTTGCCTGTATTCAGCCTGCAGAAGACTCAGAGGCTCTTGCAGCCTTGTTTAAAGCTGGTGCAGGTACAGCTTGCACTGGTGGCATCCATTTGATGCTGGTTTTGCAGGCAAGAAGAATTTATAAGAATTATTGGGTCACAGAGGCTGCTACCAAGATTTCAAAGGAAAGCCTGAGGGTCCAGGCACTGTGTTATAAGATGGAAGTCCCTAAAAGTTGACCTTGACGGGGTGATACCTGGAGTTATGGGAATGAAGTCAAAGCTGACCCAGGAGGAGAGAGGTGTGGGAACATAGAACACCTGCCAAGGGAAGCTGTAGGTAATAAACAAGCCCAGCTAGAGAGAGTATCCATATGAGCTGCAATTGGCAAAATCATAGGGTCAGGGCTGCCCAAGCCCTTAGGAGCCCACATCCTGCCACAGTGTACCCCAATGCCAGATGTGGAACTATAGGTTTTAATGTTTGCCCTGCTGGGTTTCAGTCTTACCCCTGCTCGCTATTTTCCTGTTCCTCTCTTTTATCCCACCATTATCTTTTAAGTACGAAACTTTCTTTTTTTTACTTTTACAGGGGCTTATAGTTGATTTTGCTTTGCATCTCAGAAGAGACTTTGGACTTGAACTTTTAAGTAATGATGAAACAGTTAAAACTTTGGGACTCTCTGGGATGGATTGACTACATTTTGCATTTTGAGATGGACATGAGACTTTGAGGACCAGGGGTGGAATTCTCTAGTGTTGATAAGTGTCTCTGAAAGGTCTGTGTTGTTAAAGGCTAGGGCACCAGCTTACAGCACCACTGGGAGGTGGTGGAACCTTCAAGAAGTGGGGCCTAGTAGGAGGTTTTTAGGTCATTGGATAGTACCCTTCAAAGAGATAGTGGGACCCTGGTGTCTTCCTCTTCCTCTTTGTTGCTTCCTTGTAACGAGTTTGGCATGGCCACATGCTACTGCTGTGAGGTGCTGGCTCCCTACAGACCCAACAGCAGTGGGGCTATTGGCTCATGAGCTTAACCCTCCAAAATTATGAACCAAAATAAATCTTTTCTCTTTATCAGTTTATTATAGGTAATTATCATGCCTGTTTGTTACAGTAATGGAAGACTGACTAATATACCTGGAGACATATATAATTTAATTTAACAAATTTTCAACTCCACCATCTATCTACAAAGCACTGTGGAGTGGAAGAAGGATGGATAAAGGAATGTGCCAAGATGAACAAGGCATAGGTTCCGTCTTCAAGAAAGTTTATTATTTATTAGGGGAGCTTAGATATTAACAAATACTCCAAGTGTGTTCATGAAAATATAGTACAGTAGAAAGTAGTGTTAAGTGAAGGGTCAGTGTGATTATTCCAGCATCAGGGTTGCAAACTGGAATAATTGTCTTCTGGTAAGTGCTATTCCTAAAGTCTGCCAGAACAGGTGGCTATTAGTGAGAGTAACATAGATCTTGGATCTTAAAGAGTTGATCAACCTTTCTTTGACAAGTATATAGAAAGAGTTCTAGTCAATCTTCTTAACCAATTTATATCACAGTATGTTGTTCATATGAGAGATACAAAGGTCTGACTCCCTGAAAATGGTTGATTTTCTTGTAAATAGACACAGTCTAAATTTTTTGGCAAGACTTAGATGAAAGCTTTTGTGAAGTTATGCAATTGTGGGAATGTATTGTCAACTGTGGGGCTGGTAGTCAAGTCATCAACAGAGTTAGTATAGTACTTAGCAGGCAGACAGGCATGCTGGCATAAACAAGTTTTCAAGCTGCAGACTAAACTGAGGACTGATAAAGGAATGAGGCTTCACAGCATATTTATGGGAATTACATTTGTTATGTACATCATATCCAACTCTTGGATGAATGCCACTAGATTTTCTCTGTTGAATTTAATATGAAGGTGACAGAATTAGATTTCTAAAGATAGGGCACTTATGTCATTCCAAGTGCTTGCTAAAATATTCTTGTTCTTTAATTCACTCATCCGAAAGAGAACTATGTTGTCTGGTGGTGAAATAGTATTCTTTCCTGTTTTGTCTTTGTATTCTGAGGAAAAGTAATCACAGGTGACATAAACCTGAAATAGTCATAAGTGAAGTAATTTTCAGGTTTAAAGAACAGAAGAAAGTTAGGAAGCCAGGGAAAGTAATTTGCACATGTATGTGTTTATAAGTCTGATATTATATTTCATGCCTTCAACTAATTATTAAAGTTACTAGCAAGTTTGTTTAATTTAGGGGAAAGTCTGTCTAAAGTATGACAAAGGTTTTGATCCCAGATTTATGCCACTAGGGTTTTTTTTGGGGGGGGCAGGGGGGGAAAGGTATTGGGGATTGAACTCAGGGACACTGAACCACTGAGCCACATCCCCAGCCCAATTTTGTATTTTATTTAGAGACAGGGTCTCACTGAATTGCTTAGTGCCTCACTGTGGCTAAGGCTGGCTTTGAACCCACAATCCTCCTGTCTCAGCCTCCAGAGCCACTGGGATTATAGGTGTGCGCCACAGTACCCATTGCCACTAGGGTTTTGAGCTGGGGCAATCCTGCAGGTAACTTTCAAGATGTATAACCTGAATGAGGTCATCATAAAGTCCAAGCCACCAGAAGGTATAATTCTTTTGGCTATAATCCTCCATCTACCTCAACCCCAGAGTCATTGTATATGTTAATGCATTGTGTTTAAAGATTCTTCTGTTCAAAGGAAATCCATTAAAGGAGAGGAGTAACACATTTATAATATTTGCTGATAATTAAAAGCTTAATTTGTGCCTGGTATTTTGATAAGCACTCTAAATTAGATATCTTAAGTAACAGTTGCAGTATTATTCATATATATGTGTATATATACATGTATGACATGTAATTCTTATAATAGCCTTATTATATACAATACTTATGAAGCTGCTACTCTTGTATTCAATCACTTTTAAAATGCACATTTTTCCATATTTTAACACTCTGAAATTGGGATATCTTCTACCATCAACAGCATCTTACAAGCATGATTTAGAGCATTTTTTCTTTCATTGTGGTATGTAAAATCATGGTGAGACTGACCATAAGAAGTCATCATAAGTTAGATGAGTTAAGATTTTATGCACCATTCCCCTTTACCTAAGCTGACCTAAGAGGAAAGTAAAACATGGAGAAGTTAAGTAAGCTGCTGGAGATCACAGAACTGGCAAGTGTCTGAGCCAGGATTCCACACAACTGTCTAACTCAGGCCAGGACCAGCACTTATGGCCAACACACCATGCTGCCTGCTGGTAATCGACCAGCACTTCTCAAGGCTTCAGCACAATGGGTGTTTCTGGATAGCCATTGTCAGAGAGGAGCACGCTTAGGAAAGTGGAGTGGGGAAGATCCATAGGGAGCTTCTGAGTGAAGGATCCTGGGATGTCAGGGTAACCATGAGCAAAATCGACCTTGAAGGAAAAGAAAAGCTACAGGCCTATAAGGCAGCCCTGTGAGTGAAAAGCCCCATGTCACCCTTTTCTTCAGATCCAGATCTGTATGTGCAAACACTTATATGGGATATAGAAAAAAAATACTTATGTATATCTAGGAGTTATGTAACTATGTCTATACATATAGTTCTATCTAAATCTATACATATGGAGAGAAAGCAAGAGAGAATTGTACTTTGTTGAAGGGATCATTACATTGTTAATAAACATTTTCTTATTCTGCAATTAGAATTAAAATTTTTATGTGTTGTGCTTCTTTTCATTTGCTTCCCCCGGCCCCCGCAGTGCCTAGTAGAGTTCAATGTAAATACTAGGAAGGTCAAGCATTCGTTGGGTAAATGAATAATAACCTTCTCTTTTTACCTCAAATACCGCACAGAATCTTGGAAGCATTTTTGAGTTTAGAAGAAGGATGCTTTAAGTGGGGGTAGGGAACCTCTAAAGGGTTGTATCCACTGCAGAAATAACAAAGAGTACTACAATTTCTATTCCTGATTGTCATGAAATGAGGTAGGCAAATTAAAGGCAGTCAGGACCCAGCACTGCGGCTCTGCCTTCAACAGTAGAAACGAGCCAAGGAAAAGACAAGCCAGTGAAAATACTCTGTCATTCTCTCTGTCAGCCCCAGTGACCATGCGCACAACACTACGCAGACCAGCACGTACATGCACGTATATAAATTTGATATTTTCTTTTGCCTATGTGTCTAGTCAGCTCAAATGGGTCGACTCGTGTTTTGGCTTCTATAACCAAACCAGACTCTTTGGCTCACTCCACCTGCAAACTTTCTGGCCTGCTTGGGTATAGTGAAGTGGTTTGAGTTTCTGAGAACAAATAATTAGGCTCTAGGAAAAAGCCAGAGTTGTATAAAAACCCATTCGTTTCTGCTTCTGTGGGTTCTGTGTCTACGTAAAAATGAAAACAAAGTTAGATAAGGACAATGTTCAGCTATGTGAACTTCACGATGTGTTCACTGTTAATAGAACATTTATTTTTGTTCTGAATTTGATAAACTGAGGGATTACGGTTCCTAAGTTATATCTTCTTTCAACCAATAACATGTATTTTGGGCTCAGAATTAATGTTGGTGTAGACCAGAAAGCCACCTTTATCTTTGCTTCCTGTCCTCACTCTTTGGTCTCCAAGGCAATGAAGTTTCAGACTAGACCTAGGAGTATCAACAGCTCAAAGAATCTGTGAACCTGGTATTTGTTTATGAAGCATACTTAGTCTTTTAAAATATTTTTTAAACCATAAAAATTTGGAGACCTGTGTTTTTGGGGAGATCACTCAGTTATAATAGAAACTAACTGAGGCACTGGCCCCACCAAGTGATTTTTGGTGACAAGAGGCAATAGTCAGCTTACATAGAAACCTCTCTTTGTAGTTTATGGGCACAGTAGCATTTAATCCAATTTTCAAGTGGTGTTAAAATGTAGCAGAACAGAAGTCTTTTTTTTTTAATATTTATTTATTTACTTTAGTTGTAGACAATGCAATGTGTTTATGTTTACATGGTGCTGAGAATCGAACCTGGGCCGCACACGTGCGAGGCGAGCGCTCTGCCGCTGAGCCACAACCCCAGCCCCAGAACAGAAGTCTTTTAAGCATTTTTTTTCTTTATTACAGACTAGAGTTCAGAAATTCTCTATTAATCACACTTAGGACCTTTTCCAAATTACCACTCACTTTACTATAATTATTTACTAACATAAATATTTACTATAATTATTTACATAACTTGCATTGAGCTGCTCCAATTTACCCACAGGCAGCCACTAGTATTGATTTTATAGAAGTTATAGACATTTATTTCTATAAGAAAAGCAGAGCCGTTTCTTCTGGGCTTGGAGTGAGGTGGGCAGGGAAGAGGACAGGAAGCACCTTTCTTAGACTCAAGCTCAGAACTCGCATCCAGAGGAAATGACAATATACCTTCCCCAGTGGTGAAACTTTTTATTTTCTAAGGAGAAGTGGGGAAGAGAGTGGTGGGCCCCTCAGTGACCCTATTTTTCTGTTTCCCATTTCCTTTATCAGAGGATGTTGTAGAATTCAGGGATTACCAATGTCACCTGAGTTTCTAACAAGATTAAAGGCTATTTTGACCAGTAAGGTGGAGGAAGAGGTGATAAGTGGAGTAACTGCTTATGTTACAAGTCAGGGAGATGAGATCAAAGGAGAATAAAAGTAATCCATGTGAAGGATTATGGGAATGATAACTGTGTAGACATTATCTTACTCCTATCCCTGAATAATTTTCATATGGCAATAATAATAATTCCTTAATTTAAATATAAAGAAAAATCCATGGTGGGAATCTGGTTTGAGACCAAACCTTGGACTTTAGGTAGAGGACTATGTTTGTTTTCACCTTTCAGTTTTTCAGGCTACAAGCAAAAGATCCATTCCCTCCTTAGAGATTCTGGCTTATTTTATTAATTTGAAGCCATCATTTTCCTCCTTTGTTCTTTGTTTTTTGCTTTTCCTTTTGGTTTCTAAGATCTCCACTCCTGTTTAATCTACCCATTCTGAAATTTGGTACTGAAAACACAGAGAAGGAAGATGAGGAAAAAAAAAAAAATCACCTTTTACAGGTTTGGAAGTAGACACTGAACATATTCCTTCATGTTTTAAAGTGCAGTGTTACAATTTCAATGGTGATTTAGTAATTTGAATTTCCAAATGCTCTTACTCTGCTTTTTTTCTTTGGAATGTCAGAGAGTTTTGCTTGGGTCCTTCAACAGTTGACTTAGTCTGATCCCCAGTGATGAAGTATAGTAAATCAATCTGGGTTTTGTACTTTTCTTTGGAATGCTGAAAACTTACAGGTCAGCAAAGCTCAGAAGGGTCATTCCACTGGAACTGCATCAACCAAGTTCATCGAACATGTGGAGAGCCAGGTCTTCCATCAGAAACAGACAAATGATGGCTTTTGGGGTCTCGCTGATGGAATCACTCTCATAATTATAGAAAATTTGAAAATGGAGTTTGATTTCATGGCCTTATTTTGACATTTTTTTTTTTTGGTGACAGACTTATCAACCCTGAGGCTGATGGTGGCCAGGGTGAGCTAAGAAGCCCTACAATGATGACACCAAACTCTCCTGGGAAAGTAGCATGATCCACGTAGGGCAGAAGATAAGTTCTGTTTTTCCTCACATCATGCCAGAAAAATCAGATGGTGTATCACACAGGAAGCTTAGGGATGGGCTCTCAGGAAGTCCCCTTCCACCCTTCCTTACTCTGTCACCATGCGTGGGGGAGTGGTCCTCAGAGGACAAAGAGGAGGTAGATGGAATGGAGTGTTCTCCAATAGCTCTACCATGGGCTTGTCCATCAAAGGGTGAGAAAGAAAGAGGGGAAATAAAATCACACTTCTGTTAACTCACCTTTCTCTCCTTTTACTCCATGCTCAGACTCTGACTACCAGTACTGTTTTGATATCTGGCCTTCTAGTCTTTATTATTCTATATCTAACCAGAGCTTTTCATGGTTTAATGTTTCATTTAAAAATCCCTTCTGCCTTTGTCTGAAATTGCATTCAGATTGTTTTCTTTCCAACTGTCTGTCTTCTACCTCTGCCCTGGTCCCATTCCCCTCTGCCTCAGGTAAATGTTTTGATGAATAGCCTTCCAGATTTTCTCAATTATTTTATATGCTAACTGGAATCATAGACTGCTATAGCTGGAAGGGGCTGGGAGATAATCTTTCCTTCTCTCTCCATCTTCACTCACTCTTCCTCCACTGCAGGCTTCCAGAAGGTACATAGACAAGTTCAAGGCCTTCCCCTGAAATCTCACCTTGGCCCAGAATTGACAAGACTGGGACTAGAATTCATAACGTTGCACTGCTAGTTAAGGTTAAGGGACCCTTCCAACCTCCTCTCACCATTTTATGTTCTTATTCTGTTGGCTGTCCTAAGAAGTCACGATAAGATGAATCTGAGTGGTTTATGGTGATCTAATTTACAAGGTGACTGTTCATTTTATGATGGAAAAGAAGGAAATAGAATTGCCTCTGGTTCATCCACTCCGTTCCTCCCTTGGCCTCTGTGGCTGGCCTCACAGGCACAGTTCTCTGCTCTTCTGTGGCAACTTTCTTGCCCTGAGGTATCCTTAGGTTCACCTCCATATAGTCACTTTGGCCTCTCTTTTTTTGGTCAATGCTGTAAACATAATCACAACTCTCCCCACTTTTGTTACAAGTGCTTCTAGAAGGACAGAATATATATCAGCCTGGCTGATGTTCAAAATGAGGATTCTCTGGGCATCTTCTGAATGTTTTTTTTTTTTTTTTTTTTTTTTTCCTCCTGGTGCAGAATATCATGTTTATTATTTGTGCCTTTGACTAAGATTTTATAGCTCGGTCAGTAAAGTCTGACCTATGTTAAACTTTTGGTCTGACCTTTTTCTTTGTATTTTAAACAGACCCCTCCCTAAGGATTACACTCTAATTTCAACTTGGCACCTCCAATATCCACCTTTGGTAGATATTAAAAGCACTGAAATCACCCTAGTAAGAACCTTTGGATCTTGTTTTACCTCCACCCACTGACCACTCAGAACTTCTCACTCCTGTGTCCGACTTGGAAGTCCTGGGGTCACTCTTCTCCATGATGACCAGATCTTTGGTCTTCGTTCCAGGTCTATGACAACTTTTGGGCTACAACAAATGTGCTTAATTTAATTCTTGTCTGATCTCTGACACAGATAGAAGTGATAGTGGGTTTTGGATATGAATTTTTGCTTTGTTCTGTTTTTTCTTTTTTCTTTTTTTTTTTTTTTCTCTTTCCCCTCAAGGATCCAAATTGACCAAACTTGAACTTTAAAGGAGGAACATGTCAGGCAGGAGTGGATGCCAGAGAGGCCCACTCTACAAATATATTTTGCAATGAACAGAGTACAAGGGAGCTCTTCTGAGCGTGGGGTGATGGTTGCTGTGCAGGGACTTCTTTCTTTTGTAGACGGCTCTGCCTGTTGTTTCTCTTTGTGTGTGCTTGTGTGTGTGTGTTGTGGGGTATGCTAAACAAGCGCAGCTCTGTTTCATGCAATTACAGAACAATGCTTTCATGTTTACCTTTCATATCCACTTTAAAAGGATGGGATCTGTTTTACAATTGGGACTGCTGCTATGACAAATTCTGTTCAGTTTAGGCACATGCCTTTGAAACCTTAATCACAAGCAGATGTTGCTTTGAATCAAGAATTCCCCTCTCTGGCTACTCAGCCTGAGCAATGAGCTGCCTAACTTGGATCCTACAGGCTTCTTGAAAAACTCCACAGGCTGCCTTCCTAGCACACTGGTAACATGCAGAAGATTGATATTTTCCAGACTCAAGTAGGACTTTGAAATAATACCTAGCGGTTGTAGAGAGCTATTTATTTTCCCCTCCTCCCACAAGTGTTTTCACATACATGATCTCATTTTATCCTTCAAATAGTCCTTGGAATTAAGTAGGGAAAGTAGTATTTCCCCCCAGGATCCTGAAGTCCAGAGATGTTAAGTAACTTGCTCAAGGTCACACAATTAGCCTTGACTCATGGTCTGGTGTTCTTTTCACCAAAATGACACCAGAATGTACTTTGTCCTGGGTCAAAGTTGTCCAAAGTCTTTTCAGGAGTTGCATGAATCCAAGCTGTCATTCTTAGAGTTTGGATTTAAATTAAATTTGTAACATCTTTTGTGTTTTGCCTTTCCTGAGGCCCCAAGTTAGATACCTAAGACAGTGGTTTTGTGGGCCTAAAAGTGATCTGGGGAGTTTTTTTTTTAGAAGATCCCATTTTAGCAGATCAAAGACATGCCCCCAAATTCAGCATTAAAAGTACCCAAAACTACCCATGAAATTCTGAATCAGGAGTCTATTCTAAGAGATTGAGTGAGCAAGGTGTTTATGATGTCTAAGCCTGTTTTCTCATTTGAAAAACAAATGAAGGCAAGACTAGAATCAACTACTAGAGACTAGAATCAATGACTAAATTCTCTTCAGTAATTAACATGGATTTTAATCCACTATAAACTTAGCTCACATCAGAAATCCTACTGTGGAAGAAATTGTATTTTTTTGGAAAAATACCTGGGGAGTTCAAAAGTGAAACCTTGAGGGGTCTGGGTTTTCTGGAAAGGAAGGGAGGAAGAATAGAAGGGAATTTACGGGAAGACATGGAGTTGGGAGCTGTATAGGTTGAGGGTCAACAGAAGACTCTCCAGTGGAGATGACATGAAAAGACTTTGAAGGAAGAGGGATAATTGCTATAGTTTTATGATGTTTGCTCTGTGATCCCTATATAGTCAGAAAAAAAAATCTATATTTTGTGGGACTAGAGGCTTTCTATTAAAATTAATGAAGAGGCTGAATTTTACTTCTGGATTGACAATATCCAACTGAACAAAAGAGATCATTAGAACAGAGATCTTGAGGAGACCTCAGGATTTCTGCAAACCTGCATTGAAAGCTTAAATTCATTTCACATAGTTATCTATGCACAGGATACATGTTATGAGTTGTCACCTGGATTAATTTGTACAGTAAACACGACAGCAATGGAAATATCATTTTCTAAAAGCTCCCACAGTTTCAGAACAACTGGGACAAGATTTGAGATCTCATAATAAAGGTGCTCATCCAGAAAGTGAACCCGTACAAAGATGTTGCAGAGTTGGTGAGGGTCAAGAGTCCCGAGATACAGTTCCAGCCTTGACCCAGTGTGTAGGATGATTTTAGCCAAGGCTGAAGGCCTTTGTTTCTTTTCCTATGCAATACATAATAGCAGTTCACGTGTACTGTGGATGCTTTTCATCAAGCAGCCAGAGCCAGAAAATTGAGAATTTTCTACATCTGGAAATATTTATCTTAGGATCTTGGGAGAGTTTTTGGTCTGAAGGAGGAGAGGTTGGGGAGGGGAAAGGCAGGGGACAATGGGACCAACGCATTCATTTCCAGTTCCACAAAGAACAGACATTGTAAATGAATGGAAGGAACAGACATGTCCTCTTTGCCGAACAATGTGAATCCAGAAACGCTGCCTTCAAGACGAGGTCCTGTCCTTATCTGTAGTATGGGTACTAGAAAGTCCCAATATTCTTCACAAATTATGGGCTGACATAAAGATTTGATTAGAATGCTTTTGTTGGATGGTTCCAATCTGCTCAGTTAAAAAAAAAGGGGGGGGGATTAGCATCATGTGCTCAAAAACAAGGGTTGGGAATACAGAAATTTGTGGGTTTCAAGAGAGGCCTGGAAATAAACGGAAGGCAATGATAACTTAATGGCAGAACTGCCTCTGAGTGTCTGGGGCCAAAGATTTCCTGCAAGATCCTATGTAAACTTCTAAGATAAGGGTCTTTTCTACCTTCTTACTGTTGGTGGAATCAGTCGGCCTAATGGAACCAGGAAAGGTGAGTAGAGAAAGGACCAATATTCTTCTGGCTTTCCCTTTTATTTGTTTGTTTGCTTATTTATTTAGCACCAGGAATTGAAGCCAGGGGTGCTTAACCATTGAGATGCATCTCCAGCCCTTTTTATTTTTTATTTTGAGACAGGGTCTCACTAAGTTGCTTAGGGCCTCTTTAAGTTGTTGAGGCTGGCTTTGAACTTGTGATCCTCCTGCCTCAGCCTCCCAAGCTGCTGGCTTGCAGGCATGTGCCACTGCTTCTGACCCCTTTAATTTATTCTTGCAATTAGCAAATATTTGTTAACCAATTAATTAGTCTAAGTGCTTTGAATTAGGTGCTGGGTGTGCAGCTGTGAAAAAGAGACCATCTCGCTTATGGAGTTTATTTTGTAAACATTTTAACTTCTTTGATAAAATTACTTTCTGTGACGTTTATACTGTATAAAATACCACCCTACTCTTTCTGTTAAGATGATGTAGATGCCCACCCTAAATCCCTTTACTATAAATTATTTCATAAACTTAAAATATTTATTAAGTAAATCACAATATTTCTCTGGGTCACCTTAATCTGTTCAGCACATTTAGCTGAATGTGCTGGCCATACCCTTGATTTGATCCTTGCCTCAAGGCTGAGTTCTTTTTTTTTAATTCAAAGTTGTTGTATTTATAATAGTAGTATGCATTACAATTCATAATACACATATAGAGCATCTTTTTACATAACACTGTTTGTATACAAAGTACATTCGTATTATTCGAGTCTTCAAAGGTGGTGAATAAGATGGATATCATTATCCTAAATGCATGATTGAAGGCTGAGTTCTAATCAGCATTGTTGTTCAGTTGTGTACATTTTACCATTGGAATTGAAAAGCAGTTGCTTTCTCCTTCCCTGTCAATCCCCCAGATTCCTGGATTTATTCACTTTTATTCCTATTTGCACAATAGTCAATTCTTTTCTGAGAGCATCTATTTCTTCTTCTTTATCTCTATTTGTTTCTTTTCCTTTCCAGTACTGGGCATCAAATTCAGGGCCTGCCTTGCTAAACAAAAGCTCTGTCACTGAGCGACACCCACAACGCTTTTAAAATTTTTATTTGGAGACAGGGTCTAGCTAATTTAATCCAGGCCAGCCTTGAACTTGTGACCTTCCTGCCTCAGCATCCCAAGTAGCTGGGATTACAGACAAATGACATCACATTCAGTAAGTGCATCTCTTTCTTATAATAGCTTGCGGTATTAGTTTTCTAGGGCTAATGTAACAAAGTGCCACAAACTGGGGGGCTTAAACAACAGAAACTTATTTTGCAGTTCTGGAGTCTAAGATCAAGATGTGGGTGGGTTAGTTCCTGCTGAGGCTATGAGAAAGAGTCTATCTCATGTCTCTTTCTTAGTTCCCGGTGGTTTGCTGACCATCGTTGGCATATCTTTGATTGTAGACACATCACCTGATCTTGACTTTCACCCTCACATGGTATGTGTCTGCTGGCCTGTCTCTTTGTTCAAATGTTCTCTTTTTATAATGATACCAGTTACATAGGACCTCGTTTAAATTGATAACATGTATCTCCAATTCTGGTGTTTTGTGGGTAGATGCTGCTAGATATGAGGTGTCGCCTCAAGAGCTCCTGTGTTAATACAGGACTATTCAGAGGTGAAATGACGAGGTTATGAGAACAGTAACCTAATCAGTCCATCGTAATTGAATGAACCAGCTGGATGGCAATTGTAGGAATGTGGAGCTTATCTGAAGGAGGTGGGTCACTGGAGGTATGTCCTGGACGGGTTCATCTTTCCCAGTGGCCACTTCCCCTTCCTTGTTGTACTTTCCAGCCACCATGAGATGAGCCCAGCTCCTCTACCATGCCCTTTTGTCATGATGTCCTGCCTCATCATAGTAGTCAGCCTACTATGGACTAAAACTCTGAAACTGTGAGCCAAAATAAACTTTTCCCCTGCTAAGTTGTTCTTGTTGGGTATTTTGGTCACAGTGACAAAAAGCTGACTAATGCAGAAGTCAACTTATCTTTTTTGAGGAAGTAGGGGACACATTTTAACCACACCAGTTGCCAAATATAGCCAGCAACTAAGACATGTTACTCACATTCTGTTTTCTAAACTTTTTTTCCTGAGGGCTCAAAGCTAATTTAATAAATGATCTGCCTTCTCAGTTATCACAAACAACAGTTTTACCAAATGTTACCAAGAAGCTTTAGCTTATAAATTTTATCATCACCCAAATATGGCTTTTAAGCCATTGCCACATATTCTTTCAGAGTCCAATTTGTGGTTCTGGAGACAGTCACAAATTAGCACAATATTCCTAATTGTTGCCCATGAAGACTGAAAAACATTCGAAATTTTAGACCACTCACATTACTCTTAAATTTGTAACTACGTCTATTTGAACTGGTGCCATCACCTGGCAAATACTAGAGGGAGCCTTACTCTCTGGGTCTCCAACTGTTGATGCTTTTTTTTGACTCTGTCCGTTCTTCTAGTCCCTTTTCAATTCATTTTGGCCCAGTATAGTAGTACATGTGTGTCTCCTTTTCTCCCCTTGTACTTACTTACCCTGGGCCTATGAATTTGTCCCTCCCTATCATCCTTCATCCTCTCGCCTCCTATATCTTTGCTTTCCTGGTTCTGAAAAATGGCAGCACCAAATGATATCTATCATTCCAGGCTTCCTCTGACGTGCAGCACATGAAATATTAATGGAGGGGTGGTAGGACCCCTACAGCCTGACAGTGTTTAGTCCAGCTGTGTTCTCAGCTATGCTGGGGAAGCCGAGAAGTGTTATATCTTCATATGGTTGTGTCGGTTTCCCTGACTATATACAAGGTAGAGAGTGGTTGTTTCCATACACCTCAAGATGGTGTTTTTCTTCGTCCACCTGTTAAATGTTAGTTACAAATCACATTCATTGTAGTGGAAATTTGTATTTCTTTTATTATGACTGAGGTTTAAGGTGCTTTCAGTAATTCTGGAAATCTGCATGTTAACCTAGGGCATTTCAGCAATTTATATTGACTGCAATATTGAAATGGTTGCATTTGAATCTAGTATCTTCCTTTTTAAAAAAATTGTTTTTTGGTGTTCTAATGTCCCATCTATTCTCTTTATTGAATTCTTTCTCTTTTCCTGTCTTCTTTTGGACTGATAATTTTTCCAATTCCCTTGTATCTCCATTGTTATCTTATTAATTAAACATATCTGATTTATATTCTTAGTGGTTACTCCAGTGTTTGCAACATGCATCTTAACTAATAACAGTTTCCTTTCAAATAATATTATACCACTTCACATATAATGTAAAAAACAGTATTATTGTTTGAAAAGTATTCCTTGTTTTATGGTATCATTACCATACATTGTAGCTTTACATGTATCATACATTCCACAAATTATTATTATTATTATTATTATATTGCAAATGGAAAACTATCTTTTAAAGTAAATTTTTTAAAAAGAGAAGAGTTATATATTTATCTTTATCATTTATGGGTCTTCTGATTCTTTTATGTAGATCCAATTTTCCATGTGGGCATTATTTTTTTCTGTTGAAAAACATCAACATTGATGTTTTTAAGACAAATCCTCTCAGCATTTGTTTGTCTTTAAGTATGTTCATTTTACCTTTATTTTATTTTTTGTGGTACTGGGTATTGAACCCAGGGCACTCTACAACTGAGCTATATCCCCAGGCCTTTTTATTTTTTATTTTGAGACAGAGTATTTCTAAATTGCCCAGGTTTGTGTTGACCATGAAATTCCCCTGCCTGAGCCTCCCAAGTTGCTGGGATTGCAGGCGTGTGCCACTGTGCCCAGCTTACATTTATTTTGAAATATTTTTTACTGGAGATTGACAGCTTTTTTTTCTTTTAGAAGTTTAATGATGCTTGATTGTCTTATAGCTTACATGGTTTATGGTTAGAAGTCTTCAGTTATTCTGATTTTTTTCCTGTTTATTGTGTATCATTTTCCTTCTTCTGAACAGGTTTGAGGTATTTACTTTATCATCAGTTTTCAGCCATTTATAATATGCTCAATTTGCTCTTATATTTGAAACTGCCTCTTGTTCTCATGCGTTTTATTTTCTCACTAGATGTGTGATTTGCTGTAAATACTTGAACATAGTTACAATAACTATGTACAGTGCCCTCATGAGCTACCTCCATCATCTCTGTAATTCCCAAATCTGTATTTTTAGTCCCTTTTCTTCTGCTAATGGGTCACATTTTCCTGCTTCTTGGCATGCCCAGTAATTCAGTATTAGTTATGGGTCATTGAGTGTTTTACATTTTAGAGTATCTTTATTTGTTTTCCTCTTTCTTTAATAATTATGGAGCATTATTTCATCAGGTGGTTCATTTACTTGCAGATCCATTTGATAACTTTAAAAAGCCTTTTTAAAAATAGGTGCAGTACAACTAGACTAATATCTCTGAATCACTAGTATTTCTGTAGTTTCTTTTCCACGTGGTTTCATTTGTTTCTATTTCCTGTTAAACTCTGTAATCCTTTTAGTAGGATGTTTTAAAAAATGTTTTTGTCGTGTTGGGGATCCAACCCAAGGCCTCATGCATGCTAGATGAGTGTTCTACCACTCAGCTATACCTCCAGCCCTGTAATTTTTAATTGTATGATAAACACTGCATAGGAGAAATTTGTAAAGGCAATTGGAGGGTATAAGTACTGCTCCTTCTCTCAGAGAAAATTTGTAGCTGCTTCTGACAGGCAGTTCACATAACCCTCCTCTGGCACTGAGCTAGTTCAAAGATATATTTCAGTGTATGAGAAAGCAGATCTCCCAATTTGGTCTACTGTTAAGGTATAATCTTGCAGGGGATCTAACTAAATGTCTGGCATGTTTACTAGAGCTCCTTCTTGTTGAGCCCCAAGCTTCAAATTTGGTCTCTCTAGTTATCAGTAAACTAACTTTACCGATTTTCTGTTGCTTTAAAGAAGTAAGTATTCAAGGCTGGTTAATTAAAAAAAATTTTTTTTTTTTAGTTGTAGATGGACACAATATCTTTATTTTTATTTATTTATTTATTTATTTTTATGTGGTGCTGAGGATCAAACCCAGGGCGTCACACATGTGAGACAAACACTCTACCACTGAGGTACAACCCCAGCCCCAAGGCTGGTTAATTTTTAAAGAAATTTATGTGGCTCACAACTTGGGGGACAGAAAGTGTGAAATACATGGTGCCAACTCTGATGAGGTCCTCCCTGGCTTCATAAAATCATGGCAGATAGTGTCAAGGGAACTTGTAGGAGAGGGAGAGATCACTTGGACTGACAGATTGCCAGAAAATTTGGAGGGGCCAGGCTCACTCCTATAACCATTCATTACTGTGAGAATTAACTCAGGGTCCTGTGAGAACCATCTAAATCCCTTCCCAGGGAAGCATTCTAATGATCTAAATACCTGCCACTGGGCCACTTCTTAAAGGTCCCACCACCTCTTAACATTACCATACTGGGGACCAAGCTTCCAACATGTGAAACTTTGGGGGACACAATCAAGCCACATCCAAACTGCAGCACTTCCTAAAGTTTTGCTCTACATTTTAGTATCTTCAGATAGGTTGAATTGTGTCTCCTCTCAAATTCAGATGTATCAGTATCTCAGAATGTGCAGAAAAGATCTTTCAAAGAGTAATTAAATTAACCGGGGGTCATTAGGATGAACTCTATTCCAATGTAACTGGTGTCCTCATAAAGAGAGCAGATTAGGACATAGACACAGACAGAAGACTAGGCAAAAATCTCAGGGGACAAGAGCCACTGGCAAAACAAGGAGAGAGGTCTTAGAAGAAACCAACTCTGTCAATACCTTGCTATTGGACTTTCAATCTCTGGAACTGTGTAATTTCTATTCATCAGCCAGTCTGTGGTACTTTGTTAATACAGTCCTAGCAAACTATTACACATCCCTGTTGCAACTTTGTGCTTGGCTTCTTTTGTTCTTAGCTCCATGTTATTTATGAACTAGCAAATGCCTGGTGGTTATTTGCATTGTTGAATCAATCTTAATATAATTCCATTCCTCCTGAGAATGAAATTCCCATTGGGTTCTCACATCTCAGCTGCCTTGCAGAGTCCAGGTTTTTCTCTCCAGTTCTGTAAACTACAGAAACTTCTGCTCAGCTTCTCAGCCTGTTAGCCCCTCCTTTCTACTCAATTTGCAGGATTAGACCCTGTGCTACTAACACATGATTGAATATATGTCATTAACTAGTTGGCTCTGGGAGAAGCTCACTTCCTCATGTCCAGTTGCTTTGATAGCTTCTCCTACTTTCAAACAGATGTTGTTTTTATTTTACCTTATTTCTAGTTTTTCTTGTAGGGAAGTTTGATTGATACAAGCTGGTCCATCAAAACTTCAAATGGCCTGTAATCCCAGTGACTGGGAAGGCTGAAAGCAGGCAGGAGAATCCCAAGTTCAAGGACAACTTCAGCAACTTATCCAGGCCTTAAGTAACTTAGTGAGACCTTGTCTCAAATTAAAAAATAAAAGGGCTGGGGATATGGCTCAGTGGTTAATTGTTCCTGGGTTCAATTCCTGGTACAAAAAAAAAAAAAAAAAAAAAAAAAAATCAAAACCCAAAACAAAACTTAAAATGGAAATGTTTTTATATTGACTTTGAATTTAGTAATTAAAATGTTTGGTTGTAATAACTTTTTGTTTGAATATTATGTATTGTCCAACTATATGATCAAATAATTTTCAAATAAAAGATAAGGTTCATGTTATGGTTTAGATAGGAGGTATCCCCCAAAAGTTAATGTGTGAAACAGTGCAAGAAGGTTTGGAGGAGAAATGATTGGGCTATAGCCTTAACCTAATCAGTGAATTAATTCCTGATGGGAGTGAGTGAGTGGTAACTGGAGGCAGGTGAGGTGTGGCTGGAGAAAGTGGTTTATTGGGCGTGTGGCTATAGGGTACATATTTTGTATGTGGAGAGTGGATTCTCTTGTCTCTGCTTCCTGATCACTATGTGAGCTGCTTCCCCCTGTCTCACTCTTCCTCCATGATGTTCTGCCTCACCTCAAGCCAGGAGGAATGGAACTGGCCTTCTATGGACTAAAGACCTCTGAATTCATGAGTCCTTAAATAAACATTTCCTCCTTTACAGTTGTTCTGGTCAGTCCTTTTAGTCACAACAGTGAAAACCTGACTAAAACAGTTCATGTTATAATTTTGTACTTATTTTTGCCTAATCTGATTGCATAGGCTAGCACATACAGAAAAAATTTAAATAATTATTATAAATGGAAAGAATTATTTTCCACCTGTCCTCTAGTGTTATGAGGAAAAATTAGGTTACAAGACATAAAGTGTCTAGAAAAGAATGGTAATGATGATGGCAATGATGTTGATGATGGTAATGATGTTGTTGGTGCTGATAATGGTGGTGGTGATAATAGTGATGATGGTGATGATGTTTGATGGTGATGATTATCGTGGTGGTGGTGATGATGGTGACGATGTTGGTGATAATAGTGATGATGGTGATGATGCTGAGGCTGTGATGATCCTGATGATCATGGTAGTGATGATGATGGATATCCTGGTGCAGTTTCTGTCTGTAATGGGGATTTTACTAAGATTTTCCCCACTAAGCATCATGCTGAGCATTGGTCATATTGAAGATATAAATATATATTTATCTTTGTCTTTTTATTAAGAGTTTTGTTTTAATCTAGAATCAACATTGAATTTTACCAAAGGTCTTTGTAGCATCTATCCACAGAGAAGACGATATGATTTTTCATTTTGATTTATTAATATGGTAAGTTACATTAATATACTTTCTTATATCAGAATTGTCTTGGTAAAAATCCCATTTAATCATTTTGTGGTATTTTGTTAATATGCATATAGATTTTGTTTGTTAATTTATTTAAATAGTTTTATATTAATAGTCGTAAGTGAAATTGATCTATAGTTTTCCTTTTTTGACTGCATATTTCAGGTATTATTATTATGTCTTTATAGCTAATATTTTATAAGCTGCTCGTTTTTCAATGCTCTGACATGTTTATCATTCATCTTACTGGTTCCTAAAAGGTTAGGAGAATATAGTTTATAAAATCACTGAGTCCAATATTTTTTTGGTTCTTTGTGGAGTAATTTTTAGAAAAAAATTTTATTTAAATATTTTATGTCTTTGGGGGATCAATTTTGATAATATATTTTTCTAGAAAATAACCTCTATCATTCGAGAGTAGAAGTTTACTTACATAGAGTTGACCCAGTTAATTTTCTATTCAGGGGTGAATAGAACATGTTTAAAACAAATCAGTTGGCTTGGACACTGATGAACCACAGCAAATCAGACTATGTACCTAACATTAAAAGCTGATATGGCCATAATAGTGCCTAGTGGCTAAATATTAGTTCTGTTTTTAGGAATTCTTAAATTTCCACTGTATCTGTATTTATTCTCTGTATATACCATTTCCATTTTTACTTAGCTTATGTTTTATGTTTTTTTCCTTGATTAGGTAAGTCAATGATATATCTATTTCATGCTTTTAAAAAGTATACTTCTGGATTTATTTGTTATCCTACCATTTTTCTTGTAATGAATGAGTTTCTGATTTTGCCTTTATTATCAGGCAGGTTTATATCATTTTCCCCTAATTTTCAAATTGAACACTCAGCTTATTTGTTTTTTTTACATTCTTATTTACAATTGTAAAAATTTAAAGTTATAAAGTATCCCCTTCTCACTGCCTTACATATGACTAATAGCTTGGATGTGTGGTTATTTTTCCTTTTTTTTCTTTATTATTGACCCAGGTATTACTTTGGTGTGTATATGTATGGGTATGGATATTTTTCTTTCTTACTATTTTTGATTGTTAATTTCTACATGCTTTCCATTAGACCCAGAGAATGTTATTATACAATGTAAACTTTATGGAATTTATTTGATTTATTTTTGGGTTTGTGGTTAATTTAATGAATCACGGATTTTTCCGTGAACATTAAAATATTGTATTCTCTGCTTTGGGGGATGGAATTAAAAATATATGCAATTGTTTATGTCATTTCTGTTTATTCTTGTACACTTTATTGAGTTAAAGTCTCCTAATATGAATGTGATCACATCTAAATTTCATAGCACTTTATGTAATTTTTGCTTTTTCTTGGTTGTAATTAAGTGCATAGGTATTTGTATCTGTCAAGTTTTAATCATAGGCAATACAGTTAATATTATAAACCATACTTCATTTTCATCTAATGCTCTTTGCCCTGAATTTGATCCTTGTCTGATAGATTGCAAATCTTACCTGTTTTTTTTGTTTATTTGTTTCACATACACTTAGCTTAGGTACTTACTTTTTTTGTTTTTTTTTTTGGTACCGGGGATTGAACTCAGGGGCACTCGACCACTGGGCCACATCCCCAGCCCTTTTTTGTATTTTATTAGAGACAGGGTCTCACTGAGTTACTAAGTGCCTCGCCATTGCTGAGGCTGGCTTTGAACTCGCGATCCTCCTGCCTCAGCCTCCCAAAGTGCTGGGATTACAGGCATGCGCCACCGCGCCCGGCTAGGTACTTACTTTTTTAACCTGAGAAGTTTAGTTTTAAGTGCATCTTTGTAATGGCATACCACTGTATGATCAGATTTTTCCTTTATATATTGACCATAAAAAAAACATGAGATGATAAAATTCATCTGTCTCAATGGGATGAACTCATCTGTTAAATATATATGCATAATAAATGTATACATAATTATTCACTCATTAAATATCTATTTATTATTATGCATGTATATTTAACAGGTAAGTTTATATAATTATATATAAACATGGTATTATGTACAGGTATCTGTGCATGTATATGTATACCTACACATACATACAGATATGCATAAACATATAAATAGGTGTATCTATGCATAGAAGCATATACACACATATATTCAACATGTGAGTTTATCCTTTTAATATAAGATGAATGAATTTTAACATTTAATGTCATGATTTGAGTTTGTTGCTTCCATTTATTTTAAAAATCTTTTTAACCTGATCTGTTTTTAATTGCTTTTTGTAACCACTTGTGTGTGCACAAATACATATATGCACGCAGTTTTCCTTGTAATTCAACTATATATTATTTAAAAGATTCTAATCTTTGTCTTCTTTAAAGATTATTAACCATATGTATGAGAAAATAAACATACTTGCTCAATCTCCCCTCCCCTGTGTTTCTCACCTGATTTTATCAGTCTTTCATTTTCATAATTTATAACATGATTGATCAAATTTTATAGTTTAGTAGTTTCTTCAGGAAGGGTTCATGGAAGTCATGATGTTTGTCATTTTCCTTTATAGTTAAATGACAATTTGGCTGGATATAGAAATTACAGGTATCATATAATTATGCTTTCAATGTTGAATATTGTTGTGAAGTATGAGGCCAGTCTGATTTCCTCCTTTGTATTAGATATGAGAAAGGATGTGATACTGCAGCAAAGTACAGAATATTGGTTAAGTAAGATTGAACTTTGTATCTTATGTATCAGGCTGGTTCTTTGGAGGTATCAGAACATCTGCTGCATAAGGTCATCAAGGAGCAGTTTCTTCCTTGTTGTTGTTCCACCATCTCTCAGGGCATTTTCTTACTGAATTGGTATTCTAGCAGGCAAAAAAATAGAGGCAAAACACAGAGAAAGCAGCTTTTTAAAAACATTGCAGGTGCCTTTGCTTCTTTATTTCAGTGCATATCCAGTTGTCTAGAACTTATTCATATGGCAAGCTTAGCGAATTGTAAAGAAACCTTGCAAATGCATTATCTGGTGGGTGTTCTATTTTTATTTTTTAATTTTTTTTTAATTTATAATAATTTCAATTCATAGTGCCCGTATATAGCATCTTTTTACATACAACTATTTGTATACAAAGTATATTCGTACAATTCAGGTCTTCAATCATGCATTTAGGAAAATGATATCCGTCTCATTCAAACACCTTTTTTTTTTCTTTTCTCCCCCTCCCTTCCCCCTTGCTCCCTTCCTTCCCCTCCCTTCCCTTTGATCATTCTAGTATTCCTCTAATCCTCCTATGTACCCCCATCCAACAATACTGTGAACTAGCCTCCTTATATCAGAGAAAACATTTGGTACTTGGATTTTTGAGACTGACTAACTTCACTTAGCATTATGTTTTCCAACTTCATCCATTTACCTGCGAATGCCATTATTTTATTTTATTTCTGAGTAAAATTCCATTGTGCGTATATACCACATTTTCTTAATCCACTCATTTACTGAGGGACATCTAGGTTGGTTCTACAACCTAGCTATTGTGAATTGTGCATCTACAAACATTGAGATAGCTGTGTCACTGTAATATGCTGTTTTTAAGTCCTTTGGGAATAGACCCAGGAGTGGGATGGCTGGGTCATAGGGTGGTTCCATTCCCAGTTTTCCAAGAAATCTCCATACTGCTTTCCATACGGTTGTACCATTTTGCAGTCCCATCAGCAATGTATGAATGTGCCTTTTTCCCCACATCCTCTCCAACATTTATTGTTGCTTGTGTTCTTGATAGCTGCCATTCTCACTGGAGTGAAATGAAATCTTAGAGTAGTTTTGATTTGCATTTCTCTAATTGTCAGCGATGTTGAGCATTTTTTCATGTATTTGTTGATTAATTGTGTATCTTCTTCTGAGAAGTGTCTTTTCAATTCCTTAGCCCATTTATTGATTGGGTTATTTGTTTTTTTTTTTTTTGGTGTTAAGTTTTTTGAGTTCTTTATATATTCTAGAAATTAGTGCTCTATCTGATGTGCACGTATTAAATATTTGTTCCCAATTAGTTGGCTCTCTATTCACCTCACTGATTGTTTCTTTTGCTGAGAAGAAGCTTTTTAGTTTAATTCTATCCCATTCATTAATTCTTGGTAGTAATTCTTGCGCTACAGGATTCTTATTAAGGAACTTGGGGCCTAATCCGACATGTTGGAAATTTGAGCTTACTTTTTCTTCTATTAGGCGTATTGTCTCTGGTCTAACTCCTAGGTCCTTGATCCACTTTGAATTGAGTTTTGTGCATGGTGAGAGATAAAGGTTTAATTTCAATTTGTTTCATATGGATTTCCAGTTTTCCCAACACCATTTGTTGAAGAGGCTATCCTTTCTCCACTGTACATTTTTGGCACCTTTGTCTAATATAAGATAGCTGAAATTATATGTATTAGTCTCTGTGTCCTCAATTCTGTACCATTGGTCCACCAGTCTGTTTTGGTGCCAATACCATGCTGTTTTTGTTACTATTCCTCTATAGTATAATTTGAAGTCTGGTATGGTGATGCCACCTGCTTCACTTTTCTTGCTCAGGATTGCTTTGGCTATTCTGGGTCTCTTATTTTTCCAGATGAATTTCATGACTGCTTTTTCTATTTCTTTGAAGAATGACATTGGGATTTTGATTGGAATTGCATTAAATCTGTATAATGCTTTTGGTAGTATGGACATTTTGACAATATTAATTCTACCTATCCAAGAGCAAGGTAGGTCTTTCCATCTTCTGAGTTCTTCTATGATTTCTTTCTTTAGTGTTCTATAATTTTCGTTATAGAGGTCTTTCACCTCTTTCATTAAGTTAATTCCCAGTTATTTTATTTTTTTGATGCTATTGTATCAATCATTTCCCTTTCAGAGGCTTTGTCACTGATGTACAAAAATGCCTTTGACTTATGGGTATTGATTTTGTATCCTGCTACTTTGCCAAATTCATTTACTAGTTGTAAAAGTTTTCTGGTAGAGTTTTTTGGGTCTTCTAGGTATATTATCATGTTATCAGCAAATGGTGCTAATTTGAGCTCTTCTTTTCCTATCTGGATCTGGATCCCTTTAATTTCTTTCATCTAATTGCTCTGGCCAAAGTTTCAAGTACTATGTTAAATAGCAGTGGTGAAAGGGGGCATCCCTGTCTTGTTCCAGTTTTTAGAGGGCATGCTTTCAATTTTTCTCCATTTAAGATAATGTTAGCTCGGGGCCTTGTATAAATAGCTTTTATAATGTTGAGATATGTTCCTGATATTCCTAGTTTTTCCAGTGTTTTGAACATAAAGGGGTGTTGTATTTTGTCAAATGCTTTTTCTGCGTCTATTGAGATGATCATATGATTTTTATCTTTAAGTCTATTGATGTGATGTATTATGTTTATTGATTTCCGAATGTTGAACCAGCCTTGCATCCCTGGAATAAACCCCACTTGATAGTGGTGCACTATCTTTTTGATATGTTTTTGTATCCGATTTGCCAAAATTTTGTTGAGGATTTTTGCATCTATGTTCATTAAAGATATTGGCCTGAAGTTTTCTTTTTTGGATGTGTCTTTGCCTGGCTTTGGAATTATTGTAATATTGGCCTCATAGAAAGAGTCTGGAAGAGCTCCCTCTTTTTCTATTTCTTAAAATAATTTGAAGAGCATTGGTATTTGTTCTTCTTTGAAAGTCTTATAGAACTCGGCTGTAAACCCATCAGGTCCTGGACTTTTCCTTGTTGGTAGCTTTTTGATGACGTCTTCTATTTCTTCACTTGTAATCGATCTGTTTAAGTTGTGTATCGCCTCCAGTTCCAGTTTAGGCAAATCTAGAAATCTGTCAATGTTTTCAATATTTTCTATTTTATTAGAATACAAGTTTTCAAAATAATTTCTAATTATCTTCTGTATATCTGAGGTGTTTGTTGTGATATTCCCTTTTTCATCATGAATATTTGTAATTTGAGGTTTTTCTCTTCTTCTTTTTGTTAGCATCACTAAAGGTCTGTCAATTTTATTTATTTTTTCAAAGAAACAACTTTTAGTTTTGTCAATTCTTTGAATGGTTTCCTTAGTCTCAATTTCATTAATTTCTGCTCTGATTTTAATTATTTCCTGTCTTCTACTGCTCTTGGTGTTGTTCTGTTCTTCTTTTTCTAGTGCTTTGAGGTGTGATGTTAAGTCATTTATTTGTTGGATTTTTTTTCTTTTAAGGAATGAACTCAGTGCAATAAATTTTCCTCTTACTACTGCCTTCATAGTGTCCCAGAGATTTCTATACGATGTATCTGTGTTCTCATTTACCTCTAGGAATTTTTTAATCTCCTCTTTGATGTCTTCTTCAACCCCTTGTTCATTCAGTAGCATGTTTTTAGCTTCCAGTTGTTGGAGTAGTTTTTCTTATTCCTTGTTTTGTCGTTGATTTCCAATTTCATCCCTTTATGGTCTGATAGAATGCAGGGTAGTATCTCTATTTTTTTATATTTGCTGAGAGTTTCTTTATGACATAATATATGGTCTATTTTGGAGAAGGAGCCATGTTCTGCTGAGAAAAAAGTGTATTCATTTACTGAGGGATGAAATATTCTATCTATGTCTGTTAGGTCTAAATTATTAATTTTTTTTAAGGAGGCTTAAAGTTTCTTTGTTTAGCTTTTGTTTGGATGATCTATCCATTGGTGAGAGAGGTGAGTTGAAGTCCCCTAGAATAACTGTGTTGTGGTCAATTTTACTCTTGAACTTGAGAAGAGTTTGTTTGATGAATGTAGGTGCTCCATTATTTGGGGCATATAGATTTATGATTGTTATATCCTGTTGATGAATGGTTCCCTTAAGTAGTAAGAAATATCCATCTTTGTCCCTCTTGATTAGTTTTGGTTTGAAGTCTACCTTATTTGATATGAGAATGGAAACCCCTGCTTGCTTCCGCAGGCCATGTGAGTGATAAGACTTTTCCCAGCCTTTCACTTTCAGTCTGTTGATATCTTTTTGTAAGAGGTGTGTTTCTTGGAGACAGCAAATTGTTGGGTCGTTGCTTTTACTCCATTCTGATAATCTGTGTCTTTTGATTGGCAAGTTTAGGCCATTAACATTCAGGGTTACTATTGAGATGTGATTTTTATTCCCATCCATTTTTGTTTGTATTATGGTCTTTAGCTTGATTTGGTTTCTCTTCTGGTTGGTATTTCCCTTAGTTTAATATCTCCCTTTGTTGATTTTCGTTGTTATTTTTCTCTTCTTCATGAAAAATGTTGCCCAGGATGTTCAGAAGTGCTGGCTTTCGAGTTGTGAAATCTTTTAACTTTTGCTTGTCATGGAAGGTTTTTATTTCATCTTTGAATCTAAAGCTCAGTTTTGCTGGATATATAAGATTCTTGGTTGACATTCCTTTTCTTTCAGAGCTTGAAATATGCTATTCCAGGATCTTCTTGCTTTTAAGGTCTGGGTTGAAAAATCTGAACATAGTCTGATTGGTTTCCCCCTATATGTAATCTGCTTCCTCGCTCTTGTGGCTTTTAGTATTCTCTCCTTGCTCAGTATATTAGGCATTTTCATTATAATGTGTCTTGGTGTGGATCTTTTGTGATTTTGTTTGTTTGGTGTTCAGTAAGCCTCTTGAACTTGGTTTTCCTATTCATTCCTCAAGTTTGGAAAATTTTCTGTAATTATTTCGTTAAATAAATTACTCATTCCTTTGGCTTGAAACTCTGCCCCTTCTTCTACACCAATCACTCTTAAGTTTGGTCTTTTTATGTTGTACCATAATTCTTGGATGTTATATTCTTGATTTTCTACGAGTTTTGCTGTGTAATCTAAATTCTTCTCTAGGATATATATTTTATACTCATTGTCTGAGGTTCTTTCTTCCAAGTGGTCTACTCTGTTGGTGATGCTTTCAATTGAACATTTATTTTGGTTCATTGCTTCTTTCATTTCTGGAATTTCTGTTTGGTTTCTCTTTAGAGCCTCTATTTCCCTATTGAAGTAATCTTTTACTTCCTGTATTTGTTTTTGGAGTTCTTTGTCAAAATGATCTTTTGCCACCTGTATTTGCTCCCTCATCTCATTTTTGAGTTCATTCTTAAGTTCCATAAACATTTGGAATATGTAATTTCTAAATTCCATCTCTGGCATTTCACCAACTGTGCTTGCCATGGAATCTACTGATGAGGTATATTGATTTGTTTGTGTCACTTTCTTCCCTTGTTTCTTCATGTTGCTTGTGTGTCTTTTCTTCCTGCACTTTGGGAGCTTGACTATTTCGATTTTACCTTAAAGCCTTATGTTGCTCCTGTAGTACAATGCTATCAGATCCCTTTATAATTCCTTTACACTTTAAAATCTAACACTTTTTATTCAGAAAATCCAAGTTTGATCACGATGTACAGATTTTGTTAACCCAGATATTATTTCCAATTTACTCTGTACGCTTCTGATGGGGTTTTATAGCTTCAAGTAATGGACACAGTGGTGCTATGTTTAGGAAGAAGGAAGGGAGTGTCTTGAATTGTTCTTTCTTAGAAAGTATGAAAAGAGAGTTCTATGGAAGTGGTTTAGTGGAAATGGTTTAGTATCAGTAGATGAGAGAGGAAAGAGAATGGAGTGAACAATTAGGTGGAAAGACCAATTTATATATAAACCTAACTTATGCAGCTGTTGAGAGAAGAAATAAAGTAATATGGAAAAGAAAAAAAAATGACAAAAGAGTAGGAATTGGTGCAAGAGAGAGGAGAGAGAGAGTCAAGAAAATAGAGAGTGAACTTTATATAACACCGCTTTGCTATATAGTTCAATTGCGCCCGTTCTAGAAATCCCAAATTCTGCATATAACTTGTTTTTTCTTCTGTTGAGTATGCATTGGCAGGGTGTAAATAGGAAAGATGAAGGAAGAAGAAAAGATGCAAAAGTGAGAAGGGAGAAAAGAAGGAAAGAAAAGAGGAGCAGAAGCAAACAAACAAACACACTGACTATCAATGCAAAAAACAAAGCAAAGCAAAACAAAACAAAACAACAACAACAAAAAACCAACAAAATAAACAAACTAACATAAAAAAGTCAAACCCAGGAACAAATCTCAAACAAAACGGACCCTGGGAAGCCCTCCTTATTTCCTTTCCAGTTTAAGCCAATTGTATTGGATCACGTCTAGACAGAGATCCTGTTAGTAGAGTCAAGGCTGCACCTTTGGCCAGTAGCAGAATGGCACAGCGGAAGAGTGGCTCAGGGGGGTTGTGTGTCAGCAGATGAATGGCACTGGGAAAGGGACCCTCCAGAAGGCACCCTTTCCCCACGCCCACCCACAGTTGTAGCTTCTTGGGGCTGCTGCGCTGGCCTCAGATATACCCTTCCCTGCTGGTTGCCCGAGCCTCACCCAAGTGTGCGCTGTTCTCAGAGCGTTGGCGGCTCCCTGGATGTCTGCAGCTGCTCTTCCTTTCTGCCTTGCTCCTTTGTCCGGGTCAGCTACTGTTTTCCTCAAAGATGGCAGTGCTCTCCTCCGGCTCACCAGCAGTTTTGCAGACCTTTGTGTCACTCCAGAGCGTGCAGGATCGGCTTGACAAGTTGTGTGAAAGAGCTCTACGTGGACACCGCTCGCGCTTCTAGGCTCCTTTCTTTCTTTCTTTCTTTCTTTTTTAAATATTTATTTATTTGCTTTAGTTGTACACAGTTTGTTTATTTGTACGTGGTGCTGAGGATCGAACCCGGGCCGCGCACGTTCTAGGCGAGCGCTCTACCGCTGAGCCACAATCCCAGCCCTTCTAGGCTCCTTTCTATCCTTCCTCGCTGATCGGTTTCAAAGCTGCTGTGTGGATTGTTCCCTTACCACAATGTTATCAGGCGGCTGTGCCTGCAGCGCTGACAGCGCTGCTTTGGACTGTGGACTGCTCCAACTCTGCCCCTGCCCGTTGTGGTCCGGTGCCCCTGCCCGTTGTGGTCCGGAGATCGTTGTATTTCACTGTCCAGAGGTACATGAATGTCTCAGCTCCTTTTCAGTTGCAAGAGAATTGCTAGTAACGCGCTAAAACTTCCCACTAAGCGTCTTTTAGTATCTATGTCCAGAGAGCACCTCCCTCCTGTCGGCCATCTTCCTAGGAGTCTCCCCTGGTGGGTGTTCTTACAGTCAAAAATTAGAGAAGATTGAGGAGCACCCAGTAGAAGTCTATCTCAAACCTGTAAGTTAAGTAATAATTTTTGTCGGAATGTATAAAGTGTTTTTTTTTTTTTTTTTTTTTAAGTCTCTGAAGGTTAGTACTATTACTAGGATATATGACAGTCCTGGTGCTATTGCATAATGTTTTTTTCTTTGGTTGATTTTTGGTTTGCTTTGTTTTTTTTTTTTTTTTTTTTTTTTTTTTTTGGTACAAATCTCCTGGTTAACCCATAGATTTAAGTCTTAAGGTTTTCAAAATTATGTCTTTAAATTTTTTTGTGTTCTATTTGTTTTGTGTTGACTCCCCTCCACCTTGTTTTAGTCTCTCTCTTCCATCTTATCACCTTGCTTGCTTTTCTCATTCTTGTTCTTATGCCCCTTAGTGTGAATTCAATGATGGCTAATGTGGTTTTGATTTATTGGATGGATTTATTTTTTTCTTCTGTTTATTTCCCAAGTCTGCCAGCTCATGTTTCCTCTCCCCCTGTTCTCTGCTTTCAGCATTTTGATTCATTAGGTGCCTTGTACTTGTGACCATATATTTGGTCCTGACTTTAACTGAGCAGTGTTGATATTTTTCTGGTGTGTGTTCATCATCTACCACTTGTTTTTCCCACATTTTTCTTCCTTTTCCTGAAAGTAACTTTGCATAGATACTTGGCTGGCTCTTTCTTGTTTATTACTTTTGTGAATGAGGTGGATTCTTCCAATTATTTGTAAGAGGTTCCTTTAAGGGAGGGTAGAGAACAGTGTCCCAGGCAAGCAATAACTCTCCTTAGTTCACAGCTAACTTCAGGGTTTTGTGTGCATGTGAACTGTTTTAACGTTTGTTTCTCCCTTGTTCAAAGAAATCAACAGTTGCTAAACTGCTCATAATTTAAGGTCCATATCTTTTACCCTTCCTCCGTGATGCACTGCTTCTCCCAAAGATGTGTTTGTTCAGCCCCATCTCCTCTGCCCATTTTATGGGTTCAAAGAGAATCCAGAGCAGGTCTCTGAAAGACCCAGACATCTTGTTCCCATTGTTGCAGGCAATGGTTTTGTGGTTTTGCCCCTTGAGTAATGGCACCTGCTTCGGATAACTGGACTCTGCATGATTTATTTGAGGTCTCCTGGGATACCTGTCTTCTTAGGTATTTCCCTGCATCCCTGTTTGACCTTCCCTGTAGGCAACACTTACTCACATTTTGTAGTTCAAGGTTACAGGCATCTCCTAGCTTTATCAAATGCTTTTCTTTTCTTTTAAAAATTTCCTTGATGTTTTAAGTTGATTTCTAGGAGAAAATCATGTAGAGCCCATTTTAGCGTGACATTTTCTAATCAGGTATCTCTGATATCTTTTTAGAAAGATTCATCATTATTTTGTTAGGGTTAACTTCTCTAAATGTTATACTCATAAAATTTTTAAGAATCTCACTCTGTTTTTCAGAAAGATCATAGAAATCTACGCTCTTCCACCAGGACACGTAAGTTTCTATTTTTCTATGCTCTTGCTAATACATACACAGAACTTTGCCTCATTGACATTCTAATATGGCATGCCTCCCAACTTGCCCTTTTTAATTATTAGGGGGCCAATAGTTATATCTTCCTTTGAGAATTTTCCATTATTGTCCTTTAGTGATTTTTGTTTTTTGCTTCTTTTGATGCCTCTGTTAACTTTCTATGGATTAATATGAGCTTTTCCTTCAAGACTTGTGACCTATTTTCCACAGTCATTTGCAAGTCGTATTTTCTTCTTTAATGTCATCTTTTACTACATAAAAATGTATTTTTATAGCAAGTTTAATATTTTCCTGTGTGGTTTCCACCTTAGGAGACATTTTCTTTACCATACTTAAGATTATATTTCCATAGATAGATATAGATATATAGTATTATAGAACATAGTTTTATATCTAAATCTCTAATAAGTCCAGAATTCATATTGAATATAATATAAAGTATGAATCCAACTTATTTTTCCTCCAAATTGTTATGTATTTCTCACCATTTACAGACTAATTTGTTATTCCCCACTTAAGATGCCACTATTAAAAAATAATTCTTGGGGCTGGGGTTGTGGCTCAGTGGCAGAGCGCTTGCCTCGCACATGCGCAGCCTGGGTTTGATCCTCAGCACCACGTAAACATAAATGCATTGCATTGTGTACAACTAAAAGTAAATAAGTAAATATTTTAAAAAGTTTAAAAAAATAATTCTTATGCTTATACAGAAACAGTTTTAAGTTAATTTTTATTCCATTGTTTGCTTGTTTTTATGGCACTACTATAAAAATTTAACTCTCATTTTATGTGTTAATACCTTTTATTTTCTAGAACAGCAATGTCAGATCATTACTACAGTTCTCAAAATCTCTTACTTAACTTCATGTAATATTTTTCCAGATGAACTTTGGAATTATTTGTTGAATTTCCAAAAATAAATATTCAAACCCATTGGGATTGCAGCAAGTTTATTTATTTACTTGGGGAGAATTGACATTTGACAATATTAAGTCTTCTTAGTTGGTAACATGAGATAGTTCTTCATTTAGACAAGTGTTCTTTATGTTCTTCAATAACAATACTGTGGCTTTCTTCTCAGAAGTTCTGCATATTTCTTGTAAATTTAACTGTTAGGTGATATATATTATTTTGCTATGAGGAATGTAATTTATGTCCTAATTCATTATTGCTAGGATGTAGGGAAATATTGAGCTTTAATTGTTTTGTAATTATTAATCTACTATAAATTTCCTATAAATCCTTGTTACTTCTCATATTATTCTTTTGCGTTTTATACCTAGACAATGATGCTATCTCCAAATAAGTTTAGTCTTTCCTCCTCTTTCCCAGTATTCACATTTCTCAGTTTGCTTTCTTTTTTTTTCTTTTTTTTTTTTTTTTTTGGTACCAGGAATGGAACTCAGGGGCACTCGACCACTGGGCCACATTCCTCAGCCCTTTTTGGTATTTTATTAGAGACAAGGTCTCACTGAGTTGCTAAGTGCCGCGCCATTGCTGAGGCTGGCTTTGAACTCTCGATCCTCCTGCCTCAGCCTCCCAAGTGCTGGATTACAGGCGTGCGCCTCTGCACTGGGCCCAATTTGCTTTCTTATTCACTTGCATTAGCCAGACAATGTTAGTTAACAATAGAACTAGCAGGTGTAAGAGCCCTAATTGAGGATAGCTAAGATGGCGGTTAGCTGAGAGCCACAAAGGTGTTTAAGTATTTTCACCTGATATTCATGCATTTATCTAAGAATTTTTTATGCCCGTGAACACTGTGTGACGTATCTGTAAGCTCGAGCTGTTAGCACTTGTCCTTTTTAAGGCAAAATGTATTTAACCAGGGTGAGGTTAGTTAGAGGGGTGGTTGGAGTTGGAGAGATTGTTGGAGCTGGAGAGAGAAGTTAGAAGAAAGAAGAAAAAAAGAACTTTTTCATTTCCAGTCTGCCTCTGAGTTTTCTCCCGCGGTATCGTTGCTGCAAGCGGCAATAGCTGCAGGCGGCGACAAGCAGGCATACTTTATTTATTCTTGATCATAGTAGCAATCCATTGTTCTATTGTTCATGTGGGTTTTTTATTGATCACATGAAGTTGGGTCTATTAAAAATCTCTTCTTTCCTATTTGACAACCACTGTCTTTTAAAAAGTGTGTGGATAATTTACCTTTAATATAACTATCAATATGATTGTAGTAGGTCTACCTTTATATTACTATTAATATTGTCTGCTCTGGTTTTGTTCTCTTTTTCATGGCTTTATTTATTTTATTTTTGGTAATTCTTTTTTTTTTTTTTTTTTTTTTTTTTGTACCGGGAATTGAACTCAGGGGCACTTAACCACTGAGCCGTATCCCCAGCCCTATTTTGTATTTTTTTAATTTAGAGATAGTGTCTCACTGAGTTGCTTAGCACCTCGCCAATGCTGAGGCTGGCTTTGAACTTGTGATCCTCCTGTCTCAGCCTCCCAAGCCACTGGGATTACATGCATGCACCACAGTGCACGGTGGTAATCCCTTTTTAATTTATCTATTGGCTGGTTTTCCATATCTCTTTTCATATTTCTAAATGTTTGCTTTAGATATTATGACATAAATACCTACTAATATCTTTTTAATTCAAGTAAAATACAGGAGCAGAATTTGGAGGCATGTGGGATTTTGAAAAATAAATTCATTTGATCATATTTTAATGAGATAACTTTGTTGCTCTTTTGAGAGTAGATTTTAGTAGTATAAAGGCTAAATTTGGGAGACTATTGCAAATACACAGGAATTACTTTCTAGTACTATTTTCTGTGGGTTTTTTATTTGTTCTAATTAGTTATACACGACAGCAGAATGCATTTCAATTCATTGTACACAAATGGAGCACCACTTTTCATTTCTGTGGTTGTACAGGATGTAGAGTCACACCATTTGTGCAATCATACCTGTACCTAAAATAATATGTTAATCTCATTCCACCATCTTTCTTACCCCCGTGCTCTCTCCTCTCCCTTTCCTCCCCTATGCCCAATCCAAAGTTCCTCCATTTTTCCCATGACCCTCCCCCCCCCCCCCATTATGGATCAGCATCCACTTATCAGAGAAAACATTTGGCCTTTGGATTTTGGGGATTAGCTTACTTTGCTTAGCATGATATTTTCCAGCTCTATCCATTTACCCCAAATGCCATAATTTTATTCTCTTTTAATGCTGAGTAATATTCCATTGTGTATATATACCACACTTTCTTTATCCATTCGTCTATTGAAGGGCATCTATGCTAAGCCCAAGACCAACATTATACTGAGAGTTTTTAATTTGGAAAAAAAGCATTAATTTTGTCAAATGTTTTTTTTTTTTTTTTCTGCTTAGCTTGAGGTCAATATTGAAGTAATCATTTCGTCCAGTTATTAAGGTGAATTACATTGATTTAATTTTGAATGGCAAACCAACTTTGCATTTCTGGGATAAACCTTACTTTGTTTGAAGGATTGAACATGAGGTATTATCCTTTTTATGTACTGTGTGATTTAATGTATTATTATTTTGTTTAGGAATTTTGAGATTTTATTCATGTGAGATTTAGGTTGGCAATTTTCTTGTTTTGTGAGTCCTTGTCTGGCCTTGCTATTATGTTATGATCATCTCATATAATGAATTCTCTTTTTATCTATGCTCTGAAAGATCTTATGTTAGATTAGTATTAAATTTTCCATTTGGGACTAGAGTTTATCTTATGTGAATGATTTAAGTTGCAAATTCATTATCTTTTATGTCTTTCAAAGAATCTGCTTATTTCTTTGAACTTGTTAAATTCATTGGAATTTAGTTGTTAATAACATTCCCTTTTTAAAATTCTTTTTTTAGTTTTGTTGATAGACCTTTATTTAATTAATTTCTTTATGTGCAGTGCTGAGAATCGAACACAGTGCCTCACACATGCTAGCCAAGGGCTCTACCACCGAGCCACACCTGCCCCCCCAATAACATTCCTTGATCTTTAAGAATTTACATGATCCATAGTGATGTGCCCTTTTACATTTTAAGTATTTTCCTTTTTCTTTATGTTCTTTTCTTCTACCACACCTGTCTTGCTAAGATATTATCAAGCTTATTCAACTTTTCAAACAACTAGTTTATGATTTTATTGATTTTTCTCTATTGCTTGTCTGTTTATTTTCCTTCTTCTTTCCTTTTTATCTGATACTGACAATGGAACCCAGGGCCTCATACTTGCTAGGCAAATGTTCTATCACTAAGCTACATCCCAGTCCTGTTTTCTATTTCATTGATTTTTCTCTACTTTATTTATTTCCCACATTTTTATACTTCAAATTAATTTTCTAGAGTTTTAAATTATAAGCTTAGTTATCAACCTTTCCTTTCTTTCCTGAAATAGGTAACAAAGCTATAAATTTCCTTATGAATACTTCTTTAAATGTCTCTCATAATTTTTGATATGTTTTCTTCTCATTTCATTAATTTCAAAATAGTTTCAAATGTCCCTTGTGATTTCTCCTTTGATGTTGGATCATATTGTACTGTGTTGCTTAATTTCCTGACATATTGGATACTTTTCCAGTATCTTTTGGTTACTTATTTTTAACTTAGTTCCTTTAATTTCTAATTTAGTATGATTTCTATCCTTCTAAATTCATTTAGACATGTTTATATACAACATATGGTCATACTAATGAATTACCATGAGTATTTGAAAGTTTATATATTCTGTACTTGTTTGAATATAATGTCCTAATAATGTCCATTAGATCATGCTGTTTGATAGTGAGTGTTTCAGTAATCTATTGGGATGTAACAAATGCATCCCAAAATTCTGCTATTTCAATAAGACTTATTGAAAACAACTTAACTGTGGTCTGCTGAGTATCAGCTGGATTATCTCAAAGGGAGGCTCATTCAATGTCAGTAACCTTCGGCAGGATTGAGAGTTGTAAACTGTGATCATCTAGAGTGACTTGGGCACCTCGATTTTAATATGGTCTCTTTATGTGGCCTCTGCACCATGGTGGCTGTAGTGAAGCCATTGGCTTAAAACTCTGAAGTTGCCTGTTGAGAGAGAAGCTGTATTGTCTCTTTGACCTAGTCCTGGAAGTCACACAGCCCCACTTCTGCAATTCACTTATGGTGGTGACCACAGAGTCCTGTCTGTATCATCAAGGAGAGGGGCAACAAACTCCACTTCTTTAAAGGGATGTGCCAACGTCTGGAAAAGCAGGTGGAACTTGTATTGCCGAGGTAAATTTTGAAAAGAAAATTGGTCCTAGTATTGATCACATCTTTTTCTTACTGACATTTCCCCCCCCTGCCATTGATTTTCAAAAATAGTGTTAAAATCTTAAATTATAAGCATGGATGTGTTATGTCTCTTTCTTGGTTCTACCAATTTTTGTTTTATTTATTTAAAAATGTTGTTATTGGTTGTATACACATTTTAGATTATGCAAATACCACAAATCACTATTATTTTTGTCTTATATTATCAATTTTAAAATTAAATTCTTAAAATATAATAATATCTTAATATAATAAATACAAATACAAGTAATTCTCCTTTTTAAAAGATATATATTTGATACTCTTCATTCTTTTTTTTTTTTTTTTTTTGGTACCAGAGATTGAACTCAGGAGCACTCGACCGACCACTGGGCCACATCCCCAGCCCTTCAGCCCTTTTTTGTATTTTATCAGAGACAGGATCTCACTGAGTTGCTAAGTGCCTCGCCATTGCTGAGGCTGGCTTTGAACTTGTGATCCTCCTGCCTCAACCTCCCAAGTGCTGGGATTACAGGTGTGCACCACTGTGCCCGGCTTGGCACTCTTCATTCTTTATAGATCCAATTTCTGTCTGGAATAATTTCCCTCAAGCCTAATGTGCAGGTTTAGTATTCATGAATTATCTCAGATTTTATTTATCTGAACATATTTTTACTTTGCGTTCAACTTCAAAATATACCTTTTTTCTAGACATAGTATTCTAGGTCAATCATATTTTCCTTCTTTTTGTGCTTTGGTTTGGATCATCTCTTTTGTTCAATCTCTAAAACTTATCTTTTCTCTTTTAATGTACAGTTCCACTGTTAAGCCTCTGCAAACAGGTTTTCATTTTGGATACTCTTTTTTTTTTTTTTTTTTCTAGAATTTCCATTAATTTCCCTTGTAATTTTCACTTCTTTTAGATCATGTATCTATTTACTCACTATAGATACCTGTGTTTAATATTTGAAAAATATTTATAATAGTTAAAGTCCTTGACAGTTCCAACATTGCTCCCATATCTGGCCTTCTACTCACCTTTTCCCTTTTTTTTAATTTTTCCCCCTCATTTTTCTGCTTCTTCATATGTCTAGTATTTTTTATTGCATGCTGGACATTTATGATGCTATATTGCCAAGAGTATGCCTGAAAGCACGTTTTCCATTAAAATAAGGACAAGTTTGTTCTAGATGGCAGGACATCTACTCATTCAGCTTGATCCTACTTGACTGTAAGCTTTCCTTGTGTGGGGCTAGAGTAGCCCTTAGTCTATTGATAGAGTAAGGTTTCACCTGAGAGTTTCCCTTTTGAAGTCCAAACTAAATGGCTAGGGTATTCCCACATCTCTTCACTCTGGCTTCTCAGAATCTGATCATATCCCAGCATTGTGAGAACTTTGGAATCTATATTAATCTCACAGCCTTAGACCCCAGTAAATCTCTTGGAGGGTTTCTCTGTATATGTGTAGGTTAGTTAGTATTCATCCGGACACTAAAGGGAATCTCTATATAAACATGCAGGGCTGTTATTTTGTAGAACTCTCTCCCTACCTCTCTGAAAACTTTTCTTACAGTCTTCACTCAGCTTTCTCTACTTAGTATGATTTCTGATCTGTATTTGTAATCCATTTCTCTGTGCATTTGTGAAGTTCTCCCAGGAAGAATGCTAAGAAGAATTTGAGGCTCACTTCCTGGATTTTTCTTCTTGTAAGAATCATACCTGAGCCAGGCATGTGGTGCACGCCTGTAATCCCAGCACTTGGGAGGCTGAGGCAGGAGGATTGCAAGTTCAAAGCTAGCCTCAGCAATGGCGAGGCACTTAGCAACTCAGTGAGACCCTGTCTCTAATAAAATACAAAAAAAAAAAAAAAAAAAAAAAAAAGGGGCTGAGGATGTGGCCCAGTGGTTGAGTGCCCCTGAGTTCAATCCCTGGTACAAAAAAAAAAAAAAAAAAAAAAAAGAATCATACCTAAATTATCTTTGTCCAATGCTTAAAAGCAGTTTCTTCATTTATTTTTGTTCACTTTTTGAATTGTTTATTGTGGGAGGATAAATATGATAGAGTTATTTCATTTTGGCAATAACTGTCTAGACATGTCAAATTTAATATGTATATTAGATAAACAGTAAAGTATAATAGGCAATTCAGTATGTGAATTTGGAATGAAAGTGTGGGTTTAATCAGCATATATAATGTATATGAAATGTTTAAGTGGATAAGATCTTCTAGACTGAGAGGAAATATAAGAACAGAACTATTGGGCAACCATATTAGTCTATTTTCTGTTGCTATGAAAAACCTAGTCTGGGAAATATATGAAGAAAAGAGGTTTATTTAGATCATAATTTTAGAAGTTAAAAGTCCTAGATCTGGCAAAACCCTTGATGCAGCCTCTGGTGAGGGTTTCATGGTGAGTAGCATCACAAGAGTGGGAGTGCATTCAGTAGATATTACCTGACAGGAAGCCAGGTAAAAGTGTAACTGAGGGCAACAATCCTAAGTGTGCTATGAAAATATTTATAAAGCATCTTAAATCAGTACGTGAAAATTTTCATGCAGTAAGCTAGGGAGTGGGGAGGGGTCAGTATTCTCTTTTATAACAACTCTTTTGTAAGTTAGTCATGAGAACTAACTTACTCTGTGTGACCAGCATTAAGCACTTCCAAGGGCAATACCCTTATGATCTAATTCCTTTATACTAGGCTTCCACCTCTTAAATGTTCTACCACCTCTTAATGCTACCACATTGCAGACCAAGATTCCAACGCATGAATCTTGGGAGGACAAACCATATTCAAACCACAAAAGTAACTTTAAATATCAGGGAGACCGGAAAGAATCAGCAAACTCAGAAACATCAAGTGGGTAGGCACACACCTCGTGGAGAGCGATAACCTAGAAGCCTTGCGAAGCGTGTGTTCCAAGGAAGAGGCTGCAATCAGCTGTGTGGAAGAGCGCTGATCGATCAAGTAGTATAAGAATGGGAACTGACCATGGGATTTATCAAACACTGGGGTCACAATGACCTTGACACAACAATTCCAATAGTATGGTGGGGATGAAATCCTGACTAGAGTGGACTCAGAATAGGGGAGACGATTGGAAATGGAGATTGTGGAGTACAATTGTTCAGTTTTGCTGTAAAATTAATATTATTATAAAGACTGTGAAAAGGAATGTAGAAAACATAACTAGTAAGAAATATAATACAGTAATTACTTGTTTTTGAATAGTTGCTAGAACTTTGCTGGGAATCCACAGGACCTAAGCTACTTTGGATGGAGGAGTGATTCCAAGGATTCCAAGGTAAATGTTCAACAAGTTCCTGCCTTGTAGTCATTGCCTATTTCTGTGATGTAAATACCACCATCATGGTAGATCTTGAGCTACAAATGGTATGTCACTGAACACAACTGGGAAGAGACACACATAATCCACTCTCTAGAGCTCAACAAGTAACTGGGTAATTTCTGGTCATCTTCAACTTACTGTATGATTGTTGGTCTGTTTATATTTTTAGTTCACCTCTTATTGAATTGACTTTGACTACTTATAATTTTCTGGAAAATTATCTGTTTCATTTAGGTTGTCTCAGGTTGTTACTGACAAGGGTGCAAACATAATATAAAGAATGTGAGTGAAAAGAAATTTAGACGGGTGGAAAAAAGATGGCGGACAGCAGAGAAGCTTACGCTTGGGAGACTGGCAATAAAAGATGCTTATTGGGAAGATTGAACGCATTCTTAGCAACACTCCCGCAACTGGAAGGGAGTTGAGACATCCGTGCACATCCAGATGGTGAAAATACAAGAAACTCCATACTGCTGACTCACGGAGTCCAGTGCCAGCGTGCCTGGAACCAGCATTAACGGCGCAGCTTCCGTGGTAGCATTGCAGTACGGGAAGTGCAGACCACGGCCATAAACAGCGCAGAATAAAAAGAGAGCCAGACCGAGCAGCGGCCTCACAGACTTCTTTTGTGTAAATTGCCTAATGGGACCTGCACACATCAGAGTGACACTCAGGACCGGGATACTGCTGTCGGGACCGGGGAAGGCGCCGCCATTTTGGAGAAGGGCTGTGGCTGACCGGGACAAAGAAATGGAGAAGAAAAACAGTTGCAGGCATCCAAGGAATGATCCAGGGCCTGGAGAACAGCTAACACCTGGTGAGATGCGCACAGGCAGCCCGAAAGAAAGGGCCTGCCTGAGGCCAGCACAGCAACCACAAGAGCTATAACCGGGGCGGGCATGGGGAAATGCATGCCTTTTTGATGAGATTTCTTGATGCTATTCACGTACTGACACCCCCCACCCCCCAGCCATTATTCCTAGGTGCCAATCTGCCGCTGGCCAAAGCTGCAGACTAGACTCTACTGTGACTGTCTGGGCGTGGTCCAGGACAACAGGCTTAAACTCCGACTCTTTTTTTTTTTTTTTTTTGTTCTTTTTATTTTTTTTTTTTTTTTGTTTGTTTTTGATTTTGTTCTGTTTGATAGTGGGATTATTTGTGTGTCTGTGTTCCTCTTTCCTTTCTTCCCTTCTCACTTTAGTCTCTTCTGCCCTCATCTTATCTACTTACACCCTGTCATTGTGTACTCATCAGAGGTGAAAACAAGGTATACACAGAAATTGGGACTTCTAGGCCTGGGGCAATTGAAATATACAGAAAAGCGGTGTTATGTATAGTTTAATCTCTATTTTTCTTGACTCAGTTTCTCTCTCCTCTCTCTTACAATAATTCTTAATTCTTTGTTATCTCTCATTGTTCCTTTTTATTTTTTCTTTTCCATCTTCCTTTATCTTTCTTCTCTCAATGGCTAAATAAGTTGGGTTTATATACAAATCGTCTTTCCTCTAAATCACTCAGTCCATTCTCTTTTCTCTCCTGCTGATATTAAACCACTTCTCTTTTTTCTCCTGCTGATATTAAACCACTTCTATAGAATTCTACTGTTATACTTCCTAAGAAAGAACATCTCAGTAATCTCACTTGCTTCTTCCTAAACATATCATCTCTGTATCCAATACTGAAACTGTAAACCCCAACGCAAGCATACACAGTAAATTGGAAACAATATCTGGGTTAACTAAATCTGTACATTGTGATCAAACTGGGATTTGCTGTAAAGAAAGTGTTAGAGCTTAAATTGTAAGGTATTTATAAGGGGACATGACAGCATTGTACCACAGGAGAAACATAAGGCTATAAGGTGAAATTGAAACAGGCAAGGTCCCACAGTGCTAGGAGAATAGACACACAAGCATTATGAAGAAGCAAGGGAAGAAAGTGGCTGAAACCAACCAACAGGCCCCCTCAATTGATTCCATGGCAAGCACAGTTGGTCAAATGCCAGAGATGGAATTTAGAAATTACATGTTCCAAATGTTTATGCATCTTAAGAATGAACTCAAAAATGAGATGAGAGAGCAAATAGAGGCGGTAAAAAAGCATTTTGACAAAGAATCCAAAAACAAATACAAGAAGCAAAAGATTACTTCACTAGGGAAATAGAGATTCTAAAGAAAAACCAAACAGAAATTCTGGAAATGAAAGAAGAAATAAACCAAACCAAATGCTCAATTGAAAGCATCACCAACAGATTAGATCACCTGGAAGAAAGGACCTCAGATAATGAAGACAAAATATTTATCCTAGAGAAAAATCTAGAGGACACGGCAAAAGAAGTAAGAAAACAAGAACAGAGCATTCAGGAATTATGGGACAGCATAAAAAAGACCAAACTTAAGAGTGATTGGTGTTGAAGAAGGTGCAGAGTTTCAAACCAAAGGAATGAGTAATTTATTCAATGAAATAATAGCAGAAAATTGTCCACACATGAGGAACGAATGGCAAAACCAAGTTCAAGAGGCTTACCGAACACCAAACGTACAAAACCACAACAGATCCACACCAAGGCACATTATAATGAAATTGCCTAATATACTAAGCAAGGACAGAATACTAAAAGCCACAAGAGAAAGGAAGCAGATTACATTAGGGGAAAACCGATCAGATTATGCTCAGATTTTTCAACCCAGATCTTAAAAGCTAGAAGATCCTGGAATAGCATATTTCAAGCTCTGAAAAAAAAAAAAAGGGATGTCAACCAAGAATCTTATATCCAGCAAAATTGAGCTTTAGATTCGAAGATGAAATAAAAAACTTCCACGACAAACAAAAGTTAAAAGATTTCACAACTCGAAAGCCAGCACTTCTGAACATCTTGGGCAAAATTTTCCACGAAGAAGAAGAGAAAAATAACAATGAAAACTAACAAAGGGAGATAGTAAACTAAAGGAATGACCAACCAGAGGAGAACCCAAATCAAGCTAAATATCATAATACATTTAAAAATTGGATGGAAATAAGAAACACATCTCAATAATAACCCTGAATGTTAATGGTCTAAACTCACCATTTAAAAGACATAGATTGTCAGTTGGATTAAAAGAAACAACCCAACAATTTGTTGCCTACAAGAAACACACCTCATAGAAAAAGACATCAAGTGATTGAAGGCGAAAGGCTGGGAAAAGTCTTATCACACACATGGGCTGCGGAAGCAGGCAGGGGTTTCCATTCTCATATCAAACAAAGTAGACTTCAAGCCAAAGCTAATCAAAAGAGATAAAGATGGATATTTCTTACTACTTAAGGGAAACATTCATCAACAAGATATAACAATTATAAATCTATATGCCCCAAATAATGGAGTACCTACATTCATCAAACAAACCCTTCTCAAGTTCAAGAGTAAAATAGACCACAACACAGTTATTCTAGGGGACTTCAACACACCTCTCTCACCAATGGATAGATCATCCAAACAAAAGCTAAATAAAGAAACATTAGGCCTCATTAAAACAATTAATAACTTAGACCTAATGGACATATATAGAATAATTCATCCCTCAATAAGCAAATACACTTTCTTCTCAGCAGCATATGGCTCCTTCTCCAAAATTGACCATATATTATGTCACAAGGCAACTCTCAGCAAATATAAAAAAATAGAAATCCTACCTTGCATTCTATCAGAACATAATGGGATGAAATTGGAAATCAATGATAATACAAGAAATAAAAAAAAAAAAAACTAATCCAACAGCTGGAAGCTAAACAACATGCTACTGAATGAACAAGGGGTTGAAGAAGACATCAAGGAGGAGATTAAAAAAATCCTAGAGGTAAATGAGAACGCAGATACATCGTGTAGAAATCTCTGGGACACTATGAAGGCAGTAGTAAGAGGAAAATTCATTGCACTGAATTCTTCATTAAAAGAAAAAAACAACAACAAATAAAGGATTTAACATCACACCTCAAAGAACTAGAAAAAGAGGAACAGATCAACAATAAGAGCAGTAGAAGACAAGAAATAATTAAAATCAGAGCTGAAATTAATGAAATTGAGACTAAAGAAACAATTCAAAGAATTGACAAAACCAAAAGTTGGTTCTTTGAAAAAATAAATAAAATTGACAGACCCCTAGCAATGCTAACAAAAAGAAGAAGAGAAAAAACTCAAATTACTAGCATCCGTGATGAAAAAGGAAATATTACAACAAATACCTCAGATATACAGGTGATAATTAGAAATTACTTCAAAAAATTGTACTCTAATAAAATAGAAAATACTGAAAGCATAGACAGATTTCTAGAGTCGTATGAATTGCCCAAACTGGAACAGGAGGCTATACACAATTTAAATAAATCAACTTTGAAGTGAAGAAATAGAAGACGCTATCAAAAAACTTCCAACAAGAAAAATTCCAGGTCCTGATGGATTTACAGCCGAGTTCTACAAGACCTTCAAAGAAGAACTAATACCATGCTCTTCAAATTATTTCAAGAAATAGAAAAAGAGGGAGCTCTTCCAGACTCTTTCTATGAGGCCAATATCACATTAATCCCAAAGCCAGGCAAAGACACAGCCAAAAAAGAAAACTTCAGGCCAATATCTTTAATGAACATAGATGAAAAAATCCTCAATAAAATTCTGGCAAATCGGATTCAAAAACATATCAAAAAGATAGTGCACCATGATCAAATGGGGTTTATCCCAGGGATGCAAGGCTGGTTCAACATTCAGAAATCAATAAACATAATACATCACATCAATAGACTTAAAGATAAAAACCATATGATCATCTCAATAGACGCAGAAAAAAGCATTTGACAAAATACAACATTCCTTTATGTTCAAAGCTCTAGAAAAATTAGGAATAACAGGAACATATCTCAACATTATAAAAAAACTATCTATGCAAAACTCTAGCTAATATTATCTTAAATGGAGAAAAATTGAAAGCATTCCCTCTAAAAACTGGAACAAGACAGGGATGCCCCCTCTCACCACTACTATTTAACATAGTACTTGAAACTCTGGCCAGAGCAATTAGACAGACGAAAGAAATTAAAGGGATCCAGATAGGAAAAGAAGAGCTCAAATTAGCACTATTTGCTGATGACATGATAATCTACCTAGAAGACCCAAAAAACTCTACCAGAAAACTTTTACAACTAGTAAATGAATTCGGCAAAGTAGCAGGATACAAAATCAATACCCATGAGTCAAAGGCATTTTTGTACATCAGTGACAAAACTCTGAAAGGGAAATGATGAAAACTACTCCATTTACAATAGCATAAAAAAAATAAAATACCTGGGAATCAACTTAATGAAAGAGGTGAAGGACCTCTATAACAAAAACAATAGAACACTAAAGAAAGAAATTGTAGAAGACCTCAGAAGATGGAAAGACCTACCTTGTTCTTGGATAGGTAGAATTAATATTGTCAAAATGTCCATACTACCAAAAGCATTATACAGATTTAATGCAATTCCAATCAAAATCCCAATGATATTTCTCAAAGAAATAGAAAAAGCAGTCATGAAATTCATCTGGAAAAATAGAGACCCAGAATAGCTAAAGCAATCCTGAGCATGAAAAGTGAAGCAGGCGGCATCACCATAACAGACTTTAAATTATACTATAGAGCAATAGTAACAAAAACAGCATGGTACTGGTATGAAAACAGACCAGTAGACCAATGGTACAGAATTGAGGACACAGAGACTAATACATATAATTTCAGCTATCTTATATTAGACAAAGGCACCAAAAATGTACAGTGGAGAAAGGATAGCCTCTTCAACAAATGGTGCTGGGAAAACTAGAAAGCCATATGCAACAAAATGAAATTAAACCTGTATCTCTCACCATGCACAAAATTTAATTCAAAGTGAATCAAGGACTTAGGAATTAGACCAGAGACAATACACCTAATAGAAGAAAAAGTAAGCTACAATTTCCAACAAGTCGGATTAGGCTCCAAGTTGCTTAACAAGAATCCTGAAGCTCAAGAATTATTACCAAGAATTAATGAATGGGATAGATTTAAGCTAAAAAGCTTTTTCTCAGCAAAAGAAACAGTAAGTGAGGTTAATAGAGAACCAACTAACTGGGAACAAATATTTAATACATGCACATCGGATAGAGCACTAATTTCTAGAATATATAAAGAACTCAAAAAACTTGACACCAAAAAAACAAATAATCCAATCGATAAATGGGCTAAGGAATTGAAAAGATACTTCTCAGAAGAAGATACACAATTAATCAACAAATACATGAAAAAATGCTCAACATCGCTGGCAATTAGAGAAATGCAAATCAAAACTACTCTAAGATTTCATTTCACTCCAGTCAGAATGGCAGCTATCAAGAACACAAGCAACAATAAATGTTGGAGAGGATGTGGGGAAAAAGGCACACTCCTACATTGCTGGTGGGACTGCAAATGGTGCAACCATTATGGAAAGCAGTATGGAGATTTCTTGGAAAACTGGGAATGGAACCACCCTATGACCCAGCCATCCCACTCCTGGGTCTATTCCCAAAGAACTTAAAAACAGCATATTACAGTGACACAGCTACCTCAATGTTTATAGCAGCACAATTCACAATAGCTAGGTTGTGGAACCAACCTAGATGTCCCTCGGTAGATGAATGGATAAAGAAAATGTGGTATATATACACAATGGAATTTTACTCAGCAATAAAAGAGAATAAAATAATGACATTTGCAGGTAAATGGATGAAGTTGGAGAATATAATGCTAAGTGAAATTAGTCAATCTCAAAAATCCAAATACTGAATGTTTCCTCTGATATAAGGAAGCTGGTTCACAGTATTGATGGGTCGGGGTACATAGGAGGATTAGAGGAACACTATAATGGTCAAAGGGAAAGGGAGGGGGAAGGAGGGAAAGGGGGGAAGGGGGAAAAAAGTGGTTGAATAAGATGGATATCATTATTCTAAATGCATGATTGAAGACTTGATTGCTGTGAATATACTTTGTATACAAACTGTTTTATGTAAAAAGATGCTATGTATGTATAGTATGAACTGTAATACATGCTACTATAAATAAAAATTAAAAAAAAAAAGAATGTGAGTGGTTCAGGAATCACAGTTTTGATTATACCCTTCATTTGTGTGAAAACATAGTAAGTATTAACAGTACAGTAAAAAAAGAAATTCTTGATGAAAGCATAAAGTGAAGACCCATTTTTATCTCTCCTTATAGAATCAAACTACATCCCTTTGTCCTTTATATTGGTATTGCATATGCCAGGTGCATAATGAAAGATGGTGTGCTGCAAAAATTCAAAGATGTTTGCTTTTAATTTTATTTTATTGGTTCTTCTTAGTTATACGTGATAGTAGAATCAATTTTTATAAACTTGTATAAGTATGGAATATATCTTATTCTAATTACAACCCCATTCTTGTAGGTGGGCATGATGATTGGGTTTACTTACGTATTTTCACGGGTTCATGAGAAAATTATGTTAGATTTATTCTACTGTCTTTCTTATTCCTCTCCTCATCTCTTCCCTTTGTTCCCCTTTGTCTAATCTACTTAACTTCTCTTCTTCTCCCCCACTCACCTTATTGTGGTTTAGCTTCCACATATTAGCAAAATCATTTGACCTTTGTTTTTTGGGGACTGGCTTATTTCATTTAGTATGAATGATAGTCTCCAGATCCATCCATTTACTGGCAAATGTCACAAAGTCATTCTTCTTTATATACCACAATTTCTTTATCCATTCATCTGTTGATGGGCATCTAGGTTCGTTCCATAGCCTAGCTATTGTGAATTGTGCTGCTATAAATGTTGATACAGCTGTTTCAATGTAGTACACTGATTTTAAATTTTTTGGATATGTGCCAACAAGTGGGATAACTGGATCAAATGGTGATTCCATTCCTAGTTTTTTGAGGAACCTCCATACTGAAGGGCAAAAATCACACCAGAGACAACCGTGCAGGCAAGAGATTTATTCACTAGCTTTTATGGTTGGTTGGAGGTAGAAGAAGTATGGGGAGAGAGGTGTTAGGGAGAGGGAAGTGTGCAAGCTCTGGTGGGAGAGAGGAGTCAGGGAGATGGGAGTGTGAGAGCTCTGGACAGAGGGTGGGTGCCTGGTTGTGCCAGCTGTGGTCTCTGGAGCTGTTAGCTGGGGCATGGAGATGGTGGGTCTGGAGCTGTTGCAGTAGCTGCTTCCTCCCTCGGCAGGGACGAGCTATTGTGTCTGAGCTCTGGGCAGGCAGGGACTTTAAGTAGGGATTTCTGGTGGGGGGTATACCTTTAACGCTATTGGCTCTTTGCCCAGGGAACAAGGCGATCTTTAAGCCAATTGGCTCCTGCATGGGGAACAGAGAGACCTTTAAGCCGATTGGCTCCTGCCCAGGGAAAATGAAACCAGGTTGCTTCTTATGGAAATTTCCATGGGAGAGGTGGCCCATCGGTCCAAGCCTATCTATCACATACTACTTTTCAGAGGGTTTGCACTAATTTTCAGGCCCACCAACTATGTATGAGCATTCCCTTTTCCCCACATCCTTGCCAATATTTAGTGTTGCTTATATTCTTGATAATTGCCATTCTGACTGGAGTGAGATGGAATCTCAGTATAGCTCTGATTTGCATTTCTCTAATTGCTAGAGATGTTGAACATGTTTTATATATATTTGTTGATTGTTCATACTTCTTTTGAGAAAGTGCCTGTTCAGTTCCTTTGCCTATTTATTGGGTTATTTGTCTTTTTGGTGTTAAGCTTTTGAGTTCTTTGTATATCCTGGAAATTAATGCCCTATCTGAGGTACAGGTGACAAAGATTTTCTTCCATTATGTAGGTTCTTTTTTTCACACTCTCAAAGGTGGTTTTAAAAATCTGGATATTCAATTACATGATTTCATCCCCACAGTTGATCTAAGGTTAAGGACAACATTTTGTAAGCAACTGTGTGAAAATGCAATATGTAGGCAAAATATTAAAAATTAAAAATATAACCAAGGGCAACAATCCTAAAACTGCTATGAAAATATTTATAAAGCATCTTAAAGCAGTACAGTTAACTTCAACCTGAGGAGCTATTTTAATGAAATTGCATCATCATCATTGATCAAATCTTTAAGTCCAGGAGTTAAAAGCAAACTAAATCTTTTCCTTACATAGGAACCTGGTAGTGTGGTGGCAACATTACCACAGCAGAACTTTGTGTCATCAGAGATAGCTATAATGTATCCTGCCTCTCCATTGACTTCAGCTGAAAATGAGTCTTTGGCATTTCAGATGACGATTCTAGCATCTACATGAGCCATTTGGTAGATACCTGAAAAATCACAGTGAGAAAACTTTCATGTAGCATAATATGAAATTGTTAAAAAGCAGTCCTAAAAATTTTAATAAAATTGTAAAAGTGACTTTCAAAAATAAAATTTTAATTTGTTCTTGTATTTCAGAAGCTTATTCCAGGATGGTGACCAGATTTTGACTGAAAGTTGATTCTAATACTTTGCCATTTATCATTCAGCTAAAGATATATTCAGTAATGGATGTGAAACCATATGCACCTCAATAAGGAAACATTTTCTTTAGAATTTTGAAGACATAAGACTGTTTACCATGTGGATCAGTGTTGCTACTGAGAAATCTAATGCCACTGGAGTCCCTTGTCCTATGTGTATGAGCCCTTACTCTCTGGGCACATTTAGAATGTTTTGTGTGTCTCTGACAATATGAAATTTCATGACTGTCTTGGTTCTCTACATATTTTAGAGACCTAGTTATTTTTTTCCATCTAACTAGTGCTCTGTAGTTACAAGAACTTCTCCCATATTTTTTCTGTTCTCTGTTTCTGGAAAGTACTATTTGGTCATCTACTGAAACTTCTTGACTAATCTTCAAGTTTTGTTTGTTTCTCTTATGTTTTTCAGCTCTTTATCTTTTAAGTTGATTCCTAGGAGATGCCTAGGAGTTTATCTTCTAACCCGCCTGAGTTTTTCATTGATCTTACTATATTTTTAATTCTAAGAATGTTTCCTTTGTCATCCAATTTTTGCTTATAGATGCAGTATCTTATCTTATATAACTATTAATTATATTCCTCCAAATTTCCTCTGTTTCCATTATTGGCTTCTCTTCTTTAAAATGTTTCTCTGTACTTTTTTGGTTGCTTTTGTTTTTCTCTCTAATGTTAAGAGTTTGTCCTCAAATATCTGCTGATTTTTAAAGCCCCATCATACTAACAGTTCTGGGTATGTGCATTTGTGTGTAGGTTTTAAATATAAATGTTTGGTTGATAAAATGGGCCATTTTTGGGGGGAGATCCTCTACCCTCAATATATGTATATACATCTTCAGTGGGCCAATTCCCAGAGCAGCATTCTTCAATCTCCTGCCTGAGGGGTAAAAGCTTGGCCACTGGTATTCTGGGAAGCAGGCTAGAAATGGGAGCTCCTGAGTTCTTTCCACGCTTTTCTCTTTTTCTTCTCCTTCCTCTTCCTCCCCCGATCCTCCCCCCATCCTCCCCCCCGCTCCTCCTCCTCCTCTTCCTCCTCCTCCTCCTTCCTCCCCCTCCCCCCCTCCCCTCTCCTCCTCTTCTCCTCTTCCCTCCTCTCTTCTCTCCTCCTCCTCCTCCTCCTCCTCCTCCTCCTCCTCCTTCTTCTTCTTCTTTCTTCTTCTTCTTTCTTCTTCTCTTCTTCTTCTCTCTCCTCCTGTCCTAATTCTCAATAATTCCATAGTCTACTAGATTTCATAAACAGAAGAAAGCCAACAACCTTCTGCCAAGGTGGGAAAGAGTAGTCACCGGCTGGTAGAGTTGAGGGGTGTTCTAGTCATTCTGAGCATATTTAGACTTTCAGGCATTCACCCACTTTCAGTTCCACCTACACCGTTGCTTCCTGTGATACCCAAGTTTTCCACTTTTTGAGGCTGTCTTGCAGTTTTGCAGCCCACCTGAGCTTAGTTCTGGGTTTCCTTCATGGTCAGCTTGCTTTCTGCATTTTATAGTCTGCTAGGCAGTTCTATTTGCCTATTTGCTTTATGTTTCTAAATTTGAATGGCTTTTGTCTATTCTGCTCTTTATACCTGTGAGTCCATATCTTTTAACAAACTCCTTCAGTGCCATTTTAGTGAGGTTCCAGAAAGAGTGACTCAAGATGAACATTAAGTTCTATCTTCTGTGTTTAGCTCTGTATCAACTAGTTTAAGTTGTATTCTCATATATAGGAAATAATTTCTGTTTCTCATTGTCTTCCTCTTTGGATGATCTTAGAGTCCTTTTGACCTTAGACATATATCTTTCAGCACAAAAAATGTTTCTCCTAGGTATCCTTGATTGTAGTGTATGTTCTGTTTCTTGAGCCACTTTCTTTAAAATCAGGCTCTAGAATTACAAAAATCGATTGTCTTTAAACAAATCCAACCTTCCCTAACAGAGCCAATCTCTACCTTCTCTGAATCTCCCTAGCACTTTGAATAATCCTCTACTATAGCCCTTATCACAGCACTTTGCCAATTATAGATTGCCTGATATTCATCCTGTGAGTGCAGATTCCTTGAGGGCAAATCATACATGTCAGACACTTTCATATATTTCATATACTAACATATAGTCAATATATGTTAGTGGAATGAGAAAGTGAATGGGAGTGAGTGTGATCTAGAGAGCCGTGTTTATGATAAGGTGAAGAAGAGAGAAAAGAAGACAAGAATTACTGAATATGGGAAAATTTGTCATAGTACATCAGAGACTCTGTTAAGTCATAGTCAAAGGTTTATTGAGTGAACCTCAACAGTCATGAAAAGTAGTGTTCAGGGCATTTATCAGCGGTCAATGAGAAAAAAAAAAAAACAACTGTGCATTGAATTTGGGAGAAAAACTAGTAAATTACAGTAGTCTTGTAAACAGACTATCCATGGATCCATCTGTGAGTCATTCCATTCCAAATTGAGCCTTACCATTCTTCCTACTGTTTACTGTCTACTTGATTAGGAGGAGGCTGTGGTTTAACATTAGACCTGGTGGCTGTAGCAGTGCTGAATGGAGCTGTCTAGTATTGTAATGTGACTGAGAAAGGATGCAAAGGAATTTCATGTGTCTTGTGTTCATATAAGAATTTAGGGTCTGCACTTCCATATAATATGTTGGGTGGTGAGTAGGGAAGGGCATTCAAGTGGAATATCCTTTAGGATTCCCACCTTGGTTCAGGGTGCTTGTAAAGATCATTTAGAAAAGAAAAAGATTATTGGCAATTACCTAAAGGATTTAAAAATTATCACTTACATGTGAAATATTAAAAGAATAAATATATGTAAAATTTCAATAAAATTCATTTTGGACAAATTATACCAATTGACTCTATTGATAAACTCAAATTTACCTGAGAAAAGTGCGTTTTACCTTGATTATGTAGTTTTACATTTTCAGTTATTCAGCAACTCTTTACTTTGTAGTACAATAGTCTGCTTTGGCCATCTGATAAAGTTTATAGACTGCTTCTCAGAATAATGCTTTTAAGTGAGTCAGATAATATATGTTGAATTTAAAAAGCTGGTTCTATTTATAGTTATCAAAATATTAAATGTGTGGCATGCTTATATGTGTACTTCATTATTAACACATTAAATCACCAGGTAATTCATTTAAAATACAGGTAAGTTAATTTTTTTAAAATTAAAGGTAATAGTGTGAAGGCTATGGTTGTTTAGCTTGAATGAGAATATTAAATGTGAGTAGTCTCTGATGCATCATATGATTAACCAATAGTTATAAATAGGGAATACTGGAAAGCAGCATGAATGTGGGTCCCCATGTGAGGACATGTGACTTTAACGTGTCTTACTGACTATGACGTCCAGAGCGCTCAGTAGTTGGTACTGCGTGTTAGATGCTGAGCATTTATGGGCAGGGAGACAGTAACTACTACTTGCAGTTTTTTTTTTTATTTTTTTTTTATTTTTATAATTTTTAATATGTACAACTCATAGTGCATATATTTAATATCTTTTTACATACAACTGTTTGTATACAAAGTATATTCGTACAATTTAGGTCTTCAATCATGCATTAAGGAAAATGATATCCGTCTCATTCAACCACCTTTTTTTTCCCCCCCCTCCCTCCCCTCTTGCTCCCTCCCTTACCCTCCCTTCCCTTGACCATTGTAGTGTTCCTCTAATCCTCCTATGTACCCCATCCAACAATACTTTGAAATAGCCTCCTTATATAAGAGAGAACATTTGGTACTTGGATTTTTGAGACTGACTAACTTCACTTAGCATTATGTCTTCCAACTTCATCCATTTACCTGCAAATGCCATTAATTTATTTTCTTTTATTGCTGAGTAAAATTCCATTGTGCGTATATACCACATTTTCTTAATCCACTCATTTACTGAGGGACATCTAGGTTGATTCCACAACCTAGCTATTGTGAATTGTGCAGCTACAAACATTGAGATAGCTGTGTCACTGTAATATGCTGTTTTTAAGTCCTTTGGGAATAGACCCAAGAGTGGGATGGCTGGGTCATAGGATGGTTCCATTCCCAGTTTACCAAGAAATCTCCATACTGCTTTCCATAACGGTTGCACCATTTTGCAGTCCCACCAGCAATGTATGAGTGTGCCTTTTTCTCCACATCCTCTCCAACATTTATTGTTGCTTGTGTTCTTGATGGCTGCCATTCTGACTGGAGTGAAGTGAAATCTTAGAGTAGTTTTGATTTGCATTTCTCTAATTGCCAGCGATGTTGAACATTTTTTCATGTATTTGTTGATTAATCGTGTATCTTCTTCTGAGAGGTGTCTTCTCAATTCCTTAGCCCATTTATTGATTGGGTTATTTGTTTTTTTAGTGTAAAGTTTTTTGAGTTCTTTATATATTCTAGAGATTAGTGCTCTATCTGATGTGCATGTATTAAATATTTGTTCCCAATTAGTTGGCTCTCTATTCACCTCACTGATTGTTTCTTTTGCTGAAAAGAAGCTTTTTAGTTTAAATCTATCCCATTCATTAATTCTTGGTAGTAATTCTTGCGCTACAGGATTCGTATTAAGGAACTTGGGGCCTAATCCAACATGTTGGAAATTGGAGCTTACTTTTTCTTCTATTAGGTGTATTGTCTCTGATCTAATTCCTAGGTCTTTGATCCACTTTGAATTGAGTTTTGTGCATGGTGAGAGATAAAGGTTTAATTTCATTTTGTTGCATATGGATTTCCAGTTTTCCCAGCACCATTTGTTGAAGAGGCTATCCTTTCTCCACTGTACATTTTTGGCACCTTTGTCTAATATAAGATAGCTGTAATTAAATGTATTAGTCTCTGTATCCTCAATTCTGTACCATTGGTCCACCAGTCTGTTTTGGTGCCAATACCATGCTGTTTTTGTTACTATTGCTCTATAGTATAATTTTAAAGTCTGGTATGGTGATGCCCCCTGCTTCACTTTTCTTGCTCAGGATTGCTTTGGCTATTCTGGGTCTCTTATTTTTCCAGATGAATTTCATGACTGCTATTTCTATTTCTTTGAAGAATGACATTGGGATTTTGATAGGAATTGCATTAAATCTGTATAATGCTTTTGGTAGTATGGACATTTTGACAATATTAATTCTACCTATCCAAGAGCAAGGTAGTCTTTCCATCTTCTGAGTTCATCTATAATTTCTTTCTTTAGTGTTCTATAATTTTCGTTATACAGGTCTTTCACCTCTTTTGTTAGGTTGATTCCCAGGTATTTTATTTTTTTTGATGCTATTGCAAATGGGGTATTTTTCATCATTTCCCTTTCAGAGTCTTTGTCGCTGATGTACACAAATGCCTTTGACTTATGTGTATTGATTTTGTATCCTGCAACTTTGCCAAATTCGTTTACTAGTTGTAAAAAGTTTTCTGGTAGAGTTTTTTGGGTCTTCTAGGTAGATTATCATGTCATCAGCAAATAGTGCTAATTTGAGCTCTTCTTTTCCTATCTTGATCCCTTTAATTTCTTTCGTCTGTCTAATTGCTCTGGCCAGAGTTTCCAGTACTATGTTAAATAGCAGTGGTGAAAGGGGACATCCCTGTCTTGTTCCAGTTTTTAGAGGGAATGCTTTCAATTTTTCTCCATTTAAGATAATGTTAGCTCGGGGCCTTGCATAAATAGCTTTTATTATGTTAAGATATGTTCCTGATATTCCTAGTTTTTCTAGTGTTTTGAACATAAAGGGGTGTTGTATTTTGTCAAATGCTTTTTCTGCGTCAATTGAGATGATCATATGATTTTTGTCTTTAAGTCTATTGATGTGATGTATTATGTTTATTGATTTCTGAATATTGAACCAGCCTTGCATCCCTGGGATAAACCCCACTTGATCGTGGTGCACTATCTTTTTGATATGTTTTTGTATCCGATTTGCCAGGATTTTGTTGAGGATTTTTGCATCTATGTTCATTAAAGATATGGGCCTGAAGTTTTCTTTTTTTGGATGTGTCTTTGCCTGGCTTTGGAATCCTCATAGAAAGAGTCCAAGAGCTCCCTCTTTTTCTATTTCTTGAAATTTATAGAACTCGGCTGTAAACCCATCAGGTCCTGGACTTTTCCTGTTGGTAGCTTGTAATTGATCTTTTGATGACATCTTCTATTTCTTCGCTTGTAATTTTCTTTTTTTGGATGTGTCTTTGGCTGGGCTTTGGGAAATCTATTTAAATTATGTAAGCCTCCACATTTTTTTGACTCTAGAAATCTGTCAATGCATTCAAAGTTTTCAAAGTAATTTCTAATTATATTCTGTATATCTGAGGTGTTTGTTGTGATATTCCCTTTTTCATCACGAATGTTAGTAATTTGAGTTTTTTCTCTTCTTCTTTTCGTTAGCATTGCTAAGGGTCTGTCAATTTTGTTTATTTTTTCAAAGAACCAACTTTTAGTTTTGTCAATTCTTTGAATGGTTTCCTTAGTCTCAATTTCATTAATTTCTGCTCTGATTTTAATTATTTCCTGTCTTCTACTGCTCTTGGTGTTGGTCTGTTCTTCTTTTTCTAATGCTTTTGAGGTGTGATGTTAAGTCATTTATTTGTTGGTTTTTTTTCCTCTTAAGGAATGAACTCAGTGCAATGAATTTTCCTCTTACTACTGCTGCCTTCATAGTGTCCCAGAGATTTCTATATGATGTATCTGTGTTCTCATTTACCTCTAGGAATTTTTTGATCTCCTCTTTGATGTCTTCTTCAATCCCTTGTTCATTCAGTAGCATGTTGTTTAGCTTCCAGTTGATGGAGTAGTTTTTCTTATTCCTTGTTTTGTCGTTGATTTCCAATTTCATCCCTTTATGGTCCGATAGCATGCAGGGTAGTATCTCTATTTTTTTATATTTGCTGAGAGTTGCCTTGTGACATAATATATGGTCTATTTTGGAGAAGGAGCCATGTGCTGCTGAGAAAAATGTGTATTCGTTTACTGAGGGATGAAATATTCTATATATGTCTGTTAGGTCTAAATTGTTAATTGTTTTGAGGAGGCTTAAAGTTTCTTTGTTTAGCTTTTGTTTGGATGATCTATCCATTGGTGAGAGAGGTGTGTTGAAGTCCCCTAGAATAACTGTGTTGTGGTCTATTTTACTCTTGAACTTAAGAAGCGTTTGTTTGATGAATGTAGGTGCTCCATTATTTGCGGCATACAGATTTATGATTGTTATAATCCTGTTGATGGATGGTTCCCTTAAGTAATAAGAAATATCCATCTTTGTCCCTCTTGATTAATTTTGGTTTGAAGTCTACCTTATTTGATATGAGAATGGAAACCCCTGCTTGCTTCCGCCGGCCATGTGAGTGATAAGACTTTTCCCAGCCTTTCACTTTCAGTCTGTTGATGTCTTTTTCTATGAGGTGTGTTTCTTGGAGACAGCAAATTGTTGGGTCATTTCTATTAATCCATTCTGATAATCTGTGTCTTTTGATTGGCGAGTTTAGGCCATTAACATTCAGGGTTATTATTGAGATGTGATTTTTATTCCCATCCATTTTTATTTGACTTATGGTCTTTAGCTTGATTTGGTTTCTCTTCTGGTTGGTATTTCCTTTAGTTTAATATCTCCCTTTGTTGATTTTCGTTATCATCTTTCTCTTCTTCTTCATGAAAAATGTTGCCCAGGATGTTCAGAAGTGCTGGCTTTTGAGTTGTGAAATCTTTTAACTTTTGCTTGTCGTGGAAGGTTTTTATTTCATCTTCGAATCTAAAGCTCAATTTTGCTGGATATAAGATTCTTGGTTGACATCCCTTTTCTTTCAGAGCTTGAAATATGCTATTCCAGGATCTTCTTGCTTTTAAGGTCTGGGTTGAAAAATCTGAACATAATCTGATTGGTTTCCCCCTATATGTAATTTGCTTCCTTTCTCTTGTGGCTTTTAGTATTCTCTCCTTGCTCAGTGTATTAGGCATTTTCATTATAATGTGTCTAGGTGTGGCTCTGTTGAGATTTTGTTTGTTTGGTGTTCGGTATGCCTCTTGAACTTGGTTTTCCATTTCATTCCTCAAGCTTGGAAAATTTTCTGTAATTATTTCATTAAATAGATTACTCATTCCTTTGGCTTGAAACTCTGCCCTTTCCTCTACGCCAATCACTCTTAAGTTTGGTCTTTTTATGCTGTCCCATAATTCCTGGATGTTATGTTCATGATTATTAGCAAGTTTTGCTGTATGGTTTAAATTCTTCTCTAAGACATATATTTTGTCTTCATTGTCTGAGGTTCTATCTTCCAGATGGTCTATTCTGTTGGAGATGTTTTCAATTGAGCTTTTATTTTGGTTTATTGCTTCTTTCATTTCTGGAATTTCTGTTTGGATTCTCTTTAGAGCCTCTATTTCCCTATTGAAGTAATCTTTTACTTCCTGTATTTGTTTTGGGAGTTCTTTGTCAAAATGATCTTTTGCCTCCTGTACCTGCTCCCTCATCTCATTTTTTGAGTTCATTCTTAAGTTCCATAAACATTTGGCATATGTAATTTCTAAATTCCATCTCTGGCATTTGACCAACTGTGCTTGCCATGACATTGAGGTATCTTGATTTGTTTGTGTCATTTTCTTTCCTTGTTTTTTCATGTTGCTTGTGTGTCTATTCTTCCTGCACTGTGGGACCTTGACTGTTTCGATTTTACCTTAAAGCCTTATGTTGTTCCTGTAGTACAATGCTATCAGATCACCTTATAATTCCTTTATACTTTTAAAACCTAACACTTTCTATTCAGAAAATCCAAGTTTGGTCACAATGTACAGATTTTGTTATCCCAGATATTATTTCCAATTTACTCTGTACATTTCTGATAGGGTTTTATAGCTTCAAGTATTGGATACAGAGGTGTTATGTTTAGGAAGAAGGAAGTGTCTTGAATTGTTCTTTCTTGGAAAGTATGAAAAGAGATATCTATTGAAATGGTTTAGTGGAAGTGGTTTAGTATCAGTAGACGATGGAAGAAAGAGAATGGGGTTGACAATTAGGTAAAAAGATCAATTTATATATATAGTAAGTTGGAAAAGAAAAAAAATGATAAAGAGTAGGAATTGGTGTAAGAGAGAGGAGAGAGAGAATCAAGGAAATAGAGAGTAAACTATATATAACACCACTTTGCTACCCAGTTCAATTGCGCCGGTTCTAGAAATCCCAAGTTTTGTGTATAACTTGTTTTTGGCTCTGTTTAGTATGCACTGGCAGGATGTAAACATGAAAGATGAAGGAGGAAGAAAAGATACAAGGGTGAGAAGGAGTAAAAGAATGAAAGAAAAAGGGAGCGGAAGCAGATAAACACACTAACAATCAATGCGGAAGGAAAAAAAAAAAAAAAAAGCAGAACAAAACAAAGCCAAAAAAAAGAAAAAGAAAAATAAACAAACAAACATACAAACAACAACAACAACAAAAAACCCCTCCCTGCAATCCAGAAAATCAAGCAGACCAATAAAAAGAAAGGGCAAAAAAAAAAAAAAAAAGTCAAACCCCAAGTCTCAGACAAAACGGGCCCTGGGAAGCAGTTCAAACCAATTGCTATTGGATCACAGTCTGTGATCCTGTCAGTGAAATCAAGGCTGCATCCTAGGCCAGCGGCTGCATGGTTCAGTGAAGGAGTGGCCCAGGGGGACTGTGTGTGTCAGCAGATGAATGGCGCCGGGAAGGGGGATCTTCCAGAAGGCACCCCCTCCCCAAGCCCACCCACAGTTGCAGTCCCCTGTGGCCGCTGTGCCAGCCTCAGAAACGCCTTCCCCTGCTGACCAACCAAGTCTCACCCAATTGTGCGTTGTCTTCAGAGAGCTGGAGAGTCCCTGGGTGGATGCAGCAGTCGCTCTCCGTCTCCTCCCCTTTGTCACAGCCCCTGCAGCTTTCAAAGATGGCGGCGCTCTCCTTCCAGTCAACAGCAGCTCCGCAGACTCCCAGACTCCCGTATCCTTGCCGATCCGGGAGTAGCGCGGTACCCTGACCTTGTTTCGCACGGCCTGTGCACCGCCCAGGCGGTTTTTGCAGGAGCCTCGCGGCTCCAGCCGCTGCAGACAGCTTGTCTCTTTCTCTCTCTGGTAGTGGTAATCAAACCATCCAGGATATCGGTATTTTCAGTCCATTTATATAATGAAAGGCAATTTATCTGCTTTGTTGGATTCTTTCTACGGAACTGTAAGTGCGGCTTCCTCTAATCCGCCATCTTGGATCTCCCTACTTGCAGTTTTAACAACAGGTTAGCTACTGTTAGCAATCTGTAGCAACTAGAGTATGATATAAAAATATTTGTAATTTGTATTAGTGACCAAGTTACAGATGCTGCTGATGTTGCTATACTAAGCAATAAACCACAGCAATATTAGCAGCATCTGTGACTTGGTCACAAATTAAAAATTTAAGGAATTGTGAAGTTAGAGCTTAACAGGGGCAAAAAAAGTATATTTCCCCCCACCCATGGTCATGCACTTCTCAAATTCTACCTAGGATCCCAGGTTAAGCACATTTGCCTTAGAGTCTTTATTCCAGGTTCCCCGCCAACACACTACCATATTAGTCATGGAGTGTTAGTGACACTGGAGCCAGTCTCAATTCCTTCTCTGCCATAGTGCTTTAGTTTAATTGGTATTGAATCTTGAAGAAGGTGTTTTTGGCAGAGAGATTACATTCTAGGTGGAGAAATCTGAGAAGAGTGAATTAGGCCAGAAGCCATGGCGTCTGGTTGTCTTCAGATCTAAAAAGTGACTTTCTGTAAGAGCAACCTTGCCCTGCTTTTCCTCAGGACTTGAGAAAAGTTTGAGTCTACTTTTGTTTCCATTTTATGCCTTCCCCTCTGTCAGCCACAGGGAAAGATTTGAATTAGAGACCCGTGATGTAATGTCTCCTCTGCCCTGAAGTATAATAAGTCCAATGAGCTATCCTTCAAGACATACTCTGAATTTATGGTTTTAATCATAGCAACTAGTATGGATTTGTTTAGCTACATTTTTGGTTGTTAATGGAGATTGTGTGTGTGTGTGTGTGTGTGTGTGTGTGTGTGTAGGGGAATATCTTTTTTTTGTTGTAGATTTTGATCCAAATTCTATGATCTAATGTAATCTCTTGACTTTTTCAAATGTCTAAATTTAAGTACGAGTATTTTGAACTGTATAGAATAGCAACCATCTTAATGGAAAGTCGTTTTAAGAAGTTAGATCTAGTGTTTCTTCCAAGCGGTGTGGCCTTGAGGCCACTCTTAGAATTTAAGACTGTAAAGTGGAACATGTTGCTCAAAAGATGAACTCATTGTACCCAGTTATCTTATGTGAACTATTTTCTGAGGTTTGGAAAAATAAGGAAGATTTTCATTCTGTGTGGGATTCCCAGCTGAGAACAAGAAATAGAGACTGAAGTTTTGAGTTTGTAGGTCCTCAGGTTCTGTTATGCAATAATGCCTCGCAATCAACGTAAAATGGATGCTAGGAAAAGCATCAGAGGGATCCATTTTAAATGGGGACAAAATTTTAAGATAGTAAATTAATAGGACATTAGCTTGAAAGGCAAAGCAAAACTCATTTTAATAAGTTTATTTTTATTTCACATAAAATTTAGCTTACAACCATGCATTGATTTGAAGTAAGGAATGAATTTGATGTTGATTTTATTTTGGAATGATTTTTTGACAAGTGGTATGGTAGTACGAAATGGCATTCTTCTACTTGGGTTTTTGATTTTTCTTAGTGTGATTTCATAGAGTCAGGTTTTGCAAAAATGTCAAGGACTTCACAGTTTTCCCAAGGGCTTTGATCCTCTTAGAGGTGCCTGTACCTTCTTTTTCATTTTGCAAGCCTTAAATACTTTCTTTCTTTGTTTGCTTTGTGTTGTCAAATGATGCGAAGACTGAATATCTATGAGGGTAGGTGTTAGTGTAGTATATGAGGAAGGATAGTGAGTGTTAACTAGATTTGTAGTTTTATAGTAATCTCTTGACTTTTTCAAATGTCTAGAGGAAGGATAGTGAGTGTTAACTAGTTTTATAGTTTTATAGTACTCTCTTGACTTTTTCAAATGTCTAAATTTAAGTATGAGTATTTTGGACTGTATAGAATAGCAACCATCTTAATGGAAAGTCGTTTTAAGAAGTTAGATCTAGTGTTTCTTCCAAACAGTGTGGCTTCGAGGCCACTCTTAGAATTTAAGACTGTAAAATGGAACCTGCTGCTGCCCTGGACATCCCCCTACCTGGAGGGGGACTCAGCTTACAACTCTCAGTCATGAAATTATTATCTCTCTTCATTCATGGAGACACTGGAGGAAATATGAAGTTATAATAGCATTAAAACAAGCATACTGGTAAAAAAAAAATCAAGACATCAGTGCTTATACAATGAAAAATAAGTCTTGTCACTCTAGAGATGCATTGTGATTTATTTAAGCAATCTCTATTGGTGGGAATTGAGGCTGTTTCCAGTTTTTTCCTATGATATGTAGTACTACGAAGACTTGTTTGTACACAGCTCTTTGCACATTTGTTGGAATGTATCTGAATGATTATTCTAGAAGTAGAGTATAGGAAAGACAATTACTTCAACTGAAAATTTCCATAGAGATTTTACCAAGAGAAATTCCCATCTCAAAGTAAGAGTGCCCACTTTCTCCAGTTCTCGAACTTGAAACATTCTTTTTCTCATCTGGTAAGTGAAAAATCAGTATATTGTTGTAATTTTGATTTTTTTAAAAATAAAGTTCTATTTTCTTTTGTATTTTATTTTTTGTTTACAACATTTGCCAATTTTTTCTATATTTGTTTGTTTTGTGTGTGTGTTTAAACATTTTATTAAATTATCCCTTCATAATTTGTATTGTGATTTCTTTTTGGGGGGTGTGTTGGGAATTAAATCTAAGTCCTCATGCATGCTAGGCAAGTACTCTACCACTGAGCTACACCCATAGCCTTTTTTTGGTGGGGAGTGGGGGGTACCAGGGATTGAACTCAGGGGCACTGATCACTAAGCCACATTCCCAGCCCTATTTTGTATTTTATTTGGAGACAGGGTCTCACTGAGTTGCTTAGCACCTCACTTTTGCTGAAGCTGGCTTTGAACTCTCAATCCTCCTGCCTCAGACTCTTTAGCCCCTGGGATTACAGGCATGCAACACCTGCCAGGCATCCATATCCTACCCATCCCAGTTCACTGGTTTCCCTTGATTTTATTTAGGCAACTTAGACCTTTTATTTGTATGTAACTGAATTCATCTATCTTTTTGAATTGTGGTTTTAGTCAGAACTTCCCACTCAAGAGATTTTTTGTTTGGAACCCCATATTTTCTTTTAGTACTATTTCCTGCTTTTATGTTCATATTTAAATATTTTCAATTGGGACTTTATTGCTGCAAAGAGAAAAACAGAATATTAATTGCTATTTCCACGATGTTCCATTTATAACTTTAAGTTCCTGCTAAAAAGCACGTGCAATGGAATAAGATTCTGCATTATACCTTCAAAATAATCAGTTTGAATCACTTGTTGAATTTACTTGCACAAATAATTCCTGCAAAAAAGTATTCATTATACTTTTTTCTACTTAAAAAAAAAAACAACAAAAATATACAGACTGGTTAATTGTTAATTGTAACAAGGCTGGTGTAGGGAGAAGTTCAGAGATATGCTTAATTATTGTAAATTAATGAGCAAATACAAATAATAAGAAATATATTTTATAGTTTATGGAAATAAAAAAAACAATTATCTAGGGTCAAAATCCTAAAACATGTAGATTCTTATAACAACAATTTATATTCTCAATGTTACAAGTCAATGGTCTTTGAAATTATTAAAGCAAACCTTTGAATCTTTTTGGAAAACTATTCTGTAAATGTTAGTAGGAATTCAACTTTAAGGTAACATGATACAGAATAAGTATTGATTTAATTTAAATGTTATGGTCACCAGTATATACATATCTAAATTTCTTTAGTAGGCATGACTAGCTTTTTAAAAGCACTTGTGTCAATAGGAAGTCGTTAAATATCATTAAAACACACTTCTTTTCCTCCCTTACCTGTTTTCTTCTCCATTAAAACCCCAACATGAGACTATTATAAGTTTGGTGCTTATGCTTTCAGAATGTTTTTTCACTTACCAATACACTTTTCATATCTATTTACATTGAAGCATTAGATCTTGTTCATTTCTTTGAACTGTCACATAGTATTCAAATATATGCACACATTACCTTCTCTCAAGATAAATATCTTTAAATATAGTTTTTATTATAATTCAGGTATAATGAGACCACATACCAGGAGACTACTACCTTTAGAAAGGTAGTTTGTGGCTCAAGGTTTCCAAGAAGAAGGGGGTGTACCATACCAAGCAGGACCACATGGGGAAGCACCAGGGTCAGTCAGGAGACAGAATGAGTAGAAGGAAGACATGGGCTGAAGGTTTCATTGCAGTTTCTACAGGAAGGAAATCATATTAATCACGTTTCTTCAGAGAAACTGAATCAATAGTGTAGTGATAAGTAGGTAGACAGATTGATTGACAGATCGAGTGATCATAAGGATTTGATGGTGGTAATTAGAGAGACTGAAAAATCCCAAGATCTGTGATCAGTAAGTAAGCTGGAGTCCCAGGAAAGCCTTCTCCAGTCCAATAGTTCTAGTCCAAGTCCAAAGTCCTGAGGACCAGGGGAACTGAAGGTATAAGTTCCAGTTCAAAAGCTGGCAGTATCAAGACCCAGGAAGAGCCAGTGTTTTAACTTGAGTCTGAAGCAGGAAAAAGAGCAATGCTGTAATACAGGCAGTCAGGCTGAGGAGGCCCTCTTACTCAGCTTGTTTATTCTTTTCAGGTCTTCAGTTGGTTAAAGGAGCCATCTCCAAATTAGGGAGGGAAATCTGCTTTAGTCCACATATTTAAATATTAATCTCATCTAGAAACATTCTCACAGACACAGCCAGGGTACTGTTTGGCCAGATGTCCATGCATCTTGTGGCCTAAGGAAGTGAACACATAAACTTAACTATCACAGGATGGTTGAGGCTGGGTCAGTGGCTTTAGGATTGTCTAGATTGAATAATATCAATAGGCTCTGGCTGTAGATATGTCCTTAGTCAGCTGGTCCCTGGTGCTGGAGTGACTGGGGCAGGTGAGTATTGGCCTGAAGTGTAAGAACCAGATAGGGAGAGTAGGGTCTGACAGAGCTCTGCATCGGTTAGTTTATATGAGAGGTGTGGCTTATTTACTAACTAGGAACTAACTAAACCTCGAGGAGCTGTCCTTTCCTGGTCAGTGAGGGCTCAGTTGCCAGAGCATCAAGAACACAGAAAATGAGAAAGTATAGTTAATACACTAATCTATCCTTTTCTGTTGTTGCTTTTATGATTTTCTCTTTATTTTTCTGTGCTTTTTACTCTGAAATATCTAGTTTAGAGTTTTTGTTTTTAATCAGGTTTGTCATTCTTTGAACTCCTTGAATATATAGATTGGTATCTTTCATCATCTCTGGAAAATTAAGTAATTTATCTCTTCTAATACTGTCTTTGTTATATAGCTCTGTCTTGCCTCACAAAGCAAAACCAATCTTTCTTATCTCAATCTTTTCTTGTCTCTTAACTTGCCTTTCATGTTTTCTGTATTTATTTTTCTCTCTACACTGCAGTGTTTTTTTTTTTAATGGTCTGTTTTCCAATTCAGTATTTCTTTTGCTTTTCCATCCTAATCTGTTACAAAACATACGCAAATTATTAATTATTATTGTTGTTTTCTATTTTTTACTTTCTTCTTGTGATACTGAGGATTGAACCCAGAGCTTCACACATGCTAGGCAAGCATTCACCATTGAGACACCAGTCCTCCAATTTAATTTTGAAGTTAGAATATTTTATTTTCACTTTCTAAGATGTTTTCCCATATCTTGGAGGTTGCATTTTGTCTCAGATATTTTCAATCTTGACCTTATTTCTTAAACATTACAAGTCTATCTGTTTTATAACTGGTGCTTGGTTATTCCAATGTCTGACATCTTTGTGGATCTCTTTTTGTTCACTGTTTGCATTTCTGTTCTCACTCATGGTATCATATTTACTTGTGGCCTTGGTTAGTTTTGACTGTGTACTACCAATTTTCATTGAAAAATTATTTATTGGATTTGCTAGTGCTTATAGTGAAGTTTCTTCTCCAGATGGGGTTTGTGTTTGTTCCTGTTAGACCCCTAGGTGCATAAACATCCCAGAGCCATTTTAAACTGTATTTGCAGTTTGAGGCTTCCTTGACCACCCCTACCAATGTGAAGTAGGGATGGAAATCCATGCAAGAGTTCATTTGTGTTTACCCTTTTTAAAAGACAGGTTTTTAAATTCTATTTCCCTCTTCTGTTCTACTTAGCATGGAATCCCATCCTCATCAGTTCCCTGGGTGGGGCTGGTGGCTAGGAGGGTGCATTCCTAACCTCAGAGTTCCAGTTTATGTGCTTATCTATGGTTTGTTTCCTCAGAGGTCTAGATTAATGTACTCCATGCCCTGTGCTGCCCTCTAAATTGCAGTCAGTTTTATCTGGATTAGCAAATATCCTTAGGAAAAAGCTATTTACTTTTCTGGACATTTACCTTCTTCTATCATTTGATGAAATCATCCTATCTTTTGATTTTTTGATTCTTTTAGCCATTTTTTAGCAATTAAAGTTTATATGAATAAAATAAATCAGCATTTTCATAAATGGAAGATGTAGGGAAATTTAAATTTATCTGAATGATTAAAGATTTATTTTGTTTTCCTTGAATTTAAGAAATAGCTCTTGAATGCTTTTTGGTGATAACTTTTTAAAATTATTTCTACCTGGTACATAATAAATCCTTTTGGATTACTAATTTGATGGGTTTATTTCCCTAGTTAAATAAAATTGCAGTCTTTATTGTATCATTGTTTATTGTCAGTGTTCCATTTTTCCTGTGTATTTGTTTAGAAACAGTCATTCATATCTTTCAATTTGCTTTTTCAGATCTTTTTATTTCTTGTTGTAGGAGAGTTTCTCAAGCTTATTTACCCTTATATGTGATTCTTTCTTCCTACAGTGTGATTGCTATTTTGATTTCTACTTTTAGTAATGAATAAATATTTCTATATAATATTATTTTTTCAGGATTGCTTAAAATTTCTTTTCCCGGTTCTTTTTTTTTGTCTTACTATTTTCTTTCTCTCATGCCATGTTTTTTGTACTTATAAATCCATGGTTTCTATAATTTTATTGAATATTACTCCTTGGTGTTAACATTATCTGAAAATAATTCATCTCTATTATTAATCACTATACTTATAACTTTTCTTGCTTATGGAATCTTTGTATTGGTCCAATGTAGTTTCTCCTCCTTCTTTTCTTTCTCCTCCTCCTTCTTCTTCTCAGTGCTAGGGATGAACCCAGGGCCCTGTCCATGCTAGGCATGTGCTTTACCATTGAAATGCACCTCCATCCCCATTCCATCATGATTTTATTTTTACGATCACTTTTAAAGTGAGATAATAACAAACATTTAAGTGATGAATTCAATGAGAATAATTAACAATCAAGGCAATGAAATGTAAGTATTTACCATATTAAAAAATAATAAAGTATGCAGACTGCACCATTCAAACATGTAAACAATTACTTTTTCTTGTAATCTTGAGGCAAGGAAGAAGATACTTAAGTCTTAGCTCTTTATTTGTGCACAGGTATTTTTAATGGTACATATGAATAGGAGAATTCATTTGGACCAAAAAAGAATTTAGAAGTGGAAATTCCTGAGATAAACCTTAGGGATATGGGTGTTAAGATGTTTTCTGCTCTACCAATTAATTTTTATTCACTAGAATTAGTAGAAAATGGGTATAAATGAGTAAAATTGAGACAATATGCTGGCATATTGTTTGACACGACTTTTAAAAGGCAAATTCATTTTGAAAGTACCTCTGAATATCTAGTGAATAGAAACATGCATTTAGAAAACACTTATTGAACACTTACCATGTTAGACACTGTTGGGAACCTGGGCACAAAGTTTTTTATTCCTGAGAATCTTATTAAAGTCTATTTGGGGAAAAATAAGACCCCCCCCCCCGACCTCAGTCTGTCTCTGTTTCCATCTCTCTTTCTCTCTGTCCCACACATTACCCTTTTCTCTCCTCTAATTAATTACATCTAAAAATGATTTATACAAATTACACATACAAGCATACATTTGTACATTGCGTTTGTTTGCACATGCATTTATCTTTGGGTGTAGCTTTGAAATTACACATCTATATATGCATAAGGAAGCTGCTAATGAAGGTAACATTTGTGTGAAATATTTTGCATTTCCAGTTTCCTATGAAACCCAGAAACTGTCAGGATTCCTGAAATTTAAAACCAGAACTCAGATGTTCCAGTCATTGCACATCAAGTGCCCACTAGTAGCTAAGCATCATGCTGCACAACAGCATACAAAAGTCTGGAAGGTAATAAAAATAGTGCAAATGGGTTCCCCATTTCTTTTCCAAGAAAAACCTCCTAATGGGTTGCTGATGAGCTAATCAGGTCAAGTGTTCTCTTAGTTGCCCTCTTTATACAGAGTCAGCAAGCATAACATTTTCTTAACCTATTGACACAGGAAATTTGTTTTCCATGTGACCTTTTACAGTAAGTACTCAAAATTACTTTCTCTTCAGCTAACAAAGTTAATGAATAAAGTATTCAAGCTTAACACTCATAGACAGTAAATTTTTTTTTGGTTTTTATTCCTGATTGTTTTTGTTTTCTTTTTTAGCTGTTATTTCTTTCCCTAGGAAGAATTTTTAATCTTTGCTGAAAATTTGAAGTTTCGTTTAGAAAGGCACACTCTTGCTCTATAGTATAATTTAAAGTCTGGTATGGTGATGCCACCTACTTCAATTTTCTTGCTTAGGATTGCTTTGGCTATTCTGGGTCTCTTATTTTTCCAGATGAATTTCATGACTGCTTTTTCTATTTCTTTGAAGAATGACATTGGGATTTTGGTTGGAATTGCATTAAATCTGTATAATGCTTTTGGTAGTATGGACATTTTGACAATATTAATTCTACCTATCCAAGAACAAGGTAGGTCTTTCCATCTTCTGAGTTCTTCTACGATTTCTTTCTTTAGTGTTCTATAATTTTCATTATAGAGGTCTTTTGCCTCTTTTGTTAAGTTGATTCCCAGGTATTTTATTTTATTTTTTATGCTATTGTAAATGGGGTAGTTTTCATCATTTCCCTTTCAGAGGCTTTGTCGCAGATGTGCAAAAATGCCTTTGACTTATGGGTATTGATTTTGTATCCTGCAACTTTGCCGAATTCATTTACTAGTTGTAAAAGTTTTCTGGTAGAGTTTTTTGGTTCTTCTAGGTATATTATCATGTCATCAGCAAATAGTGCTAATTTGAGCTCTTCTTTTCCTATCTGGATCCCTTTAATTTCTTTCGTCTGTCTAATTGCTCTGGCCAGAGTTTCAAGTACTATGTTAAATAGCAGTGGTGAAAGGGGGCATCCCTGTCTTGTTCCAGTTTTTAGAGGGAATGCTTTCAATTTTTCTCCATTTAAGATAATGTTAGCTCAGGGCCTTGCATAAATACCTTTAAAATGTAAAACAGACTGGTGGACCAATGGTACAGAATTGAGGACACAGAGACTAATACATATAATTTCAGCTATCTTATATTAGACAAAGGCACCAAAAATGTACAGTGGAGAAAGGATAGCCTCTTCAACAAATGGTGCTGGGAAAACTGGAAATCCATATGCAACAAATTGAAATTAAACCCTTATCTCTCACCATGCACAAAACTCAATTCAAAGTGGATCAAGGACTTAGGAATTGGACCAGAGACAATACGCCTAATAGAAGAAAAAATAAGCTACAATTTCCAACATGTCGGATTAGGCCCCAAGTTCCTTAATAAGAATCCTGTAGCACAAGAATTATTACCAAGAATTAATGAATGGGATAGATTTAAACTAAAAAGTTTCTTCTCAGCAAAAGAAACAATCAGTGAGGTGAATAGAGAGCCAACTAATTGGGAACAAATATTTAATACGTGCACTTCAGATAGAGCACTAATTTCTAGAATATATAAAGAACTCAAAAAACTTAACACCAAAAAAACAAATAACCCAATCAACAAATGGGCTAAGGAATTGAAAGGACACTTCTCAGAAGAAGATACACAATTAATCAACAAATACATGAAAAAATGCTCAACATCGCTGGCAATTAGAGAAATGCAAATCAAAGCTACTCTAAGATTTCATTTCACTCCAGTCAGAATGGCAGCTATCAAGAACACAAACAACAATAAATGTTGGAGAGGATGTGGGGAAAAGGCACACTCATACATTGCTGGTGGGACTGCAAAATGGTGCAACCGTTATGGAAAGCAGTATGGAGATTTCTTGGAAAACTGGGAATGGAACCACCCTATGACCCAGCCATCCCACTCCTGGGTCTATTCCCAAAGGACTTAAAAACAGCATATTACAGTGACACAGCCACTTCAGTGTTTATAGCAGCACAATTCACAATAGCTAGGTTGTGGAAACAACCTAGATGTCCCTCAGTAGATGAGTGGATAAAGAAAATGTGGTATATATACACAATGGAATTTTACTCAGCAATAAAAGAGAATAAAATAATGGCATTCGCTGGTAAATGGATGAAGTTGGAGAATATAATGCTAAGTGAAATTAGTCAATCTCAAAAATCCAAATACCGAATGTTTTCTCTGATATAAGGAGGCTAGTTCACAGTGTTGTTGGATGGGGGTACATAGGAGGATTAGAGGAACACTAGAATGGTCAAAGGGAAGGGAGGGGATGGGAGGGAGCAAGGGAGGAGGGAGGGGGAGAAAAAGAAAAAAAAAAAAAAGGTGGTTGAATGAGATGGATATCATTATCCTAAATGCATGATTGAAGACCTGAATGGCACGAATATACTTTGTATACAAACAGTTGTATGTAAAAAGATGCTATATATGTGCACTATGAATTGTAATTATTATAAATAAAAAATAAATTAAAAAAAAGAAAGGCACACTCTTGAACTATCTGGAACTAATTACATATTCACCGAGTAATTTCTTATTTAGCAGTTATGGCATTCAAACCTGTTGAAATGGCCATCTGACAATTTTGTAAGTGCATATCAATTCTATTAATTAAGAATTTATAATCCTTCATATAAGATAGGGTGAAAGTTTAACTTTGAGCCACATGTGAGTAAATGGTTGCCTAAGGAAACAGTTATTAAAACAAAAATATATGGTGCATTTTAAACCTAAGAATAATCTTATTTCCAAAATAGAAAAATAAATGATGGTTGTTGCTGTCATTCTTTATTAAATATCAATTTTAAGCTTCTAGACTTACCCACATTTTATTAAACACTTTCCTTCAAAATTATCCCGAAGTCCCACCTTTTGTGTTTCAAACTGTCCCTTCTCTTAATAGGTCCAGACTGGATGTTGACTTTTTGTGAATGTGTTTTTAGTGGTTTGCTATATTCAGAGATCACAGCTTCAAAGATGGTCATCCACCTCAATTCCAATTTTAAATATTTCTTGGAGAATGAGATTCCACACATTTCCTCTGAAGACTATTCTAACATTTGCTATCCTAAGATAATTATTATTTAAGCATCATTAAATCAGCTTGCCTTCCCAATTTTCAGAGATGAAGTCAAGCCCATTCATATTTCATTTCATGAATGGGCATGCAGGCTATTTTTTTTAAAATTTTCCTCAAAAGTAAGTAGACAGCAAAATAATGTTTTACTTCTTAGAAAAATTTTATGGAATTGGAAGAACCAAGAGCATTTTGGATTATCATTAGCATGTGATCACTGTTCATCTAAAAGCTGCCCTTGTTCACTAAAAAGTGTATTGCTCTAACCACAACTCATTTTCCTGGGTTCAAAGAATCACAAATTATCCCAACAGCAGCATTTCTTTTGCTGAATATGCAAAGTGGGTTTTTATCCTCTATTGTTTGACTATCTACCTTGTACAGTTTTGTAATGAAGCTAGTTAAAATGTCATTGTATAGTCTTAAAATGGAGAAGTAATTCATTTACAAAATAAGAGGTCATGCTTAATTGATAACTAATTTGATATTAAGTATGCTTACAAAAATATGTCCCTCAAATTTTAACTTCATTTGGAGGGATGGTGAGTTTAGTCTTCTCTATTTTAATTATTTACAGTTCCAAGTAAAAGACAGTCATAATATCTCTTTGTTTTTTTAAAGCAGAAGAACATAAGCCTTGAATGGAAATTTTTAAGAAATGTCAGAGAGTTGGTCCCGTTGGAGAGGTTAGTAGTTATAGGAAAACATTTCAAAACATAAATGCAGCAGTTTTAAACATGGTTTTGTGCCCAGAATAACTTGTTGGTTTTGTTTTTCATTTTCAACATAAATATCAACTGCCACTGTGTAATTGAGTCACATACACATTTTGAATTCAGGAATTTTTATACTGACATATTTCTCTGCGAAAAAATTCTGTCTCACCAAACAGAAAGATTTTGTTACTGTTTGTGTGTTTTAAATAAAGCAAGCAGGCCTTATATTACGTATGTAATTCTCCATTGGTATTTTATGTATCTTATGTACATTCTATTCCTCTACCCCTCTCATTTTTGTGTTCCTCAGAATATCTAGGGCAGCATTTTTGTATGCTTGTGTGCACTTGAGAATATAGCATAGTGTTTAAAAACTTGGCTTCTGCAGCCAAACTGACTGGGTTTAAATCTTGATTCTAATTTAGCTCTATGACTTTTTCAATTCATGTAGAACCCTTGTGTCTCAATTTTCTCATCTATAAGGTGGGAGATGGATTAATTGTTAGTAGATTAGATGTGGTAACAGCCACATTTCAGCACTTAAAATAGTAGCTGGCCCACACGAAGCTCTTAGTAAAAGTGAGTTGTTATTATTATTATTATTTTAAGCAAGTATTTGTCAATCACCTATTACACCAACACTGTAGATTCTGGGGATGCCCCAATGAACAAAACAGGCATATTTATTCCTTTCATAAGAATTTAAAGTTTAGTGGAAGATTCAGACAAATGTACAAATTTCTATAATATGGTAGGATAACTGTAATAGTGGGTTTGTATATTCAGGGGGCCATAATTGTTTAATGGTGGACCCCGTACCATACTGAGGGGATCTGGAGAAATTTTCTGGACAGAGTAATGCATAGGCTGAGAACCAAAGGGTAGGCAGGAGCTCGCCATGTGATAATGGATGGAGTAGAGGAAGAGATTCAAGCAGATCCAGAGCCAGAGGACCCATAAGGAAGTTCCAAAAGGGAGAAAGGGTATGACACATTTAAGGGCTCATTAAGGCTCAGTTAAATATTCCATAGGTTCTGGCAGGGAATGGTGCATAAGGCCACTTTATTCAGAACATAATGGGGAGTGTTGAAGGTACAGAAGAGGAGAGTTCAAAATCTCTATAACTCCTCCTGGAATGAGTTAAACGTTGCTATAGGGAGGCCAGTTAAAATGTCAATCAAGCATCCAGGGGAAAAATGCTGGAGGCTTGGAACTGGACTGGCAGGAGTGAAAATAAAGAGAGAGCTTGAATGACTTTGCAGGAAGAGAATCAGAAGGAATTGAAAATATGGTGCTGGATATGGAATGAAGCAGGAAGAAGACCTAAAGATAAACTCCCAGGTTTCCTGCCTGCTCATGTGACTAAGACAGGAGACACTGAGTGTCATGGATGGACAGTTCTTGCTGTTGCCTCCCAGAATATGTTCTTGGTAATTATGTCCCATTTTATTTTTTCAGCTAGGGGCAAACCCCTCCTCAATCTCAATGCATGTGTTTATAGATGGAGCTACCTCTACCTCCAGTTCCAGGAACAGCACACATGACCCAGGGCCAGTCAGTGCATGACATCCTCCAGCCACATTTCAGGGTTGGTTGCAGCAACTAAGCTGATGCAATTGGAGTGAATCTCAGAACTTTTGTGGGACCTATGTTAAAAGACTTGGGAGTGTGAATTAATAGAACTTCTATAGTTATCTTCAACTCACTAAAGAAAGGTTGGTGAGAACAGAGTCAACACAATGGAAGGCAAAGCTGAAACAGAGAAGCAACTGAATCCAGTTATCCTAACCTTGGATTTTTTTTTTTTTTTTCATTCATGTGCACTAGTAAATTGCATTTTGGCTTAAGCCAGATAGGTTAGGTTTTCTTTCTATATACATAAACTGACATAGATAAGAAATCATATTTAAAGGAATCAATTACAGGGAGGGAGAATGAGTTCAACCTCGGCTATGTGAAGCGTTTTATTAGGGTTGAGATGTATAGTGGAAAATTTGGTGTGTGGATAGTGTCTTAGACTGTTTTCTGTTGCTATAACAATATACCTAAAGATGGAAACTTTATAGGGAAAAGACATTTATTTAGCTCACAGTTTTGGAGGCTGAACATCCAAGATTATGCAGCCCTATCTCTTCAGCTCTGGTGAGGGTCTCATGATAGATGATATCACACTGTCATCTCATTCTTTTTATAAGAATTCACTCTCACAGAAACTAACCAGAGTCCTGGATCCTGCAAGAATTATATTAATCCCTTCTAAGCATGCATTCCAGTGACCTAATTACCTCCTACTAGGCCCTACCTGTAAAGGTTTCTACCACTTTTCAACATTGTCACATTAGGGAGTAAACTTTCAGTACCTGAAACTTTGGAGGACACACTCAACCCATACTCAAATCATAGCAGATAGAATATTAACCATGCCTTATATAGTCTTTGTTAAAAACTTTTAGAGGGTATTGGAATGCATAGGAAAAAAGTCTTTAGAAACTTGTCATCTTAGTTAACTTTCCAGTAGAATCATCTAGACACAAAGGATTTAAAGGATGTTATTCTCCATTTTCAATTTCTTCAGTGATCATTGCTCCATTCAGGGTTTCTACTCCTAGAGACATTTACCATGAATGTCCATTTTATTTCCAATCCCTACTAGTTGTGGTAAAATGAATAAGAGCCCCCTTCCCCAAATCTCTACATCCTAATTCCTCCAGAAATTATATTTGTCAAAAGAGACTTCTATGATCAAGTTAAGGATTTTGAGATGTGTGATTATCCTAGATTTTCCTGGTGGCCCCAGTATAATCTTATAATCTCCAGGGTCCTCATAAGAGAGAAGGCCAAGTGGTGAGTGAGGCAGAGACTGGAGCTGTATACTCTAAAGGTAGAGAAAGAAGCCAAAGCTAAGGAAATGAGTGGCCTTTAGACTCCAGAAGATACAAGGAAACAGACCCTCCTCTAAAACCTCCGGAAAGAACGCAACCTTGCCAAAACCTTCACTTTAGCTCTGAAACAGATTTTAGTTCTCTGACCTCCAAATTTGTGTTGTGTTAAGCCACCAAATTTTTCTTAATTTGCTACAGCAGCCATAGAAAACTAATACACCAGTGAAATGTGTGATGGATCAGTCTTAACAGCTTTATTGAAATGTAATTCACAAACCATAAAATTCACCCATTTACAGGAAGTTGTACGCAGAGATTCTGATGGGGCTGAGCTGCTAGATTCTGAGGATTCCCAGTCCGACGAGAAGAATCTACCAAAACATCTGATCCAGGTGATTCCTGCTTTGCAATGGATGAGGGCAACTATGAAGCTCATATTAAGAACATCTTGGAAGAAAGAGGAAAATTAACTGAAGCTTCCAGGCAATCCACCAAAGATAGTACACATCCCCAGAAACACAGTGCTGGAAGGGAATCAGAAGGAATTGAAAATATGGTGCTGGATATGGAATGAAGCAGGAAGAAGACCTAAAGATGAACTCCCAGATTCTGGAACTGAAGAGAAAGGCAAAGATGGTCTGTATCCTCTTTCCTCTTGCCCATCTAGAGAAGAGAGAAGATAAGGTGTCAGAATTTGAAAGGACAATAAACTATACTAATAAATTAGGGGAAAAAAATCCTGTTGTGTTTGTCCAGAATACTTCAAGGGAAAACTTACTACACGCAGATTGGAAGACAGTGTAGTGTTTTAAGGTTGGGGTAGTCACTGAATATTTAAGTCAACAGGATGGTGGATGGACAATGTCTCATTTCAGTCTAACATTCCCATTAGCTACGAAATGTAATTTATCACTAATATTTGAAAGATAAAAATGTTTCCAAAGAGGAAAGATATAGGCAAATTTCAGAATAAAATTATATTCAAACTAAGGTCAAATTTTGAGCCTGAAAAGGAACATCATTGATGGTTACGTTTGTTCTTAATTCTATGCATGGATATAATTTGTATTGTTGTGGAGCTATTTATAGGCTGTCAGATTAGACAAATTCAGATTTGGGTAATTAGTGGCTTTTTTCCCTAAATGTATATTACAATTCTGGGAAATCATCAAGTATAAGATATAGATGCAGCTCGAAGTTTAGGCTGTCAAGGGCTTATTTATAGAGGAAACAGCAAAAAAGAAGGTGGAAAAAAAGAATGGATCAAAGGAGGATAGAACATTCATATCTTGCTGGGCATAGTAGGACATGCGTGTAATCACAACTACCTGGAGGTTGAGGCAGAAAGGTCACAAATTCAAGCTTAGTGGAGCAACTTAGTGAGATCCTGTCTCAAAAAGAAAAATGAATTAAAAGGGCTAGGGATGTGTCTCAGTTGTAGAATGGCCCACTACAACAAACATAAATCAAATTTCCAAATGAATGAAACTTTTACCTTGAAGCCAGCCAATACTTAGGAGTTTTTAGAAAAATGGTGCATATGTTGTTTTGAGCTAACATGAGATGGCTCAATGTTCAAAGGGTTGTACATATGGGAGAGACTTAAGCTAAATTTACAGATATTTTGTACTGACCACTGAATGTAAAAGTGTTCAACTAAATATTTTTGATGGAAAAAAAAATGGGAATACACATAGTGAGTATCTGAATCACCGTATTTAAAATAGGGAGGATCTTCTATTCATAATGTAAAGGGAGTTCTTAACTGCTGTAGCAGAAAATCAAATTGGAGATAATATCTTCAGCCAGCTATTTTCTAAAATGGCCTATATGTTTTCTATTGTCATCTTCCTCATTTATGTATTTTATAAGAAACTTGTATACATAAGTGTGCTCTTTTGTTCCATGAGTAGTTCTATAGTAATATATAAATTTAGTGTGTAGAGACCCCCAATTTATAGGAAACTGATCATATATACAGAGGTTTTTCTGGGGCATGCAACTGGCACCTCAAATTAGTAAAATTTTATAGGCGTGAACCCCACACTTGTGGCATCTGTACTAATGGGTATCAGAATTGAATTATTGTTCAACTATTGGTTGGAACATTGGTTGTTGTGCAAATTTGCACATTTAGTATCAAAAGTGGTTATAGTGTATGTGTAGTGGCACACACCTGTAATCCCAGTGATGTGGGAGAATGAGGCAGGAAATTCAAGGCCAGTCTCAATAATTTAGAGAAGCCCTAAGCAACGTTGTGGGTCCCTGTCTCAAACTTAAAAAAAAAAAAATCAAGTTTTAGACGTGCATCTCAGTGGTAGATTGCCTCTAGGTTAAACCCCTAATTAAAAAAAAAAAAAAAAAAAAAAAAAAAAAAAAGCTATTGCAGAAAAAAAGACAACAGATCAGAATCTCTATGTATGTGTTTGTTCACTAGTAAAAATTGAGTTCTTGGAAGAGGGAGTATTTCCACACTGTCGGGAGACATTTAGGGGGCCAGAACCCTTAAGAATTTTTTTTCCTTCCCTGCTTGGTATTCCCTCACTCTGTAGTTCAAAATGAGCCAGGTGAGGATAGAGTTTCACAGTGAGACTGCTTCCCCAAATCTGAAAATTTTTAACCTGATGTCAGTTTCCTTATGAACTGTGGGGGTTAAGAGTCTATTCACTTAATTTGCTTTTGTATTGTTTCTTTTGTTTTAACTTTTTGCCATGTAATTCAAATTTGCCCAATGTTTAAGTGTTTTTTTAATAGTTTGATAGTTAATTTTTTAATTTTATTGTTTGAAAAATAAGGTGTGATATTGTGATCTGAAGAAGAAAAAATATTTTTTTAAAAAATAAAGTTCTTGTTTTATGGTATGATTAAATAATGATAATGAAGATATCTTTAGAGATTGCCATTTATAAATATGTGGGATGGTGGGGGAAAATTCACCCATTTAAAGTATAAAATTCAGTGTTTTCCTATTACCTTCACAGATATGCACAACCAACTCTGAAGTCAATTCTAGAACGTCTTCGTCACCACAAAATTACACCCCCAATACTTTGGTTATCTATCCCCCATTCCCCATGATTTATAACCCTTAAAGCAATGTATTTTCTGTCCCTATGGATTTGCGCATTTTGGTTATTTCATATTAATGGAAACACATAATATTTGGCATTCTTTTGTGACTGGCTGATTTCACTAAGCATAATGTTTTCCAAGTTCATCCCTGTTAAGTATTAGTACTTTGTTCTTTTTCAAGGTGGAATATTATTCCACTATGTCGAGGTGCCATATTCTGATCTTCTATTAATGAGCTGATAGGCATTTATATTTTGTCTATTATGAACAATGTATCTATAAACAACATGAACATTAGTATATAGTTTTTTTTTGTGTGTGGCCATGTGATTTCATTTCTCTTGGGTTTATATAACCAAGGAATTGCTGGGTCATATGGTAGCTGTCCAACTGCTTGAAGAACTTGCAGACTGTTTTCCAAAGTGGCCACATCATGTTGCATTCCTACCAGTGGTGGATGGGGGCTCTGTTTCCCCATATCCTCTCCAATACTGTTATTACATGACTTTTCCATTCCAGGCACCCTTTACTGGTGCTTATTGTCTTTTCAGGTAGATCTGAATTATTTTCAGGGTTTACTTGCTTGCAGCTTGAAGAACTTCTTTTAGTATTCCTTCCAAGGTGAGTTTATAGCAATACATTCTCTGTGTTTTTGTTTATTTATAAATGCTTTTGTTTCACCTGGTTTTGTTGGCCATGGAGTCTTGGTTGATAGTTCTTTTCTTTCTTTCTTTCTTTCTTTTTTTTTTTTTTTTTTTTTTTTGAGACAATTATGTTATCCCCTCGATTCATTCTCTGAAGAACAGAGCTGTCAATCTTATTGGGGTTCCCTTGTAAGTGATGAATCATTTTTCTCTTATTGCTTTTAAGATTTTCTTCTTATATTTGGCATTCAGCTTTATTTTTTATTATCAAGTATTTATGGATCTCTTTGCATTTACCCTATTTGGAGTTTGTTGAGTTTCTTAGATGTATAGATCAATGTTTTCAATAAATTTGGAAATTGTTGAGCTATTATTTTTTTGAGTATTTTTTTCTGCTTTTCTCTATTTTCTCTCCTGAGAAACACTTGTTCATTTTGTGCTTAATAGTGTCCCATATTTCTCTGAGGCTATCTATGGTCATTCTTTTCCTTTCTCCTTTCTGTTCTTTGGATTGTATCACTGTCAATATCCTCAATATTGCTAATTCTTTTTCTGCCAGTTAATATCTACCATTGAGCCCCTTTGGTGGCTTTTCATTTCAGTTATTATATTTTTTAAATCTAGAATTTCCATTTCGTTCTTTTAAAATAATTTATATCTCCTTGTTGATACTTCATATTTGAGGTGTCAGCAACAACTTAGGTTTGGTAATGTGGAACTTTAGCATGGATTATTCCATTTTGATTTTTAATCTGGTCTGTTAGAGCCGAGTATAATCATACTTGAGTTTTGCAATCATGGTATCCTTTATTTGAAAATGCTATTTGAAATTATTTTTAATGGCTACTTTGAAAACTTTTTTTCCATTAAACCTGACATCTGTTAAATCTGACATATGGTTGCTTTCACAGGCAGTTTCTGTTGCCCACTATTTTTCAGTGTGTGAGTCATTCTTCCCTGCTTCTTTGCATGATTCATCATTTTTTGTTAGAAACTGGACATTTTAGATAATATAACAATTCTCGGTGCTGTTCTTCTGTGGTTTGTTTTTGTTACTTATTTGCTTACTTGATTATTGATCAAATGAATTATTTAGCATAATATAAAGTTTCTGATGTTGCTCTTCAAGAGGTGCAACTGCCATATGTGGGAATTACCTGGGAACACAGTGGATTGAGCAGCTCTTCCTGGTCATACCCAGTGGTTAAGCACCATTTAATTGCTGACTGAAGCACTCTTTTACCTTTAACAATGCCTCAGAACATAGATTGGTTTTGGCAAACTGACCAGGTTAAACCTGGGCTTCTTTGAAATGCTATTTCCTAAGGTCAGTGTTTGAGATTTGTTTTGACCCCAAGAAGGCTTGTCTTCACTTTCTCATTTCCTATTTCTCTATAGTAAAACATTCAACTTACAGTTCAAGTTATGTCACTAATGAATTTATCAATTGCCTTTTATCACACACACACCTCCACTGTTTTTGAGAATGACTTTGGGTTTGAAATTATCCATGGTCAGTTGGGGAGAGATTTGGAGTTCTCTGTTGTACAGCCTGCTTCTGCCTCTAGACAAAATCTCTGAGCCACAGATCTGGCCCTGGGGCAGGGACAATGACAACTTCTCTGTTATTGGTACACCCACTTTAGGAGCTAAGCATTTTTGCTGTGTGTATATGAGAGGCGGATAGCAGCCCCACTCCTTCACAGCTTGGCTCTCCCAGTATAGTACCCTGTCTCACAGAACCATCATTTCATAATTGGATACTGGACAGAAGAAGGGAGGCTTAATCTCTCAACCAGATTTCAGAAAACAGCAGATTTTTCATCTTCAAGGTAGATGCTAATTTTTAGCATCAGAGTCAAAGCAGAAGTATACAAGATTGATCTATATTATTATATATGGGGTTTCTAGGAGATGGATATTAAATTTTCTGGTATTGAAGGACAAAATTACAACACATTTAACAATCTCAGTTTGCTTTATATGGAATTCTAGAATTGAGCAACATTTCATTCCATAAAATAGATTGTACGTTTTCTAAAGGGCTAAACAGAGGAGGTTAAAGACTGAAGAAATCAGAAACAAAGAATGTAAAGTAGATTAGTTATTTCAAAGTTGCTTTCCTTATAAGCAGAGACAGGGAGAACAATAGGAAAATAAGTGATTGGTTAACAGTTGGTATGTATCAAAATGGAGAGAACTTTATTATCATGCTGATTAAATCTGGCCTGTTTGGGAAAATTGGCTATTACCTTTCTCTCCTGATTTCTCAGAAGGTCAGATAACAACTTAGTTTAGCTTTGGTAATGTGGAACTTTAATGTGAGTGGTTCCATTTTGATTTTTAATTTGGTCTATTAGAGCCTAGTGCAGGAGCTTGGTCCAAAACAATGTCCTCCTGTAATTTTTATTTGACATTGCTAGGCTGTGTAAACTTGTGGTTATATTGAAGCTTCTTGCTAAAATGGTCAAGATGGTTCCACCTTCCTCCAATAAGTGCCTCTCTCAATATTTCCTCAGAGGTCACTTTATATCCCAGAGTACTTAGTAGGAAAGCATCAGTTATAAAATGTTGCTCTGTTCTCTGATTTTTTCAACTTCCCCCCTGCTTGCTACCAGAAGCTTCATTTTATAAACTGGAGGTCTGGTTGATATACATAACTCCTCACCTATTTTATGGTGTTCTCCAGTCTTTTATTCATATGGACTCTGACTGCGTACAATGAGTTCCCTTGTCTCACTAGCCTGTCTCACTAAGAGGAAATGTCAATGCCTGGAGCTCTTCCTGTCTATCCGAACTCTCAGTTGAGTTGCATTGAGTAGAATGGTAGCAGCCCCTGATTGGGAAGGCAGTGAGACATCTCAAGCTGCCTTTGATACCACTCTGAATCAGCCAAGGTCAGCTGAGTCAAATCTTAAAGTAAATCCTGGGTTAGGTAGATAGATTCATTCAGTGCTATTTTGTCCACATGCCTCTGCAAATTGTCTACAGATTTCATCTTTCCTTTGGCTGGCGAAATTTATTTATTGTGCTCTGACAGATCATTGATGACTATTGCTAGTTTTAAAGGCTATAGAAAATTTGCATCTCTCATTGGGATTTCATGAGTGTTTCTGTGGTAGGAGAAAGAGGTGGAAAAAGGTGAGAAATTGCTAACTTTCTACTATCATAACTACAAAGTCTGGATTTGGGTACTCTTTTATGGCAGAGTCAGTAATGTTCCCCCAAGTTTCCCAGGAGTCTTAAAGTTGGGTGAATCATGTGACTTAACTGTGACCAATGGGCTGTAGATAGAAATGACATGTCACTTTTTTCTTTTTGTAAAATAAGTTTTGTTTGTTGTGTATACATAAGATATACAACACGATGCTACTTCTGAGATGATGCACCGAATCCATTTAAACTCCTCAGCTCGGTTTTTCTTTCCCCTGTTGATGAAGAGGCTGTGTGGTAATCTTCATTATCCTGGATCCCTGGAGGTGAGACCTTGTTGACCCAGTTATGGGAGCTACCTGACAAGTAGTGTGAGTCACATTAAGTATGTTTTTAGTATAAGCTGGTGAGACTATGGGGATGATTTGTTACTGAATTTTCCTGCCTTACCTAATGTATAGTCTTTTTTTTTTTTTTTTTTTTGTGGTACCGGGGATTGAACTCAGGGGCACTCGACCACTGGGCCACATCCCCAGCCCTTTTTTGTATTTTATTTAGAGACAGGGTTTCACTGAGTTGCTAAGTGCCTCGCCGTTGCTGAGGCTGGCTTTGAACTCACGATCCTCCTGCCTCAGCCTCCCAAAGTGCTAGGATTGCAGGCGTGCGCCACCGCGCCCGGCTATGTATAGTCTTTCCATATACTAAAACTGTCACCTCCCATCAAGATGTTGATGGCAGAATGAAAATTGGTACAGATGGCTTCTGGCTTTGCATTCAAGTTGAATAGCTCTATACCTTTGTTAGTGGAAAAAACTGGATAGGGATGTAGACCTGTTTTTCTTAATAGAACAGAATAATGGTTTTTGAATGTGCTCTCTGCTGTGTATCAGCATTGCTTTTTAAGCAGAATAGTAGTGAGGTGAGTGTGTTTTTATTGGTGTTTATACTTCTAATGTAGGAAGGAGAATGGGGTCTAAAATGATAGGACTCTTTTACTTGAAATATTGGAGTGAGAGATTCCCTTTGCTTTAGCATCCTGTGGTCACAATCTATTGACGTCTCCCTATTATGTCAAGTCAACATGTGATGAAAGATTGTATGGATAATCACAGGTATTGACCAGGGTGTTCTTCTTCCTCCATTTCTTTTTTCATTTTCCTTTTGAGGTTTCTGCTGCTTATTGGCACTTCCACCAGAAGACTGGAAGAGGCAAAGAGAGGAAATGGATATTTACAGCTCCATATTAACAGCTCTGAGTTTTAAAGGCTAATTCAGGATGGTGGTGTTTCATCTCTTCCTGAGTTTCAGGTGTGCGTGTGTGTGTGTGTGTGTGTGTGTGTGTGTATGTATGCACGCACACACACGTGTATATGTGTGTATGATGGGGGTGGAGAGAGATAAAGAGGGAATGAAACATAGATTTTTAGATTCTCTGATTGTGGAAATTTAAGGCAATTATTGTTTGCCTTTAAGCTTTAAAGTCAGCTTTAACTTTGTTAGGTACTTGACTTTTTTTTTTTTTTAAATGAGACATTCTATTCAGTAAGTGGTTTAAATCATGGAAGCATAGTAACTTCTCAAGCAATTACTTACAGACTTGGGACTTCTATTTTTGAAGGAATCCTAGAAGCCAATCCAGGGTTTACAGTATGGATGGCATCTCTATACCAAGTCAGGGTCATCTTATCCAGTAAGAGATATTTTCTGAGATGGAATAGAAGAGTGGATTCTATGTGATAGAGATGCATATAAAATTCTATTTTTTAATTTAAAAAAACCCTATGGAAAAAGTTTGAGAAAACTCTGCTTGGCAGTGAAAAGTGTAAAATGAACTTTAAAGAATGAATCTCAATAACATAATTCTGAATAAAACAAGAATATACACATTGTGGCCCAGCATGGTAGTGCATGCCTGTCATCCCATTGAGGAGGTGAGGCTGGAGGATCGCAAGTTTGAGGTCGGCCTCAGCAACCTATCAAGGCACTGAGCAAGTTAGTGAGACCCTGACTCAAAATAAAAAATAAAAAAATAGTTGTGGTGACACACACACATACACATATACTTATATATATTCATATGTATATACATAATTGTGGCTCCTTGTGTAAATTATTTTAAAAATAAAATTAAACAATTTATTGCTTGGGGATGGATGGTTGGTAAAAATATAATGGAAATACATGGAAATGAACTGCATATGGAAGCCTTTAATACACTTTTAGTTTTATATTTCCTATATTTCTAAAGTTGAGTGACAGATACACAGATACTTATTCATATTATCATTCTTAAACTTTATATGTGTTTGCTACACTCTTTGGGAACTATGCTGTGCATTTTGCATATAGTTCAGGAAGTGTCAGTAAGTTCTATATGGATTGATGATGTGATATGGCTCACCCCAAAAAATGTAGTTTCTCTTTACATGATAATATTAGAAGCTTGAAGCTGAGGAAATTGAGGGTAGAAGGTAGAAGGAATTGCTCCTTCTAGGACTGACCAGACCATGATTTACAGCATCTTTTCCCTGTTGACCAAGTAGGCCATGTTGTAGAGTCTCCATGATCCTGGATTTCTGGATCAGAGCCTTGACCTCTTGTACACCCCACTTTAAGAGTGACACAGACAAGCTGGAGTGTGTTGAGGAGACAAAGATAAGATCAGTGATGATTCTTCAAATTATCACTCATGTGAGACAACTGAATGATAAGAGTGAAAGAATTGATGTGGAAGAAGAAAACAATCAGCTGGGACTTCAGTCTTCTTCTATTTGAAGGGGAATCACTAGAGTGAGGGATTAGATTCACAGTCTCTACTGCAAAGCATAGAACCAAAATCAGTAAGTGGATGCTGCATAGAAATAGATTTTGTTTTAATAGAACCAAGAATGTCTTAACATTTGTTAAATGAATTGTCTTGAGTTTTTCATTGGTTGAGGTATTCTTTCACAGGTTGGATAATCTCTTGGTGGGGTATTATCTGGAGGGGGCTTTAAAAGTCCCTCTGGACCCTAAAATTCTCAGAAATTTCCAGGTGTCTAGTCAACCTTAAATTTCTGTTCAGTATCTATGACTTGAGTGAAAGCATAGTGACTAATAATAGAGTCTGAAACTAAATCCCTGGATTGGCTTTGCTAATTACCACCTGTGCATTGGAACAAGTTACCTAATTTTCCTGTAATCTGTGAAATGGGTTTGGTATCTACTTAACAGAGTTGTTATAAGACTCAATACCACATAGCAAGGACCACTAAATGAAAAAATAATGCTGTTATTTCTAAATATCAGCTGTTAAGTTTACTTGGAACTAATTGTATTTTTGCTCAATTTTAAATGAAAAGCTCCCTTTCCCTCTCTTCCTATGAATAAATATATCTATGAATAAATATATTGAATTATCTTCTTCTGACTTATAATGAGAATTAGAATATTTTGTTTTTCTTTTTTAATTGCATGGGCTCTAAATTTTAGCAATCTAATCAGTATAGAATTTTTAACTAAAAAGCTCTTAACTTGACTAATGTCACTTTGGAATAGCTTTATTGTGTAAACAGAACTGCATGACCCCCCTTCACCCCAAAAGAAAAGAAAAAACAAAAAATCCTTGAAAGGATAATCCAGGTCATTTCTTACTCCTGGAATTAGATTCCTTGTCTGTTGACTCACCTTGTCCTCGAGGGTTTGCTGGGAAGCCTATCTCATGGTCAAATGCTTGCATGGCTCAGTGGATAGTCACCAACAGGGGAGGATTATCTGTTAAGAGTTAGTGATTTGAGCCAGGGAGTGTGTCACTTTTTGTTTATATGTAGCAGTGGAAGGCGCAAATTTATTATTTATCTCAATCAAAATGTTAGGCTGAGTGCAACAGGGTACATTTGTACCTCAATTCCAATCTCTAATTGGAATGCTAAGGTAGGAGGATGGTTTGAATCCAGGAGCGCAAGGCCTGCCCAGGTTGCACAGTGAAACCCCATTTCAAAAAGAAAAGAAGAAAACAGACAAAAAGGGGGAAAAAACTGGTGACATGGGAATTTAAATTCTGGACATACTACCTCTTGCTTTTAGGATCATGAGTCTAAAGCTAGCCTCAGCAACTTAGCAAGACCCTGTCTCAAAGTAGCAAATACAGAGGGCTTGAGGTGTGACTCAGTGATTTAGCACCTTTGGGTTCAAACCTCAGAACCAAAAAAACAAAAAGTGGGGGTTAATCTGTAGGATGAGAGATGTTGAGGTGACATGGAGGCCACAACAAAATATTTTCTGGTCCTAAGTAGAAAGCACTGATTAAAATCAGGCTCCCTTTCTGGAAGATGCTGGTCATGCTTTCTAAAAAGTCGTCCTATCGGGAATAAAAGGCAATTATGAAAGCTATGTTTTCATGAGAAGAAAGGGAAAAAGACAAAGAAAGAAAAGGAGGGAAGGTTCAGGGAAGGCTGTCTTCCTGGACCTGATTCATACAGGCACACGTCCTGCTGATGATTGGCAGGGGAAGGGACAAGAGACAGGGAATGAAAGTCCGTGGGAAGCAGGTATACATGGGTGATGGTGAGACTTGGACCTCACCTTATAACCTAAGATTCAGATGAATCTTGAGAAGTACATTTCTTGTTCCAGACATGGATCCATGCCTGATCTATCACTTCTCACGAATGGGCTGAGAGTACTGTGCCACCTCTGTAGGGGGCAAGACAAATATATGGCAGAGAGGTTGTCAGCTCTGAGGGACTCTAAGTGACTCAGGAGGCAGCATCAGTTTGCTTATCAGGACTTTCTGGGTTTGCTGTAACCTAGGGTATCAATCAGGATAGGCTGCATATATGCTGCTGTGACGAAGGACTCCTAAATGTGTTTTTTTTTTTTTTTTTTTTTTTTGTTTTGTTTTCCTTTTTTAAATTTTGGCACTGGGGATTGAATCCAGGGGCACTCAACCATTGAGCCACATCCCCAACCCTTTTTTATATTTTATTTAGAGACAGGGTCTTGATGAGTTGCTTAGGGCCTCACTGCTGAGGCTGGTTTTGAGCTTGTGATCCTCCTGCCTCAGTCTCCCGAGCCACTGGCATTACGGGAGCCACCATGCCTGGCTAACTCCCAAATCTTGATGACTTACAATCTCAGAGGTTTATTTTTCCTTATACTCCATGATTTCTCTGCCTCCATTCTGTAGGGCCTGGAGGAGGAGACTTTTAATGTTTTCCTGTTGTGTCAGAATCTTCTTGCTTTAGTGGGGGAATGCTAAAGGGTGATGGAAAATAATGTTAGTTTAATATTTTCAAACTACTAACCCCATTAACTATGTAATAAAGCTAAAATGCTGTACATATAAATGTGAAATCTATTAGAAAAATGCTGATTAATGAGCTGAATGCTAGATTTGTGGTCTATCCTAATTGGTGTACAATAACACTCTTCAATCAGATGGGAATGGCTGGAAAATGGGGGAAGGTTTTGAGGGAGAAAGTTAGGAGTTTCATTAATTTTTGCTAGTTTAAGAAAGTATAATTTGGGGTGATTTTTTCCTCCTCCCTCCCTTTTTTTGGGGGGGGGTCTCAAATTTTCCTTAGAAGATGATTTGATAGTAAAAATAATTTAATGGCCAAAGAAAAGATGTAAATTATATTCCGAGGTTTGAGTCTGGGATGTTTGCTGATTCTAAAGCTCCATCCTGTCCTGGATTGGGCCTGATCTGAGAATGAGGAATGTTGCTGAAGGATATTACGATGAGCTTCCTGTGGTTTTTTTAGATGCTTCTTGCTGGGTGGACAGAGCGGGGCATATGGCTTAGGTTGCCAAGATGGTGCTAAGTTCCTCCGGTTGATGCAGAGTGGTTTGATGGATGCTTATTAAAAAAAAAAAAATTTTTTTTTTAAATGCTCCTCAGCCTGAAAATGTTTCCAGTCTCCTTCTTTTTCATGGGAATTTATTGAAAATAAGTAAACCAAATGTTTTTCTCATTAACGAAAGAACTTAATCATGTAGCATGACAAAGGAAAGAAAGAAAGGATTCTCAATTCCCAAGGATGGGCAATTCCCTTGAAGGGGTAGATTATTCAGAGAGTCTGCTTGTTTGGCCTGAGTTTTCTCTAAGGTTATTTTTCTCCTCACTTTGTGTGTTTCTGAGCACCCTTCTCAGCCCCGTCACTCTTTCTTGGTCTCGCGTTCTGAACTTAAGACCACCTAAGGGGCTTGTGAGGCCTTAGGAAAATGCCCTTTGCCTCTCAACTTCATTTTAGACAGGCAGATTCTCTGTCAAGGAAAAAACTGAAGCCATACCAGGAAGCCTGTGTACAGGGTAGGTTAATGCAGCTAATCCCCAGGTCACACAGATTTATGGTTTTTCTTTTGTTTTGACTGTTGCTGTTGAAAACTCTTAAAACAAAATTTAGTTATTTCTTATTTGTTTTAGTAAATAGAATTTACTTTCTCAGTGGCAAATGAGAATCTATAAGTACTTCAGAATCATGCTTATAGCCAGGCGCAGTGGCATGCACCTGTAGTCCCAGCTGCTTGGGATGCTAAGGCAGGGGATTACTTGAGCCCAAGAGTTCAAGACCAGACTGGGCAACATAGTTAGACCCTGTCTCAAAAAATAACATATATACATATGTGTGGATATATATATATATGTGTGTGTGTGTGTGTGTGTGTGTGTGTGTGTATACATATACATATGCATATATATGTGTGTGTGTATATATATATATATATATATATACACACACACACACTAAAATAGAAGCATGCTTGTGCTGCAGTATAAGTACAGAACGAGTGGGCAAGGAGTAGTGATAGGACATTTAAGACATGCTTTAAAATGTTTCTTCTGTAAATTATTTGTCCACTCCATTATTCCTAAATACATTTCATATATTAATATCTTACTAAGTGCTTAGAATTATTTTTAAGAATAATGGGGAACACAGGAGGATGTTAAGATCTAGTAACGTGGTCTTGGGTTGCTTTTAAGTTGGTTAGAAGGAAAAGACTCACGCTTGGGAAGAGAGCTCTCTGGGAAACTAGGACAGTGCCAGGTGAGCAGAGAAGAGAAAGAGGCCATTTGAGTTTACCCAAGTTGCAGTCCCTGCACACAGCATGATCTGAGATGGCTTTTTAGAAGAAATGGAATTGGAGTTGGGGTCTGAAGTCTAGATGAGCAGAGTGGGCAGTGGGAAGGAAGGTCATCGCCAGGGTGGGAAGAAGCAAAGGCACTGATATGGAAACCGCAGTGCAGTCCCTTGGAAGACAGGGTGCTGGTGGGCACGAGTGGACTAATGTGCTTGGAGAAGCACATTCTCACCTCTACCACCAATCCCATTAACTCTGCAGGGATCAATTAGTTGAAGTAGAGAAAAGCCTAATTGTCTTACCTTCTTAATCTTCAGTTTCCTTATGTCTAAAATGGATTTAATCCTATCTAGATGAAATGGGTCCCATGACAGAGGTGCTAAAAGGAAGGTGTTAGGCAGGTTTTCTTACACATCAGTCTTCCTCTTCACTCAGGTCCCTGAGTTCATCTTCATTCCGTGTAGTCACATTATCAAGAAACCCCCCTTACTCCTTTGTGTCTAATCTAAATTATGTTTTGTTTTGTTTTGGGGGGGTACGGGGATTGAACTCAGGGGCACTCCACCGCTGAGCCATATCCCCAGCCCTATTTTGTATTTTATTTAGAGACAGTGTCTCACTGAGTTGCTTAGCACCTCGCTGTTTCTGAGGCTGGCTTTGAACTCTCAATCCTCCCGTCTCAGCCTCCTGACCTAATTTAAATTTATTATTACATTTTTTCTAGACCACATTCTAGCAATCTTCTGGTTTAAGAAAATTTTCTTGGCATAAAGCATATTTTTATACAAAGAAGCCCAATGTCACATTTGAGAGCTTTAAATAATTTATCGCCTAATAGTTTAGGGTTGTAAGAACATAACAAGCCAGAAGGGAGTGATTGGAGATAAGAAAGCAGGCTTTCGTTTTGTAGCTGTACCCACACCTTCCATGAAGTAACCTTCACTGTGAACAATAGACAAAATAAATGACATTGCTCCAAAGCAATGAACAACTGATGGCCTTTGCATGTGGTCCATAGAGGTAGGTGACTGAGGTCTAAGAAGATGGAACTCTGCCCTGTCTAATTCCCCTACCGTGTGTTCCAGTGTTTACGCCAGCTTGACTTGTTTTGATGGGGTCGTTTACATCATTTGCTTCTTGTCCTTGAGACTCACTGTTTCTGCTGTAGAGTTTACTCCCTGCTGGGGGAAAAGGGAGGAGTTACTTGCCAGACCATATGGAGCAGAGAACAGCAGATTGAGGTAGGTTTGGTGGAAGCTGAAGGCATACAAACTGAAGCTCCCAGAGCATAACCTTGGAAAACTTTTCAAAATAACTTCTTCCTAGAGGTGCTCAGTTTTCAGGATCTCTGCTGAAACCTTAAGATTCCCAAGCTTGTTTATGGAAAGTGAGCAAGAGAGGACAAAAGATACAAGGTATGCAGTTTTGCTGCCTGTTTATGTTATCAGGTTGGAGAAGCTGGAAGAAAGAATGCTTCCCTTTGATTTTCTGTAATTCTGCCTGGGCTGGAGAATATGATGATGTTCATGTATGGATGGGGGATTTGGGGGTTTCAATTTAATAAACTTGAGATTCTGTGGTTCTATGCAAGGCTGAGTGTTCGACTAAGGTAATTTAAGGAGTGCTGGATGAACCAAGGAAATTGGAAAGCCAGACATGCATATGTTTCCACATAGGGCTGGAAGAGGACCCCCTGGAACCTAAACATTGACAATTTGTATATTTGTTGAATAATAGTGGCCTTGACACCACAGTGTAACTGCGTTATGCTGAGAACTGGCATGGAAGAATCTAACTTTGCTCTCTAACTCATCCATCATAAAATCATTGAGTAACCACCATGTACAAGGCATCTGCTAGATATCTGCCAGGGATAGGAAGATGAAGTACACAGCCCTGAGGGAATTACAATTTGTTGGAGAGAATTGTGTGTCAACAGTCACAGAACGATGTGATGTGTTGGTAGCAAAGAGAAGAAAACATTTAAATCTGATGAGGGGTGGTGGGGCAGATCAGCCGGAATGAGTAAGAGAAGGCAGACACTATAAGCAAGAGGGTAAAGCACGACCTTATGGGATGAGTTCAGGAGGGAACTATGAAGCTGTATTATAAAGTAAGTTATGTTACAAAATACTTTTTAATTTTTATACTCTTTTAAAAGATTTATTCTGGGCTGGGGTTGTGGCTCAGCGGTAGAGCGCTCGCCTAGCACGTGCGCGGCCCCGGGTTCGATCCTCAGCACCACATACAAATAAACGCATTGTTACAACTAAAGCAAATAAATAAACATTTTTTTTTAAAAAAAGATTTATTCTATTCTACTAATTCTTTTAAAACTAAAACAAAGCAGGAATATCATCACATTATCATCAATTAAAGCTTCAAATCCATTGAGAGGTAGAGAAGAACGACAAAGCAGAAATAGACTTTGAGTCAGAACACAAGCAAGGAAGAGTGTATCCTTCAGGGAGTCCTGGAAAGAAACATGGCATTCTCAGAAGAGTTGGACTGATCTGCAAAGAGACCACATCAGGGCCATGCTAAGTAACCAACAGAGGATGATGAGTCAGGGAGAGTAGCAACTGCAGGAAGCTATTACTACGCCTGAGCCTGAAAAGGCAAAGGGGAGAAATGGTGTTATGACAGCCCAGAGAGCTGGAGAGAAGTAGTTGGCTAGGATCTGTGGGTGTCAAGGATCGCAACTAGAGTCAGAACTGTGGAAAGGTAGAGAGTGAGAAAGGAATGAAAAATCTGAACTCAGCTTCTTCTTCTATTCTCTGAAATCGGCCAAATCAGTGGAAGCCAGAAGACAAGGGAGCCCACATGATAAATTCTGTAGACATCAGTCCTCAGGTTGCTTCTAAGCCTCAAGACCAAGGTATATAATGATATATAGTAAAAAAAAAAAAAAAGTTGTCCCCCAGTGTTAGTTTCAGGGGGTCCCCTTTTCCCTTTTAGGGCCTAAAAGAGAAGCAGGTTGCTGCTATAACAAATAACTAATGCCCCTACAAGGCAGACTATATTCTGGACTGTAAACAACAGATTTAAAAGGAGTAAATCAGAGAAAGCATGTTCTCCAAACACAGAAAATCATTAAAGAAATCATTAAAGGAAAGAAATCGGAAGATCCCCAAATTTGGAAAGTAAAGAGCATACTTTCTAATAACATATCAGTCAAAAAGAAAGTACAATAATGGATTAGAAATATTTTTAATTGAGTAAAAAACAAAATACAACATATCAAAATCTATGGGACACAGCTAAAGTGATACTTAGATGAACTCTAAAAAAAAAAAAAAATCTGAAAAATAAGGGGAAAAGTACACAATTGAAAGATAGACAAAGCAAACATTTTGAACCAATTCTTTACCAAAGACAAGCATCAGTGGCAAACAAACACTTCAAAGGATTTTCAACATCATTAGTCACTAAGAAAATGCAAATTAAATCTGCAATGAGATGCCACTTTACACCTCTAAGAATGGTGAGAGAGAGAGAGAGAGAGAGAGAGAGAAAGAGAGAGAGAGAGAGAGAAGTAAGCAAAGTGACAATACCAAGAAATACTAATGTCAAGTAAGCACTTGAAAAAAATTTCAATATCATTAATAATTGCAAATAAAATAAAATGCAAATTAAATAACATACCACTTTATACCTGTAAGAACGGCTGCAATTAAATCTGTCAATCAATCAATCTGACAAAACCAAGTACTGGTAAGGATGCATAGCAGCTAGAACTCTCATGTATTATTGGTGGAAAAGCAAGATGGTAAGCTACACTGGAAAACAATTTGCAATTTCTTATGAAGTTTAACATGTACTTATCATATGACTAAGAAATTCCACTCCTAGGTATTTGCCTAAGAAAAATGAAAACAGATGTCCACACAAAAATTTGTCCATGAATATTTATGTCATGTTTATTCATAACCATTATGAAGTAACACAATTGTCCTTCAACTGGTGAATGGATAAACAAATATTTCACATGATAGAATATTCAGCAATTAAAAAGAACAAACGTGCTGGCTTAAATGACTTGAAATCTTTTGTGTGACTTTTATCTTCTTGGGCTGCAGGGCTGGGGCTGCAGAAAATCAATACAGTGTCATCCTATGACTGACTAAATGATAATATAAGTTGAACCTCAACATTATATGTCCTACTGTTGATTGGGAAATAATGGGATCCTATAAGTTGGAATAAGGATGTGTATGAAGGCTCTGATGAAACTGGGGACATTGAACCCTTAGATTCTGAAGTGGAAAGAGCTTCCCCACTTCTAGAGGAAGCAGACTACCCATCCCCAGTGGAAATAGACTGCCCACCTTAGTGGAAGTGAATAGCCCACTACTAGTGGTGGTGGCATCCCCATCTCTTGTGAAAGTGACTTTTCTACCCCCATATGAAGGGATTAACCCTAATGAAACTCACGGCTACCCCCAAGGCAGTTACCAAGTAAGGCAAACTGATTCTCCTCAGACCACTCCGCCGCCATACCTCATTGCTTCTAACTTTATAATGACTCAAGTCCTATCAGACCCCTACATGTGAGGAGGTACAAATGTGACACATAAGAAGTTACAGTATGCTTTAGAAGAACTACTTAATATTTTCTTGATTTATACAGACAGTAACCTGGGGAACACATTTGGGAAAGGATATTGAGGATATGGGATAATGGTGGAGGGAACATCAGGATATTGGGGTATGGGATAATGGTAGAAGGAACATACAGTTGTCTCAGGTTAAATTTAATGCTATACTTCAGGGAGTTAGAAAGGACTCCAGCAGTTGGTTTAGTTGACTGACTAAAATATGAAGTAAAACATAGACCATAGTGAATGAACTAGAAATGCTGGACTTTCTTTAGTTTAATGTACAGGGAACAATTCAAAGGCTTTGGAAGTTTGGAATGTTAGACTGGGTCTATCATTTAACACCTATTCACCCATACTGGAGGGTCCAGAAGACATTACCTTTTACCAATGCTGACAAATACATTTGTGAGGAGAGTCCCAGAATTCTTGCAAAGCTCTGTGTTTGCTCTTCTCTGTAGACCAGACTTTACAATGGGAACTATGGTCACAAAATTGGAAAACTTAAATGTGATAGGAGTAATTGGCTCCTGGAGTGGCAGGGTAAAAGTTTCACTCAACCATCAAAAGTAAGGAGAGTAGTAAACTAAAAGTAATACTGCATTCTTGGAATTATTGTAGAGATTTAGCGATATCATCAAGGACTTGAAAGATGTAGGAGTAGTAATTCCTAATACATCCCCAGTCACCTTACCTATAGATCTTGAAGAATGACAGTGAGTTTAACTGGGTGGTGACCTCAATTGGCTGCTTATTGCTTAAGAAAATTAGAACATCCCTTAGTACCTGTTACGAAACTATTAATCTGGTAAATGATTTTTCTTCAGACACATCAATAAAGACCATTAGAGGCAATGTGCCTTTGTCTGTCAAGACCAACAATACTCCTTCCTTTTTCCATCTCAGAGTACATAAATTATGCTGTCCTGTATCATAATTTGGTTCACAGGGATTTATATTATCTTTCTCTTCCATGAGATATCACACTGATCCATTACGTGGATGACATTATGTTGATTGTATTTAATGAGAAAGAAGTAACAACTACTCTAGACCTGTTGTTAAAATATTCATGTGTCCAAGGGTAGAAGATAAATCGGACAAGAATGGAAGGACTTTCTAAATGAAATGAATTTCTAGGGATATAGTGGTATGGGGCTTGTCAAAATATCCTTTCTAGGCAGGAGAATCGAAGGAGAGCAATGGCGAGGCACTTATTCAGTGAGACCCTGTCTCTAATAAAAAATTCTGATGTGGCCCAATGGTCCTTGAGTTCAATCCCCGGTACCACAAAAAAAAAAAAAAAAAAAAAAAAAAATCCTTTCTAAGGTGAAGAGCAGATATTTCATTTGATGCTTCCTTTACCAAATAGAGACACAATGCCTAGTGGGTCTCCTAGGATTTTGGAGGCAACATATTCCTTATTTGAATGTGTTTGTTACTTCATTGTATATTACCAAGTGACATGAAAAACTTCTAGACTTGAGTAGAGCCCAGAATAAGAGAAGATTCTTTAACAGTTCCAAGCTATTGTGCAAGCTGCTCTGGCTCTCTTGTTATCTGAGCCAACAGATCTAATGGTGCTTGAAATATCAGTTATAGGGATGGATGTTGTTTGGATACTTTGGCAGTTCTCATAGGTGAATCACATAGGTGAATCACAGAACCTTAGGATATTGGAGCAAAGACTTGCCATCTTCTGCTTATCACTACTGTTCTTGTGAGAAAAGTTCCTGGCCTGCTGCAGGAGCTTAGAGAATAATGGTTAACTGGAGCCACCAAGTTAACATGAACTCTAAGCTGCCCATCTTGAGCCAGGTGTGATCTGACTCCTCAATCCATAAAATTTGGTATGTACAACACCATTCTATCATCAAAGGGAAGTGGTGTATATGTAACTAGACCCAAGCAGGCCCTGAAGCCATAAGTAAGTTACATGAAGAAGTGGCCCAAATGCCAAAGGTGTCCATTCTCGCTGAGCTTCCTTCTCTGTCTTAGATTTTACCCATGGCCTCCTGAAGAGTTCCTGTGATCAATTTTCAGAGGTAGAGAAGACTTGACCTCATTTATAGATGGTTCTGCATCATATTCATGCACCACTTGAGACAGGACAGCTGCAGCATGATGGCCCTTTTCTGAAATTTTCTGAAGGACAGTGGTGAAGTAAAACTTCTGGTGGGCAGAACTTTCTGAGAAGTGACCTGGTTATTCACTTTGCTTGGAAGGAAACATGGCCAGACATGTGGTTATATGCTGATTCATGGGCTGAGGCCACTGATTTGGCTGGAACAACATGGCAGGAACATGATAGGAAAATCATTGACAAGAATTGGGGAAGAGGTATATGAATAGACATCTCTGAAAAAGAAAAAAAATGTGAAGATAGTTGTGTTACATGTAAATGTTCAACAAAGACTAACTGCAAGGGAATAGGATTTTAATAATCAAGTGGATGCAATGACCTGTTTTGTGGATACTCGTCAGCCTCTTTGTCCATTCACTCCTATTATTGCCTAATAGACTCATCACTAATATGGCCATAGTGGTGTATAGAAGTTATGCATGGGCTCAGCAACATGGCCTTCCACTCACCAAGTCTTACCAGGCTACTGCTATTGCGGAGTTCCCAATCTACTAGCAGTTAGACAGACACTGATCTCCCAATATGGCCCCATTTTCCAGTGTGATTAGCCAGCCATCTATCTGGTGGCAGTTGATTACATTGGACCTCTTCTATCTTGAAGAGACAGCATTTAGTTCTTACTGGGAGAGAGAGGTATTCTGATTATGGATTTGTCTTTCCTGCAGGCAATGCTTCTGCCAGAAATACCATTCATGGACATAGAGAATGCCTATTCATTGCTATATTATTGCATATGGTATTCATTGCTATGGTAGTGCTTCTGATAAAGGACACACTTCACAACAGAAGAAGAGTGGCAATGGGGCCATACTCATGGAATTCATTTGTCTTATCATGTTACTCACCATCCTATATTAGATAGTTTAATAGAATGATGGAATGGCATTTTGAAGATTCAGTTATAGTGCTAGCTAGGTGTACCTTGCAGAGGTAGAACAAGGTTCTCCAGCAGGATGCATATGTTCTGAGTCAGTGTTCAATATATGCTATTTCTCCATAGCTGGGAATCATGGGTCCAGGAATCCAGGGGTAGAAATGGGAGTAGGCTTTGTCCATAATTATTCTAGTGACCCACTAGTGGGTTTTTCCCTTCCTGTATAGGAACAGGAAAAATAAGGGGGAAAAAGTATGAAAATAGAGGAATAGGCATTATTTCTCGGTTGGCTTATTGGTCTTGATTCCAAATGGAGAGAGTTTTCCACCAGAAGACAAAGCAATGGTACCACTGAACTGCAAGGTAAGACTGCTGCCTGGCCAGCTTGGAAACAACAGGCAAAGAAGAGAGTTACTATGTAGATTGAGTGAAGTATATTACTCTCCCCAGTGTAGGTGTTCCTCATCCAATCTATTGAAGACCTGAACAGAACAAAGGGTCATTTGCTCTCTGCCTGTTTTTAAGCTTGAAGATCAGTCCTCTTATACCTTTGGTGCTTGTATTTGAACCAGAATTGACACACTCTTTCTGATCTTTGAACTCTGAAACTTATACCATTGGATGGATGTCTTGGTTTCAGTCATTGGACTGGAAGTAAATCATTGGCTCCCATGTTTTCTAGCTTTCTGAACATAGACTGGGCTTCCTAGCCTCCATAATTACATAGACAAATTCTTTATAATAAATCTACACAGATATCTACATCTATGTATTTATCTTCTATTGGTTCTTCTTCTCTAGAGAATTTTTTCTAATATATGTTAGGCTACCAAGAAGCAGTTTGCTGCTATAACAAATAGTTAAACATGTGGGAGGGGATTTGGAATTGGATAATGTGTAGAGGCTGGAAATGTTTTGATGTGAACACTAGAAAATAGTTGTTAAGAGCAATTCTGATGAGCTCTCAGATGGTTATGAAGAACTTATTGGAAATTAGAAGAAAGATGATCATTGTTACAACATAGCCAAGAATGTGGCTGCATTGTTTGTGTTACAGATTTTTATGGAAGATATACTTAAAACTGATGAAACTGCACATTTAACTGAGGACATTTCCAAGCAAAGTACTTAAGGACCAGCTTGGTTACTCCTGACTGCTTATACCGAAACATGAGAAAAAAGAACAGATAAATTGAAAAGGAATTAGAGCTTAAAGATTTGGAAAATTCTTGGCCTATATATGTTGCAAAAATGAAAAAATATTTTAAGAAAACACCAAAGGTATGACTAGACTGTAACTTGATAAACAGTTTATGGGATTATATGAGCAGAAACACTATTGATTTAAGCTGACGGGGATGAAGACATAGGGAAATGAAGGATTTGAGGAGACAGGATGACAGTTATTAGGCTGTAAACACTTACTGTTCTTCAAGAAGAGGGGGAAATAAACTTGAAGGTAATCACAGGGTCTCCACTTTTCTTTCAGTTGGTCAGATGGACTCTGCCTGAAGCAATGGGGCCAGGACTGCCTTGGAGATCTTCGGGGATGGGACCCTGACTGGTAGAACTAGGGACGCAAGACCTCTGTCTCTGTGGGTCTGGAAAGCAGACCATCAAATTACATGTTGATCTTTGAATCTTAATATCTGATGGGATTTGCCTTACTAGGTTTTGGATTTGCTTGTGACCTATATCCTATGCTTGTCCTGTTATTTATTCATTCATTTTTGGTGGGGGAAAGCACATGGCTGATCTGATTTCACAGGTTCACAACTGGAGAGAATTTTTTTCCTCAGGATGTATTGCACCTTGAATCTCACCCAATACCTGATTTAATGGATATTTAGATGAGAGTTTGTACGACTTTAGAATTCATGCTGGAATGAGTTAAGACTTTCAGGGCTGTTAGGATGGAATGAATGTAGTTTGTAGCCAAGAAGGACACGAATTCTAGGGGATTAGGGATAGAATGTTATGGGCTGAATGTTTGTGTCCTCTTCAATTTCTTATGTTGAAATCCTAACTCTAAATATGATGGTGTTTGGAAATAGGACCTTTGTAATGTAATTAGGGTTAGATGAGGTCATAAGGATGAGAGTCTTTATGATGGGATTATTATGTTTACATAAGAGGAAATCCTTCCCTTCCCCCCATGTGAGGGCACAAAGAGAAGTTGGCCATCTGAAAACCAGGAAGATAGTCCTCATCAGAACTCAACAATGAACTCAACAATCATCCTTGAGCTCAGATTTCCAGTCTCCAGCACTAGATGTGAGAAAATATAGTCCATTAAATTAGCAGAGTTGTACAGGTCCTCTATCTCATCAACTGATTTTTGCATCTACTTTGTCCTACAAATTAGTGAGAGGAGTGTTGAGGTCTCTAAATATAATTGTGTATTTGTTTATTTCTCCTTTTAGTTCTATAGGCTATGTTCTTCTTCTTCTTCTTTTTTTTTTTTAAGATCTTAATGGATTGAACTTTTTATTGTTAGGTGATGTCTCAGTTGCTGTTAATATATAATATGACTTCTTTTGAAATATATCTTATATAATGTAGGTATTCCAGTTTTTTTGATTAGTAGAACAATTTTCTATACTTTTATTTATTTATTTATTTGGGGTACCATGGATTGAACTCAGGGGCACTTGACCACTGAGCCACATCCCCAGCCCTATTTTGTATTTTATTTAGAGACAGGGTCTCACTGAGTTGCTTAGTGCCTCACTTTTTCTGAGGCTGGCTTTGAACTTGCAATCCCCCTGCCTCAGCCTCCTGAGCTGCTGGATTACAGGCATACGCCACTGTGCCCAGCTCTCCTTATATTTTTATTTCTTTATGATTTTATAGTTAAAGTGGATTTATTGAGGACAACATGTAATTGGGTTTTACATTTTTATCCAACCCTACAATTTAGTATTAATATGGCTGAGTTTAGTTATACCATCTTAACGACATATTTTCTATTTGTCTTATTGGTTTTTTGTCTTTCCTTTCCTCTTTTAGTACCTACTTTTGAATAGAATATGTTTTTATTTCCTTTTTTTCCCCCAAACTGGCTTATTAATGTTTGCTCTGGGATTTAAAACAAACATCTTTAACTTATCATAGTTTACTTCCATTATGTCACATGTATATACTTTACACACGTACATCCATTTCTTCTCTTCCAAACTTTGTGTTACTCTTGTTATATTCTCTACTTCTGCCTATATTAGCAAACAACCCCATTATATATTGTTACTATTATAGCTTTAGACATGCAATTAGATTTTAAAGAAATTCAAAATAAGAAAAAATAGCCAGGCATGGTGGCTGGCACATGCCTGTACTCCCAGTGGCTCTGGAGGCTGAGGCAGGAGGATTGCAAGTTCAAAGGCAGCCTCAGCAACAGTAAGGCACTGAGCAACTCAGTGAGACCCTGTCTCTAAATAAAGTACAAAATAGGGCTGAGGGTGTGGCTCAGTGGTTGAGTGCCTCTGAGTTCAATCCTTAGTGCCCCACCCCCCGCAAAAAAGAAAAATATCTTCATATTTAGCCATGTTTTTCACCTTTTCTATGCTCTTCAGTTTTCCACAAAGATTCAGTTTCTATCTGGCATCATATTTTTGTGCCTGAAGAACTTCTTTCAATATCTCTTTTAGGACAGGTCAGATAGCAATGAATTATCTTGGCTTTTGTCTAAGAAAGTTTGTAGTTTGCTTTTATTTTGAAAAACATATTTTGCTAGGTGTATCATTCACAGTTGATTTTTTTCTTACTTTTATTATTTTGAATATATTACTTTATCTTCTGGATTGCAGAGCTTCTGACAAGAAATGTGCTATAATTCTTATCTTCCTCTCTCTGTGATACTTCTTTTTATTTTCTTCTTCTGTTTCAACATATTTCTGTTTCCCTTTAAATTTCAGCAATTTGAGTAAATTTTCATAGCTTTATTTTAATTTTTCTTTGTACCACTTGGGTTTTTCTGAGATTCTTTAAATTATTTTTTAGTCTTTGCCTTTCATTAATTTTAGGCCATTCTTGACCATTACCTCTTCAAATAGTCTTTTCTGTTCTTTCATTCTTGTAATAATGCTCCAAATGTACTAAACTGTTTTGTTTTGTCTCAAAAATTTTTGGATAATCAATTTTTTTCATGTATGTAATTTTGGAAAGTATCTATGTATCTTCAAGTTCATTGATCATCCCCTGGTTGTAGACAGTCTGCAAATAAAACTGTCAAAGGAATTTTTATTTTAGTTTTTTGATGTTTTCACTAGTTCATCATAGTTATACATACAGTGGGGTTCGCTTTGACATATTCATACATGTACAGAATATAATTTGCTCCATTTCATTCCTTGCTACTTCTACTCTTCCTCACCTCCTTCCCACTGCTCTGCTTCTTCTACTCTACTAGTCTTTCTTCTATTTATTTATTATTTTCTAGTCGGTGCTTTATAATATATCTAAAGGTGGAATTCAGTGTAGTACATTCATATATGCACATAGTATAATTTGGTCACTTTCATTCTGCAGTTCTTCCCTTTTCCCTTCCCTCCCCCCATGCCCCTCAAATCCATTCCTTTACAGATCTCCCTTCTGTTTCCAAGGGACACCCCTCCCCACTTAATGTCCTTATTTCTCTCTAGCTTTTGTATATGAGAGAAAACATTTGACCCTTGATTTTCTGAGTCTGGCTTATTCCACTTAGCATGGACAGGTTCCATAACTTGGCTATTGTGAATCACAGTGCTATAAACATTGACATTCCTGTAACACTGTAGTGTGCTGATTTTAGTTCTTTTTAAAAAGTTTTTTTTTTTAGTTGTTGATGGACCTTTATTTTATTTTATATGCAGTGCTGAGAATCAAACCCAGTGCCTCACACATGCTAGGCAAGTGCTCTAACTCTGAGTCACAACCGCAGCCCCTGATTTTAGTTCTTTTGGCTAAATACCAAGGAATGGGATAGCTGACTATATGGTGGTTCCATTCCTGTTTTTTCAAGGAATCTCCATTCTGTTTTCCAAAGTGGTTGTACCAATCTACAGTCCTACCAACAATGTCTAACAATGTGAGTCTCCCTCCCCCCTCCATCCCTGTCAGCACTTATTATTATTCATATTCGTGATGATTGTCATTGTAACTAGAGTGAGACAAAATCTCAATATAGTTTTAATTTGCTTTTCCCTCATTGGTGGGGATGTTGAATATTTTTATCTTTGTATATTTGTTGGCCATTTGTATTTCTTCTACTGAGAAATATCTGTTTAGTTCATTTGTTCACTTATTAATTGGGTTATTTATTTATTTGGTATTGTTTTTTGAGTTCTTTGTAAGTTCTGCCAATGCTTTTCTCTCATTAGGTAGGTTCTCTCTTTATACTCTTAAATGTTTCCTTTGCTGTGCAGAAGAGTTTTAATTTGATGCTGATTTACTTATTGATTCTTGGTTTTATTTCTTGAGCTTTAGGGGTCTTGTTGAGGAAATTGGCACCTGTGCTAATATGTAACGTTTTTTAATTTCAGAGATTTTCATCTCCATTGGTTTCCTATTGCTGCTGTAGCAAGTTGCCATAAAACTACTGGCTTAAAACCATGCCACTTTATTATATTACAGTTCTGGAGGTCAAAGTTCTGAAATGGGTCTCATTTAGCTGCAGTCAAGGTGTCATTAAGACTGCATTCCTTTTGAAGGCACGAGAGGAGAATTTATTTCCTTGCTTTTTCCAGTCTTAGGGGCCACCTGAATTTTTTTTAACTCATGACTCCTTTTTCTACCCTTAAAGCCAGAAGTATATTATTTTCAGATATCTCTCTGACTCTTGCTTCTCTCTTTCTCTTAAAAGAACCCTTGTGATTACATTGATTCCATCAGGATAATCCTGGATACTATTCCATCGCAGGAATAGTCACATCTGTTAATTTAGTCATAAGTTTTTTGATGTTTTCACTAGTTCATCGTAGTTATACATAATTTAGTCACATCTGTAAAATTCCTTTTGCCATGTAAGGCTATATGTTCCCACATTTAGGGGATTAGGTCATGGACATTTTGGGTAGTGTTTCATTATTCTGTTGACCACACCTTCTGATTCCCTTCTATAATAGCTATTTTTAGTGAGTTGAACGTTGGCTCTCCAAAAGATGTATCCATGTCCAACTCCCTGGGATATGTAACTATTTTCTTATTGGGCAAAGGGGTATTTCTAAATGTAATCTTGAAATTATATCATCCTGAACTGCCTGAGTGATTTCTATATCCAGTGATAAGTATGCTCATTTACATTTTTTGATTGGTTTATTATAATTATACATAATAGTGGGGTTCATTGTAATATATTTACATAAGCACATAACAATTCAGTAAATTTTACTCCCTAGTACCTCCCCTCCTCCTTCTCCCTGGTCCCTGGTCCCCATCCTCTAATCTATTGGTCTTCCTTCTATTTTCGTAAGGACCACCCCCCTTTTTCTTTTCTTTTTCTCTCTAGCTCATAGAGAAAACATATGACCCTTGACTTTCTAAGTCTGGCTTATTTCATTTAACACAATATTCTACAGTTCCATCAATTTTCTTGCAATTGACACAATTTTGTTCTTCCTTATGGCTAAGTAAAATTTCTTTGTGTGTATATAGCACATTTTCTTAATGATTCATCTGTTAATGGTACCCTGGGTTGGTTCCTTGACTATCACAAATTGTATTCCTATAATCATGGTATGCATGCATGTTATAGAATGCCTACATTAGTTCTTTTGGATAAATACCAAGGAGTGATATAGCTAGGTCACATGGAGGTTCCATTCCTAGACTTTGGAGGAAGGTCCATATTGATTTAGTATTTTCATGATAGAGAGGAATAAGACACAGAACATAGAGGGGAAGGCAATGTGAAGATAGAGGCAGAGATTGGAGTGCTGAGGTCATAAGTCAAGGAAGTCAAGGAAGGCTGACTGATCCCAGAAATTGGAAGAGGCAAGGAAGGAGTCTCCCTTTGAGCCTCTAGAGGGAGTGTGAACATATTAATTACAAATATTTTCAGTTCCCTGTTTGTTAGTTTCAACATATGGGCCAAATTCTGAGTTCGTTTAATCTCTCAACAATTGGTTGTTTTGATTATTTTTTTCCGTGCATCCCAATTTATTTTACATATCAGGTAATGTGTAGAAAATAGCATTAGAGACTGAACTAAATAACATTAATACTCAGAACTAGGCATGCCTCTAATTTTCTATTAGGTCATGAGCCTTTGGGCATTTGGGGGCTGCCTAATGGCATATGAACTAGGGTTGGTTTTGTCATTGTTGTTAATATGTTTTTTGTTAACTTTAGCGTACTCTAAGCTTCAAATTTCTCTGTGGTGGACTAGTGCTACCTTATTCTTACTGTGAGGTTTGAAATGCTAAAGGGGTTTTCCAAATACTCCTTCTTCACCCTCAGCTTTCTGTGATTCCTTCATACCCTTTCCACAGAGGGGGTTTCTCTCTGTGTTCTTGTCCTTCCCCTAGCATTAGACTTCTATTGCTTATTACTCTGTGTGAGGTTCATGCTGAAGTTGGAAATTCTTAGTTCTATTGCTCTAGCCTTAGTCTCAGGCAGTCCCTGTGTTCCTGAGCATCACATATCAGGCCTCTCTCCCATGACAAATCCTTGCCTCCTTCTCAGTCCAGGGTCTAGAGTGCAGATAGGTTTGCTATACTACTTTCTCTCTCTCCTACAAAGGTAAACTCTGCCTTCTAATGAACTTCCTGCATCTCCAATAGCAGACCTCTTTTTCTAACAGTGTAGGATGCTGGGCACAAGCTTGTTTTCCACTTTAGCACCAGAAGCTGCCAATCTTTTCCTGGACATAGAGATGTGGTGGGATTTCCTGAATCTCTTTCAGTGGCGGATCCATTTTACTTCATGTAAAAGCATGGCCATGTCTGAGATGTAAGCACGTTCTTTCTGTTGCCTAAACAGATAGATTTTGCTTCCTAGCTGAGAAAAGTTTGCACTGTGGACATTGGCATCTGCTTACCATACTGTAGTCATGCAGAGCCCAAGGTCAGATGAAATTCTCCAAGCATTCTTTAAAACCTTAATATGCTCTGTGTCCCTATGCCACTAAGAGGGGCTTTCTCCAGCTTTCTACCTTCCCCCAACCTTTCTTAGGAGTTCCCAGTGGAGGCTTAACAAAAATCCTGTGAGTGGGTACAGACTTCTTTGTGCCTATGGTTTCATGGAGATTCTACATTTCCACCCAATAACCCAAAGTTGTACTTTAAGAATATATTAGATTTCAGTTGTTTTAACCTTACCCTTTCTTATGACTGTCTCCTATGCTTCCTCAAAGGTGAAACATTTGGGTGTCCTGTGTTGCTTATGAGAAAACTTGCACCTTTTGAAATTTAGTTTACCCAATTTCTTTGCAACCTCAGTTCACTGATGAATTTAGGACTTATTACCTTGTAGATTATCTATCCTAAGCCTATCTCTGTAGGTTGTCCACTTAGTTGTTCAAGCCAGAACCCCAAAAGTTATCCTGATTTTCTCTCCTTCATCCCACATATCCAATCCAACAGTAATCAGTATAACTATTGATTATATTTCCAAAATAAGTGCACAATCTATACACATATTTCCCTAATTGCTGTCACACTTTGTGGTTCAGTCTGTCACCATCTGTTTCCTGGACTTCTGTGTCAACTACCAAACTGATATCACAGATTTTACTTTTGTCCCCCTACACTATATCATCTACCCATCAGTCAAGGTCAAAAAAATTCTAATCACATTAAAATATATATGTAAAACCTTATGTCAAATCCCTACTCAATCATTCAATATTTTCCCATTGACCTTTGAATAAAATCCCAACTCCTTATTATGACCTTCAAAACCCTTTAATTATCCAGCCCAGGCTATTTTCACAGCTTCATTTGGGGCCACGTTCTTCTTCACTCAGGCTATCTGGCTACAGTGACATCTTTCTGTTTCTTGAATATACCAACTTTTCTTCACACCATGTCTTTGCCCTTGCTGTTCATACTGTATCTGGAAATTCTTCTTAGAACTTTGTGGTGTTGGATCTTTCTCATTCCTCATGTCTTGGCTTGAATGTTGCCTCTTCAGATATGTCTATCTTCTCTATGTACAAGATAGCTCTAACTGCACCTCCTTAAGTCCTTTTATTTTATTTCTTGGCATCCTGTTTGTTTCTTTCAGGGTATGCATTAAGTACATGTTTGTTTATTTTATTTTTGTGTGTCCCTCCCTTACTAAATGTGAGCTTCCTAGTGGTTAATTTTTTACCATATCCCCAGTGCCCAAAACAATAACTAGAATAGTTGGTACTTCATAAAATCTGTTGCGCAAATGAAATTATTCAGCGTGTTCTACATACCAGACCTTGGGCTGGGTGGTAGAAGTACAATATAGTAGCATACATGCAAGAATGGTTCTTTATCTTCTACAGCTCAATAGTCAATAAGGAGGACAGATATTGACAATACATTACAACATTAGAATTCAATTGCAATTGTGATTAGAGCCCTGGGGGATCTTGACTTTACTCTTCAGGAAATGATGTCTAAGGTAAGCTCTCTAAGGCTAACTGGGAAGAAACCAGGGAAAGGGAGTAAAGAAGGGCAGTCAGAAAAAGGAACAACATATATAAAGAACCTGAAGCTGGAGAAGAGCATTTATGTTTTAAGATATTATAAAACTTCCCAGAAGAGTTTTGTGCTGCACTCGTGCTGACCCCCTGCTCCTGGGGGGCTTCCAGTCTTAGTTGTGCACAGTTAGACTGTTGCTTCACTCAGTTTCAGTTCTTAGAAATTCTCAGAGAGTTGCAGTGGTAGAACATGTGTCTAGAATACTCAAGGCCCTGGGTGGAATCCCTAGTACCACAAAACAAACACAAATGCAAAATCAAAACACAAAAAAGCCTAAGAGTTGTTGCCTTGTACAACAGACACAAAGAGATAAATTTCCCTAGCTGGAAAAATTAAGTTGAGATGTTTCTTCAGAATTTCAAGAAAACCCAGGAAAGGAAGTGGAGTAGATTTTTTTCCCACCTCAGTTTCTCTTTATATATATATGTATATGAAGAATAAAGAAACCTGTTTTATTATTAATGTGTGAAGACCAATAATTTAAATATGTGACATTTAATGGCTAACAAACAAGAGTTTGGTCTGAGAGGCAGTAGAGTATTGATGGGTATCAGGGAGGCCTGCCCCCCCTTCATTCTCAAATCCATGGTGCTCCACTTATGAGACCCTGAGAAAGCAACTAGCCCTCTCTGGGCTTCTGTTGTCTCATTTGCACAAGACAGTTGAATCTACTAAAAGAGGTCTGAAATTAGAGAATTTTCTTGATAGTCATATAAATGAAGGTGTTAGAATACAAAGCAGTGTTTGGAAGTTTTCTCAATGTCAAACAATTTTATTAAAATCAACGTTATGCTAAAATTCATATCTAAATATTTTGTCTGGGTAATTTTTCTAAAGAAAAGAAAAAATGTTTTTACCATGGTATAACATCATAAAAGAAAATTTGAACTTATCGAATAAATGCATCATGAAGTACCTTATTTACAAAATTATCTGTAACGAGGTGCTATAAATAACTGTCTCATTAAGTGCATTTAAAAGACCTTATAAAGATTTTATTCATTTAATAAGAGAAGTGCTCCCAATTGATACACATTTGAAGATTTGAGCAACTGTAGACAAATCCTGGAACTCTAAAAATTTTGAAGGATGAAACATTCAAAAAAGAATTCTAGACTTTAAATAATCTTTATTTCAATTTACTTATTTTTATCACATATGTGCATTATTGTTTCACCAGTTTCAAAATTGACTCATGAAATTTTTAAGTACTTGGAGTTATTTTTTTGTGACCAGAGTGTTGAATGAAAGTCCTCCATTTGCTAACAATGGTGTTTTCTTCTCGATCTCTTTTACCACTTTTGGGGGGAAATATGTACTTTTGTTATACAATGCAAGGTGGTTTGTTTGAGGTTTGGGAAAAGGAGGCTGGATTTCTAACTTTGCTCAGTTTCCAGGCCACTGAAATTCATTTGGAAATAGTTTGCTTCAGGTAGTTAAATCTATTCCTGGACAGTCTCTATTTCTTTGTGTTTTATTTCCTCCTTTCTTTCCTTTTTTTGACACAAGGTGTTCTTGAAGGTGATGGATTCTTCCGGCAATAGTGCCTTCCCTGTCACTGCAGGTGTGCAGTTGAGCAGAGGTATATGGCTACTTGAAATCATTCTTTCATTAAATGTCAGATATAGATTAAATGCCACCTTTGCTAAGCATTTGGATACTTGCTGGGAGCTCAAAGATAAAAAAAAAAAAAGTTCCCTCAACAAGTGTCCAATTTGGGTGTCTGACATGCAGTTTTAATGCAAGTCATGATTATTAGGAAATAGAGATTCAACCATCCAACTATTGTGTGGCCTAGAAGACCTTTTAAAATAACTAAACTGATTTCTGAATATCTATAGAACTCTAGAGCTATTATTAGAGAAGAAAAATGAGGCTCTCTGCTTCCTGGTTGCTATGTTCTGAGCTACTTCCCTCCAAAAAAATCCTTCTGCCATTATGTTTGGCCTCACCTTTCGCCCAGGACCATGGAGTTGGTTGACCATGGACTAAACCTCTGAAACTATGAGCCAAAATAAACTTTTCCTCATTTAAAGTTGTTCTTGTCAGGTCTTCTGGTCACAGCAATACAAAAGCTGACTAAAACAGAAATTAGTACCAAGAAGTGAGGTTATTGTGGAGTCTAACCTGACCATGTAGTTCAGAAGCTGTTGGACTAATTTAGTTTTCAGGGGGAAGAATTTTGAAAAGTTTAGACAAGAAAACTGGTAAAGCTTTAGAATGTTGTAAGTGGAGCTCAAAGGGAAATTTTGATGGGAGCTCAGAGAACCAGAATGTCAATCAAATTGTGAACAGTAAAGACTGGGCTCATGAAATTTCAGAGAAGGATGACTCTATTGGAAATTGGACTAGAGGCCATCTGTGTTATGTTGTGACAAAGAAGTTGTCTACCTTTTGCTCATGTTCTGAGAGTTTTTGTGAGGCTGAATTTAAAGATGATGTACTAATTAATCTGGTAGAGGAAATTTCAAGACAGCACAGCATTCAGGAGGTGGCATGGATATTGCTGGTGGCTTTTAGCCAAATTTATTGTGCTAAACAGGAACAGAGAGCAGAGCAGAAAGATTTTAAAAACTTTGAGTTTGGTCAGAAAAGGACAAGTAAAACTGGGGCTAAGGAATGTGTAGTTGATAAAGAGATTATAGCCACTAAAGAGAAGCTAAGTATTTTACTCAGAAACAATAGGAAAGACAGCTCGAGGGCATTTCAGGAATTACAAGACCACACCCATCTCAGGCTCAAAGGTATAAAAATAAAAATTCCTCTGAGACCACTGGGGTGTCCTTCTTGCACAGGTAGTCCTAGGAAGTTATTTTACTATGGTTAGGCATCCAGGCACCCAGAGGCTGCTGTAGCCATGGTTCCAGGAGGCTTGATTCTTGCTTGAGATGATGGCAGACCTTGGCATTAACCATGTGGTATTGGTTCTGCAGGACTTCAGGATGCTGGAGTTAGGGATCATGGAGGCTTCCATGAATACTTCAAAAGAAGCCCTGGGAGGCCAAGCAAATTGTGGCATGATCAGAGTCCCTACAGGCTGACTCTGAGAAGGCCATGTATGAAGAAGTGAGAAGGCAGCTAAAGTTATGGTGGAGATCCCTGAAATTAAGATATACCTGTAATGTGGGAGGTCTGCTGAGGGAAGATGCAAGAATTGAGCAGAAACATGCTAAGACAGAGGCCATGTGGGCTGCAACCAACCAGGCCACAGGGGCAGAGCTACACAAACCCTTTGGAGAGAACATCACAATGCCATGTGTCCCAGGTGCTGGATGTAGAGCTAGAGGACTTGTTTGCTCAGCTGGATTTTAGTCTTGCTTTGGTCCTACACCTTCTTTCTATGCCTCTGTTTCTCTCCTGTAGAATAGAAATGTTTACTCTGTGCCATTATATATTGAATGTAAATTGCTTTTAATCTTTACAGGTGAAAATATCCATGAGTTTTCCTTGAATCTCAGATGAGATTTTGGAATTGGACCTTTCAGTAGTGCTGAAACAGTTAAAAATGTCTGTGATTTGTCAGTCTTAAGCAGGATTGGATTATCTTATAAAAGCTTTCACACTGTCATTTAATTTAGCCCGACTAGTCAAATGCTACTCTATTTAGTTTTTATATTCTATGTAATATTATGTCACTTAAAACGTCATGGAATATAACGAGCTGATAAGATTAGACAACTTCTCACTTATCATACACACTCATATACCCTTTGGCACTTATTTAAGTATAAAAACTATGTGATAATTAAGCGGCTAACATTTACTTATTGTGCTATTAGTAACCTTCTTTTGAATATTCTAATAGAAATAGTGCAATATAAATTAACTTTAATTTATATATAATTGTGCATAGGGAAGAGATGTGCATGGTTAACTCATGAGCCCACACAAGCCAGCTGTAGCATGCCACCCTTCTCCCTGTGGCACTCTACTCACAGACCCAGACACAAGAGCACCTCAAATGTTGCTATTTAATCTTCACCAGAGGGTTCATGGATGAAGGTAAGGGATGTTAAACATAATTTGAGAGAGAGAGGGTAGGTACATGGTTGTAAGATCTGTATCTGGTTGAGAGAAGACTACACTTATCTCTGTCCTTGGAGAGGCAAAATTGAAGGACCTAGCAAACCTAGAAGCTCAACATCTTCAGAGCATGCCTAGGTCTAGAACTCTGGTTCTGTCCCTCCCCATTTAATCAAGACTCCTTCACTTGATTCAGTTAGATGCTTTGCCATTTTTTTTTTTTTTTTTTTTTTTTACTGTTAGACTATTATGGTAAAGTTTGATGGAGTGCCTAAAAAAGAGCTCGGGACTTCTTTAAGCCCACAGAAACAGTATGTTTGATTATTTTGGAGCCTGCTTGCTAATAAATATTTCTATGGGCAGAGTGTAGTGTGAGATTTACTACATCTGCCACTCACTTAATGGTGAGGTGGGGGAAGAAGTTATAGCTTTTACTTTGTTTTATCAGATTACCAAATACTGAATGATGACTATTTACCAAGACAATCTGACAATTGTGTGAGTCCAACTTGTTTGATATTGATTTGCACTATCACTAAATGCCTACTAAGTCCAGGGCTCTATAACATAAAGAAGTCCCTATGTACAGAGAACTGTCAGGTTGATTTTTTTTTTGATTTTTTTTTAAATTTTATTTTTATAATTTTTAATATGTACAACTCATAGTGCATATATTTAGTATCTTTTTACATACAACTGTTTGTATACAAAGTATATTCGTACAATTCAGGTCTTCAATCATGCATTAAGGAAAATGATATCCGTCTCACTCAAACACCTTTTTTTTTTCTCCCCCTCCCTCCCCTCTTGCTCCCTCCCTTCCCTTGACCATTCTAGTGTTCCTCTAATAACTGTCAGGTTGATTTTAAAATGCAATGTAACCACTTCCGTTTATAAAGTGTGAAAAAAAAATTAAATGTTAATATCACACATGCCAGCAAAGAATGGTCTTGTTTAAACACTGAACTTGTGGTCAAGGTGAATTCACATAGTTCTTCTCTTACCAGAGAGCAAGGACTTAAAGGGAAACCAACAAAAGTGTCCATGTACTCTTTGAAGTAATGATTCTGTGGCATCCTGGTAGAATGGCTATAAAATATGTTCACCCCCTAATTCTTTGAAACCCCTTCCTTCTACAGGTGGGAGTAGTGGTCTATGTCCCTTCCTCTTGGATCTGGATTTATGACTACTTGATCATAAAATGTGGCAGAGGTGTTGCTATGCCAATTTCTCAAGACATGGGTCTGGAAAGTGGCTGTTGATTTGGAAAGTTCCAGACCCATATTCTAAGAAACTGGCTACTTCTCCTTATCTCTCAGGATGCTTGCTCTGAGAACCCATTCTCCATGCTGTAAGGAAGCCCAAACCACCCGCACTGAGAAGCCCACAGGGAGAGAAACTCCTTAGCCCTCTCAATTTATCAGCCATGTCAGCAAGCCATCTTTGAGAGATCATCCAGCTCCAGACAGCCCTGTGAAGCAGAGGTGAGCTGTTCTCACTGAGACTTGCTCTGCAGATTCTTATGCCAAAGAAGTTATTATTAAGTCATGAAGATTTGAGGTGGCTTGTTACACAGCAATAGAAGCTTGGAACACCTGCTAGTCTTTTTATGAAAAGAGGCTATTAGATACTTCTCAGTATCCAAGTTTCCCGATACTTGGTGAATTGTTCCTTTGGAGGCAGCATATAGATTTCTCGTGTTTGCTTTTTCTCAGGAGGTTTGCTTGCCCCATGCCTGGTTCCTAGTGGCAGGAATCTGTAGCAGACAAAACCCAAGCTGAAGCATGGATTGATTGGGTGTGATAATCTTTGACCAGTGGAAATTTGTACAACCTGAGAAAAGGTACTTTCTGTAGGGGTGCTTTTGGCAAGTGAGACACAGATATGTTGGATCACATAATTCCTTTTTCCTTCTGGCTAGGGATCATCAGCAGGTAATTTAACTGCTATTTCTTCAACTATGGGCTTCTCCTCTAGCTCTTTGAAGCTGTTCTGAGGGGGTAGAGATTTGAGATGAGAATCTAGATACAGAAGTTGTAGCTCTGCCACAGACTGTGTAAACTCAATCAAGCTATTTGACATTCCTGGGAACACAGTAGGGTTAAGATACTTGGAAACCCTAAGCATTGAACATAGTGTCTTGACCCCAGATACAAATGAAAGAAAATACCCAACATACCAAATGTTGAATTTGTCAATGTTTTCAATTCTAGGCTTCAAGCAAGCTTTTTAATACAGCCTCCATTTCGGAGACTCGTGGTTTCTCACAGTATTACACCTGGTCTACAAAGAGTCTAAGCAAAAGTACCCATGCTTGATATCTGTGTATCTATACCTACATCATCCTCTACCCTGAGCTGTTTCTATGTATGTCTGTATAGCTTGAAAAAAAAAATCTAACCTGTATTCACAACCAATTTATGTCTTGGGTCAAGTATAACCATTGGGAAGACTGTTGTGAGAGATAAACCAAATGATAATGTGGAAGTACATGTCACAAAGCCTTGTGCACTCCACAGTAAAAGCATGGTTCTGCATTCAGGCACTTATCCAGACAATTATTTATAAAGCAAGATAGATTATAAGCAGTAAGGCCACACTGGCAGCATGGGGAATAACAGTTTACAATGGTGGCAGCAGCGAGAGAAAATACAGGCCCCCAAATTACAATGCACAGTCTGGATTTATTTTATATTTCTATAGAAAGACTTAGAAGCATGAATTTCCCAGAGGATGTCGAGTCATCAAGAAGTTTATAATAATTTATCTCAGAAATGGTTGGAGTAAATTATAAATCCTAAAAGGGAATAAGGTTTTGAGAAACATATAATTAACTCCTTGATAATATAAAAGAATTTATGATATGATCTGAGGCTATGAAAGTGTAAGATTTGCAAAAGAAGGGAGTTGGAATGCTGAATGGAGTTAAGGTAGAACATTTATCTTGAAAATGCTTCTGCTTTATGTAGTCTACATAGAGTTTGGAAGGATAGAGTTAATTATTGTGAGAAAGAAAAGAATAGGTATTGAATGGATTTCTTTGTCATATCAGTAATTGAAAAGGAAATTTCAAGGCAACCATTGATTAAATAACCTGATATTAAATTGTTCTGCTTAATTTCAAAAATTTTGTCTCAAAATTTAAGAATAGGTGGGACTTCCTTTACTGTCTATGTTAGGACCTGAAAACATGGACTTTCTAATGGCAAAATCTAGATTTGAGTCCAAGCACTTTCTGTGGGTGAGATTCCCTAAGCCTACCTTCTCACTTTTTCACCTGAATAGTGAAGTGGCAGTGAGCATTACATGAGATGCATGTTAATACAATACCTGACCTGAGGTTTTGCACACTTAATAAATCTTAAATATTATAATTATTATCATTTATTCTTGGCAGAAATTGGAAGGAGGAGTCACATTGGAATATTCAAGTAAGTACATCAGCTGCTGGTTTCCCATAATTTGGGGTTAAGGATGGAAACTGGGTTTTATGTTCATCTGTTTTTTTTTTCTCTGATTTTAATTAAAAAGTTGAGGAATCCCACAAAAATAACTAACAGCTTTTGGAGGGTGTCTCTTGGTGCTTTGTGTGCTCCATCTGGGTTGCAACCATTATCTACCTACTTGACAAGATGATGAGATTGCTGAGGCCAAGTGTTTTTCCCAAAGATACTCAGGTCAAAGGCAGAGCTAAAATACACCCTAGGTCACATAACTCATTCTCTCTTCAAGAATGTTCCCTAATCCCTGGTGCCATTTGGGAACTCTTTCAAAGGCATTCCAACCACAGAATCATGCCAGCGCACTGGTTATCAATTATTTTCTTGATCTTTTAGCAAATCCTCAAACTGATTTTTCTGCCCTCCTGAGACATACATCACAAAGCTGACCTTAACCACTTTGGCATCCCCACTCCAGTCCCAAGACACACAAAAGAGCAGCACAGGGTTGATGATTTATAGTTTTCCCACACAGGTCATGCTCAAGCCCAGACAGATAGAGAAGATCTGTCTTTAATGAGAGAAATGTACCATTACTTGGTCATAAATTCAACTTAATGGTGATTTTAGTAGGGCAGCTTGCCCAGGGTTTGTAGAACCACAAATCAAAAATCCCAAATTCCAGGCATATCCTCCTAGAAACTCTTTTGGCAACTCCATTCCATTTGCTTTTTAAGGAAATCGATTTCCCTAGCTTTGGTCCCTAGTTGCTTAGGGTAGATTTGCACAAAGTCTAGAATCACTGTGGCAGCAGAGAAGGGAGTGGGTGGCATGCTGCTTGCATTATTTTTGCCAAGCATGAGGCCTTGACTTCAGTCGTCAAGGAGGCACAAATGAACTGACACACAGATCAGAATACAGCCCAGCAAAAACAGTGGCTAGACTATTCAGTTGACTGTCTAAGGAAAGCTTTTATTTGTTTTTGAATCCTTGTGTCCTTGACCAATTCCAAACCAATGAATATTGATTATTACAAGTCTCAGATCACAGAATAAGTCCTTAAACCATGCAGAGTTGACTCAGTTCAGGTTGAGTTAAAAGTATACAGAGAATACATTCAGGAACAATGCTAGACAATGCTACTAGATAACCAAACCAATACTCACTTTTATTTTAGAACCTCGTAGATCCTATTGTTTTTAACTATTTATATGTGTGCTTTCTTCTACACAACTGTGTGTTTCCAGGTTGAGATGTTGTCTTACCTGCATTAGTTTTAAAAATTTCTAGTCCAGTGCCTGTCATGCAGCAATGAACAGAAGCATGAATGAATGGAGTTCATCTCTTTCCAGTAAGCTTGAATTTTAAGTCAGGGAACCTAACAATTGGCCCTTTTTCCCTATTATCAGGATGATATTCTGGCCAAATGAGCTGATGAAGAGAAAACACTCCTGAAGATAACTTCTTCCCATAGATAGGGTAACTTGAAGCTGTTGAAAATATTATTTCATGCATTTGAACAAAATATGTACTGAAAGCTGATACAGTCAATGCATAGTGTCAGGTACTGAAGAACATTTCAAGGTGACCTATGAATCAGAGCCTACAATCTATTATGTTTAGTTCTAAGATCCAATGTATAATGTTTAAGATCCAATGTATAATATGTATCTAAAAAGAACAAATAAAAAATCAACAGAAGATGTAAAAAAGATCTAATGTATAATGTTTAAGACCCTATAATTATCCCAAATTATTTTTCCCCCAAATAGCATAGCTCTGCCCAGAGAGAAGATATGAAATTCCAACTCTCCTTCTTTTATTGGGTTATTATCATTGCTCTACCTAGGCTTTTCCCCCCAGATATAGAGGGGAGGTTAGCTGGTGCTTTATTTCTATTTCTGTCCCATGTCTAGCATATGGGAAAGTCAGGATTATAGCTGAAAGGGAGGCCTGGAACACCCCGAGCCGATGGCCTGTTTGGATCCTTATAGTTCTCTCTCAGTACTGATGCAGATGCTCAAAAGCATGGCTCTGTGGCTTGCATGGATATCACTTAGAGAGATAATTAACACAGACTGCCATGGTCCCATGCCTAGAGGTCCAGAGTCTATAGGTCTAGATTAACATTTTAGAAGTTACATCTGTCTTTTTTTGTGTATGGTCCTGAGATTGAACCCATGTGCTTATACAGTTGAGCTACAACCCCAGCCTCCAGAAGCTGCATTTCTAAGAAGCGCCAAGGGAGGCAATGCTATTGGTCCAGGGCCAGCTAATCTAAGGTAATCCCTGATACTTACCTAGCACTACACTTAATTCTCCCATTCCCTGTATAACCCCACAGGGTGATCCCATTTGTATGGTTTTATCAGAATACCCTTGGACTAGAGTCAAAGAATCAGTTTGAATTATTTTATAGATATTTCTCAGTGATCCAGGGTAAATTTTCTATGTCAGATATCTGTCTCTGCTGTTAACCTATGCACTTTTGTACTGCCTTTCCTTCTATTAGTTGGGAGTAAAAATAACAATTACATCAATGAAAGCAGCACATAAACATGTCGGTAACATGGGGATGTGTACATGTAAACTATTCATGCCATTGGCCTTGTGTGAATAATTGTGTAAAATTATGAATTTAGCATTAACCTTTGGATTCTTTCTTCTTTCCCTCATTTGTTCAGACTAGGAAAATAATTGTAGCTTCAATCTAAATGGGGAAATAGGAGCTGAGTCTTTCTGTCTTCTAGATAGCTCCTGTAGTCAAGCCAAGCTATCTGGCTCTCTGATTAGACAATTTTTATAAAGGGTAAAAAAAATATTTTCCCAAGAATCATTTTTAGTTACTTTTCCCTTTCAAGATGAAAGGCTTGTCTAAATAGCCCAAGCTTCATCCGGGATTCTTCCCCACTCTTTGTCACCACCCATTCTTCCCTGACCCCACTCACCCTCAGACAGCCAGAGATTTAAAAATATGTTGGAAGATTTTAATGGTGTCTGCAGAGTAGAATTACACCCAGACACCATGCAGAAAGACAACACAGTCCATCTAGCTCATTTGTGATTAGTTTCATAGTATTGTTATAATTGTGGCATGGCTTAATCACTGGCTGCGCACAGATTACACCACATAGTTAAAATAATTATGGGGATTTGATAAGATAATGCTTTGAATTCATATAATGCTTCTTTTCCAATGGACTTTCCAGATTTAAAAGGGGAGAGCAAAGAAGGACAGCCTGTTGATGCCACCATTGGTTATTTTTCACACCTGTCCAGACTAGCCTGGATAATATACATTTACTATTTTATTTCAGATCTTCTTTCATTTGCTAAAGGAAACATTCTATGCAGTTCTTTAAGATTCTAAAGATAGTGCGAAATGATGCACATTCTGTTTAGATTTATTTACCAGCTAATATTTAATACAGGCTTCACAACTCATAATCTAGGTAGGTCCCAGTGGACACAGTTCTAAATCCAAAGATTTGTTTGCCTAAGTGATGCTGCTGTTTCCATTAGAAGTTCTTTACCTTTAAAAGAATGTAGTCTGACCATGTATCTTTGTTAGAACTAATGATGGTCCATTTTATATTTCAACTTGATTGACCTGCGGGAGACCCAGACAGCTGGTAGAATATTATTTCTCAACGTGTCTGTGAGGGTGCTCCTTGGAAGAGATTAACATTCAATTTAGTAAACTAGGTAAAGAAGATCTGCCCTCAACAATGTGCGTGGGCATCCTCCAATACTTTGAGGATCAAATAGAGCAAAAGTGGTAGTGGGGGTGAATTTGTTCTGTCCTCTAGAGCTGGGACATCCATTTTCTCTTTCCCTCAAACATCAGGGCTCCTTTTTGGAGGGCCTTTAAACTCAGACTTATACTAGTGGCCACCTATGCCCTCTCCTTCAGGCTTTCAGACCTATGGCATCAGACTGTGAGCTATATACCACAAGCTCCCCTGACTTAGGTCTTCATAGTTTAACTGATTTATACCACCAATTTTCCTGCTTCTCCAGCTCCTAGTGGCATGTTGTAGAACTTTTCAGCCTCCCCAACTGGATGAGCTGATTCCTATATTAAATCTTATACATATCTATAGCTATTTCTACATCTGTATCTCTTTATCATATCAGTTTTCTTTCTCTAGAAAAATCTAATACAAAATACCTCACAATTTGTATGACTTACTGAATACTCATTCATTCAAAAACTGTTTATTGTAAACTATCACATGCTAAATTCTGTTCCTTTAGTAATAAACAAGCTAAATAAAATTCCTACTCTCATGGCACCATGTTCTAGAGGTGGTGGGGAAGAGAGATGGTAGACAACAAAATAATAATTTTAGGTATGATTAGTCCTGTGTATAAAATAAAGCAGTGTTGGAGAGTAGAGAGTGACTAGGGTGAGGACATATTACATAGATCAGGAAATGCCTTTTTAAAAGAAGATGACATTAGAACAGAGTTATGATGATGAGAAAGAATTAGATGTGAAAATTTAGGGGAGGGGAATTCTAGGCAGAAGGAAGAGAAAGTGGCAAGGTGCCAAGTCTCTGTGAGCTTTGTGGTCTGGGAGCAGTAAACAGGACAGATGAGCTAGAGCAGAATGAGTAGAGGAGTAGGGATGGGGAGGTGGTGAGGAGGCAGAGGGCAGGTCAAAGGACTGGTAATAAGATTGGGTTTTAAAGTAATAAGAGGTTATAGAAGTCCTACGTTGCCTGATTGACATTTTTGAAAGATCATGCTGGTTGAAGAGATTAGTTTTAAGAACAAGAATTGGAAGTGGAGAGGCTAGCTGAGAGGCTAGTATAGTGGCCCAGGTGGCCTTGCATTAGGATAGGAGTGGTGGAGAGGCCGGAACAGTATAAGGACTGAAAATACAGACGGCCTCCAACTTTTGACAGTTCAATTTATGACTTTTCAACTTTACTGTGATGCAAAAATGATACACGTTTAGTGAAGATCATGTTTCAAATTTGAATTTGGAACTTTTCTACAGCTTAGTAATGTGCAGTATGATACTTTCTTGAGATGCTGGGCAGTGGCAGTGAGCCTCAGTTCCCAGTCAGTCTCACAATCATGAGGCTAAACTCCTGACATTCCACAGTGCACTGCACTACCAGCATTTTTTTTTTTTTTTGGTTATTATATTTTGTGTTTTGGCATCCTATCATGTTTACAAAAATGTCCATCTGTGTGTGTACAGGAGATATTCAACACCTAGTTATAAAATAGACTTCGTGTTACATGATTTGCCCAGCCATAGGCTAGGGCAAGTGTTCTGAGCATGTTCATGGTAGGCCAGGCTAAGATTGGCATTCCAAAGATGGGGTGTACTAAATGCATTTTCCACTTATGATATTTACATAGTATTTCATATGATATATTATTTACACTGTACTTTTTTTCAATTTACAGTGAGAACATGGCCCCATGATACATAGAGGAGTAACTGTATTTCAGAATTAGAATTCATAGGATTTGCTGATGAAGGGAATGAGGCTGACTCCTCGATTTCTGGGTTAAGCAATGGGGGGCATGGCAGAATGACTGACTGACTGGGAGAAGAAAGACAAGGGGTGCAAGCATCTTTTAGATATGTTGAGTTTGAGATGGGTATTGCCCACCCACATGGGCGTCTACAGTAGACAGTTGAAAATGGAGAGCTCAGGGGATAGGTCAGAGTTTGAGATAGATGTGTGAGAATCCTTACTATTTACATGAGGTATTCATTTGTGAGTGAAGAGATGAATCTAAATGAACAATGCATTTATTGCCCTGACCTATTGGAGCACATTCTTTTAAAATGTTACCTTTGTGTAGGGGTTTGTACTTAATGAATAATAGAAAGTAACATACAGTGTGATTTGCCTATTGTTTTCTTCTTTATTTGTTTTGTCTAAAAACAAATCCAAATTCAGACATTCAAATAAGTCTTGTCTTTCAGAGTAGTCCCTTGGGAGGGCTATTTAATTAGCCCAACAATTTCTTAGAACTTTCTTGGAGTGATTGGGACCTCCTTTTAGGTTTGCTCATGCCACACAGGAAGTTAGCTTAACTTTTTCATAAAATTATATCTCATTTTTTGACTGAAAAACAGGAGGAGTTTGAAAATGCACCCAAGATTAGACTTGTAACAAAATGAACAACAAATAAATAAACCAAGTGTATCACCGGAGGGAAATGACTTGGCATCACTGTGGATTTTAAATCTACTTTTGTCACTTGGTTTGGCAGTTCTTAGACTAGTGTTTGGAGATGTTTTGAGCAGTGAGAAGCAATTAGAAGAAGCATGCAATCTCCCATGTGATAATTTTGAAGAAAAAAAAAAACATTTATTTGGTTTTAAGTCTTTGAGTTTATTCTTTCCTTCATCTATTCATTCATGAAAAAAAATATTAATTATCTGCTTGTACCAGGTGGTTTTCTAGGCAGTGAAAGAACAGTTACAGTGAAAAGAATAAGACAATGAATGCTAGTTTTTTCAAAACTTCATCTTTGGCCTAAAAGATACTCATGTCTTGACCTAATTGATCCAGGTTCCCCCCCCCGCCCCCCCGAAATGATTCAATCAATATATTGAAACAAACACACTCAACAGAAGGAAAATTGTTTAACTTTACCTTTGCCTTCTCCATCTGATTTCCTCTTTCTCTTATGTTCCCAGACAGCTAACCCTCCACCTGTGATTTTTAAGTCTAAAATAATGTGTTCCTGCATGCTTTAAAAATCCCTTTTAGATGTGAAACACTCATTTATTTTTCTTTCCCTCCTCTGCTCCCCATTTTGCTACTTGGAGGTGTTGACAACTCTCTGGGGTAGGATTCTAATATATTAATTAAGTCATAATAAGGTGTAAATGATTTGATGGTGATTTACTATGGCCTGAATTTTTATTTTAACAACAGAGCAAGACTGAGATCAAAGAAATACATCCCTAATGATGGCAATGAGTGCATTTTCAAGTAGTTAAATGATATATTTCTTGGCGCAGAGCCTCCTCTGTGTCTGAAATCACAGCCTACACAACTCACTTAAATTGCCAATCATAATCTCTAGGAACAAAAAAACTTTTAGTCTTCCCCTGATGATACTATTTCTCTTTACCTTTTAGAGATTCTGCAGAGCTCTCCTGCCATGTAACATATTAGCAAGTGAGCCTCACGGTCCCCCTAGAGTAAGGGGTCACATTGCACCTTGGCCTTTGTTTAGCCGGATAGTGCCTGCACACTGTGCTGGGCCTCGCCAGTCCCATCACTCCTTCGGTCTTGTGCAACATATTATTACAATCAGCTTCACTTGTTCCCAGTTCTTTCAGCATCTGTAGTGTCAGCTGGCTCATCTCCCACTTCATCAGGAAGTGCATTCAAGGGTATCCGGCTAGAAAGTTCCCCCAACAAGCATTTCTTCCTGTTGCAAAATGAAGAAGCAAGGGTTCAGTTGGAAGTATTCATGTCTAGGGTCAAGTAAGGTAGAGTAAAGTCGGGAGAATCTTCCATCATCAATTGTCTTCATCATGGGTGAGACCAGAAAAAAAAAAAAAAAGAAAAAAAATTATCCCCTCTTCTTTACTAGACTGACATTCCTTTCATTCTGGTTTTAATCAGAAAGGGGATATGTGGAATTATGTGATTGGCACTGCCCTGGTTTATTTTCTAAATGCACAAAGGGAATTGCTCTCATACTGTGGGTTTCCCCCAAGACCAACCATCTGATCACCATGGTTTACTTCTGTGTGGGGTTTCCTGTGTTTTGCCTGTGAATACCCATGTCTGTCTTTCCAGCAGCTAATATGGGCAATCCCATCATGCCAATTGTGGTTTTGCCTTTTCTTCCTGAGAAAACAACCTCCATTGCCCTCCACCTGTCTTTATCTCCAGTAATCTGTACATATGTGTAATTGTATGGCAGAGAGAGCAGTGATAATGACCTGGGCATGTCCAAAGGATTTGAAAACTGCCCTAGTTGATGAGAAAGAGCCCTACTGCAGGAGGTTTCACTCATGTGAAAATAACCATGGCCCAGGAAACAACTTCTTTTCAACATTCTCTGGGGAAGAGCTTTGGGACAACATCTTCCAATGTCATTCATTTTTGTCTTTATGGTTTTCTACTATGTCATGTGTCTGGTAATTAGTATCAGAGCCAGAAGTAGAGCTAGACTCAACAGTACTTGGCAGCTTTTGACATAGATGCGTCTCTTGTAGAAAGATTAATTGGAGTCTGAAATGTTTAAGGAAGCTAACAATTATTGAGTGCTTGTTTTGTGCCAAGCAGCATGCGAAGCATTTCTGTATGTATTATCTCATGTCAGAAAGTCACAAATTTTCCACTTATTAGTTGGAATATGGATTTTATTTAGATCATGCTTTTATTAATGTGGTCTGAAATGTTGCCTATGCAGTTTGGTACTTGAAGGAAAGTGTATTTAGTGGTTTAAAAGAGCCACAGTGGTAGAAAATAATTTGGAATTAGACTTGTTCACAAAGCACACAAATAAATTCAAAGTACACAAACAAATTCCAAATTACAGAGTTAGGGTGGTCAACTTACTCACAAGGCAGTGCCATGCATTTGGTACTGAGGGAGTCATTAGAACTCTTCATTTATATTTTTAGACTTTCTACTTCTACTGTGCCCCTGTGCCATATAATCTATCAGCAAGCCATCCTTTCTAAATGCATCTGCTTTCTTTATTTGCATAGATTAGCCATAGGTTTGACTAGAACAGATTCCTGTGCAGTCAGGGTGTCTCTGTTTGTACCCAACTCCTGCTGCTTTCTGCTTCTAAATACTTGAATTAGTTTTTATCTAAGTCTCAATTTCCTTATCTGGAAAATGGGGTAAGAGTAGTTCCTACCCCATAGAGCTATCATGAAGTAAAAGAAAAAGAATGTACCAACGGCACTTAGCGTGAAGGATGTCACTTTGAAATGTCTGTATGATGAATGCTAGCTGTCACTCTATCATTCAGTGCCAGGATGAGTTTAGAGAGTCCATCCTTTATAATCTGTTTGGATAACTAATCTTTAAATTTCCTTCCAGCTCTAAAACTCGATGCTTTCACGAAACACCTTACTTTCTGGTCCCTAAATTTCTAGAGTGGCTTTAAATTGTGGTTTGAGTTTTGTAGTTCATGTGGAAACTGACGCAGAGTTTCTCTGATTTAGCAAGGAATTTATCTACAAAACAATCAATTTACTCTGCTTCAACTTTCCCCTGTTTGTCCTACTACATTATGCCTTGAACTTGTTCCAGAATTCTCGTTGACTTTGTGGTTTCTTGCTGATTTTTCATTCTAAAAGACTTTTTTTTTTTTCTTTCTTTTTGACTTTTAACAATGAACAACATAAATTTTCCTTATAATGAACTTGCCCATGTATATAGTAAATAAGACCAGGAGTGTGTCTGGAAAGTTTCCCTAAGAGATTATGGAGGCTTTTGATGGTCTTTTAAGATCTGGAGACACTGAAGAAGAGGAAGAGTAAAAGCTTCTTAGATACATATTGACTTAATTATATTATACCCCAAACATTTCATGGGCACATGTTTGCAGAAATATTTCAGGTTTGTTGTGTATATTTGACATGCTTTCGTTAGGAAAGAAGCCATTGTCCCCAGAAAAAGTAGCTGTGCTTGGCTCAATACGTTTTATTAAAACATGAGTGTAGCTTTAAGGATTTTTATGAATGTGGTAGGGATCAATAAATAACTGCTTTAAAGTGCAGGTAGGCATTATGAAGTTGTGGTCAAAATTGTGCAAGGCAAATGCCATTGTGCAGAGTGGAGGAAGAGGCCAGGACCTGCAGCTGTGTCAGATATGAACAGGTAATGCCAAGGTTATTTGTAGAAAAGGTGGTGATGGTTGAGTTCCTGGGATAATAACCTGAGAAATCAGGGGGCAGGAAAGAGTAGAGGGTAGGAAAATGAAGCTTGGGAGGGGTTAGGGGAGAAAAACTCAGGCAGGAAGAGGGACGAGATCAATTGGGATTCAGAATACAGGATACAGAATACAGGCATGGCTACAGACAAAGCCCTCAGGACCAAAAGTCAGGGAGAATCCTAGTTTGTTTAGCCCATGGGCAGGAAAAAGGACATCCTCTAAAAGGACTTAGGTTACTGGCTGGAGGGAGAAGATAGATAACAGGAAAAACCCCAGCTTCTCTAGGGACCCAAAGAGCAAGGCTTGCTCCAACTGCCTCCCTCCCTTTATCCTTGCCCTAGCACTTCACATAAGACAATAGTTTACGTTGAGGCCAGAAGACAGAAATGTACAAACTGTTAAAAGGAGAGAGAACCAGGAGATGCCAGAGAAGGCCAACACACTAGTGGAGCCTGCGGTGGCAGACCAGGCCAGAAAGGGATTGTTTCATACTTTAAAAGGATTTGAAAGTACATGAGTGTGTGCAGAGAGAAGTACTGAACCTGAGCGGAGTTTACCAGCAACATGGCAAATTCTGAAAGACCTAAAATTGCCTCACAGGTGGTAAAATGCCTAGCCTAGAGTTGGTGCCTACCCAGCCAACTGGTGAGGTACAGTTGACCAGTGACTGGTGTGGAAGACCACTCCACAGGAGGGTGGGTCAGGGGAGAGTTGGGATGGGGAGAAGGGCCAGGAGAAGTACACTGTGCTGAGAAAGCAAAGTGGGAACCAGGGCCATTCTCTCTCATTCCCCCCACCCTCAGATAAGATGAGTCATCAGGAATTCATCACCGTAAGTAGGTTGCTTTCACATAGTGGTGTTGTGTAGTTTCCTGGAACATTTCCATTCTTTGGGATACATTAAAGAGTTACTAACAATCCAAGGCTAGTGTGAAAAGAGTTTGGAAAGAAACCAATGCTATACAAGGTTCCAGAATCTTCTGTCATTTCAGTGTCATGAATCTGGAGTTGTTTCCCTTTCAGTCTTTATGAATCCCAATTGACGCAGTCTCAATCAGTGACTTTGATTCTTCCCGTTCACATCACTAAACCCCAAGAATTACTTGACTTACTTCTTGTCCCCCTCCCTTTGAGGAGGGCTTCCCCAATGTTTTCTGGCATGATGGTTTTGGGAGCTGTTATCTCAAATTCAGGTTCTCCACTCAACAGTTGTGTTCTTAGGAAACTGCATTCATTCTTTGAGCTTTGGTTTCCTTATCTATAAAATAGGATGCTGCCCGCCTACCTCATGAAAGAGTAGTATGAACCAATGACTAGGACCTTGGAGAAGCACAGAGGCTATCTCTGGCACATGTTGTTCTTCAGTAAATGTGTCCCTTCTTCCAGAAAGCTAGGTGCCTAGTGTGTCTTCATTGCCCTAGTAATCCTGGGGATCTTGCTCCATAAGACAGCCAGCCAGTTTTGTATGAGGGTCTCAAAGACTTTGCTACAAAGAGATGGAGTTTTTCCTAAATAGCCAAACTGGCTTATGCAATGGACAGTCTATTATTTGTTTCATTTCCCACCTTCAGACCTCTTCTTGTAACTCTGTCTCCCCGAAGTGTTAAGCCATTAACCCCTTCAGACGTCAAACAGAGGACTGGGTATGAGAACTGGTGACGCCTATGTTACACATTTACTGAGGTCAACCCAGGGGAAACAGGTCTCAGCAAAGGCCAGGAATGGTATCAGACAAGGTGCATTTGTTCAGTGTGGTTTCTCAGGACCCACAAGAGGAGAAATATTTAGGTGCCTCTCTGACCCTCAAACATATCACTCCAGGACACAAAATGGTCACCTCGTGATTGTACTCTTTCCCCTTCTGTTTTAGTCACAGGTTATAAATGCCAAAGACATCATACATATAATGATGGCTCATCTTCTGGACATGATGCCTGAGAGGGATTGAATGACATCAGGTTGGCCATGGCCTTCCCAGCCTGCAGGATCAGTTTGAAAGCCTCCACTGAATCAGAAGGTCAAGCTCAATAGTTTTTATTGTGTGGACTCATAACCCCTGTTCTTAGCTAATTATCCACCCTCTACTGCCACTTTTACTTTTGGCTTATATTCTAAACTCTATGTTGTCCTCTAGAATTTGAGGTTGGATTCAAACATTTAAATAAGGTGGTAACAAACACAAAGACAAGTTAGGGAGGTGGAGCATCAAGGGCCACACAGATCCACCAAAGTGATGGGTAGCAGCAAAAGCAGCTACATCAGATTTGATGGACAGCAATAACTGCAGGGATGTTGATGTGGCCAGTGATGGGGGTGTGCATCATCTTGTGTTAGTGGTGGTGGCAGGGGTACCTTCAGTAACTGGACTCTGCAGTGTGGTTTTGAACACAATTCTTACATATGTAGCACTGGATCCTGGTTTGCTGACTTTTTTTTTTTGATAAATCATCAAAATAATTTCTGACATTTATAACTAAATAATAAATACAGAAATTGGAACTATGAACAGTGTTTTTTGATCTTCAAAACCATACATATGTGAGTGAGGCCAGGTGCACTCTAATCTGATATGCTCTCAGAATGGGCCTACACTATTTGAATTCCATGTAATATTTACCAAAAGTCTTCCCACAATTATTAAGTGCTCAGTGCTCAGCGGTGTTCAGTGGGCTCTATAAGCAAGTAGCCACACTGGCAGGAACTGACATATGAGCTCAGTTATGCAGACTGCCCTTCAATATGGCTTTCTTGGCATCACCAACTTTCCAGCTCCAGTGACCAGCCCTGACACCCCCATCCAACACCATTTCAAGGAGACCAATGAGTCACATGGTGAGAGGTCAATCACATTTAAATCCCTTCTTCACAGAAGAAATAACAGTATATTAATGTTCTCATTAAAATAGACTCTGTTTGGATTTACTTCCCTCTGCTTCCTCTCCTCCACGCTTCTGTCAAAGTCATCATCTGTAAATATTCTGGATGCCTTGTGCACTATCAGAGTTTCTATCCAATGTTGCTTCTCATCAAGCAATAAATGTTTTAGGAAAGGAAGCCAATGAATTGATGCCCATCAAAATTCATAGTCTTATCATAAATCCTGGAAGCAGCTGGCTTTACAAAACAGTGGAATGACTCAGTAATGGTGCAGACTTGAAATCAGCATTTTGAAAGGTTGGGGCCACCTTAGAGGTCAGACTTAAGTTTAACTGTGCTTGATAGACGGTGCAGGCCCTTACAGAAAACATGGATCCCTGGACTAAAGGAAAGCAGTGCCACTTTTCATGATTACGTTTAACATGTTACCCCTGCTGCTGGGCAATTCTTATGTAGGAGTTTCAGTACTTGGAAGGGAAATGCATTCACCATTTTAGGCTCCTGTTCCCACTTGGCAGGGAAAATATAGGTCACAATATTGGCTGGGGTGACTGATCCTAGTTATCAAAGCTTTCTGATACAAATTCCAATGCACAGTGGAATTAGAGAGGAATGTGGATGAAATCCAGAGGAAGCTTACTATGGTTTGAATGTGAGGTGTCCCCTAAAAGTTCACATGTGAGATAATGCAAGAAGGTTTGAAGGAGAAATGATTGGGGTATAGTCTTAACTTAATCAGTGAATTAATCCCTGGCGGGATTAACTGAGTGATAACTGGAGGCAGGTGGGGTGTGCCTGGAGGAGGTGGTTCATTGGGGGTGTGGCTATGGGGTATATATTTGTATTTGGCAAGTGGCACTCTGTTTCTCTCTGCTTCCTGATCATCACGTGAGCTGCTTCCCTCTGCCACACTTTTCCGCCATGATGTTTAGCTTTACCTTGAGCCCCAAGGAATGGAGCCTGCTGTACAGGGATTGAGACCTGTGAAACCCCGAGCCCCCAAATAAACTTTTCCTCCTCTACAATTGTTTTGGTTGGGTCTTTCAGTTGTATCAGCAAAAGAGCTGACTAAAACAAAGCTCCTAGGATTTCCCTGTCCAGTGGAAAATTAAGAGATGACTTACCAATTCTCCTCAGCAAGAGGCTTTGAAAGCTCAGATCCTTCAGGAATAAAATTGGGGTCACTCATTCCACAGCTGGGAACACTGGCCTTGTGTGGAGGGTGGGAGTAGAGGGTGGAAACAATGGTCTCCTTACCAGAGAAATTGCAGGTTGAGAGCAAACATGAAAAGAGTAGAAAATATCTGCATTCACCCAGTTCTATTGCGGAGCTCCTAAGATCATAAAGGAAACATTCCAAAGGTTTTCCTTTGCAGCCTGAATAAAATCCAAACTTTATTTTGGCTTACAAAAGACTGCGAGTTGGCCCCTGCTCACCTCTCTCACTTTGTTTTATACCATTCACTCCCTGGCATGCTGCACTTTAGCCACCAGGTGAAGCCCATTGCGGCCGTGAGGAATTGTACTAGCTATTCCCCCTACATGGATGGCTCCCCTCAAGACACCCGCATGATTTAATCCCTCACTTCATCTTTCCCCGTGAATGAGAAGGGAGAGGGAGAACAAGGTGGAATCTTACCCCATTCTCTGTCCACCTTAGAAAAACACTTCTACCCAAATACTCTTCCCTAACCCTGCTTTAGTTCCTATCATAAAACTGGTAACTACGTTGCATATTAGATACCAGACATATGTGTGTCTATTGTCTGTCCCTCTGATATGGAAGATAATCCCTTTGAGGACAAAGACTTTTTGTGTACTTGTTGTTGTGTTCTCAGAGCCTAACAGGGGAGAGACTCAAAAACTTGTTGAATACATGACTTAATGACAGAGAGATGATTTGTTCACAGGTTATTCAAAGCTTTGGGAGTCAGTCTAAGACTTGGGACCCCTTAAATTTCATGGAATACAATAGAAGATGTTTTAGAGAATTTTTGAAATTTCTCAGGGATCTTTACTATCCTCCAAGTTCTTCAGTTTTTCAGTGTTGTGTCGATGGCTTGTTCTGCTCTGAGAATGCTTCTATATAGATCACTGTTCTTCACTTAGTGGCCCCAAACCTCCCTTCTGATGACCAGCCTTTTATTTATTTATTTTATTTTTAGATAACAATTGGTCTTATCTCGTTCTCTCTTTCTGTTTTCTTACCCATTTTCTTCTCTGAGTGATATAATTTTTTTTTGCATTCCTAATTTATTATTTAAAAATTGTGATGTATATAGTAATGTACACATTTATGAGTTCTTTTTAATTATGTGGTGGCTGATTTATGACCAGCACCAGAAAGATCTTTGTTATTGCTCTGCCTCCTGATAAATGTGCCATTGGCCTCTGGGCATCAGTTTTTGAAGGCTACTGTAAAGCTTTTGCTTGGTTCTTTCTTTTTTCAGAATGTACATGCTGCTGCTCAGATGGCTGGTTCTAGTGAAACAGATACAGTCTGGAGTCAACTCTAATGTCTGGCATGGTGGCTGAGGTGGCTTCTTTTTCCACCTGTCTTGTCCAAATCATCCAAATGCTTCAAGACTGGGCCAGAAACTCCCACTGGTTTTTCAGGCCTTCCTAGTTTTCCCTTTGAATTCATCTTACATGTTTGGTGTACACCTTGCCTTTAAAAGAGTTTCACATAGTTATAAATTCACATATTTCTATCACCAACATATCTCTCCATTGGTGATCATTGGCATTGACGGGTTTGGCATGCCCCTCTGAATTCTATCTGAAAACCTCTGCCTATTTCATTTGTCTGATTTACCTTCATTGACTAACTTGTGATTTCTGGACTCCTTGATTTTATCTGATATCTAAAATATTCCCCCAAATAGTGGTTTGATGCCTGGGATAGTACTGTGCATATAGTGGGTGCCCTTTTCGACAAAGAGCAATTGATAAGTTTTGAATGAGTCCTGAGTTTTGTACTGAAATGTAGGTGAGTCACGAGATGTGTATATATTTGAATGTCTTTACCTCCATTCCAAACTTTTTGTAAAGCCATCCTAGTTCTAATCTGTTCTTGGGTTCATCCCAGGAATATGCAATGTGGGCCAGGACCCTATTGCACTATGGAAAACCCAGTTTTGGTTTTTCAAGCTTTAACTCCCTTCCAGGGATAGCAAAGACCAGGCATAGCTGCCATCATTCAGACCTCCTCCAGTCCAACCCCCAAGCTTTGAGGAAGGGGGAGAGCAACTGGAAAAAATAAAATAAACCTTGAGTTCAACCATGTGGGCAATCCATCAATCAATCAACAAATCAAACCTAAGTAATGAAGCCCTAATAAATCTCTGGACATGGAAGCTGAGTTTCCCAAGTTGGCCATACTCTGCATCTATTGTCACATATCGACTCTGGTAGGGTAATACATCCTGAGGACATTGGAAAGCCTTCTAACCTCTGTCCTCTGTCTTTTCCTTTGGCTGGTTCTAATCTTTTCCCTGTAATACATCATAACCATGAGTATAATCGCTTTCAATGAGTTCTGTGAATCCTTCTGGTGGATTATCAAATCTGAGGATGGCTTTGGAGTCTCCCCAAACCTGCACTAGTCAGAAGTGAGGATGGTCTGTGAGACTGTGCCCTGGGAGTTTGCAGTTTAGCTAATGACAAGTAATGACACCCTCATAATCTACTTCTTTCCAAGGGTTTCAAAAATGACTAGAATTACAGCTATTGTAGTTTGGGAGAAGCAGGGATGAACTTTGCTTGTTTTTCTACCCTTTCTGCCAGTGGCTTCTTTCCTACAGCCTCCGCTTCTGTCCATGCTTCCCTGACTTGTATTCAGCCCTGTCACAGCTCAGTCTTCATGGAAGTAGGATAGTCAGGAGGACCTACAACTCAGCTGGTGCAGCTCATTTTCAGGGTTCTCAAAAGTTAGACCTGGCCTCCTGGGACTCAGGGGTGGCCTTGGCCACTGGTCTCCCAAACTTCAAATTTGCCCTCACTTCCCATCAGACCAATGATTTATTTAATACCACCAGGACAGACTACAAAGTGCCTAAGGATTCTGGGTTTCCTTTGCACAAAGAACCTTTTCACCCACTCCTAGTATTTGCTGAGGTTAGCTTACCCATGTATTTTACAAACCTGAGTGATCATAAGAATTCCCTGGGCTCTTATCAAACATATAGATTATTAATGTGCCCATTGGAAGTTTTTGATTGTAGGTCTGGTTTGGGACTCATTAGTCTGTTATTTTAATTAAATAATAAATGCTCCAGTTTTTCTCATCGTCTACCATAGCCACGTACCTTCAGTTCTGTTACATATTTATTTGTAACTTTTTTTTTTTTTTTTTAATAATCCTTGTCCCTGCTGGTATTAGGGAACAAGCCTGATTTGTCTTATATACCCTCTGTGTCTTCCCTAGTCCTGGTTCTGGGCTGGTAGATTTTCTGTCATGCCTCGTTGTGGCCAACTCTCCCCTCTGGCACTAGACTCTTTCCTGTCCCATTCCGAGCATCTGTAGTCTTACCACACATGAATGGATATCTGAAATGAGGACCAACTCCACCAACGACCACATTTAATCCAATAAACACTTCCTGACTTGAGTTATGTCCCAGGCACTGTGCTGGGTGCTGGCGAAATGAAAAAAGGAAAATACAGTTTAAAGGGTGTGACAGACACATAAAGAAACAGCTATAATACCATGTGATAAATGCTTTAGCAGAAGCATGTACAACGTGCTATGGAAACTCAGATGGGGGAGTGATTAATTCCTCCTGGGAAGGGTCAGGAAGAGTCACAGAGAAGAGTTTACATTTGGGAGGTGATCAAAAGTTCTCTCAGAGGTCAGGGGGAGGGGCGGGCATTCCAGGCAGAGAGGGAAGCCAAAAGAAAACCACGGACAGTGAGAGTGCTCAGGCAACATGGGCTGAATTTTTCCAAGTGTGGCCCTTGGGCCATCTGTCTGTAGTTCCTTGGGGGAGATTATTGGAAGTGCACATTTCAGATCCCTACTTCATGCTGGTTTGGAATCTCAGGGATGGTGTCTGACAATCTTTATTTTTACCAGTGCCCTCTGTGATTCTTAAACCAATTGAAGTGACAGTTCTCTATGTAGCAACATCATAACCACCAGGAAGGTTTTATACAATATTGATGCCTGACTCTCTCCCCTAGAGAGGCTAGTTAATGAGGGTGGGGCATAGCCTGGGCATCTGTATTTATAAAATTTTCCCTATTGTTCTGATGCGGAGAGCCACTGCCTTTAAATTTGAGAACCACAGAACCAGAGCATAAGATTCAAGACGGCAGAACAGGCACATGGGGACCTGCTACAAATCATGATGGAGATGTAAGAAGTTCACTAAGGGCTTTCCACGCTGTTTGGGGAGTTTGGTTTTTAGATAATGAGTTTCCTCCAACAAGTTCACCTTTCTCTCTGGGTCTCACTAGGTAGTGATGTCAGAAAATAAGACAATCTGGTTTGTACACACTTTGTGTTGAAAGGAAGAATGCTCTAGAACTTCTTCAAGAAGTAGGCTCAGCTGTGCTCTCAGAATAACAATTCTTCTCTGATAACTGGGTTCTTAGTGTTCCTTTTCTTCAGAGACACAATGGGCTCCTATTGTGTGCTCATTGTTGAAAAATCTTCATCTATATCCCAGGTAAATCCCGAGCCGTATAAAGCTTCAAAGAGAGACTTCAGGAAGACTAGTCAGGGTGGGGGGTGGGGGTTCTACAGTTACTTAGTCTTCATTAAGCTCAAAGTTTAGAATTATAGACTTTAACCAAGTCTGTGTGGAGTTCAAGAATAGAAGGAAACATGTGTGGGTGTGGATGACTGTGACTTTTGCACACAGAGGAGAATTTTGGGGATGGACCACAAAGGCTTGGAAAAGGAAGTGGGACATTATGGAGAAAGTATAGGAAAATGGACAATCACCACTGCTGCGTGAGAGCCTAGAACTTTATTGGGCCAGCATGATCAGGATAGAACCAGTTATATCATGGGTTTAAGTATGAAGGGAAAGAAAAGAGGTCAGAAGCCCAGTGCAGGAGCTACCTAAAGGCTCAATGAAGACTTTGCCTTATAATTTTATTGATTTTTCTCTCCTTTCCCCTCTATCTTCTCTGTCCTTTCTCCTCTGCTTTAACCCTCTGCATCCTCACTACCTATAATGCTCTCTGAAACAGCCAACAAGCCCACCAGCCTCATAATTTTCTTAATGGGCCCGTGAGTCACAGCCTTTGTTAATCTTAGAAGTAAAAATAATTTGGTGATGCGTTGGTCCAACCTCTTCAATCTGTAAATTGAGAAATGGAGGCCCAGAGAAGATAAGTGAATGCCCAGAAAAAAGAAGGTTCCCTGGCTTATTGATAATAGAATGAAGATGGAACCACGTCTTCTGATGTTCTGTCTGAGCCTGTATCTACTGTAGTTACACTTTTAACACCAAAGTGAAGGCTTATGCTTTGCATACTTTGAGGTATACATTATACATGGCATCATGGGGGTTTCTACAATCACTTTCTAAGGAGGTTAAGAAGGTTGTAGCAGTTAGCTCATCATGCTTGTTAAGTTGACTGAAGAAGAAAAGTACTTTGCTTTTTGTAAATATACAAGTTTCATCAGAAAAGTAAAGTACAAATTCACAAAATAGAGAAGTTGAGGTTTAAATAATCTGTTCCATAGGATTAGAATTTTTATGTAGTAGATTCTAAAATTATTGTTTGTCATGTTCATAATATAGAGTCCTAGAATCACCAGCCTCAGAAGTTTCTTAATGGGACCCAAAGTCATAATCTTTATTAATCTTAGAGCTGAGAAGAACATAGCCACACTGTGTCTGTTCCTGAGTACAGTGTGACTATATTACTTTGGTGCTTTGACCTTGGTCTGGCTTCCTTTTAAAATCTTCTGGCCCTGTCTGCTGGTGCCCTCACTGAGTATGTGAGAGATGAACTCATTGGTTTTCTAACACAGCAGTGTGCTGGTGTCCTAATTGATGGCATTGTGGAGACTGGGAAATCAGTGTAGAATCTGACTTGGTGCCTAGCACCAAACAGGTATGAGGGGTAATTGGTGAACTGAGTGGAGGTGAAGACTGTATATCTGTATCCAATTATTATTGGCGCAATGTTGGAAGCTGTTTTCAGTGTCCAAGCTAGCCACAGCCTCCTAGAAAAATAACAGACAAGAACCAGACAACCTCGGATGCTCCTTCCCACTCAGAGATTACATATATTTTGGCAACTTTAAAAAAAAATCCCAGAAATTTGGACCACGGAGAGACTTTGAAGGTCAATGAGCCCAACCCACAGCTCGTTCAAGAAAGAGCCAGATTATTCAAAGAAGTAGAGATTTGGCAACTTTGGAGTTTGTGTAATGCTGAAAGATAGCCAGAAAGAATAATTCTGATTAAAAATCAGTCAAAGGCCAGAATTATTCTATTTTGCTAAATCTCTGTCATGTTAATGAGGAATAGTTAAATCTCTACTTTGCTTTGGTTGTTTTCTTTTGGTGTATAACTTATGTATAGTAAAAAGCACAAATCCTAAGTGTACAGCTTGATGAATTTGAACCTATGTATTCACACACACAATTATCTCACAAATCAAGATACAGAACATTTGACACCAGGAGAAAGTTCCCTTACACCATCACCATCCTCTCCCCAGGGACACAAATCTAATTTCTATCACAATAGGTTTGAACATTGACAGTTCAATTTCATTTGAACTTTATTTATATAAATTATACAGTATGTAGCTGTGTAATGGTGTCTGAATTCTCAACATTATGTCTGAGATTCATCATGCTGTTGCATACATGGGTAGGTTTTATTTTCATTGTTATATGTGAATCACATGACTACTACAATTTAAGAATTCATCAGTGCAGAGTATTAGCTATAGCCCAGAAGAAAAAGTCAGAAGATTTGGGTTCTAATCTTAATTCTATCCTTAAGTAACTATCTGAACTGCTTTCTGGCCCTGTTTTCCTCATCTGTGAATGAAGAAGTTGAGCTAAAGAATTACTAGCAATTTTTATGACTCTAAATGTCAACAAATGGTATACGAATTGTAGATCCAACAAGCAAGTGGAAGATATTCACAAATCATATAGTTGACAACTACTAGGAATGTACCAGTAATTCCTATAAATCCATAAATACAAAAGATAGACAACCAACCAAGAATGAGAAACATTCTGTGTGTGTGTGTGTCTGTGTGTGTGTGTTGCTGTTGTGATAAGAGAACTAAAGGGACTCCATTTTGTTCTTCAGCAGCCATCTTAGGAGTTCTGAGAAATAGTTCTGTTTCTCAGAAATAATAGAATATGGAAAGTCCTGCCCCTGTACCCATTAATTGTTACCTAGCATAATACGCTTGACAGCATAAAAATAGCAATTCCTATACAATGTAAAATTGCTCTCTTTGGTTTCCATTTTTCCTGGGCAAATACCTTGTCAGAGATTGATTGTCTAGATGTTAGTAACCATTCTCTAACATGTACCCAACTAGGGTCATCTTGACCCCATTCCCTTCTACTTGATCGTTGCTATACCAACCTGGAAAGTCCCGTGGGAAATATTATTGTACCCATTGCTTTGTCTCGCTAACTGCCTAGATTCAGCTTCTGTACCGTGGCTTGCTTGCATTGGCTGAAACCCTGCAATTGAATATTCCGCCCTCTGTGATTTTTCTCTTTATAAACCCTTGAAAATCACTGCTGGCGTGCCATCTTGTCACACTGTGTGATGTGTGAGGATGGTGGCCGCTGATCAGCTTAATTAAGGCTTTTTATTGGCTCAAGTGTGACATGGCTTGGAGTTTTAATTGGCATTATGCTGGGTACAACATTTTTGGTACAACACTGTTAAAACAGAGAAGAAATTTTTGAGTGGGAAATCTTTATGGTCATTGTTGTGGCCACGAATCGAATATTTTCAAAGACTGAGATGTTTGGTCACCTACATGTTGCAGAGGCTGATTTTTAAAGTGTCCATTTGTATTATTTACTATAAGGGAGGCACTATATTTAATTTTAATGAATGCATGAAATGCACCTAAAAGGGCTTCAGGAATTGTAAAGCTCTCTGCAAATGAAAAGCATTATTATTATTCCAGATACAGTATGAATGCAGCTGACATCAAACACATTCATCCTAGTTGCAGGTGTAGCAACCAACAAGGGTGTTTTCCTTTGTTCCTTTGCCATAACTGTGGGAGAGCCTCTGAACCCACCACACAAATAACAGCTGTGATTTTAATTGAGACTCTGAGTGGATAAGCAAGGTGCACACTGAACGCATAGCAACAGATAGGTTTTCATTTGGGCAGCCACAATATTATTTCCTCAGACTTTGAAAAGGGAAAGTTTTAACAGGTCTCTTGGAAGTGATCCTTGTTTTCCCCCCACCTGTCACAGAATGCGTCATCTCTCTCCCACACGCGCACAGTGGGAAAACAACTTAGCCATCCAGAGCAAAGGGAGTATTTTGCTGTGTCAGGGATACGAGGGTCTGTATGTGGTTCATTGTCCATTTCCTAATTAGACTCCCTCCCTTGGCACTGGAGTTTCCTGCCCAGAGAGCCTTATCATTTCAGCAAAAATAAATCAGCATGAGAAGCCACTGCAACCAGAATTTTGTCAGAATGCTTGTGGTCTCTGTCTTGCCCTTTTTTTCTTCAAGATTTTGCAACTCTGGTCCTGTCTTAGCAGGGTGAGAAATTGTTCCATCAATGCAATCAGCCCAGATTGGTCAACCAAAGGGAATTTGCTAGTTCATTCAACATTTGCTGCCGTATCTTCTTGGATGAGGAAATCCCCATGGCCCTGCCCCTTGACTGGTGATTAACTATTAGATATTCCCTCTCCAGCATTGTGTATAGATGAATTTCAGACTTTTTGTATTTATATTTATATGTATTTGCCCACTAAAGTTTCCTTTATGATAGATTTAGCATTTCTGCAATCATACAAATGGACACATACAACACAAAGAGAAACCAATCTAAATACTACATTGTTATAGACTATGAAGAGTTTCTGAGACCAGCAAACCTGGATTTTGATCTGAATTTATCATTACACCTTAGCTGAATAATCTGTAAAATGGGGATAGAAGTACCTCCCTTGTTCTCAGGATTCTTGTAAGGTTAAGGGAGGCTATCCAGGTACACCTTCCTAAAGAGGGTATGCCTACAGTCTTTGCCTTATAAACAGAGGGTAAGATGATAGTTCAATAGATTGTACACCTGAAAGAGATTGCCCAGGACTAGCCCAAGTTTTGTAGCAAAATAATGACCATCCTAGGACAAAAGCTAAGGACCAGAACTCTTTTCTACTCTGTAGCAAAGGGGGCCATGTCCAAGAATTATTTCTGCAAATTTGGGGAGGTGTTAACAAAGCAAAGAACAACAACAACAACAACAAAACATAACAAGGTGAACCATTATGCTTTAGTGATCTCTTAAACTAAGTGGTTGAGTTGACTGACACAGAAGGAGGTTTTATTTTTTTTTGTTCTTGAAATATTAATCTCTAAAAAAAATACCCGAAAAAAACCAACCAAACAAAAAAGGAATACTAATCTCTGCTATATTTACAGCATTTCTTCCATGTAGTTTTGAAGGGAGTTATGACTGCTAGATTAGGAAAGCAATGAGAAAGAAACTAGGAAAATAGGTTATTGCAGCTCACAATAGAAGCATAGATTTTATTATCAAAGCTTTAATTTTCAGGAGCCAGGTTCTGCCGAGGAGGAAAATTTCCTTGAGAAGCCAAAGGGAAATTCTTTAGGAAGCAGGTTGTAGAGTCTATGACATAAAATTAGGTTAGAAAAAAAGAGGGGAAAGAACCAGAATGTGTCACCCCCTGTCTGGGCTGGTGGGTGGTGGTCACTGAATTCGAAGAAAGAGGGAAGTGGTGGACTACAAATTGGGAGGAGGCTGTGAAACCTGAGGAGACCCTGTGGAAGGGACCTAGTGAGCCAGAAGTTTGGTGCACTCTGGAGAGTTGGCCTTGCCATTTATGGGAGGACCATGGTTGTCGATTCTCTGTATTTTTTTTTTTCTTTCTGTTCAGAACCTTCTGAAAATACCTGCCTGCATGTCAAGCCATGCATTTGCAGCAGAAGCAATAATCCCAAATATCCCTAGATTTTTCTAAGTTCCATCTGAGTTACCTAATCACATCTCTCTCTTTTAGGTGCCTCATTCATCTGTGTTCCTTAGGTTGTATTTTAGAAGTTAACATAGCAAAGTGATTAAGAGTGTGGTCTCTGGAGCGGGGCTGACTGTCGTATATTATGGTTTTCTCCCTTTATTAGCTGGGAAACTTTGAGGACGTTTATGAAACTCTCAGAGCCTTGGCTTCCTTGTCTGCCAGATGGCATGATCATAATTTCTGCCACATGGGTTTGCAGCGATTAAATGAATTAATACACATGAAGGACTTTGCTAGAACAATGCCTGGTGCTCAGTCGAATGCAGTAATTGCTATTTGTAGTTGTTCTTACTGCCTGTGCTCAGCCACATGAGGGCAAATCCGTGTGTGTGTGTGTGTGTGTGTGTGTGTGTGTGTGTGTGTCCGGTTTGTGGTACAGAGCTGACAAACTAATAGTTTTTTTTTGTTTGTTTGTTTTTTGCTATAACCAAAAGGAAATTTACATTTTCACTATTTCGATTTCTTAAATTTCTGGAGTCATTCATTTTCTATTCATTAATTTGTCAATGCTTTTAAGAAATATTTATTGAGCCCTTTCTATGTGCCTACTGGCATTATGCTGGTGCTAGGAATAAAATGGGGATAAGATAGGACCATCCCTGTCCTCATGCAGTTTACTACCCAAACTAGTCAATTCTAATAACTCCTTTCCCTTTGTCTGACTTGGGGCCTGAGCCAATCTCCTGAACATATTTCCTAGTGCTGGCAATCTGGGGTCCTGCAGCAGGCCATAAAATGCATGGTATATGGGTTTAATAATGTCAGGGGAAATTTTCAGTTAATCCCTTGGACTGTGGGTACACCCAGGATTCAAAGGCCAGACCAAAACAGCATGAAGAGAAACAGAGAACTGGTAATTATCTGGTGAATTTGGGTCATGTGGAAAGCCAAACCAAATTACTTTAGCCAAGGAAAAAATGAATTTTTTTTTTCTCTTCAAATGAATTAGTTTTGGGAGGATTTCAGTGGGGTCTTCCCTTCCTTGCTTTACTTTCTTGAACCAGGTATTTCCTAGAAACCAGCACATTGTGGGTGAAGATAAAGACAAGGTCTTTGAAGAAGGAAACTGCCCTTCCGTGGGGTATTAGTGCATCCCTGATCTTATTTCTAGTATATAACAGGTATGGAAAAAGAAGCCACATTCTTAGTTGTACTTCATTGGTAGTGCTATGAAAAATCCAATCGCCTTTTAGGTACTTTAATTTTGAACTAAATTTGACAATTTCTCTTCGTTGAGAAACAAACGTTCTCAGTTAGGTGTTTTCTTATGTCTTTTGAATCCTAAATTACATTATATCATATTACAAAATTGTATTTTTTAAGGCAAAAGCAAATGAAGGGAACAGACTTTAATTTTAATGTTTTGAGTCATTTATTATACTTTTAATAGAGGATTTCAATGTATTCCCCATCCAGGAAATGGTAATGGAAATTGCCTACTTCAACCTGTAATCTATAAAATCCTGCTAAATGGTGTAATGAGAATTTGTCACTTTGTCACCTAGCTAACCTTTATAGCCCCAAGACTCAAGGCAAAGTGACATCTCCCTTAATTTGTATGAAATGCCTGCATAGTTTTCTGTGTTCTCACCAAGAAGACCCTTCAGCCAAAATTTCAGCTAATCCAAGTCAATTTTTAAGCAAAGTGCATAACCAGAAATTGGCACAAACATTTGTGTATCATCCTTTCCATATTCAAAAGCTGAGACTCATTTGATTAAGCATAAAAATAACTCTGTGAATGTCATTAGAAAGGCTGATGAACATTCCATGTCTGGTCCCTTGAATTGGTATTCTGGGGATCCATCAGTAAGTCACTGTTAAGTCGATTCTCTTGTAAGGACCCGATCATGCTCTCTAGAATCTGAAAAAATTATTTTCATATTGAGTTTAGAAAAGTTTAATTTTTCTATTTCCATCCAACAGAAAGGAAACAGCTGGTAAGTTAGGGAAGGCCAGTACAGTTTATTTGGCTACTGTAATCTCCACTGGACTCTTTGGTTGATTCCAACCAGGACCCCCTCTCTGCCAAACGTCCTCATTAAACTGAGTTGTGATTAGAAAAGAATAAATGACATTTTATTTCATATGTTACTCCTTCCAAGCTTCCATACTCCTCTTTAAGTTTCCTCTTACTCAACTTTTCCTCAGTCTTGGGTGTTTCTTCTCCCTGTCAGCTCTTCAACACAGGCTGTGTGAAGGCTCATCAAGCCTTGTAGACTATTACCAGTTGAACATCTCCTCACCCATTCCTGTGGGCGCGGCTGTCATCTGTTCATTTACTTATTCCACAACCATTAGTTCTTACACACAAAATAGACATGTGCACTTTAGACTCAAGTGGTCAACTCGGAGAATAATGGATTGTTTGGGAAGTGGAAATCCTCTTTTGGTTTCTTACATTTATTTTTCTGTTAGGAGGGGGTGCTTTTATTCTAAAGTCAAAGAAACTCAAAAATACATGTTACATATGGTGGCAAGGGCTCCAAAGGTAGACGGATATTGACCGAAAAAGCATCTTTTAGGGAACCTGTGGAGATTTCAGGGACCCAATTTCCGGGAGTTCTGAAGCAGTTTGGGTGGAGGATCCTTATGTGCAGCTAGATGTTGTGCTATTGATGTCCTAGGGTGAGAGCAGTGGGTATGGAGTAAGAGGACACATTGAAGAAGGACCTGAGAGGCAGGATGGACAGGGAGCAAGGAATGGAAGAAAACCTATGTATATTATATTTTTATTTTTTTTATTTATTTTAATTGGGCATATATGACAGCAGAATGTATTTTGATTCATTGTACACAATTGCAGTACAACTTTACATTTCTCTGGTTGTACATGATGTAGCGTCACACCATATGTGCAGCCACACATGTACCTAGGATAATGATGTCCACCTCATTCTACCATCTTTCCTGCTCCCATGCACCCTCCCCGCCTCCCCTTTGTCCAATCAAAGTTCCTCCATTTTCCTCATGCCTCTCCCCTTCCGATTATGGATCAGCATCCACTTATCAGAGAGAACATTCGGCCTTTGGATTTTTGGGATTGCCTTTGTCTTTTTTCTTAGTGTATTTGTAGAAACATTAGTAATGCTGCCCATTCCAGTGATGGGGAAATTCCTGGGATGGTTTAAATGAAGCAACATAGAAAAAAAAAAAAAAAAAAACAACAACTCCCAAATAACTCTTTGACCTCAAAAAATAAATTCCAGATAGAGTGCACATTTTTGGTTGACTATAATGAGTTGATTGATTATTGGGGAAGGCAAAAATTAAAAGTCGTATTTAGCAAAGACCTTGGCTTTTCTCCCTGATACTTTTCAACTTGTGGCCATAGAGACAAATGGTCTTATTGGTATCTTATATATTTGTAATCCTCAACTTCAAATAAACATTCTCTGTCATCAATAAATGTACCACATTTTTCTAAGGTTGTCCTACCATCTGCAATGAACATTTTATATCTTTTGCTACCTCAAACTTCCAGCTCCCTCCCCTGTTGTTCTTAGTTTTAATGATGGCCTTGAATCCCATTTCAGAGAATGTTGACATTATCAGATAAGCACACTGTAACTTTTCTGCTACTAACTCTATAAATCTACTTGCATTTGTATTTTTTTCATCTTTTCCCTCCTAGAAAGGATTGTCAAGAAAATAATTATCCAGGAAGTAGCCTTTCTCCAATCAAAGACTATTTTTTTTCCTCCAAGAGCCTGGATCTTATACCTTCTCATCTTTTCAAGGACTTAATTCTTTAAGTTTCATTTTCCCTTTTCACCTTTAGCCACTACCTTTTCTTTTTACTGGTGTGTGTTAATATACACATAGTTTCTAGCATCTTCCATTCAAAATAAACCTCCCAGGACTGGTGGTATAGCTCAATGGTAGAGAACTTGCCTAGCATGTACAAGGCCCATGAAAGAAAGGAGGGTAGAAAGAAAGAAAGGGAGGGAAGGAAGGAGGGAGAGAGAAGAAGAGAGAAGGGAAGGAAGGAAGGATGGAAGAAAGGAAGGAAGGGTTGGAAATCTCTCAATCTTATACCTACTGTTTCTCTGACTCTTTCTTGGTCAAAGTCTTTTAAAAAGTTTCTATACATTTTTTATCATTTCCTCAACTCTGTTGTTTCTTCACCTCACCTGCAGGTGGTGTTTGCTCTCTCGAATCCAGCAAACTCTTTCTAATCTACTCAAGGAAATCTACCAATATCTTTTATGCTGCAAAAGTACCTTGTTGAGCTTTTAATTGCCACTCATTGAGGTACAACACTGATCTTCTCCTTGAAGCACTTTGTCTTGGAGACTTGGTAGCACCTCAGTCTTCTGATTCTCCTCCTACCTCAGTGATATGACTTCTTAGAACCTCTTTGAGGGTTTGTGTTTCCTCTGAGTTGAGTCCAGGGGCCTTCACTCCTCTCCCACACTCTTCTTAGGTCTTATTCATTCCCTTGCTCTGTATTATCTATCCATTCTCCCTGTTTTTCTCTCTTTCCTATGTATCCTTCCTATCTATGTATGTATGTATTTATCAATCATTCCCATAGGAAATGAATTGTTTTGTTTGCTATTATGTACATGATATGTTACTATAGATATCATTCTGCACCTTGCTTTTTTTTTTTAAACTTAACATAACTATGGTTCAAGGAGACCTACCCTGTTCTTTATTAATAGCTTCATACTGTTCATTACCATGAAAACTGCAAAGGTCTGAATGTCCCCCAACATTCATTTGTGGAAACAGCCCCTGTTGTGGTGGTATTGAGGTAGGGCCTTTTAGGAACTGATTCATTCCCGAGAGTGTTGCCCTCATGAATGCCCTTATAAAAGGGCAGGAGGGAAGTAGCTTATGCCCTTCCCATTTGCCCTTCCATCCCTTCAGCTGTGTGAAAACCCAACTTCATTCCCTCTGGAGGTGCAGAATCAAGGTTCCATTTTGGAATCAGAGAGTGACCCTCACCAGATACCAAACCTGCTGGTGTCCATCTTGATCTTGGGCTTTTCAGAAACACATTTCTATTGTTTATGAATTGGTCTGTGGTGCTCTGTTAGAGCAGCACACATGGGCTAAGACAAATGCATTCACAGGCTTTCACTGTTCCCCTGTTTTGGACATTGATATTGTTCACAGGTTTGTGCTGCAGAGAATACAATATCCTTGTGGTTCCCTTCTCATATACACTTGTGAGGACTTCTCTAGGGTGGAAGTAGAAATGATGGATCACAGCACATGGGCATTTTAGATCTTAATATTTACTGCTCATTTGCCTTTCAGTGACTAAAGTGTATACCCAGAGCAGGATGGGAAACTACCTATTTCCTCATAGTCTTGTCAATACTTGATAGTACTAAATTTAAAAAATTTGACAACATACTGGGTAAAAAATGGTATTTAACTATGGGTTAATATTTGGTTTTTCTGATTATAAGTAAATGGGAGTGGCGCTTTTTTTTCCCCATATAACTATGAGCCCTTTGCATATTTACCTCCACAAGTTCTCTGTTTGTATCTTTTCCAGTTTTTTTTTCTACCTGGTTATTTGTATCTTTTATATTGACTTATAGGAATTATGTATAGATTCTTGGTATCTCTTTTATATATATATATATATATATATATATAAGCAATATATTTTTTTATCAATTTTTATCATGCTGTAACTCAGGTGTTCATTCAGTTGTTCACACATTCCATGAATCTTTGTTGAAGGCCTATAATGTATTGGGGAATGTTGTAGGTACTGTGGATGCATCATGAACAAGGCCCCTATATATATATAAGCAATTTCTTGAGTAAGCTCAGTTTACTCAATAGGTAATTGTTGTAATTAACTAGAGTAATTTTGAGGATAAAATATTTAAGCCTTTTAAGTACTTCCTGGAACATAGAACTCCCTCAAGGAGTGGTTGCTATTGCAAGAGTTTGTTGTTTATATATTTTAAAAAATTTTATTTTAGTTGTCAATAGACCTTTATTTTGCTTATATACATGCAGTGCTGAGAATTGAACCCAGTGCCTCACAGATGCTCGGCAAACCCTGTACCACTAAGGTACAACCCCAGCCTGTTGTTTATATTTTTATTATCCTGATGATAATAATCCCAGGACCTTCACAAAATCCTACTTAATTTTTATCATGCTGTAACTCAGGTGTTCATTCAGTTGTTCACACATTCCATGAATCTTTGTTGAAGGCCTATAATGTATTGGGGAATGTTGTAGGTACTGTGGATGCATCATGAACAAGGCCCCTGCTTTTAGGTGATTGACATGCTGGCATGGTCAACTGGCAATCATTACACAAGAACATAAGCACAAGTGTCAAATGGAGTCAATGGGTGAGGGCTGAGGAGCAGGGTAAGGGAACTTGAAGTTCAGGGTGTGATGTATTACTTTAGGGTAGATAACCAGAGATGGCCTCTTTTCTTTTTTAGCAGAACACTATACAAAGTGAGAAAGATCCTTGGGAATATTTGGGAGTCGAGCCTTCCATACAGAAAACAGCATGGGCAAGGGTTATGAGGTGGGAGCACACTTTTGTATTTGAGAACCTTCCAGAGGCCAGGAAGATTAGAGCCAAGTATAGGTCTGAGAGTGGCCACAGAACAGGCCACATTGTGTCCAGAAGACGATAGGCAGAACTTTAGATATTATTCCAAATATGATGAGAAATCACAGGAGGGAGGATTGTGAATAGGAAGTACCTTGGCCTATTAACTGCAAAGCTCTAATAGTTGTGTTAAGAATAGAATAAGAAAAACAAATGTTTTTATTTTACTGTCACTTATACATCTACAGTGTTCTTCCTTTCTTGGTGTAGATCTGAGTTTCTATTAACATTTCTTGGAAGGTGTGTCAATAAGGAACAATTCCCTCAATTTCTGTTTGTCTAAGATATTATGTATTCTTCAGTTATGAAGAATCATTTTGAAGAGTACAGAATTCTAAGTTGGTGGAGATTTTCTTTTCCGTTCAACACCTTTATTTCACTTTATTTTCTTCTTGCCTCATGATTCCTAATGGCAAGTTGGATGTAATTCTCATTTTAAACACCTCTAGGTATTTTTAAGTTCTATTTTATTTTTGGAACTTACCTTTGAGTTTCTGTAGTTTGAAAATGATATACGTAGGTGTGGGTTGTTGTTGTTTTGTTTTGCTTTGTTTTTGAAAATATCCTGCTTGGTGTTTAAGTTAGCTTTTCATTGCTGTAACAAAACTTGACAAGAACAGTTTAGAGAAGGACAAGTTAATTTTGGCTCAAGGCTTCAGAGGTTCAGTCCATAGTCAGCTGACTCCATTTTCTGGACCTGAGATGAGGCAGAGGATCATGGCAGAAGTATGTGGTGGAGGAGAACTGCTCAGCACATGGTGACCAGGGAGCAGGATGAGATAGTGAGGAACCAGGGACAAGATATAGTCCCCGAGTGACCTGCTTCCACAATCATGCCCACCTGCCTACAATTACCACTCAATAGTCCATTCAAATTAGTAATCCATCAGCTGTATTCACCTTCAAATGAACTTGCAGCTCTCATAATTTAATCTTTTCACCTGTGAACATTGCTGCATTGTCGAACACATGAGTTCTTCAGGGGACATTTTTAGATCCATACTATAACAGTGGTCTCTGGGATTCCTGGATCTAATATTTGGTATTGTGTATTAATGTGAGAAAATTCTCAGATACTATTGTTTTAAATATTTCTTCTGTTTCTCTTTTTTGTATTTTGCATCGTGCATATGTTCTACTTTTTCTAATCATACCCACGGTACTTTGATAGTCTGTCTTATTGGTTTTTTTCCCCCCAGTCAATTATCTCTTTGCTTTTCAAATTTTTTTTAAAAAAAATTTGCTTAGTTGTTGATGGACCTTTATTTTATTTATTTGTATATGGTGCTGATAATCGAACCTAGTGTCTCACATATGCTAGGCAAGTGCTCTACCACTGAGCTACAATCTCAGCCGCTGTTTTTCAAATTTTTAAAGTTTCTGCTGATATATACTCAGGCTCAGAGATACTTTCCTCAGCTCTATCCAGTTTGCTAATAATCCCATCAAAGTTATTCTTCATTTTTGTTTATAGTGTTTTTGATATACCATTTCCTTGTGGTTCTTTCTTGGGATTTTCATCTCTCTGCTTACATTGTCCTTCATAATGACAGTTATTTTAAATTCTTGGTCTGATTATCCCAATATTCCTGCCATGTCTGGTTCTGATGCTTGCTCTGTCTCTTCAAGTTATGTTTTTGTTTTCATTTTTGGTGTGTGTTCGTGTATGTGTGCATGTGTGTGTGTGTGTGTGTGTTTCCTTCTGGTATACCTTATAATTTTGACAGCAGACATGATGTACTGGATAAAAGAAACTGCTATAAACAAGTCTTTAGTAATGCGATGGTAAGTGTTGGAGAGGGAAACAATCTATATTTCTTTGATAAATCTCAGTCTTTTGCTGAGCCTGTTGCCATGGGCTATAAACTTGGCAAATGTTCCTCCATTTTTTCCTCTCCCCCTCAGCATGGCAGAATGACTAGAGTGGTCTGGTGGGGCTATTTCCCTTTTCCCACATGGAAGGCTAGAGCTGACTGGAATTGTGGTAACTTCCTCTGGTGGGTTAAGCTCTGATAACACCTCAGCAGATTAAGCTCTGGTTAACTAGTGTTGACCCCCCCCCCCCCCGAAAGAAATGAAGGACAGAATGCTCTGGTATATTTCAAAACACTTCCCCCATCCCATGCTGGAAGCCTGAGGGGATTTTTCTCTGATATTTACTGTGGGAACCTGGTTGAAACCCTGGAGGTAAATCTCATAATATTGAGGGGGCCCCTATGACTGGGTATTCAGGAAGTTTTTAACTCTCAGGCTTATCAACGCTGAGTTTCCAGTAACTTGTTAACTACAGTTCAGGTTTTCCTGTCCTATCCCTGGTTCCCATAACAGCTTCTGCTTTTGAGTTTCCACTCTGGAAAGCTCTGGCTCCCTGTGTCTCCAGTCCTGGGGTCAGTGGTATATCTTGGGTCCTCCCCTCTCTCATGAATCCAAGAAGAGTCGTTGATTTGCAGTTTGTTTGAATTTTCACTTGTTAGGATGGAGTTTCAACTTCCAAGCTCCTTTAATGCAGAATCTGAAACATGAAGCATTTCTGTTAAGAACAGACTGTGGAAGACAAAAGGAGAGTGTGTTAGTTTTCCACAATAAATTCCCACAAACCAAGAGCCTTAAAACAACAGAAATTTATTCTCTTACAATTCCAGAGGCCAGAAGTATGAAATCAGGTTGTTGGCAGAGCCATGCTCTCTCAGAAGGCTCAAGGGAAGGTTCCTTCTTTGCCTCTTCCAACTGTGGTGGCTTCTGACAGTCCCTGCTTGTGGCCACATCACTGGGGCCTCTGCCTTGCTTTTCCCTGTGTTTATGTCTCTGTGTCTGAATCTCTCAGCCCCTGCTCTCATCAAGACACAAGCCATTGAACTTTGGGCCTGCCCTTGGTCTGGGATGATTATATACTAAGAGCCTTAATAATTGCATCTGCAAAGACTCTATTTCTAAATAAGTCTATATTCATAGGTAAGGGGATGGTAGGACTTGAATTTATCTTGTTGGGATACAGTTCAACCCACGACACCAATAAAGAACCAAATTAAAATTTTGAGCCATGGCGGGTCTCTGGGAGGTATGTATATGTATGAAGATTGTGGGAAGTTCCACTTGGGGTATATTTTTTAGGAGAGAGATTATGGGATTTGCTGAAGGATTCAGTTTGGAGTGTGAGAGAAAGAAAGTCATAAAAAAAGACTCAGAGGGTTTTAACCCAAGCCACTGGGTGAATATTAGAACCAGATACTTATCTAGACAGAAGCAGACTTCTAGGAGAGAAGCTTACAAGACTTTCCTGTCATTGTAAAAACATAATGTAGAATGTAAGAGCAAGGCCTCTGAGGTCAGAGAGACCGTAGTTACAAATAGTGCTGTGCCTTGAGTTATGATACTTAATCTCCCTGGTTTGGGATCTCCATCTGCAAAATGTGTTTAGTAATAATAATGTTTCTTTCATAATGTTGTTAGGGCAATTAAATGTGATTATTCAAATGACATACAGAAAAGATGGGGGCACACAGATTGTACTTATTCTATAAATCTTATCCATCCCTCTCATTTTGAAAGAAACCTATGAAGATTCCCAAGATTCCTTCAATTGTCCCATTCTGTGATCCTGGTATCCATATAGTGGATCGAGAAAACGGATTTGGCAGTGGCATCTAGGGAACAGGGAGAGAAAGAAGCAAGGAGCCTATTAAATTGTCCTTTGAGAGACGTTAAGAACAGTGGCATAAATTTAGAGGGAGATGTTACAGAGAGACTTGGAAAATAATGCACTGGGATAAAAGATGCATAGTTATGACTTCCTAAATCTGGAAAATTGGAATGGAATCTTTGATGGAAGTCAGAAAGCCAAAACATAGAGTATGCTTGGGAGGAGACGGGACACATTCAGTGTCGCTATGTGGAAGTACTGACAATATGAGAGTTAGGTACCAAATAGAATCTTGCCGTGCTGGAAGTGCTCCATCTGAATGGTTGGTAGGTACCCTGGGTCAACACTGTCCAGTAGAAATATGAGAGCCACACTTGTAAGCCATGAGCACTTTAAACTTTCCTAGTAGAAGAGTGAGAAGAAACACAATAGATTAATTCTAATAATGTGTTTTAAACTTATTACAGCTACGGTATTATCATTCTGATGCATAATCAATGTACAAATATTAATTATATTATTTTTCTGTCAGATCTCTGAACTGCAGTATGTATTTTAAAATCACAATATATCCCAACTTGTACAAGCCATATTTTGAGAGTTCAATAACTGGTGTGTTAGACAGTACAGTTAGAGGTGGAGGTGATTTTCAGTCAGTGGATTATAATGATTGAATTTCAAAAGAGGAAATAAGTCCAGCATGGAGGAGAAGACTACCATAATAGGATGGTATTTGTAAGGGAGGGAATACTGGTAGAAAAGGGAAATCGAGACAAAATTGGGGAAAATTTACTTTGTAAAGTTTTATTTCCGCATTAGACTGCCTGGCCCCAGATAAGAGATGAATTTGTACTAGCAATTCATGTTTTGTGATATGACCCTATTGTTTTATTTATTTTTCTATTTGGGAGTGCCTTGTTTATGTGTATTTTTATTGTTCATCTCTCCATTACAAGTAAATCTGATTTCCTTGTGACTGTATTCTCAGAATAGTACCTCTCACACATTAAGACTCAATAAATGCCCATGAGATAAAAATCAATTTGTGCCTTTCAAGAACGTTAATTACAAATGGTAGAGAAGAATTATCAGAAGAGAACCTAAGGATAGATTAGAGGAGAACTGGACTCCTAACGAATGATATTACAGCTGCAGAATCTAGACGTACAATAGAAAGAAAGACCCACAGGGTTTGAAGTAGCCTAGAAAGAGAGAATTGGAGCATGACTATGTCTTAAATGATGGATAGCCTTTGAATATTTGGAAAGGAAGAAAGGATTAATGACAAAGGCAAGATGCATGTAGGTAGTCTGGTTGTAATAATTATTGAGAAAAACTAAGATATCAAGTTGGGAGAGTAGCCACTGAGTTGCCACTGACATTTTTTGAGGTGTGTGAAGCACAATTTTAAGAATGTCATATGAAGTGAATTAGAGAGAGAACTGGTAGGACGCTATTGCAACTTTCCAGAAGGTGACAAGAGCTGGATTAAGATAATGCCTTTGGGGAAAGGCAGGGTGAGAGATATGAGAAATTGTTCGAACAATGGCTTCAGTGGACATTGTTTTGATCTAGGTATGCTTTGGAAGTTTGAATGACTTGCTAAGAACAACAGTATGAGACAAGATTGGGCACGTTCAGGGCGCGGTGGCTCACACCTGTAATCCCAGAATTTGGGAGGCTGAGGTAGGAGGATTGCGAGTTCAAAGCCAGCCTAAGTAATGGCAAGGCACTTAGCAACTCAGTGAGACCCTGTCTCTAATAAAATACAAAAAGGGGCTGGGGATGTGGCCCAGTGGTTCAGTGCCCCTGAGTTCAATCCCTGGTACCAAAAAAAAAAAAACAAAACAAAACAAAAAACAGAACAACACTATCTGGGTCTACTGAGTGATGGCACTGTAGATGAAAAGTTCTAAATAACAAATTGCTTTTAGAGGTAGGGACTGAGAGAGGAAAATGGACTCAAGTCAAAGTGTTGAAAGATGTCCAAGTGGAAATTTCCAGTAAGCCTTCAGATGACTAAGGGATTTAGAGAATGTAGGTTCTTTCCAAATCTTCCATTCTTTTTCGCCTATATAGAAAGTGTTTATTTACTTTATGAGTTTCCCTGTGGCTCAGTTGATTACATTCTTATGTGTGGTTTGAAGCTCCTCTGGCTTCAAACTGGTATTTGTTTTGGGCATGGTTGGAGTAGAGTGCTAACGAGCCCAAGGTCATGGGTTTGATCCCAAGAAGGGCCAATTAGTTTCATGGAGAAGAAAACTGCATTCCATGGTTCACAGACTTCACCCCTAATCCTGTCTACTTGTCTCTAAACTATGTAGCATTGTCCCAACAGGGCCCAGTGAGAAAGCGTGCGTGGTTGTGTGTAATCCATTAAACTACTGGAAGAACGGCTCCAAGTGGCTTTATCTGGGTTGCTTCTTCAGGAAGCCTTGTTTTCTTTCTCCCTCAGCTCTTGGGACAGAGATCACATTTTCTGAGACAGCATCATGACCCAATGCACATGGAACTGTCACATGCACGTCCACTCACATCTGCCTTCCCATATCCACTTGCTTATCTGGTAGAGCAATGCAGGGATCCAGGGGTGTGTTTCTTTGCTGCTCAAGTGCAAATATTGGGGTATTATCAGTGTGACTTTAAGGGCTGCCTTGCTAATGTACAAATAAACCCTGGAGAGCACCAACAAGCCAAAAGACACTAAGAAAACCTTTCACTGACTGTTCTTTCTTATCTTATCTGGCTGCTTTAGCTTGCTGTGGACTCTTACTGGGAAATACAAGTCCACACTCAAAATTCTTGTGAAGTAGTCATACAAGGATACAGCATAGAATGTGCTGGTTTTTTTTTTTTTTCTTTCTTTTTTAAGGAATGATGATTGCCATAGAATGGCCCTTTAGCAAGACCCCAAAAGGTATCTTCCACAAAAATACAGTTCCAGTTCCTGCTGGGACAGCATCTGAAGTCTGTTTCTGTGCACACTTCATTTTCAAAAATCAATCTTAGAGATTCTCAAATTGCTTTTCCAGTTGACGGATACACCCCTGGGTTGTATAGGACTGACCCCAAAGAAGATTTGGAAAAATGTTACACACATCTTGAAAGAGTAAAAATAAATCCTCACAGCTTATGAAGGACTTGAAAATATGTTCACTTCTCTTTCGGGGAATTGGAGTTTGCCACACCAGGGATATTTCTGTTATTTCACATATGAAAAATTAAAAAGATCAAGAAATAAGAGACCATTTAATAGATTGCTAAAAATAAGAGTGATGTCTTAGAAGACTATGATGTGGAGTAAATATGGCTAAAAGTAAAAGAATAACTACATGTGAACAATAGGTGATATGTTCCCTAATATCTGTTTGATTAAAATGCTATCTAAAAGGATGATTTTCAGAATCCTATATGGTAACAGACATGCTTTTTGGACTTGAAAAATAGGAAGTCCTCAATAAATATTAGTTGACTGGATAGCAAATAGTTTGGTAAATGAATGGTAATTATAATTATTTTTATTATACTTTTATTATATTTCAATTAATTTTGGGGGCTAATAAAATTAATTGGTATTAAAAAAAGAATACAATTATCTGCTGATGAATTTGGCAAAACTGGTTGAAAAATTATTGGTGTTTGGTGCATAATGACAAGGATTTTTAAAAATTCTTTATTTTGATGAGGAATTACTATGGTATTATATAGAGATAGCCTGGAAGTATCAAATAAGTCACTAAGAATCATTATATGAGAAGTCCTTAGCTCTGTTGGCTAGGATGGGATGGGCTGGGGTGAAGATAAAGAACTACACTGATCCAGAAAGAAAATGCTAGACTTGAAATTTTACATTTGTTTCATGGTGCAAGGATTTGCACCAGTATTTTCCCAAGTGAGATTCTCTCAGATTAGGGGAAAAGGTGGTCACTTGGTCAGTGTTAGAAAGCTGAGGCCAGGAGCCAGTGGAAAGAATTCTACCTTGGGAATGTTAGATTCTTAGAGTGCTCATTCTTAGTAATAATAGTATTAGCAGTAGTGATGATAATAAAAACAATGATAAACCACATGAGCAAGAACTAATGAGCCGATAGTGCTAGACTGTGATGGTGTTTTCACCTAGCCACAGAGAAATCAAAAAGATGAAAAGAATGAATACAGTGTAATGAGTTTTCCATACAGCTTTATTTATTCAAATTAAAGAAATGCCTTCTCATATCCATGCCATGTTTTTTGAAATTCCTTTTCTTAATGACAAATGTTGGTGATAGATGATTTTTTTTTTTATGTCCTTATTTTAGCTTAAGACAGATTTTGCTATCTGATGTCCATTTCACCCAATTTCTACCTTTAGTTTTGAAAATCACACTATTTTGGGAAATTTAGGTGTTTAGGAACTGTGGCATGATAATGTTTAATCCTCATGTTAATATAAGACAGATATTACTGATCTTCATAGAAGTCATTTTAATTTGTCCAAAGCAACCAGCTAGAAATGCCAGAGCCATGACACAAACCCACATTTGCCAGGTTTCTATACTCATGTTTCTAACTGCTATCTTGTTCCTATTTGTATTGGTTAGGGTGCAGAGAGGGAAGTGACAATCCCTATATATTAACACAGAGAGGATTTAATGCAGGTGATAAAGAGATGAGTAGCTGCTATGCCTAGGGCCAGAGAGACACAGAAAGGAGACTGAGTTTCCAGTGGGAAAACCCAGTGGATAGACCTGGGTCCATCAGGAGGCATGGGATGCTTCTTGGGCTGGAGGACAGGGACCATGGAGGGAGGAGCTGCACATATTGCTAAAGATGCTACTTGAAGCAGAGGGAAAAGGCGGGGGGGGGGGGGATACCCTGGCTTCTTTCTTCCTCTCCTCCTCCACCTTTTGCTTAAGTCTCCTTTGGGCAAACTCACCCAGAGACCAGAGAGCATAGGTGCTGAGAAATGTAGTTCCTTATAAAACAGAGCAGACCAAGGGAATGTTAGGAAACAGGTATAAAAGCAGACAGGTAAACAACCAGCACATTTTGCATAAATGTATAGTGAATTTGACTGTGGCTTTGACTACAGCTGCAGGGTCTCGTGATACCAAAAGAGTCTTTTTGATATTAACAGTCTAGAAGAATCGATTTGGCCTATTGGAGAGGGTTGGGGATGTTTGTATTTCCAAATGACTCTTCAAGTAGAGAGATCCAGAATAAATACAAAGAGAACTTTGGTACTTTGGTGTATTTTACATTATATAAGGGTAGCTGAAGTAGAAGTTCTGGGCCAAATAAAATGGGAAGCAAATCCTGTCTAATATTTCTACCTCGTTTATACTATTATCTCTTTCAACCTCTCAAGGAACAAACTGTCCTCCTTTTACCTTTTTGAGATTTGGGTTAAGAAGAACAGTGTGGGGTGAAATGTTAGGTTCAGCCACAGCCACTTACATAGAGAAGTTGACATAACTGATGTCCATGACCCCCTCCCCATTTCCATTTGAATGAGCTGGGGGCTGGACAGGAGCCACTGAGTGAAATAAGTAGAGTTAGGAAATTATAGGACAATTACTCGATCTTTAACTCTCTTTCTCTTTAACTACAAAGAGGAACCTTCTTGCCAGGCTACATTTCCTACCTTACTTGAAATCAAGGTCAAATGTTACTTCTGATGTACTGCTACAATTGTCTCAAATGCAATTTACATCTGTTTCTGTTTTTAGTGATTGCTTTATTCTTTTCAAAGTCATCTCATCCCATCACAGGGTAAAGGAAAGAACATTTAGAAACCAGATGTTGTATTAACCATAACCATTATCCTTTATTGGATCCCGAAGAGGCTTAATCTCTATCCATAAACAGGTGAGGAAGAGACCAGTTTTTAGTTCAGTTCTATACTTAGGATTCCTCACTGCTAAGGGAGAAAAAGATCCACCTTCTATCTGCCATTGTGACCTAGGGAGTGTCAAATTTGATGATGTCCTAGCGATTCAGCCTTGTCAGATCCAAAGCTCCACTTTTTATAATGAACATTTTGTGATAGACATTTTAAAATATCCCAAAGTGAAATTCATAGATAACATTGAAATACACAATTTCAACAACCATAACAAATCAGAGCCGTGCTTGAACCGGAATATAAAGGAGAAATTAAAGGAAAAGAGTTTGTAATAAAAAAGCATGCATCACAAAATAGAAATGCTCAGACACAACTCTACTAGAAAACATAATGAAGTTGTCAGATGTTTACACCCGTGTAGGGAATCACGAATGTGAAAGCTGCGTGTGCAGACTGCTAGGTACAGACCGAGTTTCAAATAGCACAATCAGCGTTGCCACTCTTGGTGCGGATTTTCTAAAATCGTGACAACATTTGGTAAAGTTCCAAACAAAAGACCAGCAACCTTCCCTCGGTTTACATGGCAATTGCATTCCTGCCAAATCCAGCTTGTGTTAAAATCATGGAAAAATACTTTGAGTTTTTAAATAAGTTGAAGTTATGTTTTAAACTTAAGCGATTATAAATAGGGTTATCACCTATGTGAAAATTCTGAAGTCCTAGCCTCTGCCTAATAAATGCCAGTAACACTTTTCCCTTTCATTGTGACAACCCCAAGTGTCCTTACATGTTTTCAAAATGCCGTCTAGGACCAGCACTGATCCTACTGGGAACCTGTAATGTGGTCTGACAGTCCGTTTTGAAGGGCAAGGACATGGGAGTGTGGTCTCAGTGAATCTCCAAGCTTCAAGGGCACTTTTTTTTTTTGTTGTTGTTGTTTTTTTCCTCCAGCCACTCTGATTCAACCATTCCCCTTGAGACTACACTGACTTTGATAAGTTGTCAAGGGAAAAAAAATAGGTGGATTATTGCTGGAGCCCTTGGTAAGATTCTTTATGATCAGCTTCAGTTTGACGCATGTGAAAATTGTTTATTTCTGGATTGTGCAAAAGCCCAACACATAACCTTCCTCGCAAGGAGTCTGGAGATTGGTTTACCCTTGGATGTTACATACTCTGTGTGAAGCATTGTCAGGACTGATATTATAGTGTGGTCCAGTGGATGAGTGGCAGCCAGTAACGTTTTAAGGTTGGGTAGATAACATTGGTCATTGTACAGAAATGCTTATTTATCTTGATAATGCCATACTCAAATGTGATTTATCACTTAAAGATGTAACTCGCTGTATTTCTGCCTGTAACATGTAAAACAAAATTTGAATGAAAATGTATCCATCTGTGTACTGAGCTGTTTTCCTGTCTAGATTGGGACATAGATGGTGAAATAGTAAAAAACACAGGTTTTATGTCTTCCGACCCAGATTCAAACTGGTTCTGCCTACCTGTCAACCTTCAGAAAGTTAAATAATGTCTTTGGGCATTCATTACTAGTCTTTAAAATAGGGTTCATAGTCGTGTCTGATGCATAGAAATTTTTTTATAAGGATGAATGAGACAACGTAGATAGGTCACTTGGCAGAGGGACTGTCCCACAGTAAGTGCTCAGTGAATATTAACCATCACTATATTTAGAGTAGTGGTAATTATTACTGATGTAGATCTGACAGGAAGAAAATAATATTTTTAACAGTGGCAGTCATTTGACCTAAATGACCTTGGAGGAAGATAGCATTCCTTCTAAGAATGGAATTGCTCCTTCGTTTTGGAAAAAACACTTTTTGGACCTTCAGTAATAAAAGGTGGGTCAACTTTGCCTCCACGTTACTATGGGCAATGCTGTCACAGAGGAAGTTTGCTCTGCAGAAGAACATAATAGAATTTTCTTGCAAGTTCTTTCTAAGAGAGGTGATGAAAGGTTGGCTAGGAAGTGCTGTTGTTCCTGAGAGAATTTGCAAAAGAGAGGCAGGTTCTTACTAAGGAAACAGGAGGGCTGTGAGCAGCCAGAAATTCCTTGATGGATTTGTAGTAATGGATGTTTGATGTTGAATTAGATGCCATTTTCTGCTGTGTGTTCAATTGCCTCTCATTTCCTTACCTACAAAACCTTTAGCGGGGGTGCAACTAGATTAACCTAGTGTGAATGCAGGGAGAGAGATACTATTCTGAGCAGAGGGTGAAGAAGAGCTGGTAGAAGACTGTGGCCATGGGAGATAAAATGCCAAAGCATGAGTAGGACATTTGGAAGAAAGAGCCTGAGGAATATTAGTCCAGGGCAGATCCACAGAAATTCCGAGGGAGTGAGGGTGGGAGGCATGGGGAGTGAAGTTATCAGTGTCATGTGGGAAATAGTAAAGGAAACTTCAGTATTATTTCTTTAAAACCAAGTACAAAGTTCATGAGCTATTTTCACATTTGAGTAATTTTCCAAATAATTTATGGTGAGTTTATTAAAAGAAAAATTGATCGATCATGTGCTTTAAAACAAGCGGGAAAATTTAAATCTTTATACTTTGGACCACTACAAATACTGTTGTGAGTTTGATATCCACAGTGTCTATTCAGTAAAGAGAAAGATCTACTGAAATAAAAGCTCAATGCTGAGAGATCACATTCTTATATAGTCTCTTGGTTTGGGCATGTATTAAATGCCATCTATATATTATGTACCCTATAAGATATGTTTAGGTCTTTTGGCAAGAAAATTGTTGCCAAATACTTTCTATCCTGGGTTATCACTCAGAAAATGCTGAGTCTCAGTGAGTGGGGTCAGTTTCTTCAACCCACTTTATTGTTGATGCACATATTATACAATTAATCTTATCTTGCTCTTATTTTGTGTAAGTCCTTTGGAGTACATTTATTTTTAAATATAATCCAAGTTCTATGAGATATTTCCATTTTGTTGTATGATTGATTTAATTGTTCTGGGTAAGTTTTCATGTTTACTTGTTGTGACGATGTTAATTAATAAGAATGCTGTATAACAGTAGACCTCTTAAGGAATGACACATAAGACCAACATTATCCAAAAGAACAAATTAATCAAACATGATTAATTTTAATGTAATTACTAAAGAAAGATATACCATTTTATTATGACACTCTAGCCATACATTTTCAAAATATGCTAATTAAACAGTAAATGTAAGATAATGATTCAGTAAGTTACATGTTTTAGAAGTCATTAGGATTGATATTCTTCTTCCATAAATGAATTGAATAATAATTTCAAATGCAATCAGAATTAATTTAATAAAAGTATGCTTTTCACTAAAACAGATACAATGAATGACCAGTCATTATTTTCTGGTTTCAAAGAAGCAGGGGAAAATTAATTCAGTGTCCGTAAGTTTATTTATCACACTTGGCCTGTAAGTGTGATAAAAATACATGAAGCAAAATACATCATGTAATCCCAATTCTCATAGTTCATTAACTCTCTTAGCAAAAAGAGATCTGACATCATATTTGGGGCTTCTATGTGAACTGAATATAAGCTGCATGATGTTTGAAAGTTTTTTTGATATTTTGAATAGACATTTTAATGATACATAGACACAAGAGAAGAGATGCGAGTAGACAGTTTGAGGTTTCAGAATCCCTCTTGCACTGTGTTTAGCAGCAGGTACAAGATAAATATCTAAACAAAATCTTAGTAAGGGATCAACAGAAGTGACTTTGCTATGAATCTGTGAGTGGAGTTGGTGGGTGGCTTGGAAGGGATTTTTAGAATTCTAATTTCATTTTTTTTCTACTTTACATCAGTGCATTGTGGGCAAAAGAAAATGAGTAATGTTTGCTTGTCGGCCTGGGCAATTTAAACAAAGGGATATTCTAAGGATTGTAAAAGGTCATTTTGAAGGTGATTCAGCATCCGGTTTTTAAGTAGGAGAAACTCTCTTTCCATCTTAGCTCATATTTCAATTGGGCAGTAACACTTGGACTCTTGTATTCTCTCTCTTTTTGAATTTTTTTTTAAAGTTTCCCTTGAAAGTCTATATCAATGACATTTGGAAAATAAGAAGAGAAGGACCGTGTTTGAGATCAATATAATCATACATTAAGTGGGATCACATGAAGTGTATGTTTTTTTAAAAGAGGTTCCTTTAATTCTAGGACTTCAGCTTGATCACTCTCTAAAAAATTTTGAGGCAGATTAAAAAAAAAAAAAAAGGATGGAGAAGAATAAAGACAGTTTCAAAAATCTCCTGGGCCTGTTTTATCTGTGAGAGTTTTCCTTAAAAAAAATTTGTTCCAGATAGGATTTATTTATTTAAATCGATAACTTTATCCTGTACCATAAGCACTTAAAGCTTTAGACAGTCTTTGTGTCTCCTTTTTTTAAAAAATAGAAATCACACAAAAAAAGATATCTATGTATCAATTTCTAATACCTAACAGGAAAGTCTTATAGAATATTAAAATAGCAAAAAGCAAATATGTACTATAAGATTAAACACTAGCCTTGAAAACAAAACATAACAAAAACAAAAATAAAGAATCCACAAAATTTTCCTTTTGTTCTTACCCCCTCAGATTCCTGGACTTTATGATCATTGCAGGGGAGGGGCATGAAGACTCCCAATTCTTCTACTGGATTTTAAAGTACATGATGCCCTATCATAGATCAGGTTTGCCTTTTGAAAACATCAATGGGAAATCCATGTGATTTGAATGGGAGTGCTCTTTCTTATGAGGACAGCCAAACAGTTTCTACTCTAATGATTTAGGACCATCTTTCAAGGTTAAGAATAGCAAAATGTTTTAAATAGTTGGATTCAATAAGTCAAGCATATGTTTCTATCTAGCCTATGGGTTAAAGAGTGTATGTGGGTTTATCTTATCATCCCCTCATTCCAATATGAAAAAAGAAGAAAAGGACCAAGTCATTTTGGAACATTCGGTTAAAACAAACAAACAAAAACCCCCAAAACCCAGAAACTGAGAACAAAAACAGAACAAAAACATCTTCACAGATTGTAACAACATCTCTTTCAACAATTTCTCATAAAGGCTTCTCTTTCTTAATCAGTAGATGACCCCCATCTCACAAGGAAGTCCTTTCCCACATATCCCAATGAGATCAGTGATGGTGTTTTATGAGAGCTCCTGCCTCTTTGAGATCTTTGGAGAAGGGAGAGGATCTTCTACAGACCAGCCAATACCAAAGAACACCGAAGGAAGATGTGGCAGAAGCTGTTTTTAGTAGTTGGTGAATCTATGTATTTTTTTCTCTTTGTTTTTATTTTCTCCACTTACTGAATATCTGTTTTAGAGCAGAGCACAAAAAAAAAAAAAAAAAAAAAAAAAAAAAAAAAAAAAAAATCCAAAAGCAACTGAATCCTGAATCCTCTTTCTAGTTCTGCCATTTAGCCAGAAGATCTTTCTTTTTCTTTCCCTTTATACTCCATGCTCTTGATCAAAGTGTTCGGATTAGATAAAATCTTGCTAATTTTGCTGAGTTTGAGAGCCAACAAAATAATGGAGCCTTCTAACTTGTAAAAATTTCCATCTTCTACCCCAGTACCCCCAAACTCACAATTTGGTGAACAACACTTTACTTGTGAGTGATAAAAAGTTGAAAGGTGGTGTGACTAGATCTAATGCTATTTCTATTAAGCCATCTATCTATAGAATTGTTGTTTTCATACTTTAAAAAAATATGTCTATGCTTTCTTTTTTTTTCTTTTTTTCTTTTTTTTTCTTTTTTTAGTCAAGTACTTTCTTAAAGAAACAATAGCACCACATTGGCATAGCTGGCCAAACAATAAATGGGAAAGCAAAATATGCTACATCTTCCATTCTAAGCATTCTTGCAAGCCATAAACTAATAACAGAAACCCTGGAGCCACAGAGCAAGAGATGTTTTCATCTATACAAACATCCATGTTCTAAGGGAAGGGAAAGGAAGAATCACAGGGAGGTCAGGCTTTGTTTGTTTTCATTATTTTTAAGTAAGATTTTCAAGGAAGTGATTTTTTTCCTCAGTAGGGTGAGCATGTATATATGTATGTGTGCAGGCTGGGTGATGAGCCTTAAAATAGAAGAGTGAGCTCTGATGGAGAGATACATTAGCCTGTCCAGTGGAATTGCCTCCTCTTGAAAGAGTCAAATAGTACTTTATACTATTTGGGGAAGAGGAACCAAAAATTGACATAGGTGTTGAATACTGTCAATTACATTGGAAATAAACCTATCCATTGAAAGCTCATCCTACCAATATTTGTCATCCTTTTTATAAACAACTTTAAACTGCCCCAATTCTAAGTACTAAAGCAATATAACTCCATAGCAAAGCTGATAAAGTTTTGAGCTGTGAAGTTTTAGGTGCTTCCTTCCTGTCAATCCTGAATCATTCTGTGGCAGTAATCAATTGAATTTCAGCATTAACATCTATTTGTCTTTGAGTGTTAATTTATTTGAAGGTAAAATGGTGGGTTAGTATAATTAATTTTTATTTGTTGATTTAGGATCCAGCTAGAGGGGATTATGTGTTGGAAAACATTTAAAAAATGACATGGTATCACATATTGAAGCTTTTCTCATTGGGATATTTTTTACTTGTGTAGAATTAAATGAATAAAACAAGTTGTAGTCACTCTTAGAATTATCATATCCAACTATGTCAAGAAACCCATAAATCTGTGGAAGACTGCCTGTAAAGTTTTTCTGGGAGTCAGCAATTTTAAAAGGTATACACTGGGAACAAGAAATAAAAGTCAGAAGTGCCATCTTAGGGAGATGCTTAGGTCCAGCATCTCATTCCATAGAATCCACGTCTGGAAAACAGGCAGAGGGCAAAACCAATCTATAGTTTCTTTTCTTTTCTTTCTTTCTTTTTTTTTTTTTTTTTTTTTTACATCTCTCCATAGTGATCAGAGCCTTTCTTAGCATCCCCAAGGCGCTTGATTCAAATGACTCTGAGGACTGAGAGTTAAGATACTAGTTGACTGAATAGGCTGCACTGAATAAGGCCTTTTTTTTTTTTTTTTTTTTTTTTTTTTTTTTGCATATTATCAGAGATCTAGGAAATCTCTCTCTCTCTCTCTCTCTCTCTCTCTCTCTCTCTCTCTCTCTCTCTCTCTCTTTTTCCCCTGGCCTCTTAAACTTGAGGAGAAAGAAAGGAAAAAAAGGCAAAATCCAACCCAAAACCCAACGATGTCATTTTTGTTTTTCATATATACTTTCCAAGAACATAAAAGATAAAAATTTGCATGAGATAATCAAAACTACATGCTTTTCACTAAAAAAAAAAAATTAAAAAAAATCTAAGGCAGATAAAAAGATCTGAATGCTGGATAGCTCATTGTTCTAAAAGGAAAATCCTGATCCACAGACAGGGAGCATTTTGGGGGCTACGATGGATAGACCTGTCCTCATTTTTGGATTTTCTTAATATTAATGTTCAGTTGAATGTATAAGACATTCACAGAAAGTTAGGAGTCACTCTTCTAAGCAGATATGAGGGGAAATTTCAGGGTTGAGGAGGAAATTTTTTGCCTCTTAACTAGCAACTCTAGTCAGCATATTTTAACAAAAATAAAATATGTGTGTATATATACGACCAAGGATAAGAATACAGTCCATTAAAGAAAGTAGCTATGTGATGTTTTAGTGGGTATTATTTCAATATTTAAAATCTTGGGCCATTTTTCTTATATTTTCTAAGAAGCAAGAAAAGTATGTTTTTCAAAATGACTAGAATGTTATTTATCATATTTAAAGAGGTGCTACTAGGTAGATGGAACCACTTGGAAAAATTGGTTAAGAACTTAACTAATGGAGTGATTGATTACCCTTTCATTGGTAGAAATCTTTTTGTTTCTCCACTGTTCTCTTTTCCTTTCTCTCTTTTCACTTATATTCATAAAAACATTTGGTTAATAAACCTCTAGCCATGTTGTGAATGGGTTGTTTGTAAAATTCCATACATCCCAGCAATTCAAGGGCTCTGATGTTGCGCCCTCCTAGCAACCCAGGATAAAAATCTGAAGCTTCATCTTTTTGACCCTCATACCACCCCTTTGAGGTAGGTAGATGACATATTGCCCCCATTTTGCAGATGAGGAAACTGAGGCACAGAGAGGTGAAGCAACTTGCCCAAGGTCACACAGTGGTGAGTCTGTGGCAGAGCTGGCCTTTTGTTTCTTCTGCAAGAAACAGAAATTGAGACTGTTAAAATTTCTAGCCTTTTGCTTTTTCCATTCCAGGGCTTCCTCTCTGGATGTGCCAGTCAAATTTGCATTGGTGTTTTGCATGTGAAATTCCTCTGGAGGCATAACTGGGGGACTTTGCCCTCTTTCCTAAATGGATGGAATTTCCAGTTGCCCTCCCCTTTGTGCCGTCTCTGGCTCCAGGCTTTCCCTTCTGCTTTGCTTTCGCCTTTTACCGTTTTGACCAGACTCTTTCATATAACAAACTACAAAATAGCACCATTGTACTAAAAAAACAAAGTTTTACATACTGTTTGATATATTCTGTATTATTGATATGCTAAATTTACATAGTGCTCTACATGGAAAAAATAAAAAGAGAGAATTTACTAATCAGGTTGCACACTAACTTATCATTCGAAGGAACCATTGAGAGCTTAAGAGACTTTCTGTTTCAAACATACACCTAAAAATGATTGGCCTCAAAATTGCAACTCTTTGCATTCTTATAAATTTTTTGTGGCATGATGTGGAAAAATAAAGCTATTCATTTAAAATAAATGCATCCAATTTGTATTTGGTACAAATGCCACAGATTGAATCTTGTGGGTTAAAAATTGGTGGGCTATTTGACTTCTTGCTACTGCTTTTGAGGAGGCCAAATTAGACGAATGTAAATGACATGAAGGGTGTGAATGATGGGGCTAGACAAAGAAGAGTATTAGACACTGTAAAATAAACATTTTGTGTTGTGTAGAAAGAAGTGCAAATAAGAAAACAATTCATAAACCACTTAGACAAGGTTGCTGAATGGATGCTCCAGCAGCCAAGATTCAGAAAGGAATTGAGTGCAGCTGGGTCTGAACAACACCCATGCATCTGTGGCTCTTAAGAGGCAGGGACTAAGATATATATATTTTTCTCTATAGAACATTATTGATATAGGATCAACAGCAACCTATCAACTCCAGGACTGTTTTTGCAAGGTGCAAATCTTTTAACAATCACTCCTAAAGACAATGTTGGAATGTTTACTTGTATATTTCATTGGGGGAAATGCCCGTCTTTGAAATGCTATTGAACTTATTTTTTGGTAGGTGTTCCAATGTTTAACAGGTAACTCGCACAGAGCAAGGAATCCTGCGGTGACATGTCGTCCTTCACTCCTCAGGAGGCTCTTCCTACATCCTGTAGTTCTTGTTTCCTGCGCTCCCTCTACTTGCGTTCTTCAAATGAACTTCCTATGAATAAAGGAGAAACAGTGACGTTAGCTTGGTGAGGTTTTATAGACCCATCTAACTTATTCTTTTAAGTGAATCCATTTTAAAATTGTACATATTGAGGGGAACCTTGTGATAGATAATTCAATACATGGGTATCAGTGGTGATAGTCAAAACAGGGTAATTAGGATTTCTAGCACCTTAAAATTCTATCATTTCTTCATGTTGGGAAACTAACACTCTCTTCTCGTTCTTTACAAAAGATAGAATCAATTATTCTAAACTAGAGTCAGGCTGCTGTGCAGTAATGGACGAGTACTTATTTTTTCCTATCTAACTGTACCCATCTGTTTTTAACATGAGGTCTCATTCTTTTGTATCTTATATGCCATGAATCAAGCTAAAACAGAGCTGTGGGTATTGGTTTTTCTGAGAGAGGCGTATAGATGGACAGGTCTTTAGTTAATACCTTGGCTAAACCACACTCAGGTTACTTCCACGCCTGGTGATGTAGATATATATATATATATATATATATATATATATAGTATGTGTGTGTGTATATATATTATACACACACATATATTTTTATATATGTATATAATCATATACATGTATTTCTACCTATCTCTCTCTCTCACAGACTCATTAATAGGAAGGGGAATCCTGAAAATCCCTGTGTCTGACCTGTAGCATCTTTTCTTAGGATAAAACAAAAGAAAACAAACACATCAATCAGATAATGAGATAATCCTCTGCTATTTTTATTGCAGTTCTGTTTTAATTTTTGTAAAAAAAAAAATAGATATTTCTCTTTCTTTTTGTTCTTTCTCCCACCCTCTGGAAAGAGGCAGAGTTTTGGAAGTAGAAATTCACAAGTTTGTCGTTGATGTCATCTATAAATTCAGACTTCCTGAGCTGAGCTCAATTCCTAGCTCTTGTATTTTCCAGCCATGGGAACTTGTGCAAGTGATGTCTCTTGTGTCTCTGTTGCTTCATGAAACAGAATAATAACATTATCTACTTTATAGGATTAAAGATGAAAGGATTCATGTATAATAAAAGCATGTAATAGTAGCCTGGCACATGATAAGCACTACATAAGTATTAGCTGTTATTATTTTCAGTTACTCTTTTTTGCTGTTATTATTATGCCATATGTATTGGAAAGTAACCATTCCAAGACCAAATATCCAGAGTTCTGTGCTTTGTTGATACCATTCACTCACCAACAAATAAGGCTATTAGCTAAGGAATTTGGAGTTTCGTTTAGAATAGAAGCTCTATGAGGGCAAGGACACTGACAGCTGCAGAGTCTAAAAGAGGGCCCAGGATATTACAGGTGCTCAAAAAATATCTATAGGATGAATCACATGAGTACGAGGGATTCCCTCGCCATGTGCAAACCAAGTCATTCGACTTTTCCTATAGTTATTATTTTAGCCTTGAATCAATTTAAACAGCACTGTATTTAGACATATAAGGAACTGTAAACTAAAATGTTATTTACATGTGCACACTTAAGGCACTTCTTTGCTTGGTTTTGCTTCTAGCCAGAGAATCTTCTTTGGGGGTACATAATGGACAATTATTGGTACAAAATGGAGTTCACAAATTCTCATCCTCATCCCTAAAACATGTTTTCACTAAGACCAAAAAATCATCCTTATAATGATGACCAGAATCTCCAAACTTTTCCTCTGGCTTAAGTTACGATCACCCACCCAAACACAGCACTGTTAGGAACTAAGAGTCCTTAGCACTGCTCTGAACTGAGGCCTAGAGCAATAACAGGGTTTTTAATGCTGAAATGGGAGAAAACCCACCTACCATTCCTTAGAAATGATACCTGTTGGCCAAGACTCACAGGGACTTGGCAATTTTTCTTGCACATGTTCAGTGCTGCCTGGAACATTATAGTTTTACCACCATCAAGGCAGCTAGGATTTTGAGTTGAAGGTTGATATCCTGTACTGACTGAATAAAAGGCAGATGGCATCATTGTATGAAAACATTTATTAAGGAGTCTAGCTCAATGGCCACTGCAAAAGAAGCTGATGGGAAGAAACTGGGAACCTGAATAGAATCCCTCAAAATGCCTTCTATTTAAAATCCCGACACTTTTTCCTCAAATAGCACACACCTTTTACCAGATCTATTTAACATGCATTTATTGCTATGCATAGCAGCTATGAATACTGCTTTTTTAAAAATAGTAGTTAAGAAAATGAAAAAAAGACATATGGGCCCACAGAGTAAGATCACAAGTGTTCCCAAACTCCTTGAAAAATTTCTGTGTTGAACCTGATGATGGACTATATCTCATGTAAGCCCCTAAATAACTATTACAAAGGCTACCTACCACCTTTCTGCCAAACTACAAACCAAGTTAACTAACAGGAAGAGAAATATTCTAATTTGAGCTTTACCTTCTTTTCTTAATTAAGATGCATACCAGCTTAAAACAAATATTCTTAGGAATCTGACATGCCCAAACTAAGAAAATGCTAAAGAATGATATGTTAACAGTGCTGTACAAGATTTTCCTTGCAAGCTGAATCAATTACAAATTCATGAGCACTGTAGCAAAAACATTGAGGTTAGCTAGATGCATCGTATAGATCTGATCTTTTGTTTCTAACAGAGATTCTTGTCTTTTCTCCTAATGCAGGAATTTGAAAATATGAAGTCTGAGTAGAGGTATCCTCTGGACTTTTTCTTCTGGGCCTGTCTCAGCATCACAGCAGAGCTATGCTCCAAGTAGCATGGTTCCCATGCACACACATACGGTGAAGGCCATTCAAACCAGCTGGGATGTCGTCTGGTTTGCATCTGGCTCTCTTCCCAGGCTCTCACATGTGACTTCTTTGTTGCAGACAATGACAGTGACAAAACAAAAGCACTCAGGGACTTGGTCTCAGATGCATCTGTTGCTTTGCTCATTGTCTTAATTTAATTATGCCAGCCACCCTTGACAATGGGCGGCAAGTGTAGGCACGTAAGGAGCGGCTCGTCCTGAGCTGGCACCACCTTCAATGCACTTCTCGAAGGGTTATGAAACTGTCCCACATTCAGCCAAGCAAAAACTTTTCACTTCAACAGCTTGTCCAAGACAAACAAACCAGCTGAAGCTGTTTCTAGTATGCAACTAGACAGATTTTTGAAAGGAAAACAGTAGTGAGTAAATACTGTTTCCTATTGACACCAGGGAAGGTAAGATGGTTTTTAAAAATATTGGTCTTCCAGTTTACTGGAGTTGGTTAACCCTTTTGAGGGGAGGGTTAACCAACTCATCAGGGAATAAGCTGGGGAAGAGATTGATCCGCAATATATATTATTGCATGAGGTAGCCATTCATTGTCTCCCATTATATCCCGGTTCTTATCCGAGCTCCAAGCTTTCCTCTGAAAAGTTATCCATTAACTTTCCAATGAAGAATATCATTAAAGGCTAATAACAATGAAAATAATAATCATCTTAACATTTGCAGAAACTTTACAGTTTGCAGATAATCTCACTCAGTCTTCCCAAACTACATGGTGAAGTTACATTATTCACGCCAATCTCATTAATAAGCTGAGGCTGGCTTAGATTTAGTGATGTGCTTGAAATCACATAGGAACAAGTTGATAGACCTGGGACTGATACTAATAGTACCCATCATATGGGGATTTATTATGTACTGGGGATTATACTATGCATGCTCATTGCAAATATTTTATAATTCTTATAGTCCTTTTATGGGTGGGTACGAGTATTTTGACCATTTGACATTTAAGGAATCTGAAGCTTTGAAAGGCTAAACAACCTATACTAATTTCATATGGAGAAGATGGGGCAGAGATTGGGATTTGTGCTGGTTCCTTCTGATTCTGGAGCTCACTATGTTAGCCATTCTGCTGTATTATCTCCCCAAGACAGAAAACTGTACTTGATGTCTCAAAGTCCAAAAGTCTTCCCAGTAGCAATGGCCAATAATGCCCTGAGCTGCCCCTGATCATAGTTGCTGGTAGGGGCTCCTTCAGAGAGGAAGGTACTGCCCTGTGGGTAGAAGACTGATCTAGGAGGCTGGGTACCTTCCCTTTCCACTGGTGTGAGATGGGCCTCTTTGTGTGATTATTTATAGAGATCTAGTAGCACAGTGTTCAGTTAGTAAAAGTTAACCCCTGGATAGCATAACCATTTCTTTTCTCCCTATCAGTAGGAGATTTGGTCTGAAAGACAGCCTCTAAAAGAAGAATGATAATAGACTCTTTAGATTTCAAGGAGGAAGCAGTGACCTTTTCAATAGACTATGTTTCCATCTCCACCCACTCCAAACAAGTTAACTATTGTATGAGAGAAAGTCTGGAAAAACCTGGCATCCTATAAAAAATACTGGGAAAATACTGCCCAACATGGAACATTAGCTGCCTATTGTATATCATAAAGTATTGACTCAGCATTGACCTTCACCCCAAAAGGGTAAAACGGGGAAAAAAGAGCAGTGGACAATGGAGAGATGGCTCCGATCTCAGCTCGCCACTTGTTGGAAGGATGTGCTCCTTTCCTGGTTTGGCCTGGGAACCTGTGAAATTGTGAAGGATAATTGAGATGTCTCAGTGTCAACTGTGATATCTTTTGATTTCACAAGCTCAAATTCCAGGAGAGCTAGGTCAGCCTTTCATCTTTGGAAGCCAAGCTGAGTGAGTGTCATGAGATTTACTCAGGGCATTTGGATGTGACTTTAAAACTAATGGACAAGGTGCAGAATTCAAGAGAACTGTATGTCTCAGTATGTAGCTGTTTCTTTAGCAAAAAGTGAGTGGTGTGTACTTACTGGACACAGTGTTAATTCTGTCCCACTTCATGCTGTTGCCTGGAAACTACTTTATTGCCGTTTATGTAGTTATGGTAGAATGGCCTAGCATAACATTTTCTCCAGTATGACCTCCTTTGAACATAGTGGATTGACCCAGGGAGGCCCCTCCCATAAACCAATGACTAGGTATGGTGGGGATACCAAGGTAGACCCATTCCTAGGAAACACATTCCTTTGCAGGCCAACTTTGTTTTAAACACTCAGATAGATTTGTGGCTCTTTCTTTAGACCACATAGTAGCATAGGGCATTTCTTCCCAAGTTCCTCTCCCTTTCTCCTTCCCATGGGCTCAGACTTGCATTGCTCTTGATGGTTTGCCTGGTCTTCCAAAGCCCCTCCTATTTTCTTTCACACAAGTATTCCTCTTAATAAAATCCTTGCTCATTTGACCTCCATCTCATCTCCTGCTTCTTGGAGAATCTAGGCTTATATGCCTGATTTGGATCTCAGCTGTTGGGCCCCACAGGGATGGTGCGACCTTTGATAATCACTGCCTTGTTCTTGCCTCAGTTTCCTCTTCCAAATATTGAAAGGGTGAAGCACAAACCCCATACAGGCATTCTCATTAAATGTAATAACCTTTGCATGTTGAACTGGCCCAGGGAGATAGGCATAGTTGTGCATGAAAGAACCTATATTTCAAGGGCACTTGCTTTAGATGGCTTTTGTGAAGAGCATCCATCTATTTTGACATGTGCACTGTCAGAATCTGCTCTAGGACTACCTTTGTTAGAACACTGATGTACTCTAGAGTAAGTTCTGTGTGTCTTGTCTCCCCACTAGAAGGTAAGCTCCTTGAGAGTAGGTAGCATGTTTCCTTCACCTCTGTATTCTCCCCAGACCCAAGCATGGTGTTTTGAGCAAAGCATAAAACAGGAAATGCTGGTTCCTGGTTAAATTAACTGAAATTTCCTGTAGGATTGATGAAATACAGTTTAGGTCAACAGCAAGCACTGCATGGCCACCAATTTCCTGTTGGCTTCTGAATAAGGACAAATAGCACAGAGCCCTCTGCTATCTTGGTTTACTAGGAGCAAGAGGGAGTACAGTACAGTAGCTGGTGGACTGGTGTCTGACTTGGTTTTGCATTCAGATTTGGCCACTTTTTAAGAGCAGCGAAGGCCTTGGCAAGACATTTACCTTTTCTAGATTTTCTCAGCCTGAGTCTGTTCCCTCCCTTCCTCCCTTTCTTCCTTTATTTTTTTTCTTTCTTGATAAAAAGTTGAACTGTAGTTCACATTTTCAAAATAAAACATACTTTTTTATTCACTTTAAAGATTGGTTTTGTATAGCATGTTTATTAGTTTTTAATGTTACAGAAAACTAAAAATACTCATCCACATACTATCACTCCTAAAATTTTTGGAATTGTTAGAGAAAATTTCTATTAGAGATCTTTTATTTGTTTTACAGAATTGTAATCATACCACAATTCTTTAGCCTGAGTTTTCTTTTCTGAACAATAGGGATAATTATGGTATTTAACCTTCAGGCTTATGGTGATTAAATGAAGTGTTTCACTGTGGCCCTCACCACAGGATATGTGCCTAATAAATATCAGCTGTTATTATTACCTTTTTCTTCTCTTTTAATAGTCAAAGCACTTTCCATGCTAAGGTATACCTTTTTTTTCTGACTGTGTACAGGGAAAGAGCAGGTAACTCTGGATTTCCAGAGCTCCCTGAAGGACTGGGAGAGCAGACTTATAGTTCTTTCCTCACCTACCCTCAGTGCCTGGTATGCACCCCTAGGAATTGCAGGAATCAGGGAGCTTATATTCATCTCATCGTTATTCCAAGATTGTCTTGATTTACAATTTTCTTAGTCTTCAAAGGACACCACCTGACTCTATTTCAAATAGTTCTTCCTGTGATGTAAGAAAGCACTACCAAAATGGCTTAAAAGTCTGGAAGAGAAAAGAAGAAGAAGAAGAAGAAAAAGGTACTTTCCCTCCCTGGCAAGAGATATTTTATGTTGTTTTTCATAGTCTTGAAGGGTGTTGTAAAATACTTCAGGATTCAGGGCTGCTTAGATTGCTGATTTTCTGGGCAGCTTGTTGAGTTAGCTGTTTGTGTTTGTGTTACATTTTTAAATAAAAAAAAAAAAAAGTTTAAGCACACTATCTTTCCCAGAGGGAGTTGATTTTGGAATTGCTAAAGGTTCAAATGTTATGGCATTTAAAAAAGCGAAACACCAGATTCTAGCAATCATACTGATATGTGTTAAAAGTTTCGGCACATTCTTACCTAAGAGCTGGATTTGATTATTCCTTTTCTCTTACACTTCTAAATGCCATTGTTTCATCTGACAACTGATTTAATCTAGGGTCACTTCAACTAGCATGTGTGATAATTGACATTAGGATGTCCTTGAGAGATGTGAGGCCCGGGGTTTTTACCTGTGGGTGTCAGTTTAATGCTGTTGTGATGAGTTTGCAGGGTTAGTAGGAAATGGGTGTTGCCTTCTTCCACTCATTCTTTGTATGTGTGACAAATCTGGGCAGAACATTCAAACTCTGTGTTCTGAATTTTCCTCCTCACTGAATTGAGAGAAATTTTGGAAGTTTGGAAGACTCTCCTGAACTTTGAGGATGTACAAAATAACACTATGACAAGTTGAAGTGATTTGCATCTGTTTGAGGTTGATGGTAGCCTTCAGCATAGAAAAGTAAACATGACGGATGCCAGCCAGTGCTTTTCCAAGACAGAAAATGGCGCAAGAATGGTTCATGCGTGCACAGTCTTAAAAAAATCAGACTTGTTGCATTATGCCAAAAGGACCTCCACCTCCACCCTGTTATCCTTTTCAAGAAAGGAGACAAGTATTATTTGCAGAGGCAAACCAGAACATTCGAGAATAACTTGCTCAACGAATGTTGACAAAAGAACAATAATGATGTTGTGCACTTATTCATTCTTTTCTACTTTTCTCCTCCTCATGAACAAGTCAAACATGCCACACTATGACACAAATTTTGTGCATTCCCAAGTTTACAGTTGTCATAGGATTAGGGATCTTTCTCAGCCCTAGACTTGCCATGGTCTTGCTCCTAGTTATTTGGAATTTTTGTCTTGCCATAATTGTTACCTACAGCTGTGAAAATAGCCCATTGTATTTTCACAGATGGCAAGGCTGGTTGGTCTTTGATTACTTAACCTCTTGGTGTTGGCCAGACAGAAAGCCCCATGCAAATGTTTATAGATTTTACACAGAATTTTATAAAACTTTTGGCATAGGAATCCTAGCTTGAAAGCCTGGGCCATTTGTCCAGTGCAGGTTTGATGTAAAATTTCTTGATCTCTCACTGGGAACCATGGAGCAGTTTTACCAAAGACAAGAGTTGCTATCATGCTCAGCTAGTTAGAGGTCCTGCTAATGTTAGCATCCCATCTTATGTCGATTCTGACCATGCCAGTCAGAGGAGCCAAGGTGGACATTGTCTCCTTTTAAATGTTTTTCCAAAGTGAAAATAATACTTGCCTAAACAAGTCTAAACATATGTTCCTTTATCTGACCTATTGAAAATGAAAGTGTACGCCAGAGTGAATAGAGGAAGTTAGAGATTTATGGTTAAGGAAGGGGGAAATGGTGCAAGAGGCATGTGATGGTTTTTGCCGATAATCCTAGTCTCCAACAAAAGGGAGAAGAACTGGGTGCAGTGAACCTTGGTTTTCATGGTCAAGAAGTAGATTTAGAAGCATCTCAACTTGCAAACTGATTCTATGGAAAAAGTATGGGGATCTACAGATGAGAGGGATCTAGAGTCCTTCTCTCTGGATCAGATGGGAAGTGTTTGAAGTCCCTGGATCCTTAAAGGATACAATAAAACCAAAACCAACTTCTTTCTTCCCTTCCAAAAATGTTCACTTCCTGCATAATATTTAATTTAGGACTAGAACCCAGAGTCTTTGAGAAGACCAAAAAATCTTGTATTTTTTTTCCTGAATGATGATTAGTTTTTATAGAGGAATTTGCTTTCACTGAATGATAGGAAACTGTATTTGCCTATGATTTTGGAAAGTCCTTCATCCCCAAAACACTACTGGGTGCAACAATACAAGAACACAAATATTGCAAACACACTCACACATGCGCGTGCGCGCGCGCGCGCACGCACACACGTAAAAAAGAAAAAAGAAAAAGAAAAAAATAACTTTCTCCAAACCTGTCTGCCATACTTAACTACAGATTCTGAATTACTACCAAGGACATTTAGAATTAAAATCAGTTGACTGTACCTTTAGTATTATCTTTTAAAATAAGTTTCCTAATCAATGGTTCTTAAAACCATAACCATAATAGTTAAAAATAAAAGACATGAATTTTCCAAAATGTTGTCTAGTTATTGTTACTCATCTGCCATGAGCCCATGGAAGCTGTAACTGAGCCCCTAAATGGTGAGAACTTTCCTTGGGACTCTAGAAATATCAGGCATGGGCTCATGGATCTCTTTCCCATGGCTCTCATCGTTTCCCTGAAGTTCTTGATATCCAATTCTGTCTTCTGGAGTTTACATCTGTTTACGTTTCTAAATTATCTCTTTTGGTTGCCAGGTAAAAACGAGGTGGGACTAAAGGCATCCAGAAGTTCCATGAAAGACCCCTGCCAAATATGTAGGGATCAGGGAAAAATTCTGATTTTGGCTAGGCCGTTGAGGATGGACAAACTGATTTTGGCCTTGCAGGTCGGGTGTTTAGTGGTCCCTGAAGAACGTTTGCTAACTCACATCAGCTTCTCCCTCTTTAAAAGTAGACTTGTCTTGCCTACATCAAAGAAAGCAGTAATGGGGCTTTCATCTTCGAGAGGAGCATATAAGCTGCAGAATTCTATAGTGGATACTCCAAACCTTAAAAAAGGTGGATTCTGCTTCATGTCAAACTGTTAGTCTTTTCATTGCTACCAAAAGCTTCCACTTTAGATTTAGACTGTCAACTTTGCTCTCATATGAATAACCACCTTCAGGTTTTCTATTAAATATTGCAAAAAAAAACACTACTGTCATTAAATGGGCAAGAAAATAGGCCTCATCTTCCCCCCCCACCCCAGATGCAAATAGACTTGAGAAACTGCAACATGTATTACCTAAGAAAGCCTTGCTTCCCCTGTGGATGACAGGGAGGTGGTCAGGAGATGCTGGAGAGAAATGGGGAGTTATTCTTTGGAAGCCATTTATTTTCCTCCTGTTCCATCCTTACATACTGACAGTACACATATTCAGAGCTGTTTGAGGTTTTGTTTGTTTTCAAGACATGTTTGAAAAATCAAATGCTTGTGAAAGGCACTGGATTGGCGGTCCTAGAAACTGAAGTGTCCCAGAAGCTGTGTGAGCCCAGAAATATCCCCCATTTCTATTTAGTTTGGCACTTTCATTTAAAACTAGCAAGAGCTGGAGTTCATTCTACAAATACGTTTCCCCAGGCACCACAAAACGAAAACACATATCACACATGATTTTAACTGGTTGAGGAAAATGGTAGCTTCTGAAAAGTTCATTGTATGGTCCCGAAATAAATGTTAATAGTTCTTCATGTAGGAGAGCCAAGCTATTATTTCAATTGAAATTCTTCATAGTTTCAGGGGTTCTCCTAGTTGGAAGGGGACTTAGGTCATCGAGTTCTCTCCATCTGTCACATGCTTGAGATTTTACTACCACATCACCAAAAAGTGTTGGCAAGCTTGGGCTTAAAGCTTTTGGTGATATAAAACTTGTTTCTACTTCAGGAGACTAAATTTTACATATGGCTCTAATTTTCAATGTACAATAATGTAGCTAATACTTGAATAGTGCTTGTCATGTGTGATGTGCCATTTAGAGCACCTTAATGTATATGTGTACACACACACACATTTACACACTTGTCTGTACATATACACATAAAATCTCAATAAGTCCTCACAACTCTATGAAGTAGATGCAATTATTAGCCCCATTTGACAGACTAGGAAACTAAGGTACAGGTTAATTACATGATTTGCCTAAGATTATGTAGCTAGTAGGTGAGCCAGGATTTGAATTCAGGCAGTCTGACTCTACATTATGTGCTCTTAATGACTATATCACCTTTCCAATATTCATTACTCTCCTTCATGCCTAGTACCAAGGTTTTTTACATTGTAGATGTTCAAGAAAAATATTTTCCAACAATCTTTTTTTTTAGGATCGTGACTCCATACATATTTCAATTCATTTTGCACATAATCATCAATGTGCCCTAAGAAAAGCATTTGATATTGAAAATTTTAAATTTTAAATGACTATTAGTACTCTGCCTACTTTAAGAAAACATTGAGGAGGTTCATAAGCATAAAACATTCACTATATTTAGCCATTTGTCACCTATGGCAGTAGGTCCTTGAACAATTCACTAATTTTTCCATCTGTCCATCCATCCATCCATCTGTCTATCCATCCGTCCGTCCATCCAGTAGGCTCTTTGGTATTGATAGTACCTATTACATTGTAATCATTACATGGTAATTCCAAAGGATTGCTTAGGGTTGATAAAACCCATTCCAAAAAGAAGTTTATTTTAATGCATAGTCTGAGACTATGGGAACTTCAACTAGACAGCTCTCTTGCCTTTTTAAAATTCTTCTTGAATATAGTTTATGATTGCATGTAATAATAGTTTGCCCAAGCCTTTCCATAGGACATGCATTCTGCATTCTTCTGCTGAACTAATAGTTCCTTGAGAAGCTTCTGACTGGAACTTTTCCTTACTGACTGGGCCTTGGAAGTCTCCATACTGAATGGATCCTGGGTTTTCAGGAAGGGTGATCTGGAGTGGAAAGCACAGCAGGGGCACCAAGAACCATGACTTCTTTAAACTAGGATACTTGGATGGACTAGGCCACTTGTGGTTTTTAGTCATCTTCTTACCCCCAACTTCATCATTTGCTTGGCTGAGTAATTCTCTTTTGTGCCCTCTCTTAATGCCTATAATTCATAATTTGGATGATCTTGAGACTTTTTGCTTTATCCTCTCTGAAGACTTTGTTCCTACCAATTAAATCAAGAAAAGTGAAGGAGAAGATCTCTAAGATTTTAAATTCTGTGAATCTACTTAGTTTTTCTTCACCCTTGGGAAAATCCAGCATCTTTTCTCTTATTTACTCCTTCCTTCTGGATGAAAAATATTAGATTAACGGGAGATTTCATGTATTCATTTCTGTTCTTCTTTTCCTTTTGGAATTTTTTTCTCAGTTGACTCACTAATTATGTACTGCTGTCTGCTGGCCAGAAGAAAAAAAGCCTAGAACCCAAGTATTCTTTACCCATTTCTAAATCTCACTGTCCTTATATTTAAAATGAAGGGATTGAACAAAACAATTTCTGAAGCTTCTTCCACCTCTAACATAACATGGTCCTAGTGTTTTTCATGGAGCAGAAACTCATGGAATTTTAGATCTGAAAATCCAGATCAAATCTAGATATGTACGTCTAAGGGAGTTTGCTATAAGGGAAAGAGAGAGTGTGTATGAGGAAGGAGGGAGAGATTTCTAGGAAAGATAATTATAAGGTAGTAGTAATTGGACATCAGAAGTTTTTCATTATGGGTTGAATTATATTTCCTTCCCTGAAATTTATATGTTGAAGTCCCAATTCCCAGTGCCTCAAAAATGTTAACCTTATTTGGAGATAGGATCTTTACATAAGTTATTAAGTTAAAATGAGGTCATTAAGGTGGGTCCTAATCCAATCTGACTGGCATCCTTATACAAAGAGGCATTTGGACACAGACATATATACCTAGGGAAGATGAGAAAAGACATAAGAAGGAGGCCATCTACAAGTCAAGGCAGGAGCCTGATGCAGAACCTTCTGGAGAGCCCCTGAAAGAGCTGATACCTGAAGTTTGAACTTCCAGTCTCTAAAACTGTGAGAACAAAAATTTCTGTGGTTTTAGCCATTCAGACTGTGGAACTTTGTTATGGCATCCTTAGCCAACTAATACATTTTAAAAATCTGATTCCAAAGTGAAAAAGAAAAAAAAGTTCAGCAACCTCTCAAAGGTTATCTCACAAGCCTTTGGGTAAATACTGGGTGCCCTTTGGTCTCACCCCTGGACCTGACCAAGAAACATGGCCTCCAATAATATTGCAGGAAAAGAAATCTGGGAACTTCTATGACACAATTCAGTCTTGCTGAGAATTTGGAGCTAATATTTAACTCTGAACATATATTGACATGGGCAACTCTTCTATAACAGATTAGTAGAAAATTTAAAATAAAAATACATATTAAAGGCTTTTTATCTGAATTCTTTTACTCATTTAAATTTTGGAGGGGGGAAAGGAAAAGGGTGCGTCTTGTTTGCCTCTTAAAATTTTTGTTCTTTTTTTTTTTTTTTTTTTTTTTTTTCATTCTTGTCACTTTCCTTGTCCTTTCTTGGGCTTTTCATTTTTCTTTCCCATTTTCTCCATGTGTATTAGCCACACTCTCTTAAACAGGTTATTCTCCTTCCATTGTGAGCATTATCTAGTGCTGTCAGGGCCACTGGTCTTCATTTCCTCTACAGCATTTCCTCTTTGCTGTATTGCTGTCTGCGCCTCTCTTATCCTGGCCTCTGTCTGCTTAGTCCTTCTCTCCTCCATTTTTCTTGTTTGCCTCTGTGATCAGTTTCTAGCTCGTCTCCCTCCTCTGCTCTGTCTTCTTTGCTCTGATTTGCTGACTTGCTTCTGCCCCTTCCTTCTGTTCCCCTCCTGGGTGTGTCTTTGGCCCACCTTTCCTTCGCCTCTGAGACTTCTTTTTCTTGTTGGTAGATGGGAGCTGATACTGTAAACATCACAAAAACAATTGCATTGAGAACAGGCTGTTCCTTTGGTGTCCCTGAAGACAAAGTCTTTGAGTCAGCCCAGAATGCCCAGGCTCCAAAGGAAGCAGGAAGACAGCATTGGCACTGGAGAGGAGTCTACCACTGGGTCCCAAGACCCAACATTCCAGAATTTGGGGACTCATCTCTGACACCCACTTCCTCCCTGGCTAGAAATCAAGAGGCACTGGGTCACTTGGGAAGAGAAAGAATGAATATATGCCTTTTCCTCTTCCAATACACCTTCCTGCCTCACTTACCTAGAATTTTCTTCTGTGGTCCTTGCTCTCTGACTCACTGTTGGCTACTGTGTTCTGTGTGCACCCTCTCTTCAACAGTCCCTATATATCACATGAGGTGTCTCCTTGGGGGACATCTCCACTAAGACACTGAGGTCTTCCTTTGGCTTCAGCTGTGGCTTAAGACCAGGAAGCAGCAAAGGTGTCAGGATGAATGTCTTGGCCTCCTAGCTGTGCTTTACAAACAATGTAGTTTTGGCTTCAAAAATTAAAACTACACATTGGAATTTTTTTTTCAACAGAGTCCCCAAAGAGCCCTAAATGGAGCTTTATCTTTTTTTACTCATCTTCCTCACTTTCTCCTCTTCTTTCATCTTCTCTTTAGTTCTCATTATTTCTATATACAGACTAAACTTTGACTTAGCCCCTGATATTCATTTGTTCACTCACCCCTTCAACAAAAATCTATTGAGTGATTAATGTGCCAGGAGATATTTTACGTACTGCTGATGGCATAGCTGGTACCTCTAATGTTTATAATTTAACTCTTTTTTTAATATTTATTTATTTGCTTTAGTTGTACACAATGCAACGCATTTTATGTTTACGTGGTGCTGAGGCTCGAACCCGGGCCGCGCACGTGCTAGGTGAGCGCTCTACCGCTGAGCCACAACCCCAGCCCTATAGTTTAACTCTTAAAAAAAAAAAAGATGCCTGCAAATTTTTATCATTAGAAATTTCTAGATGTTCTTACAAGTCAAACAGAAATTTTTTATTTGTAATATTTTTCTCCCCTCTAATTTGTATTTGTTACTGAATGTTAATTTCAAATAGTTTCCAGTACACAGTTGTTTTTTTGGTTTTTGCACCATTGCAGAATTCCAGGATTTACAAGTTTAGTTATCAATTACGACAGATGTTAACATCAGTTACTTTGTGCAGGCTAGTGAAAAGCATCTTAAAATACATGAATTAACTTCCTTGATGTTGACATGTTGAAGTAGACATTTTCATTATCCCACTTTCACTGTTGAAACTGAGCCTTGGATAGATTACATTATTTGGCTAAGGGAGATCAGTAGGTGACTTAAGTTTTGTCTTTTTTTTTTTTTTTTTTTGTACCAGGGATTGAACTCAGGGTTAGTCAACCACTGAGCCACATCCCCAGCCCTATTTTGTATTTTATTTAGAGACTGAGTTGCTTAGCGCCTGGGCCATTGCTGAGGCTAGCTTTGAACTTGTGATCTTCCTGTCTCAGCCTCCTGAGCCACTGGGATTACAGGCGTGTGCTACCCGACCCAGCTCCAAAGCCCATGTTTTGCCAGTGTTTTACACCATATTCCAGTTATCAGATCATGCAGAGCAGGGGAGGGGGAAATTTGCAATGCTGAGTGACTGAGGGATGGACACAGAATCCATCCTGTTGGTGGGAACATTTTCTTGTTTTTTTCCTCTTAACCAGGAGGCTGTAGGCAGAATTTCTGTTTGGCCCACCCACATGCAGAAGACAGAGATCACTTGAGGGTGGCTGGATCCCACCCAGCTGGGCTTACCTTCTGAGTCTTGGGCATGTCAGTGTGGCGCTGGGCACGGACAGAGCGGGCCGACTTGGCAGGCTTGAGGGGTGCGCAGTACATCTCTAGTCTCCTCAGATCACAGCTCCGGAAGCAACATTCATCCACAATGCCTGTCTGAGGTGCCCTCCGACTGCTGGAGCCGTACCCTGTGGGCTTGTCTGTACAAATCAAATGCAGAACGGCCTGGGGTTAGTGTGGAATCGGCTACTTTTCATCTTCCAGCTCCTGAAGCCTCTCCTCTCTCCACGTCTAGACAATACCCATCCTCTAATATCCCCCTTCTCCTGAAAGCTTCTCCAGCAATTCCTGACCCCACAGATCCTTCTGGTTTCCATGTGTCTCCTGGAGTCGACACTATACTTGTTAGCATGAACTTATTTCACCACAAAACTTGGAGAGAAGTTTTGAAGAACTTCTCTCCAAGTTTTTAGCAACCCATAGTCAAGGATCATGTCTAAGCATAATCTGAACACTTTCAATATACTGGCTTATTTGGGAGGCCACTAAGAATACTAATGAAAAGAAAATCATGCAGTAAGTTTCCTTAACCTCTTTTTCGATTATGTATCTGTCCTTTTGACAGATAATATTAGTGCATATTTATGGGGTCCAGTGTGGTATTTCAGCACGTGCATATACTTTGTAATGATCAACTCAGGATATTTGGGTTATCCATTATCTCACATATTTGAGCAAGGACACTCACCAATAAATGGTTTTGGGAAAACTGGGTGTCCTTAATCCTTTTTAATAAGTCTGTATATTTTTTATATGTGGGACAGCTCCAAGGTCTGCTTTTTTCCTTAACTGCTTCCTCTATAAAATCAGATTGAAGATGAAAGAGGTTTTAAGTGTGGAAAGAGCTCCTAATTTTACTGATGTGAAAACTGAGACTCATTTGGGGACAACTGGTTCAATGGGACTCATGCAGTAAGTGGTGGAGTAAGGATTCAAACTCCTGTGTGCTTTCTGAAAAGCCCAAGTGCCCCATCGAGCCCAGGAGACTTGACATGTGACTCCAGACAAATGACTTAAGCTCTATAGGCCTCAGTTTCCCCATTTGTATAATGGGATGAATAATATCTTCTTTATCAAAATTGAGGATCAGATAAAATATTAGAGGAAAGAATGTAAGAGTAGTGCCTAATACAGCACCTGACACATGGAAGATGCTAAATAAATATTGGTTTGCTTCCTCTGAGCACCCTCTGTTTCTTATACGGTCTATAAAAAGCAATGTTACTATTGACTGCACCCAGAAGCTTGGCAACTTAGAACCCATAATAGTGGTGGGATAGGCCTCCTTCTAGCATCACCCGAGGGACCAGTATAATCATTTCTTTTTTTCTTATAGAAAAACTACTAACTGAAAACAGAATGAACTAAATGTCCATCTTTCCTGTGATTCTGATTGCCCAGAGGGAGCACTCAAATCAATCAGACCTCTTTACTTAGCAAGTAGGTCTTGGCTTGGTTTGGTTTGGTTTGGGGCACACTTTTTCTGGCTCTGGAATTAAAAGAGAAGGCAAAACAAGCTCACACAGAACTTCACATGCACCTTGAATTATTTGTAAATTTTTGTCCTAGTAGATCTTTTGTTAAATCAAATGCCGCCTATACACCAGAACATAAACCAGACACAGGTGAAGCTCCTCTGGCTCAGGTGAGGCTAGGGAGACTGGACTTTAGTGTTTTCTCATCTCCCTTGACTCCTATGGAAGGTGAGGTGCCTGAGTTTCTCCGTGGAGGTCCAGGCTTCGTGGAAGACAACTTGTGAACCACCCGTCTACTAGAATACAATTAAAAATCTGAAAGAGACTCAAACTTAACCCCTGATCTGAGAAAGCTTGACATTTTCAATAAAACGTCTTATGTTTGCATAATAATGACACCATACTTAAGGATGGGGTTTTGAAAGTCCAAATCCTCATGTATATTTTGAACTTCCTCATTTTGGGACGTCAGGCCCACGGTAATGGCCGGCTACCAAACTAGTTTGGCTGCCTCTCTGCTGGAAGGGCCAATTGCTCATGGCATCCTCTAAGAACCCAAATGTCTTCCTGATGCTTGGCATGGGAGCCTGGTGGCTGCTTTCTCCTGTAAGGCAGGTTTATTGTCATTCTCAGGGCAGCTGGAGGTAGTCACTTAGTGAGGGTTCATTTGTGGTCTCTCTGGGCGGGATCTGCTGCTATGTCCCAGCGCAAACGCTGTGGGCTTCTCATGGTTGTGGCCTTTGGGAGGGACCAGACAGCTGGCCCCAGTTGCAGCCTTGGCTTTGCTTTCACTTGCCATCGGAGGAAAAGGCTAGTGTAGAACTGGACTCTGCTTGGACTTGCCAGCCAGGCCCTGGCAAGCGGAGAGCGGCTGATCCCCTGAGCAATGTAAACAGTGTTTTCTGTATTTTTGTTTTGTTTTTATAATCTTTTCCTGGGACTATAAATTAGAAGAAAGACACAAATGGGTTGACATGGTTCTTTGTAATCCACAAAGGACTTCTGCATACTTTTTGCTAAGTGGCTAGCCAGTCAAGAGTAGCAGAAACACTTTGGTTTTTCTCTTGGGGTAGCGAAACAAAGAAGGTGACATGGTCAATTATATGCTAATTGTCACTGTCATCCCCTATAGGTAATGATTGTTCTGTGTTGAAACAATCTATCTCTTAATGGGACCTAATTGGGATTCATTTGTTGACAATGGAATTTGATATTTGGAGATGGGTTTGTAGGAATGGTTTCAGAAACTTTCAAATTTGGCCAACTCAGGAAAAAAAAAAAAAAAAAACTGATTTGAAAACTCAGGCTTACACACTGAAAATGGAGAGGGATAGGTTTTGGGATCCTAGAACCTATGCTGCATTTCCCTTTCAAACACATCTAACTTGATCCTTGCTGTGAAACTTGCCTACTATGGGAGGAAGACACCAACCTTCACCTGGGATAGCAGAGCCACTCTGTGTGTGGTTTAGTCCCTTCTTGGCAACTGTCAACAGTCAAAGGTCTCTTTCTTCTTGGGAAAGAGAGAGTAATACCACAGCCAAAAATGGCAGACATACCTGACACCAATTTTGTTGTCTGTCTTAGGTGAGCTCAGAGTTTGACATGACTCAGTTTGTAAAGTAGCTGTGTTTTTCAGTCCATAGACTGATGGATTTTGGAGTAGAGACTATTAGGAGTTTTCTGTAATGTTTCATAGAGAAAGTTGATTCTATGTCCATATCTGTTTTTTAAAATGTTATTGAAGTAGTGCTATAGAGACTTGGATTTTCCCATAAAATATATTTTCCCATAAAAATACCAGTTATTTCCGCTACCACAATCTTAGATGTTTTCCTTTGTCTATTCATAATGTCTACAATGGAATCATTGTACTCTATTCAGAATATATGAATATGACAAGTGTTTACTTATTGCCTTTTAAAGTTTAACTTATCCTTTGAAGTGCCCTATAGGCTTGATTTCTGGTTCTACATTAAGATACTTAACAAACAATCATCATTTCTCACCAATTGAGAGACCACAACTGTGGGTCAAAGTTTTGTCCTTTATCTTCAAACACCTCATATACCTTCTTTTTCTGAACTACAATAAAGATATGTGCTGCTCTGGACTCAAACAGGAAGCCTGACCCAATGTGATTTATTAGAAAGGCAATAAAATATTTTCTCCAGTATACATTTTAAGAAAAATAAGTACTTTTAATGACCTCTAAATTACAGCTAACTCTAATCATATTGATGAATTTTTAAGTGAGATGGAACAAAACTCCACACTATATAGTTCTGCTCTGGTGGGAAGAATCAGAATTGATAGGTAAATAGAAAACAAATATTGGTTTAATAGAAGAAAAACATTTTTTTAACAATTTAAATTCAAAAGAGTTAACAATGAGACAGACATCCCTGAAAGCAATGAGCTCCTTGTTGTAGGAAGCAGTTGAATAAAGGCCACATGAACACCTGTCAGTGGTCCTAGGAGCTCATTCTTGTGTTGAGCACAGTGGATGACTACTCTGTTCTTTTCCATTCCAAAGATTCCAAGAAAAGATGGCAGAAAAACCTCATCGAGGCTGAATATTCATTGTGGTTGGAAGCCACTCACATTGTCTTCAAGAAAGAGGTTAAAGTATTTTTGAATACTGAAGTTGAAAATTTGTTTTCTATTTACCACTTGGGTTCTCCAAGATGCTCAAAACATTTTTCATTGTCCTTACCCAATGCAACAACAGAGACGTGACTGAGCTAGTTCCTTCTACATTGAGGTACAGTCCCAGAGTTTTCTTGTACCAGCATTATAAAGTGTCTAAATACTTAGTCTGCTGTTAGAGTGAATAGGCATGTATAAAAATCCACAGATTTTTCTCACTGACAAAGTCTTAACATCAAAAATTTATATATATTTATTTTGTCTCTAGTTGTGCTTCAGCACTTTCATAGCATGTAGACCAAAGACTGTTTATCAGAGAAGTTGATCACCACCTAACCTAGACTTCTACTCGTCTAGGAGTAGACAGAATGTTTAGTCATAACACACTACTGTGTCTTGAAAGTTGGCCAAAAGACAGAATTCCAATGGTTAAACAGCTGGCTTCTGTAATAACAGCACTTCCCTTTAAATAATGCATGGTCAGTGGAGTAATTCAATAATCTTCAGGGCAAACTTGCTAGTTACAAGGGTTTTGGGCAGAATTGTGGCATCATCAAAACCACATCAGTCAGCTGAGTCTTGCATTTTGTCATGGATGCAAGCAACTCGCTCTCCTCCACTGCTAAGGAGCAATGTGTGATGCTGAGATTTAACTGGGGTTATCACTCCTACAGCAAAGAGTTCTGGTCATTTGCCACTGATAAAACTATCTCTACTAGGGCTGCACGAGTTTCTGTTTCTTACTGGTTTCTGGACGTGCAGTTGAGACCATGTACTTGACTTTGATTTCCTTTGAGACTTCCCCTCTTGCTTACTGAGAAAGCTCTACTCTATTTTAAGTCATTGGAAAGAGGAAACATTGATTTGAAGAATCAGTATTTAAATAATGACAACTGCAAACATTTTCTGAATAGAGATATATCTAGTTTTGAAGACATGTACTTGTTACTCTTTGGGGTCCAAGGAAGAAAATTATTCTCTAGAAATTTGCTGACAGGAGGAGGTTCCAAAGTGGACCATTTTTTTAAAAGCATGATAAAAGTTGGATTTTTTTTGAGGTATTTTTAGAAAATTCTCAATTATGTGTCTAATAAAAAATGGGATTATTAGCTAATGAAATCATCCTCATTTAATTTTGATTAACAGAGGATTGACTACACAACCAAAAATCACAGTTAAGTTCTATAGAAGCCAGAAAATTAGGTTTCTTATCCCAATTATTTATTTCAGAACTCCAGATATATTGGCAATTTGGAATAATCTATAATGATTGGTTTCTTAGGGCAATGTTGCTCTATAAGGCATGTTGTCTGATAAAAATTCATTCCATGGACATAATTTTATGTGGGATACTAGTAGAAAAGTTGTATAAAATGGAACTAATCTTGCAGTAGTCTACATTTGAGCATTGTGTGTGTGTCTGTGTGGTTCCGATGGTTAGACCCAAGGCCTTGTGCATGCTAAACACGTGCTCTACCACTAGCTACTCCTCCAGCCTTGCATTTTAGCATTTACATTTTCATCTGCAGAAAACAAAATCACTTTCCAGTATTTTGTACATTTGATAGCTTTATATAGAAAACCAGACTCCTTTCCTGAATTCCTAGTATAAATAAAGGTATGATGTGACTATTATCCGGACCCAAAATGTGATTTATTGAATGGTTGATATTTCCTAAATTCATAGGGTTTACATTTAATTTAAAAACCTTTTGAGTCAATATTTTACCTTTTAAAACATTTCTGTGAAAATCATATTTCATTTAAAGCAAATATTGAGATATTGACAGTCATAGGCTTAGTAAAATTATGGAAAGAAAGATTTACGACTGGCCATATTGCTATGCATTTAGAATAACATGGATATGTACCTGCATATACTCAAACATATATCAGGGTGAACTATTGTCAATATCAAAGCTTTATAAACTAGGATTGGCTTTGTAGAATTTATAAGTATATATATCCTAACTTGTACTTTGCTAATGAGCCATATACATCTCTAGTTTTTTGTGGGAGGGTCTTTCCAAGTAAGACTGACCTTTGGCATCTGTAAAAGTGAACACTGAGAAAATGTTTTCTTTTCTGTGAACTATGTGTCATAAACTTTTCTTGAAAACCTATCAAATTTAGGTATTGATTTCACTTTGAGCCTGTGTTAATTTTTAATTGGCAGTGTTTGCCGGTCCCACTACCTCTCAATTGAACGAGGTCATCTTTTCTAGGAATCATGGCCTTATATGACCTGCCACCACCCTCACTGCCCAGCAATTCTTTCTTAGCTACTAAATCCCCATAACCCAAAAGACCAAAGTCTTCCTGTTACCCAATAAAGTCAATGTTTATGTATTTGTGGTCTAAAAGGAATGAAGCCTAGAGCACTGTGGGGTTGCCCCTTTCTTGAGAGCCTCTCTTTTGGAAGCCTGACTCAAGGACAGGTGTGAAAGGGTGTCACTCAGTTCAGCTTGGTTTCCAAGGCCAGGGAGCTAAAGTACAAGGCCTAGGGGCAGAACAACTGGAGAGTCAAAAGCAGGAACATTACTGTTTTAGGATTCTTTGGAGAAATGGGCCACAGAGTGGGAAGCAACATGATGTATTACTTTAGCCTGATACAATGCCCTGGAGGATGAGCATCTTGCCAGGATAGCACAATTTACTAGCTTAGGTCTGATTCCAGGGCTTGGAGGAGATAGATGTAGCCAACAAAATTATACTTTGGCAAGAGAAATGCTTTGCTGCACAGAAACCTTGTCCTAAGGGAATTGTTTGGTTTATCAGCATCTAAGGTGAAAGATAATCAAATGCCAAGAGGTCATTTCGGTGGGTCCTGCTATATAAGTTAACTACCATTTTCTAGTTATGTAGTTTCTATTATTTAGAACATGTTAATGAATTGAGTAAGATCTGTCATACTGATGATGGAGTCAAAATATGGAGTCGTTAAAAGCACAGATTTTGGAGTCAGGTCTAGAATCTACCACTTATTCACTGTTCACTTTGGTTTAGCAAGGCACCAAATCTTCTAAAACTCAAATCCTTGCATATGAAATGGACATAGCAAAAGTACCTCCTAGAACTGTTACGAAGATGAAGAATGTGTTTTGTACAATGTCTGGCATGCAATAAACTACATAAATATGGAGTATTTGTATTATGGAGTTGAGTTGCTTAACATAGCTAGCTGGGCAGGTATCCCCTTCCTCTTTGATTCTTAAAAATGAACCCCTCCCCAGTTTGGTTGAAAAAGGTGGCTATCTAGAAATAGAAGAGGACAGTTCTTCATTAAAATAATTGGAAGGTTATCTATACTTTATGTTGCGTGGACTATTTAGAACAATTTTGATCTAGAGTAGACACTGAACAAAAATGGATCCTCCAAGTAGGCCCAACAAGGCAAAGTCATATGAGCTGATCTTGATCCCTGATTACCATTGATTTCTCCTCAACAATTCAGTAGTTATGATCATTGGTTTTTCAGTGGCAATATCCACCCACCTTATTTCAAAACAATGCTGCAAGGCATGGGATGGGTGGGGTGAAATACGTGGTCAGAAGCTGTTTTCCCCTTTCTTGAACCAGCATCTGTATTTCTCTTGTCTCGCTCTAGTTCATGGCTTACCTCTTTCTTCTCTTCTCTTCTTCCCTTTCCTCTCTTCTCCTGATATTGATAACCATTGACATTCTTTTTACCTACAGATGAATGTCAGGGCAAAAGCTCCTGCCATGCAGAATTCATGGTGGGCTAGGAATTAGAGGTTTGACTCCTCCCTGAAATGACTATAAAAGGGGGCTTCATTTCCTGCCAACCCTGCTTTGGGAATAAGCAATCACCAAGTATACGGTGTCACCAGACCCCTTAATGGGACTCATGCGGGAATGAAATAAAAATAGACAACAGGAGAAAGGATGAGAAGAGGTGTTGAGGAATAGTATATATGAAGTTTCTCTCTCTTTCTTTTTCTTCTCTCTCTCTCTCTCTCTCTCTCTCTCTTGTGTGTGTGTGTGTGTGTGTGTGTGTGTGTGTGTGTGTGTGTGTGTGAGAGAAGAGAAAGACTGTGACAAAAATTGCAAGCAGATTCTGGCTCCAACCTGGAAATTGTAGACATGCCAGCAGCATTATCTCTTATATTTATGCTATTATTGTTACTCTTTCAGATGTGAGAAGAGAGGTCTTGTGGGCAGAAGATAGGGCATTCATGAATAGAGGGTAACACCTCTCTCTCTGGTGCCACAGAAAGCTGAATCAGTCAAAGGGGTATTAAAGCACATTCTCTTTATTTTTAGTTTCACTCTAGAGTCTATCATTTCTCTTCTCTTTGCGACTTGGCACCTGTCCTGTGTTCTCAGGGGCCCTGCTCCCTGTCAGTCTCCTCACTCAGACCTCTTTTTTTTTTTTTTTTTTTTTTTGCTTGGGGCACATCTGGACATTTTCCCAGGGGTGGGTGTGATAGGGTCAGGATGGCAGGTGAAGGGGTGATGGCTGCCAGGGAAGTCTGGCCTGTCTGAAGGGAGTGTGTTGGGAGGTGGAGGCCTGGAAAGAGTCATGCGAGGCTGCGTCAGGAAGTAAACTGTTGGAAGACAGCCTCCACAGCAGCAGGGACAGCCCTTGGCAACATGGCAGAGAAGGGAGCAGCCAGAGTCGGTGACAGACTGAAGACAGGGAGAGAGGGAGGGAGAGGGAGGGCAGGAGGAGATGGTTCAGGTGTTTCACAGTATAAATAACTGCCTGGTGTGCACTTGAGTGCCAGCTGGGTCACGTGTGATCTCTTTCATGCTGGTGGGTCAACAGTGTTCTTGGATTGAAAGGTCCTGGGAGTGTTTCTATAGCACCTAGCTCCGTACCATATGCAGAGAGGGGATAGAAAGAAGGCAGGATGGAATATCAAAAAACAACACTGCATTCCAGCTCGGGATGCTTTGTGTGTTCACAAGCCACCCAAACTGGCTAAGATTCAGTTTTCTCATGTAGATAACCAAAGTACTATAATACCAAGCACCTTTCTGGGTGGTTACACTACACATTTTTTAGATCAATAATATATATATATATATATATATATATATATATATATATATATATATTATTTCCCTGTTATTATTATAACTATGCTATATTTCCCTGATATCTATCTATCTATCTATCTATCTATCATCTATCTATCACAGCAATTCTTCTCCCTAATAACGGGAAAATATAGCAGTAAAGAGGGGTTAGTATAAGAGTCTTTCTAGGAATCCCTTTTAGAAAGCCTTTGTCACTACTCTTCATAAAACTGCATCTTCAAAAGGTGAATAAGTGACTCTCCCTACCCCAAGGAGGGTTGTTAATATTGTTAGCCAAAACACTTACCTTCTTCTTGTTCAATATAGGCCAATGTTTTATCTCACTAATTTCCTTGGTGACTGTCAATGGTCTATGAACACTCTGTGTGATATTTACTTCCTTTCAGGTAAACAGATGCAATTTCCCTGAAAGTTCCCAACTACATGTTGTTTCATCTCCCATGATGTGAGTGGGCCTCCAGACATTGGTACCCAACATGTGTCAAGGGAATAAAATCAGATGAGAAAGATTGTAAACATGGTTTTTCAAATGCCATCTCCTTTTTGGCAAAATAAACTAATGCTGAGGTTACTAAAATTCTAAAATCTGTGAAATTCTCAAGCAAGTTGTAATATTATTCATCAAAATATCAGGCAAGTATGCAGACTGAGGTTGAACGGTTCATTTAGAGTGTGATTATTTTATTTCAGAACCTTTAGGATAAAATCTGGACTCATCAGACCATTACTTCTTTACTTTTTGTGGATTTTTGTTGCTATAATTTTTCTTTCTTTTCTGATAGTATTTGATTGCTTAAGTATGACCAGGAGACCTTAAGTGCTTTCCTCAAATTGTGGGGTTTTAGAGTTTCCTACATCTTTTGACATTATAGCAGACTCATTATTAAGTCTGTTAGCTTTTACCTTATATTCCTCTTAACCTTCTCCCCACTCTCCACATATTATTTTTCTGAATTGAAGACGTGAACTATCTATGAATAAGGGTGAGAGAGAGAGAGAGAGAGAGAGAGAGAGAGAGAGAGAGAGACAGGGAGAGAGGTTACAGCTTGACTCCAAGATAAGTCATGTTCTCATCTTTATTTCATCTGGGACCAACATCATGCCTATATCCCAAACCTCATTAAAAGCTTTTTAGCAAATACAATTATCCACCAAGAAAAATCTCTGATTCTTTTAATTATTTTACTAAATTCAGCATAGAAAAATATTTTTGGCTTGTGATACTGGCTGGAAAATAATCACACTCTTTTTTATTTGTAGTTTTTCTTACAAACTTGAACACACTGTGAATGGCCACATCACTTGTCCAGGGACCCACTCTGAGGCAATGGCCTCTTGGCCTTCTGGCCACTCACCCACTTCTGTGAATTTCCTTTCTGAGAACCACAGACTGTTGCCCCAGAAGTTGTTTTCTAATTTATCACAAAAGCTTTCCACAGTTGCAGAATGAGTTGGCCTCATGCAGAACGAGCAGTGTGAGGCCTAACATGACACCAGGCTGGGAGGCTCTTTTGGTGCAGGGACACTGAGCCTCAAGAACGGCTGTGGGCCATTTGATTTCCCCTGACACTTGCCTTCTGTCTGCTCTCTTTGGCTCAGTCTGGGTTTGGGAAAGTTTCATGGAGACATTGCTTACACTAATAGGTGTCATTGGCTCTTCCCTAACTCTAACAGAAAATGAGGGCCAAGCTCAGGGGCTAAATGCTCCCTTCTGATATACTGTCTCACAGTAGAAAAGTCTCCATTCTCTTTTCCCAGCCTTGAAGCCAGCACCTTGTTCTTTGCAACCCTATGCAAAGCTTTTTTCTTGTGAGAAAGGAGACTATGAAGTCCATTGACCTGTGGGTGGGTATGGTCTCCATAATCTCTGCTATGTCAACTACATACCTATTTTTTAAGATGCATAAACCTTCAGGTTGATGAGAAGAAATGACGGTCAGGGTCTTAGAGTAGTTCCATGCAATGGGATTGGAAGCAGGGAAGTGAGGCTTTTGACTATGAGTGGTGGGAGTTCTGATAGGACACTGGAGAGCGCTCTCCACATCCTCTTCCCTGTACTGAAGTTCAAGTCATTGAAGATGACTTTTAAAGAAAAAATAAATGATAGGAAAAGGGGATCTGTTGGCTCAGGTGCATCTTAATCTACTTTTAAACACTTGCTAATTTACTTTTCTTCCCAAGAAACTTCTCCTTCTTCTTTTCATCTCTTTTGCTTATGGTTCAAGAACACACTCTGGTTAAAGGTCACTTGTGAAGTTCTCGTCTTCTCCTATCTTCTTCTAGAACCAGTGCTTCCACCGTCTGAGATTTGCCTTTGGCAGGCATTTATTGCAGTTGGACTACGAACTGTCATAAATTCCTCGCGTTCCTCAGAACATCTGTGCCTTCTTTTGCCACATCTTTTTTCCTGGTACTCAACAGGCCATAAATCACCCTGGACTTCTCTTCCCAGGCGGTTGATATCTTTCCTTCCAAACCAAATTCCTCTCTTGTCCTGGGCCATTGCTTCCGGCTCCCCAGCCTTCTCACATCCTCCATCTGGGTTAGTTGTTGGTAGCATCACCAACAGTGTCTCTCCAAGCTTTCTACCTGACCTAGCGATTTGCATTTCTCCAAATTGTTAGAGTACTATGCAGGCTGTGCTACCTGGTTTGAAGCTTAGTTAAGCTCCCCAACATGATTCAAACAGAGGATCATAGACAATGCCTCCATGCGTTGTTTTCTCAAGAACACTTGAGAAGACTCAAATCTCAAGGAAACTGATAGCTATTGAGAGAGAAGGCATTATAAGACCCAACGATATCACCAAGAGGAAGTTGGGAACATTTTCATTAAATACAAGTTTCTTTTTGACATTTTAGAAAATTCAGAGCCTTTCCAATAATACACTATCACTGGCTGTCCTTGATTGAGTGCTCTCTGTTAAGTTACTATAGTAAATATTGCTTTTAATGTCTTATTTATGCCCTTACAACATCTACATGCAGTTGGTACTACCTCCATATCCATTTTATGTATTAGAAAGCTGAGGCTTCGCAAGGCTAAATAGTAACTTGACCAAAATTATACACTGGAGCATGAGCATCTTGACTGGAGACACCTTGAAATTGGGAGAGTTCTGTGGTGATAAAATATTCTGAGGTTGATAGCGTTACTGAGATTCTGGAGGGTGCTTAATGCAGTACTCGGTGACTGTTTCAGTTTCAGATGGGGAAGTCAGCTCTGTCATATAGCCAGACCATCTTTATTCCAATCCCCTTGAATTGTACAAAGTGGTAAAATTTAAAGACAATGAAACAGGGCAATTTCACCCACACTTCTGATATCCCAACAAATCATATTAGCTTCATTTTTCTAAGTTTTTTTTCTCATTCTCATCCAGATGCGCACATTATTTTGAAATAGTCACAGCCTAAAATTAATGTAGAATTGTTTTCTACTTAACCTTACATCATAGACATTTTTCCATATTGCTACATGGTCTTCATAATTATAATTTTAAAAGTGCAGAATGTTTTATTGAATAGGTGGCTGTCATTTATGTCCTTGACCATTTTTCTATTTCTATAGACATTTGGTTTATTTCCAGTGTTAACCAGTATTTTAACTACTGCAGCAATAAGTATCTGTAGAAATAACATTCTCCTCAATCATTTATAAGAATAAATTCCCAGGAATAAAATCACTGAGTCAAACGATATTATAAAAAAAAAAAAAAAATCCTATTTTGATGAAAGTTCACAATTTTGCATAAGGACCAGAAAGATTTATTTATTATTTATTTATTTTGGTATTGAGAATTGAATCTAGGCAAGTCCTCTACCACTGACCTAAAGTCCCCAGTCTGGGACCAGAAAGAATTTAATCAACAAAGAAGAGAATCAAATCCAGATTAGAAAAGAGACAGCCAAGGTGGAACATAAATAGGAATCCTACCTGCATCCCATGAATTAGAACGAATGAACTCATTTCTGCTTTCAATTACTAGTGCAGTTTCCTCTGAAGGAAACTGTAACCAAGAGTTGGGCTTGGCATTCAAAGGTTTGCTAACTAGAGGAAAAAGCAAGGAAAATGAAATTGATGACAAGAGACCCTCATTCTTAACTTGCAAAATCATCAAGTCCCTGTGAGGTTTTCTTCTCTAGGGAGGGTCCAAGAATAACAATTGCCAAGACAACACTACACCCCAATGGAAGGAATGGGGGTGGGATTTGCACTCTAAATAACAAAGCTCTGAGATCCTTTCTGGAGAACCTGGCTCCTGCCTCTTCTGGTGTTTCCCAATGTTCTTTGGGGGAATAATGTCCCTGCCTTCTCATCCAAGCCAAAATTTGGCCAAGCACATATGCCCTCCTTCTACTGCAATATTCCTCTCCTGCTCATAATCATTCAATCACAAATGTTTATTGAGCACTTACTTTATTCTGGATGGTGTTCTTAGTAGGTGGGATAAGAAGTCAAGAAAATGGACACGTATGGGGTAACAGGTCAGTATCTCCTTATGACCCAGGTTCCTGTGGCAACCTGAAAGGAAACTATAGTGCAGTGATGCTCAACAGTTCGCTGACAACTGCTCAGAGCCAACGTCGAAGTCTGAGTCTAGCAAGAGTAAATTCCCTCAGACCCTGGGGAGCATTCTGCTCTGACTACTTCATTCCCATTAACTTCTTCAGATGTGTAAAATGACTACTTTGTGTATTAACAACTCACTATATATTGGCCTTTATTTAGCAAAGATCAGTCCATTTCTTCAGCTAGATCTTAAGCATTTTTAGGGCAGTAACTCCAACCTCATGCTCCTATGCCTGGCAGTACAGCCCTGGGCATGTGGGTACTTCCTAAATGCTTGTTAATGGGTAGATTGATAAGACTGTGCAAAAAAAAAAAAAAAAAAAAAAAAAAAAAAAAAAAAGAAAGAAAAGAAAAGAGAAAAAAAGAAGCGCACCACAAGAAGCAATCTGTGTGTAGAAAAGGGGAAAAACCGACCTATCATCAAGGGCCTGGGATGTAGCACAGTGGTAGTGTGCTTGTCTAGCATGTCTGAGGCCCTAGGATCAATTCCCAGCACCATAAAAATAACAGGAAATCATATCATCAGACCCAGTGTCTGTATCTCCATATCCTCTCTTGTTAAATGGGGTGATAACAGGACTAAGTTATGTGGGTTATTGTGAGTTAAAGCACAGATAGATCGTGGGACATAGCAAGCATCCATGGAATGACATCTGGCATCACCCTCCTTAGTATCACCACGACAACTTGGGCACCAGGTTGTGTGGAGCAGTGGTTAAGTCATGATTTTGGAGCCATATTTTTGAGTTCAGACATTGGCTCCACTGTTTCTACCTATGTGACCATGGAGACACAACGGCACGTCTCAGGTCTCATCCAAAGAGGCAGAGCCGTTAACAAGGTGCTCGTGATGAACGCATGATTAAACACTTAACAAAGGTTAGTTAACATTATTCAGCAAAGAGCCAGCGATTGGCCATTCTGTGTCCGGACCCAGTTCTCAGAATGCAGAAGAGGACAAAGGGGACAGTCCAAATCCCTTCCCAACCCCAGGAGCCTACAGTTTGTAATGCACGTCAGCATTATCGATCCATACAGCCAGCTCCATGGGTAATTCCAGAGAGTACCTGGCAGTGCAGATCACTTTCACAGACGTTCTGTCCTTTAGTCATTTCAACAACCCGATGAGGTAGATGGAATTATTTCCATTGTAAAGAAGAGAAAACCGAGAGTTGAAGTGACTTATGTATGAATCTGGAGGATCTTTTGATTTCAAATGGCGAGACTTCTCTATTCACGTTCCTGTCCCCCAAGCCCCACGAAAGGATGAATTTCAGGATCACAAGTGTGTGGGTGTTCCTGAAGCAGCTCATGCCCAAGAGAATAACACACCACAGGATGGGTGATACACAATGATGCATACCAGTGGTTCTCAAACTTGAGCCTGCATAGTATTACCTGAAGAACTTGTTAAAACACAGATCATGTCTTGGGAGGCTGAGGCAGGAGGATTGCAAGTGGGAGGCCAGCCTCAGCAACTTAGCGAGGCCTTCTGAAACGTAGTGAGACTGTCTCAAAATAAAAAATGAAAAAAAGCTCGGGATGTGGCTCAGTGGTTAAGTGTCCTTGAGTTCAATCCCTGGTACCAAAACAACAACAACAACAAAAGCACAGATCAATAGAGCCCACCCTCAGAGTTTCTGTTTCAATAGCTGATACCTGAGAATTTGCATTACCAACAAGTTTTTAGAGCTTTAGATGAGGCCAGTGCCTCTGGGTGCTATTAACTCCCAACATGTGATTAAACAATCAAAAACCAATGAGGGCTTCAGTCCTGGGAGAGACCTTTTATACTCTAACACACCTAGAAAGTCTTCATAATAACTGAAATAATGGAAAGTCTTGATAATTTCCCTATAAAAGTATTAATATGTCAGCCTGGTAGCAGAACAAGTTTATTGCAAAAGAGAGAAAAAGAAGCATAACCCTTCAAAGTAAGAAACTGAAGTGGAATTACACAAACAACAACATGTTGACCTATCTCCCTTCCCTGTGTTTTTTCTTTTCACAATCTGTGTCCTTCTGAGTTCTAGTTAGTCCCTGAAGACAACCAGTCAGATCTTAAGGAAACGAGAGACTTCGTAAGTTCACCAGACAAATGGAAAGCCGGAAACACAGGAGGCATTCTCTGATACCAACAGCCATTTCTTTTCAAAGTCCCAAGTTCAATTCATTTTTAAGCTTTCGGAATTGCCAGGTGGGTAGTCCAGTCAATCTGCTCAATGGTACAACTTAGCTCAGAAGACAGACTTTGCAAGGACCCAAATCTTCATATTTTGTACCTTCACCTTTGTACCCTCCTAGGATAATGCAGAGAAGCCAAACGGGGTGGGACTGGTTTGGAGCACACCTTCAGGACCACACTGTCCAAACATCCTTTCATGGATCATTCAGAACTCATGGCAAAGGAGGGTGAAAAGGAAATATACTGCAGGTGATCTCTTATAGAACCAAGGTGTCTACACCTTGGCTAACCAGAGGATATTCAATTTTTCAGAAAGAAATATATATATATATATATATACATATATATATATATATATATATGCTTGGTATTTGTCAGCCAGGCTATATATAATCATGTACATTTTTCAAGGAGGGATCAATCTCACTGCAGAAACAGGAGTAATTAATCCATACAGCAGTGGCAGGAAGAGGGCGAATGAGGCTCTATTTAGTTTCTGAGCCCTTCTCATGAGATTGTGTGTGAGGTTCTCAGAGCTGTAAATCAAGCAGTGCCCCGCAGGCAGGAAGTCCATATTGGGTGTACAAGGAGGGAGGCAGAGGCCATGCCTGGCTGGATAATTATTACTTTCCTTCAAGTCCCTGTGTCCATTTCCCTTTTAAGAACTTGGTTTTTTAATGATTCTCTTTCTAGCTACTTCCTTCCCATTGCCTCCCTGGGTCCTTTCAACCCATGTCTTCCTCTAGGATCTATTTCTGGGAAAGATAAGAGGGAAAATGTCCTCGTTTATTCATTGGGAAGTCAAAATTGCGTGTCCCTAGGGCTGGTTAGAACCTCCGTGTTGAGGAGTCTTCCCATCTTCCTGAGCTGTTTCTCACACAGCAGCCATCAGGACCCTCTGGGGACAGCCAGCCACAGCACAGAAGTATGTATGCAAATGCCTTGGATGCTTAAGTGTTCTACCAAGGCTGAAGGAAGCTTGAGAGGTGGTAAAACACTTGCTCTGATCCCAAAGAGCCCACAGGTGAATCAAAAACCTGGACCACGGCTCGGTTAATGTGATCCAGGAGCCCAAACTTATTCAAACTGCAGTACTGGATAGGTCCCTAGAAATCCTTCCACCCACGGATGCGTTTGGGGAGGAAGCTCGTGAACCCCTTTTTTGATGTATAATTAAGTATGTTTGTGGATTTTCCTGGAAAGAGGAAATGCAGACAGCCACTCAATGGGTTTTCAAAAGGCTCCGTGATCTGAGGAAACTAGAGAAGTACAGGCCCAGAAATACAGGCCCAGAGGGAGACTGAAGCAGAGCCAGTACTCCCTGCCTCCCACTGCAGTCTCTTTTCTCCCACACCCTTCAGAGATATCAAGGAGTAGCCTACAGTTGTGATTTGGAGTCACCTCCCCAGTGACACTTCCAGAGTCAAAAGACATTCAGGGATCCAAGATATCCCCTCAACTCAGCATTTACTGAAGAGCTCCATGCCTAAAGCTTAGGGACACCTGCAAACAGTAGCCCATTCTGGAGAGTCTTAAAGTTCACCAGCCTGTTCAAGGCTGTGAGGAGTTCTATGGTGAAGAAGTCTGTGTGATAGCGCCGAAGTCTGCTCTCCCCTTGCTTAATCCGCCACTGGACTCCAGTTTTCCAGGAATATCTATTAATTTCCTCAGGGACTAAGGAACCTGCATCCTGAAATTCCTTCTGCTTAGCACCTTTATTTTTGATTAAGAGAGAATCCTTTGAGAATGTAAATAATTAAATGAGCAACAATGCATTGTCAATCATTAAAACGCCCTCAAAAGTTAATTCTGCATCAGCAAAGGGAACACAGGACAGTGGGTTTGCTAAAGGGGCTGGTTTAGAATTACAGAACTCTGTTAAGCAGTCAGATCTTCTGGGACTCCTCCCCTGTCTACCCTATCTAAGGCAGCGGCCACCATCTAGTCTATCACCCAATTATATCCTTCTAGACATTTATCAAGATTTGACATGGTCCTGTTTACTTATTGGTTGACCTGTTCTTTGTCTTCCTCCTCCCCCAAACCTGCTGGAATGTAAGGTTATGGATCCAAGAGCTTTTGATTCCTGTTTACTCCTGTGGCTACAAGGCCCACAAGAGCTCTGCATAGAGTAAATGCTTAATGAATACATTTGGTATAAATGTATGGATGTAACAGTGAATGGCTAGAGAAACTGGTCTGTTCATCCCTGTGATCTCAGTGCCTATCATTGGTGCTCAAAAAATGTTTGCTGAATGAATAGATGGAGAAGGGTGGTCTACATTGGTTTTCATCCTCCCACCGTGCCTGTGGTATTGGAAGAAATGACTGATAGTCAGGCCCTTTAGTGGTGAATGTAAAGTGAAATTCCTTCCTCAATGGTAAATAATAGAAAAGAATGTTTTTCAGATTCCACTGAGTCAGGGAAAGATTTTCAAAATGGTAGGAGGTAGGATTAGAATTTAAAGAGATCTTTAATAATTTCGTAAGGGGGAGTCATTAAAAACAGGAAGATGTTTAAAAACGAACCAAAATGGGCTCCATCTGGCAGAGATGAGTACTGTAGCAAAATAGCTGTGGGCCCCAGTGAGTGAGAAAGTACTACAACACATTGTAATATGAGGCGGGCGTACGTGGAGAATCAGGAGCAAAAGCCTAGAGAGTCGTCTTTCCACAAAACTTGGCATTGCTGAGGTTTTAATTAGAGTGGGAGCTCAGATTTCATCATCCTATTTTAAGATTCATTTGGAGAGGGCTGGAAAGGTTCCAGCAAGGACTAAAAAATGATTAACTGTGTGGAAAATGAAGTTAAGATGTAGCCCAAGAAAAGAAGGATAAGAGGTGGCTTAATAACCACCACCAGGTATAAGAAGGGTTAGGATTACACTGAGGAGTCTTTCTCATCTCCACTGAGGACTAGACGAGGGTAAACAGGCTTGAGATACTTTGAAAGTTATTCCCACTTAAACATTGGGAAGAATTTCTTGATTGTAAGGGGGAAACAGGCTGACCCAGGGTGCTGTGGGAAGCTAAGCACTTGCTACCCTGGAGATCTTTAAACGTAGGATGACAACCATCTGCCTTGGAAGGCTTAGGCAGAGACAGGGGACTGGACCTCAGGACCTCTTGGCTTCCCTTCCATCTTTGATTCTGTGTTCAGAACCATGGCCACTAAGCACCCCTGTCCTACAGTAATCCTCCATTCCCATCACAAGACAGACCCCACACTGTCCAAATCCGAATGGCTTCCCCTGGGAGGAGCTGGATTGTTCTCTTCTGAATGGGAAGGAAACTGATAGTGTTGCTTCAGCTGCGTCCGTTCTCCAGCCCCCACAGAGAGAGGCCAGCTTTTGTCCTTATGGGCCTCCCAAAATGCTGGGATGGGCCTGCCTCTCCACGTCGTGTGGATTGGAAGATGGGGATCCAGTTGGAGACAGCTGATTGCTCCAACAATCATGGAATGTCCGAACTGCGACACTGATTTCAGAGTCTAGACCTATCCCCTTACTATTAGCCCTTACTATTAGAATGGGGAAACTGAGAACTTGGAAGATTAAATGAGCTGGTTCTTTTTGCATGGAACTAAGAACTAGGCCTTTTGGCTCCTTTGTTATATACCCTCTCTTTGCCACCTCTGCTTGCACTTCAGTTAGAGGGAACATTTTTCATGCAGGTGAAATGGCTAAAATCATATCATCAGTAGCTGGACTGCAGGGGGAACAATGAGCAAAGGAAAACATAAATTCTGATAGAATTTCTGGCAGCCTTTTATTCAGCATGAGAGAGAAAGCGTAGGTCACCCACATCTCTAGCAGGTCGGTTTCCCCATATGTAAGGGAGGCATTTGGTTCAGGAATATTTTAAGGCTTATACCAACTGCAATATGTTATGACTCTGTGATTTGAAATCTTAGTTACAAAAATAATGGGTAGAAATTCAGCTGCTGGTCTAAAGGAATGAGTTTTTTTGGGGAGATCATCTGTAATGTAATTGGGTGGTCTCAGTCCTTTCTAAATTCTAAAAAGGGTAATTTTCATTCTACTTGTAAAAATGATTTATAAATTTAATATTTGCTGGGTAAAGAATGGGAAGCCTACTTCAGCTATCAACTGTATAAGAAAACTTCCAATTCTATTCGTATTCTGTATTGCCATCTTTTTGAGCCTTGGATTAGTACCTTAGTGACCCATAAGAATTGTCTTCTGAATGTGCCATAATGATTCAGTATCGCCAAAACCAAAGTCAATATTTTTACCACTGACCAAAGTCAAGTCAATCAAAGTTAAATCCTTTTCTGGACTTGCTCAAGTTTGCATTATTGTCTTCATGCTTAGTCAGGCTCAAAAATCCTACAATCACCTTTGGCTTCTATCTGCTTTCCCCCCCACCCCCTTTATTCAAGCAAGCAATAGATTGCTTCCAGACTTCCATTATCACAGATCTCTGGGCCCCCTCCTACCACTCACTCCTACTGCTCTTGCAGAATTCCAACCAGTCATGATACTCCTCCTTCCAGCTTTTTTCTACCCTGTAGGTGAGCTACCGCAAAAAGGGGGCAGATGACAGAAGATGGCAGTTCCAGGAGTCTAGAGTGATAAGTGGGAGTGGGAATAGTGGGGAAGCAGACTGTGACATGCTAACTTGGGAGAAGCATGAGGCCCCAATGCTTCAGTGCTCTTAGGCAGAACATGGACTTCCCATGGAATTTGTGGAAATAAATCACAAGATGATTTTTGTAGATATTGGAGGAAGTGTGACCCAAGAAGACTGAAAAACCTGGGGACATCTGGCTTGTACACGCACCATCTCACTTCACTCTTAACAACTCTTCAATCCTGTGAGATGGAAACCATCATTATTCCCACTTGACTGTTGAAAATACTGAACTTTAGAAATTTTATTAATTTGTCTTCAGATCACCCAGAGTGGACAAGTCAGGACTCAGACTCAGGTCTTTCTGAGCACCAAGTTACTCTGTTACTTTGATTTTCACCTTGACTAGAAAATTCCTGCCTAGGCAGAAGCCAATGAGAAGAGTTTGATGCATCTTAGCACATTTTCTAGGAGTGCCTTAGCATGAAACAAAGTGAAATAAATCCCAGTACACCTCTTAACCCACTTACTTGATATGGTATAGTAGGCAGTGACAGAAGAGATACATTTTTCTTTACCTTTTGCACAGTGACTTCCCACATTAGTTTGCTTGGCCTGATAAACAAGGTCAAGTGAGAAGAAATGCTCTTTGCATCCTTTAAAACCCACTACCCCAATGCGCATCATTTTCTACTCCTTTTTGAGCTCTTCTGATCCTAATGGTTGTCTCTTATGGTGCTGAGAAGTTTACTAAATTGCTTCTGTCTTGTTCAACACCAGCCAGCAAAGAGGAAGGGCAGGGCAGATGAGGATAGACATTCTCTTGAGCGTCACTCATTTGCTCTAACGCATCTGGTTAATGGATAGGGTGTGAAATTGCTCAAGGAAGCATGACTTCTAGGAACTTTGTTAATGTTTTCATGCCCAAGTTGATCTAAAGCCTGGAGCAGAGCCAATGTTATGCACAGGCAGGATGATAATAGTAATAAATGTGGACTGAGCATCCACTCTATGCCTATCACTGTGCTAGGCACACACCAGTCATCTCATATGAGCCTACAGAGACCTAAGAGGGTCTGTGTTATGCTCATTTGTGATAGCATAGGACAGGGTCCAGAGACCATGCAGTTTATTAAGTGATGCTGGCAGGACTGGCACCTGGTTCCGGATGACACTAGGTCAACCTTTGATTTTGCAGTGCCTTGATGTTGGACACCTAAGTGATATGACTTAAAAGAGCTCAGGGATGTTTATTCTGGCAGGGACTCCTAGTCATTACCCAATATCTGTTCTCTCTCTGTCTGTAATAATAGAAACTCTTAATTTTCACCTGACTATATATTTCCCAGCCTCCCTTGCAGCTATGCATGTTCATGTGCTCAGGTTCTAGACAAGGGAATATAAGTGATATGGCAGTTTCTGGGACCCTTCCTTGAAAGACAAACAGAATGCATCACTTTTCTTTTCTTAAATCTGCCTGTTTGCTGGAGCAATTTCACACCCTATCCATTAACCAGATGCGTTAGAGCAAATGAGTGACGCTCAAGAGAATGTCTATCCTCATCTGCCCTGCCCTTCCTCTTTGCTGGCTGGTATAATGTTGAACCTCAAACAGCCATTCTGGGCCATGTACATGAGGGCTGCAATGCAAGGATAATGAAACAAAAAAGCTTGAAGGAGCCGGATCCTTGAGGATTCTGCAAAACAACCACTCTGCATAGCAGATAGTCCAAGAGCCCTGAACTATATCCCTTGAGACTATTATGTGAGAGAAATAAATTCCCATCTTACTTAAGCCAACATAATCCTGGAAATCTTTTGCTCATGGAGTATTTTAATGCTATCCTCCTCTTCTTCCTCTTCTTTTTTCTTGGCTAACCCCTTCTTGAATGAACAAAGTAATTTCCCCATTATATCTTTGTCCTATTGAACTAGGATGTATTTATACAGAGATTCAGGGAGGAAAGTAACAGATCACCCAGGGTATGTGAATGGAGTGACAGAAGGCACAAAATAGGCAGTCTGGGCAGGTCTCTGTGCTGCTGTGCAGGTCAGAGTGAGGGGCCAAGATGGAAGAGACAGAGCAGAGTCACCGCTTCCTTGATCTTGACAGGAAGGAAGAAGCCCAGTGTTTATTTTTTCCCATTTAACAGTTTTGTCCAGGGTTGTTCTCTTCTAGGAAATTCACCACTGATCTGTGATTACACAGAGCAAAAGTTCAGGTTACATCAGTATTGGATTAACAATGATGATGATACTTTGTGTCAGCAATACGAGACCCAAACAGGAGAGTTAGGGTCAAATAAAGCCTTCTGCCAACACTGTCCACTCCATAGGTAAAAAAGGAAGCACCTGCCATTCACTAATTTATTCACTCATAAATTCATAAATTAATTCCTTCATTCACTCACAAATTCATTCAACAAACTCATACCTTCTGCTATGTGTCAGTTATGCCTTTTAGCAGATAAGATTTAAATTTAACAGATTAAGGAAATGGTAAGGAAATTTCAATCCATGTTGACAACATCATTTATCATCTAGATGTCTTCTTGCAGAGTTAAGTCACAAGTCAGTTTAAAAGCAACTCACGTTGACAAGCAAGCCAAGCTACTGGTTACCTGCCATATTTAAGGCATGGCCCTAATTGTGAAAATGAATGGATAAGTCCAAACTATGGTCTTCACAGACTTTCTGATCTAGCAGGGAGTTGAGGGAACCCATAAACAACAATACTCCAAAGCAGAACAAGGATCGGTGTCTCAGCAGTTACAAACAAGGAAGGCTCAGAGGAGCAACTCCACTGAGTCTCCATCTCACCAATGTGACACCTTATTGAGAGTTTTCTGTTTTAGAATGGGGAAGGCAAGAGAGTTATTTGTTGTCTGCCCTGCTGGAGGAATTTTAGCACAGGTCTCTGTCATGTTGTGGAAGAAAGGAAAGCCATCTCTGCAGAGTGATTCTGAGTTAGAAGGTCTTTTCCAACCCTTTAATTCTTTGGTTCTTCTACCTCTCTCTTTGACACAAACTCTTGCCCTTTTAGTTATCAATACCTAGTCATGCTGCATCCCCTTAGAAGAAGTCAGGCACAAATATGGGTAGGTAGAGAGGCCTCCAGGGAGACTCACTCATGGACTTTCTTTTTCCTCATCTAGTAGTGTATAGAGAGGGTGAGCTCCCAAGGAGGAAGGGCTCAAACACATCAAATGTGACATCATGAGATAAAGACTGAGAAAGCATTTTATTCAAGGGATGGATTCTTCCAAAAGGAGAAAATCTATCCAGAGTATATCTGGTTTATAGGTGTGAATTTTCACTTGGTACACACTCTTTTCTATTACTCTCCTGTCACTTTTTTTCTTTTTCCTTACTAAATTGTATGCTTTCCTTGCCCAATTTACTCATCTGCTGCTCAAACCTAAAAGTCTCTTACTTTTACACAACCGTCCTAGAAATTGCTCTATGACAGAGTAAGAAAAGAGCATAATAGCTAAATGAACTGTTTTGGATGTGACACACCATATTTGCCTTTTGGGACTCCTCTCTGAGTGTCTTTGTGAAGCCCCTCTTGCTTTGATGGCCCCAGCAGCATTTTGCCACAAATGGCCACCACACAATGATCCACTTAGAGGCTAATGGAATCTCAGTGACTCTGGGACTAAATGATGCTTTTCTGGACTTCTCCATCTACTCTTCATCTTCTATTTGAAGGCTAGGGCTGTGCACCATCTAATCTGGAGATGGTTTTGTATTCTATCTTGTGTTGACAAATACAGTTAGAGGATACATTTGCCTTTTCTTCTTTCCAAGTCATTTGGTACACTTAAGTTCTCTTGGTATTTTAGATTTTATTTTATCAATATCTACATGCTATCTGCCAATACAATATCCTTGCATCTATACATCTAGTTTTGATATTCTTTCCAATTCTAATAGGACTCCAATAATACCTTGGGTGGATTTTCAGAAGAAGGGTCTTGGATCAAACTCCTGTTAATTAAAGTCAGGATTTGAGATCTAGGGATATAGAGTCATGGAGGTTCCATGAAAGAGGACAGAGGCTTGAAAGAGGCTTCAGAGAGTGTTGTTATAGCAAGTTAGTCTGATGGGACCAGAGGAGAGAAAGACTATTGGTGAGAAGATAAGAAATTGCCAAAACATTCTACTGCTATATCAAGTGTATCAAAGTTTCATATGTGGAATTTAATCCTAATCGAGTTTGTCTATGCCCAGAATTATTTTCGGCAGACCAGATGGCTCCTGGGTGGGAACTGGGTTCATCAATGAAATTGTGTGAAACCTTGGGACTTCTTCATGTGCCTGATCTTCAAGATCTGAGATCACTACTTTCCCTTTTATGAGTAGCTCGATATTCTTCCAACAAATAATATGAAAACTACCATTATCATTTATCATTCCCGATTTTGTTTGTTTATACAGCATGGGTAATGAGCTTCCAGGAAATCAGCAATGCAGAAGTTTGAGATCAAGGTGCCACAATAGAGGGCCATGGACATTTTAATGGTTTCCTTTTCTTGACACTTCAGGAATTATGGACCTTCCTAGGATAAGAGAAAATAGCACACCTGAGATTTCCCAGTGTGTGTGGGAAAATGGAGAGGAGTCAATGAGCCTGACTCCTGGTGGAGACCAACAAGGCACACAATTTTAAAAGTTATCAAGGTCCCTTGGTTAACTAAGAAGAGGAAAGATCAAGAAACCAACTGAACCTCATAGTGAGGTGATCTAACCACAAAAGGAACCCATAACCAGTTTCTAAAACAGTGGATAACAGTGGGTATGCAGAAGCATATGTTACAGAGGATGGTAAGAAGAAAAAGTGGAAAGAAGATGGGAGATTGAATTGATATTTTAACAGTTGGGAAGGAAACAAAGCTAGGGAATGTGATTCAGTGCACAGGGGTCTCTCTCTCTCTCTCTCTTCCTTGCTCTCCCTTGGTACTGGCATCTGTACCTTTCTGGCTAAATTGTAAGCACCTAAGACAGGAACCCTGTCAGTTTAGTTCAGCATCATATTCCCAGAACCGGCCATAGAGCCTGTCATATAGTAGATGTTCAGTAAATATCTGTGCATTTATCCATCATGTGTTAGCACTTAATTTTGCACATATATGACACCTAAACTGTGTTAGGTTGGTCTTGCCAATTAGATCATTGTTGACCATTCCACGTGTTTATTCGACAGCCTTCCAAAAGATCCCCTGCTATCCTTACTACTGTTATTGACACTCAGTGTTGGGACATAACTACTGACAAACCCATTCCATCCCATCATCTTATACAGAATGGAAAACTTGAGACTTAATGGGTTAAAATGACAACATTATCTTCCTACGGGCTACTGTCACCTATGGGAAAAAGAACTATTCTGGGCCAGAAAAGTTTTGGGTAAAAGAGGGAGAGTTTGGATTAAAATCTGCCAGAGAAATTTGGTCCTTAGAGACATTTATGCAGAAAAGTAATTTAAGGACATAAGCCCTAAAAAGAAAACAGCACCTGCCTTGCTGAGCAGTCTAGTCTGGAAAACGCTGGGTTAGCAACACGTTGTATCCTGTGAAAACTTGTGACTTCAATGTGAAAAAAAAAAAAAAAAGAGGTTTTAATTAAATTGGGTGTTTTTGAATCTCCCTAAGGGAGTTTGGGTTTGGGGGTTGAGAATCTGAGAACTTTATTAGGATGAAGGAAGTCTTCTCAGAAACCCTGGAACCCCATGGCCCTTGGTGAGATGTGTCATGCATGTGTGACCACATATTTGCTTTTAGAAGTACTGTTGCCATTAGCGTTCTTTTACAGCCAAGAGAGGCTAAACCTGGAATAGCGTGCGTGGTCTGTAGCCCGAGATTATCTACACTGCTTCTCCGAACAGTTTTTTATGGGTTGTAGGTTTTCAGGAGTGGGAGGGTTCCCTGTAGGGCTCCGCATTTCTTAGGTTGGTCTTTTTTTTTGTTTTTGTTTTGAATTTGCAAAGTCCATCTTAAAGACATATGGTGAGGGTGGAAGTAGGGGACATTTCTTTGGGTCTCAACCAGAGGCCTCTGGTATTTAATTCAACCCAAGTGATGCTAATTGAACACTTTCTACATGCAAAGAACCATCTCAGGCTTTGAGGATATAAAGAGAAGGATGATATCAATTATGGCCTGAAGAAATTTAGAAACGAGTAAGGAAGACTGGGGAAATTATTGTATGACAAATGAACAGTCACGAGTCCACAAAGATAAATTCTTTCTTATGGAGTAAGAGGCTACATGAAAGAAAGAATAGAGGAGCTTGGCCTTAGAGGTTACCCAGCATTTGCACAGCTAGGGAAGAGGAAATGGAAGAAAGAGTGAAGAATAAAATCATGCTATGGGGTGTATGCTGTAAAGGTGACCAGGTACTATGGGTGCTTTGGTGGACCACCTGAGTTAAATCCCTGGTTGTCACACTTAGAAGCCAGGTGCCCTTCAACCATTGTGTACTTCTCTGTCCCTCTGAGGTGTCACTTGTAAAGAGAGGATAATGATAGTACCTATTTCACAGAGTTGTTCGAGGACTAAATGACTTCGTAATACATGTAAGTGCTTAGAATGGTGGCATGCATATATAATAAGAGCTCAGCATATGCTAGTTATTATTCTCCACTATAAATGTTGTGCCAAACTATTTATTTTGTTTTGGATTATCTTGCACTACACTTTGCTAGGATAATACCCAAACAGTTGGATGATGTCTCATGTACCTATAGACTCCATACTTTTCTCTCTGGGTGCTTGTTCATTGACTTATTTTTTATGCCCAGAATCTCTCCACCTATCAAAATGCTACCTATTCAAGGTCTACCTTAACCACTAGCTGTGACTTTCGGGCAAATGCAAGCACCCTTGTTGCACTTCAAAGGTTTTGTGGCAAGTGTTTGCAGGATCCCCTTCTAAAACTTGCCATTTACCAAAGCTACTTCTGACCCTCCAGAGTGATTCATGGGAACAGCAGGGCTTTCCCTTCCTTCTCCCTGGAGGCAAGGGCATGTAGCAGAGGGAAGGGCAGGCAGATTCATCTTTCTGCTATTCCTAGATTTCCCTGAAAGATGACAGCAGCATGGAGGGAACAAGATAAACACTAACACCACTCGTTACCTGCATGTGCCAATGTTTGACTTAACCAAGTCTGAAGGCCACTGCCACCTTTGTGAATAAGCCAGGACTTGTTGCTCTTCATGGAGCTCCTAAGAACATTCTAGGCCAGCCTATGTAAGAAGAGAAAAGAGCCTCATATCCTCAGTTTTGAAAAATGTTCAGAGATGCAGCCAGAGGAGTGATCCAACACAGATGGACGATTCCTCATCAAGAGGCCAACTGAGTCAGAGGCCAACATCAGATGTAGAGTCAGGCTGTTGGATGAAGTTCAAAATATCTTGATGGGAATGCTGAGATGAGGGTGGAAGAGAAGTGCTTCCTATCTGCTGTTGACCTATCAGTCTGGGAGAGAGTTTGCATTCTGAGGCTCACGTCTCCATATCCCACTGTGTCGGAGTCCATTAATGCCATGCTTGGCAGAGACACTCAGGCCTGACCACACAAGGACTGGAGCTGCTTTGTCACTTCAGCTCCCTCATGCCTGGAGAATCCTGACAGGGAGTGTGGAGGAAGGGAAGGAAAAGAAAGGAGGACAGGGCCCCAGCCACCCGCTGTGCCAGTCCTGGGATTTGATTAAAGAGGAAAATATTGGCTCTGGCATTCTGGATTTGCAAGATCTAAATGTCTTTTGACTTTTTAAAAGAAGAACGAAAGGCTCAGGTTTCAGGGGAATGATCCTTTTTAGAACTTTTGACTCAAAACTTAAAGCCAGTCAGCTTCTCAGTCGTGGAATGCACAGCAAGTGCAGTTAGCAAAGTGACATTACTTGTGTCCGATTGCACAACGGCATGACGTCAGCCTTCTGATGGGAGCTGGGCTATTGAGCAAGGCCACTTGGAAGAGAGAGGTCATACACAGAAACCTGTCCAATGGTTCTGGGTATTTTGTATCTTTAAAAATATTCAGTGTTTCTTTGTGTGTTGGGACCCAGCCTTTCCAAACCCCTGATTAGCGTTTTTCCAGAAATCTCCCCTCTCAGGTCAGGCAAAGAATATCCAGTTGACAAGTTAAAATTATGTAAAAAAGTATCCTACAGTGAAATCAGTAGGGCATTTCAGGTTGGGGAGGAGTTTCCCAGAGGGGGGTCCCTGCCCATCCCATCTGCCCTCTCTGCCCAGCCATCTTTAAGTATAGCACCCTCCTTAAGGCTGAGTCTGAGGTAGCTGAAATCAAAAGCCTCCTTGGGACAAGGTGGGCAACTTGGGCAAGATGTCCCATACCCTCATCCAAGCAGGGATGAGACACATATTCCATTGCATCCCATCTACCCTGCCTGGTATAGTACCCAGACATCCTCCTGCTCCATCTTCAACCCCTTATCCCAGGATAAACCTAGCAGAGAACTTGGATGAGAAGCTGTAATTTCTCTCCCTGGACCCGAGAAGAGATGAGTCATGAACTTGAGCAGAGGGCCAGGAGTTGGCTAAACAGAGTTCGGATCCCTCTGATATTGCTCCTCCCCAAATGAAAGGAAAATGGTACCACATCTAACAAGTTAGTTCTCAGTAGCAACAGTGTATGGGATGTGGACTTTCTTTTATAATACTTCCCTTTGTCTCTTTGGTGATTATGCTCGTGGGTAACATGTGTTTATTGAGGGTCTACATGTCCGTGGTAATTCGGTAAAGAATCTCTTTCATTGAAAAGAACTTCTCTCATAGAACAAGGTGGCCAATTTGGGAGCATCTGAGGCAATAGGTTTGCCCCCTGTTGAATTCCCAACACTAACATTTGATGTATTTAAATTTTCCCTTTAAAGAAAGGGGTGTGTATGCCTGTGTGTTGTATAATCTAGAAAGTAAGGAGAGATCCTGAGGACCCAATGAAATATGAACAAATGTAGTTCGAAGACCACACTGAGTTTTAAACTCAAATGAGAAGAAAGTCCTCATTTAGAGGAAATCAGAGAAAATACCTCAGGAAGGAAAAGGTATCAAATCTAGCTGTTAGCATGTAATAATATTTTGTCAGAATTTCTTCCCTCATTTCTGTTCAACTGCAGAGTTTCAGCTAGCATTAATCTTCTAATCAAAAGGGAACAAATCTATTTATAATTGACATAAATGATAGTCCTATTTATAGTTCTCTTTGGCGGTCCATGTTTCTCTGTGGGAGATTTTCCCTGAAACAAAAGCCTACTTTCTGAAGCAACTGTGTTCCAGGGGCAGCCTTGATCATTTCTGTTGCCCGAGAGATGTATTTAATTAACCTCTCATCCCTGCTCACGGGATGGTGGAATGTGAGACGTACTGACCAAGAATACAGCGACCCCTACTTTTACCCTTGGCATTTGAGTCCGCAGAAATCATATATGACCCAAAAAAGGAATGGCAGTCCCTCAGCTCTCGAGGAAGATGCAAGAGTGCCTTCTTGGCTAACCCACTTTTAGCTTCAGAATACTCCAGCCCCACCCTCCTTCAGTTCTAACAGCTCTCCACTCAAATTATCTCCAGAAACTGGTAGTGGGCCTTGGTTCTCTGAGAATGTTGTGATAAACCTCATTAAAAAAAAATCTCTTTTGGTAGGCAGGCAGGAATGGCCACCCTTACTTTCTAAGGGACAGAACCATACCTAGTTTATAGCTAGCTAGTTCAAGGCTCATTATGATGTCCAGGTCTCCTCAACTTAGATGCAGAGTTCTTTGTGATACTCAGTGATGTCTTTCTGGTAGCAAAATAATGTTTCTGCAATATACTCAGACACTCATAGTTGGATTTCAGAAAAATCTCCACGGAGGAGTACTTGTGCTGAGAGAACAGGGAGCGACGATGCTCATGTTCTCTGCATCTAATCCCATCTGTATTGTGGGACGTGGAGATCAGGTGGAAGGTAAACCTCAGGACTTTAGGTAGAATTTGGATGCATCACTGAAAGACTGGCCTATCAACTTCACAGAATGAGGGAGTCTTTCATGAGCTCTCCGTCGACTTAAAGTCAAAGCAGCTTGCCACAGTATTTCTGGCCTCTCTCAGGCTACAGAAAACATCCACATCTCTGCCTTGCCAAGGACCCAGCAGACAGACAGGGCGTGAAGGTGACACATTCCACCTTAACTATCAATGGGAGACCTTATAAGACTGTATAGAGGAAGAGGAGATTGAAAATTCATGGTATTCATTTGGAAATTCAATAAACATGTTTTAAAATCTATGTTCAGGAAACAGAAAAGAACAAAAGAATACCATTTTTACATATTATTAGTTCTTTTAATACTATAGATTTATGATGATTATTCCTACACAGAAGTAAGGGTTGTTTTCTTAAGCAGATTGAAGGATTTTTTCAGACAGACTTACATTTCCCTTGGGCAGTGTGGTAGCTACTCGTTAATATTAGTGTCTCCTCTGGCTTTCTTATTTCAGCTTTCATCTTGGCTTTTAGCACTGTGCTAGGAACACAGTAGTTCATGAAACATTGCTGAATTTAAATACATTTTAAAAAGTGACTTTCTTATTTTTGATCATTATTTTACAACAGATCGTGCTAATTGAAATTCATTAACTTGTATTCATTTCTGGAGCTGAAATTTGACTCTATAACCTTGTGACTTGTTGACAACACTTGTGCCAGCACCGACAAGGATGGGAGTCCCTTTCTAGGTACTCATAAACTTGAGAAATGGAGACTTTTGAATGTAGCAGGAAGAGCTCTTTGCATTTCATTTGTTTTCTAGTGTATTTGTGATCTATTGGTATTGGCTCAATTCACTGTTCAGCCAGGGCCTCAGGAATAGATGGAGTCCTGTAATTCAAATACAAGTTGAGCATACTAAAAGATTTGCTGGTGTTCCTTGTGAGGCACGCACTAGCGTTTTAATCTAGAGATCACAGTCGGCTTCCAACAAAAAGGATCATGTTCTGTTTACCTAAATTCCCTCAGTAGTTTCCTTTAGATACAGCATTTCTCACTCCCTACTTGAAAATGCCTCAAAGTCCATGGGGGCCTTCCGACTCAGCCATGTCTGCATTTCCAATGAGTTATGGCCTTCTTATGGGCACACACAACTAATCTAGCCTTGTAAGTCCCAAGAAAAATGGATGCCTTAATTAATTCCATGCAGGCATTGACTTTACTGTGTACAAAGGAGTGAGGAGGATCTTACGGAAAGCAATAAAACATAGTCGTCACCTTCGAGGATCTGATAGTTAACCAGACAGCATAAGAACAGGTTATAAGTAAGAGTAATATCATTGCTTTCCTCTTCCAGAGGAAAGAGAGTTGACATCTGGTAGAAGATTTTTATAAAGGCGGTGACATTTGAGAGAACAGAAGGGCAGTCCAGGAAAATAAAACATGTGGTTGTCAGCCATCGGGGTGACATGTCGGAGTATGCAGGGGGCAGTTGTAAACTCAATGAGGAATTGATTCAGTGACTCTATGGCTGACACAAGTCATCCAAGGAAGTGAAGTTGGCCAGAATAAGGTAATAGAGGATGGTGAGGGCTTTGGTAAAGCAGAAAGCATGTGCCAATATAAAGGAGAAGAGTCATTTAGTAAATATTGGCAGATAATTCACATTTTTATAAAAACACTGTATTTGCCAAACAAAATACTTGTGAAGACTGGGATATGACTTACAGACTGCCAGTTTGCGAGCTCTGCTGCAGGGAAACATTAGGAAACACAATTGGAAAGTCAGATAGAGGTCTTCCATAAAATGTCTTGCTGTCAAATTAGGGAGTTTGGACTCAATTTATTTAGCCATGGATGGTCACTGGAAGTTGTTTAGAAAAGGAATAAAGTGATTAGGACTGTTTTTTAGAAAGATTAATCTCATGGGTGGGATGGCTGGTGTCAAGCAAGATTGGACACAGCGATCATTGAGGAGGCTGTTGCAATAGTTTGGGTGAGTGATGAGGAGGACCTAAATCGTGGTGGGACTGGAAGGAGGGACACATGTGTAATCTTCCAGCGAATTGGTAACAGCTGTTCTGGATCTTGGTGCAAAACAAACTATAATGCTACAGCTTGCTTTGTCTAAAGAGTTGGGTTTGATGGTCTTCACTGTCCTAAACACTCCGGGTGATTGCGTAAATCATCCATTGCGTTGGCTGGGAACTTGGCCTTTCCTGCTTTAAAAGGTCACTGCCCCCCCCCCCCAAAAAAAAAATTTCACTTGCTCTTGAAGAAATATCTCTTTGTGATCTCTAAATTATTGAATGTTCAGCTTTTCAGATCTGGATTCTTCCTTCACCAGGAGTACTTGATTGTCTTTTACATTCTAGCTGAGCTGTATCCTTGGTATGTCTGAGGACAGCTATGGAATTCTATTAAGATGAGGTTTGTGTCTCATTCATATGAACCTGCCATGGTTAGCCTACTGCCTGGGTGATAGTACGGAGTTAATGAATGCCATGTTGAATTGAATAATGGGAAAGGTGGATAATTGATATTCAAAGAGATTTTGCAGATCTGAGGCAGAAGGGGCATGGGTCAAAGTATGTGGAAGCTTGAAGGGTAGGCGCACACCCCCCAAACATGGAAGCCTGCATATCCCCCACATAGAAGCCTCTAGTTTTTCTGGCCAGCATCCAGAAAGGTAAGCCCAGCCATTGTAGGTTGCCCTATTTGTTTTTTTCCAAGAGAAACTGTGAATTTTTGCTGTGATTTAAAATCTCTTGATTTTTGTAATTCTAAAATTTAGAAACACACACACACACACACACACACACACACACACACACAGAGGATGGACCAAGAAATCATGACTGTGGGCTGGATTCAGGCAGGGTGGGGTGGGGCCGGCACCATTGTGTGCCATCTGCTCTAGAAAACAACTCCACCAGCACAGGGGTTGTGCTTTATTCACCCTGTCACTATTGGTGTTTAGATTACTGTGTCTTCCTCATTTCTCTCATCATTTTTGTAGAGGGCTAGCAATGGTGGAGACTGATGTGATGGAGGGGAGAAATATCTCCATCTCACTTAAACTTGGGTTGTACCACCGATATTTAAGGTGCCTTGTGCACTAAGTGAAACCTCTTCGAAGGCATGGTTTGGTCTTCCCTTGGGTATTTAGGTGCTCAGGTGATGATCTACAGTTGAACTGGTTATTGCTCTAATTTTATTGCCATACTTTTTGCTAAAACACTGAGAAAAAGTGCTGAAAAGAAAATGCTAACAAAGAAGCAAACAATAAGCACCACACACAGTTGGATTTTTAAGGGAATTTTAGAGATCCTCATGAAACCACATTAAATGTTCATTCTAGAAAAGGTCTTAGGGATTATTTTGTGTCAACATTCATTCAGTAGGGAGAGTGCCAAGGGGTCATGGATATTATTGTGTCAAAATAACGTGAACTAAGTTTAAACAAATCAAATATATAATTTTGGTCAAAGCCCAATACCTCCTTATCTTAGAATTGAATATAATCAAGAGGTGGCAAATACTTAAAGTTCAAGGAAAACGTATGTAAAAAATGCAAAAATGGTATTGATGACTTGTTTTTTTTTCCTGGAAAATTGGGGAAAGAGATCACATTTCAGAGGTGGGATGTCTTGTTTCATCTTAGTATCATCATTCCAATGGCAACAAGTTTTGAGATCCAAATTAGTAATCAATAAATTTGCCAAGTTATTTAGTAATAGAATTCTGACTAATGCTACAATTTCAAAGCCTTCCTTTCTTTTCTTTTCCCCCTAGTGTCACTTCAAAGAATACAAGTTACAAACTGGCTTATTCTCACTTTTACCTGCTCTGGTGAAGAATCACATCTTTCAGGTACCTGGTCCTCCGTTAATGGGCCCAGATGGGGGAAACTGTCACATTCTAAAACAGGTGTAGCAAAGGCTGGAAGTCAGCTATCTCTCTTTGAAAAGTAGTTTGCAAGTTTATCCTTCACCCCTCAATAGGTGACAGAAATATACTTTTCTCATCTTAAATCCTTTCTCCTAAATCCTAATAGGATCCCTAAGGGAACTAATCAACTCTAACTCATAAGAAATAGATTAAGGGCTGGGGTTGTGGCTCAGTGATAGAGCGTTTGCCTGACACGTGTGAGGCACTGGGTTCGATCCTCAGCACCACATAAAAATAAATAAAGACATGGTGTCCATCTACAACTAAAAATATATTTTAAACAAAGAAATAATAGTAGAGCCTGGCTGAGCATGACAAAGAAAGCAATGTGATATGAGTAAAACACATTTGTCAACTCACTGCATTTAGAAAACATTTTACACACACACACACATCACTCTAATTTGGCTATTCTTGAAAAAAAAAAAATCCAACTGTTGAAAAAGCAATTGGCAAGATCGTAAGTACTGGAGCTCAGTTCCTGGCCCCAGTGAGGTCTGGAAATTGTGGCTACAGCAATTAGGAGTTCCAATTTCCAGTTCACAGAAAGTCAGGCCATGGGGTTATCCTTAGAGCAGTTCTATGCCTCTTCCGAAGAATGGCTCCACTGACTTAAAGGGATGGGGACTTGATACAGATAAATCACCTTATATATTGACCACAAATGGGTATGACCCCATTTTTTTTTTTTTTAATCTTCAGTGGAAGGTTAACTCTGATTATTTTCTCTTTTCTCTCTTATTGGATGAGTGTCACCAATTATTCTTAGACCAGGCCTCCTCAGATCCTAATGCATGTGCAGTCCCTGGGTATCTGGTTAAAATGGCAGGTTTGGTTGATTTGTCCTGGGATCTTGGGAGCCCCTGATTATGCATTTTAAATAAGCTCTCAGGTTGCTTTGGGTAGTATAGCTCTCGATCTATCTTCACACACTAAGCAACATTGGCATGTGCCCTTAGAACATGTGTCTACATTTATGGCTTTTGAAATTTCCTTATTGACATACCTATCACAAAAGAAACAATTTTTTATATATGCAGTTTAATGAACTATTTTTCCATCCAGGTAAAAATATTGAACATTCCCAATGTCACAGAAGTTTCTTAATGTTCCCTCTTAATTTTTTTGTTTTCTCTATAAAAATAACCAGAACCTTGAACTCCGGCACTATAGTTCTGTTCCATTTTTGTTAGCTTTGGTATAGTTGTATTACTGGAATCATGCATTTTGTGTATTATTTGAGTCTGTTTGATGCTGATTAGTATTGTATTTATAGTATTCATTCAAATGTTTAAAACTAGCTGGATTTATTTATTTATTTCATATATTTTATTTTATGAATGTAAGACAACCTATTCTACTTTTAACGTATGGATTGTCACCAACTTTTTGCTGCCATGAATAATGCTAATAAAGACATTCTTATAATGTGTAAAAAAAAAAAAAAAAAAAAAAAAAAAAAAGAACATGTGTCAATAAAACCAAATCCACTGGTTATAAACAAGGATTTGTTCCCTGCCACAAAACACTTTCTATAGCCACCAATCAAATCTGGTTTCTTCTAAGAGGTAGACCTCCCTGTTCTTGATAATTGTAATTGTTTTTTATGTGGTGATAGTGGTGGTGGAGGGGATCAAATCATTTATATTGAAACCAATCATCCACTGAGTGACTTTAAGACTCTTAAGTGGCCAAGTGACTATCTCAGAATCAGTCAAAAACAAGTCCTTTAGCTTACACATCATGGTACTTTTGTAGAGCTCTGTACCCTTGTCTGGCTTATCTGGAAAGGGAGATTTCCCTAAGTACATGCAAGGCACCAGTACTAATAATCTCCAGAAGTGTCAGCCAGATCTGTGGCTGACCCTTTTCACAAGTCTTATGATTCATTGGACTTAGGGCCCACAGACTGTCTATCTTAAGGGAAGTCTGAAATGATACCTATGGTCTGAGTATGTCATTGAATTTCTCAGAATTGATCCCCAAGTATCTGTTCCATACTGGGAGGCAAGAACAGGCAGAAAATAAGGAATCTTTGGGGAGCCAAAAACATCTCTACACCACAATTGAGAGAGTGAAATTATAAGGTGAATACAATGAACTGGCAGTAACATTTACACCAAAAACATCATCATCCCTCTAATAGGGAACATTTGCGGTACTTGACAAACTCACAGTGAAGTGGTTGGATCCATAGGAATGAACATGCTGAAAATGGTTTCAATTTGATCCTGTTTTTTCACTCAATAGCCATTGATTGAGGGTGTCCAGCCAAAAACAATGAGACAATGAGCCAACAATAGTCTTACCCTTTGACCATATTAGATATAGTTGCAGCTGAAATTTGTTATGTGTTTCAGGAATAACAAAGCATCCATATGGAACAAATATTTGGCAGTGTGGCAGCTGATGAAACCAGAAAAAATTAGACAAATTATCAATTGCTTGCTCCCAAATTACCCTAAAAAGAAATTAGATCCATTTTCAGTAGCTTTGCCTTCAAATTTCTTCATTCCATGAGTCACCACTACCTTCTGCCAAACTAAATATGTCTATGAACGGCTGGAAACTTTAATGGAAAGAAACATAAAACTCAAAATACGTAGGAAAATTTAAGCTTCTTCATGGAGGACCTTCATGGAAGACTAGCAAGTCGGGAATGTGTGGAGAGAGAGAAAACTCATTGACAATACCTTTTGTTTGGGGTATCTTCTGAGTTAGCCAGGAATACAAAATGCATTAACTAGTCACCACAGGACTTCAAATGCAAATTAACTATAGAAAGGAATCAGCTCTTTTTTTTCTTTTTATAGTTTCCAATCTATCAAACTATTAGGGTTTAGGAAGATTCACAATCCTATAAGTCCAGTTGATCAGATTTGGGATAAAGAGACTTAATAATATTACCCAATGGGTGATAGAAATTGGGAATTTTTAAATGAAGAGTTAAGGGCTTGAATTTTCAGAGATTATTCTGATGCATTATACCAGTAGAATGTGCCATAGCAGTTCATTCTGAGTGTTTGGGCTATAGTTACCAGGACCACCTTTACAGGAGTTTATCAAGGTTAAGTTTAATATACCCAGCTGTGGGAAGAGCTCTCTGGGTTGAATGAATTGCAGTCCTGGCGTCCCCACCAGTGTGCTCTATGACCTCTGCACATCGTGTTTTCTCTAGATCTCAGTCCTATGAATTAGATCGTTCTATGTGGTTCTTTCTAGCTCTCCAATTCTTCAATCTGCTTTGGCAATAGAAACTACTTGTGGTATTCTCCAAGGGTTGATGCTCCAGCTGTGCCACCCACCTTGGGACATATTTGCCAGGGATGTCCCCTTTGTTGCATGCCTTGCCTTCCACTAATCCTTTTAAATAACTCAAATGGAATAAGAAAGGGAAATCGAGTAGAGGTTCTCATCTAAACTACTTCCATAGGTGGAACCTATTAGTGAGGGGCTGGTAGCCTTTGAAAATTCCCTATTGGCTAGATTAAGTTCACTCTGGAGCTGGGAGTTTTCAGTGGGGCAGCACTGAAGGGATTCCCAAAAAGGTGATACTTCAAGTAGACTTGTAGATTTTTCTATTCCTTCGATCACAATGCCATCCGTAACGATGCCAGTAACAAATGGAAACTCCTGGGGTTTAGTCTGGGGACTGAAAAAGGAAAATGGCTTTTGGAACAACTTTTTAAATATCAAATCAAGTATTAAGCGCCCCACACTGGATGTTATGAAGGACAGATAATAAAAAAACCTGCTAAAATTTAGTCTCTGCTTTTCCTGAAGAGCTCAAAATAAAACATAATGAGAACTCACACGCATCAGTAACCAGTATTTGTGTGATTCAAACATGTCTTTACTACATCAAATCTTATCTCTGGGAGCCACTGGATGATGTGAGTGAGGTTCCCGAGAGGAACAGCTACTTAGTCACTGGTCCACAGGGTGATGAAACTCACAATTTTGATTTGACCAAAGGCATGCTCAAACACATAAATTTGATTTTCCCAAGTTGGATAATGATAAGCAAGCAGTTTAGATGTGCAACTTGAGAGTGCAAAGATACTTTTCTGATTAGGAGTGTATTCCCTCTGCCGAACAGTTTTTGGAGGCTAAGCAGAAATTTCTAACAGCTGACTTGGGAAAATGGAAACCCCTTGCCTAACTGTGATACCTCAGGGACTACCTAACCACCTCGTAGGGGACAAACTCTCTAAGCAAGCTCCAAGTGGTAATGTGATAGGCCCCATTCTTTTTCTGCTTCTTTCAATGAGAGGAAATAAAGAGCAATACTGAGTGAGCATTCTCAAAGCCGTTAATTAACTCTTGGGCAACCTAAATGCAATGTGGTATGTGACTACAAGGTACCTACATGCTTTTCTTTTTAATTAAAAAGTTTGAAAAAATGCACTGCCATATTAATTCCTCTGGACTATAATTCTTGCATAAGGCTTTTTAGAAGCTGAACCATTGAACTAATTAGTGGACTATAAGGAGGCAGATAAGGTAAATTGATTCATTAATAGTGACATATTTGGATATCAATAGTGACATAGTTGGATAGCCCTTTCAGTTTCCAAAATCCTTCTGGACTTGAATCTCAAAAGAATGCTGAGGTAAAATATTTTTATCCCCATTTTATGATGAGGATGTTAAGTGACTCCTCCAAGATCAGAGAGCTGCTTGGTAGGAGAACTGAGTCAGGCCTGAACATGGAACTGCTGACTGTTTCTAGGTAATAATTGAGTGTGATGCTGCTCAGAAAGGAAAGAAAGAAGGAAGGGGAGACAAATGGTGGCTACTACCTTTGAACTAGGCTTTTTTAACTGGTGAGGAATTGAGAGTTTATTTCTTATGAGACTAAGAAGGGAACAGCCACAAATATTGAGGTCAAAGATAAACAGCTTCTTTTTTCATTTTCTCCAGGTGGTCACAATCAAACTTCTAAGCACAAGGCTACGCTCTGGACCATTTCCGCCGGCCCTTGCTAAAATAAATGAGTTCCATAGCTATAAGGCAGGAATGAAAGCCTGCAAATACCTTTTAAAGAGCCTACAGAAAGAGCTTTTCAGAGAGTAGTTTTCAAAACCCCAGTGACTCCTCTTACTCTAGGCAACTGGACACAAACTCAGGATTACTCAGTGACTGGTCCATAACTCCCCCACCAGGGATGCCTTGCTAGGTGGGGTGTTATTTTCACCTCTGAAGAGTCCTCTAGTTCAGTACTTCTTTTTTCTTTTTGGCGGTGGGGATTGAACTCAGGGGTGCTTGACCACTGAACCACATCCCCAGCCCTATTTTGTATTTTATTTAGAGACAGGGTCTCACTGACTTACTTAGCACCTCACTTTTGCTGAGGCTGGCTTTGAACTCATGATCCTCCTGCCTCAGCCTCCCAAGCTGCTGGGGTTACAGGCATGTGCCACCTCAACCAGACCAGTACTTTTTAACTAGAGGTCATTTTGCCCCCCCAGAGGAGACCCTGGGCAATGTCTGAAGGTATTTTGGGTCATCACAATTTGGCATCTAGAAGCCAAGTTTGTTGCTGAGAATCCTATAGTGCTTAGGATAATCCCCTCCTTCAATAATCAATTATCTGGACCCAAACATGAATAGCACTGAGGTTGAAAACCCTGTTGTCAGAGGTGTGGTTGAAAAGATGAGTGAGGATTATGAGATTGGAGCAGGATTTAAAAATGTGTCACTTGGTGTCACAAAGGGTTTGGGGAGGGGGCAGAGAGGAAAGAGAAGAGAAACCCACAGAGGCTTCACATCAGTTAAATCCAGGATTCTAACTCTTGTGCTCCTTTCCCCAGTTTCACAGATAATCAGGAGTTGGCTGCCTGTGGGTTGGCTCAGCACAGACTTTCTAAATCACTCGCTTCTGATGAAAGACCCATTTCATCAGGGTAAATGGTACAGAGGTAGTGCCATCTTCCCAGAAATGCTCACAGAATTGCCTGACAATTCTGTCATAGACAGATTTTCAAAGTTTCAAAAGGTTCCTCAAACAGCCTTTCTAATACCTCAGAAAGGCCACAAGTGAAAAGAGAAAATCAGAATTTATAGAGTATTTGCTTGGGATTTTGAAAAAAAAAAAAAAAAAATCAGGTGCAAATTTCTTTTGGCCTGAGACTGTCAGAGAAATCTCCAGAAAAAAGGCCTGATCCAACAACTTGTCGGACTGTTTCAGATTTTCCAGGAACACAGCTTTGCTAAGTCATTCCAAGGCAGTTCTCCCAAAGTTGACATTGGAGAGAGTGACCAGAGAGTCAGGATAATATAATATACAATAATAGTCTAAATTATGACCTTAAGTGGACTTGAAATGCCCAAAGTACATGTGAAAGTTTTGTCTATCAGATAGGAGATAAGTAGGGAATCACTTTGTGCAAATTTTTGCAGCAAAGGAACAAACGTGTTAATTAAGTCTCTGGTGAGTTAACTGGAATGAAAGATCCACTGAAATCTGTGTTCATTTGCATGAACTTGATTGGAGGCTCTCCTGGCCATGTTAATTTACCAGATCACTTGGACACAGACATGGTTAATTACTCCTGAAGGACTACTGCACTGGGATCAGAAAACAGAACCTCCTTCTACGTCTGGCACTAATTAGCTGTGTGACCTTGGACATGTCATTTCTCTCTGGGTTTTGGTCTAAGTGTTTGAGAAAAACTATTTTTTGAGGGCCTCCAAGCTTGTGGCAATCTTCAATTTTTCTTCCTTTCAACAATTAGGTAGTTTTAAGAGGGAAGTAGGAAGATGTTAATAATGAGGTTTAATAATGAGGTTATTACTTAATAATGAGGTTCTTGGGTGTCTTTTCAGGGGTTTCAGTGTGACTTTTTTTTTTTTTTAATGGAAACTCTTATTCCTGCAGAATGCCTGAGCATTTAAAGCAAAAGGGTTTTAATTTAAAAGACTGTGTGGTCTCTGCTGGTTGCACAATTTCTCTTTGTATCTGTGTTTCTGCTGATCAAATATTGCAAAGCCATTAATTACCTTAGGACAAATTCAGAGGGCCACGTGCAAAGGTTCTGGCGAATTACATAAAGCAACATGCCAGATGTAAAGTAAGTGAAGGGTTTTTCTTGGTATTTAAGGTTCAGTGAAAAAGTAAGAGGGGCAGCTATGCCAAGAATGAAAACCTAGAGCTTGCCAAGTGCTTCTTTAAGTGGCTTTAGCCAATGTGAGACTAAACAATGCATTAAATAGGCACACAGCTTACTGCAGTCAGGGAATTGCACGTCAAATAACAGCTCTTTGCTATGTTTTAAACATGATCTCACATATAGATAAAGACAAACAAAATGCTGTGTTGTCATCTCCTTAGTCTAACAGCTAATAAGGGATTTGAACTTTCCAGGAAACCTAAAGTAATTCTTTAGGATGGAAGAGCTTGTTGATGTTTCATGGAGAGGTGTACAATGGACCTTTGCCAGGGTAGCAGCTCAGTGCAAAAATGATATTTTTTTGCCACCACCATTGTCAAAAATGTCTTGCTGCATAAAAGAGCAAAATCTTTGCAGCCTGTTATTGAGAACAATGAGAAATCTCCTTGGGAGAGAGTTTGTGCCTGTTTTCAGTGTGTCTGATTCTTTGTGGTGGGCTGTGAAATCAAGGAAGATGCTAGAAAGCTGAGGTCGTCTTTCATGAAGCCCGTTGGGGATGCTGGCATGTCTAGACAAGGCATTTGGAAGCCCACCGATTCCACACGATGACAAAATCCTCTTTTTGGATCCCAAATACCTACCCTTCAAGTTCCAGAAGATCTGAGACATTCCAATACCAATGGTCTCAAACAACTGCTTGAGTGGTACCACACAGGTGGAGGTCTTGCCTCCAAACCTTCTGGCTGTTCTCACAGACAGCTCTTTTCCCAGTCAGGTTGGGAAGTCTCTTCCTGCCTGGCTCCCTGGATCATGATGGCTTATAGCCACTACCACTTTCATAGTACCCCAAGAGAGGTGCTTGTTCCAACTTAATAGCCCTCGTCAAAAGTTCTTCAAGAAAAACAGACAAAGCTAAGAGCTGAAAGAAATGAAGCACTTGAGATTGGCTGGCAGAGGAAGAAGAAAACTTGAGTTGGCTAGAGGAGAGGCTCCCTAGATGACACTGGTGGCCACAGAGGAGTGGCAGTGTTCTGCCTGAGTGGGGACCTGTGAAGTCTCTTATACAGCAGGAGACTCTGATCAAAGAAGACTTTTCTTTTGCAACCTGAGAAATTTTTATTAGTATTTTCTCCAATTTTTCCCCCAGAAGGTAAAATGTAGGGTCATTACATTTTACCTTCAAGGAAATGTTCAAAACCAACTGAGTAACCCCAGGATTCCTGCTTCTTTATTTCTTAGAAGAGGACTGGGATTTTGGAAATCTCTCTCTCTGCTCCTAGATTTTGGGCTTCTAAACAATGTAAATGACCAAAGGAATACACATCTTGGAGACAAGAAAACCTGGTTGTAGTTCTGGACCCATCCAGCAGGGTAAGTGACAAAATCTCTGTGTCTCACATTTCTTATTTGCCCAATGCAGCAATCATCTTTGTGTCCATGATGGCCATTCACTTGGGATAAAGACCAAGTGAAAGAGCCCACACAATTGGATTTTTCAAACAATAAATATACTAGACAAACATATGACATTCTTCTCGTTACTAGTACTGATCCTACCTACATAAATGTTGCTAACAGTTTTAATCAGCTTCCCCCAAGGAGAGAAAATGAGTGCATAATTAATTGGGCTCTTCAGATATCTCAACCTTTGCAATAGATTCTGCAACAGATCCCAGAAGAGAATAAATAAATGTAATAGCTAAGCTATGTGTGTGTGTGTGTGTGTGTGTGTGTGTGTGTTTGCTATACATCAGCTAGTATTCTAAATTAGCATATTCTCACCTATTAATTCATTTAATCCTAATACCAACTCTGTAAAGTAGTCCCATTTTAGAGATGATGACATTGAGGAACAAGGTGATTAAGTAATTTGCTTAAAGTCACCTGCCAAGTAAATTTGAGATCTGGGGTTCAAACCCTGGACACCTGAAATAGAGGCTATGTTCTTGGTCTTTAACCCTTCACTCTCCTGTTTATAATTTTTCATCAGGCAGAAGATGGTCTTAAAGAGCATTAACATATCATCAAGATGCAAATTATTTCTTAATTTCGCACAGAAACCACCCTTTTCCTAGTTATATAAACTCATCTTCCTGAGTATATTTGAAGAGTAGTAGTAACAAGCATTTGGGGTCAATATAAAATCCCAGTGTTTTTCTTTGATAATATCTATGGCCTATAAACATTGTGGTACTAATGAGTGCAGGATCATAAGGTCAAAATCCACATGTACCAATTAATTTCAAAGAGAATAGCTTTTCCACGGCTAGTGATTGTTCCCCTAACTTTGACCAGTAGTCACACAAATGCATGGCTGGCAGTCTCAGGGGTGTCAAGTAAAGGAATGCAAAAGACACAATTCAAATCCAGTCTGGTTTAAAACAATGCACAAAGTAGGTAAATGTACATTGAATGCTCCAAATTGTACACTCTCTTCTTTCATTGGAAAGGCAGTATCTATAGACTGGGGAAAGGCTTTTGGTGGAAGTTCAGAAGTCTATAGATCCTGTCTCCTCTAATTTAATAAATCACAGCTAAAAATGAACCTATTAATTTGTCCTCACAGCTAAGAAAATGAGAAAATGCAAAGATGAGAATCTTCAGATCATGCTTCCTAGTGAAGAAAAATGGCAGTGTATTTTCATGAGGTAAGTACTCTTTGGGGTAGAGGACCTTATAACACTTGGCCATGTCTGCATTTCTGTTCCATCTCTGAGGGATTGAGGCCCAACTTAAAACAAAGAAGGTGGCTCCTTTTACTCCAAGTGGATGGTATCTCCTATCTTTGGGGACAAATAGAAACTATGTAAAGAAGATAATGCTCTTTGGTCACGACTTAAATCCAAGGTTGTCCTTCCCTGAATAGCACCTTGCTAATTACAACCTAGAATACAAATCTGTTAAAGTTAGAAGAAGTCATTTACTTCAATAAAATCCCCTTGTTTTATAGACAAGGACATTTCAGCCCAGGAAGTTTAAATGCCTGCCAAAGTCATACAACTAATGAATGGCAGGTCTGGGAGAGGTTTTCTGAGCACTATATATCAAAGGAAAGAAGCTTGAGTTAATAATAATAACTGAAATCTAGGAAGGCTTATGCAATCAATAACAATGAAAGTTAATTGCAAAGTTTCACTTAAACTCTTTAAAAACAGTATGTTTTAACACATGAAGAATGTCTTTCGTTTATTCAGACCTGTTCTTAATAACTGTGCATTGGAAGTATGTTTTACAAAAACCATAAATCTGGAATAGCTGAAAGGGTATCCAACTTTCTTTTCTAATTGATTTACTTCTCCTTTTTCCCAGACTGCCTGAGGTAAAGCATATACAGTTTATTTAAGGGACTGTTTATAGACTCTTAAAACTAAAAAGGACCCCAGAAACTCTCTTTCTTTTGCTTGCTCTTAATTGAAACCATCCAAGATGGTTAGATGTCCTACCATTTTTAAAATATCTTCAAGAAGAAAAATTCCACAAGCTCCTACGCAGCATGCTAAAATGGCTCATCACTATGACTGTCAAAAATGACCTCTGTGGCAAGCCTAACTTCTCCCACTTCATTTCAGCTATTGCTGTGTTCCATGTAAAATGAGGCTATAATGAGCCATTCATGGCGAGGGCTTCATTAGTTTGCAAAGGTAATAGCCAGCTCTGGCTCAATGTGCTATACCTCCATTATGCCACCATTTTCTTCACAGGATCCTGAGAGCAAAAGGCTGATTAATAGGCCCTCTTCCTAGGATGTATAGGGAAAGATTGGTAATCAGCTCTTCATTGGCTCTTTCATTTCATAAAATGTCTGGGGGATGCTGTGTTAGTTAGAGGTGGACCGATCCACTTAGGCTTGGGGTAAATGTTCACAAAACGGGTTAATCTAGAAGGCTGCTTCTACTGTGCTCTTGTGGAATTTGGGCTTGAAGGGGAAAATGAGCTCATTCACAATACTGGGTCAATTTATACAAAACAAGCATTACAAACCTTTTTATTCAGAACAGTGCTGGTAGTATTTTAAAAACTTGCATTGTTAAAGATTCTGTAGTAACGAATAAGATAGAGATGGAGGCAAACTAAGATCAGATCTCTTCCACCATTAAGAAAAATCCATACTTTCTAAAATAGAGTTGAGGAAGCCTAAAATAAAAGGTACAGCCACAATAAAACTTTGAAAGTAAGGGTAAAGAACAATAAATAACAAGTGTCAGCTCACAGGGGATAGAAGTAGGGAAGAATGCTTTCCTCTAAAAAGTATTTCAAAGACCGTAAATGCTTAGAGCTGACTTCTCCACACACAGTAAATCTCAGGGAATGAAAAGGAAACTCAATAAAATTTGTTGACAACAGTTAATGCCTGTAAGAATAATTGGCTCAGACACAAAACAGACCGTCATTGTAGCCTGGGGATAACCAAAATGCAGTTTCTAAGTCCTTGTTAGGATATATACATTATACACAATTGGGAAAAAGAAAAGCATTCTATCAAATAACTGGGTAAATATTTGAGGTAAGAAGTATGGTCCAAAGTACTTGACAACCATGCCTAGGTTCTGATGGCTGTTAGGACTAAAATTCAAAGAAATAATTGCATTAGACTTGATTGAATTCAGTTCCATCCTTTCAAGAATCAGATATAAGCAACTACCGTATCAGTGAGGCATTGAACTAGACACTGGTATTCAAGGGTAAATAAATATGACCTTGTGCAATGAGGATCCCGTTGAGAAGGCATTATTCATGAGAAGGTAGAACCAGGTAAACTGATGGCAAACATGAGACAAATACTCAGGAAAAGCATCAAAGATAAAGTCTCTTCTTCCAAGATTCTTTTTTCTCTTATGACTCCTGATGATATGTATGTGCACATTTTTTAAAGTATGTGCACATTTTTAAACTGTGAGTCCCCATTAAACTGTGAGTCCATTAAAGACAAGCTCAATTTCCCATTCATTTCCAGGCATCTGATTTATGCCAAGTACAGAATCTGACACACATGTCTTAGGCAAAGAGGATTGTCTATTTCACCCAGCAGCTAACGAGAATACTTTTGTGCATCAGAAACTGTGTCAAAACAGGTGATTGACCTAAAGCAGGAATTCTATAAGGCAGAGCATATGAATATATGCTGTTCATGACAGGATTGACAATAACACAATTTACAAAACCACTTTTGAGTCATACTTTAAACACACAGGATTGCAATAAATAACTTTCTCGCTTTTTAAGTGATTAAAACATAATTTAAAAACATTTGCTAAAATATGGTCACTGTGTGACAGAATGAAAGAAAGCTTGCAGTCTTGAAGTTGGTTTTCATCATAGTTGCCCAATACCTTTATGTGTCTGGGTGAACATATATAAGAATCACAATTACTTAGGACTAAGCGATTCTTTGCAATTTCATTATCTAATGCAAACTTTCATAGGTGCAGAAGGATCTACTTTCCACACACCCCACACAGACATTCCAGAGCATGTCATAGTGAGCATCAGAACCTGGCATGTAACTGAGGGCACTTGGAGGCTTGGCAATCACCTAGTGAACTAGATGAGAGGAAATTGCAAGAATGAATTATCAAGGCAAAAAGAAAATTTCTCTTGGGCATAAATGAGAACCAATTATTTTCTTAAACAAATATAGATCAGTAGCAGCAAATTATCAAATAATTTCAACCCATTGTTGGGTCTCAGCACCACCCAATGAACTTATTCATTTGGCCCTGCAGCAGAAAATTGGATAGAATTGCTTCATTGCCAGAAAAATAAATAAATTCATATAATTAAAATACTGGCTGAAAGTACTTGGTAGGAATTTGCCAAGACAGTAGAATGCATCTCTGATTCTCTGTCATTTTTTGCCAAAGCCAAGCTAAGTACAGATCACAAGTCACCCTACCAGCCTCCTTCTTCCCATCTCCTCTACCCAGCTCCAGATTGCAATGCACCCACCCCTTCCCCCAGTTTTACACACACACACACACACACACACACACACACACACACCTGTCTAGAGAAAGGCCGACATTTGGGATGGAGATGAGAAAGGCTTCAAGCGTGTGAGTCATCACAAGAGCTATTCAAAGCTTAGTGGGTAACTGAGGTAAGCTGTCTACACTTGGAGTGATATCAACCTTTGAGAATGACTCATGCTCCATTTCCTGGAACTCTCTAAAATTTTAGATAATTATGCAGAGTGAGCATCTGGCTTTAAGTCTTTCCCTGTCTTGTAATATACAGTGAGATAGATGCATGTGAGGTAGATCCTTTAAGTGATCAGTTCCCTTAGGTACCATTGACTTTTTGTTTATTCTTTGCAGACATTGACTCAGCTGTCTACTTTTTAACGACTGTCAACTCTCTAATTGTCTGAGACCTACTTATAAGATAACAGATTCTGCATTTATCAAAGACCCTTTTCCAGATGGAGATATCACTGGGAAGTCCCAGAGAAGAGCTGTACCAAGGAATAGCCGTGACAAAAAAAAAAAAAAAAAAAAAAAATCAAGGTCACTTGGCATAGAGGGCAAACTGGTATGACATTTCAGTTTGCATTTAGAGGAAACCTCCTGTGTATTTGCAAACCTGTCTTTGAGCAAAGGTCACCTTCTGCCTGTTCACAGTGATTTCATATTGCATGAGATATCTAGGATATGCCCCTGTAGTTCTTTTCCCAAACCCACACGAATGGAGAGTCCTTACTATTTCACTTCAAGTCGCCTAGCACTTTAAACAGTCCTACCTGTCTTCCATATGCTTATATGTGTGCCCATGGGTCTTGAAAACAAGATCTTAACTACACCAGGGCCATTTTATCCTATTCCTTGGAAGGAATAGAAGAGTGACAGTAGACCATAATAGATGAAGGAAGGCTTCACAGGAAGTCGTTAAAGACAAACTGTCAAGGCATAAAGTTCCACCCTAGCTCTGCCAAAACTGCCAAAGCCCTGCTGAAACAGTCTGCTTACTTTAAGGTAAGGGATCTCACAGGCCCAGGATGGCTGCCAGCCACGGGCAGTCATTCAGATATTCACACATTCCCTGCGGTTGTAAATCCACACAGCCATAGACTTCAGACTTTGAGCAGCGCGAGGAGAGGGAGGACTACTTACTGAAATAAAAGCCCCTGTCTCCACACACGAACTGAAGAGCGTCCACCAGCTCAGCACCACAGAGGGTCTCGGGTCCAGCTGTTGCGGAGCTGGTGAAGGTGAGCAAGCAGAGGGCCAGGTAGAAGAGGTGTGAAGAGGACATGATGTGTATCTTTACCTGCCAAAGAAACAGAAGGAGGGTCAGGTTTTCTCCCTGATCCTGCAAAGGGGAGTGGGATCAGGATAGATCATGTAGACGCCCGTCATTTCATGGCCCTCATTAATCAGAACCACCTTGCCTGGAAGTGCAACACAAATGCACGAAGGACCCCTGCAGGTCCTGGCATCAGATGACCGGCACTTAGTCCCCTTGCTACCAGATCCTTGGAGAAATCCTTCTGAAGACCTTCTCCATGGGTTTCTATTGCAATTAAGATAAGAGATCTGCAAACATTTACTCTGTAGACGAAGGATGCTGTTGCTATAGTGGGATTCCACACCACTCTGAGATTGGGTAAAAGTTTTGCATTATCAAAGGTTAAATTGTGCTCAGTATGGATGTGTGGCCAAATATGTTTTATTAATTTAAATTCTCTGAAAGTTGGCCATCCATGAATTATTAACCAGAATATGAAATGAACCAGAACATCATTCCTCAGCTAATGATTAAGAAGAATTTACTGTGGCCAAAAAAGGACTTGTAAAACCTCTACATATTGTTATACATTGTTATAGTCTCTTTGAAAAAGAGGGAGAGAGACAGAGGCGGAGGAGAATACAGATATTTCTTACCTGGGGAATATCAGCAGTTAACATAATCACAAGTGGAAGAAAAACAATGAACAGGAACAGGAAAAATAGAAGGATTTAGGAGTGAGATTGACTCGTGCTAAAGTCAGGACAGAAAGGTGTGATCCTTTTCCTCATTCATCATAAGGGTCACAGGTGACATCCCTATAACCCAAGGCAGGTTAACAAGAGAACAAATTTATTTCATTGAAGTTTTATGTGACATGGAGGTTTCAGAATGAAGACCCAAAGACCCAGGGAAAACTGTCTTTTATACTTTGGTTCAATGAAGTATGGACCACTGGGTAGAAATATAATTGTACAAAAGGTAGGACTTAATACTTTCAGCCAGAGGTGGGAAAACCCAGCAAAGCTTGTTTGTCTTGATTCTTCTGTGTAGCATTCCTATGCCCTGGATATAGGATGAAACCTCTCTGGGACAAGGGTCCTGAGATGTACTACCAGACAAGCTAAGTCATTTGAGTTTCTTTATGGACAGCTCCTCCACAGAAAAGCAGAGGAAGGTTAGAACAATATTTCCAGGTTTTAGTGCTGGTTTTATGCTGGCTTTGAGGGTTTCTAGTATCCATGGTCTGACTTGTGCTGGTTTTTGAGGGGTTCTAGTACCCATGGTCTTACTCAAGGGAGAATATACAACAGGTAAAAGAAGGGCAGAGGAAGGTCAGAGAGACTTTGCTTTTGAGAAAACCTTTCAATTCCCTTTAGTTTACAATACTCAGTGTGCCAAGAACTGTATTTTGGGGTGTTGTTTTCTAAGCCCCAACACTAAGGAAATGCTACTCTCTCTGCATTCTAAAGCCCCTCACCCCAAATCTAATATCAAGGCAACATGGCTAGTGAGTCCATTCCACACACAGCACACTGGGCTTAAAATCGGAATAAGTCTTTTTATTCAGTCACAGGAATTCTGACTTCGTGTGTGTGTGTGTGTGTGTGTGTGTCACTGTATCCATTTTATAGTAAAAATCTAAGGAGGGACCCCTGGTTTCATGACTTTGTCAATGCTGGACACAGCTCAATGGCAGCCCTGGCAAAAGCAGGATTCTTGTGACTCAAGTCTCTGTCCTCACACTGCAAAGTAGAAAAGGGTGACCATTGAGCCACACTTTCCACACTGTTATTTCTGTCACCAATATTTGTGGTTTCTTCCAGGAAAGGTCCCAAAGTGAATAGCTTCACCTGTCCCAGATGCCTGTACGGTCAGCAGCACTGGAAGGGACCACCCATAGGATGTTAGGTGAGGGACCCTATTAAAATGGTCATGAGGTTATGCTGGAAGTGAGAATTTTTTTTTTTAAGAGGATTTTTTAGACCTCACAGTAAGGACAGGTTCATTCAGTTTGGGAGAAACAGACTCAGGTCATTTATTTTCTGACCACCCTGCTTGTCCTCCATGAACTCTCAACCAGGTGGTTCTGCACCATGGCAATGTTTGCTCTAACATTCTAATTAAGATTTCCAATTTTGTGGCCAGACCTTCAGCCGGTAAGTCAGGGGTCGGAGGGTGGGGAAGTGAGGCAAACCCCTGACTCTTGTTAACATAAGGTATATATTTAGTTAAAGCTTATAAAATAGCTACAGATGAAAAGCATCCTCTATTTTCAAATCATCACGATTCATGGACATAAAATAGAGCAGGAGGTAAAAATTCAACATTTGTTCCCTTTTCTCAATAGGACTTCTGCATGGAAACCTTCCATTCCTACAGAGTTAGAACCATTGGGAAGGCTGGGAGCAAGCAGATCACATCCAGTCATTACTTTTCTTAGTTATAAAAGAAGTACTAGAGGGTTTCCCCTTCAATATTTTCAATGGAAACCTCAACAAATCTAACCTAACTGGACTTCATGGCTCTTTGCAAAAGAGCAAACCATAACTGATCTTACAAAATGTATCCCCATGCTTTGGCGATGGGCTGGTTCTAGAAAGTATTACTCTACTAAACCTTTCTGTACCCTCCCTTCTTCGTTGAGTTTCTGACAATGTTTGAAGGCCAAGCACCTGCAACTGTAAATGCTTCCAGTTCTTCAATTTTTGTGAAATCCAGGGCAAAATGACTCACCTTATATCCTTAGTGAATTTGGAACTTCATTAGATGTCAAAACTACATTTTTAATAGTTATTTATGGTATAATACATCTAAATCCAGCAATACATATAAACCTCTACCAATCAAAAACTCAAGATTATTTTAGGACTGGGGTATAGCTCAGTGGTGGAGCACTTGCCCAGCATCCAAAAGGCACTGGGTTCAATCCCCAGCACTAAACTTAAAAAAAAAAAAAACTTAATATTTTTATGTTTTTTTTTTTTTCATTTTTTCCCCTCCAAATTGTATTCTCAGATAAATATCAGTACTTAATAGTTCTAGGGTGAGGTAGAACCTTTAGTGCATTTTCTTTTAGTTCAGAAAACAGTCCAGCACAGCACACCCACAGAGAAATCAGAGAATTTATCACATTATGTTCCCAAAACAGAAAACAATAATGAACTTGCTGAGGAGTTGAAAGTTTTAAACAAGTGGCCCCATATGTTCATCATTCCCTTGGCCTTTTATTCTGCCAACCGTAAAAGAAAGGAATAGAAAGGAAAGCCCATGAAAGAGAGCAAAGAGGGAATTACCAGAAACAGCAGCAGAAAAAAAAAAAAAAATTTTTCAAAAATTTCTTCCTTAAAAGTCATTCACAACTCCACATTTTCAAAAAACCTTTCTTTTTATCTTAAATAAATGGAAGATCAATTGATTCCAGATGTCTGAGCCCCCATGAAAATGCCCAGTAAAATGTGAGGGCAATAGTCATAAGAAAATACTCACTGTAGGTGTAATCGGGTTTTTTGTATGTTCCAGGTCTTTTACAGCAGGTCAGGGTGGGTATTATGTGGCTGATGTGAATAGAAAACTGAAGACTTAAAAACATGTGCTGCGGGGTGGGTGGGGTTTGTGAAAGCATCTAGTTACATTTGGACACCCAAGCAGGTATGCTACGAGCCTGGGTAAACTGCCTTTTGTCCATTCAAACAATGAACAAATCACACAGCTGGGAGCCCAGTCCACCTTCCGCCCATCCAGCCACCAATTTCCATCGCATGCCTATTGTAGCTGCCCCTATAGTGACCTGAGCCAAGTCTGCTCCTTGCTCCCTTCCCCTAGGCTATGTCACTGGGAAAGACCTTGAGACTCTTAAGTACCAGCAGTTCCAGTGTTCTGCCTGGGGGCAGGATGCCTTTATTCCCTTAATTACATTTGAAAGACCTCGAAGCTCTTTCTGGTCACTTCCTGCAGCAAGCACAGGAAAGGGTTAACAATTGCTAGCTCCCCTTCTGAAGTGTTCAACATGCACAGCAGGAAAAGTTCATTTGGAGACAATTTTCCAAACTTGTAAGTAATGCAGGGATCACATTCCACAGCCTCTTTGATCATCCTTTACGTAGGGACATCAAAAACCCCGGCTGCCAGACCACACAGTGTATATGTACACTGACTTCATTTCTTGTAAAAGAAAAACGTGGCCCCGGGTGTGCTGGCATCTCGGGGACAGCAGAATCAGGTGCCTGACAAGGGTATCTCCTTAACTCCCGAGAGCCACTTACTAGACTAAGAAAAGTCCTACTGGTGGAGTGTTTGAAAGCAGTAAAAGAACGCTGCACTGAGTAGCTGGACCTTTTATGAATTGAGCCCTCCGGCAATTGCCTCGGAGGAGCCAGTGACAGCGGCTTGAAAGTGCTTGCAAATTGAAAAACGCAAGTCTTGGAGGATATAATTTTGCTGAGAACGGAAACTTGAATCAGGGCCAGTGATCAGAAACGAGAAGAGAAGCCAAGAAGCCGAGAAGCCGGTGCACTGACTACTGCAGCCAAATTCACCTAAAGAGACTTTACAACCCCCGAGCATAAAATCCGAGCTTTACAACACAAAACCCCGGGGTCCAAACTTCACCGGGGAAGTCCTCTTCAAAAGAAAAAAGTCAGACTAGCAGCTGCTAGAAAGTTTCTGCTTTCCATATCCAGTATGCGTTTGTTTAAATTATGTGACTATGCAAGGTAAGCAAGCATTATCACGGAGTTCTTTTTCCAAAGAGCAAATTAAACTTCACTCTAACTTTGACTCTCTGGGCATAAGTGCAGAGAGTTCCGGGTCTTTAGCTTTAAAGATCATGTTTAAAAGCTTTAATATCATCTAAAATATAGCTCTCCGTCTGTGGCATGCCTTGTAAAGTCCTAACAAATCTCTCTCTCTCTCTCTCTCTCACACACACACACACACACACACACACACACATACACACACTCTTTCTCACACATGAACACGGTCTTAAAAATAAAACATCTGCACCTGCAAAAGAAAAAAAAATCCCAAAGTTCCTATGGATGCTCTATAGCCCTTAGCCATAGGCAGGATTTAACGGAATCTTCCAAAATGACACCACCAAAGCCCTGCAGAAGTGGAGGGTTTATCATAAGTACCTTGCAATAGTTTCTACTCATACAGATATCTGTGCAAATGCATCCATCTCCCAGAGCTATTTTCTCAGATCCCACAGAATTGCATATTCAGCAATTTATAAATAACTCCCAGTTCCAAAACAATGAAAATTCTAAAATGAATAACAATTCTAGGCAGAAGAAAAACGGCACACAGTTTAAATAAAATTCCCCTATGACTTCAAAGAGTAAGAAATATTTACCTTCAAGAAATCACAAAAGCAGCACTTAAATAATTGAGTTGGAAGACTGCTGATTTTTCCCATTGCTTCTGAAGTAGAAAGTCTGGAAATGAATTGGTGAGCAGGAATAATGAGGCAAAAAAGAAATCCAGAGAGATGGGAGATGTTGAGAGCAATGTCACATTTCAATTTTGAGGACTTTATTCCATTGCGCAGGCTCTATCTGCTCTGAATTTAGCAGTGACAGTGAGATTTAGCAAACAGAAGAGGGATTTAGAGAAAATCCTCACATTTATCTACAAAACACAGACACTGTAGACAGGAAACAGCTGGGGGAACATTTGCCTTCTCTCTCTCTCCCTCTTCTGGCAAAGTTATCGAGTAAGGACTTTTTTGGGCATGGTGACAAATAACATCATACCTTTGCATTTTAAAACTAGAGCACAGAAGCATTTTTTTCCCCCTTAAAAGAATGTGTGTTAGTGACAGGGTTAGCAGACATGAAAATACTTATGCTGCCATAGAAAATAAGAATTTGTTCTCTGATTAACTTTCTAACAGGCATGAAGACACACACGTCTGCTAATACACCTTACCAGAATGAAACGGTGATTGGGGAACAATTTTATATTTTAAAGCAAATGCATTTTTTTTTTTTTTTTAAAGAAAGGAAGAAAATACCATCTCTAGCAAAGATCCTACAATTTTAACCCTGCAATGACTGGGGTAAACTTAGATTGGAAAACGGAGATGGAGTGACCCCTCGTCCTAGTTGCCAAGTGAGGGAAATGATCTCATTTCTTAAAACCTACAGAAGAGGCAGGGAGCTTTGGATTGGCTCCTTTCAGAACATTGTCTCCATGCTTTTTGCCAGCAAAAGAGGCAAAGACTGTGCGGAGCCGTAAAATCAACTGAAAAATAAAATCTTTTTCTTCACTCTTAGGCTAGGCTGGCTGCCTGTCACCTTTTCTGCCCTCCAGGAGAGAGCACCTGAGGGGCAAGCTATTTTCCTGTTGTTTCTATTTTTCTACATAACTTGAACCTCTGCGTGTGTGGGGAGGGTGTGTGTTGGGGGGAGAGGGTGCGTTTTCTTTCTCTAATTGTTGTGTATTCTAAATAGCACCAGCTGGCTAGCAATACCCTCTCAAGGGTTATGATGTCATTCAAATCCCTCAACTGGGTGAGTGGCCGGTAGCAGGGTCCAAGCCAGCTGTTTTGCTATTTATAATGTATACTTGCCTTTGCCATGGAGAATCACCTTCTGATCTTCTGTCGATACAATCTGTACCTGTTTCTCTTTGGCTTTGTGAGGCAGTGATAAGGAAATGGATTATGAAATAAGGTTGCAAAAGCCCAGATCAGACATGGCACTTTCCCTGGATATCTCTCCTGGCACGGTTTCCCAGGGATGACAGAAATTAGGTGGACATTGCCTCTCTGATTCTGTCTGTCTGTCTCTCTCCTGATTCTCAGGGGACTTGACAATACTGATGGATTGACTGAAAAGACAGGTCTGCTGGAAACTGTAGTCTGGCTTTTTACATTGTCCTGTGACTAAAAATCTGGCTGTAGAGGTGGATGCCCTCAAAAGAAACCCTGATTGGTTTTGAAAGAGAATTGGGCTTGGTGAAATCTGCTGTGTGGTTAATACCTCAATGTTTACCTTTCAGAAATAAAAGTTAGCTCCCTGAAGTTCTCCTGTTGCAATGGTGCATGCTACTCAGCTCATTTTGTGAGCAACTATTATGTTCCCAACTGCACACATCCCCAGAGAAACAGAGAGGAATAAGACAGAGAGGCAGGGACAGAGAGGAAAACTTCACTGTCATGTGGTAGGTATGTGATTTTTTTTTTTTTTTCCAAACTATGGACACTGCACAGTGAAAGGGAGCAGCAAATTTCCTGGGAAAACAGGGAAGTGAAACCTTTTTGCAAATCCAGATTGGGGAAGAAGGGATTGTGCTACGAGAGTCTTTGGGGGTACCAGGTTAGGAAGTTTCAGCAGAGAAGATTTGACCTGAAGAGCACACAAAGATGCATTCTCAAAAGGCGGCCCTGCAGCTGTGCGGTGATCCCTGCTCTTAAAGAATAATCCAAGGCTTCCTTTAACAAGCTCTCCTTGTGCACTTGATTTATGACTTAATTTACCAAAAATCTTTTTCTTTTCTCTGCAGCTTTTGAAGATCATGCCCTTCCTGAAAAACAAACAAACAAACAAAAATTCATCCTCCCATTATGGACTGTGATGATATAGATTGTATAGAAGCAAAAAATCCTGATCTCACTTTTCTCCCAGGTGAGAAAGAAGCTCCCCACTTTCACGTGTGGAGAGTCAGAATTAGGCTTCCAGTCTGGGTGCTGTGTCCATCCCTTGCTCCACCATCGGGCACCTTCACAGGTGAGCCAGCACTGGATTGCCCCCCTTCCCTATGCTGTTTTAGCATGCCTTAATTGTTCCAAGATGTTCTAGGAGCTCACTACATTTCTCCAAGTTTGTGACCCCATCTGATGTGCTTTCTTGGCACACGCTTTGCACCGATTACCTTATCCTCAACCATTTCGTCTGAAAGACTGCTTTGGGGACAGAATACGTACCACTCCACCAGACGCTGCCCTCCTGCGATATCGACACAGAGACTTTCTTGGTTTTATAACCCCAATTACCCTTAAAGGATAATTGAGTTTTAATTTATGTCCCAGTTTTTATGTCACAATCAAAGAAAACTGAAATTTCAGAGTCGTAATTGTCATCAGCTGTGCTTTGGAAACATTCCGATGTGAGCTATCAGTTTCCAATGGGGGAAGCAATTTCCTGAAGTGATTAACGTATATTTCAATTTGGAGAATAGTCTATATTTCTGGGGAGGTTGAGCCAGCAACAGAGCAGGGCAATCATTCCTAGAGAAATGTCCGTTTTCTTTGCTAATTTCAGGACTCAATATGAAACGAAGGGGCAATAAATGGGCCACATGATTACTTTTTAATGACTGAGTGCTGTACCTGTTTAGGCAGAAAAAAAAAAAAAAAAAAAAAAAAAAAAAAAGAAAAGAAAAGAAAAGAAAGAAAGTCCAAGGTGGTAGTAAATCTAATGCCCAGGCAAAGTTCAGGTCAGGAAATCCCACTGGAGAGAAAGATCTAGGGTCAGTCTAAAATTACGGAATGATTATGCAGTCTCCTGTCTGGAAAAAAAATCTGGCAGATATGGGAACTGTGTGCCAACCAAAATAGCTAGCTGCAAGGATATGCTCATCATGAGAACATCCACTCCTGGAAATTCAGAGATTCACAGTTTCACCTTTTGCATGTATAATGCCTGTGGGATATAAATAACTCTCCCCTACAGCCTTACTTGAGTAGTATATTTGCATAAAAGCTGCAGCTTAGGAAGACTTCTGACACCTTTCTCTCTCTCTCTCTCTCTATATATATATAAAATGAAGTTGTTCGTTTTCAGAAAGGGTAGGCTGTCTGTGGGTCACAGAAAGGGGTGACAAGACCAGTCCCTCTTCTTTCTGCCGTGTTCCCAATCTTCTCTTTGTTTCCCAGAGAGGAGCTTGTCCCAAAGGTCATCTCACACCCAGGTGAAGTTGGGCATATTTACAATTTATTTCCTTACAGTTTTTTTTTTTTTTTTCTGACTCCTAAGGAGAGCTGAGCATAGAGATTTGGAGGTAAAAATTCTTTAGCATCAAATAGAGGGTGGGGTCTAAGGTTCTGAAGCAACCCACCAGGCAAAGAACTTTGGGGAGACTCTTGGTGCTTCTATTTGTAGGGAGAGTTGTTCTGGGGGTGTATTCACCAATGTTTGAGGTGAAGAGTTTGTTGATGCAGAAAGCAAAACTCAGGGGTAAATGCTGGACCCCCTACTCTAATTCAACATGGTGCAGGGCACCCGGAGTCCTGTCAGCTTCAAAAGGTCTGCTTGGAAGGGTCCAGTTATTCTCCGGAAAGACCTTCTTCAGCTCAAAGGAGCTGCTTTAACTGCTTAAAGGAGCATTTTCCCCACAGCTAGAGTAAACGGGAATAGGGAGGAGAAATCCTCTCACTAAAGAAATCAATGCTTTCTTTTCAACATCAAACTTGGATCTTATTTCTTCGAAATGTCAAAAGGACAAATGCTGGAAACAGAAACAAAATTGTTGTGGTTTTGTGAGCAAAGGAATTCTTCGTGATGGCAGAGGAGGAGTCACTGCATGGGGCTAAGGATGGGTTGGTGGAGTGAGGGAACTGGAGGGCTCACCACACTTGCCTCACGTTGCGTAGAAAGTGGGCAAACACCAATTGCAAACCTCAGGGGTAGAACCCACGCAGCTGCCTTCCTTGGGAATAGAAAAATGTGCGCGCCCTCTAGTGGGCATCTGGGAAACTGCTACGGCATTCTTCCCTGGAGGTGAGGTCTGAAAAGCGGGGAAGGCGGGGTTAAAAGCTCTGGATTCAAGTACGCCTCAAACTGTACTTATCTTTAGGTTTATTAAGTCTTTTGAAATACAGAATATAGATTTAAAACCCAGTGTCGTTTAAAAGGGGATGAGAGAGAAAGGAAGAGCATAAACTTCATGAGGGCATGCAAATCTAACTCCAGGTGAGGACTCCAAACGTTTTGTTGAATGAATGGAAGTCTGAAAAATAAATGATAATAAAGGTAAAATGTAAAAAAGTCGTAAACTCTCTGAGAATAAAATGACCAACTCCCCCCGCACTTTTTTTTTGGGGGGGGGGTACCGGGGATTGAACTCAGGGGTCCATGACCACTGGGCCACATACGCAGCCTTTTTTGTATTTTATTAGAGACAGGGTCTCACTGATTTGCTAAGTGCCTCTCCATTGCTGAGGCTGGCTTTGAACTCACCATCCTCCTGCCTCGGCCTCCCAAGTGCTGGGATTACAGGCGAATGCCACCGTGCCTGGCTTCCCGGCTTCCCCATTTTATAAATAAGAAAAAATAAGACGGGGAAGTGGGGTTGTTATAGAAAATGGCTCATTAAACCAAACAAATTCAGGTGTTTGAAAACCAAGCTTGAACCCAGACTCTGTTGCACACACCTTTTTATCACGTCACTTTTCAAAATGTGGGTTAGAATGCCTGTAAACAAAGACCACGGCATTAAATAATTGCTCACCTTCACAGGTGGTTCCAATTTTTAATTCTTTTTCTATACTGTATCGATCAGGGAGAAAGTTTTGGTTTGGGACTAGTTTGGTATTGATGCTTCTCTAACACTTTCTCAGCTCCCTTTTTAATTAAAAAATGAAAGTGGATTTCAAGCCTGAAGTCTTTGCAGGTGGCAATTTCTAGCCAGAATTTAATAATACTCTTTTGTTTTTATGGTATTTGTTTTTAAGAATATACCTTCAATTTAGGGCAAGTGATGCTGTATTTAAAATAAATATTTTAAAGTTGGGTTTTAAAAAACTTATGTATCTAAATCCTCAAAACATCAGTTTAAGAAAGAATACATTGAAAGTAAATAAATGACATTACAGGTGACCAACCGTTATGAGGAACAATGTGTAAGTGATGTTTAAAAGCCTCTGTTTTGAGACTTGTGTCCCATAACATGTTATTGTGTTGGGAAAACAAATACAGAACCACAGTGCAAAGACTGGGGACAAAGAGGCTGTGTGTTAAAAAAAAAAAAAAAAAAGCCATCATATAAATGTGTTAATTACATTTCTAAATAATTTAGATTCCTTCTAAGCTCACTTATCTTTCACTCCAATCTTCCAAAGAGTCTGGAGATATTGAAAAAGGCTTCGCAGAAAAATCGGGGATGTAGGTCAGTGATAAAGCACTTGCCTAGTGTGTGTGAGGCCTTGGATTCCATCCCCAGCACTGCAAAAAACAAAGCAAGAGAACCCAACCAACCAAAAAATAAAAGGAAAGGAAAAGACTTGGCATAGAGATTTGCATTTGAATTAGGTCTTGAAGCATGAGTTCTCCTCTGAAATGTAAGACAGCAAAGGCTGTTCCAGGCAAAGGGAACAGCATTGGCAAAGTTGCACAAGAATGAGGAGGTTCCCAGTGTTGGTGTGACGTAGTCATGTGCTCAGTGTCCTGCATCGTGGCTCCTCCCCTTCATCACCTCTGCCTTTATCAGTAGCTTCCTTCACACAGTTGAAAGACTGCAAGTCTTAATTACCTCAGGTTTCCCGGATATGCAAAGATCTCTACATATCTGAACTTGTGATCACCCCTGGGAACAGGAGAGTGTCTCATGCATGCTGCAACGGACTCAGGGTACATTATTACCCAGGTCCACTTGGGCAGTCCTCGGGAAGCACCGAGATACCAATCGATCACCCAGTGGTGGTTCTAGAGGTCCCACTCTGAAAGGTTTAATTGCAGTGTTGATACTCTGGGAAGTGGATGTGAATAGAAAAGTGAACTGATGATAAAAGATTGCTGTAAGGGTTGAGGCAAAAAGTTATTTCTGGGAAGTCCTGTATTCCCCAGGAAAACGGATTCATCAGTTCATACCACTCTTCGTGTGGGTCAATTAAAAAAGTTTTATTGTGCTCTTTGAGAGCAGGGTGCAGATTCTCCAGCCTCAGTCTTTTAGTGGAAGGGGACACTGGGGAGCCTTTTGGTTTGCTTCTTGTTGGAGTTCCCAGCGTAAACAGAAGTGTGAGTGTGCAGTTGAAGAGTGGACAGCCTTGAGGGGAGGTCTCGGCATCTCACACACCCTTGAATGTGGAATGAACACCTTGAGGCACACGGATATAACTGTAATATGCTTTGCTCTATTTGCAGCATCTTGGTGAAGTCCTTTTTTATATTTTAAATGAATTCAAAATAAATTTTCAAACCCATTTGTATCGGTCAGGATTCTCTAGAGAAGCAGAATTTGCAGGATGTATACAAAAAAATATAGAAAGATTTATTCTAAGGAATTGGCTCATGGGATAGTGGTCACTTTGCAAGTCCAAAATCTGCAAGATAGGCCTATGGAGGGTAATTTGCTTTACTCAGAGTCTGCTGATTTAAATGTTAATTGTTCCTTAAAAACAAAACAAAACAACAACAACAACAACAACAACAACAACAAAAAAAAAAAAACCCAGGAACATCTAGAATGATGTTTGGCCAAACATCTGGCTACTGTGGCCTAGGTAAATGGACACATATGATGAACTATCAGACCAGTGGTTCTCAAGTGGTATACTCCTGGGTCTTCCTTCACTAAAACTGAACAATCTTTTACCAGTTACAAAGATAGAAAACTTGAGTTAATGGATTATGTTTTCCAATTCTAAGTTTTTTCCCCAGGCATTTTTTTTTAAACTCTGGGCTCCTGCACTTAGCGTTTCTTGATCATTGCTATGAGGAAGGCTCAGGGCACTTGCCTTGGCTGTGACATTAGCATTCACAAAGATGCTGCTCACTGGGTAGAGTGTTTGTTTTGTGTTTTCCTACCACTAAGGGAAACAGATATACATAGAACACATGCACACACACACACACACACACCACTCAAACATACACATGCAAATATATACATGAACACCTGTGCTTAGTTTTTCTACGTAGTAAGTATGTTCATTCCCTTATAAGGAAATTTGCTGTTGAAACCAGTGGAGAGAACTATCAGGCTTACGCTGGTGTTTAGAGTGGGATGAGCTCCTGTGTTTTGGCAACATGGAGAGAGAGGTTTCCCATATGCTTTTTAAAAAGATTTTTTAAAAAATTGTTCTTTTTAGTTATATATGACAGTATATATATATATGTATATATATGTGTATATGTATACAATGTATTTTGATGTATCGTATATACATGGAGTATGATTTCCCATTTTTGTGGTTGTACATGATGTGCAGTTATACTGGTCGTGTATTCATATATGAACATAGAAAAATTATGTCTGACTCATTCTACTGTCTTTCCAATTCCCATCCTTCTTCCCTCTCCTCCATTCCCCCCTGTCCAATCCAGTGAACCTCCACTTCCTCCAACATCTGTTGTGAATCAGCATCTAATACCAGAGAGAACATTTGGCCTTTGGCTTTTGGGAACTGGTTTATTTCACTTAGCGTGATATTCTCTAGTTCCATCCATTTACTGTCAAGTGCCATAATTTCATTCTTCTTTATGGCTGAGTAATATGCCATTGTGTATATGTATTAATTTTACTTTATCCATTCAGCTCTTGAAGGGTACTTAGGTTGGTTCCATAGCTTAGCTATTGTGAATTGAGCTGCTATAAACATTGATGTGGCCGCATCAGTATGGTATGCTGATTTTAAGTCTTTTGGGTATATGCTGAGGAGTGGGATAACTGGGTCAAACGGTGGTTCCATTCCAAGTTTTCTAAGGAATCTCTATACTGCTTTCCAGAATGGTTGCACCAATCTGAAGTCCCACCAGCAACGTATGAGTATATCTTCCCCCCACATCCTCGCCAACATTTATTGTTGCTTGTATTCTTGATAATTGCCATTCTCATTGGAGTGAGATGAAATCTCAGTGTAGTTTTAATTTGAATTTCTCTAATTGCAGTGATGTTGAACATATTTTCATATATTTGTTGATTGATCATATTTATTCTTCTGTGAAGTGTCTGTTCAGTTCCTTAACACATTTATTCTTTTGGTGGTAAGTTTTTTGAGTTCTTCTTTTATAGATAATGCTCTATCTGAAGGGCAGGTGGCAAAGATTTTCTCCCATTCTGTAGGTTCTCTCTTCACATTCTTGATTGTTTCCTTTGCCATGAAAAAGCTTTTCAGTTTGATACCATCCCATTTATTGATTCTTGATTTTAATTCTTGTGTTTTAGGAGTCTTGTTTAGGAATTTGGTTCCTAAGCTGACATGGTGGAGAATAGGGCCTACTTTTTCTTCTGGTAGGTGCAGGATCTCTGGTCTAATGCCTAGGTCCTTTATCCATCTTGAGTAGCATTTTGTGCAAGGTGAGAGATAGGAGGTCAAATGTAATTTTGTTTTATAAGGATTTCCTGTTTTCCCGGCACCATTTACTGAAAAGGCTATCTTTTCTCCAATGTATGTTTATGGCACCTTTGTCTAATATGAGATAACTGTATTTATGTGGATGTGCCTCTGTATCTTCTATTCTGTACCATTGGTCTTCGTGTCTGTTTCGGTGCCAATACCATACTGTTTTCATAACTGTAGCTCTGTAGTATAGTTTAAAGTCTGGTATTGTGATGCCTCCTGCTTCACTTTTCTTGCTGAGGCTTGCTTTGCCTATTCTGGGCTTTTTATCTTTCCATACGAATTCCATGACTGCTTTTTCTTTTTCTATGAAGAACTTCATCAGAACCTAGGAATTGCATTAAATCTATATACCACTTTTGGTAGTATAGCCACTTTGACAATGTTAATTCTGCCTATCCAAGAATATGGGAGATCTTTCCATCTTCTAAGATCTTCTTCAGTTTCTTTCTTCAGAGTTCTGTAGTTTTCATTGCAGAAGTCTTTTACCTCTTATATTAGGTTGATTCTCAAGTATTTTATTTTCTTTGGGGCTGTGAATAAGATAGTTTTCCTAATTTCTCTTTTAGTTGATTCATCACTGATATATAGGAAAGGAATTAAATTATGGGAATTAATTTTATATTTTCCTACTTTGCTGAATTCATTTATGAGTTATAGAAGTTTTCTAGTAGAGTTTTTTGGGTCTTCTAAATATAGAATTATGTCGTTGGCAAATAGGAATAGTTTGAGCTCTTCTTTTTCTAATCATATACTTTAATTTCTTTATTTTAATTGCTCTGCCTAGAGTTTCTAGGACTATGTTGAATAGAAGTGGTGAAAGAGGGTATCTCTGTCTTGTTCCAGTTTTTAGAGGGAATGCTTTCAATTTTTCTCCATGTAGAATGATGTTGGCCTTGGGTTTAGCATAGATAGCCTTTACAATGTTGAGGTATGTTCCTACTATCCCTAGTTTTTCTAGTGTTTTGAACATGAACAGATGCTATGTTTTGTCAAATTTTTTTTTCTGCATCTTTTGAGATGAGATGTCTTTAAGTCTACTGATATGATGAATTACACGTATTGATTTCTATATGTTGAACCAACCTTGCATCCTTGGGACAAATCCCATATGCTTTTGCCTATAGAGATTGACTGTTTGCCTGGCCTTACATGAGGCCATGACCTTTTGGGTAAAAGGATGACAAGTGCTTTTTAACATTCTTACTATTTTTCTGAACTTAGTAATTAGTTTTTGTTGAGCAGATATTACTTTTATAGCCAAAAAATGTCACACAGTTATTAAAAACATCACTGGAGCTGGGCATGGTGGGGCACGCCTGTAATCCCAGCAGCTCAGGAGGCTGAGTCAAGAGGATTGCGAGTTCAAAACCAGCCTCAGCAAAAGTGAGGTGCCAAGCAACTCAGTGAGACCCTGTCTCTAAATAAAATACAAAAAAAGAGCTGGGGATGTGGCTCAGTGCTCCAGTGCCCCTGAGCTCAATCCCTGGTATAAAAAAAAAAAAAAATTATTGGCAGATGCTATCTATACTACCTGTCTGAAAATGTGTGTGTGTGTGTGTGTGTGTATTTAGTTACTCACTTAACCCCTGTATTCTTCAAAGATTTGGAACCTCTTCAATTATTAGCTTGGTCTTAGTTTGCTTATTTGACTGACTCAGTCATTAGCTCAGCAAACCTCACCCTCCTTCTTCCATTTTCCTTTGTAATGTCTCTCGGGCCATCCTCCTCTTTTCCATTTGCCTGGCATTGTTCCCCGTTGGATGGATGAGGTCCATGCAATCATGGACTTCTAAGAAGTTTTCCCCCACAACAACCCAGCCAGCGTCTGACTGCTGGAATCATCTTCCTCATCTACCATGTTCACATGTATCATGCTTCCTTGGGAACATGCAGTGTGTCCTCAGAGTCCTTTTATATCTAAGGCTCCCTCCTGCCATTTAAAACAGCCCCCTCCTAAGTAGCCTCACGTCCTGCTGATGGCCAGCATGGCTTTTTCACAACTGTCCTGTTATTATTCCCAGGGTATTCCTACTTCACAGCATGGTGCTTGATTTTTAATAAGGACTCAATAAATACTTGTTAATTGATGATTATAGTAATAAGACTACCATTATCAAGTGCTCATTATATTCAATTTTTATTTCATATTATTTTAATGATCTAATTTAATTCTCTTTTCCTTCGATGGAATAGATGTTCGATTTCCATTTTCACTTCAAAGGGCTTAGTTTGGTTCTTGGAAGAAACTAGATTCTCAAAAATATTTGTCGGAGGAATGAAAACTGAGCCAGAAGTTAAATGTTTTGGTTGATGTCACATGGCAAGTGAATTATAGATTCCAGATTCGAATTCAGGTTGGTACAATGCGTAATACTACCTGGTTTAGGCAAGTCTCTGCGGACTTTCTGCTACACTAAGCTGCCCCTGATAAAACAAAGCAAGCTGCAGGAGCGGCGGATAGCAGCTATCAAGAACACAAACAACAATAAATGTTGGAGAGGATGTGGGGAAAAAGGCACACTCATACATTGCTGGTGGGACTGCAAAATGGTGCAACCGCTATGGAAAGCAGTATGGAGATTTCTTGGGAAAATGGGAATGGAACCACCCTATGACCCAGCCATCCCACTCCTGGGTCTATTCCCAAAAGACTTAAAAAAACAGCATATTACAGTGACACAGCCACTTCAATGTTTATAGCAGCACAATTCACAATAGCTAGGTTATGGAACCAACCTAGATGCCCCTCAGTAGATGAGTGGATAAAGAAAATATGGTATATATACAAAATGGAATTTTACTCAGCAATAAGAGAGAATAAAATAATGGTATTTGCAGGTAAATGGATGAAGTTGGAGAATATAATGCTAAGTGAAATTAGTCAATCTCAAAAATCCAAGTACCGAATGTTTTCTCTGATATAAGGAGGCTGGTTCACAGAGTTGTTGGAAGGGGGTACATAGGATCAGAGGAACACTAGAATGGTCAACGGAAAGGGAGGGGAGGGAGGGAGTAAGGGGGGGGTTGGAAAAAAATTGGTGATTGAATGAGATGGATATCATTATCCTAAATGCATGATTGAAGATCTGAATGGTACTTATATACTTTGTATACAAGCAGTTGTATGTAAAAAGATACTATACTTGTGCATGATGAATAAGTAAATAAATAATAAAAAAATTTAAAAAAAAAAAAAAAAAAAAAAAAAATAACTCTCCAGAAGCAAGAGGAGCGAGACAGAAGCTGAGGCAAGTCGTGACTCCGACAGGAAGCCATTTATTCCGTGTACTTCCAGTAAGAACAGAGGACAGGCTGTCTGGAGAGTAGTCTTCCCAGAGCTTTAGATGTGGGGAGCTCCAGTAAATCTCCGGATGCCCAACGCTTCTCTACTGTTTCCTACTCTGATTTGTGTAAGTTTTGTTCAGATGAAACATAGCCTTTATATTTCCCACTTAATGATTGTGAGTGCTCTACTTAGAATCCCAGGGCCTCAGGAAAAACCAGTCTTTGGTGTTTGGATTTCCTAAGGATAAAGAAGCATCTACAGGTCATCCTTGGACCTAGGATAGGGAGCCAATCCCTCTCAATTTGCCCTGGACTCTACATTTTGGGGTTTCTGGGTAAACCATTACTTGTCCTCTCTGGCAGTTCTCAAATGGGCTCATGGTAGATTTGAGACCGTTCCCCCAAAGAACTGTTGACCTTCCTGCAAGTCAAGGTAGGACCGGTTGACCAGATTGCCTGCTTAGTGACTTGCCCTCGATTTTTCTGCTCCCAATCGCTCTTTGTGGACACCCCCCATCCCACTCTGTCTTTCTCCTCTTTCCCTGGCTAATGGGCACTTGCCAAACTGGTTCCCTTTAATCAACTGCTCTTTGTCTTCACATCCCTGATTTTTTTTTTTTTTCTCTTTTCACAAGGAAAACGGTGACTTCAGATTTGGATCTTGCTGGAGTTAGAGCACTGCCAATCCACTGGCAGGCTCCCTGACAGCTTGGGTTCCCCTCAAGGTAATAATCCCACATACTGGCCTGGGGCTCCTCCGCACAGTGCCAAGGTTATTAAAGGCACTCCATTGCCCGGGAACACAGAAGACATCCAGAGACAATCGTAGCGTTTGCAGAGTTTGGAGAAGCCTGGGCCTTCTAAGTGAGGGCCTTGGTTTTTCCCAGGGGCCATCTAGGCCAAGCCTCCCAACATCAGGCCTTTTCCAAACTCCTCACTTTTGTGGGTTTTGCAGATAAAGCAAATGTTTTATAACGGCAGACAATTCATGAGGTGCTGTCTCCATCAATATCATCGGTGGGGCAAGGGATTTGGGGTCCAAATCTGACCAACTCTTAGGACTCAGACCCCAAACCAACAAAACATAAAACCCAAAGCTCCTGGTAATTAAAGGGAATCTTTAGAATGAGAGGGAGGAACAACGGAGGACAGGTGCTCAGCGTAGTCAGGAATAACTAAGCAATGGCATCACCAGCTTTCAGAACCAGTGGGAAGACATTGCATTTTTTTTTTTTTTCAGTTTGTAAAGAACAGTTCCACACGATCTTCATTGAGCCATTTTGACAAATTTCAGAGACACCCATGTCACAAGCATGCCAAACCCAGTCCTGCGCTCAGCCTACAGCGAAGGATTTTCTTTGTGATGGGAAAGTCATTACTTAACTGGATGACTGGAAGATAGGACTCATCAATAGGGGTGGTCCAGCCTCCCACATGGAAGCTAAGGTCACCCCAAAATAGAGAAATCATCGTTCTTTTGGAACTATGCACCTACTTACTGCCTGAGGAGTGAGTTTACACAGTGTCAAGCAAATTGGCTAGGTTCAGAAAATGGGCAGGAATTGCCAGGCTGGGCTCACATGCATGTCCCAAACTACAGTATCACTTTGAATGGGTTTATTATTTGCTTTCTTCAATATCATGTGGCAAAATCATGCCTTATGCAAATCAGCTGAAATGTGTGATGTAACTATATTAACACGTTTTTATAGTCCTGGAAGGAGTGCTGTGGTATTGGGTCTATCAATAATCATGTAAAGAAGCTGAGTATACATTCCAGATGTTCATTATGTCCCAACCATTTGCTGAGCACAAAAGGGAGGCTTTCTGCTTGCCCAAGAAGTTTGATTTCTCTCCTCAAGACAGAGATGCACTTGAAACCTGATATGTTTGGAATTATAATGCTGAATCTCATACTTCCAGCTAAGTAAGTATATGTGTGCAAAACAAAACAGTTTAAAAGCGGTGGGGAGAAAGAAAGGAAAAGGAAGGAAGGAAGGAAAGAATGAAGGAAGGAAGGAAGGAGGAAAAGAAGAAAAGAAAGAAAGGCAATAGCATAGGACATTTTCATCTGAGATTTTTCTTCCCCAGTTTGGCCTCGTAACACCGTGTTCCTTTCTACTGTCAAAATGAGTTTTCACTGAAAAGTTTAGGGGCATGGAAAGTAAATGCAGATGTGGATCCAATTGACTATTGCCCACTAACTGACCTGTGTAAAATCAGACCATTCCATGGCCTGTCTTCTCAGAAAAAGATGCTTTGTATTCATGGTGTTGCTTCAATTCAGAATCCTCTCCAAAAGGAATCTGTGGTAAACAACTTGTAATGTGTTCTAGACCATAGGAATTTGCTTCAAAGTGTTCCTAATTCTGGAGCATGATGTGTTAGATCACACGAATATTTTTATTAGAGCTATTATGGAATCACTACAACATCCCAAGCCCTTTATAATTCATGTGAATGGGGCTTTTTGCAAACAAACACCTTCATATAGCTTACATAACTTCGTCTGTCCTTCTTGCCACATTGGATGACTTACAGTGCTCCAAACACGTTTTGTCCTATTTCCATCTTTAGCTCCTGCTGAAGGATTTTCATCCCCACCTTGACCCCAACACTTCCAGCTGAAAATTCCAGCACATTTATCACCTGGCCGCCATCAATCCTCCTGCCACCTCTTTTGTGCCCCCGACCTCTGCACCAGTTAGCAGCGATGGCTCATCTTTATGAACTCTGCATCACTCTGCTTGTGCTTTGTCTTTTTGTACATGTATCTGTAAATATGTTAGCATTCGTCAATCGCTTCATTCATAAATTAGTTATGGAGCATAACAAGCAATATACCAAGAACTAGAAATAAAATGAGTAAAACCACACACCATTTTCCCCTCATGAAACTTACTGTCCAGTGCAAGGAGATGGTCATTCATTACATAATCACACTGATGCATGCATACTTAGAAGCTGAGTTATGTATCCTGTAGGAAATTGCTGTTGTTTTTTTTTTTTTTTTTTTTTTTCATTTGTTTATGGCTTTAAGGAGTATTACAAAGTTTCCTGATCAAAGTATGGACTGAGATGGAAGAGGCAGTGGAGTCTTCCTTAGGGAATAGTGATGTAGAGGCCAAAGGTTTGGTTAGCTCTATTTCTTCTTTCTTTCTCAAAACCCATCTTTGACTCCCATGGTCACTGAACTCCATGGAATATACTGTCTTGTGAGTGTGTATGCTTTTCTGTGTGTGTGTGTGTGGTGGTGGGGGTGAGGGTGGAAAAAGAAACACACAAAGAAATAAATAGTAGGATAATTTCAAAAAGTGCTAAGCACAATAGAGAAAATAAAACAGGGTAATAGCATTTGGAAGAGCCAAATAGACCAGCTTAGCAAGGATTAACTCAGAGATAGAGTGGAAATGACCCAAAGATGACCCTGTGTGTGAGAGAGAAACCCATTTCTGTCTCATTTCCCTGTAGTCTTTTAGCAGCCAACATCATATTTGTTGATCTCTTGTGCGGGAGGGAAAAAATAATCCTTTCTTCCCTTATTCTACATTTATGGCTGATCCCCTTATAATAGAACACAGATTGACAAAAGAAAAACACACATTTTTTTTTTTAATTTTTAATTTTTATTTTGGCATAGTACAGGAGCCTGCATAAGGAAACAAAGTCCCAGGAATAGTGAGTGTGAAAGCTTTTTATGTTAGGTTTGGTAAGAGTGGACAGTCATGGAGGACAAAAGGGGCCATCTAATGGTGACAACCTGGGGGAAACTGGGCAGTTTCCCCCAGGTTTAGAGTTGTCTTTATTTCTGGGAGTAGGGAGGGCACGTTTAACCTAAGGGTCTTCTCACTTAATTCAGAGGACAGGGGTAGAAGCTTCTGCCGTTTTCTCAGATGCCAAGGTGCCATATTTTGGGGCAATGTCCTGAATCCCTTCATGTTCACCTGCATTTTTCAAGTGATGTAGCTCTCTGCCATGTGTACAATTCTACCCAGTACATGAGTTAATTGGTCATGGTGTTGAAGGGCTCCTAGAAACACAAACAGAAAGTGGTTGCTGTGGATTTTAACTAAACAACCCCAAATCAAGCCATTTTTTTGTAATGCAGGTAGGAAGCAGGCTTGATTTGCCAGATAGTAGATAATGTTGGTCGAAATAAGATTAGAAATACAAGAATTTACAAGTTTTTCTTAAAAGAAAAACACAATTGAACATATAATGTAAACATTACCTTTTATAGCCAGATGCAATGATGCACGCTTGTAATCCCAGTGATTTGGGAGTCTGAGACAGGAGGATCACGAGTTTGAGGTCAGTCTTGGCAATTTAGAGAGGCCCTCAGTAACTTAGTGAGACCCAGTCTCAAAATTAAAATTAAAGGGTTGGGGCTATAGCTCAGTAGTAAAATACCCCCTGGATTAAATCCTTAGTGTTCCCTCAAAAACCTGCCTTCTATAATAATCATATTTTAAAGAAGTATTGCTAAAAACTAAAGCTTCAGTTTGCCTCCAACCTCTTACCTAGCACAATAAACTCAGAACTACAAGCTGAATCAAATGTTTTCCTCATTAAAAATCATGGTTTCCATAAATTAAAAACACAGAGTGTTATGGTGGGGATGTGAGGTGTCCCCCAGAAGCTCACATGTGAGACAATGCAAGGTTTGGAGAAGAAATGATTGAGCCATACATAGCCTTAACCTACTCAGTGCATTAATCCCTGATGGGATTAACTGAGTGGCAACTGGAGGCAGGTGGGGTGTGGCTGGAGGAAGTGATTAATTGGGGGTGTGGCTATAGGGTATATATTTGTGTATGGCAAGTGGAGACCTGAAACTCTCCGTTTTCTGATCACCATGTGAGCTGCTTCCCTCTGCCATACTCTTCCGCCATGATGTTCAGTCTCACCTTGAGCCCTGAGGAATGGAGCCTGCTGTCTATGGATGGACACCTCTGAAACCATGAGCCCCTGAATAAACCTTTTCTCCTCCACAATTGTTCTGGCCTGGTCTTTTAGTCCCAGCAATGAAAAAAAACTGACTAAAACACAGAGGTAGGAAACAACAAATACCCAAACGTTCTTGAGAAATGAGTGACCAAATGAATTAAAAATAAATCTCAGTTGACTCATCTAAACGCTTTGGATAAAAATTACAGTGTCTTTGCCACGAGCCAGGTACATTCCATCATGCCTGCCAGGCCACCGTAGAGTAAGCACATGGAAAGTTTTCCCTAGTGGCCTCACCACGCTCCAGTATGTTTATTTGTATTTCCATTGTGGCCTTCCTAATCATGACCTAGGATCTATGATCTTGAGAAACTCTTTATCTTATGTAGGGGGCACTTTGAAATTCAAAGAAATTAAAGATGATGTTTCCTTAAAATGTTAAACTGAGTATTATGTGATCAATTTCTAAATTACATGATTATTGGTAGGAGTTTATTGCTGTGATAGACAAAGATGGAAGGGGTGGTCCTTGACACTGCTTGAAAATCATCTCTATTTCATTCACCTACTTACTTTAAAAATTTTAGTCCTAGACAGACGCAATACCTTTATTTTGTTTATTTATATGGTGCTGGGGATCGAACCCAGTGCCCCACGCATGCAAGGCAAGTGCTCAACCACTGAGCCACAACCCCAGCCCTCATTCATCTATTCTTGCAGATGGTTGTTTCAGATCTTCCCTCCTAATTCTCCAATCCCTCCTCCACTATTAGTTGAAAACTTGACTTCTGTTTTATCATAGAGACAGAAGCTGCCAGAAGAGATCCTCTGTGAGCTCTCCCAGCACATTCATCTACCTGTCCACGTCGGACTCCACGTACGCTGTTTTGCTTCCTATTCACAAGGACAAATGTCGATTGTTGGCCTCACTGAGACCAGCCTCCACCTGAACCCTCCCTGCCTCTTCAAGGCTCGCTCTAGGAGTTCTTCCCCGGTACCAAATCCTTGCTCGCCTTGCTTTCCTGCGTCACCCCCACCATCACAGAATGCGATGGCCCTTCTCCTACCCTCGGTCCACTGCTTCCTCTAACTGCCACCTCATCTCTCCGTCCCTTCACCACAGGGTCATTTTGATGAACTTTTTCAAATGACTGCTACGAGAACAAGGGAATTAATTTATCAGAGTGTCGTCTACAGGTCTGATTCCAACAGGTGAGAAATAAAGCATTTTCCTTGTGTGTGTGTGTGGGGGGGGGGGGGAACATACCTGTTAAAAGTAGGTATAACAGAAAGAAATTCAGGGTAAAAATCCACACTTGTATGTTCTAGTGTGGTTTCGCTGCCAATGGCCTAGCAAGCAGGTTAACACCACCAGGCTTTAGGTATTTTTTATGTAACTCTCATTTCTTGGAGTCTAGGATCATTTAGAAAATGAATCATTGGTGGATTAGCTATTGCTATTTTTTTTTTTTAAATCATGGTGGTTTTAGTCCTTTAGCAGGAAAAAAATGTATCTTACAGAACTGAGCCAAAATCGTGTTAGAAATAGGTGGGTAGTAATTTGAGAATAATCATGGAAAATCTGAAACTTTAATAGACAGAGCTCGACTGGTAAATAGCCAAAACAGTGTCTGAATCAATCTGCAGGCATCTAAACAAAGAACATGAGGCACTTGATAAGTACATATCTTCAGCCTCAAAGACAGACCAGTCAATGTCACCTTTTTTCTCTTTCTACTGGTTATTTGGAATCTTGGATTGCAAATACAGAAAACCATGACCATCTTCCATTTTTGCAGTCAGACCTGGTTACCTAACATCATAGAAGAAGCTATGGAAATCTAATATTTAAAAATAATTGCTACCTATATTTTTGCTGGGAAGGGGCAGGAAGGAGCAACAAAAGCACACATCTGCTACCAGGGCTGAATGTACCATGTTTCAAGACAAGGATCAGAAGTACAGTGTTGGTAGACGTGTGGAATTTTTAGAATTGGAAAGGACCTTAGTTAGAAATAATCTTAGGTCCAAGTGCCTGTTCACTTAATACCTCATGGAAATGGAGAAAGAAAGATTGGAGGCTGGATAATGTGCTGAATAATGGTGTACAGTCATCTCAAGTGGGCAAGACAGCAAAAAGGGAGAAATGGGTGTTTTTGCCACACATGGTCACTAACATGGCACTTTATGCATGAAACAAAGGAAAATGTAGATGGCTTCTAGGGCACATTGTGAGCACCTGCTTGGGAAAAGCACTGCTTGGTTTTGCACTTCAGAAAAGAGAGGCAACATTAAAAGAAAGAAAATTTGAAAACAGATTGGGGTAGGGGAATGGGCCAAGCTTCAAGATGATCCACGTACAGGGAGAAAAGCATTGTGTTGGAAAGAGTAAATGACTTTCCTCCAAAATGAGTGTCACATAGGTTGAGATCAGCCCTTAGCTTAAATCCTAGAAGCATCACAGAATAGTTCCATGATAGACAGCTTTCCCATCTATCTTCCCAGGTTGAGACAGACTGGGGTTGAAATTCCAGCAGAATCACTGTGTGAATTTGGGCAAGCTATTTCTTCTCAGGGAAACTCCTTCCCTATAAAATTAGACTATCAATACCCAGTTCACAGATTGAGTATAAGAAAAGTTCCAATAGAGGAGATGTATTAATATGAAGGTATTTGTAAGTACTTAATTCAAACCACTAACCTACAAAGTTCTCCAATTTGGAACCCATCACACTGGTGTCATCCATGCGTGGAGTTTCCTGATGGCCTATCCTTGGTGGAAGAGTTGGGTCCAGGTCAGGGTGACCTGTTTCAAATGAATTTTGGTGTTCTCAAGTTTATTTAAGCCTTGAGAAATGAGACGGCTAACATGAATGATTGCAAAGCCCTTAGGAAGTACCATCTGCTATAAAATTCACCATCTTTTTTCACTGATCCAAAGTAGACACCAAATCTAAATATTCAGCCTTAGTAATTTAGATGTGGTGCCTAAATAATTTAATGTTCTGAAATTCAATTCAAGTCACAAATAGTCACACTGACCCTCCTGTCATGTTTACTAGCTATAATTTAGAGGGATATGGTATCAAACACCATGCTTGAGTTGTTCTTTGATGGTGGGATAGTTGCAGCTGTAATTCTTGTTCTGTCATATGAACTCTCTAGGTGATTAGCAGAGTGAAGTGGGGAACATACATGAATGTGGGTCAGAGGAGGCAAGATGCAGAGCCTCAAAATCCCACCCTTCTGCGTACTTCGAGAAAGCTCAACATGAATTGCTTTGGGTTCCAAGAAAGACCAACCGAGCTTCCCATACATTTTGGCAAGACTATGTTGCCTTCCAACAGGTCCCCCACCTCATTACTGAATACTGCTTCTGGGACTCATCTCACGAAGAAGGCTACAGTCAGAAATGGTTACTCGGTTCCTTCTAAAAGACCACAGGGACTAACCCTACATGCTTTGGATCCCTCTTCACATCCCATCAGGGAGACTCTCTTTACTGCCCTGCACATCTCTGAATCCAACTTAATCTTTGGTACCCCTCCCCCAGACCCTCTCTGGTGCTCTCTGGAACTCATAGCACATCATCAGCAGAAGCCCCCCCACCCTTCCTCATTTTCTTTTACTTCCCAAACCCATATACCTATTGATTTTTTCCCCCAACCCTCTCTATGATGGATGTTTACTTTTTTCTTGGGGTATTTAATACCAGTGGGGTCTGGAGATGATGAACAGGTGTCCTCCTTATTTCCACTGAAATAATTTCCTTCTTATCACCTAGTTCAGATGATTTTTGATTCCTTCTCCCCAAGTCACTCTGGCTCCAGTTCCTCTGGAGCACGAGCTATCAGAATGTTCTGTCTTCTATCCCATCGATGCCATGATCCATGGTCCTCCTTGACGTTCCCCTCCAGTCATCAAAGATTTGTTGTCCAGATCGTAGTCTCTCTCTTTCTAGCCCTGTTTTTGTTACATTCTTGAGTATGTTAGCATCCACATGGACAGTCCATCCGACAACTCCTTGACCTCCTTCTATCAACCTCCATTCTCTTACCCTAGACTTTGTTACTTACATTACTTCCATTTCAGGTATCCTACCCGTTCTTACCTTCTTCTGTTTTTCCATCTTATTTCTAGTAATTCAACCCTAACTATCGTTTTTGTTTTTGTTTTGGTACCAGGGATTGAACTCAGGAGCACTCGAACACTGAACCATATCCCCAGCCCTTTTTTTGTGTGTGTGTATTTTATTTAGAAAGAGGGTCTCACTGAGTTGCTAAGTGCCTTGCCATTGCTGAGGCTGGCTTTGAGCTGGTGATCCTCCTGTCTCAGCCTGCCAAGTGTTGGGATTACAGGCGTGCGCCACCGTGCCCAACTTTAACCCCAATTAGTCTTTGTCCCCATTGCAGTCTCCAATTCTTTGATTCTATCATGCTTCCCTGTCCCTATGCCTTCATGCCCCTTTACTAAACTTAGAGTCAATGACCCAACACTTATTCTATCCCCTGCGGATACACCTTGTCCAGGCCTCCCCTGACATACTTATCAACTCCATGCTTACAACTGAGCAGCTAAAGCTGGAGAAAACACACAATAAAGCTGAATGGCTTCATTTTAGACTTTTGACCAGAGGCATCATCATTCAGCACTACTTGGAAGTCCAGAGCTTTCCAGAAATATTGTGAATATCAGGGAGAGGACAAAATTGGAAACAAGAAGACTGGATAGAATTCAGATGAGATTCAGTGGCCATAGAAATCTTAAGAAGGGAATGAATTCCAGAAATATTTAAGAGGTGAAATTGGCAGGTTTTAGTGAGTGAAGCTTGGTAGGGGAAATCAGACAATCAACTTTGCTTATATCACGGACTATCAGTGGTAACTGGAAGACATGGACAAATTAAGTCATTACTAGATTTAAGATTTTAGCCAGAATACTTCTTTGGAGGAAACTTGTTAGGAAAATCATTTCTTCTCCAATAATCTCATTTCTTTCCATCTTGACCATTCTTCTCCAACAAGGTTGTTATCTCAGCCTTCTCAAAAATAGTACCTGAGGTTTTATTCCATTCTTATTTTTATAAATTCCATTCTACTATCTTTATCATTATTTACCTCCAAGGTGTGGGAGTGGAGAGAAGATACTGACCACAACTAGATGTAAATATTTTATTTTTTTTTTAAGCAAAAGCAAAACTGAGAAGGAAATAAAAAGTAAGAAATTTACTAAAATTTAGTTTGAGAGAAGTTAGCGAGAAGGAGTAACAGGGAAAGACTTTTTATTTAAAGATGGAAGCAATTTGAGCATTTTGATTTCCATATGAAGTGACAGGACCTAATGGGCAATAGGATATGATAGTTAAAGGTGTACAGCTGTGTGTTAGTCAGCTTTTCCTCACTGTGACCAATAAGTATGACAAAAAAAAAAAAAAAAAAAAAAACTGAGAGGAAGAAGAATTTATTTTGACTCATGGTTTCAGAGGTTCAGTCCATGGTCAGCTGATTCCATGGTTCTGGGCCCCAAAGTGAGGCACCACATCATGGTGGAAGGTGAGGCAGGGAAAGCTGCTTGGTTCATGACAACAAGAAAGCAGAGAAAGCTTGAGTACAAGGATCCAGGGACAATATAATCCCCAAGGGCACACCCCAAGCAACCTACTTCCTCCATTCACACCCTACCTGCCTTCAATTACCACTCATTAATCTGGTGAAATTATTATTCCATGAAATGGATTAATGCACTTACTTGGTTACAGCTCTCATTATGTAATTATTTCACCTCTGAACATTCCTGCATTGTCTCATACATGAGCTTTTGGGTGACACCTCATATCCAAACCATAATAACCTGGGAACTATAATGAGTATCTATTGATTTTGCCTACCTAGACTCCATTAATCCTTCTGTTAGCACCATCCTAATATTCTGAGAGAATCAACCCGTGTTCTCTCTTCAGCAGATTCATTGCTATTACCTTATTCACTCATGCTTATATTTACGAGCTTATTTGCTTTGTATGTTTGTTTTGTCTATTATGTATAGTCCCCTCTGGAATACCAGTTCCGTGGGGCTAGGGATTTTTATTTTGTTATTCACTGCTGTATTTCAGAACTAAAACCAGTACTTGGGACCTTCAAGTACTGCCAATTTTTAAATAAATTAGTGTCATTTTGGGCAAGATTGACCTCATGTCTACCTACAGGGAGGGCAATGTGTCTTATATTTTTAAAGTCAACATATTCTACTGTGCTGGCAATAATAGTTGGTTTAGAATGGGCACATAAACCGGAAGAGCCCGAAAGTATGAGCATGTGCTCTTGGGGCTTCGAGGGGCCACATACGGGAAGTTAGATTGAAAATAATGTCAACTCAAATAGAAACAAGGTTGAGAGAGAAAGGAGAAGGCCGTATCCTGATGTCCTGATGTCCTTATTTAAGACCTTGGATTAGGATGAGCGTGTTATATCAATGAATAAATTCTACCTTTTTGTTTAATTTTGCTTGACTTTGCTTCAGTTGAATTATATTTTTCTGCCATGTACAATTAAAAGAGTCCTGGCTACTACAGGGTATGACTAGAGAAGTCCCATGAACAGAAAAGAGAGGGTAAGAATAGAACATGAGGAATGACCATACTTAATGGATAGATGGAAGAAGGACCCCCCCCCCACACACACACACACAAACACAGCTTGAAAGGCAAATGGAAAGGCTGAAAAGTAGATTACAGAGAACAAGTGAAGAAAGAATTTCAAAAAGAAAGAGGGGAGGTTAGCAATCAGAGTCCCCTGGAGGGCCTGCTGAAATAGGCTACTGAACCCCACTCCCAGCAGGTATTGGGTAGGGCCAATAAGTTAAGTGTCTAATAAGTTCCCAGGTGATGTTATTTCTTTACATTTGCTAACCACTGATGGCTGAACAAGGTGAGATTTGAAAAGGGTTTATTGGACCTTCAAGCTTGGAAAACTAGAAAAGTATCTACATTGTGTTGAGTAGAAGAAGATGCAGGGAGTTAGGAATGATTGAGGGGAGATAAGGTGGAGCAGTGGGAAGAGACGATTCCTTCAAATGAGAAATTATCAAAGAAATGAGAAGAAGAGAAAATGATCAAGACAGAGTTCCAGGGGGAACCTTTCCATTCAAAGTTGGAAGAAACTTGGGCATGTTTATTTGATGCTGTCAAAACATTGTGGTGAGGTTCTACAAAGCAGAAAAGATCCAGGTGGGAAGAGAGGTGAGTACTAGCATAATGAGTTGGGGAAGGACCAGAAGTGAGGTCCATCTTTGGAGGGGCCAGGAATCAAGAGCAGGGGGATAAATGCAGGTGTGGAGAAGCTTATGGCTGGAGGAGTCTCAGATTTGGATGGCTCCACTTATTTCCCCCCTTAAAATAGAAAATTGGCTCATGAGCTTGGAGCCAGGGAGACAAGAAGAGCAGGGAGTTTAAAGAGAGAGGAAAATGTTTGAAATAGCTTCTGAGAAGAAAGGACAAGCACAAGTTTTATTCAAAGCATTCAGGGCTCAGCTGCGGTTGGAATCCAAAGTACAGAATGGAGAGACTTCCCCAGCAGTTCATGGTAACCCTGGATTACAGGCAGAATGTGGGATTCGTCCAGATTAGGGGTGATTTACTTACTTTCTTTCTTTCTTTCTTTCTTTTTCTTTCTTTCTTTCTTTCTTTCTTTCTTTCTTTCTTTCTTTCTCTTTCTTCACAATAATACCTCCATTAATGAGTGCTCTGGGAATAAGCTCTTTACTATGAAAACAGGCAGTCTGAAAAACAAAAACATGTCTATAAATCATGAAAGCAGAGCCTTTGTAGCCTAGTGACAAAATTGCTTGGTACACAGTTTCTCTTTGTCTTGGATTAGGCTCTGGTGTAGATCAACATGCAAAATCTCTGAAGATTATGTTTTTACCCAGGTCCCCTTAACTCACTTCAAAGGTCTGACATCTCTTGCTCTCTTCAGTCCCAACCCTTGGAGAACCTGGGAAGGATTGGATAATCAGTGTTGTGATTGCTGATTACAAATTGTTGGAACCCCTTGTTCATGTGCTGCTTTGGTTAAGATTATATATTTTAAGTGTTTTGCTCCGACTGGAATGGTGTTGGACTTTGCTTCCTTGAAAGTAATTTAGGTGTTGCAATGGTTTGTCCTCCTAAGGCTCATACTGGAAGCTTGGTCTCCAGTGTGATGGTATTGAGAAGTAGTGGACTCTTGAGAGATGGGGCCTAGTGGGAAGTGATTAGATCATGGGAAGCACTGCACTTTGGGAGGAGTTCATGCCTGTCTTGCAGAGGATTAGGTATCAAGGGACTGGATTAGTTATTGGGAGAACAGGTTGTTCTAAAGTAAGTTTGGCTTTCTTGGCTCATTCTTCTGCTTCCTTTCTTGCCATATAATCTCTCTCATACATGCTTTTACCATGTTATGCCATCTGCTATGTTATGACTCAGCTAGAAGGCACTTGACAGAGGCCAACAGGATGAGGCCATTTGATCTTGGACTTTCAGCCTCCCAAATTGTGAGCTAATGCCTCTTTTCTTTAAAAAGTACTCAGCCTCAGTTATTTTGTCATAGTAAAACAAAATAGACTAAGACATATGTCAACTTAAAGGTGGAGGGATTACAGGTCATGGAGACAGTATATCTGAACAACAGTGGTTGTTTGTACTTAGGAGCCAGAAAAATGTATGACACAGAAGGAATTTATGGAATGAATGAACATATGAATGAGTGAATGAATGAGTGACTAAATAAACAATATGGTAAGTTGGAGTGGTGATGGAATTGGGATAGGATGGGGAATGGACATTGTTCCAGGAATTAAGTTATTGTAACTTTTGTGAAGGGGACCTCTTCCTCAGAGGTTGACTCTAAGACAAAAGTTTGAGGGTAAGTGGTTGTCTTAGTCCATTTTGTACTGCCATAACAGAATACCAGAGACTAATTCATTAAAACCAGAAGGTATTGCTCACAGTTCTGGAGGCTGAGAAATCTAAGATCATGGCAACAGCATCTGATGAGGCCTTCTTACTGTTCACATGGTAGAAGATGAAAGGCAAGAAAGAGTAAACCTACTCCCCCATGCCCTTTTAACCCATGTATAATCCATTCACGAGGGTGGAGCCCTATGACCTAAACACCTCCCGTCAGCTCCCACCTCCCAACACTCTAGCAGCACATGAATTTGGGGAGACACATTCAGACCACAGGAGCGGTTTATTTGGGAGGTGATCTCAATTAACATTGGTAAGGGAGTGGATAAAAGAGAGAGGGAAGGAAAGGGGTCCAATAAAAGGATGCATGAGTGAAGGGGTTTCCAGTATGTCCAATTGAGATTCAATCCCACTGGGACCTTGGGAGACTGCACAGAGTTTTCCTCTGCCAAAAGACAATGAAACCGGGGCATTTATACTTCATCTTCTATTTGTCACTGGGTGGGGACCGCTCTTGCTATCTTTCAAAATTTTAAACTCATATAACCTTCCATGCAATAATCCTGCACTCTGTAAATTCATGTGCTTCATTTGTGCACACAGGCATGCAAAATGGAATTCATTACAGAATTGCTTCAGTCACAACACACTGGGCACAATCTCACTGTTCATCAATAGAGAGTTGGCTAAATGATCTATATGTATTAATACAGAAAGGCCTCCAACATATTATGTCGAAAGAGAAACAAGATGCACAAAGGTATAAATAGAGTAGCATACTCCCATATGTGGAATATATATGTTATATATAATTAATGTATGCCATATATGTATTCTGTGTTATGTATATTCTTTTTCATAAACATCAAATATCACTGAAAGTATAAGTAAAACTGGAAATAATAATTCCTCTGACATAGAAATTGAGAATGGAAGAAAAGGCAAACAAGGTGGAAGAGAAGCTTTTCAACTAAGGTCTGTTGTGTGATCTACTTTTTAGAAACATCTTCATATATAACCTATTTTAAGAAACAGATTTTAAATAAATTGGAGTTTTTGCATTTGTGTGCATAGATTGGATTGTAGTTAATAAAACAAAATACAAATGTCTTCCTCTACCTCCATTCCCCACCCCCTTTTTAATCCAAAGGAATTAAATTCCGAAGGGCTATAGCAGGTTTCTGGAGCTCTTCAATGCTCCAATGCTGGGATCATTCCATTTCATGACAATTATGAGAGTGATTTACTGTGGTCTTCTTTCTCTGTTGCATTGTTCAAAGGTCTCAGCTTTCTTGGTCTTGCTTACCCATAGTCATGGTGGCTGACAGATGTCAAGAAAAACACAAAGCAACAAATAAATTTGGGCTCAAGCTGGACTGGCTGTTCTTGATAATTGTTGCCAGTAGAAATGTTCTCGTCCCTGAAGAAAGTCCCTCAGGTGTTGAAGGCACTCTTGAGCAGGAGAGCCACTGTGGAGGGTGCCCAGAGGAATGTCCACAGTTGGCTGGACATTGGCCTGTCACACACATGCTTAATAACCATAGGTCTTCATTTTAAGGACCTGAGGTGCTTTCTCTGGAGCACTGGGGTAGAGGAACTAATTTGCCCTCTGAGTCATAGAATTGCTGCCATTTCTCCTGCTTCATCAGCCTCTACATGGAGGATGGGATTCATCAGCTAATTGCTCAGCTTAATCAGAACAGACAGCCACGTTCAACATAGAATGCCCAGATTAGAGGGCTTCATTTTTGGCAAGCAGTAGAGGTACAGGTACAGACTCCCAATTTATCTTTAGGTGACACTGAAGAATAATAACAAAAGTCATAATTTTTGTTTGGATTATTGTAATAGCAACCCTGAATGCTCTTCCTGTCTCAAGCCATTTTTTAAGTTATCTTCCAAGATGTGGCCATCGTGACTTTTCTAACATGTGCATATAACTCTGATGACCCATTTCTTCAAATCTGTCAATGCTTCTCTATTTACCTATAAAGTAAAATGCATCCCACTAACCAAGGTATTCAAAGCCTTTCACAGTCCATCCTCTTATCAAAATTTCTGATCACATAATTTAACATTTCCTGTATTTTTAATTTTCAGCAATGTTTACTAATCCCTACGTGCAGCTCCCATTTTTTCTTTATTTCCAAGCCCAGAGATGTGGACCCTCTGGTTTCCTACAGCCCTGTTAGAATCCTTCCCTCTTATGGTGATTATTGTACTGCATGGTGTTTTTATGTCTCCTTTCCTATGTCCTTTATTGAATAACATACTTTTCTAGGTAAAAAGAGTCTTGTCTTTATATTCATAACATGCAATGCAGCACACACTTAATAAGTGATTTTCAAAAATGAAATTCTCTCTACCCTTTTCCCATTGGGTGCTGATGATCGAATGCCCCAGTTCTCCACCTTTGTGACCATCTCATTTCACTCTTAATCATAGTTAAGAATGGTGTTGCAGGTGTCTCCTCAAGGAGAAGACTCCTCAGTGCAGATTAGTGTGCAGAAATTTTGGAGGAGGTTGCTCAGGATCAGCACCGTTAGAGACCTGTGAACTGAGAGCTGCTGGTTGCAACAGTTGCAGCATTTGGGGGAATAAATCTTTCCATCCTCTCTGGGGATCTGGGAAGTGCAGCATTCTATATCAACTGTGAACAGGGATTTGGGGGCAGGAAGGCCTATTCAAATGTGAGCTCTGCTGAGTATTCCCCTATCTACTGCTATATGAAAAAACCACCCCCAAAATTAATGCATTAAATAATGGCAGTCATTTATTTGCCTAATAAACCTCTGATTTGGACAGGGTATGGTGGGGACATCTCATTTCTGAGTCACATAGTATCAGCCAGGATGGCTCATCTAAGGTTGAAAGATGCACTTCCAGGTCACTTGTGTGGTTTACAATTTCAGCATGGACCTCTCTTCAGGAGGGCTTGGGTTTCCTCACAGCACCGTGGCTGGGTTCCAGAGAAGAGCACCCCGAGACAGCTAGGCAGAAGCTGCATCACCTTTTATGACCTTGCCTTGGAACTCACAGAGAATTTTGATAGAGGGATGTTGCTATTATTTAAATGTTTGTCTTCTCCTGAACTCACGTTGAAATTTGATTGCCATTGTAACAGCATCAAGAGGTGGGACCTTTAAGAGGTGATTAAGCTAATAGAGCCCTGCCCTCATGGATGGATTTAATTCCATTATCATGGAAGTGGATGCATTAAAAATTTCTATTCATTACAAATGATTCAGTCTCAGTTGTTCTGTTATAGCAGCACACACCAGGTTAAGACAGGTATCAAGATTGCATTGTAAGGAGAACGCACAGAAGTGAAGCTACTGTTATGGCTATTTTTGGAAAACACAATGTTCCATAATATGCCTTCCAGCCACAATAATTCCTACCCATCCTTATGCAAAAATATACTCAAAGCTCTCTCCTTAGAATCCCCAAACCTCATTCCATTATAATGTCAGGAACAACCACTGAGTACCATTCTGAAGATGAGTAACTAGAGAGGCAAGTTACCTATTGCTCTCACATCCAACATATAATGTGGAGCTGGCATAGAAGAACCCCTATATACACTTCCATTCAAAGAGAGAGAAAATAAGAAGTTCATGACTGCTATGGGACCATAATAATTTTGAATTCCACCTTGGCATTGCTGTTAGCTCCTCAATTAGAGATCATTCTCCTCCTTGGCAATGTTTCCCCACACTTCTGGTTCTGCTTTCTTGACTCTTGGGTCTGAACTTTGAAGTATCCTTCATTTTCTGTGATTGCAGTTGGATAATTTTATTAGTCTACATCCTTTTCTAAAGTACTCTTTTCATTTTGTATAGATTTTATTCTTTGTACTCAAAATTGGTGTGCTTTCACTAGAATAATTCTCTTCAAAGCCCCATCGATTTTCTATGAATCATACTGATGTATTTGTATTATACAAAAGTCATACCCATAAACCTATTTGAGATAGGCTTTTCTTTATCTATATCTCCCTTTGAGTGTTCTGAAGGACATTACCCTTAAGATTCTAGTAGTAAGCTCTCTCATTTAATTGAGAGGATTTGTGAAATATCCCCCTCATATCCTTAGGAGTCAATGTATTTAAACACATCTCTGAGGCACTACCTTAAATATTTCTGAAACCTTAACAAAAGAATTTATAGTCACATCCTGTATTTGATCATCTTTGCCTTGAAACCATTTATAGATTTGAAAATCCTGGAGAGGGTTAGAATGAGAAACAGTTTTATTTCCAATTGAGCAAATCCTGGCTCATTTGTACATAACAGTTTGTTCTTGAGCTCATCTCTCTCCTCTCACATTTTATCATAGGCAGTGAGAAGAAGCAAGATGGCTCTTCCAATATTCCTCTTGGAAGTCCCCTTAGCTAAATCATCAAATTTGCTAGGTACATTTCCTTTTGGACATGCTATCCTGGGGTCTGGATTGCCAAGTTTTCTATCACTTATAACACAGGAACCTTTTCTTCTAGTTTTGACTAACATTTGGTTCACTTTCCTTTCTAATAGCCTTCTTGAGTCCCTCTAAGATTTTACTAACCATCTCCTCAAGGCCTTTTAGTTTCTGCCTAGTATCTCAAAGCCAGTGCCACATATTTTACACTTTTTATGGAAGCATCCTATTCCAAGTACCAAGATTTCTTCAAATTATCTACTGCTCTATAACAGAACACTCCTAAAATTATGGCTTAAAGCAAAGCCCGTCATTATTTGGTTCACAAGTCTTCAGTCTGGGCGAGGCACAGCAGGATCTTTTATCCTTGCTCCACCCAATTGGGACAGTTTGTCTAGTGCTTACAAAATGACCTATTCACATGACTGGAAATTTGGTGCTGCGTACCAGTTATTCTCCTGGTGATTCTCCCCACCAGTTGACTTGAGCTTCCTTATATCATGGTATCTATGTTACAATGTCAAGAATCATCAGAGAACCATGTGGAAACTGTACCACCTACACACTAGCCCCAAAGTCACCTAGTGCCACCTGTGCCATACTCAAGTTTGTCAGAGTCATCAGGAGGAAACATGGGCCCAAGCTTATTATGAGACAAATCTCATTGTAAAAATCTCATTGTAAGAAGAGCATGTGTGATGGGAAATTTATTTGAAAAATGGAAGCTAACTCAGGTATATTACCTAACATTTTGTGTCTCAGTATATTCTAAAAAGTGTAGTATCTGGGAGAAGATGTACCACTGCAGTACCTCTGACTAACACAGAATGGAAGGACCCTATCTCCTTAATATCAGGGTTCTATAAACTATAGCTCAGGGTCAAATCTGGTCCGCTGCCTGTTTGTGTCAATAAAGTTTTATTGGAACACAGCCATACACACACTCATTTACATATTGTTTGTGACTACTTTTACATTATAACAGCAGAGTCAAGTAGTTGTGACAGAGACCAGATGGCCTGGAAAGAGTCGCTATCTGTTCCTCTACAGGAAAAGTCTGCCAACTCCTGCTTCACATCCTACTCAATCATAGAGTGCAACAGAAAATGCTTGTCTCAACTAAGACTTGCAGATGGACTCCCTGATTGCAGTTTTCTATGGATGGAGATGCTGAGGCTCACAGAGGATTAAGTGACTAGTTAGAAGTAAGGACCTTTCTTTTCTTTTTTGAATATTAACTATTTACTGCGTGCTTTGCTCTGTGCTGCTAAACGTTTTACAAATACTCTGTTTCCAATAACAACAGAAGGCACTATTTTGGTCACCAATATATGTTGATAAAAGTGAGAACTCACGTTAAGTAATTTGTCTAGTTTCATAGAGGCAGAGCTGGAATTCCAAACCAGGTCTTCCTGAGTCCAGAGCCTGTGTTCAACTTGTGCAGCAACCTTTCTCTGGGTGAGGTCTGCATTCCCCTTGCCTCAGAACCACCCACCTGAGACTCACTGTAAGCCCATGTATGCTATGCTCAAGGCTTTCCACCCTGACTGTGGACTGGAACTGCCCAGACAGTCAGGTGCCTGTTAAAATGTACACGTGGAGATTAGGAAAGTCGGGAATGGACCCCAGGCATCTCTGATTTTTAACCAATTATTTTGGTGATTCTATTATCATTCAGGGTTGAGAACCATTAGACCCCTTTCACTGGATTAGGTCCTCCTGACTCTCATCTTTCCATCATCTCCATTTATTCCATCTTACCATTTCGTCTGCCAGAGTACCATGGGAAAGGCTGTTGTGCATGCTGAGCCCTAGCTTGAGGGACTTTAATGGAATGACCAGGAGAAAGGCATATCTATCTGTTCCTGCCTAGCCTGATTCTTCCTCTGGAGTACATGTAACCCAAAACCTTACCCTGGGTCTATAGAGAATTGGAGGGACTAGAAGAGAAGAGTAAGAAAATTTGGGAGAGGAAATGTTGTCCCTTTCTATGGGTAGGGTTCTGTTTCTGGTCTACCACTACGATTGCTGAATTTTTACCTTGGTCCTTCTTCTGGCTTCAATATTAACATATTTTCAGAGGGTTTGAAAATGGAATAGAAATGCAAGCAGCAACTCTAACCAGCCAAATCCAGAGACACTATTTTTAAGTCATCATTACACATATGAACTCATTTAAACCTTAGTGTTTTACATAGAGTGCTTTGGTTTTATTTATGGAAGTCGTATTTCTACATATATTACAGAGGTTTGGTGAGTTGCCCTATCAGTGTGTCACAAGAGTAGCATGAGAGGAGATTTCTAATCAAGCTTCTCACATTCATAAAGGATTCAAAAGTTTTGATAAAAGTTAGACAGTAGCTTTTGAAAAATAGAGACTCTTCGGATGTGGGAAGAGATGTTCTCTTTCCTATGGTGCTCATTTAACTTGTTGCAAAACTTAATACTGTTTTGTAAAACTTGACAGTGCCTTGGGTTTTTGTAACTTTATTTTATAATCCAGATGTTAGATGAGGCTTCTATCTCTCATAACTGCACATGTCACCCTAAGGTGACTAACCTCTCTAGTTTGCTCAGGACTGAGAGGTTCCTGGAGTGCAGGACTATTGCAATTGAAACTGGGAAAGTCCTGGGAAAACTGGGAGGAGTAGGTTAGCTTACTCAGCTTGGACAGAAAATTCAGTTATTATTTCATGAGCCTCACAAAGACTGACCTACTCACCAACATTTCATAATCAACATCTCTCATCTCTTCCCTCTTTCAGGAATAAATAGAATTCTCTCCTCTGGTGCAGGGAACTCTACCCACTCCCAGAAGACTTAGCACCAACCATTTCATGGCTCCAAGGCCTCAACTTCTACTCCAAATGGACTTGTTTCAGTATTCCTTGAAACAAACATTGTGTTCTTCAGGAGAATAGTTTTTGTCTTGATACTTTTTTTTTATACACCACCTTGTTCCAAGTGGACATGCTATCCATCTGTAATAATCTCTTCCCATTCATCATATAACCTCCAATGCACTCACTACAGACCACGGTGATAAAAAGGGCATGACTAGCTCTGTGGCCCAAGACCACTCACTTGGATTCTCTGAGCTTGGACACCATATCCAAAAAAAGGGAGGGGAGGAGCGAATGGAATAATTTCTAAGATTTCTTCCTGTCCTGACCTTCCTTTGTGCTATGCACTGAATTGAATGGAGCTGGTCACAGGAAGCTTTTGCATGTAGCCTGGAAATATGTACCCACTATAGGGCAGGTACAGAGCCACAGGGTTGATCCTTAGACCTTTCCTGACCAGGATGATGTAACAATGGCTATTGGGGTCTCCATCATTCTCAGAAGTCGCTGCTCTCTGCTCTGTTCTCCTGTTGTGGGTGCTATTTAAAGAGTTCTTTACACATTAACTACTTAGAAGCATCGGAGAGATAGCTCCCTACCTTTGAAAGCACTCTAAGAAATTTATACAGATTGCAGAACATTGGAGAAATAGTATTAAGAAAAACACAGAGGATGACAAAAATCAACCATAAGTCCTTTGTGCAGATATTGTCACTGTTAAACCTTTGGTATATCTGGTTAAAAAATATGCACCATGCTGTTTTATAATTAGCTCCCTTCATGCATCAATAGATTAAATGCCTTCATTTTATCATGAGATTTCTAGTAGCTGCATTGGATTCAATTTCATGAATAGCAATAATTTATTTAATCAAGCTTCTCTGGTTGGGTATTGAGGGATTCCCTCATTCCAGTTTGTTTTTTATTTTTTTTAATAAATAGATAGTGAATTACTTCCTGCTAAATATTCTGCTTTCTTCTTATTTGTAGTGGCAAATTTCTAGGTTATAAGTTATATGTATTTGGGGTTTTAATGCAGATGGTCAAATTATCTTCCAGAGAGTGTTCTCAATTTAGACTTCCTCTAGCAGGATAGGAGACTGGCTTCTTCTGGCACCTTTGCCAATGATTAGTGATGATCAATGATCACATCAGCCAAGTGCTCTGGGCAGTGGCAAAGTCCAGCATGGTAGCCAGACTTTGATATTACTCTTTGATTTTGCCATGTTTATAATACATCTGAAAATAGAACAGGAAAAAAAAAACATGTTGATAATTTTGGGTTAGAATCATCCAAAAGTACTAAACATACATCAGGGATCTTAAAGCGGAGTCTATGAACCTGACCCCAAACTCTTCATTATAAGGGTCTGTTCCAACCTGAACCAACTGTTTAATCCAGAGGCCCGTGACTGCCACTAGGAAACTTGAGAATAAGTAAAGGGCTTATGAAAAAAGGAGGAGTGAGGGAAATCTGCCCATAGTGAGCACATTTGCCATATGGATTGACTTATTTCATCCAAGAAACATAGTGTGGGTATTTTTTATGCCCATTTTACCAATGAGGAAACAGAACACTGGAAGAATCTGCAACATCCCCCATGGTCATACAGCTAATTAAGAACAGACCTGGGAACTGAACCATGGTTACTGGAAGGGAGACCAGTGTTGTTGCTAACACAGAGGCCTCCCTGGGAAGGGAGAAGAAAGCTGGGTTTAGACATCAAGTGTAAAATCATATTATATTAACACACAATGCCCAGCACACAGTGGGATGTGAGTGTATATTTTTTTAATCTATCTTCTGCAAATTTACTTGAGTCCATGAATTTTTACTGGATGTTGATTATGTATCCAGGCAATTTATTTTCATTTAATACTCATGCAACCTCATGAGGGAGGTTTCTATCTTCATTTGTTTTTGGGGGGGTACTGGAGATTGAACCCAGGGGTTACATACCTAGTTGCCACTGAGTTACATACCTAGTTCTTTTAATTTTTTATTTTGAGACAGGGTCTCACTAAGTTGCTTAGGACATTTCCAAATCGCTAAGTCTGACTTTGAATTTGTGATTTCTCCTCCTGCTTCAGCCTCCTGAGTTGCTGGGATTAGACGTGCATGCCACTGTGCCCAGCTTCTTCATTTTTATTATGAACATTTCAAACATATATAAAAAGAAAGAATGACATAATGGATCCCCATATACCTATCATCAGCTTCAGTGATTATAAATCTGTGGCTTATTTTATTTCATTTATGTTTAATCAGTGCTTAAAAATTGTACAGAATGGTGGGTTTCCTTGTGGTGTATTTGTAATTTTGATCCCTGATACCTCTTCTTGCACTCCTCTCCTCCCTCCTCTAACCTCCTTCCTCTACCCAGGGATCTCCCTTCTACATTCACGATGACTCCCCACTCCCCGCTTCCACACATGAAGGAAAGTATTTGATACTTGTCTTTCTGAGTCTGACTTATTTTGCTTAACATGACACTCTCTAGTTCCATCCATTTTCCTGCAAATAACATAATTTCTTTTTTTAACAGTTGAACATAACTGCATTGTGTATATGTACCACATTTTCTTTATAAAATCATCTGTGATGGACACCTAGGGTGATTCCATAACTTGGCAATAGTGAATTGTGCTGCTGTAAATGTGGGCATACATGTTATCTCTAAAGTATTCTGACTAATTCTTTTGCATAAATATCCAAGAGTGGTATAGCTGGATCATATAGTAGCCAATTTTAGTTTTAGGAGGAACAACCATACTCATCTCCACAGTAGCTATACTAATTGACATTCCCACCAAGAGTGTCTTGAGTTCCTTGTCCCCCACATTTTGGCCAGCATTTTGTTGTTCTTTGTGTTCTTGATGATTGTCATTCTAACTGGAGTGAGATGAAATTTCAGCGTGGTTTTGATTTGCATTTCCCTGACAGCTAAAAATGCTGAGTATTCTTTCATATAATTGTTGGACACTTTTGAGAAATGTCTGTTAAATTCATTTGCCTGTTTATTGAACTTAAAAAAATGTTTTTAGTATATTCTCTGTCAGAGAATTTTTTAGTAATCCTCTGTCAGAAGAGTAGCTTGTAAAGATTTTATCCCATTCTGTTGTCCCCTCACACTGTTGTTTCCTTAAGTGTGAAGAAGCTTCTTAATTTGATGCTGTCCCATTTATCAATTCTAGGTATTATTTCCTGAGCTATAGGATTCTTGTTCAAGAAGCTGTTGCCTGTGCTTATGTGTTGAAATGTTTCCCTTGTGCTTTCTTCTAGCAATTGCAAAGCTTCTGGTCTTGTACCTAGATCTTCAATCCATTTTCAGTTGTCTTTTTTATGGGATGAGATATAAGGGGTCTAGCTTCATTCTTCTCCACAAGGCTAGCCAGTTTTCCCAACACCATTTGTTAATGAAGGTGTCTTTTCTCCAGCATATGATTTTGTCACCTTTGTCAAGAATCAGATGGCTATAGCTGAGTTTATCTCTTTGTCTTATATTCTATTCCATTGGTCTACATGTAGGTTTTTTTTTCATGTCAGTACCATGCTGTTTTTGTTACTATGGCTCTGTGATATAATTTGAAATTGGGTACTGTGATGCCTCCAGCATCATTCTTTTTTCTCAGGATTTCTTGTCTATTTTAGGTCCTTTATTCTTCTGTATGAATGTTAGAATTTTTTTGTTAAAATTCTGTGAAGCGTGTTGTCAGTATTTTGATGGGAATTGCATTGGATCTGTAGATTGTTCTTGGTAATGTGGCCATTTTGACAATATTAATTCTGCTATCCATGAACATGGGAGGTCTTTAAATATGTTGTGTAATTTCTTTTTTCAGCATTGTATAATTTTCCTTATAGAGGTCTTTCACCTTCTTGGCTAGATTTATTCATGGGTATTTCATTTTATTTTGGATCTATTATGAATGGAATTGCTTCCCTTGTTTATTTATCAGTGGGTTTATTATTGGTGTATAGAAAAGCTATTGGTTTTTATATGCTTATTTATCTTACTACTTTGTACAATTTTTTTTTTTAAATCAGTCTTAGAAGGCTTCTGGTGGAGCCCTTAAGGTCTTCTAAGTATAGGATCACATTATCTATAAACAGTGATAATTTGACTTCTTTCTTTTCTGTTTGTATCACTTTTATTTATTTCCCTTGTCTAAGTGCTCTGGCAGCGAGAGAAGCAGTGAGTGTGTATATCCTCGTTTTCTTCCTGATCTTGGAGGAAGTGCTTTCAGCTTTCCCTTGTTCAATATGATGTTTGATTTGGTTTTGTTGTACATAGTTTTTATTTGAATGCATTTTTGTCAAGGGAGTGAATGACCAGTGTTCCTTTTTATCTTTGGTTCCAAGTGTCTTGAGCAATAGGAAAGGGGCTGGCAAAGTTTTCTCTTCCTTTCTGTCCTCTGACCAAATTTCCTCTCCTTTGAGTGACTTGGTCTCAGTCTTCATCATTTTTGTCATTTGTACTTGTTTATGGCACAGTGTTTTAATTTAATTTGTGCGTATGCAATGTGTAAGGATCAAATCAGGGTAATTAGCATTTCCATCTCCTTGAATATGCTATATGTGGGGAACCTTCAAGCTCTTCTATAATTATTTTGAAATACATAATGAATTGCTGTAGATGATAGTTGCCTGTTGTGCTAAATAACATTAGAACTACTTTTCCCTCTCTGAGGTGTTTGTTTTGGTACCCATTATCCACCTGTCTTTATTTCACTTCCTGCCTGCCCTTCCTGGCCTCTATGACCTCTATTCTACTCTCTACCTCTATGTGACAACTCTTTAGCTTCCAAAAGTGGGCAAGAACATGTGGTATTTGTCTGTCTATGACTAGCTTATTTCACTTAACATCATTATGTTCTACAAATGACATAGTTTCAGCCAGCCCTCATCATTGAACCTGTTAGCATCTTGATCCTAGACTTCTACCCTCCTGAACTGTGAGAAGTAAACAATAAACTTTTGTTGCTTATAAGCTTGTGTGTGTGTGTGTGTGTGTTGTTGTTATAGCAACCTAAGTGGACTAAGAGGCTTAGCAGTAAACTGGGGTGAGGATCAGGGTAGGGGGCAGACAGTCTGATGGCAGGATTCAGGCATTCTGCATTCATATACTTTTAAATTTGCTTCAATTTGTTGACCCAATAAATAGTTATTAAGCACTTTTTGTCTTCCATGCATTTTATTGAGACTAGAACAGTGTACAAGACAAATTATCTGTCTTCATGGAGATTCTATTCTGATGGGAAGAGACATAACAAGGGAACCAATTAAAACCAAGACAGTTCTATATGGTAATGATATCATGAGGTAAATACCCAGGGTAAAGGGATGGCAAGTAACTGGAAGAAACCCATTTCAAATGGTTGTCCCAGGGCACTTGATCAGAGGTCCAAAATGTGGAGGAGGAGCAGTCCAGACAGAGGAAAACGCAGGTACTAGGGCATGAGATGGGAAGTAGCTGGTATGTTCTAGGGCCAGGGAAATAAAAGGAGACCAGTGTGGTAAGAAAGAAGCTAAGAGATGAGCCTGGAGAGGTAGGTGAGATAGGTAGGGACTTAGAGCCCTCCCCTAGGAGTTTGGCTTTATTCTAAGTGTAATGGAAGGATGTTGGAAGATTTTCAGTGGTGAAATGCCATGATCAGAATTGTCCTTTAAAAATTTTATCCTAGTTGATCTCTGGGCCATAAAGACAGGTTGTAGAGCATCCAGATCATAGATTTCAAAGTTCTTTGAGAACTCTGTGCTACTCCTTGATTCCTTGTGAGATTTCCCGGGGGGGGGGGGACCTGTCAAAGTATCTCTACTCTGTATCTAAAATTCATATTGAAATGGGATAATGTGCAAAATGACTAAATTCTAGAGATCTGCTGTACCCCATAGTTCCTATTGTTCACAATATAGTATTGTGCAAGTTAAAATATGCTAAGAGGGCAGGTCTCATGTTAAATGTTCTTAAAACAAAGAAACCCACCAAAGAATGCAGGGAAATTATTGGAGATGATGGGTATGTTTAGTAGCTTGATTGTGATCCTGGCATCATAGGTGTATAAATATGTACAAATTTATCAAAATGTACACATTAAACAAGTGTAACTTTTTGTATATCAGTGATGCCTCTATAAAACATAATAAAGGAAAATAAAGAAAACAGAGAACCAAGCCAAGTGGAGTTACATGAAAGAGCAATGAAACCTTATCCGGGAAGAGCCTCATGTCTCCCAGGAGCGGGAGCTCAATAAATATTGGTTGACAAACAATTGATGTTGACTGTGTCATGAACTTCTTTGGACTTGACTCTTCCTTTGAACAGAGGGGAAGAGCTGGGCAGGTAGCCATAAACAGAGGAGCTGACCTGCACAGCTTCTGCCCATGCTGAAATTGTATCATGCAGGAATTGGATGGCTGAATCGTGGTGACATCACTTGAGCAATCTTAACGTTAGTAAAGTAGGACAAACAGACATGGTGGCCTCCTGAATGGCAAGATATGATGGATGTAGCATTCCCCAGGAGGTCTTCTTGCCAAAATAAAAAATTGGACAATGGTCTGGTCAAACCTTTAGCTCTATCTGTTGCCTACAGGAAATAATGAAGATGGAAGAGCATGTTGGAGACCTTACAAGGCCTGATAATGCAGGAGCCAGATCTAAATGTGGGCAATTCTATAGGAAAAACAACCTGATTTCTTTAACGCAAAGGAAGTACCAGGTTTGGGGTGAGGAGGTACAATTAGATTAAAGAAAACTTGAGATGCATTTAAACCAAAAGCAATGGCAGCCCTTGTCTAGATGCTCATTTCAACAAACTAAATGTAAAAAGCACACTTATGAGACATCTGAAGAGAAATGAACTCAGACTTGGATGATATTAAGGGATTGTCATTAATTTTGTTCAGAGTGAGAATGTTTAAGTCAGTGTTCTCATTGCTGTGACCAAAAGACCTGACAAAAACAACTTTAGAGTAAGAAAAGTTTATTTGGCATTGAGTCCTGTGAGTTTCAGAGGACTCGGTTCATAGATGGCTGACTCCATCTGGGCCTGCAGTGAGGCAGAACCTCATGGAAGAGGAAAGCAGCTCAAGACATGGCAATCAGGAAATAGAGAGTTCTGTTCACCAGGGACAAAATGTAAACCCCAAAGGCATGCCTCCAGTGACCCACCTCCTCAATCCACACCCTACCTGCCTACAGTTATGACCCGGTTATTCCATTCAAGTGATTAAGTTAAGATTATCATAACCCAATTATTTCACCTCACACATGAGCTTTTGGGGGATACCTCATATGTAAGCCATAACAGAAAAATATCGTTGACCATTTCATGCCTACTGGGGTACCTCCACAACATTATGTTAAGTGAAAGGGCAGACACAAACAGACACACACCAGGTGATTTCTCTTATATGATGTACCTGGAGTAGTCCAATTCATAGAGATGGAAAGTAGAATGGTGGTTTCCAGGGGCTGGGTGAGGTTCAACAGGGTGTTGGTGTTTAATAGATGGTGGTGATGATGGTTGTACAATAGTGTGAATATCCTCAGGGCCCCGATCTGTGCACTTAAAAATGATCTCAACGATAAATTTCATGTTATGATCATCTTACCATGATCTTTAAAGAGTCTGCGGATGTTAAAGATAAATGCCAGAATCGTTACAGGTGATTGATAGGATGCCTGAGATTTGCTTTAAAATAATCTACTGAGACCAAACAAAAAGCATGCAGGATAGAGAAATGCATATGATTGTTGAAGCTGGGTGTGGGGTCATGGGGGCTAATTGTGCTCTTCTTTGGTTTATGGTTAAACACTTTACAGTATAAACTTCAAAATGTCTCTACCATGTTTTGATATGTGGAGTTTAATGTTTTGAGATGCTATGCATTTTTGCTCTTTTTAGAGGACGTCATCCAGACTGCCTTCTAGGGAGCACCTCCTCATGTGTTACACAGGGATCCTTGGCTTCCCTTGTCAGATTACTGGGAAGAATGAGTGAAATTTGTGTGCACCATTGTTCAGGAGCTACTTGCACATGAACCACCTGATACGTAGTAGGTGCTCACAAAATGCTGCTTGAAAAAGAATCTGGAACAACTTACTCAGTATGCTGTGTTTAAGCCATTAGATAAAGTCTTTCATAGAAAAGAATTTATATGAAACTTTTTCTCCCTCCCACCCAAGGGATCCAACTACCAGAGGCCGTAAACTTATTTCTGGAGTCTTTGCCTGAGCAGGCACACTTATGCCCAGGAGAGTCTCCTGATGGCTATTAGCAGGAGCCTGGAAAGATAAGAACAGTTTAAAAAATGTTTTGGGGGCATCACAAAAACCCTATTGTAACAAAATGCTATTTGGAATAACATTAAAGAAAAGAGAATTATGCCCACTTATCAAAGGAAAAATGAAAGCCCCTTGGACATGAGTTTTATTTGAAGCTGAAGCCTTTAATCAAATTGACAATAAAAGATATGGCCCTTCTCTGAACTGAGGAATGAGAAGCAGCCATTTGCAATCTCAGTATGTGGCTGCTGGTATTTAACTCTATGCTTCACCCACTACCCTCGTGTGTTGAGGACAGATGGATTTTCTTTACCAGTAGGGAGAAATAGAGTCCTGATGCTGATTTAGTTAACTGAATATGGAGTGTAAGGAACTCCACAAATCTTCCATCCTCACCTCTGTGCCTTGAGAGAATAGTCACAGGGCAGTCACTTCAAACAGACGGGCAAAGAGCAAGTTCTCTGATTTTTCATTGAAAATAACTCTTCCATGTAGTGATAGAATAAATGCTCCCAAACCTTAAGTGAAGGGAGGGAGGCAGGGTATCTTTGTTTCTGTAAAACCAATCAGAGTGAGTAATAAAGGGACAGAGTTGCCACATTTTGAAAATAAGAATACAGAATTTTGGACAAATGTTAGGAAGTATTACTATACCTATAGCAAAACTGTACAATTTTTATTTCAAATGTCAGTTAAACAGGGACTCCTAAATTTTATATTCAAACTCTACAAAAAAGAAAAGAGAAGTCCTTCTTCTCAGATGTACAGAATCTGAATATCTTATTCCAAGAGGTATGGAAGGTGCAGATAGTCAATGTTCAACAATATGGGCCAGAAACGGTACTATTTGCAGCCAGTATCAAGAAGTTAATGTATCAGTTAGCAATTGCTATGTAACAAGTCACCCCCAAAATTCTATGGTTTAAAATAACAATCCTTTATTATAGCTAAGGGCTGTACAGATTCAGTGTGGTTTGTTCATCTAGACGGGACTTGAATGAGCACCTCTGTGTTGAACTGTTGTATTTCAGCTGAGGGCTGTGGCTGACTCTCTTCTTCTTCCTGACCCAGTGGGGTAATTGATGTATGGTCCTTCTCACAGTGGTAAAAGACATAGGAGTGGAAGTCAAGACATGCTACTTAAGGCCAAAGCTTGAAACCCATATGCCGATGGCCAGGGTAGCTACATGGCCAAACCCAAAGTCTAGGGATAGAGAAGAAGATTCCACCCCTGAAGAGGCCACAGCAAGAATGTGAATGCTGGGGGAATGAAGAGTTGGGGCTAACAATTCACTCCACCTCAGGCTGGCACAGGGAAATTGAGGTCTAGGAGAGTGAAATTAAGTCCCCTGGACCTTCAGAACCCCAAAAGACTCAGACATAAAGAGAGAGGAATGCAGGAGTTACCTTGGAGCAGGGCTATGAAGGTCAGAAGGGCTTAGATGCAAGGGTTATCTGATTCCTAATTTGAGCCCTTGACTCCGATATTTCCATGTTTGCCTGAAAAAATTTTCATGGACTAAGAGGTGAGATGGAGCATAGAGGTGGAGATTTAATGGTCTTATGGATGAAAGTTAGAGGACAGAATGATGGCAGTTAGATTCACTCTGTAACTGACATACAAGTGCTCCTTACCATCTCATCTACCATTTCTTACTCCTTTGGTTGATAAGGCAAGATTCAAAGGCCATGGTAAGAGATAATTCATTTGCATTCATTAGTGTAGTCATGACTTTTTCCATTCAAGGAAGAGAAACTCAAAGTAGCTCAAGATGGAAAGAGAAATTATTAAAACATAGCCTGACAGGCTAAGGATTCTATCTGCAGGTAGAGCTGGACCCAGGTGCTCAAATGATGTCATTAGGAATTTGTTTCTCCATGCATAGGCTCTGTGTTCCTCTGTGATGTCATCATTCTTAGATGAGCTGATGCATTATAATGCCACGAAGGGTGCGGGACACTCCGGATTTCTGTCCTATCAACTTAGCAGCCCAGACAGAAAGATTACATCTCTTTCTCTTTAGCTCACTGAAAATCTTAGAATTGCATTTTAGGCTTAATGTGGGTGGAATGTTCACTCTGAACCAGTCACTATGACTAGGTTATTGATTCTCCAGACCTTGGTGTTCTGACGCTGGATGGTGTAAATTTGATCAGTCCTACCTACACCACATGGGCTGAGAGCAGAGGAGGGATGGGAAAATTGTGAAAAAGTGGTGAAAGCAGTATGTAGGTGCTAGGCATATTATATAATTTACATATCTATCCTGTTTATTGCCTATCTCCACCTTTATTCCCAAGCTCTGCTTACTGCTGCATCAAATGTCGGTGTCATAAGGGCATACGTCTTTATCATTCACTTAAGAACTCCAGGGCCCACAGTAGTGTTGAGGGCATAGTATGTGGTCAATACATGTGTGGCATGAACCTGCTATGGTTCTCGAGAGGTGATAACATCAGGTCAATTTGGTAGGAGAGGAGGACCTTCCCAGGTTTGCAATTTTTATGACAGTCCTACTCTCCAAGTCCCCAATTATATATCCATGACCTAAATATCATTCCCTTGAACCTGGGAAAGGTCCTCCAGGCAGGCACTATTCAATCTGCAGAAGGTTTCCTGAGATTAGAAAGATAGGCTCTAGTCTTGCACACAAGCAGGAACTTGGGATGTCATCCTGGGTGTGGTGCAATCAGAATGACAGGTGCCTAGTCCTGATGGTGGTGGTCTCAGCTGGAAGAGGGTGAAGTATGACTGAGGAGCTAGTGGAGGTGCCAGACATTGAAAGAGAGATACAGCAGTGTCTAAAGCAGGTTTAGATTTATGTATTTTATACCTAGTATTGGAAGGAGAGGCTTTAGTTACCTAGTTCAAAATCAGAGTGTCCTATGGGATGCCCATGGACTCCTCAGTAGGTACTGAGGACCTCATTTTCCAGGTACCTGAGCTTCTCTATGAGATGGAACAGCATTGACTTGACCCAAGAAATAGCCAAAGCCCATTGCCTGATTTCCATTTTGGTTTTTCTGGGAATAAATATTCGTGACGCTCTCTACCTGGCCAGGGGTATTTAGATGCTGTGGAGAGAAGGGAAATGGGCCGGGATGAGAGAGGATGAGAGAGTGTGCCATTTGCAGACAGAACCCACATTTGGAAGAGTGAATGCATTTGGAAAGACCTGTTGGAGAGGTTATTTCTTAGGATCTTTTTGAGAGAGAAGTGCACTCTAACTTCATCAACAACAGAAAAAGTGAAGCCACTGATGGTGAAAGTGGAATAAAGGGAAGAACCCCACAGGAACACTGGAGCCTGTCTTTACTCGGAAAGCTCCAGAAAACAGATCCTTGGGAATGTCTCTCCTTGCCAGTGGCTTCGTGTGTTTATTTAACTGTCCAGCTGAAGGTTCACCCTGACATTTGAGCAAGAAGGCAGAGCTTGTGTATTTATGGTGACAAAGGAGACGGGAGAAAGGAACAGCTGCCGACAGGGCTGCAAGAAACACTATTCAGGAAACCTCGGCTTTTCAGGGTTTTTCGTCTTTCACTTTTTCTTTCCCACATCACAAGATGCTGGTCGCTGATTCCCTCCTGTGATTTTGCCCAAGAGGACTGTGAAATGGGAATGAGCAATGGGCACTTCCTGCCCTCTGGGAAGGGGGCAGAGAGGTCTGGAGAGGCAGGAAGGAGACAGGAACCAGGCAGAGATGGTGTGTGTCAAGGGACTTCTGCCTTGAAGGAGGAGGAGGGAGAAGATGGCTTCAAGGGAGAAAGTGCTTTTTTGTACATTCCAAGAGAACTTTTGCCAAAACCCTCCAGAAACTTCTAGCAATTGTGATGCTTTCAGAACTGGGTGGGACAACTAGAAAGTAAGAGGAGCAGATGTGGATTTCTGCTTTGTGTCGATCACTCTCCACACTGTTTGGTTAGGTTATCTCTCATATCTATTATTCTTTAATTGAAAATTTTAGAAAAGACTGACTTAATTAAAAAAAAATAAATCACGGGGGCCTCATTCTCTCTACCTTTATTCTCTGTGATCCAGGAAACAGGGTTTCATTTGCCAGCTGTGTGGACTTTGGCAAATTATTTAACCTCCCTTGGCCTATTATTACCTCATCTGGAAAATCGGGTTTATAATAGCGCCCATATCAAGGGGGTGTTGGGAGGATTCAGTGAGATAAGGTACAGAAAACACTAAGCTCTGGTTATCGCAAGCACCCGATAATCCTAGCTGTCACTGGTATGGTTCAAATGCTGTCCTAACACAGAACTCAGCCGGGTACCCTGGTTTGTCCTAGCATCAGTAGCTAACAGTCATGGCAAATGACAGCAGCTGCTGTTCTTTAGGGCTGTTGTCTATGGTCCCACGGCTGGGGCTGTGATGGGCAGTGACACCCAGTGATGTGTGGTGGACAGATGATTCCAGAACGTCCAGTGTGCACCAGCAGAGGGGAAGGAGCAGGTGTTTGGAGTGCAAGCATAGGAAAAGGCAGAAGGCAAGGTTGATGGGGGTCACAAACACACCTGTCACCAGGTTGGTAAAATAAATGATCCGTTTTCCATCCTGTCCATGTATCTTATCTCAGAAACCTGAAAAGAATAAAACACGTGGAGATGACCAAGTGGGAGAAGATGTATTCTTTAATTAGTTTAAAATGTAGTCTGCCCTTCTGTCTCCTACCAACACCCTCTAGATTTATTTCCTTTCCAATGAAGGTGTCTGGGACTGGCATGATCTTAGCAATATCTAGAATCATGAGTTCATGGATGACAGGGACTGAGATAAATCATATAAATCAATTTTATGGCATCTCATCCAAGAGCAAATATGATTTAAGCTAACTCATAGAGCCAGGAAATTTGTTTGTTTCATATGGTAAGTCCTGCCTTCAGGTGGACTTCAGGTTTAGTTGATCCAGCAGCCCAACAAGGTTTTCTCTGTCATCCTTGGTATTGGAGTTGCATTCTTGGGCTGTTTTCTAAGATGCTATTCAGCAGCAGGTGGAGCAACATCGTTGTTTCAAACCAATAGAGTCATGCTGGGAGAGAGAGAGAGGGAGGGATTCAGGGAAGAGCCTTTCCTTCAAGTATGGAATGAGAAGTCCATCTTTTCAGTCCAGCTGATCCCATTTAGGACATGTGATCACCCCTAGATGAATGACAGGACCATCCAGCAGGACCCCCCTCTTAAGGTCCTACCTTCTCTTACATTTCCACCCTGGGGACCAAACCTGCAACATGTGAACCCTTGTGGGACACACTCAGACCGCATCCAACCATACCAATGGGGCAGGATCTTATAGGTCATGTTAAGGATTTTGGTTTTTATCCTAAAAGCATCAAGAAGCCACTCAAAAGTTTTAGGTAAAGGACATTTTGAGCCAGTGTCTTGAGAAAGAATAGGAACCGAGTAGGAGGGGAAATAACAGGACTAGATATTATAGTCAACATGAACAGATGGTGAGGAAAAGAAGATATTAAGGATGGTGTACAGGTTTCTTATTTGCTTACTTCAGGAATGTTGGAGAGGATAAGATTAAAGGAGGAAGATTATATTGATATGTTGAGTTTGAGGTATGGGAGGGACATCCAGTTGGGAGTTCAGGATACAAGTTCAGGGGAGAATACCGGATAGGAGAAAGTACTGTAGTTGGAGGTGCAGGCGTGGTGAGAACTCACCTTGAGGGATTCTTACACTCAGCAGTGAGATACGGAGCTGTGACTCTTGGAAAGAGCTTCCAGGGAGGAGGAGGGATTCTAGGAGAGAGTTGTAGTCCTTAAACCATGGCAGAGGAGAGCATTTGGACAGGGAGGGCTTGATCTGCAGTGTTTTTGAGAGGAGATAGAAGGACCAAAAAAGATGGCCCTTTGGATTTAGTGACATGTAGACCATGGGTGAGCCCAGCAAGAACTATTTTAGAAGTTGTGAAGTTGGAATCAAAAGCCAGTTTGCAAAAGCTGGATTCATGCATGGGGAAAGTTGTGGGACCTACAGTAGATTCTTTAAATGAACTTTGGCTATGAAAGAAACAGAAGGGAGGAGACAGCTGGAGGGAGAGGTGAGGACCAGGAGGAGATTTTCTTTAGGATGAGGTTGTTGACCGTGTTTAAACGGTTTATGGTGGTGGTAGTGGGGTGGGGGTCCAGAAAAGACAGGAGGGAAATGTGGGAATGGATAATGTAAGGATGCAGGCCAGACCCACGAGCCTCAGAAGACCAAGGAGTACCTCTGCTGCTGGAGCCAGGGAGGAGGAGGAGAGGGGAGACACAGAGGTAAGTGGATTCCAAGCGTTGGTGGCAGGAAGTTAGTAACATTCCTATTTGAACTTGTGTACAGTTCCTGAAAATAGGAATCCTTGTTTCTATAGGAAGGGAGAGGGGGAAATGTCTCTAGCCAATTATGTTTGGGAGACTCTGTGTTAGGCTTAAGCAATCATCTTCACCATAGGACTTCTCAGAGCCTTTAATACTCAAGAGGTCATCGTGAATAGCAAAGAGAGGGCCGTAGGAGTCAGCATTTCCCACTGGACCACGGCATCTCACCGAACCAGTATTTTCCCACCACATCCTCTGGAAAACACTGTGCCGCATGATCTCCTTCATTTTATGGTAGAAGAATCTGAAACCCAAAGATGGAAAGGGAATTGTAGAAGATCACTTGGCTGGACTAGGAGCCATAGAGGGCACTTTGTGGGAAGCATGGCGACTTCCAGGTCTTCGTTTCTGGGCACAGCCTCTCACTCCTGTTTGCGTTGTTTGAACTGAGCCCTAGACAAAGCATGAACAATTCAGTTCTAATTCAAACTATGGAATTAGACATAGAGGCATCTATTAGACCTTGGTGTATGACACAGAGAATTCAAGTTGGGACACAAATCTGACTCTGAATTCATCCTGTCTGGAGTGTATAATGGAACCTGCTGTGTGTCCTTGAGCACGTTACTTAATTTCTCTGTGTCTAAGTTTCCTCATTTCTATAAAAGGAGTAATTGTGACATACCTAACCACAAAGAATTGTCATGATAATTAAATAGAAAAGTACTTATTAAAGATTTGGAATAGTGTGACCTAAGTAGGTGCTCAGTTTCTATTAACTCGTGCAGGTTGAGTGTCTCTTACCTGAAATGCTTGGGAACAGAAATATTTTGGAGTTCGGAATGCTTGTATATTCATAATGAGACATCTTGAGAATGGACCCCAATTCTCAATATAAAATTCATTTCATATACATGTTATACACAGAGGCTGAAGGTAATTTTACACAGTATTTTTAGTGTGCCTGGGCTTTGATTGTGACCATCACATGAGGTCGGTTGAGAAATTTCAACTTAAGAAATCACATGAATGCTCATGCAGTCTTGGCATTTGGAGCAATTTGGATTTTGGATTTTTAGATTAGGCACGCTCAACCTGTACTGGGAACAGAGGGGCAGCTGTGTTCCAACCCATAAACAGGTCAGCAGAAAAAAGCTACTCTGGCCAAGGAACAAAAAAATTAACTCATGTGTCAAGTGAGGTAGAGAAGAATAATGGAGAAAGAATCATCTTTCCAGAGGACTGGCTCTGCCTTTGGGATTTGTGAGACACCCCTGTGTCTTTACAATGAATCTCCCTGTCAGCTTAACCTGGCTCAGTGACTTGCAAACAGACATAAGGACTATAGTGGCCATGACAGGATTTGAACCTGAGTTCCCGGGCTTCTAATCTAGCATGCTGATTATTACCACATGCAGACGGTTTAGGACCTAGAAGTAACTCATCCCAAAACATCTCCTCCCAGAGGAAGAAAGTAGGTCTTTGCAGTCGGCAGCAGATTGTGTCTAGGATTAAATTTAGTGCCCCTGGTTTTTCAGAGCCTGACTTTGACCTTCCCTGTGTTGCAGCCACCGACCCCCTGGAGCTGCTAAAGGTGTTTCGGAGATTGAAGGCACCCAGGGTGGCTAGAGAGTATTTCAGTGCCTCCCTCTGAGATGCTCGGCTCCAAGGTTAGACTATGACATCACTGAGGAATTGATGCAGTAGATACTTTTGGCCTGTTGCTGAGTCTCATCTCGCCATGAGCATCCATAACTCCAGAATGGACTTCTACCTGCCTGGGATTTTGGCCCTTTGTGGGCTGCCTGGGGAGGGTCTGATCTGGTGGAGCTCTGACTTCAGTGAGCTGGAGAATCACCCCGAGGGACCTTGTGAAACTGCCACTAGGCTGCCCTGGCCCCTGGGCATTCTGACTCTGTGGGTCTGAAAAGGACTGAGGAGTCTGTGTATTTGCTAAGCCCCCCCAGATGAACCTGATGTAGGACATTGAGGCTGTGCTCATTAAAACTACTCTTTTATCCAGACCATCTGGAAAGAATCCTAGAATGGAGGAATGTATGGAATGGGATTTTTAAAAACAATTTTGATGTTGAAAGTCAGATATATAGGGGCTACTTTTTTTAACTTGAGTCTCAGCTTCCTAGTCTGTTAAATGGGTCTAATAATGGAACAGCATCTCACCTGAAGTTGCTGTACATCTTAAATGAGCTAAATGAAAACGAGGATAATTTGTAAGCTGTAAAGCCAGTAGCAGTAAATACTTTGTATGAAAATATGAGTCTTGGTGCTGGAAAGAGATCTTAGTGGTTATGTAATACGACACTTAAATTTTCAGCAAGTGAAGGCTGGAGTAGGAACCACGTCTTATTTTCCCCATTTCCCTTGACCTAGCTCAGTGCCCAGTATATAGCAGCAGGCTTCATTTTTGTTGATAAGGACCCAGTATTTTTAAGCTTTTGAATGCAATTGAGTCATCATCCAAGATGCTGATTGGCTGACACCAGTTCTATTTGGTTGGATACTAAATAATGAAGAGGAAAAACTGGTTATTAATGCAGAGAGCCTAGGAAGGCGGCAGCGAATAGCAGGACAAAAATAACTTCAATAATTATAAGTCTTAAGAGCCTGTCATGACGTACTTCATGAGTCAAAAATGAAGTGTGTGTGACATGAGATGAATCATCTTGTAAATAAGAGAAGGAATCTTACTTATTTAAATGTGTTTTGTCAGCAGTAATGCTTTATCCTGAATGATGTATGCCCTTAAACAAAAGTGATGGATAGCTTTGTTGATCAAACATAAGAGATATGATTTTCTTGTTAAGAGAAAGCATGGAAATTTAGAATTTAGTTCTGGCCCCATCTTAATAAAAAATTACAACACACTCAACACACTTAGGTAAATTTGCACGTATCAATACTCTTGCTCTTTGGGAATGTATGAGTAGCATTTTTGTCTTTAGAAATGGATGGGTGGGAATAAGAACATGTTTTCCCTTTATCTCCCTCCAAAGTAATCTTTCAGTATTATTATATTCTTACAAGCTGCTTGTCTCACATACCAAAATGGTCATATTTCCATACTCCCATTATTTGTGATGATTCCATGATTTCTTTGGGGTGGGGGAGGGTGTGTGTTTCTTTGGTGAATTGGTATCTTGCTTCCAGGACAGGATTTATATAGAAGTATTAGCTTTACCATCTCCACTAATTTTTTGTGATATGTTTAAGGTTTTGGATTTCAATAATGGATTCCTTTTCTTTTCTTTTCTTTTTCTAAATACTTATTTATTTGCTTTAGTTGTACACAATGCCTTTTATTTTTACGTGGTGCTGAGGATTGAACCACTGCCGTGCGCACGTGCTAGGCCAGCGCTCTACCACTGAGCCACAAGCCCAGCCCCCTTTTTTCAATTCTGAGTTTGAAACTACTGAGAGACCCACACCAGAAGCCAGACAAAGGAGAACTCCAGGTTTTCCTTGCACGACTGATCAAATGTTGAGGATGTGTTTTTAGACCATGGCTAAGTGGGCTTGTGTTTCCCTTGTGAATCAGGTGGCCAAGACTGCTAGTTACCACCCAATATTGTTGTTTTTTTTACTTTGCAAAAGATTCCTCATGGTTTCAGAGGGACACATGATCCCCCATGTCCTATGTCCACCCTCCTTTGCAGCTAAGTATAGCCATAGAACTAAGTTCTGTGAAGGAGCCCTAATTAGGAAGGGCTGTTGTAGCTAGCTGGAAGCCATAAGTTCCACCTGATATGTATGTGACGCACCTGTAGGCACCCGCAAAGCTGAAGGTATATAACCGGGTGAAAGCAGTCCGAGTTAGGAGAACGGAGAATTCAGTCAGCCGGGCAGTCACTCGGTCGGTCAGAAGAATCAGAGCGGCCAGAACGTAGGCAGAGCGGTTACAGAAGAGAAACCAGATAGAAGAAGTAATGACTGGTCAGAGTTAGGCCGAGGCTCCTGAGAAAGACAGAAGACAGAAGAAAGAAGAAGGAAGAAAGAAGAGAGAAGAAAGAAGCTCTAATCTTTCTCTAAGCTAAGCTCTATCTTTCTTTCTCTCTAAGAAGCTACTCTAAGCTAAGAAGACAAGAAGAAAAGCTCGCTTTAATCTTTCTCTCTAAAAATCTTTCTTTCCCTCTCTAAGCTCTAAGAAAGTAGAAGTAAAAATAGTAAAAGCTTAACTCTGCCTCCGAGAGTTTTTCCTCCCGGTTTTCGGTACCAGGCAGCTTACAGTTCTGGACAACAGGATTTAAGTGGTATGTGTAACTACTAGGAAGTTAAAGTGAAGTTTGCCTTTAGCAGTTTCCTTCTTTCTGCGAACTGGAAGATACATGTGATAGCTGGAACACAGGTAGTGATATTAAACCATGAAGTTCTACCTATATGTTCACTATGATGGAAAAATGAGACAAAGAGGATCTTGGTTTTTCTGATGGCCATAAAATACTGTACTAATCCTGAACTGCTTACCTCAGGATTTCAGGTAAATAAGAAAAAGACTAAACTTCTATCTGCTTAATCCCAGTTATTTGGGAGTATTCTATTACTTGCAGTCAAACTTCATCTTAAGCATACTGGAAGTTATAGGTCTCTTTTCCACAGGGAGACCCAGATCTAATGGCAGAGAGAAAGCCTGATGTGTCTTCTGCAGACAGATCATAAGTAAGAATGACTCCAGAGTGGCTGAGACATCAAAATCCTGTTCTTTCTTCCAAACAACAATCAGGTTAGTCATTGTGTACTCCAGGGAGAAATCACTGGGGTACCATGAGAAGGTAGGAATAGGGATGTTAACTAGTAGAGGCCCTTCCACAGGAAACATGAGACTTGGGGGGAAAGTTCTCTTGAACCTTGGAAACATGAATGCCTCCAAGATTGCCAATGTTGTGGGTCAGTGGGAGAGGGCCCGGGAGGAGGATGTGTGAGAAGGTTTACACTAGGTTGCCAAGGCAACACCTTGTATTTGCAAAATGGGGTAACAAAGAGAGGCAGGAATAGTCATTTTGTCTGGATTAAGACTTAAAGTTCTAAGTGTTGGGGCTGAAAAGCACCTGAGAGAGCATCTAAAGTTCTCTTGGTCCATTCGGGATGTTATAATAAAACACCATAGACTGGGTACCTTCTGTTTACAATGGAAGCTTATTTCTTAGAAGTCTAAGATCAAGACATTGGCAGATTCAATGTCTGGTGAGGGCTTGTTTCCTAATTCAGAGATAATACTTTCCACCATGGTCTCATATGATGAGGGGTGAGCTTGCTCTTTGGGGTCTCTGGTAAATGTATGCATCCCATTGACAAAGACTCTTCCCTTATGAGCTAATTCCTTCCCAAAGGCCTCATCTCTTACCACATCACTCTGGAGGTTAGGATGCAACACATCAGGTGAGTCTGAGCAGTCAGACCACAGCATGGTTCAGCATTCTTCACTTTAATGATGAGAGCCAGAGTAGCTAAGAGACTTTTTCAAAAGTTGGTGACAGGTTTTCTATGGGTGCCATTAAACCAACCTGCACCAGAGCTCCAATCTTTCGAAGGTCTGGATATTTCCACTGGGACTTTGGTAATTAGGAGGGGAAGAGAGGATCAATACAAGTTGGAGAGAAAATGTGAAAAAGGCTTAAAAACAGGATCACAAGACATGTTCCCCAGACAGTAAAGTAGACTTTAGTGGTTACAGGGTTTTGTGTTGCTAAGCGCTGGGGTAGGTGGGCTCATTTTTATGTTTTTAAATGCCAGATGGAAGGCCTGTGAGTTTATGTTTTGGCAAAGCAAGAACCACTGAGAATGGGTGTGGTGGTGCACGCCTGTAATCCCAGCAATTTGGGAGGTTGAGGCAGGAGGATTGAGCGTTCAAAGCCAGCCTCAGCAGATTAGCAAGGTACTTAGCAACTCAGTGAGATCCTGTCTCTAAATAAAATATTAAAAAAAGAATGGGGATGTGGCTCAGTGGTTAAGCACCCTTGGGTCCACTCCCTAGTACAAAAAACGAACAAACAAACAAACAAACAAAAACCACTGAGGACTTCAGAGCTATTTATTTTCATGTGACCCTTGACTAGGCAACATAGGCAACATGCAGAGGATGTGCAATAGGACTTGAGCCACGTAAGGGGAGTTTAACTAAACTAAAAGGAGAGATGGGTTAAAGCGCTCTCCAGTGACTCACCCACAAAGCCCAAGCACCTTAGCACACTAGGACTCTGCTTCCACTCTCACCCCCACTCTCACCCCCTTGTTGACTTGAGGTTCCAGCTATGTCCCGGTGCCTCCAGGCTGTCTCTCGCTTCTGCACCTTTTGTGCATGTTATTTATTCTCTGCCTGGGTTTAGCCTCCCCACATTCTTTGCTTGACTAATTCTGCATCTTCAGTTTCCTCAAAGGTTTCATTTCTTCCAGGAATAATTCCTCAGCACTGGCGTTTATCAAGTTAGGCCAGGCTGTGCCGTACTGACCAAGGCTTCCGTAACTTAGTTGATTAAAACAAAGTTTGTTTCTCATGCATATGACATGTCAATCGCAAGTCAGCTAAAGGAATAAGACCATGACAGTGGTTAGGACCTCCAGAAGGATGAAGGCACCATTTAACAGCCTTCCCATGGTAGTGGAGTGAAGGGAAAGAGAGCCTGGGTCACCATGCACTATCTCTTAAAATTTCTGCCCAGAGGTCATATATGTCACTCTGGTCACATTTTGTTGCCCAAAGAGGTAATCTAGCTAAGTCTATTTTCATAATGTAGGTGCACAGAATCTCCTCCAAGGAAAAGGAACAGATACCACAGTTGGCCACTGCCCCCACACCTCCCCTTTCTATCTTTAGTTCCTACAAATCTAGGTCAATGTCCTAAACACATTTCCATTCTCCTTTTCCTCTTCCTTCTTATCACTACTTACTACGTGCCAGGCACTGGGTTAAGTAACTCCGCAGAGTCAAGTTATTGTTTTCAGCATGTTTAATTCTCACAACATACTTGGTAGGAGAGACTAGGATTATCCCCATTTTATAAATGGTGAAACTGGGTCTCAGAAAGACTGAAAGACCTGCCCAAAGTCACAAAGCCAATAGCAGAAGCAGGAGCTGACCCCAAGCAATCTATCTTCTTGGTCGCTACCACAACCATAACATGAATCCTTGCTAGGCACCAACCTGTGTTCTAAGTGTTTTCATGTGTTAATTTGTTTGCTCCTGCAGTGATCACCTTTTAGTGTGAGAATTCTTCATAATATCATTCAACAAATAGAATGCTAAGGCACAGAGAGGGTAAATAATTTGTCCAAATCATACAGAAGTAAGTGGCAGAGTTGGGGTTTAATCCTGGGGGTTCAGGCTCCAGGGCCAGTGCTCTCCGCTACGGTGCTGGACGGTCATAGCCCTTGCTTATTTATGACCTGCTGTGTCCAGACCCATCTGCCATGGGACCAGATGGGTTTGAGTCTGATTTTGACACAAACAGCTGATCTATCCCATGAAGTGAGCTTTTTATACTTCAGTGATTAGTTAAGTGTGTGTATCTGTGATTGCTACAGAACTTTCAAACTATAAATTCCAGTGTTGTGTCCAATCTCTTCTCAGTAGGACTTTGGATATGGCTGTGAACATTGGGTCTGTTCTGGTTCTGAAAGTTGCTGTTCTGTGTCCCATGAGCTCTCCCATCCCACATCGACCCATGCGACATGGTTTATTCATTCATTTACTTGTGCACTTGTTGATCCCTTCGGTGAATACTTCTCAAACCCTGCTAAGAGCCAGGTGTTACTATAGAAACCGAGGACACAGAATTGAGTGAACAGTTGGATGCCTTCCCTAAGGGAGAGAGTCAGGGTGCCACACGAATAAATGAGTGGTAAGCACTAGGAGGAGAAATGAAGGGTGGATGGGAGATAGGGATTGCCAGGCACAGGGAGCAGCTTCTTTAGACTGGGAAGCTAGAGAAGAGCTTGCCAAAGTAGAATAGCCGGAGTGAAGATGTGAACCATGGGGAGATCTGTGAGGCATGTTCTAGATCCAAGAGACTCTCAAGTGCAAAGGCCCTGATGTGGGAGAACGAGTGACAGGTTTAAGGAGAGGCAAGGAGGCCAGTGTGGCTGGAGCAAAGCAAGTCAGAGAAGCCCGGGACACTGGGGAGAGTGCAGGGCAAGGGAGTGGGGAGCCACTCAGGGCTTTGTAGGCCATCAAGGGGCCTTTGGATCTTATTTTGAGAGAAGAGGGTGCCTCTGGAGGGCACTGAGCAGGGAACTGCTGTTCACTAGCCATACTCTGGCTGACATGTGGTGAAGAAAAAAGACTGAAGGCCCACCAAGAGGGGTGGTTGAATAAATTACAGCACAGTCAAACCACGGATTGAGCCATTATGAAGATTAACTTAGAGCATGCCAGCTGATTTGGAGGGAATTCCAGGAGGAAATGTTGAGTGAGAAAGCCAAGATGCAGAAAAGTATGGACAACATCCCATTTTTACAAGGGCTTCCACAGCTTCCATATGCACATCAGTTTGCCTTTATGGATGTGATTATATAACTGTGGGGAAAACTGTGGAGAGATCCACACGAGAGAGTCCACAGGGTCTACGGGGCTGCGAGGGGAGTAAGGTGTGCAAGGGTGAGGGAAAGACCAAGGAGGAAGCAGAGTCAAAAAATAATTGTTCTTTAAAAATTCAGTGCATCTATATTGATCCCCTTTAAGTATTTATGGAACAGAAACGTGTGTGTGCATAGGCATTGGTAGATTCACATTGTATAAGCATTTATGACATTATATGTTACATATATGTGAGAAGACACTTTAATATAAATGTAGCATCAACTCTATGACACAAGTAGAACTTTATCTATCTATCTATCTATCTATCTATCTATCTATCTATCTATTTTAATTTTGCAGTTCTGAGGATCAAGCTCAGGGCTTCTTGCATGCTAGGCAAATGCTTTGCCAGTGAACCCCAGCCCCTTCCTGTAAATCACTTAAAAAAAATTTTTTTTTTTGTAGTTGTAGATGGACAGAATGCCTTTATTTTATTTGTTTATTTTTTTATGTGGTGCTGAAGATTGAACCCAGTGCCTCACACATGCTAGGCAAATACTTTGCCACTGAGCTACAGCCCCAGCCCCTGTCAACCACTTTCACTTGGGGAAAACTGAGGATCACTGAGCTCAGCAGATACACAGGAATAAGCTCCCATGTCTGGCTCCACAGCCTGCCTCTCCTCTTCTTTTCCGCATTATTCCTGTACCTATTTCCCTTCTCCTACAGGGGAGTAGCTTTCTTTAGAGAAAATGGAAGTAGCTGTCACCTGAGAGCTTTTCCATGGTGAGATAAAAGATTTTCTGAAATCTTTGGACCCTGGGAAAGCACTTGAATGCCTAACTCAGATCTGCAGATGTATGGTGTTCACCAAAGGGAGTGTTTATCAGACCATCATTGGTAAGATGGCGACTCCCGCCATAGCGGGCAAAAGCAAAGTGAACTAAAAATTCTTCTCACTGGAAAGATGAGTTGCCCATGTGAGAGGAAAACCAAAACAAAGAAAGCCCTATTATAAAACAAACAAAGAAAATGACATGTGTTGGAAAAGATCCAGAGAAATTGGAACCCTTGTACACTGCTGGTGGGATATAAAAAGATAGAACCACTGTAGGAAAGAGTATGGTTGTTATTTAACACAGAATTACTGCATGGCCCAAGAATTCCATTCCTGAATGTATATGTATACCTCAAGTGAATTGATAGCAAGGACTTGAAAAGATAATGGCACACCCATGTACATAGCAACGTAGCCAAAAGACGGAAACACCCCACATATTCGTTGATAGTGAGTGCATGAACAGAATGTAGTGATGTAGTGGATACATATGATGATATTATCCAGCCTTAAAGAGGAAAGAGAATCTGATATGTGTGACAGCATGGATGGACCTTGAAGACGTTACGCTGAGTGAAATAAGTCAGATACACATAAGGAAAAATATCACGTGATTCCAATTATAGGAGGTCAGAGAGAAGTCAAATTCCCAGAGACAGGAGTTAGAATAGTATTTGTCATGGACCCAGAAGAGGGAAATGGGGAGTTAGAGTTTCATTTGGAGAAGATAGAAAAATGCTGGAGATGGATGGTGGTGATGGTCGTAGAGCAATGTGGATGCACTTAAGGTCACTGAACTGTTTATTTAAAATGGTTAAAATGGTGAATTTTAGACTATGTATATTTTACTATAGTTTTACAAAAGAAAAAGAAATGAATGGAAAGAAAGCTCCATGAGACTAAAAATCCACCTTTCCTAGGGGCCCGTTCCTGTGAAGACTGTGTCAGGAAAACTCACCAAAGCCTGGTGTGTCCCCCTCTTGAAACCCTTTAGAAAATGCGACTGGATGCTTTTGTGCTCCACATTGCACAGCATCAGCTCACTCTCAGTGACCCTGGAGGGGTGTCCCAACCCGTCCAGCTTCCCTAGATGTGTTCCTTCTCCCACACATGACGTTACAACCCGATTAATTGCTTCCAGATCTGCAGGCTCCTAGGGGAGGAGAGATGATGGCGTCCATCAATCACACAGACAGCCATGGAGACAGACTCGGTGGGAAGCATCACCTTCAGAGGGAACCTGATTGGAAGCTGCCTGGTACCGTAAACCGGGATAAAAACTCTCCGAGGCAGAGTTAAGCTTTTACTACTTTTACTTCTACTTTCTTAGAGCTTAGAGAGGGAAAGAAAGATTTTTAGAGAGAAAGATTAGAGCGAGCTTTTCTTCTTGTAGAGTAGAGTCTTCTTAGTTAGAAAGATAGAAAGATAGAGCTTAGCTTAGAGAAAGATTAGAGCTTCTTTCTTCTCTCTTCTTTCTTCCTTCTTCTTTCTTCTGTCTTCTGTCTTCTGTCTTCTGTCTTCCTCAGGAGTCTCGGCCTAACTCTGACCAGTCATTACTTCTTCTATCTGGTTTCTCTTCTGTCTTCTATCTGGTTTCTCTTCTGTAACCGCTCTGCCTACGTTCTGGCCGCTCTGATTCTTCTGACCGACCGAGTGACTGCCCGGCTGACTGAATTCTCCGTTCTCCTAACTCGGACCGCTTTCACCCGGTTATATACCTTCAGGTTTGCGGGTGCCTACAGGTGCGTCACATACATATCAGGTGGAACTTATGGCTTCCAGCTAGCTACAACAGCCCTTCCTAATTAGGGCTCCTTCACCTGATGGAGTCCAGAAAATGCTAGAAGCATACTCTGGCAGCAAAGAAGAGTATGGAACTCTGATGGGAACAGAGGTAATAATCATTGGAATTTCCAAAGATTATCCAAGACTCCATTTCATTGTCAGTTGTTTTTAACCTTCTTTTAAATTTCTGCCTTTCTCTACAGAGGCTGTCTTAGATAAACATTTCTCCCCAAGGAGGGCAGAAATTGGAAGGAGCAGGTGCTTCCAAAAGCACCTCAGTGGCTGGCTGCCAGCCAGCTTGGAGATCACAATCTCCAGCTAGGAGAAGAACTTCTCAAAGCCCAGCATTGTTTCACATTCCAAGTGCCTTGTTAGGCACAGGGACACCCTGTTTCTCATTCTCCTTGCTTGTAACCATGAATCTAGAAAGGAGAAAATGTTCCACATCAGGTGTGGATGAGCACCTAGCAGACAGGTGTTAGCACAGACTGTACCAAACTGGGTGTCACCTGGCAAGGCACACCCTGCCTCCCGGGAAAAGCCACACTTGGTCGGGCAGCCAGCAAAAGACAAAAGTTTATGCTGAAGACCTGGGACACTTTGGGTGATGGGGGAGGAGGAAGAATGAGTAGCAAATCCTTGACTTGGTTCTATTATTGCTAGGGAACATGTGAATTCCAAAAACAGCACTTTAAGTAGTGGGGACAAATAATTATGGGCAAGGGTAGGTAGGAGATGAAATGCTTCCATGTACAATCAGGCACCTGTGGCTATAGGTGTTCTGTACCTTAACCATGAACTCTCTCTCCAGCCAGGAATGTAAGTATGAAATCTAGGGCTTTTGATTTTCCTCCCAATTTCCGCTCTCGTGTTCCTGACCTGCAAAAATGAATGAGGTCCCTTCTGTCTCTGCCTTGCTCCTTATTATTATCTCTCTCTTTTAGATACCGAGAGAGACCAATTCCTCAGTTATGAATCAGACTGCCTGGGTTCAAATCCCACATCCCTGGGCTGAGGGTTGGCCAAGGGGCAGCTCTTTGGGGGTGGGGAGTTTGGTTGTAGCCAAGAGGCCCCTTGCAGTGCCGGACAGAGGCGGGCCGCCCCACGCTCCATTGTCTGGGAACCGATTGAAGTCTGACAGCAGTTGCTGCCTCTGGTTGGCTTCGTTAATTCATCCCACATGTTTCCTCTGCTGGCTGGTGAGACAAACTCCAGTGTCAGGTCGTGCCTGAGATCAAGTCAGAGCGACTTCCCCCTGACATCTCTGTGATCTTAGGCAGATGCATGTCCAGGGCAGGGCAGCATGACCACCCTGTCTGCGAAGTCTGCATGTGTCAGAGGGAAGCACGGCTTGGGATGAGAGGCTTGGCGAGGGCAGGTAGAGGAGCACACACCTCTGGAGGGGCATTCTGGGTGCTGAGTCCACCAACATTTGAGGCAGGAGCTGAGGCTGAACCCACCAACATTTGAGGGTGGGGAAGCACAGGCTTCACTCCCGGTGGCTATTTTGACCTTGTGAGTGGGGTTTTCTTGTGAGATCTACCAAGTTATAAGACACACTCTCTGCTTTTCTTGCAATATCTTGCAGAGAGCAATGTCCCACCTTTCCTTTTACCAAGGAGGAAACAGGATATAGAGCAATCAGGGAGCTTGCTGAAAGTCACTTGCTGAAAGTGGCAAAGTCTGAACTTGAACTTGTGTGGAGCAGCCTGTGCACTTTCTTCCCACTGAGGAGGTGTGGGTTGATTTTGCAGATCCCCAGGAGAAGGGAGCAGTAGGGAAGGACAGCATGAGGCAGGGAGAGTGTCCGCCATGAGTTCTGACACCTGCTCCTCCATCCATCCCCTTTCTCATCTGGAAAAGCAAGAGCTTACCTGGTCTTCAGGTCATCTGAACACTATCTCATCCTTTCTTTTCCTTCATTTGTACATTCTCTCCAATGTAAAGCCATTTCTGTTTTGGGTTTCCTTAGCAAATGCCAATTCTCCAGGGGCATTTGTCTCCTTTCCAGCATCAGGTCCTGGCAGGGCTGCCCCCATGACAGGGTGAACCAAGCATAGGGCTGGAGGACCCAGAATGGTGGTGGTGGTGGTGGTGTAGTACCTCTGCCCAGGCTTTTGTCTTTGCCTGGAATTCCTGTTCTGATTATGCACCAACTCCCACACAACCTACAAAGCCCAATGTATCTGTCACCACTACTGAGGAACCTTTCTGTTACAGCCACCTGGTCTCAAACTCATCCCAGCTGCTACTGTAGTTCAGACCTGCTTTGGAAGCATGATGGTTTGGGCTTATTGCTTGTTCACATGCCTGTCATCTCTACAGGCATGTGCGTGGTGCTCCTGAATACAGACACCACAGCTGCACCATCTTTGATTCAATAATGCCTAGCATAGTACAGTGGTTGGTGTAGAGCGGAAACTCAATCAAGTTTATGAAAGGAAGAAGGAAAAGAAGGAACCCAAACTGTTTGGCCCTTTTCTGTAATTACAGAAAACTTCAAAGTGCCTGGGCCAGTCAGCAGAGCTGCACTACTATCTGATGAGGTTTTGCTTGGTCTCACACTCTACTCACCTATTTCTTAAGCCTCCTCCATCTCTTTCCTTTTCTGACACAACTTCTCCATTGAGCAATTTAATCAATTTTAACAGACCTCATTTCCCTTCCCTTTAAAACTTAGAGGAGTAGAATGAAGCCCCTTTTAATTCCTCTTTAGTGAAACTCATTGGTAGCTTTTCAATCCTTTAGACCCATTTCTGTATCTATGACCATTACTTTCTTCTTCTTTTTTTCCCCTCTTCTGGAAAGCTTTACTTCTCACTGATATCTAAATAGATCAATGTATAGAGCACCAGGCAATAATAAGCTTTTCGAAGTTGATTTCTTAAACCTTTTTGAAACGTTTCCCTGTTACTGACTTTTTAAAAGTAGAAACTGGGTTAAAACTACAAGGGAAATTGAGTTCATGGCATTAGAAATAGTGTTGGTGGTAAGCACACATGGCCCTTTCTCGAGGTCAGGTTTACACGCTGAGACAGTAAGAAGCATTTATAGCAGTTGTCAGACTAGCATTTGACTCCATCCATCTAGTACTGGGCAGAAACCACTGTGCAGTCCTTAACGACAGATTCAACAGTCATTAAACCAATAATTTTTTTGAGTATCTGCTATGTTAAGTTTATTGCTCTTAAATTCTGCTGCTGTGATAATCAGACATGGCCACTGATTTCATGAAATTTTCATCATGTGGAAAGAGAAATCAGCAACAAAATAAGCAAAGAAACAAAGAGTGCTATTAAAGATATAAGTTGGGAGCTGAAACAGAAAATCATGATGTGGGTGACCTAGCTCAGATAAGGTAGACAGGGAAGGCTTTTCTGATCTGAGACCAGAAAGCAAAGAGCAAGAGGAAGAGGGTTTAAGACCACAAGAAGAGCATGTGCAAAGGGCCTGCAGGATAAGAGAGAATGTTGTGTTTTCGAACTTGGCAAAAGGCTGGAAAGCAGAAGAGGCATAAAGTGAGGTGGAGGAAAGATATGGGGCTGGATCATGACCTTGAAGGCCAGGGTAAAGCCACTGAATTCCAGCCAAAGCTCAGGGGGAGACCATTGAGCACCCTAAGCCAAGGAGCAACATGGCCCACTTTTATGCTAGGAAGCTTTGTAGCCTGTAGAAGAGCAAGGGTAGAAGGAAAGACACTGGTTAAAAGGCAGGGCGCATGTCCAGGATGGAGATGGTGGCCCAAAGAAAGAGACCTGTGTGCATTTGGATATATTTGGGGAACCAGAGAGGAGATGAGTTGCTGATGGATTGGATGTAGTGTTGAGAGTGAAGGAAGAATGAAGGGTGGTGGCTGAGTTTCTGACTCCTGTACACTGTGAAGTCATCCACCGTAAGGGCTGGAGAGGGGGACAATTAAGAGGTTAGGTGCAGGACAATGCAGATCATCTCTTTGCCAGCTTTCCAAACACCTCTGATCCATGCAATAAGAGCTGGCCTGTCACTGTAGGCAATAAAATTAATAATTGTTTGCAGCATTTGGCAAATCGGGTATCTCATGTGGTCTTCGGGACTTTGGCTGTGTCGTTGAGGCCAGAGTAAACGGCTGGAGCTGGAGCTCCATGGTAGAGTGTCTAGCATGCACAAGGCCCTGGGCACAACAAGGGCCTGCCTGGTGGCTATGGAGCTGTGTCTGAGGGCGGAGACAACTTTCTGTTCATGAGTAGCTAAAGACTCTGAAGAGATGGTGACATTTATACTGAAGCTTGAAATTTGGGTTGAGGTTTCCCAAGGAAAAGGAGAGGGAAATTCATAGCTAGCAGTGGGAATAGAATACAACGAATATAGATGTGTGAAAGATTTATCATGTTTATAAAGGAAGGGATAGTTCAGTATTGTTGAGGGTAGGTTGTGGGGGATGTGGTGTCAGTAAGACTAGCATGACCTTATGTGACATGCTGAGGGGTTGAATCCTTACCTTTTGTTAGGGAATAATAAAAAAAAAAAAAAAAGGCACAGAATGTGCCACAATCATAACTGTGTGTTATTACGACAGCTCTGGCTGTGGCTGGTGAATGGAGTGGAAAAGAAAGTCAAGGCAGAAGTTAGGGGGTCCAGAAAGGAGGTGAAGTCATGATTCAGAGGAGTGCTACCAAGACCCTAGAAACACTAATGATAATGAGTAGAGCTCACAGCTTCATGGCGCTTCCCTGTTGTAAGTGCTTTTTGCACATTGACAGATCTAATCTCCATGACTCTCAGTTCTATTCACTACCCTAATTTACACATTTGAAAACTGTGACACAGGAAGTTAGTTTGCCAGCGTCAAACACTACTTAATAAATGGTAGAGCAGAGATTTGAATTCAGATAGCCTGGCTGGCAAATAAGAAAAATGAACAGTGGCCCAAGAGAGGAGATGATGCTGGATTGGAGGGACAACAGGCCCTACCTGTGACCCAGTGAGTGGGTGTGTGAGTGGTGGTCAAGGAGAGAGGAATCACAGAGGCCCTGAGGTGGCGACTTGGGCACCAGTGCAGGCCATGCTGGAGACAGTGTTGGTCCATCTTTTGTGTCTGCTGTATACAAAAGGCAGCAATCTGGAAGAGTCCTCCACGCCACTCGTGTGGCATGAAGAGCCCCTTGTAATCCTGTTGGATCTGGGCAGACAGGGGTTTCCCAGCCAGAGTTGGCACACATGTGTGTAATGTGAAGACTTCATTGGAATGTCACAGGGATTACCATCCTGCCCTTCCAACCTCCCGGGGATATTATGAGCAACAAATGAGATAATGAGACAGAGCCAGGCAGAGTAGGGAAGCCAGGAAGCTTGAGCTGAAGTTCCACATCTCTGGATTCTAGTGCATTCTAGCTAATGTCACTGAGCCTCTATTTTTCCTTCTGGAAGAAAACTGGAAGTCATTCCTCTCCTGATGACTACAGGAGGGCTGCTGTGCAAGGGGTGACGGTCACTGTTGGGTAGATGGCACTTGGGAAGTGTTTGGGCACTCTGCAGACAGAGGGGCCCACGGAGAGTGTATGCCATGCAGGCAAATCATCTCCCTTGACAAACATGTGTACGATTGTCAAACAAAAGCAACAGAGTAGTCCAAGTTTCCGAATAATGCTCTGAAACCACTGAAATTTAAGCCTCGAAAAAGGGATAGGATGTGCTAAGACAGTGCTTAGTCCTAAAACTCTCTGGGGCTTCCCCAGCCAGGAATCCATTGATTTCACAAGCATTTTTTAAACACTGGCCTGGAAACTGAAGTGAACAATTCAGAAACATTCCCTGCCTTCACTTAGGTTGCGTTCAAGTGAGGGCAGACAGACAATCAATAAACCAATAATCAAACAAAAAAGCGTGTGCTCAGTACTGCGAGGAACACAAGCAGGGTGTTGAGGGGAGAGTCACAGCTGGTTTACACGAGTGGTCACAGGCAGAAGGAAGCTATTTCAGGAAGAAGACATTCCGGACACAGAGATGACTGGGGCTGAGACCCTCATTTAGGAACCAGTCTGCTCTATTCAAGAAACAAGAGGCCCAGGTCTCTGTAGTGTTGTAAGAGAGGGGAACAGTGATAATAAATGAGGCCAGAGTGGACAGGGGCCAGGTCATAGGGGACATGGCAGAGTTTGCCTTTATTCCAGATACAAAAGGAAATCACTGGAGGGCTGGAAGCAGGGGGACATCACTCTTTGAGGAAGGATAAGAGCGAGCAGGGTCAGGACTCATCCGGAGACTGTCATCCAGGCCAGAGGGAAGGAGGAGGGTGAGAAGTTTGGATATGTTGGGGGATAGAGGCTAAAGGACTTGCTGATGGATTAGATGTGGGTGGTGAGAGGCAGAGGAGCTGAGGAAGGCTTCCAGGTTTTGACTAGATATAAGGAAGCTTTTTTTTTTTTTTTTTTTTTTTTTTTTTTGTGGTACTGGGGATTGAACTCAGGGACACTCGACCACTGGGTCACATCCCCAGCCCTTTTTTGTATTTTATTTAGAGACAGAGTCTCACTGAGCTGCTAAGTGCCTCACCATGGCTGAGGCTAAGGCTGGCTTTGAACTCATGATCCTCCTGCCTCAGCCTCCCAAGTGCTGGGATTACAGGCGTGTGCCACCATGCCCGGCAGGAAGCTTTTGAATAAACCTTTGCACTCTAGATTCTCATAGGTTTGTGCTGTCTTGTGAGACTATGGTCAGTAGGGACCTTGGACTTCTTTCTACCCAGAATAGTTTAGTCGTCCAAGTGAATAAGACCTGCCCAGAACAAGACTATTTAAAACAAGAGAGCTAGAAATGCACAAAAGAAACAGGAGAAGTTAGGGAATAGAAGTAGGAAAAATGTCCTGGGTTCTTTCCTTCTTGTCTCTTCATTGAGATTATCTATTGACTGCTTCTCTACCCCAAGGGTTTACCTTCCTCTCTGTGGACAAAGCCAGAAGTAAAGACAGAAAGCCCTAGAATATTGACCCTTGCATCCTTTTTCCATCTTGGCTGTAATTTCTCTTCCCCTAAAGTTTTGGAGATTGCGCTGGGCCCTGGAGGAGCAGAGAATGGAAGGTGGGTGGGGAGACGCTGGAGGACATGGTAGGGGAGGTCAGAACTCACACAGAAGGAGAGGCAGAGACGCCAGGAAGCGTGCTGCTCATGCCCCTCTTCCAACCTCACATCTTGGGCCTGGGGTCACGTCTACATCTACCATGGATGACAGAATTAAAGGAAAGACACACACCTGGAGCAAAAGCCAGCCAAAGAGAATTCCAGGATTTCATCCCTAAGGTCTTGTAACTCTGCCCCAAGTTAACCCTAAAACAAGAAAGCGGGCTTAGTGGAGCATTTGGTCCAAGGTTTCATAATCTCCTATTTGACGGCAGCTGTTGGTACAAAGTGTAGAGTCTCCTGGATCCGATTATGTAACAGATGGTTCTGTTTTCAAATTTTCTCCAAGTGTTCAGATGTTTTTTTTTCACTAAATTCATATTTCCCATCTGATGCTACCCCCTGGGGCTGCGCTTTAATCTGGGTTGTAGTTCGGAAGGTCTTTTTTTTCCCCCCACTTTGAATCTTTCAATAGACTGAGAATTCCCAAACACTACCAAGTGTCCGCAGGGCCTGGACAACGACTGCAAATGAATGCAGGAGGAGTGTTCTCTGGGGCAGGTCTTGCCTCAATCAGATCTCCTGCCAGAGGTGGACTCCATGTGCTGGGCTTGGAGAAGCCTCAAAATCCAGCTTCCATGACCTTGAGATTGAACAGTGTGTTCCTTTCCTCGCGAGGCAGCACGTTAGCACATCAACATTCTTAATGGCAAATTAAAACCCCTGTAGTAGAGCATCAAGGCACCAAGTAACTGTGTTACTGGCCCATTATGTGTCTCTAATTGTGTCACCTCGCTCTGCAGCAGGGTTTTCTGTTCATTATTTCCAGGTTCTTTCCCCACTGCTGTGTATTACCAGTCTCCCTATTCTCTCTTTCCACTCCAGCTGCCTACAGCTGTCAGCCACCCACTCTAGCCTGGCCTCTCTAGTGTTTTCATCTTCCTGCCAGCATTAGGAAATTTAATTTATAACAACAACAACAAAAAAATACTTTCTGTGGGCCTCCTTTTCTTTATGAATTTCTACCTTCTCTCACCATTTAGAAACTTCCCTGGTTTTCCAAGCACCTGTTCCTTGGGACTTCCTTGGACGATGGTGCCTTTTCTCTGCAATGTGTATGACCCCAGTAGACTCAGAAAAGAGGAGAAAGGCTTGGGAAAGTGGAACCTGCTCTGGAGCTAGGGTGGTGCTCGGGAGAGGATGTGCTGGTTTTGGAGACCTAGTGCTGGGCCATCTTGTGACATGTCACCAGTCACCATTCACATAGAAAATAAGGGAGTGGGAACCTCTGACACTATAAGATAATGAAGCGCGGATGAATCCCTGGAGTTTCAGAAAGCAGTAGCTTTCCCATGGATGAGCTGAGAGACTGGGGACTATTCATTTCACATCTTTGGAATTCCATTGTGTCATCTGGTGAAGAAGATTTGTATGTAATGACTACTAAGATAATTGCTGCTGCCGCCTTTAAGACCACTCACTGAAAGGAAAAGACTCAATCTTTTTTTCTGTGTGTGTGTACCTCTTATATAAATATTGAGCTGGGCCAGTTATCTGAATTGTGGGGCCAATGGAAATGTGGGGCCCAACCCTGAAGTTCAATAAAGATTTGGAGTGTTAAGATGTTAACTGCAGAACCAAGACCAAGCCTGGGGTCTTTCTGAGCCTGGGCCCTGTGTGACTGCACAGGTTGCTCACCCGTGAAGCTGCCCTCAGTACCCCAGCTATTCTGGTGCCATATATCGGCTGCTGGGCAAGGGCATGCCTACTTGGGGAGATGTGGTTTTCTCAGGAAGTAGAGATCGTTTCCTAAGTCAGTCCAATGAATCTTCAGATAGAAAACTGGATACTAAAATATATTTATTAAGCTTCTTTGTCCTAGTTTTAGCCCCTTGGGTCTAGATGTCCAGAAACTTGTCCCTCTGCATGCTGGTGGTTTCAGTACCATGCCTGTGAATGGGTGGCAGGCCCCACGCTTAGGTCTATGATCATGAAAGGTGGGTAATACTTTAGGTTTCCTAATTTTATGTTATTCTCTGAGTTTTATTTTTTTTTTCCTTAATGAAGATAAGAGAAAGTTTTGTTCAGCAGGATTATTCTTAGAAATACACTGTACCTGTGTGGAAGAAATTCTCTGATACATTTCTAGAGGAGGATGGTGAAATCCCAAGGATATATTTACATAGTAGATGGTCGCTAAACTGCTATGCACGAGGTGAGTGTAGGAATTTGTGTGGCTCCTGAAGGGATAAGGGGAGGAAAGCAAGAGAATAAAGGGAGATGGGAGATGAGCCAAGGAGACAAGGCTCAGTTTAGGAGAAAAGCAAGAGGGAGAGATGCCTTGTGGCTCAAAAGTGCGAAGGAAACGTTACAGTAACAAATATTCAAGAAAGGTTTTTTTTTTTTTTTTTTTACTTGTTTGCAAGTGCTGTAATTGACCTCACTTCCCCCGGACTCTGATAGAAAAAAAAAAAATTTAGTAGCATCTAGATTATGTAGCACTGTGTGTGTGTGTGTGTGTGTGTGTGTGATATTTTTGTGTGCAGGTGCACACAATTCTTTTTTGGGAGGTGTGAATAGATGCTGATTTCTTGTGTGCTATTTGATTGAAATCAAAGGTAAAGAGTGCATCTGTGAACAGGACTCCCTGGCAGAAGGCACCCAGACTTTTCAGTGGCTACATAGTTGGTGACAGAGGTGACATAACAGGTAGGTGAAAGCAGTGTCCCCAGAACAAAGGCACAGGGAAGACCGAAGTCACATCTGCATTCTTTCTGTGATTCCTGCTCTTGCCTAGGTGGTACAGCAGTGACAGTTGTTCTTAGTGAGAGGCATCCATGAAGATGGAAGACACCAGGGACAAGTACCATCTTTACAAGGTCCACCTCTTGGCCCCCCACTCCAGTATGGGTATTTTTCTTCAGTGTTATTCTTGAAATATATAGGGTTGTTTCTTAAAGACATCTAATATTCTTAGAGCTTTGTATTGTGTATTTCCCCATTTCTCATGTTTAAAGTGTGGAAACCATAATTAGGGCTCCATTTCTGGGCATATATGTTTCTGAGCATTCTGGAATTTCATAAATCTTAAATCATATCAGGATACATGTCTGTGGAAACTTGCCCCTAAAATAGAAATGCTGTTATAGATCCCACAGTATTCATATTTTAGAAAGTTGATAAATGATTAAAAATGCAATTTAGTCATTAAAATTTTAAAAATTCTGTTCATGCTTCTTATCTACTCAGTTATATTCTCAGAACTCATTTTCCTACCACATTTAATGTATGCTTTATTGATAGCTTCTCCAATCTGCGTAAGATGATATTTCAGGGAACCAAATGAGTGGGATCTTGGGTATATGGGAAAGTGTGTTCCCTAACAAGTAATTTCCTAAAAAGGGTGCTATAGTCATGGTTCTCTGGCTGCAGGGAACAGACTCCTACAAAAAGTAGTTGAAATATATGGAGAAATTTTATAGGCCTCCAGGAGAAGGAAATGAGTAGAGTCTTTGTTTTACTTGCTTCTATTGTTGTAATACAATACCACAGACTGGGAAATTTATAAACAATAGAAGTTTATTTTGCTCACAGTCCTGGAAGCTGGGAAGTCCAGAACATGGTGTTGGCACCTAGAGAGCGCCTTTGTGCTGTGTCATAACATGTTGGAAAAAATCTGGGGGAACTCATACTTTTTATCAGGAACCCTCTCCCACAAGAACTAGCCCACTCCAGCCATAATGGGTGGAGTTGATTCAAGATGGTGGAACCCTCTTGGCCCCCGTCTTAGAGGCTTAAGAGTCCCACCTCTCAATACTGTTAAAATGACAATACATTTTAACATGAATTTTGGAGGAGACAATTGAACTATACACTCATGTGAATTTTGGAACTGGATAGTCAACAAACCAAATCAAGACCCCTGAGATAATTTCTTCCATCTATCATTAGGCTGGATAAGAATTACCTTTACATTTCCCACCTTGACCCATTGATTCATTTTTTTCCTCTTCCAGATAATACCATGTCAGTTGACAATAACATCTTTTGTATGAGTTATTAATGTCATGGGTTCTGAGATCACAAATAATAGTAGCCTTCATGTCAGGACCTGCTCCTGGTGGTTTTATGTGGTGATGGTGGCAGAGCTGAAGTTTCCCTCTTAGAAGGTAGAGGGGCTTTTTCAGTTCCTGAGGAAGATAGCTCAGGAGAGCTGAAGGAACCTGAATGGCATCTGGCTGAGACTGAGCAGATAAACAAATTGGAGAGGATAGAATTTTTTTTATTTTATGTATTTAATTTTTTGTACTTTAAGCTGTAGAGAGGGACTTTATTTGGGGCTTAACATTTGGGCTTTCATTTCACTGAGAATTGAATAATTACAGGGAATTATGTTACGTAACTTTGGGATAGTCTTCATTGTATTAGTTGGGTTCATTGAATAACCTCTGGCAAGCTCTACTGGACCATGTGGCTGGGCACGATTGGAGATGCTAAAGAGAATAGACTGATTCTTTGCTGGATGGAAAAATTAACCTTGGAGGTAATAAATGTCCTTTGCCAACCCAGAGACCTCTGGGCCAAGAGCTGAGTATCTCCTGAGACTCAGGAAAGGATGTCAACAGTGGTAGGTATCCTGAAGAGAGAGTGGCATCTTGTCCTGGACTGCCTAGGATTAAAGGATTCCTGGGATATGAATTTTTTCAGAGCTAAAATTGTGAAAGTCCCAGGCACATTCCAGGAAAATAGGGCATCACTCTACCCCAGGAATCTGTTGGCTCTGAAAGCTGGCTGGGTTCCCCACTGACTGGTGGTGAGCAGGAAGATGTGGAGGGAACAGCTTCCCCAGGTTGCCCACAGGCCCTCGATTGTTCTTAGGCTCTTGCTTCCTTGGTCTCAGTGTGATTTTGTCACCAGCTTGGTGGGTTCTTGTGCCGTCTGTCAGAAGAGTCAGGCAGATGCATAGTATCACACAAGAATGAGGCTCTTTTATAGGGGAAGCTCCTGCTTCAGCCAGAAGGGAGACAGCACTTACCCAAAAGACAAAGGTGCATAGCTTCTACAGCACCTGCAGGGTAGGCAGTTTCCAGTCTGTGATGTCCTCATGTGTAGAGTTGGAATTTTAGCTGTGCCTGTTCTCTGCATCATGCCTCTTCATGCCACATGTGTCTCATTACCATCTTAAAGTCTCCATCTCCCCAGGGTGTGTGTTTCACTAGGATCATGAAGTAAAGAACTGCAGATTACTTTAGTGATGATTCTATGCATGCATTTGCCCCTTACCATCTGGAGATTCTCCTTATCATCTGGGAAGGTCCTAATACTATTTTCAGAACAGGGCAAACCATTGTCCTGCCTCGAGTTTGAATTTAGTGACCTTGTCTTGTCTTGTCTTGTCTGGCTTTGCGGTGTTTCTGTTGACCACATAGTCTCAGAAGGCTGAACAGATTTCCCAACCTCCCATCTCCTGCTGTGTTATCTTAATTTTATAGCCTTGAAGAATGGTATACTTTTTAACTCCTAAGGTTCTGGCATGCCTGTTAACCCCATATGAATGAAGTCTATCTTGGCTGTCTCATTTCCCCACAAGAGATTTGACTTTCTTAATCGTAAGAGTGTCCTGTTTTTCAGGGGGAGGATCTCTAACTGTCTCACTTAGGGTTCTGACTTGAAGGCTGGGTTTTAAAAGGAGAAAGGTAGGAGGTGCCAGTTCTCCTAGGACATTAGTTGGAAAGTTCCAGAACATTACTTCCACCATATTCTTCTGGTCCAAGCAAGGCCAGCCTGAATTCAGGAAGATAGGAAATAGTCTTTCATTTATTGACAGAGCAGCATGCATGTACAATGAGAAAAAGAATTGATGATGACTGTCTTTGGAGACTCTCTGCTACAGATATTTTATAAATTATAAGGTACACAGGAATGTAAAGAATTAGTATTGTAAGGACCCATTATATGGCAAATCTTATCTACCCTGAGATGAGTCAGATGGTTTCTATCTTTAAGAGCTTCTATTCTAAAAGGATAAGCAGATGTACAAATATGGAAATGCAATACAGCATTATTATTTAAGTTGTATACAAAGTAGTGGTTTTTTTTTTTTTTTCAGTTTAAGGGTGGTAGAAAATTCTTAGACTTCACATATGATAGAAGGTGTTGGAGGGATGAAACAGGAATTTATGTGGTATAGAGAAAGAATTAGAATATATCAGGCACAGATAAATCACATAACAGTTTAAGAGTGTGCTGTTGGAACCATAGGACTGGAGTATGAATTTGAATGTGACCCCTGAGAGATGCAGTTGAAGGAGGAGGTAGAAAACATAGCATTGAGGGTCTTGTCTGCCATGTTGTAGAAAGTTTAGTGTTTTTATTTTTAATGTCTACTTGAGCAGCATTAAATAGTAACAACTAATGCGCCATGAACATTCACTGTCAGGCACTCTTCTACATACTTTAAATTCTTTTGATATCACAGCAACGCTAGGAGGAAGATTACCACCCTCATTTTGTACCTGAGGAAATGGAAGCATGGAGCTCAGTATCACACAGTTGATAAAGGGTTGTATCTAAATCTGAACCAGGCAGTCTATCTCCTTCACTACTATGCTATATTGTCATCTATTCACTGTAGGACAGATTGCTTGGTGTAAGGAGGACCTGGAGATGTTTCTACTACTTGAGAGACCACTGAAGTAAATCAGATGATTGTTGAAATATCCTTGGGCTGGAGGGGGGCAGCACTAGTGGAAAGAAGAGAAAAGGATGAATTCCAAAGCTGTTAATGGAATAAAAATAATAGGATTCAGTAAACAATTGAATCTAGACAGTAAAGAAAGAAAGATTGAGGAGGACTTCAAAGTTTTCAGTTTGGGTGAGCTGATGAGTGATGGTGACTTTGTCATGAACAAGAAATAGGACAGGATCCTTTGGTTTGGAGAGAAAGACAATATACAGCTTTGACACTTTGAGTTTGACGTGCTCATAGGGTAACTGGCTAGAGGTATGTGGGAGGCAGTTGGAAGTAGGGCTGGATTCAGTGGAAAAGGAAGTTTTAAGGGAGGAGTGGTCCCTAGTACCAAATTCAATAGGAAGGTCAAGTAAGTTAAGGCGTGTGGAGCTACTACTGGATCTGTAAATATAGAGGTCAACGTGACCTTGACAAGAACAGAGTAAGTGGAGAGGTGGCTGGAAGCCAGCCTGCTGTGGGTGATGAAAGGAGGAAGTGAAATCAGCAAGGGGTGGTCTAGATTTCCAAGAACTTGCCTGGGAAGGGAAAGAGTGGGGAGGGAGGAGGGAGGAGAGAGAGAAACTACAGAGAGATTTAGGGAAGAGAGGAATTATTTTCTTGGCTTGTTTGCTTGTTTTTTTAAGAGAGCAAGTCTATTTTCTGAGGCTAGTGAATCAGAGAGGAGAGGAAAAGGCTCAAGACTTTGGAAGAAGAAGGGCACTATTGTTGGATTAAAGTACCTGAAGAAACTCAAGCGAAGGCTAACCAAAGCCCAGTTGGAAAGATTCACTTTAGAGAATATTTCTCTTTTTAAGACAGAAGGGAAGAAGATAAGAATGTTTAGAGAAACGGGTACATTTGTAGTTATATGGTGATTAGGAAATGAAAAGTTTCATAATCATCTCTAAGGAGTACTAACAAAAGTCATTTGTCCAAGGAGGAGGAGTCTGGGAACCTAGAGCAAGATAGTAGAGAATGTAAGGGCCCTTGGTGAACAAGATAGCTGAAGGGAAATCTCATTCTTGGAGAATTCATTATGTGCTATGCCTTGTACTATATTGTGAATAATAATAATGGGAATAATCAATAAACAATGGCTATGGTTAGATCCCAGGGCAATTATCTATACAAAATTGGTGCTCTATAAATATTATTGAGTGATTGCTTCTTGCTTTTTGTGGCCAAGTTTGCAGGTAGGTCCCTCCTCTGATTCAATAAATGAATATTGTTGGGCACCTTCCAGTGACTTGGGAGGCAGAGGCAGGAGGATCACAAGTTGGAGGCCAGTCTCAGCAACTTATTAAGACCATCTCAAAATAAAAAAATAAAAAGGACTGAGGATGCAACTCAGTGGTAAAGCATTTGTGAGTTCAATCCCCAGTACCACGCCGCCCCCACTAAAATAGGAAAAAGAGAAGAAAAAAATATTAATTGAACATCTATTTAGAAAAAAAAAAATAAACCTCCATGCTAGAAGCAGGGGAGGGAGGACTATGTCACAGGGAGCTCAAGATAGTCCCTGCTCTCCGGTGGCTTCAAGGATAAGTACTGAAATATCATCCAGTTCTACCTTCCTTACCTAGTGTTGCAAGACCCTACGGGACAATTCAATATCTAGAACATAATCTCAGAGGACTTTGACCCCAGGTCTTCACAGTTCCATTACAGTGGCTCCCAGTATCATTACGCCATTATGGTGCTGTTGCCACAGAAATACTTCTAATTCTTAGACCACCAGTTCTCAACGTGTGGTCCAGAGCATTAGTATCTTATTTAAAATGCAAGGTCCTAATTCTTTTAATAATACTTTTATTATTGCTGTTATTTTTTGAATGATTACTAAGTATTAGCACCATGTGTTACGTATGTTATCACATTAAATTCTTATCAATAGGTTTCATTTATCTCCATTTTGAAACAAAAAAAAAAGAGAAAAGGCTAGATTATAAATAGTTTCCCTAAAGTCACACAGCCAGTAAGTGGTAGGACTGGGATTCGAATTGAGATTGGTTTCTAATTTTTAAGCCATTAAGTTATAGTGCTTAATATGTAAGGAAAGTTGTAGACTTTCTCCACTTTAAAAACTTTGCCCCCCCCCCACGGAGTTTCATCAGCAGTTGAAACATTGGCCTAATCAATGCCTAATCAAATTCCCTTCCCTTGGTTCACCTGCCGTTCCATTCCTCTCATCTTAAGTCAGAAAGGTTCCCAGAATCCGTTCTTCCTACAGATTCTCTCCTTTTTTCCAGCAATCCTTGGAACCCCCTGGAAAGCACAGGTGTTGCTATAAGACAGCTCTCTGCCTGCCAACGCACCTCCACAGGTGCCTGTACTCCCTCTCTCGCTCCCTCTCTCTCTCGCCCTCACTCTCTCTCAGAAGGCAGCTGTCTTACTCGTTTTCTTAAGTGAGCCCATCATTTCTGCTCTCCATACAGTCACTTTTGCAAAAAGTGAATTATGGAGCATGCAATGTACGAAGGACAAGCACTGAGAAAATCATTTCCATAAAGAACACGCCTGGCGGTCAGCTCTGGGGCCTTTTTCTACATTGGCCCTGATGGAGGTAAGATACTTTCTGGAAAAAGAGGTCATTTTATCCCACATCTCACCCAGCCTGTGGTGGGGTCACCAGGGTCTGAGAACTACTGTTGACCCTCTCAGCATCCAGGACGTGGAGGTACCGGGTAGCTGACAGCAGCTTGAGTGTTGTAGACCCGTGCTCTGCAGCTATCTGGAAAGGTGGTTGCTGCAGTCACTGGCTGCTGGAACCTTCCAGAGAGCTCAGTTCTCTGTTGGGCTGGAGACACATTCAGGGCAAAGGGCTTGGGCTTTTTTTCCCCTTGTGGTATTTGGCTATGCTAAGCTCAAATCCTAGCTCAGCTCTGGCAGGGTTGAGGACTGTATAAGTGAAAAATAGTGGAATGAAACCTCAGAACACGTTATGACCTTCGAGAAGGTTTGGTTTGGACTGGGTTCTAGGAATGGTCTGAGTCTTTTGGTCACAATTTTTTTCTTTTTTTTTTTTTTTTTCCCCTCAAAATGCATTTTGAACTTCTTTAGAGAGCTGTCCGTGGCTTCTGAGAGGCCTATGAGGCCCTGCTGAGCCTCACTCAGCCCCTCCCTGTAGACCCCCACAGTCCCATTAGGATAAAAGAAGGATAATGTTAGGAATTATCATTAAATGGAGGTCAGGTAGCAGGAACGGGGCTAAAGAGGTTCACAACGGTGCTTTCACTGAATTTTCATAAGGCTGTAAGAACTTGTTAGGTGCATTGTATGGCAAGGAAACCAAAGCTCATGGTATTTATGTCTTGCCCAGGATTTCAAGATAATGGCCCTGTGGGATCTGAACACCAGGATGTTTGTCTTCAGGGTACAGGTTCAGAGAACCCCTGTGTGGCTTTTCTCCTTCCTTTCCTTTCTTTTTCCTTTCCCTACTTCTTTCTGTGGGCTTCCTCCTTTCTTTCTCCTCCTTCCCTTTTTCTTCTTTTATTCATTTGCAAATAGAAAATTCTAAGCAGGTACAAGCAGTGAGATACAGTGCGTTGGTCCTATAGGGTTTTGGCCACAATATAATAGGAGATATGAGTCTCTTTTGGCCACTGATTTAAGCCTGTAGAGCAATGTTTGGTGCATAGTAGGACCTCAGTAAATAGTGACTGAATAGAATTAAGGTGGGGTCAGGCCACAGAAAGCCTGCATATAAACTTTTGTCATCCTCGGCTTAGATGTAGTGGCTTAGATGATGTTTAGCAATTTTCCACACTTCTGTTCATTTCCTTCTGTTTCTTCTTGGTTATTAGTGAAATCCTTAAAAGAAATAAGACTTCTGAAGTGGCATAGAAGAGACTTTCAGCACCTGGGCTGGAAGGGGCATCAGAATGCCCTTGGGGGTTGGTATGGGGAATGTGGTAAGGAGTTGCAGGGCACCGTGGTGTGGGGATGCAGGGGAGAGGGCCTGAGAGCAGCGGGTGTTCTCTCTTTCTCTTTTATAGGCTCTTTCTAGTCTCTCCAGTGGAGGGTTCTCTGTTATTTGCAAGAGTGTCTCCTTCAGTCAGCTGTGTACGCTTCTCCTACTTTCTCCTTCTTTTTCTCCTTTTCTGCTTCTCTCTCTTTTATAGTCTCTGATTTAGTTCAGTAATCTCTCTCTCTCTCTCTCTCTCTCTCTCTGTTCTTTTAGATTTTCTTTTATTTTGCCCACTGCTGTTCTCCAGGGACTGGGGATGTGGCTCAGTGGTAGAGTGCTTGCCCAGTATACACGAGGCCCTAAGTTTAATCCCTAGCACTGGAGAAAGAAAAAAACAAACAAACAAAAGCCCCCAACAACAACAAGACAAAAATCCTCAGCTGTTGTTCTCCAGTTGTTGTTGTCAACGCTATGTGACCTTCAAAGATGGGTCTTCCTAAGCTCATCCCAAGCTGAACTCATCCCCCAAAACACCTCTCTGCACCATCATTATTCCCAAATCCCAAATATGGGTGTGCTATGGAAAACATGGACATGGGGACACATGGCAGAGATTAAAGACCTGAATCCCTGAAGAGGGTACCAGCAGTCGCCAACTCTCCAATACAGTCGATTTGGAGCCAAAAGGACTTGAGCATGGCCAGAGTTTTCTGTACTATTTGCTCCCAGCTGCCTCTGTCAGTAGGTGTCTCCCCAGCAGCCATTAGTTGGGCCAGTGTGGGGATCACAAACAAGACCATGGCTCCCACAGTCCAGAGAAGGGCTGAAACTTAGAGTGGAATCCTTGAAGTCTCAGGTTCATATCCCAGTTTTCATGTGCAGAAGGCTACATGCTAGCCAAGTTAATTGATCTGCACAAGTGTCCAAGTCTCTTATATAAAATGGCCTAGAATAAACTATGCATACACGTATATGTACTTTAAATCATCTCTATATTACTTATGATACCTAATATACTATAAATGCTATGTAGTTGACATACTGTATTGTTTAGGAAATAATGACGATGTACTTATACTCCCTATCACTTCCTCTGTTTTCTTTCCAATTACCTCATTTTTGAAGCAACCAAATTTTCTTTGTCTTGTATGAATGTGCTAAACCCCCATATTTGAAGCTTTGGCTCACATGTATATACCTCACAGTGACGTGCCTAACCTAAGATGGCTTCTTTTTTTTTTTTTAAATATTTATTTATTTACTTTAGTTGTACACAATGCAATGCACGTGCAAGGCGAGCGCTCTGCCACTGAACCACAACCCCAGCCCCTAAGATGGCTTCTTAAGACATTTTCCTATCTGGGATAGTCATTTATCTGAAAAGAATCTTCTAACTAGCTGAGAGGAGGGAAAAAATAATTCTCCATCTCATTTTGAATGAGTGAAGATGAACTAGGGAGGCGTAGTTTAATGAAGCACCAAGTGATGTGACCATACATCACTTGGTGAGAAGGGTATTGAGACCACAGGAGAGCTTCTGTCTCAAAGAACACTTGACATTATGTGGCCATACGCAGTGGCCCCATTAGCAGAGATGAGCTATTGCAGGTGGTTTGCCAGATCTCTGTGCACATAGGAGTTATCTAATGGTCTTTCAGAGAACAGAATGAAGGATCTAGGAAGCAAGTAAGGAATAGTAATAGAGATGAAGACCACAGTGGTGATCGCATAAACTTGGAGTCTCAAGTCTTGTCATTTTCAAGTTTGCTGAGGTTATTAATGATTCTTTGCAAGCTTCAGTTTCTTCCTTTACATATAAGGGATCATAATACCTTTATCAAAAGCTTTATTAAAAGCATTTCATGGAAAACCATGTGTAAATCACCTGCATATGATGATCACATTATTCCTTCATTATTAATTCCTCCTCATTTGTTAAGGGTCAGGTTGGGCATCATCCCCTTCATGATGCTGTCCTGGGACTTCCCTTCTTTCCTTCTAGGTTGAGTTAGGTGTTCCACCCCTCTCTGCGTCCTTGACTTCCTGGTGTACTACCTGCATCATCCTTCATGTAAGCTACTGAATGGCTCATTTTGATTTCCCAAGCTCCTTGAAAGCCAGGAGCACCTCACCTTGACCTTTGTCTCTGTAGTGGCCACTGTGATGCTGCATGGACAATAGGAAATGTTTAGCTAGGGGCATTGTCCTAGCTGACCAGATATACTTACAGTTTAAAAGAGAAAAATTACCGAGTATGTATTTCTGAAAAGGCTTAAAATTTACATATATGAAATATACGAATCAGTATCAGTGCTTGGCCAAGCTCCAGCTCCTATCACACTGACAAAGGCAAAACCTAGGTCTTAACCTGGTGTCAACCTGAAAGTCAGGTCAAGATCTCAGAGAGAAAGAATGGAGTGGGAAGAAGATCTGCCTCTTTCCCTGTGGAAAAAGTCTTTGAGGGATGGCAGTAAGAGACCCAGTGTACTTGAAAGTGTCTCTTCCAATCTGAAAATAAACTGAATTTCCTGAACCGCTTTTGGAAAACCAAGGCTTGGAGGATTTTTCTGACTTTCATCCTTCCTGCGTCAGCATTTGGAAGAGAAACGAGGAACAATTAACAATTAAAAGAAACCTCTTTTAATACAGTATTAACCAGGGGTAGATTTGGGGACAGGGAGAGACAAAAAGGTTAACAATTCTAACTTTTTAATTGTGTGAAACTGAAAGAATTATGGAATTACCTAGAACTTAAGCTCTTCATCTCCTTTCATTTGATCTCTAGCCAAGTAACTACTGAAGAATAATTTAACATTCTCTGAGTCGTCAATAATAAGGCTTGCAATGTGATAGTTAAATGCGCTTGAAATTTTGATGAGATCATTAATAATATCTCTTGTCAGTGACTTAACTCTAGTTAATAACTTCCTTGTGACTCTCGTCAAATAGATTTTCCTGGGGATATTAATTTCCAAAGGTTTATGGATGTCCTTCAATTGTTCGCCAGTGACAGAAATAGCCACTTTGCTGTGGCATGTTTTGAGGTTTTTGCCCTTACTTCTAAGAAAAAGGCGATAATTGTGTAAACCAACTACTCATCTGTGTTTGGCATCAAGTTTTAACCTAAAACCTGAAGTGATATTTTCTACAAAGAATAGTTTCGTGTAATTTTCACAATAGCAGTATGCCAACACCAACTATTCTAAAATGGTAGCCTGTTATTTTACAAGTTATATAAGTCTAATAGAGGAGAAAAAAAAATCCTCTTGACTGCCTCTCTTTGGGAATGGTTTTCTTAGAATTTTCCTGACTAATACAGGCTCACGTCAGTATTCTCATTTCTCATCTTCTGCAGCTTGCGCCACACAACCAATCCAAACCCACTCCCACCCCAGAGCCAACCCGAGGCTCCAGAGTGAACTGCATCTGTATTTGCTCTGTGGTGGGGAGGAAAAATTGGGGATGGGGTCAGCAGAGAATTTTTCATTAGATTCTAAAACTGCCAAGCAGTGAGGCTGCCTTTGGAGTTAGAAGGAAGCATTTGAGGGCAGAATAAGAGAGAAGTGCTTTACATATCTAACAATGCTCATTCAGAATTTGTCACTCCCCAGAGGAACCTAGAGCCCCCAGGCTTGGCATGGGGAAGGGGACACATGCATGTTTGCTGAATGAATGGATGCAATGAATAGGGCCAAACTGGGTTTGGTAAACGTATAGATGATGGATATATGACTGGTTAAGAGGGGAAATCAATTTCTTTTAAATTTCAGACCCTCGCCTTCCTTTTCCTGTCTTCTTTTAAGTGTGTGAATTGCTGGGAAAAGAGACCATTTCCCCAGGAATCAGGAAAATCTCTTCTGCTATTATGAAACACACATATATGTTCTTTAAATTTTTCTTCTTTAAAAAAAAATGAGAGAACTCTCTACATGATCTCCAAGTATCCTTAACCCTACAGTGTTTTCTTTTTACATGTGAAACAAAAGGCTAGGTTGAGAGTTGGTTCTTTCTAGGCTTCTACAGTCCTGTGAGGAAGTCATGCATATTTAGGAATGGAGAAATGATGGTACAAATGAGCATAAGCAAGAGTTCAGGGGCTGGGATTGTAGCTCAGTGGTAGAACACTTGCCTACATGTGTGAGGCACTGGGTTCAATCTTCAGTACCACATAAAAATAAATAAATAAAATAAAAGCTATTGTGGGGGGGATCCAAGATGGCGGATTAGAGGAAGATGCACTTCAGGACAGCTCCGTGGAAAGAATCCAACAAAGCAGATAAATTGCCTTTCATCATATATATATAGGCTGAAAATACCGATCTCCTGGATGGTTTGATTACCACTACCAGAGAGAGAAAGAGACAAGCTGTCTGCAGCGGCTGGAGCCGCGAGGCTCCTGCAAAACCGCCTGGGTGGTGCACAGGCCATCCAAAACAAAGTCAGTATGGGGAGACCGTGCTACTACTGCAACCCCAGCCAAACTCACGGCACACCAGCGTGAAACCGGCGATAAAAAGCAGCGATAACAGCCGGCAGGATTGGCGCTGGGGAACCACGGGAGACCGCGGGCCCACAGCACCAGTTCAAATCCACACTCCGCCTGATGCAACCCTCAGTAGTGGGGCCCCAGACAGAGCGGCGCAGAGATCTGCGATCAGCAAACAGGGGCAGAGTCAAGCGGGCCACAGTCCGAAGCAGCGCTGTCTGCACCACAGTCACAGGTGCGGCTTCCTGGTGCTACTTCGGCAGGGAGACATCCACCCAACAGCTTTGAAATCGATCGGGGAGGATATGGGAGTCTGCGGAGCTGCTGTTGACTGGAAGGAGAGCACCGCCATCTTTGAAAGCTCCAGACAAAGGGGAGGAGACGGAGAGCGACGGCTGCAGCCAACCAGGGACTCTCCAGCTCTCTGAAGACAACGCACATTTGGGTGAGACTCGGGTGGTCAGCAGGGGAAGGCATTTCTGAGGCTAGCGCAGCAGCAACAAGAGGCTGCAACTGTGGGTGGGCTTGGGGAGGGGGTGCCTTCTGGAGGGTCCCCTTCCCGGTGCCATTCATCTGCTGACACACGCAAACCACCTGGGCCACTCCTTCACTGAACCGTGCAGCCACTGGCCTAAGATGCAGCCTTGATTTCACTGACAGGATCGCAGACTGTCTGGACGTGGTCCAATGGCAATTGGTTTGAACTGGAAAGGAAAAAAAAGAGGGGGGCTTCCCAGGGCCCGTTTTGTCTGAGACTTGGGGTTCGACTTTTTTTTTTTCCTTTTCTTTTTGTTGGTTTGCTTGTCTTGTTGATTTGCAGGGAGGTTTTTTTTTTTTTGTTTGTTTGTTTGTCTGTTTGTTTGTTTCTTTTTCTTTTTCTTTTTTTGGCTTTGTTTTGTTCTGCTTTTTTTTTTTTTCCGCATTGATTGTTAGTGTGTTTGTTTGCTTCCGCTCCTTTTTTTCTTTCCTTCTTTTCTTCCTTCCCACTCTTGTATCTTTTCCTCCTCCTTCATCTTTCATGTTTACATCCTGCCAGTGCATACTAAACAGAGCCAAAAACAAGTTATACGCAGAACTTGGGATTTCTAGAACCGGCGCAATTGAACTGGGTAGCAAAGTGGTGTTATATATAGTTTAGTCTCTATTTCCTTGATTCTCTCTTCCTCTCTCTTACACCAAATCCTACTCTTTTATCATTTTTTTTTCTTTTCCAACTTACTTTATATATAAATTGATCTTTTCACCTAATTGTCAACCCCATTCTCTTTCCTCCATCGTCTACTGATACTAAACCACTTCCACTAAACCACTTCAATAGATATCTCCTTTCATACTTTCCAAGAAAGAACAATTCAAGACACTTCCTTCTTCCTAATCATAACACCTCTGTATCCAATACTTGAAGCTATAAAACCCTATCAGAAGCGTACAGAGTAAATTGGAAATAATATCTGGGTTAACAAAATCTGTACATTGTGATCAAACTTGGATTTTCTGAATAGAAAGTGTTAGATTTAATTTAAAAGTGTAAAGGAATTATAAGGTGATCTGATAGCATTCTACTACAGGAACAACATAAGGCTTTAAGGTAAAATCGAAATAGTCAAGGTCCCACAGTGCAGGAAGAATAGACACACAAGCAACATGAAAAAACAAGGAAAGAAAATGACACAAACAAATCAAGATACCTCATCGGTAGATGTCATGGCAAGCACAGTTGGTCAAATGCCAGAGATGGAATTTAGAAATTACATATGCCAAATGTTTATGGAACTTAAGAATGAACTCAAAAATGAGATGAGGGAGCAGGTACAGGAGGCAAAAGATCATTTTGACAAAGAACTCCAAAAACAAATACAGGAAGTAAAAGATTACTTCAATAGGGAAATAGAGGCTCTAAAGAGAATCCAAACAGAAATTCCAGAAATGAAAGAAGAATTAAACCAAAATAAAAGTTCAATTGAAAGTATCTCCAACAGAGTAGACCACTTGGAAGAAAGAACCTCAGACAATGAAGACAAAATATATGTCCTAGAGAAGAATTTAGAACATACAGCAAAACTTGTTAGAAATCAAGAACATAACATCCAAGAATTATGGGACAGCATAAAAAGACCAAACTTAAGAGTGATTTGCATAGAGGAAGGGGCAGAGTTTCAAGCCAAAGGAATGAGTAATCTATTTAATGAAATAATTACAGAAAATTTTCCAAGCTTGAGGAATGAAATGGAAAACCAAGTTCAAGAGGCATACCGAACACCAAACAAACAAAATCTCAACAGATCCACACCTAGACACATTATAATGAAAATGCCTAATACACTGAGCAAGGAGAGAATACTAAAAGCCAAAAGAGAAAGGAAGCAAATTACATATAGGGGGAAACCAATCAGACTATGTTCAGATTTTTCAACCCAGACCTTAAAAGCAAGAAGATCCTGGAATAGCATATTTCAAGCTCTGAAAGAAAAGGGATGTCAACCAAGAATCTTATATCCAGCAAAATTAAGCTTTAGATTCGAAGATGAAATAAAAACCTTCCACAACAAGCAAAAGTTAAAAGATTTCACAACTCGAAAGCCAGCACTTCAGAGCATCCTGGGCAACATTTTTCATGAAGAAGAAGAGAAAGATGATAACGAAAATCACCAAAGGGAGATATTAAACTAAAGGAAATACCAACCAGAAGAGAAACCAAATCAAGCTAAAGACCATAATTCAAATAAAAATGGATGGGAATAAAAATCACATCTCAATAATAACCCTGAATGTTAATGGCCTAAACTCGCCAATCAAAAGACACAGATTATCAGAATGGATTAAAAGAAACGACCCAACAATTTGCTGTCTCCAAGAAACACACCTCATAGAAAAAGACATCAACAGACTGAAAGTGAAAGGCTGGGAAAAGTCTTATCACTCACATGGCCGGCGGAAGCAAGCAGGGGTTTCCATTCTCATATCAAATAAGGTAGACTTCAAACCAAAACTAATCAAGAGGGACAAAGATGGATATTTCTTATTACTTAAGGGAACCATCCATCAACAGGATATAACAATCATAAATCTGTATGCCCCAAATAATGGAGCACCTACATTCATCAAACAAACGCTTCTTAAGTTCAAGAGTAAAATAGACCATAACACAGTTATTCTAGGGGACTTCAACACACCTCTCTCACCAATGGATAGATCATCCAAACAAAAGCTAAACAAAGAAACTTTAAGCCTCCTCAAAACAATTAACAATTTAGACCTAATGGACATATATAGAATATTTCATCCCTCAGTAAACGAATACACATTTTTCTCAGCAGCACATGGCTCCTTCTCCAAAATAGACCATATTTTATGTCACAAGGCAACTCTCAGCAAATATAAAAAAACAGAGATACTATCCTGCATGCTATCGGACCATAAAGGGATGAAATTGGAAATCAACGACAAAACAAGGAATAAGAAAAACTACTCCATCAACTGGAAGCTAAACAACATGCTACTGAATGAACAAGGGGTTGAAGAAGACATCAAAGAGGAGATCAAAAAATTCCTAGAGGTAAATGAGAACACAGATACATCATATAGAAATCTCTGGGACACTATGAAGGCAGTAGTAAGAGGAAAATTCATTGCACTGAGTTCATTCCTTAAGAGGAAAAAAACCCAACAAATAAATGACTTAACATCACACCTCAAAGCATTAGAAAAAGAAGAACAGACCAACACCAAGAGCAGTAGCAGACAGGAAATAATTAAAATCAGAGCAGAAATTAATGAAATTGAGACTAAGGAAACCATTCAAAGAATTGACAAAACTAAAAGTTGGTTCTTTGAAAAAATAAACAAAATTGACAGACCCTTAGTGATGCTAATGAAAAGAAGAAGAGAAAAAAACTCAAATTACTAACATTCATGATGAAAAAGGGAATATCATAACAAACACCTCAGATATACAGAATATAATTAGAAATTACTTTGAAAACTTGTACTCTAATAAAATAGAAAATACTGAATGCATTGACAGATTTCTAGAGTCATATGATTTGCCTAAACTGGATGTGGAGGCTATACACAATTTAAACAGATCAATTACAAGCGAAGAAATAGAAGATGTCATCAAAAAGCTACCAACAAGGAAAAGTCCAGGACCTGATGGGTTTACAGCCGAGTTCTATAAGACTTTCAAAGAAGAACTAATACCAATGCTCTTCAAACTATTTCAAGAAATAGAAAAAGAGGGAGCTCTTCCAGACTCTTTCTATGAGGCCAATATTACATTAGTTCCAAAGCCAGGCAAAGACACATCCAAAAAAAGAAAACTTCAGGCCCATATCTTTAATGAACATAGATGAAAAAATCCTCAACAAAATCCTGGCAAATCAGATACAAAAACATATCAAAAAGATAGTGCACCACGATCAAGTGGGGTTTATCCCAGGGATGCAAGGCTGGTTCAACATTCGGAAATCAATAAACATAATACATTACATCAATAGACTTAAAGACAAAAATCACATGATCATCTCAATTGATGCAGAAAAAGCATTTGACAAAATACAACACCCCTTTATGTTCAAAACACTGGAAAAACTAGGAATATCAGGAACATATCTTAACATTATAAAAGCTATTTATGCAAGGCCCCGAGCTAACATTATCTTAAATGGAGAAAAATTGAAAGCATTCCCTCTAAAAACTGGAACAAGACAGGGATGCCCCCTTTCACCACTGCTATTTAACATAGTACTGGAAACTCTGGCCAGAGCAATTAGACAGACGAAAGAAATTAAAGGGATCAAGATAGGAAAAGAAGAGCTCAAATTAGCACTATTTGCTGATGACATGATAATCTACCTAGAAGACCCAAAAAACTCTACCAGAAAACTTTTACAACTAATAAACGAATTTGGCAAAGTAGCAGGATACAAAATCAATACACATAAGTCAAAGGCATTTGTGTACATCAGCGACAAAGACTCTGAAAGGGAAACGTTGAAAAATACCCCATTTGCAATAGCATCAAAAAAAATAAAATACCTGGGAATCAACCTAACGAAAGAGGTGAAAGACCTCTATAACGAAAATTATAGAACACTAAAGAAAGAAATTATAGATGAACTCAGAAGATGGAAAGACCTACCTTGCTCTTGGATAGGTAGAATTAATATTGTCAAAATGTCCATACTACCAAAAGCATTATACAGATTTAATGCAATTCCAATCAAAATCCCAATGTCATTCTTCAAAGAAATTGAAATAGCAGTCATGAAATTCATCTGGAAAAATAAGAGACCCAGAATAGCCAAAGCAATCCTGAGCAAGAAAAGTGAAGCAGGGGGCATCACCATACCAGACTTTAAATTATACTATAGAGCAATAGTAACAAAAACAGCATGGTATTGGCACCAAAATAGACTGGTGGACCAATGGTACAGAATTGAGGATACAGAGACTAATACATATAATTACAGCTATCTTATATTAGACAAAGGTGCCAAAAATGTACAATGGAGAAAGGATAGCCTCTTCAACAAATGGTGCTGGGAAAACTGGAAATCCATATGCAACAAAATGAAATTAAACCTTTATCTCTCACCATGCACAAAACTCAATTCAAAGTGGATCAAGGACCTAGGAATTAGACCAGAGACAATACACCTAATAGAAGAAAAAGTAAGCTCCAATTTCCAACATGTTGGATTAGGCCCCAAGTTCCTTAATAAGAATCCTGTAGCACAAGAATTACTACCAAGAATTAATGAATGGGATAGATTTAAACTAAAAAGCTTCTTTTCAGCAAAAGAAACAATCAGTGAGGTGAATAGAGAGCCAACTAATTGGGAACAAATATTTAATACATGCACATTAGATAGAGCACTAATCTCTAGAATATATAAAGAACTCAAAAAACTTTACACTAAAAAAAACAAATAACCCAATCAATAAATGGGCTAAGGAATTGAGAAGACACCTCTCAGAAGAAGATACACGATTAATCAACAAATACATGAAAAAATGTTCAACATTGCTGGCAATTAGAGAAATGCAAATCAAAACTACTGTAAGATTTCACTTCACTCCAGTCAGAATGGCAGCCATCAAGAACACAAGCAACAATAAATGTTGGAGAGGATGTGGGGAAAAAGGCACACTCATACATTGCTGGTGGGACTGCAAAATGGTGCAACCGTTATGGAAAGCAGTATGGAGATTTCTTGGAAAACTGGGAATGGAACCATCCTATGAACCAGCCATCCCACTCCTGGGTCTATTCCCAAAGGACCTAAAAACAGCATATTACAGTGACACAGCTATCTCAATGTTTGTATCTGCACAATTCACAATAGCTAGGTTGTGGAACCAACCTAGATGTCCCTCAGTAAATGAGTGGATTAAGAAAATGTGGTATATACGCACAATCGAATTTTACTCAGCAATAAAAGAATACAAATTAATGGCATTTGCAGGTAAATGGATGAAGTTGGAAGACATAATGCTAAGTGAAGTTAGTCAGTCTCAAAAATCCAAATCCAAGTACCAAATGTTCTCTCTTATATAAGGAGGCTATTTCAAAGTATAGTTGGATGGGGGTACATAGGAGGATTAGAGGAACACTAGAATGGTCAAGAGAAGGGAGGGTAAGGGAGGGAGCAAGAGGGGAGGGAGGGGGAGAAAAAAAAAGGTGGTTGAATGAGACGGATATCATTTTCCTTAATGCATGATTGAAGACCTGAATTGTACGAATATACTTTGTATACAGTTGTATGTAAAAAGATACTAAATATATGCACTATGAGTTGTACATATTAAAATTTATAAAAATAAAATTAAAAAAAAAGCTATTGTGTCCACTTACAACTAAAAAAACATTTTAAAAAATAGAGTTCAAACAATGTAGTTTGTCTACATGCTATAGCGCCAGGAGACCCAGGAGACAAGATGCCCTTGAACACTGCTGTTGAACTCCTTCAGGGCAGACCCACATGTGGGTCTTGCTCCACTCCCATCTGTTCTCCCAGGCCATCCTCCATCCACTCCCTCCTTTCTCTGCTAACTTCAGTATCTCTATCTGTCTTGGAGATTTCTGCTCAGCATATCTTTCCTGTTCTAAACAAGCACCACCAGCCTTATGTTGTCAATGCCTCACTCCAGCCATCATCCTGTCTCACTCAAATTTGGACAGCCACTGCTTCCGCTCGCTAACCTCTTCTTCCTCTCTCCATCCCTTGGCTGTCAGAGTTGACCACTCCCTCTCTCTGGAGATGCTCTCTTTAAGGTCAACTGTGTCCTCCCACACTAAGACCATTAGCCCGGTGTTCTTGCTAAATGGACTCTCATGAACTGGTCAGCTCCTCTTCATCTGGCGCCACTTCAATAATCAATTGTGAACATGTAAGTCTGATGTTAGGAAAAATAGATTTCCATAAGTCCATAATACATAAGTTCTGGGTAAAACCATAAGAGTGAATTTTTTCCTCTTAATTGTCTTTATTTGTGATTCTAGAGTTGGGCAGGATCCATACCCAAACTGGCCCAGAATGTTCTCAATTGTGATCTTTCTGCCTCTCTTTGCCTCCTTGGATCTTTTCTCTCTGTTTCTTCTGACTCTTCTTACTGTTCTCACCATCTCCTTCCTGGAATCCTCTTTCCTCCAACTTTCTTGCAGATGCTACTGTCCTTGCTATGGTCCACTTGCCTTCTTGATGCATTTTCTTGGGAAATTAAATTCCCTCTTATGGTTTTTCCCAGAGCTTATGTATTTTGGACTAATGGAAATCTGTCTTTCCTGAACATCAGACTTACATGTTCAACTGTTTGCTCACATGAAGTTTTATCTTGGTCTTCATGCCTGTATTCTCTAAGCTTTGCAAGGGTCTCCCAGCACCTGGGAAATCCAAATGAAAGGATGATGAACCCCAAAATACAAAAGCAACTCTGTGGAAGCAAACCTAATAAGTATTACGTAGAACATAAAATCACAACAGTTTCATTACAAAAGTATATTTATTATTTAAGAAAGTTCAGTTTGCAGATAATTGAAAAAACCCGTAGCCAATCAAAAATGGACTGAATTGCAAATAACTTCAGAAATCGAAATTATAAAAATTCTCTCAAACTTTTACTGCAAAATTTATATTTAATGTGGGATGTGGGTAAATTTTAATATCTTCCCTATGATGTGGGATGGGATTTCCAGAAATAAAAGTGCCAAGCCTTTGAAAGTCTTTCCAGCAGCCCTGCCTCCTGTATTATCTCCATCTGGATATTCCACAGGCATCTAAAGGTTGGCATGTTCAAGGCCAAGTTCATCTTCTTCCCTCTCTGGTATTCCCTATTTTAGTTGGCATCGCCCAGTCACCCAAACTGGAAGCCACCCTTGGATTCTTGATCTCATCCAAGACTCTTTATATTTCCCTGTTCAACCAATGGTTACATCTTATTGGAGTTGTGTGTGTGTGTGTGTGTGTGTGTGTGTGTGTGTGTGTGTGCGTGCGCTTGCTTATGTATCAATCCATGTATTCATTCTCTTTCTCTTTCACTGCTATTACTCAAGTCCTGGTCGATCCTCACCTTGACCCTTGCAATAATCTTGTAAGTGGTCACCCTATAGCTACTCTGATTCCTCTTTCCTGATGGTCATCTTAAAATTCAAATGAGACCCTGTTACTTCTACTTTAAAATATTTTGGAGGTTTGGTCATGATTTTTAAAGAAAATCTGAATTCCTAAACATGACACATAAAACCTCTCTTACCCATTTCTCCAGACTCCTGTCTCACCTCGGCCTGCCTGGCAGGTGACAGTTAACAATTCGCCTTTCAGGGGAGCAGCACTATGGCTCTTCTAGCTTCTGGGTTTCCTCATAACGCCCTCCCTCCCTATAATGCTCCTTTCCCTTTTCTCACTCTATTTATTCTTTAAGATGCAGCACAGGTGCTACCTGTTTTAAGGAGCCTTCCAAGAACATCTCAAACATGGACACCCCGTGCCTCCCTCTATCCACTTACCACCCTGTATCCCAACATTCTATCCACATGTCTTCTACCTACTCATAAGTAAGGATGTGCTCATTGTTATCTTCCAATTCCCATTCCACAGGAAGTAGCCTTATGCTACAGGTCCCCACTCTGGGAACCCAAGTCTTGACTAGAGTACTCAGGTAGAACTCAGACACACCCAGCCTGGAAATCTATCTAAAATACTTCCTGTAAAGTGGTTCCTTAATTAAGGCTTAAGTGAGAAGAAGGAACTTGATCTTTGGAGTGGCACTTATAACTACTTTACATAATAATTAACAAGCAAATCATGTATGATCTATATTGCAGTTATTGTCTGATTGTTCCTCACTAAGAACTGATAACAGGTATGGCTAGGGAGTTGTTTCTGTTCAGGTGTGATCTAGGTGAAGTTTTCTTGAATTGCCTGCTTTCTGATGATCCTATTCTGGGATCTAATGTTCATATGGTCTCTGATGTTTTCATGCAAAAATTATTCTGTGTACCAAATTCCCTATTAAAAACAAATTTCATTTTCTGTGTCTGAACATGCTTAATGTCTGTGTCTAGGTTTGAGATAGTTTTCCCTGTCTACATGTAAGGAGATTGCTTTTCTCTAGCCCTCTGCCAAATGTTCTCCAACTGTTCTTGACTCTCTGGGACCTTTTCTTTCCTTTTCCCTATACCACCATAGCAAAAATTAGACAAAACAGGTAAAAAAAATAAATGAAGACATTGTGTTGTTTTCCAATGGCCCTTTTAGTAGATAGGATTGCCAGAATAAGGAGAGAAAGAAAATACAGAATGCCCAGTTAAACTTAAATTTGGGAAAACCCATGATTTTTTTCCCTTTAAGTGGGTACCATGAAATATTTGGTACATACACTAAAAGAAAAAGAGCCATTATCTGAAATTCATATTTAACTGATGGCTTATATTGTATCTGGCAACATTACTCTGGAGTTATACTCAGACCATACACATTTCATGCTCATGAGAAATAGGCAGGACTATTTTCACTTCCAGAAGGAAGTATCCTTACTCCCACCTTTCCTAAAGCAAAGATGCTCTCTTGGTCTATCTTTTAGTTATTTTTCCTCTCAACTCTATGATTAGAAAACAGTTTCCTAGTTACACTGATACCTGGTTTCTAGCACCAGACCTAGATTTAGAGAGTTTTGAGTGCTGTGTTCTATGGGAAACCAGAGGACAGATGCTTGATCCAAAGAGATGGGCTCCAGTGTTGCCATTTGGGAATATGGGCACCATCTTTGGAGAGAGCCTTTTAAAAGAAACACCAGATATCATGATTTAATGTTAAGACTCCAGAATCTCTGCACTCCAGCTTCTTGGCTCTGCTCAGGATCCCTACCCTGCTGGTGCTATAGCCATGTACTCTGGGTGAAGAGGGAAAAAGCGGTCCCTGTGAAGGGCAATTTGGGAAATTCCTGATGAAAATGGCTCCCCAGTTGGACATACATACAGGTGCCATCTTTGCCGCAAGATAAGTGTCCCATTTTCCTTTATTTCTTCCTGGATTTTCTTCTTTGGCATTCCCCAATTCAACAGGCACCAGGAACCTCCTTCCTTGTCTCTGGTGGGTATGTGGCAGGGAACAAGAGAAACAGAACTACCTTTTCTGGGTTTTGTTCTCAAAGTTTTATGCCACTGAGGGAAGTTTCTAGGTGTTCTAGTCTACAAAGTCTGAGGAGACGAAATGGCCCTGAAGAAAAGGAAAAAGAGTAAAAGGAAGATCTTCCTAGACTGAAAAAATAAATGTGATTCTCAGAGAGTAGGAAGTGGGCAGAAGAGTATGGTTCCTGTGAATAGAGGACAATGTATTCTCTCCATCACCCCTCCCTGATAGTGTGCCAAGAAGGTGGCTGGATCTCAGAGGGGACAGTGACTGAGGGGGCTAGGAGTAAACACAGGGCTCCCCAGTCACTTCACAATCCCATGACCTGAAGGAATCCTCAGAAGAGAAAACACAAATCAGAACTATTCAATCACAATGGTGATTGATGGATGAAGGGGCCTCCTTGTTTCACAGCGTTACTCAAGACCCCAGAACCCAGGGTGAGGAGAGGCCCCCAATGACCATTGTTAAGTCCACCAACAGCACAGTGGTGGTTGACTTTTAAAGTGCAGAGGAGCAGGAATATCCATCCACCTGATGTGTAGAAAGAGGTTCCGCCCCACCACTGTGATGCTTGTACAAATGCGTAATGCACAAATAACATTATATGGTGGCAGCATCTCAAGGATTTGGTAGTCTGACATTTCCCCTCATTTGCTGTATTGGGTGCACTTGGTCAAGACTGGACTTTTTCACAGAACAAACCATGGAAAAAAACTTGAATTATTTGCCATAATAAATGCCTATGCCAAAATCCTATGTAATTACCACCACATAATTTGCTAGATTAATACTTGTTAAACTCCTGAACTCCTGAGATGACATTTACCCACATTCTCAAGTATTTTTTGCATGCTTATAGTGTAGCACTAATAATCCATATAACAAACATACTTATGGTATGATCATATTGATAGTTATCTGTAATATGCAACAATTATTATTATCATTTTACAATTGAGGAAACTAAGGCACAAAGAGGCAAAGTCACCCATAGAGCTAGAAATTTCTAGAGCTGAGACTCAGACCTGGAAGTGTGCACTGCCTCTCCCCATCTGTTGCCAGGGCTATCCCTTCTGCTTGAATGCATGGCCGTCAGCCAGGTCAGTCCTCCCATCCCATACACTCATGGCGTCATGTTTTTCCTTCAAGTATTTACTATGGTTTGGAAGGATTTGATTATTTTTTTTTCTCCTTCTGTGGATACGTAGTTTATAAATATGAAGACTTTGCTCACTGAGGTCAAGACTGCACACTCTCCAAGCCTGCCCTCTTCTTTTTTCCACAGTGGTAGAATCATGGCCAGACAATGGCTTCCTGGATGCCTACATTGTCCAGACTCCATTACAATTATGTGTGGTTAGAAGATTAAGTTTATGCATAAAGAATGAGGGCACAAATGGTGGATTTCACATCTATTTCTTTTTGTTGTTGTCTGCCAGGACCAACTATGACTTAAGTGCATAACAAAGTTTTAGGGGATGGAAGACTGGGAAGAACAAATGGGTCTCCAAAGACCAAGTGGAATAGAGGTAACTACCAACCTGAACACTCAACTCAGTTTATTACATGAGAATGAAATTTACTTTGATCTTCTTTAAACCATTGGATTGTTTTGGTTCTCTTTGTTATAGCAGCCCAACCTCACCTAGGCTCACGACCGCATTTCTGTAACCTAAACAACAAACTAGAACAGAGAAAGGGCTCAGCACACATTTATTAAGTGACCAAATGCACAACTACATAAACAAATTCCACCCTATAAGTATTTTCTCAGAACTATTTGAAAGATGGGACTGTACCTTCTATTTGTTTTCTTTTGCATCAAGTACAGCATTGAGCACACAGTAGGTGACCAAACAATGAAAGAAGAAATTATGAATAGAGAAATATTGGGAATTTTCACATTCACTTTTGTCTATCTTTTACATAATTTCAGACACATAAATACGTTCCAAATAGTTATAAAATTTAATCATATGTAAAATTTAATCATATATAAAATATGTTTCACACTGAAATTCATGTATAAGGTATTTTCATGTAAGTTAATTTTCAAATCAAAATAATTAGGGCAAAGGTCAAGCAATATGTTGTGCATAATGGACTTGGAGTTAGGGGATTCTAACTGAAGTCCAGTTATATTTCTAGTCATGTCTGTGACCTTAGACAAATCACCTAAGTTCTTCAACATCAATCAGTGTGCATGTTAGATAGAAGGTATACAGAAAAAGTTTCTTTTTAAATGTTCCTTTAATGTCTAAAACTTCATGATTCTATGTACTATGTTTTTATTCCCTGGAAATGTTTGGATTAACACTCCTTATAGTTCCTATTAATTTTAAAGACAATTATGTGGCTATGGGAATGTTTTTTTTATATTTTTTTGTTTGTTAATGAAGTCTTACACTGGGCGGGGCACTGCTATATGCATATTAAGTATGTTTAATGTGCACAGTAATCTCACAAAGAAGCATTACTACACCATTTAACATTTGAACAAACTAAGACTCATATATATCAAGTAATTTCCTGATGTCCCTTAACTAGTAAGTCCTAGATGTAGGTACCAAATTTGGGTCAAATAGTTTATGTATTTATTCATTCCACTCACTCAGAGCTTTGTACTAGGCACTATTTTAGCCAGCTTTGACCACAAGACCTGGCAAGAACAACACAGGGGAGGAAAATCTTATTTGGGGCTCACAGTTTCAGTCCACAGACATCCAACTCCATTGCTGTCTGCCCAAGATGAGGCAGAACATCATGGTGGACTGGTGTAGCAGAAGAAAGCTGCTCAGGACATGGCAACCAGGAAGCAGAGAAAGAGCTCCTCCCAACAAGGACAAAATATACAACCTGTTTTAGTCAGCTTTTTCACTGCTGTGACTAAGGGATCTGACCAGAACAAATGTAAGGAGGAAAAGTGTATCTGAGGGCTCAAGGTTTCACAGGTCTTAGTCCATAGAAGGCCAGCTCCATTGAGCCTGAATATCATGGTGGGAGAGTGTGGCAGAGGGAAGCAGCTCACATCACGGTGATCCAGAAGCAGAGAGAGCAAATCCACTCTCCAGGTACAGATATATACACCAAAGCCACACTTTAATTCCCACCTCCTGTCACTTCAGTTATCAGGCAGTTAATCCTCTGATTAATTCACTGATTGAGTTAAGACTCTCACAACCCAATTATTTCTCCACTGAACTGTCTTGCATTGCCTCACACATGAGCTTTTGGGGGACACCTCACATTCAAACCACAACACAACCCAAAGCTACACCCTCAGTGAACTGCCTCCTCTAGCCACATACTACCTGCCTACAGTTACCACCCAGTTAATCCATATAAGGGAACCAATGCATTCATTAGGTTAAAGCTCTTATAACCCAATTATCTTACCTCTAAACTCTCTTGTATTGTCTCATACATGAACTACCATAACAGACACCTACTCTATGTTGCTACCAGTCACTGCTAGACGTGGTAGAGTTATGGCAGTGAGCAAGACAGAAAGGGCTCTGCCCTAAAGAAACGTAAATCCTACCTGGGGACAGGGTAGTTAATGAACAGCTACACAAAGACATAAATAATGGAATCTCAAACAGTGGTAAATTATGTGAATAAAATAAGGCCAATCAAGGTGATAGGGGTATGAGGAGACTAGAGTAGAAATGCTATTTGGTGAGAGACTAAGGAGTTCTGTTTCAGGAATACTGAGATGTCTCTTTGACATCTAAGAGAAGATTCTCCTACTGCTACTTCTGGTAATACTAATAATTGCCATGTATGTGTGTGTCCGTCACATTCTTGACACTAATGTACCTTCCAAATATATCAACTGATTCAATCTTCACAAAAATTCTAGGAGTGCTTATTACCATTTCACAGATGAGGAAACAGTTCCCATAATTTTCTGAAGTCCTGAAACAAACAGGTAGCAGAGTAAGGATTGAAATTCAGCCATTCTGTCTCTATGGGGTCCATCCTGACCTCTATTCTACACTGCCTCTTTGGCAAGAGAACTGGTAGAAATGGGAGTGAGAAGTTCAGGGACAAAGTGAGATCTGGAGGCATCTTCAGGACATGTTTTGCATTAAGACCATTGGTCAGTGATGACAGAGAGTTTGAAAGGAAAGGAAAGCCAGGCCTGAGTCCTGGGGTGCACCAGAGATTTTGAGGATAGGTGTAAGAAGATAGATCAGCAGAGAATCCTGAGAAAGAGCAGGCTTGGAGATGGCAGGGATGGAGGTGGAACTCACAAGTGGGGTTAATAGCATCCAGAAGAGGCGAGAAATGCTTCAAACAGTGAAGGATGGTTTTATATGTCCTTTGTCACTGAAAGGTCACAGAGGATAAGAACAGGGAAGGGACAATATAGAAGACAACATTAAACTTGACATGAGCAGCTCAGTGTGAGATGACAGATTTGGGAGGGAACATGGGGTAAGGAAATGGAGCATATGAGTAAATAAATGTTTAAAGAGTCATGCTGTGATGCAGATCATAGAAATGGAATGCTATGGTGTAGAGCAGGAGGTGTGTCCAAGGGAGGGCCATTCAGACTGCATACATACCTACTTACCTACCTCCATAGTAAAGATGAGGGACCCTCCAGCGTGTTTGGTTGTTTGATGCAGGAACCCATGCACTCAACCTCTCTGTCCCACCTCCCCTAATTATCTTAAATACATCATGAATGAATGGGTTGAGAAATTTTGAATTGGACTCTAGATGTGATTTTTTTCAAAAACTACCAACCTGAGTCATTACATAAAAGCAGTCCTTGATGGTGGGATCATGCTGTCAGTTTCTTCATCTCGTCCCCTCCCTCACCCATCACACAGACAAGGAGGAATCTGGGGAGTGGCAGGGGCCTCCACTGCATTTTAATAATGTTGCCCCTTTGTATGTCTGTTTTTGAATCAAGACTTTGGCTTCAGCTTCCTCTTAGTTATGTGACATCTGTGCTTTCGTAGTTTTGAAAGCCAAAAATTTGCCTCGCCATTTGAGAATTGGATTCTGTATATGCACAGTCAAGCCTTAGTCAAAGTAGAGATAAAAACTGTGTTTATGCACACATTGACATGAGACTATTCATTCAGTGATTTATGCTGCAAACATTTATCAATGTCCATCCTCTCATAAGCACTGTGTTAGACACTGGTGATAAAACATAAAGAAGACACTCCCTGCTCCCAAGAACCTCCTGTCAAGGGTAGGGTCAGGAAGAAAACTATTACAACTAGATGTCATAGAACCAACTAAACGCAATGGTGTTCACATCGAAAGTTCTCTGGTACCCTTCCAAGTGGAAACCATTTGTATTTGTATGTGTGTGTGTGTGTGTGTTTGTATTTGTCAATTTTCTGTTAAAGATAGGCAAGGCTAAGAACATCATAAAGCAAAGAGTTTATTTATTTCACACATTTGAGCCTGAAAGTCCAAGACCAGGTGACCCCATCTGCTCAGCCTCTGATGAGGGACCTCTGGCTACATGGTGGAGAAGTGGAGAGGGAAATGGTCCCATGAAGAATGGACCAAGTATGGAGGCTAACCTCACTCTATAATCCCCCACTCTCCTGAGACCACAATTAATCCCTTCCAAGAGCAGTGTCCCATGTGAGCTAAATACTTTGTACCGTGCCGCACCTCTTAAAGATTCCATCACCTCAACACTACCACATGTGAACCAAGCCTGCAGCGCATGAACCTTTGGGGGATAATCTAAACCATAGCAGTGTGTGTTGACTAAGTGTTGTACTAATGGGGAAGTGAGGCTTGAGTCAAGTCCTGAGGCTGAAAAGTGATGCCTGGCATAGGGCACAGCACAAGCAAAAGCCCAGAGGCAGCTTAGTTCATAATGATAAAGAAGCAGCCATATGTGATTGGAACACTAAAAAAAACAGTAAGTGGTAAGGAGTTCTGGAAGGCAGGGAATAGTTGTAGATGGAGAAGCAGGAGCTGAGACAGAAAGTGTAGGATGGCCCAGATCATCAACCCACCCACCCACTCATCCATCCATCTACCCACCCACCCACTCATCCATTCATCCATCCACCTACCCACCCACTCATCCATCCATCCATCCACCCACCCACACATTCATCCATCCATCCACCTACCCACTCATCCATCCATCCACCCACTCATCCATCCATCCACCCACCCACCCACCCACCCATTCATCCATCCACCCACCCACCCACCCATTCATCCATCCACCCACCCACCCACCCACTCATCCACCCATCCATCCATCCATTCCACCCATCCACCCATCTACCTGCTGATCCATCCATCCACCCATTTAGTCATCCATCCACCCATTCACTCACCCATCCATCCATCCATTTATTAATTCTTACATTTACAGAACAATTATTCCCGAGAGCCTACTATGTATGAGAAACCTGTGTTTACTGTTAGAGATACAGTGGTGAGCAAAGATGGACACAATCTTTGACACCTTGACTTTGGACTTCTAGCCCCCAGCCTAGACTCTGGACTACAGAACTGTGAGAAAATAAGTTCTGTTGCCTTAAGCCACCTCATCTGTTTGTGGTTACTTCAGCAGCTGCCTAATGCTAATACATAAGGCTGTGGTGAGTATTACATTTGTTATTACATGTAAAGTGTTAAGAATGTTGGCTGCCACATAGTATGTGCTCAATAAAATATAAGCCATTTTTATAATGTGGTTGGCATGGTCCCTGAGTGGGCTTACTTGGCTAGGAAAATATTCCATTGAACCAATTGTTGTTAAATATGGGTGGGTTCTAAGGTGGGAAAAAATTGATGTTGGACAATCTCCTCATCAAGCAAACCATTGGGAGAAATGGTCCACCCTGCTGGATATCACATGCTTTGAAAATCAGCATCAATACCCTCTGCTCTTCATTCAATATACTTCAGTGGACACTAAAGCTCCTATTTCTCTGTTTTATTCCCTGCTTCACTAAAAAGTAACTATATGACTTTGCTAGAGCTGCCTGAGAAAATACCACAGTCTGGGTGGCTTAAACAGCAGAAATTTATTTTCTCACTGTTCTGGAGGTAGAAGTCTGAGGCAAAGATGTCAGCAAGTTTGATTTCTCCTGGGGAACACTCTCCTAGGCTTGAACATAGTCATCTTCTTGCCGGGTCCTCTCCTGGCCTTTCCCCTGTGTGTTTATCTTACGTGTTTATAAATTACATCTTCTTATCAAGACACCCGTCAGACTGGGTGAGGGCTGTCCATGCAGAAGGAGTTCTTAGCACACTTTTTGCATTAAGAACTTTGGACAGGACCCAATGGCAGAGAGTTAGAAAGGCAAGGAAAGCCAGGTCAGATGCCTGGGGTGCACCAGGGTTTTGGAGACAGGCAGAGGAAGAAGAATCAGCAAACTTAATTAATAAACTTAATTTATGCATTCACAATCTGAAGTCCTTGGAGTTAGGGCTTTAACATATCAATTTGGGAAGTATACAGTTCAGACTCTGACATCCAAATCCTAACAGCAACCTAGGATGCGTGGAATTCTAATGCTTAGTCATTGGCTATGAAGGCCTTATGGCCCAGGAAGGGCAATGCCAAAGATTTTAAGTCTCCCTGGATTGGCAGGAAGTGGGATGGGAACACAGGATGGGGCCCCAGTGTGGTTTCTGGTGGGATTACTAGGGGGTGGGCACCAGGGCGCTGTATGAGACTGATGGGACCCTGACCAGACACCCTGCTGTAATTGCCTGTTTCAGTGTCTGCATCCCCTCTAGACTGTTATTTTCTGGAGGGAAGGGACCATTTCTCTCTTGTTCATCTTTGAATTCCCCAATGACTGGCACATAGTTGGCATATTTGTGGAATGAATGATTCACTTGGGCATGCAGCCGTTTCCCTGTGTGAAAGTTACTTTCTGTGTAATGAAAGCAAGTTCTTTCTGTATCTAGAAATCTTCAGCCTCCTCCTGTCTTGATCTTAAAGAGGTCTTCTCTTATTTTTGCCCTTTGGAAATATTTAAGGCTTGCAGGATATCGGGACCATTTACTGAAGAGTCACCACACACCGGACACATTCCTAAGGCCTTCATGATTATCTCATTTAATCCTCATGACAACCCTGGGAGGTGCCTGATTTTTGATCCATTTCATTGGTGCAATTTCCATCACTCAGAGAGGTGTTCCCTACCCTAGTCACGTAGCCAGTTAGGTGGCTGTTGGGCCCAATTTGAAATAGGTCTCTGGTTGTTAAGGTGAGGTCCTTACCCACCTCTGCTTTATTGCTTTACAAACCCTATTCCTGCAGGGCTTCTGAATAGATTTTCAAAGACAGTTAAGCCCCCTAACTAATTAGATCTAGTGATGCTAGAAAAATTAGGTACTTGACTTGTGAATGAACCATCAGAAGATTTATATCCTTAAGCCAAACAATAGCCCACTTGCTTTATAAAATCTTTGTTTGGTATCCTTATGGGGAAGACCCTTCCAAGTTGCCCTAGGCTGGTCTTCCCTCTGTTTCTTTCAGCATTTGGTACTCCCTAGGGACTGGGCAGGGTGTCTGGGTTCACACATTGGGATGAAAGAAACACAAAAGGAGACTGGTTTGTATTTTCTTTGTGAATTAGACTTGAACTACTGAGATCTTTCTTTTATCTTCTTCTTTTTTTTTTTTCTTTTCTTTTATTCTTCTTTTCATCAGTTTGACCTATTGTCTTAGCCTTGTGTGGACCAGCCCTGGCCATACCCTGCCATGAGCTTGGTATTCAAGATCTAAACACAATGGGGGTGACTTAAGGACAGAGCTTCAGTTTTGCTTCTGACTTGCCTTGGTTTTGTGGGTTTAAGTTAATGTTATTTGAAAGTTTTTGTATGTGTGTGGTTGAATATATACTATAACTTGTTCTTTTGTGACAACAAGATTTATACTGGCGGTGTCTCATACCACTGGAAACTGGAAGGAAACCTACAATATGAGCCTCTGAGAGTTTTAAAAAGACAGCAGCCATTATTGAGCCGGGATGGCTTCAAGCTGCCCCTGAGCCTAGTAATAAGCTGTGCTCTGTCCTTGCTCCCATGTGCAGGAAGCAGGCAAAGAGTCTGTCAGATATTTAATACATCACATGTGCATTTAGACGAATATTCTGCCTTCTTCTTAATTAAGATTCTTCAGTGAGTAGGACTTCGGGGACGGGGGGGCAGGGAGAAAATGATCTGAGGGAATTGTATTAAATACCAATTTACTTCCCAGGTTTCTAACTGATTTTTTTTTTTTTTTCACTTAAAATGACTTGGCTTGAGAGGCGAAGAGATTTGAACAAAGTATAGAGGCTGGCATTCCATTTTGTATATCATTTTGGCTCCTGTGAACTGCTCCTGGTAAAAATGAGCCTGTAAGATGTAGTTGTTTTATGCAAGGGCTAACAATACTAGTCTTTTATAAATCATAAATCCTCTTAACCTCAAACAATTTGGAGCCACCAACTGTAATCTATAAGGTTTCAACTCACGGGGATATTATTACTTCTTGGTGCCTCTCAGGCCATTAGGCAAATATTTATATGAAGTTCTCAGCTATTAAGAGATTTAAAAATTATTTTGTGTGCAATGGAAGCTTCTAGACCATGCCTTCTTGGTTAAATTTTTTTGATATAGGTATTATGCTTTCTCTTTTGTGGAATACTTTGTATAATTTTGACAGCCATTTGATTTAATTTCTTTTGGACATAATTTGCCCTAGGTAAATCCTAGATAGATTTTATTTTGACAGGAGGTAAAGTGGTAAGGTGAACAAATTGTCTTTCTGTAATTCTTTTTTTCTGTACTGTAAGTTTATTTTCTTGAAAATAATTGGGAATCAATGACAATAAATACCAGAGACTTTGCAGCAATTAGGATCCTTTAACACCAGCAATAGCAAGCAACTCAAGAAAATTTGAGAAGAAAGGAATTTAATAGAAGGATATAGAGCACTTACAATAGCAAAGAGAAGGCTGAAGAATTGGACTCAGAGGGGGAGGAATGTAGGCAGGCCTAGGGCTGGGCACCAGGAAGGACTGAACAGTCATTATTAATAAGATGCTACTGTAGAAGGAAGAGAGCAGTGATTGGCAGCTGTTTATCTCCCACTCCATTCCCCTGACCACAGCAGCCCTAGAAGGCAGTCTGACAGGCATAGCTTGGTCATACCATCCTATCCTTTCTTGAGGGAAGGTGAGGCTGGTTTTTTCAGATACCTCCAATATCCCAGCAATCCATATAATTGTGTCTTTTTAAAAAGAAAATGGGACACTGTTAAGAAGAAGAACTGGATGCTGGGCAGCCCCAAACAAATGCCCATTCATTGCTTAATATCACCCTCAGGGAACTAAGTAAAAAAATTCCATATTCTTCTCAGACCTATTGCAAGAATTCCAAGAGTTTCAATAAGTTTCTTTACAAATTGATTTTTACCTCAGTGAGAGGATTCTGATCATCTTAGATTCAATTCAATGAAACAATTGTGAAATTATTTAGCCTCAAAATGGAGAACAATACCCTTGTTTCAATACCACACGGTAAGTTGGGCAGTTTAGAAGAATGGCCTGGGTTTTCCTCCATGCTCTAATGAAGGGTAATCTAATGATGGAGAGTTGAGCTACATGCTTTTATATGAGTTGCTTATTATGAGCTATTTAACTTTTACAGCTTTATTAAATGTTTTATGGAAAGGTTTATTTCATGTTTTATTACAGCTTTGTAGGATGGCCACATTTGGCCTAGAAGCCTGACAGATGAGCACAAATGTTTTGCAAAATATTGCTGGTAAGTAGTTTCTGGATAAATTCATGTTTCATTTTGACATTTTGTGGGGGTGGGGTGGGAGTGGTTCTCTTTAGCAAACCTGAGTGATTATGAAGAGAGGGAGTGGAATGGAGAGAAGAGAAGGAGGAGCATGCACAACATTTTAATTTTTTTAGATGAAAAAACAAGAGAGATTTTTTTTTTTATTTCTCCTTTGGATGAAAGTGAGCATTTGAATAGGAATCCCCTACCCTCAGAATATATATAGCTGACAAATATTTTTCATTAAGCTAAAAATATTTTATAGCATAACAATAAAAAACTATGAGGTTGGTTAAAATAAAAACTACCATTACTAGATTGTTGTAGTCCTTATTCTGAACACTTTACATGTAATGTCTCAACTAATCTTTATAAAAAGACTACTATTATATAAGTACTGATATTAACTACATTTTTTAAATAGGGAAACTGAAACTTAAATAAGTTTCCCAAGCATCTGACTCCATGTCCAGTGCATTTCTCCCTCTATCATAGAGGCCTCGGTGCCTGGTAGTTGGATGTGTAGGAGATTTAAGTCATCAACTCATCTTTCAGGCATCTTTTTCTTATTTTTTCTACAGGCAATGTAACAACTATTGAAGGGTGCTTTTCAAGTTCATAGTCACACTAGTTATTTGTTGGCACATTCACATTGCCTTACAAAACTCTATGTATCCTTGTCTTGTTTCAGATCATTGTAGTTTTAGAATAGAACTCTTATCTCCAGATTCTTGGTTCCTGGTTTCCATCTTTCCTGGGAAATTAAGGCTCCCTCATCCCAGGCCAAATTTACATAGTTAAATTGAACTCTGCAAAGCAAAAAAAATTCTTTGTTTCAGATATTTGGAAATCAAAGCCTCACTCAAAGGATTCCTGAATCCTTGACCAACTTTTATCAAGAATCCAAATTTTTTTTTTTCACCCAGTCTTGTTAGTGTTGTATGAGGAATTCAGCTGAAATTTCATTTCTTTGTACAAATACACCATATATATGTCTTACACAATTTGCCTTTGTGTAAGGTCTCATGTGTTTGGAGTATAGCATAACATTAGTCCTAACATTAATTGAGAGCTTACTGTGTGTCAGAAACTGGGCCAGGCACTTTGTATATATCATTACATTTCATTTAATCCACACTACAACACTAAGTGTTGAGTACTATCAGCTCCTTTTGGCACAAGGAAGCTAAAGCTCAGAAAGTTTAAAAGGCAGATCTGGATTTCAAGTGTAGGTCATCCTTGTCTCCAGAGTCCAAATAGTCTTTCCACGACTCCATGTGGAATTCATCTGGGGTGAAAGAGGACCCTGGGAATGCCTCAGCTCAGTTCACTGGGGAAACTTTCCAAAGTATTGTGACATCTGAGTGGGAGAGACATTTGTGGATAAATGCCTTCCATTCGGATGATTTCCTGACCTTTGATTTATTGATAGGGAAACCTTCCATCCTACATTCCTATTGTGCTGCCCTATTTTCCCGCCTCCAGAGTCTGAAAATCCTCCCTCAGTGATCTCAGCCTCTAGTGTTAAATTCAAACAATAATGTACTGGTCTCGTTCAGGACCTTAAAGTTGACGTGATCTTGATTGTTATAAAACTTGGGATTTTGTAGGAGGTCACCAGTGTGTACATGTTTAGTTGAAAGAGTGTGGTTAGCACATGTGCAGGAGGAGAAGCATCATCTAAAAGGGCGAGTGTATGTCCTGTGTGTCTTATGTTTTCCTATTGAGGAAGGGGAGCATAATCAAAAGCTCTGTGTGTGTGTGTGTGTGTGTGTGTGTGTGTGTGTGTATAAATAATGTTTATGTGTAGAAGGGGTGATTATGCAATGTCATGTGCATATTTTCCTGTGGTCTCTGTGTTTGCAAACACAGAAGTAGACCTGTATATTAGGGAAATGCGTGTGCATGGTGGAAGGGAAAAAAAAAAATACCCAAATCCCAGGCTGAAAGTTCAATATGTACAAATTGAAAGAGCTCAAAATACATCTCTTAAAAGATAAGCACTTTAAATTTATCTGAGACAAATAGTATATGATTTCCTATTTAATTTAGAAATACATATCACACTAACCTTAAGCTACTCGGAATAAAACACAACTGGACCTTTGGATACTCCCTTATGGAGTCAGGATAAGAGGGGCTGCATCTTTGTCAGGACTGCCATGGAGACACTTCTGGATCTGTCTAGACAGAAGCTAATTACTTTTATTTATCTGCCCTGGTTCCTGCAGCATCTGTGAACTCTCTACTAATTGTCGAACCTTTTCATTATATCAAGATATAGGTTAACTAGGGGAATGGATAGAGCAAAGAATCAAGAATTAGATCTGTTACTAACTGACTTTGCATAACCTGGGAAAAGTCACCTAGTGTCAATGGATCTCAAACTTCTCATTGGCTAAACAGATAAAAGAATATTTGTCCAATCTACTTTAAAACGACACCGTGTAAAACAAGTGAAAGAGCATGAAATCTTCTGAATCACATATACATTATAAACCAAAGTGCTGTATATTGTTATTGATTGTTGTTGTCATCCAGGGACTAAGCTGTTGAATGCATACATACTTGGGCTTTCCTCTGAACTGAATCAATTGAAATTAAATAAAATAAGCATTTCAGCAAAGGAGCTGAAAGATTTATATTTGCTACTTTTATTACCTTTGGGCAGAGTAATTGTTGGACATATCATTTACCTTTTGAGCCTTAAAAATGCTATATCTGAAAAAGGTTAATATAATACTCTAATTAACTCACAGGGTTGTTTTAAGAATTACATGGGATATGAGAGTACTTTATAACCTTCAAAATGTTGTATGATTAAAGAGGATATTTATTTCCCTTTTGAGTTACTTGAATGATCTATTTTTTCTCTTGGTTCATGTGACAAAAGGGAACATTGAAGGGCTTTGTCAATAAGTACACATTTTATTTACCTCCCTGTCTCTGAGGACATAATTGAAAGTGGCTGGTAATCATAGGTCAGATGTGCTATTGTGAATTAGAATTAAGAGGCTCTGTAACTACCAATTATTCATGAAAATTAGTTGATTATGCAAAGCTGGACATTTGGCTAGTCAATTAATACTTAAGTAATGACTATGGGTTGTGTTATCAACCTGGGTGTTTTTGCTTTTATTTCTATGAATTTCATGTCTGAACATTAATTGGTTGTTCATCAAATGTTTAATGGAGTTCTTGCCTGGTTCCAGATAGAAGCTACCAGATAGACAGAGATGAAGCATATGTGGTCTCTGTATACAAAAAGCTCTTAGTTAAGTTAGGAAAGAGTCAAGATTTTAGAAAGTGATTGCAACAAGATGCATTAGTAGACACATATACAGGTACTGGTACAGTGGGAACAGAGAAAACTGGAAGTCCAACTCTGTTCAGGTGTCAGAGACAGTTGCCCCAGATGTTAGAGTTATGCTGGAGCTAAGGCTGGCAGGCTTAGTGAGAGTTTACCATGCAGACAATAAGGAGAGAGGAGAGAGATTCCCTGCAGAGAGCATGACACAAGTAAGACAGATGTGGAAGTGTGAGCGTGCATTGGACATAATGAAATTGCAAGTATGTTGTTACTCTCAGGATGCATGTGAAGATACAGCTAGAGCTCTTTTATCCTCAGGGTGAAAGGAGAAAGGATCAGCATATTAAGGAGTTGAAATTTCAGACTAAGAAAGCTGAAATCTTTCTTGCATCCAGAGACACATTTAAGGATTATAAGCAGGGAAGTGACATGATGAAATTTGCATTTTAGAAAGTCAAACCATTGTCAAACATCTGCTATACAGTGTGTGCAAAGCTCTGAAAGCTTAGAGATAAACTATCTTAAAGATCTTGATCTTCTGGAATTTGTAATAAAGTACATGCTGGGAACTCTAATTTTTCTTTTTGTTCTGGATTGGTTTAGAGAAGTTCACCTCTCGGTTAGTAGGGCAACACTGAATGATAGCCTGGTAGATGTTGGCATTTGGGCAAGAAATTTTTTAATCAACCAGTCCTCCACTTCTAGTATTTTGATGAGGAGACTCTTCATGGTTGAGGACAAACATCATCATGGATCTGTTTCAGAAGAAGAAAAGAGAAACCTTTGAGAGAGTATGAAAATATTCTCCATTAAAGAGACATCCTCTAGGCCTATGAAAACTTATGGTGGAAAAAGGGGGAGGGGACTTCTGAGGGATGGAAACACAAATGATTTTTTGATGGGAATTAGAAGAATTTCTAATAAGATATAACTAGACAACAGGCTTATTTATTTATTATTTACTAACTTACTTATTTGGTACCCGGGATTGAACCCAGAGGTGCTTAACCACTGAGCTATATCCCTAGTCCTTTTTAAATTTTTAAATTTAGATACAGGGTCTTCATTAATCTACCTAGGGCCTCATTAAATTGCTGTGGCTGGCTTTGCATTTGTGATCCTCCTGCCTCAGCCTCCGGAGCCACTGGGATTACAGGCATGTGCCGCCACTGCCTCTGGCCTAGGCAACAGGCTTTTTAAAGATAAAAGTAAAGAATGATGAGAAGAGAACATCCTGAAATGAAAATACAACAGAATAAACTGTGATGACAATAGGAGAGGAGAAAAAGAAGCCATGTGAGAGAGGGAAGAGGCGACAGTTTAACTGATTTCTCAGTGTTGGTTGTGTTTTCAGAGTTCTAAGAATGGGAAAAGGACTTGTGATCTGTCCTGCTCATGGTGGATTGAACCTGAGATGGAGACATGATCAAAACTTGGCCAATCCGTTTATTCCTTGTGCAACATTGAAGTAGAGACAGAAGAATGCTCTGTAGGCTAGGCAGTGCTGAAAGAGAGAGGATGCATCGAACTGCTTTAAGGACCATTTTAATTCCTGTCCATGGAGAAATAGAGATCTGGATTGCAGAGAGAATAGAATTACGAAGATGAACAAAGGAAAGCGGAGACAAGAGACCATGGAGTTTAGAGAGAGACAGGCAGAGAGAAAGTAGCTATCTTGGTCCTGACAATTTTCCAGTCCCTCATTCCAGTCTCCCAGGAAGCTTCCCTAGACTTCCTGACTTTGGGTTCTATGAATTACACTTGTATTATTTTTAAGACATTCCCCTTCTAAGGCTTACCCTAATCTGAATGGGATACTATTATTTGCAACCAAATGGTCCTTGACCAAAAAAAGACTTGCAAAAATACTGAAAGCAAAACAAAACCCAAAACCCAGTAGCAGTGTAGACTTCTGTTTTGAGAGTTAACTGGAGAACAACTTCTACTGTGGTACCTCTTGATTTTCCACAAAAATACATATAAATTAAAAGATTTGGGGAAAATTCACAATAACATTGAAAATTGAGGCTGGTAGTCGACCTGATTCTAGAACAAAGAGTTAATTTTCAATATTTATTTGGCTTAACCTCTAAATGGTATTTGTCCCTGTGGGATATTTATTTTTCTTGAAGCATTTTCTTTGTTCCCATGACTATATCCTTTTTAGTTCTCATTCCTCTCTAGCTTTGTCTTCATCTGTTTTCCTTGTTCCTTCTTTCTCACTTGATACTTTAATGGTTTCTTAGCTTTTTTCCTGGTCCACCTTCTCTCTTGCTCTATTTAGGCAGTCCCATTCATGCCCATATTTCCAAAGTATGCTGATATTTTAAAGTCTATGTGCTCAGTCCATAGTTTCTAAATACACAAACATCTTTCTGTGAGAAATTTCTACTGGAATGTTGCAACATTAGCACATACAAAACTAACCTCATTCTGCCTCTAGTCAAATCTCTTCCTCCTTCAAAACATAACAACAACAACAACAACAACAATAAAAACACCTCCATTTATCCAGTCACTGAAACTAGAAACTTGGGAATTATCCTTGAACGCTCCCTGTCTCTTCTCCTTAAAATCCAATCAGTTGCCAAGTCTGGTTGTAAAATCTATAAGAAAAAAAATTCCTCAGACATCCACTGATGGTTGATTTGTTGCCAGGAGACTCTAAGATTCATGTCCCATATCCCCCTCCTCTGGTGCCATGCAGACAAGTTCATACCCCTCTGGTACCCAACACCTATGTCCTGGCCTCTTTGCGCAAGCATGCATGTTTGTGTGTGATAGGGAGGCAGATTCTGAAAGAAAAAACTCAGATAAAGTAGATTATGGGAATTGAGATTTGTTTATTTATTTATGTTTTGCAGTGCTGGGGATTGAACACAGGGTCTTAAATGTGCTAGCTAGGCAAGGACTTTACCACTGAACTACACCTCCAGCATAAGAATTGAGTTTTGAATATGTACCAAGAGTTCAGAATAGCAGAGAATAAGATGATGAAACTAGAAAAGGAAGTGTGTTGAATTAAACTGTGATAGAACCCAGGGATTGACAGGAATGAGGCACATTGACCCACCCTCACCTCTACCTTCCCCCTACCCAATTTTATACTAAAAGGAGATTCCCTCCCCCATCACATAGCACAGTATAAGTCCAACCCACACACTTTCTCAGTAGACAAACTCTGCCCAAAACATTTTCCATGTTTAAGAATTATTAAAGTTGGCATTAAAAAACACTATGAGGTTTGTAATAAAGATACTGTAGAATAGAGAAAAGGGATTGATATTGGAAGACTCAAAGGAAGAACTTATGTCTGAAACTGATCTAATGTAGCCTATTAGGATACAAAGATACTGTAAAAAACATAGCCCCAAGTGAAGTGTTTTAACAGAAGTCTATTCTTTCATATCATTGTTCAGAGGCACAGTGATCCAAGAGGGAAAGCATGTGTAGGGATGTGGTTCCATTCTATCTTGTTATCTTGCCATCACTTAGAGCAATGCTGCTCAAGTGTGGTCCAGATCAGTGCTGATCTTGGGACCACTCAGTGGTGGGAGAGATGGGAAAAGAGAGGATAGGTGGGAAAAGAGAGCATTTATCTTACCTCATTGTGCACCAATGCAGTGTAGAGCTAAGCACCTCTCAGTGGACTACACATTGGACAGTAGCCTAGTGGGCCATCCTCAACATTAAACTGACTAACAGAAGAACAACACAAGTCTTTCAGAAGAGCAGGCAGAAATCAAAATGGATTAACATGGAGTTAATAATGTAGAATGAACATAATAGGATATGATACAGCATATGAAAAGACAAAATAATTTTTTTTTAGAAAATGGAAAAAGAATGTTTATTGCTTTGCTAGCAAAGGAGAAACACAGGGGACTCCTGTACCAGAGGCTGTGATTCTTCCCATCAGCAGAAACAAGGGGCTTTTAAGGAGGTGATTCAAAGGCTACATTCCATGTGTTCCCTGTTGGAGGTGCAATTCACTTGTTAATTTGGGTGATAGTCATTTCTGAGGTCTTCTGGTACCATCCCCAAAGTCTGGATTACTTCATTCCTATGGTGAGTGTGTACTCAAAGATAGATAAATCTGCTAAAATGGGGAAGAAAGGTAATCCTGTCCTCTGAGATTAAGGAGGGGGAGATTAGGGAGAGAGGAAGAGAAAGAAACATGTCTATTTTAAAAATAAATTGCAGTGGCAGAGCAGCAAGGGCTATATTCAACGCACAAAGTGGACTACAAATTTCCCCACTGTCAATTTCTACATTCTATTTCTATGGAAAAGTGGGCAACAACATCTCCAAGCTGCTTCCTGCTGAAAGTGGGAGAAGTAACCCAAAGTCCTTGTTCTCTATCAGGTGGGGCATGGATAGTTAAGGGTATTCAGCATCAGAGCAATTCAGAGGTCCACAGTGGCAGATGGCAGGTGACTGGACAAGGCATACATAGGGCAGGGATCAAGGAAATAATGAGATAAAGATCTTAAAAACTAAAATTCAACAATGACCTTGAAATCTACATTGGAGGCAGTAGAGAGCAGAATCAATGATACACCAAGTCCAGTAGGTGATATAAAAGATAAATCTGAACTGATGTAGAATACAAAGAGAAAAAAATCAAAGATGTATAAAAACAGAGAAGATGACAGATGCGAAGGTCAAAAACAGATGAACAACAACAAATAAAAACAAGGATATTCTCTTATGAAAAGAAAACAGCACCAATAGAATGGCTTTACCAATTTAAAGCAATCTTAACTGAGATGAATTAAGAGATATTAATGACTTATTCCATTTCAGGAGAAAAATCAGTGATAAGAAAATTAAACTTGTATTCATTTGGGCATAAATTATGCCCAGAAATTCTGTACTCAAAGAATAAAGAAAGTTCAATGAGAATTCAGGCAGAAAAAGCAAATATAGGAAAAATCTGGGCTTGTTCTTCTTTATAGCAACAAATTCAATGTTTACAGTTTTGAGGTTTGAGAGAGGAAAAAAGTAAGTGCGAACCAAGTTCATATACAAGCAAGTTATAATTCTTCATGTACAAAAGTACTACAATATTATCAAAGTAACTTGTCCTACAAATATATTTCCATGCTTATTATATGACAGTCATTTTAGATACTATGCTAAATAAGGTAGCTACATACAAACAAAAAATATATAAAAGAAAATATCTTTCTTGAAAAAATTGTATTTGAAATCATTCTCTAACCTATTGCAAAAAGAAACAAACCAGAATAACTAAGGTAAATACAGTAACAGTGTAAATACTTTGTACATAAGAATTAAATCCAGTGATCATAGATTACAGATCAGATTAAATTATAATAAATCCTGTCATGGAACTTAATGAAAATTTCCATTTTTTTGAATTGAAAATGTAAAATGAAGAATATTATAAATAATTTGTATTTCAAATCCAAGATTATGTTAACAAAAACCAGGAAATGAGGGAAGGTTTGAAAAACTTAGAGGATTAAAATGATATGTTCTGATTCCTAATCAAGGTAAGAAATAACTGGAATTTTAAAAGTACTTTCAAAAACCTTGCAAGAAGCAATTTACATAATTAATAAGAAATGTTCAAAATAAGATAGTACAGGATGATAAATCATATATATTAGTTTAAACTAAAATCATCCATGGGCAAATTTGTCTTATTAAAAGATATTCTCAATCTAGATTTTTAAAAATATTGAATTATTTGATTTTTGATAAGGGACATATTTAACACAACCTGAAAGCTTAAAAGCATAATTATGAATGAGCAGTGCTGTTATAAATTCAATGAGAAGGAATGAAGGCATTTCAATGTTAATATCAAAGCCAAATTTAAGGAAAAACATTATGTATGACAAATTATTTTTGATATGCAATAGAGATATAGCTTTTGTAAAACTTGTCTCACTAAATACTATCATGTTGAACTAGAGAAGTCAAAAACAATTAGAAGTACAAATAAAATTGAACAAGCACATACTGAATGCTTTTCTTCTGAACCCAAAAACATTTTTTTTTTAAAAAAGTTAGAGTTAAATATCGAAGTAACAAAAAAATTACATTTTAAAATAGGAAAGGGGCTGGGAGTGTAGCTCAGTGGTAGAGTAGATATTCAGCCTGCAAGATGCCTTGGATTCAATCCCCAACACAATAAACAAACAAACAGAGAAGAGGATTTTTCTTGAAACAGAGCCCAATCCATAGAAGCAAAAGGAGAATGGAGGTACCAGAAACAAGTTAGGGATGTTTTTACAATAAGCCACTTACTGCCAAGGACCTAATCTAGAAAACCACAAATCATGAGGAAGACACTACAATTTAGCACACAGTGGTGAGAATTCTATTGCAAAAGATGAACTCACAACCCAACATCACCAAGCCCATGAGAAATGACTGCATTGCCACAAGTCTCAACAATTTTAACAAATAAAAGAGCTCTCTCATCTTTAGGAAATGGTATTAGTGAACCAGACAAAAAAGGACTCTAGATGAAAATTTAAGATCCTTAAACATATAAAGGAAGAAATCTTGAAATAAAAACAGGAGTTTATAAAATAGAGATGATTTAAATAAACAACAATAGTGAGCTCATGGAGACTTGGGGGAAATTACATGTGTATGTGTACACATAAAGATATCTGTACATATGTGTTTGTAAAATTGATTAGCTACAATAACTATCATCCTGGTTAGAGTTGAAGAACAAATTGATGAGTTAAAAAGCATAACAGAGAAATTGTTTTCAAAGCAGAGTATAAAATAAAGAGGAGATAGACAAGAGGATAGAAAAGATACATGGAGACAAGACCAAAAGTACCAACACTCATATAACAGACCCATCATAAAGACAGAATAGTTTCAGTGGAGGCGAGATAATCATTGAAGAACTCACCAAGTGAAATCCCAAGAGAGAAAAGAAAACAACCCTTAGTTGTTGTAAAGTTTAGAAAATAAAAGATAGAAAAATAATTCCTAAAAGCCATGAGACAGAATGGTCAAATTACCGAGGAATGAATATCAGTTTAAAAATACTTTTTCATCAACAATATTAGAAATAAAAACAATGGAAATTTTATACTTAGGCAAAGTTGCATTCACCAGTAAGGATAAAATAAAGATTTTCAAACAAGCAAGCTTACACAATGTCTACCAACCAATGATGCTCTCAGGTTGAAAAGGAGAATTACTAGATAGTTCAGCAAGGAGAAAAGGGAATCCAAGGAAATAGCGATCAACAGTGAACAAAGAAAACAGTGCAAATATTACTGTATAAAAAAACTGCTTAAAAAGGTTAAAGGTGTGCCAGGTGCTGTGGCACATTCCTGTAATCCAGCACTTGGGAGGCTGAGGCAGGAGGATTGTGAGTTCAAAGCCAGCCTCAGCAATGGCGAGGCACTTAGCAACTCAGTGAGACCCTGTCTCTAATAAAATACAAAAAAGAGCTGGGGATGTGGTCCAGTGGTTGAGTGCCCCTGAGTTCAATTCCCAGTACAAAAAAAAAAGGTTAAAGGTGTAACTAAATCTATATTTGAAAATTTAGAAGTGGGGGGTGGGTAGTTAAGAGAAGTAACTGCATGCTAAACTTTTATTTGGGATTGGGAAGAAAATAAGTATCAATTAAAATTCTATATTACTTTAGATAAATACATTGGAATATAGTTCAGGAAAAAATACAATGTATAACTCTAAAGCAGTAGAGAGAAATGGGACAGAAAATGTGTACAATCCAACCAAATGCTCAAGAAAGGTGAAGCAATGATGTGGCAAAAGAAAAACATGAATTAAGATAAAAAGAATAGGTGAAAAACCATCAATACTAAAGTATACAGTAATTGGAATTACACATTTAACAAGGATGGTCAAATACCAATAAAGGACTCTGGATTTAATAAATAAGACTAATACAGCTTTTAATCAAACAGCCATGGAACAAGTGCAAAAGATGATAATATTCCATGCCACAAAAGGAAACCTCATCAAGACTGATATTGAATAAACCACATTCACTGACAAAGTTAGCAGTGAAAACAAGGCTTTCCCAAAGGCCAGCTATTTTGAAATAAAAGCAAAGCAAGCAGAAACACATCAATTTAATTCATGAATTTAATGAATATAGCAAATTTTTAGAATTGAATTAAAATTAAAATTGTAGGATATAAATCAAATTTGTACTGTGAGGGAAATTTATATTTTTAAATGGTTTATTAGAAACTAAAAGTTTAAAAATAAAGTATTCTTTCCATTCAAGCAGCTAGGGGGGAAAAAAAACTCAGAAACAAAGAAAGTAGTGGAATAGAAATTACCAAGAGAAAAGCAAAATTAAACAAGAAAAATGCACAAATACCAAACAGTAGAGTTGATTAGCAAAACCAAGAGATGTTTTTTGAAAAATACTGTATAGTGAGAAATAAACTGGAAAAACCAAAACAATAAGAAGAAAGAAAGCATAAAAGCACAAACAGAATTTGAAATGAAAATAGAATTATAAACAAAGATGTTTTAAAATTTTTAAAAAGTTATGAAAATTTCACAAACAACCTCTTACCAAGGAATTTGAAACCTAAATAAACAAAACAGTTTAAGGAAAATATAAATTGTCAAAATGAGTTCCACACTGTAGGCCAATAAACATAAAATGTAAGCAGAATCCAGAAATTTTTCCTAAGAAAAGGCACTGGGCCCAAGTGACTTTACAGGTGAGTTCCACCAAAACTTCAAGGTAAAAATAATTCTCATCTTATGCGAACTAGTCTGAACAAGATAAAAAGGTGGGGAAACAGCCAACTTATTGTTTAAAGTTATCTTAACAATAATATCAAATCAGACTATGTTTCTGAGTGAGAATTGGTCTATAATCTTCTTTTGGCATTAATTTTATTCATAGGTAGCTTGTAGTTTTTGTTGATGTAAAAGAGAACTTTCTAACTATTACTAGTTCTAATTGGTTATTGCTGCTTTAAATAAAACTCTGTTTTAAATGATTTTGAAATCATTTGACAGAAAAGGACTTTGTCCTTAAAGGAATTTATTTAGTTTTATGCTTGATTTCAATAGCTCTCTCAAACTTCATGGTTATAGCAATTTATATAGTGCAGACACATACTCTGAATTATGAACATTTATTTGGGGAAAAGAAAAGGGAAAACAGTCTCTGAGGTCCCAAGCATCATACATCAAAATTCCCTTTCATCATTCTATGTTTTACAGATACCTTCTGTGTGCAAACCGTGGAGGCTGCACAGATGTTAGACATTATAGGAATGGTCACTCTGCTATGACAGGCTTGAGAAACAGCTCTGTCTCTAATCCCAGGGAAACATTTTTCTCTTTGTAGTTTCTTCTTTCTACCATTCTTTCTGAGATCATTGCTGGAAAGAGAACTAATACTTGAATTGCTACATTTGCTGCTCTTGCGTTAGTGGAGATTGAGGTGGCTCTTGCCAGGGACACACACATTTTCAGGGCTGCAGCATCTTTTCTTGCCACGTATTGGCACTGAGTTTCCTATACACTCGGTGTAACCAGTGGTTAGGCAGCACTGCATACCCACATAAGGTTGTCAAGAAAGCACACAGTCCTGGTTTCACATCCTGAACCTATAGTTCTCTAGTTGAGTGATCTCAGGCATATTAGTTAACTTCTCTGTACCTCAAGACCCCTATTTGCAAGATTGATCATTAAAATTTGGTAGCACAGGGTTGTTAGAAGATGTTATGTAATACACATCGAATTATTTAGCACTATTCATATACAGCTGGTATTCCACAATTTATCGGCAATCTTGTACCCAGATCACCTGATCATAAGGTCCTTTGGAAAAATTTGTTCTGAATTTCAAACAATTTACTGACAAATGAACTTCAGAATCATAAATAATCAGGAGTTCCCCTATAAAATACTTAGCAGCATGGCACTTACAAAATGGAAAACAATTAAATATAGTCACCAACCTCTATGTTCCTTGGGAGCTGAGTCTGTATCTAATGCCTGGTAAACAGCAGACATTCAAATATTTGGAAAAACAAAGGTGAATGATTTATGTAGGTGTGATTATTAATGAAAATAATTGGCATGATTCAGCACTTCCTAGTTGTCAAAGAACATTCATTGTCATAGTTTCATTTGTTTCTGCATCAAAGCCCAGGGAGTAATTTCAACAAAGTATCATCTTTTCCCATTTTGCAGTTAAGAAAACTAAGACCAAAAAATTTTCAGTGACTGTCTTAAAGTCAAAGTTAGAACTCAGAACTCAGGTTCATTAACTCTTTAAGTAAAACCTTGTTACTTTTCTCATGGCACCTTGTGCTTTAGGAAGGTGTTTGGAGGAAGTAGAATGTTGCTAAGAAGGTCATGGGAGAGTAATTTTGCAGTCTCTTGCAAGGTTGAAAATTTGCAAACTCCATGACCCAGCAACTCTGCTTCTAGGTAACCCCCAGGGAAGGTCTCTAAAGGTGCACAGGGACAAGAGAGCAAGACTGTTTATTGCAGCATCATTTGGTAATAGAAAAATTGGAAGCAACTGGAAAATAAATAAATGAATTCTGTTCTCTTCATAAGATGAAACCTTATACAGCAATTAATACAATGGGTTAGCTCTCAGAAATGTGATATTTAATGAAAAAAGGAAATTTCATAATGATACATATAGTACAATATTTATATAACATTTTTTAAAGTGGAAATGCTATGTACTGTTTACAAACAAATATATTTTCTGTAAAATACAAAAACATTGTGTATAAGAATGCATACAAATTTTAGTGCACTGTTTGCTTCTGGGAAGGAAGGGAGAAATTAAAAGGGGAGCAAAAGGGTCCCCAGTTTTACTATAGTGTTCTCATCCCCTTTTTTAATGTAAAAATAAGGAACCAGATGAGAAAATGCTAATATTTGCTAATTTCTGTAGTTGAGCACAGGATGTGTTTCTTTTATTATTTTCTCTTTTTATGTACAATTTAAGCTTTTTTTTTTTTTTTTTTTTTTTTTTGGTTCCAGGTATTGAACTCAGGGGCACTCAACCATGGAGCCACATCCCCAGACCTATTTTGTATTTTATTTAGAGACGGAGTCTCACTGAGTTGCTTAGCACCTCACCATTGCTGAGGCTGGCTTTTGAATGTGCGATCCTTCTGCCTCGGCCTCCTGAACTGCTGGGATTACAGGCATGGGCCATGGCACCCAGCCAATTTAAGCTTTTTGAAGTTAAAAATTATATAGTCGTTTAGAATAGAGTACAACAGAGTGCTTAAAACACGAGTTTCAAAGACACACCAGGTTCAACTCCTAATTCCGCTAATATAAGTGCTATTAAAGTGAAACAGTTTTTATACTGTAGGATTTCTCATGCCTGTAATGAGCTGATGTGCACTGTGAGGCTTACAGAATCGTATATGATTTTCAGAACTTCCCAAACTTGTTTAGCCATGGAATGAGAGTGTTTGGGGGACCCAGTCTGATAAAGGCTGCTTATATAAATAGTACATATTTAAGGAGCAGCTCAAATGATCTATTGTCTTCATTCTGAAAAAAGTCTCTCTTAATCATCCTCCTATTTAATCAAATTGTTGTGTTTTTCCTACTCCCACTATTTTTAAGCTCCTTTTCCTTGCAAGAGCAGGGAATCTATCCCTCTCCTTCTGTTCTCCTTCTGTTAGCAAAGTGGCTATTAAGAAGATAGGTTTTGTGAGTGGCCCAGCAGGTCGTAGGATTAAGATTGTCTCTTTCTAGACCAGCATAGTTCATTTGATGAGGGAAATGTCCAAAGTCTTTAAAAAAAAATCTGTCTGTCTATCTATCTATCTATCTATCTATCTATCTATCTATCTATTTTGTTATCTTTTGTCATTTTCTAGCTTTGGGCATTATCTGTAAGATGTCTAGCATAACATTAAATCCATTTCCCTCCCAGTTACTCAGAAGTTTATTTTTGTTTTATTTTGTTCAGGGTTCATGCCTCATATCAACATGGGAATCTGTTGGCTTAAGTGTATTTCAAGCTACTTGTCTACACCATGGCCACAGGTATCCTACCTGCTCCTTAGGAATTTCTGTCAGAGACACCTCAGAAGATATCACACATGTCACATACAGAAGATGGTCTTATTCATACCCCTCAAGCCCATAAAACCCTATAAACCAGTGGAATTGAATTTCTATTCAAAATTGGTCACTCATGAACTAATAAAGACTAAGGAGACATTGACACTCATCATGTTCATATATATCACTTAGTATCTTATAGTACTCTAGTTCATGAATTCAAAGAGGCACATTTTTTTCATTTAGGATATTGAAATGCATCTTTAATTCTTGGCATCTTGCAATTCACCATCAGCCATATTTTTTCCACATTTTAATGTCATTAAAAGAAATATGTGCTGGGCGCAGTGGTGCAAGCCTGTAATCCCAGCACTTGGGAGGCTGAGGCAGGAGGATCACGAGTTCAAAGCCAGCCTCAGCAATGGCAAGGCACTTAGCAACTCAGTGAGACCCTGTCTCTAATAAAATACAAAAAAAGGGTTGGGGATGTGGCCCAGTGGTCGAGTGCCCCTGAGTTCAGTCCCCAGTACCAAAAAAAAAAAAAAATGTATCTTTTTGAGAGGTTCTTTTGTTTGATGGAAAATGGTATTTGTCACCAGCCATGTCTTTCTGACCAGATCCTTGAGGTGAAGAGTTCTTCCTTCGTATACCTTGCCTCTTGCCTACAGGGGTCTACACCAACCAATGAGAGTAATGAACATTTACCTACCAAAAAGAAGCATTATGGGTATACAGAGTACAGCCTCAGATAAAGGATAAGCAACTCAGATCTTAGCACTACCCCTTGTTAGCTGATAAATTGTGGAAATTTCATAACCTCTTGTGGCTCATAATTTTTCACATAAAACAAGTGATTTCTCCTGCCCCAGGTACTTCATAGAGCCATGGGAAGATGAAATGAGATGGTGTGGGAAAAATTACTTTATATACCCTAGAGTGGTAGCTGAGGGTCTTCAAGCATTTCTCAGTATCACTGTTGAGTTGGCAAGCTGTTTCTATACAGAACCTTCTATACATTTTGAATAGGAGGTTCCATGGAATCTCAAGCCAAATTGTCTTAAGATAGGATTTCTATGACTTCTGTGGGCTTGCTTTGTTTTATTCATGGCTGACATATTTCTGATACAATCATAGTCTTAGCCTTAGGTGTAACAGAGCCTGGGTCTGTAGCAAGTTGTGAATTAAGGGTTTTATTCTAGGTCCTGCCTCTGATCTTGGTCTTCATTTGACCTCTGGTGAATTCAGATCTCCTGGAGGGAGGGCTATCCAGACACAGAACATTTAGCTATGGTTTACCTTGGATTTGAAACATTTCCCCCAGTGATTTATGACTTTGACATGGTCTCATTTTATATAACCCCAAATAAAGCCTCATTTGTTTCCCTTGGCCTCTTTGAAAACACCAGAGCTGCTTACTCCATATATTCAAGTTTTGCAAAATTCCCTGGGATGTATCCCCTTATATGTAGCAAGCCAGTTCTGCTTTGTTGATTAGCTTTGTGATCTCTAGGGCTTCTTTCTGGACCTCAGAGTTTGTGTTCTCATGGTGAAATGTGCCAAAACTGACAGATAGAAAATATAAATTGGTCTCTATAACTGAAGGCCCTGTACTTACTTCCAGGAAGTTGAGCTTCAACTCAGCTTTAGAACTTTCTGTAATGATCTGGGAGTATAGGTATGAAGTGTACTGGGGGCTCAGAGCAATAGTAAAACCCCAGCCAAGTGTCTTGTCCACTGAGGATGTGTTACTAATTCCCAAATGCCAACTCCTCAGTTGCAAATGCCCTTGTTAAACCTTTCTGTCTTTTTAAATTAGCGTGTCTGGTTGTATTAGCCATATACCAACAAACATGTTTCTCTATGTACCAATCAACTCATGTACTATTTTCATTGAGCTCATTCCATAACCAACGCATTGCTATGGAGGAGACAAGCAAAGGAAGAATCGCAATCTTTGCCTTCCAGGAAATTCCAGTTTGGTTGAAGAAACTTAACCTAAGGAGACAATTACATTATTAGTTAATAGAATTGAGGCTTAGTGTAAACAGTACCGTGGCACTATGTATCTGGAGGTCCAATCTGACTGTTCCTATACACTGTAGATTATCTATCTATCTATCTATACAAATATACATATAGATAGATATAATGCTTGCTTTGGTATAATCTAAAAACAAGCCTTAAAAGAATCGTATCTGTGATTATTGTCTGGTGTCTATCTCTGCATGTGGGTGAGTGAATATATTACTGGAGCAGCTTAAGAATGGAAAAGACACAAGAAAACAAGGCAAATTTGAACCATCGTGATCTCTCTTCAGTGCCTGGCCCACTGTCTGAAGATGATATATGTTGTTGATGCTTTGAAATTTTACTTAAATATTGAGATAGATGAATGACCCAGGACCCCGAGGGGAAGGATGATTAACATCCTGGCTTTCATTCCTGTGGTCTTTTAGCAAATGTCACTCAGTTGTTGGATTATCTGTTCTCTGAAAATCTGAGTCCATTTGTGCTCTGGCTGCTTCTAGAGAAATGCATCTGAGATCCTTAACACAGTGTGACGGACTCCAACACGGCCACCTTCAAAGACTGTGTCCTCTTTTGATTTTGGATGGCTTTCTCATTCGAGGCCCAAGTGACCAAATTCATTATTGATGTGTTGGCAGGTGTATTGCTCACATTCTTCTGGATTAAATGGGATTTAAATGTGATCATTCAGGTAGTCTGCTTTAAATTTGAGGGAACATATTTCTATTCCATGGAGATAGGGGGATCTGTGCATAATCAAGCATGACAAAAAAGTTAAAAGCATTTCATATCACTTTTATTTTTTTTCTTGTTAATTTTTTTGAAGCTGTATTTTTATTTCATTTTATTTTTTAAATCTTGAAGTGCTTTGAGGAAGCTCATTCCTTCCCTCAAATGTCAAGCTTTTTTCTCAAATCAGCATATATGGTATTTTCTTTTGGGACAAATACACTACAGTCCAGTGAGGTGGAAGACTTCAGGTAATTCAACAGTAAAGGATTGTTTCCACTCAATTATCCAAATATTTTAAATGAATGTGCTAAAAATGTTTTGTCTGAAATCATCTAGATCAAAACCTCCATTCTCCACATTGTTTTGTATAAACATAGTATGTGTGGTATCTTTTTAAAAGGGTTATTAACCATTAAAAAACAAAACCCTTCAGCATTGGAGATTTAATTCACTTTTATTCCAGTTTGTTTCCTGTAGAAAGAGAATTTAGCAAATCACTCTGTGTCCCTTTTTTACCCCATTATATTCTCAGGAGCAGCTGCTGTTGCCTTGGCCACAATACAACATTTATTTGCTGATTTTAGGACATCAGTGTCCAAACTTGGCTGAGCTGCAGGGATCTTGAACTTCTTGGAATACAAGGCGATACGCCATGGGTCATGGGCCTGAGAGACACCTGTGAGCACAACACCCCTACTAATCTGTGAGCCCAAATCTCTTGGTTTCCACTGACAGTGTCCTAAACCCAGGGGAGCCCCTGGTGACCTTTTAGTACAATTGAGATGGAAAGGCTAAAGTCCATGAAGCAAGGGGCCTCTTCTGGACTTCTTCAGAGATCTAGAAACTCACTACTTACACACACTCCATTGTCTGACCAGCTTTGGGGCTTCACTTAGAAAAGAGGGAAACAAAAGGGACATTTCTGAATCTTCCATTACTGGGAGTTTTGACTCACACTCAACCCGTTCCAAAGACTCCCTGCACAGTGCCCATTGGTTTAGGAGCAAACTGTTTTCTGTACTACCTACCTTGGGGAACTGGCATGGTTCAAATTTCTACTGTCTTTAGAACCCTGTCAAAGGACAGGAGACCTCTAACAATGATTCAGTGGAAGGTACCATATCCCATTCAGGTCTTTGCTTTAAAATCTTCCATGGCTCATGATCCAAAGGGTCCTCTGTGCTCTGGTTCCTGTCAGCTACTCCCTCCCCTAACATTTACCCCTGCTTATCTTACATTCCAGCTGTTCCAAGCCATTGAAAGTCTCATACTCCTCCAAGAAACCTATGTTCTTTCTTGCTTTTCTTTTTCTGTTTAAGTGTTCCTTCTACCTGAAATGCCCTGTTCCCAGCAGCTGCCCATCATTTCCCCTTACACCCCACCTTGCCATCTGTCTGATGGTTAAAAGGTATCATTCCCTCCAGGAAGTCCTCCTTCAGTCTGTCAATCCAGCCATGTCTCTGCTAGTGGATGTGCACATGCTAGACTGCTTTACTGATGACTGACTGTATATCTGTCTCCCTGTTAGAATTGTGAGCTCCTTTAAGATTCTGAGTTTCTTTTATTTTTTAATTTTTTGCTTATACTTGACTCTGATTGCAGCGCAGTGGATACTCAAAACAAATGCTGAATAAATTGAATGAATAAATAAGAGTTCCTGAGTGGGTAGGGGGTGATGTTTTTTGTTGTTGTTGTTGTTGTTGTTGGAAGTTGTTTTCAATGGTGAACAGAGAATAAGCCACACAATCATAATGACATCTGTGTTCTGAGCAGCTATGATATGACAAGTGTATTGGATATGTGTAAACCTGGCAATTACACTCCGAGGTAGGTTCTATAATTATTCCTATTAAAAGATAAGGGGAGGGCTATGATGATAACTATACTAGTAATATTTAAAATCTAAATTTTTTTAAAAAGTGGAATTTTCAAGAGAAGTTAAGTGATTTTTCTTAAGGCCACACATAGTCACAAAAAGTAGAGCCTAGGATTGCTAACCAGTGCCAAAGTAATATGCTTTAATCAACAATATCATATTTTTTGGAGGCGGGTACAGAAACTGGCCATGTTGGATACCAATTGAAATTCCCCCAAATGCAATTAGGTTTTGAAGTACTCTATGGGGAAAACTCCAAAAGCAGTAGAATCAAAAAAATATTTTCATTCAGTCTTGGTCTGGCAGCGTCTGTATGCACATGGGCTCCAAAGGCAGGAACAGCTTGTTAATTTGGCATTTAACTACCAGAAATTTCTATTAACAATTACTGCTGGGAAGAATAATTGATGCACAATGATGGCTCTAGTGTATTAGTTGGTCTTGAGGTACTTTCTGAGTCATCAAAGAAAATAAAAATCATGATCAGTCTAAGCCTTAGAATTAAGTGTGCTCTGTTGTCTTCAGAATCTTTGGATGTTAGTAATCTTTCAATAACTTCCATATGCTTCACTTTCTTAAATATTTTAATGACCAGAAGACCCCTGTAAAGTGAAAGTTTATTATAATCACTTTGTTTTTTCTTTAAAAGATTGGTAGGTATTGATGACATTTCTGAAATGCAAATTCTTGAGAAAATATCAATTTCTATTTTGTTTATTATGTATTTTTCAATTAATAGGTATCTTTAGCTCATTTAATACATTTTGCAAGGCACTTGGCATGTGTTCAGGTACTGTATTGAGTACTGGAGATACAGGTGTGGCTAAGGCATCATAGTCTCTGCCCGTCTATCATGAGGGAATCTTTGGAAGTTTCTGATGTTAAAGGTTTTGATGTTTCTGATGATAAAGGTTCTCAAAGATTAATGGTATCATGGATGATACTAAGATTTTAGGGTTGAATTAAGGAAAGGCCACAAATGAATGAAAAGTCAAACGCTGTGTATAGAAAAGAAAAAAAAAAAAAAACAGTGATTAGACTTGAGGACTGGGAAACAATGAAAGTGCAGCAATTGCTTGGGTATTTGCACGTGGGCAAGAGGCATGTGTCCCATAATGGGAGACACACTTTAATCAGACTGATGGAGTTAAGAAGTTTGGACGTTATATGGCAGAATACAAGGCAAATTCTATCTATCTATGGGCTAATACATTGGCAGCATCTGCTCTATTTGGGGTGTTCCATGAGGTCCCTCTGCATTTCAGAAAAAGTGTTGTGTGTGATTTTTAACGTCTACCATTGGTGTGAGAGGAGGAATAAATGCCTTTGCCATCCTATCAACGTAAAATGGAAAACCATCAACCAGTCAATCAATCAATATTTTTTGATCATCTTCTATTGTTTAGATAAAATATTGCCCAGAACCAAGCTTAGCATAGAATATAAAGAAGAAAATTAGCTGTTTTTCTTACAATATATCTGGGAAGGAGATGTCCCTGGCATAGTCAGTCTGCAGTACAGACCCATGAAGAAATAAAATCCAGGCTTTTCTTTTTGCATCAACTTTGATGTATAAGAATATATTATTTTTTCTTCAGGATAATTCAAGGACAAAGATGGAGAGTTAAAGAGAATTCTTGTATCACCTCCCAAATGTCCTGGTGACCAGATTTGATCAGGGCTTTTGGGAGGAAGGTCAACAGCCTGAAACTATCAACCAAGCAGGTCTTCAGTAGAGTGAAAGCCAAGCAAAGTACACATGAAGAGGAGGGGACTATGAATTAAGTTTTAGGTCTCTAAATCCCTATCCACTAAGAGCCTTCAAGTCAAGGGTCCAAGGCTTGAATTGGCTCCATCTCTGGATTGGCAGCTCACTTAGACCACTGCAGAGCTGGGATTTGTTTGCTTTAAAGTTTCCTCCAAGACATATTTAATAAGCAGATGTAAACCTATATGTTCTCCTTCCAACAACTCTTGGATCCTTGTGTTCCTTGATGCTTGCACTCTTTCCCAGGGTGTCTTTAGCAACATAATCTTTACTTTGCTGAAGGAGAAGGGCCTTTGGCTTGCATGCTTTCCCACCACCCTGTCAGTTATTACGGCTGTTTTTTCGAAATGGCTCATTCCAGCTTGTTTATTTATGATGGGCCCTGTGGTCAGCTGCAAACTTAGTTTGCAGTTTTTTGGTAACATTTATTGTTTTCATCTGATTAAGGAAAAAATGCATGCCAATGGCTGAAAATTTGAAAAATACAGTGAAGTATAAAGATGAAAATTCAAATCACTCCCAATTCTATCACCCAGAGCTAATAACTGTTAATGTTTAGAATACTTTTTTCGCCTTTGCAGATATACAGTATGCCCCCAGGTTTTTCCAAACAAAATTTAATGGTGATATAATTTCAATTGTTTCTGCTATTTTTTAACCATGTTAACTAATGTAACCACCTAAATCTTTGTTTCAAAGAAATTATAGTCACTATTGTATAAGTAGTTCATTGATTATTGATAGAAATATATCAATTTAAATCTTCATTTGCATGATAACGTATTGTTTCTCTATGCCCTCATGTATCATTAATTTCAATTTGTTAATATTGTAGACTAAAAATAACATCTTTTTTTTTTTTTTTTTTTTTTTAAACCAGGGGCTCTTAATCACTGAGCTACATCCCCAGTCCTTTTTTAAAATTTTTTAATTTTGAGACGGAGTCTCACTAAGTTGCTTATGGGCTTGCTAATTGCTGAGGCTGGCCTCAAACTTGTGATCCTCCTGCCTCAGCATCTCAAACCACTAGTATCATAGGCAAGTGCCACCCATGCCCAGCAAAAATGGCATCTTCTTAATTTAAATACGTCTTCTTGAATTACTTGTGAACTTTGTAACCTTTGATGGAGTGTTGAATCCAGAAGTCCTAGAATTTTGTCATTGTTTTTATTTGCATTCCACTGATATTGAGTTGTGGCTCTCTTAACTAGGGTATATGCACATTTTTCATTCATAAAACATGTTAACTCTCTACACAATGTATTTTCTCTCCACTCAGCAATCATGCACTCATAAAATATTTATTGAGAATCTACTGATTCAGTCTTCTGAATCTAGAGATGGATGGATAAAAATTGAAGGCCTCTTACTTTTAGAAGTTTATATTGTGGAGGCAATACAAACACAGATAAAACGGGAAATACAATGTTTTTATGCCACACAGTCAATATTTACTGATTACCATCTGTGTGCCGCAGATTATGCTAAGCATTAAGAAAACCAAAAATGAATAAGACAGGCATCATTTGTTTTCTTTACGTGGCTTGGACTGTTGGCTATACAGACTAGCATAAAAGTTATTGCAATACAGCAGTGTAAGTTACAGGCAGCTTAAAATAGTGGCTAAGGACATGGCTTTGAAGCCAGACTGTCTGGGTCAAATCCTGGCTTAACCACTAATTAGCTGTCCTCTGTGATTATGGGCAGGTAAAATAGCCATACTGTCCTTCTGTTTCCTCATTGGGAAAACAGAAGCCATCACAGGGTTGTTTTCTAGATTCATGTAATTCATTTAGAACAAGGCCTAGTATATAGTAAGCGCTCATGTATGCTTTTTTCCTATTTTAAGAACTACGATGAAGGAAGCACAATTTGGGCTATTTGCAGGTGTAAGAGGGGCACTTGATTGACACTTGAGATTTATGATCCAGGAAGCTCCTTTAGGAAGAAAGAGCCTGGAATCTGAAAGATGAGGAAGTAACACAACACATTTGGGAGCATGCACAGGGCTGTGTAGGTGTGTGAGGGTGTAGTGTCCATACAGAGAGGACAACAGGAGCAAAGTCTGATCCCCAAAAATCTAAAAGTGTTTCAGACCAGTGTGAGAGTCTTTCAATTGTCTATTGTTATGTAATGGTCCACCTCAATATCAGCTGCTTTAAAATTCTTTAGGAGAACAATTCAAATAACTATGGAATTTGCATCAGACACCATGGAGAGTAAAAGACAGTGGAATAACATCTTTAACATGCTGAAAGAAAAAAACTACCAGCAAAAATTTGATATCCAGCAAAAATATCCTTGAGGAATGAAAGCAAAATACAATCTTAACTCAGATGAAGGGAAGTTGAGAATATTTGTCATTAGCAGATTTTTCTCTAAAATAAAATGAAGAGGAAGATTCTTCAGGCTGCATACAAATTGAACCAGAAGCTTGAAACTTCAGGAATGAAGAAAGAGCAGCAGAGATGGGTAAATAGCTGAGTAAATATAACAGACTTTTTTCTCATCTTAAAATTCCTTAAGAATGCATATGACCATTGAAAGGAAAATTGGTAACTTTGCCTGATGGGATTTTTCAATAGACACAAATGTGATACAGATGACAACAGTTAACCCTAAGGGGGAGAGTAAAGACATCTGTTTGGTTCCAAGTCTTCTATATTTTACTTGAACTGGTAAAATATTAACTCTAAACATATTATGAAAGGTTGGACATGAATATTTTGATCTCTACGGCAGCCCCTATAAAAATAATACAAAGGCATATATCCAGAGAGCCAACAGAGAAATTAAGGTGGAATGATAATAAGATTCAAATATTTAAAAAGTCTGAAAGGGGGGAAAGAAGAACAAATCATTGGTGAGAACAAATAGAAAGCAAATGTTAAAATGGTAAGCATAAATCCAATCATGATTGTGTTAAATGAAGGTGGTCAATACACAGTGATTTTAAGACAGAGATGGATTTATTTTTTTTTTTTAAATGACACAAGAGTATGCTATCTACAAGAAATCTGCTTTAGATATAATAATATAAGCAGGTTAAAAGTAAAAGAAGAGAATATACATGCTATGTAAAAACAAATAAAAAGGGAGCTAGAATAAAGATAGTGGTATCAGGCAGAGGGATTTTATATTCAGTTTGACTTTCTCTTCTAATTTCTTAAGGTTGAAGCTTATATTTTTTTATTGTTATTTTTTCCCAACATAAGCATTTAATAATAGTTTAATAATAATGAAAGAAGGATTTAGTACTATAATTTACAAGGAAAGGTACCCGGAATAAAGAGGAAAAAAATACGCAATGAAAAAAGAGTTAATTTATGGAGAAGATACAACGATCCTAAATGTTTCTGTATCAGCAAACAGAGCTTCAAAATACATGCAGAAAAGGCTGGGGATGTGGTTTAGTGGTTGAGTGTCCCTGAGTTCAATCCCCAGTACCTCCAGAATAAATAAATAAATAAACAAAATACATGCAGAAAACCTGATAGAACTAAAGGGAGAAAGAGACAAATCCACAGATAAAGGAAGTGTCAACATTTCTTTCTCAGGAATTGATAAAGAATTAGGAAAAAATTAACAAAAATATACTAACTATACTTGAAAATAATCAGCCAAATTTATTTGACATTTATAGAATAATCTATTCAACAAGAACTAAAAATATTTTTTTTCAAGCACATGTGGAACAAACCAAAACAGATCATATTCTGAATCTTGGAGTTGGGGTACGGTAGAGAAAAGCAACTTCACAAGTTTAAACATATTTGATTCACATACAGCTCATGTCTTCTGACCATAAAATAATTGAGGAACTCAGTTACATGTAACTATCTGGAAAACTGACACACATTTGGAAAGAAAACAAAATACTTCCAAATAACCAGTGGGTGAAAAAAGAAGTCTGAAGAGAAATTTTTAAACATTTTTGAACTTAGTGGAAATGAAAATACAACAGATCAAAATTTGTTAAAAGCAGCTAAAGGCATGCTTTAGGAAAAATTTATAGTATTAAATGCTTACTTTATTATTTTATTTGTATGCTTATATTAGAAAAAGAGGTACAATTAAAAAAGCTAAACTTAAATAAGAAATTAGAAATAAAAAAGCAATAAAGCACAAATAAAAATAAAGGAAATGATGAAGAGCATACATTGGAGTGAAGTAGAAAATAAAAATAATAGGAAAGATAAATGAAATAAAATAACATTAATAAGCCTTAACATAGAATGATCAAGAAAAAATAGAAGAGGCATATACCAAATCAGGAATAAGAGGAGATATCACTAGAGATCTTTCAGATATTAAAAGGATAATGACAACCATATGGCCCCAGATTTGATAATTAAATGAAATGGATCAGTTTCTTTAAAAACATAAATTTCCAGTCCTAACACAATCATGGTCATTTGCTATATTCAATGCCTGTAGCATGTGTGCCACAAAAGAGGTGCCCAATAGATGGAACTGATGAATCTAACATCCTCATGAATTTCTCTTTGACCAGGAATTTCAGGATGTGGAACCAAGTCTAACCACAGAATTTCAGAGGGGGTAAGAAGTATAATTGTCCATTATTGTCGCTTTGCTTTCTTCTATGGGAATACCTTTGCCAGTGCAAATCCAAAAGTAATGAGCAAACCTATGCCTGCATGTACAAACTCCGTTCTTGATGTATGGTGCCAAACTCATAGTAGATAACGCAGGTGCTTTTGCAGAAAAGGGAAGGAAGGTCTCCAAGTGCTAGGCACTTTATAAATATTAAGTTAGATAAAAGGTAGGTTAGACGGGCCAAGAGTTTTAGGCCCTTTTGAAACTAAAGTAGAAAGGGCTATTTTTGTTTCTTCACCTGTTTATTTTCATGTTTTCAGACACAGGGGGAAGTAAATAATTCTCCAGCATGATTGAAAGCACTCTCGGGAGACTGGCACTAAAAGAGGCTTACTGGGAAGATCGAACGCTGTCCTAGCAACACTCCCGCAACTGGAAGGGAGCTGAGACATCCGTGCACATCTAGATGGTGAAATACAACGAACTCCAGACCACCGACACACGGAGTCCAGTGCCAGCGGCCCACAAACCGAACCAGCATTAGCGGCGCAGCTGCTGTGGTAGCACTGCAGTACGGGAAGTACAGACCATGGCCTCGAACAGTGCAGAATAAAAAGAAAGCCAGACGCGAGCAGCGGCCTCACAGACTTTTTTCGTGTTAATTGCCGAATGGGACCTGCACGCCTCGGAGTGACACACGGGTCCAGGATACTGCTGTTGGGACCGGGGAAGGCACCGCCATTTTGGAGGAGGGCTGCTGCTGACTGCAGACATCCAAGGATCGGTCCAGGGCCCGGAGAACAGCACACACCTGGGTGAGACGCACGCAGGCAGCCAGCAGGGAAGGGCCTGCCTGAGGCCAGCGCAGCAACCACAAGAGCTATAACTGGGGGTGGGTGTGGGGAATGCGTGCCTTTTGGATGAACCCTTTCTTGGTGCTATTCACGTACCCACACTCCCCCACCCCCCAGCCATTATTCCTCTGTGCCAATCTGCCGCTGGCCAAAGCTGCAGACTAGACTCCACTGTGACTGTCTGGGCGTGGTTCAGGACAACTGGCTTAAACTGGAAGGGCTTCCCAGGGTCCTGGGTTCGACTCTGGGTTTTTTTTTTTTTGTTTTTTGTTTGTTTTTGTTCTGTTTGATAGTGTGATTATTTGTGTGTCTGTGTTCCTCTTTCTTTTTTTCCCTTCTCACTTTAGTCTCTTCTGCCCTCATCTTATCTATTTATACCCTGTCATTGTGTACTCATAGAGGTGAAAACAAGGTATACGCAGAAATTGGGACTTCTAGGCGTGGAGCAATTGAAATATACAGAAAAGTGGTGTTATATGTAGTTTTACTCTCTATTTTTCTTGACTCAGTTTCTCTCTTCTCTCTCTCTTACACTAATTCTTACTTCTTTGTTATCTCTCATTGTTCCTTTTTATTTTTATTTTCCATCATTCTTTGTTTTTCTTCTCTCAAAGGCTAAATAAGTTTGGTTTATATATAAATCGTCTTTCCTCTAAATCGCTCACTCCATTCTCTTTTCTCTCCTGTCTGCTGATATTTAACCACTTCCATAGAATTCTATTTTTTATACTTCCTAAGAAAAAACATCTCAGTAACTTCACTTGCTTTATAAGGGGACCTGACAGCATTGTACCACAGGAGAAACATAAGGCTATAAGGTGAAATCGAAATGAGCAAGGTCCCACAGTGCTAGGAGAATAGACACACAAGCATTATGAAGAAACAAGGGAAGAAAGTGGCTAAAACCAATCAAAATGCCCCCTCAGTAGATTCCATGGCAAGCACAGTTGGTCAAATGCCAGAGACGGAATTTAGAAATTACATATTCCAAATGTTTATGGATCTTAAGAATGAACCAAAAAATGAGATGAGAGAGCAAACAGAAGCGGTAAAAGAGCATTTTGACAAAGAACTCCAAAAACAAATACAAGAAGCAAAAGATTACTTCAATAGGGAGATAGAGATTCTAAAGAACAAACAAACAGAAATTCTGGAAATGAAAGAAGAAATAAACCAAACTAAATGCTCAATTGAAAGCATCACCAACAGATTAGATCACCTGGAAGAAAGGACCTCAGATAATGAAGACAAAATATATATCCTAGAGAAAAATCTAGAGGAAACGGCAAAAGAAGTAAGAAAATAAGAACAGAGCATTCAGGAATTATGGGACAGCATAAAAAGACCAAACTTAAGAGTGATTGGTGTTGAAGAAGGTGCAGAGTTTCAAACCAAAGGAATGAGTAATTTATTCAATGAAATAATAGCAGAAAATTTTCCAAACATGAGGAATGAATGGCAAAACCGAGTTCAAGAGGCTTACCGAACACCAAACGTACAAAACTACAACAGATCCACACCAAGGCACATTATAATGAAATTGCCTAATATACTAAGCAAGGAGAGAATACTAAAAGCCACAAGAGAAAGGAAGCAGAGTACATATAGGGGGAAATCGATCAGATTATGCTCAGATTTTTCAACCCAGACCTTAAAAGCTAGAAGATCCTGGAATAGCATATTTCAAGCTCTGAAAGAAAAGGGATGTCAACCAAGAATTTTATATCCAACAAAATTGAGCTTTAGATTTGAAGATGAAATAAAAACCTTCCATGACAAAAAAAAGTTAAAAGATTTCACAACTTGAAAGCCAGCACTTCTGAACATCTTGGGAAAAATTTTCCACGAAGAAGAGAAAAATAACAATGAAAACTAACAAAGGGAGATAGTAAACTAAAGGAATTATCAACCAGAGGAGAATCCAAATCAAGCTAAATACCATAATACATTTAAAAATGGATGGAAATAAGAATCACATCTCAATAAAAACCCTGAATGTTAATGGCCTAAACTCACCATTCAAAAGACACAGATTGTCAGATTGGATTAAAAGAAACAACCCAACAATTTGCTGTCTTCAAGAAACACACCTCGTAGAAAAAGACATCAAGTGATTGAAGGTGAAAGGCTTCACACACATGGGCTGCGGAAGCAGGCAGGGGTTTCCATTCTCATATCAAATAAGGTAGACTTCAAGCCAAAGCTAATCAAAAGGGATAAAGATGGATATTTCTTACTACTTAAGGGAAGCATTCATCAACAAGATATAACAATTATAAATCTATATGCCCTAAATAATGGAGCACCTACATTCATCAAACAAACCCTTCTCAAGTTCAAGAGTAAAATAGACCACAATACAGTTATTCTAGGGGACTTCAACACACCTCTCTCACCAATGGATAGATCATACAAACAAAAGCTAAATAAAGAAACATTAGGCCTCATTAAAACAATTAATAACTTAGACCTAATGGACATATATAGAATATTTCATCCCTCAGTAAGCGAATACACTTTCTTCTCAGCAGCCCATGGCTCCTTTTCCAAAATTGATCATATATTATGTCACAAGGCAACTCTTAGCAAATATAAAAAAATAGAAATACTACATTGCATTCTATTAGACCATAATGGGATGAAATTGGAAATCAATGATAATACAAGAAATAAAAAAAAAAACTACTCTAACAGCTGGAAGCTAAACAACATGCTACTGAATGAATAAGGGGTTGAAGAAGACATCAAAGAGGATATTAAAAAATTCCTAGAGGTAAATGAGAACACGGATACATAATATAGAAATCTCTGGGACACTATAAAGGCAGTAGTAAGAGGAAAATTTATTGCACTGAATTCCTTCATTAAAAGAAAAAAACAACAACAAATAAATGACGTAACATCACACCTCAAAGCACTAGAAAAAGAGAAACAGATCAACACTAAGAGCAGTAGAAGACAGGAAATAATTAAAATCAGAGCTGAAATTAATGAAATTGAGACTAAAGAAACAATTCAAAGAATTGACAAAACCAAAAGTTGGTTCTTTGAAAAAAATAAATAAAATTGACAGACCCCTAGCAATGCTAATGAAAAGAAGAAGAGAAAAAACTCAAATTACTAGCGTCCTTGATGAAAAAGGAAATATCACAACAAACACCTCAGATATGCAGGAGATAATTAGAAATTACTTCAAAAAATTGTACTCTAATAAAATAGAAAATACTGAAAGCATAGACAGATTTCTAGAGTCGTATGAATTGCCCAAACTGGAACAGGAGGCTATACACAATTTAAATAAATCAATTTCAAGTGAAGAAATAGAAGACGCTATCAAATAACTACCAACAAGAAAAAGTCCAGGTCCTGATGAGTTTACAGCCGAGTTCTATAAGACCTTCAAAGAAGAACTAATACCGATGCTCTTCAAATTATTTCAAGAAATAGAAATAGAGGGAGCTCCTCCAGACACTTTCTATGAGGCCAGTATCACATTAATTCCAAAGCCAGGCAAAGACACAGCCAAAAAAGAAAACTTCAGGCCAATATCTTTAATGAACATAGATGCAAAAATCCTCAACAAAATTCTGGCAAATCGGATTAAAAAACATATCAAAAAGTGCACCATGATCAAGTGGGGTTTATTCCAGGGATGCAAGGCTGGTTCAACATTCGGAAATCAATAAACATAATACATCACATCAATAGACTTAAAGATAAAAACCATATGATCATCTCAATAGACGCAGAAAAAAGCATTTGACAAAATACAACTATGTTCAAAGCTCTAGAAAAATTAGGAATAACAGGAACATATCTAAACATTATAAAAGCTATCTATGCAAAACCTCAAGCTAACATTATCTTAAATGGAGAAAAATTGAAAGCATTCCCTCTAAAAACTGGAACAAGACAGGGATGCCCGCTCTCACCACTGCTATTTAACATAGTACTGGAAACTCTGGCCAGAGCAATTAGACAGACGAAAGAAATTAAAGGGATCCAGATAGGAAAAGAAGAGCTCAAATTAGCACTATTTGCTGATGACATGATAATATACCTAGAAGACCCAAAAAACTCTACCAGAAAACTTTTACAACTAGTAAATAAATTTGGCAAAGTAGCAGGATACAAAATCAATACCCATAAGTCAAGGGCATTTTTGTACATCAGTAACAAAGCCTCTGAAAAGGAAATGATGAAAACTACTCCATTTACAATAGCATCCAAAAAAAAAAAGTAAAAACCTGGGAACCAAAATAACGAAAGAGGTGAAGGACCTCTATAACAAAAACTATAGAGCACTAAAGAAAGAAATTGTGGAAGACCTCAGAAGATGGAAAGACCTACCTTGTTCTTGGATAGGTAGAATTAATATTGTCAAAATGTCCATACTACCAAAAGCATTATACAGATTTAATGCAATTCCAATAAAAATCCCAATGACATTTCTCAAAGAAATAAAAAAAAGCAGTCATGAAATTCATCTGGTGCAGGAGCCCTGTTTGGGGAGAGGAAAAATAAGAGACCCAGAATAGCTAAAGTAATCCTGAGCAAGAAAAGTGAAGCAGGTGGCATCACCATACCAGACTTTAAATTATACTATAGAGCAATAGTAACAAAAACAGCATGGTATTGGCACCAAAACAGACTAATAGACCAATGGTACAGAATTGAGGACACAGAGACTAATACATATAATTTCAGCTATCTTATATTAAACAAAGATAGCTTCTTCAACAAATAGTGCTGGGAAAACTGGAAAGCCATATGCAACAAAATGAAATTAAACCTGTATCTCTCACCATGCACAAAATTCAATTCAAAGTGGATCAAGGACTCAGGAATTAGACCAGAGACAATACACCTAATAGAAGAAAAAGTAAGCTAAATTTCCAACATGTCGGATTAGGCTCCAAGTTCCTTAACAAGAATCCTGTAGTGCAAGAATTAATACCAAGAATTAATGAATGGGATAGATTTAAGCTAAAAAGCTTCTTCTCAGCAAAAGAAACAATCAGTGAGGTGAATAGAGAGCCAACTCACTGGGAACAAATATTTAATACATGCACATCGGGTAGAGCACTAATTTCTAGAATATATAAAGAACTCAAAAAACTTGACACCAAAAAAACAAATAATCCAATCGATAAATGGGCTAAGGAATTGAAAAGTTACTTCTCAGAAGATACACAATTAATCAACAAATACATGAAAAAATGCTCAACATCACTGGCAATTAGAGAAATGCAAATCAAAACTACTCTAAGATTTCATTTCACTCCAGTCAGATTGGCAGCTATCAAGAACACAAACAACAATAAATGTTGGAGAGGATGTGGGGGAAAAGGCACACTCATACATTGCTGGTGGGACTGCAAAATGGTACAACCGTTATGGAAAGCAGTATGGAGATTTCTTGGGAAAATGGGAATGGAACAACCCTATGACCCAGCCATCCCACTCCTGGGTCTATTCCCAAAGGGCTTAAAAACAGCATATTACAGTGACACAGCTACCTCAATGTTTATAGCAGCACAATTCACAATAGCTAGGTTGTGGAACCAACCTAGATGTCCCTCGGTAGATGAATGGATAAAGAAAATGTGGTATATATACACAATGGAATTTTACTAAGCAATAAAAGAGAATAAAATAATGACATTCAAGGATAAATGCATGAAGTTGGAGAATATAATGCTAAGTGAAATCAGTCAATCTCAAAAATCCAAATACCGAATATTTCCTCTGATATAAGGAAGCCGATTCACAGTATTGTTGGGTTGGGGTACATAGGAGGATTAGAGGAACACTATAATGGTCAAAAGGAAGGGAGGGGAAGGGAGGGAGCAAGGGGGGAAGGGGGGAAAAGTGGTTGATTAAGACGAATATTATTATTCTAAATGCATGATTGAAGACTTGAGACTTGAATGCTGCGAATATACTTTGTATACAAACTGTTTTGTGTAAAAAGATGCTATATATGTATAGTTGTAAGAGCCCTAATTGAGGAGATAGCTAAGATGGCGGGCTAGCTGAGAGCCATTAAGGTGTTCAAGTATTTTCACCTGAATCTTTTTATGCCCGTGAACACTGCGTGACACACCTGTAAGCTCGAGCTGTTATCACGTGTCCTTGTTAAGGCAAAAAGTATTTAACCAGGTGAGGGTTAGTTAAGTGGTGGTTGGAGTTGGAGTTGGAGAGGTTGTTGGAGCTGGAGAGAGAAGAATAAAAGAACTTTTTCATTTCCATCCTGCCTCCGAATTTTCTCCCGTGGCGTCGTTGCTGCAAGCGGCATCGTTGCTGCAAACGGCAGCTGTGGGTGGCGACAAGTGGTGGCCCATATAGGGAGTTCAGAATCTGCAGGTAAGAACTGAGAAATCTCTAAAGATGGGTGCAAAAATAACAAAAAGCCAAGTAATAAAAGTCTTTTTTGACATCGCTGACTCAGTTTATAGTGAGGAGGAAAGTGATCAAGAAAGCATAGCCTCCGCTGAGTCAGATAAGACCAGTAAGGATAATATTGGTGTGAACTCAAAAATAACGAAAATAAGAGCTGCTAAAGCTATCAAAGATTTATTAGAAATAGCCGAGGAATAAGTTCTTTCAATAGAATCTGAAACTCAGCATGTTACTACCAGTGAAAGTGATAGTAATGAGGAGGAGCCAAATAACCATGAAAGCACAGCCTCCTCTGCTAAGTCAGTTAAGACCAGATAGGACCGTCAAGTGGAGGAATATTTTGTGCCCTCATGGGTGGAATCCATTACAGAAACCATGAGGGGTATTTCTGAGCGTATGCGTGCCCTTGAGGTAGAGATTAATGGCCTTTATGAGGCTTACGCGCCCTCGAACACCAAAAACCGCAGGAACATTGGGACCTGCCAGTATTTGAAAATGAAAATGGGCAAAGGTATCACCAATCCCTAGATTTTAAAACAATAAAAAATTTCAAAGAGGCAATAATGACCTATGGGCCTCATGCTCCGTTCACATTGAGCATGCTGGAGTCCCTTAACACTTTCACTTTAACCCCCTCAGACTGGAAGGGGCTATGCAAGGCGGTATTGAGCGGGGGACAATACCTGATCTGGAGGTCACAATTCCAGGAACTTTGTGTAGAAACAGCTAAAAGAAATGCGACTGCAGGCTTCCCAGACCGTAATGTAGATATGCTAACAGGTGAAGGACAGTTTGCTGAACTACAAACCCAAATGCAATATGATCCTGGTGTATATGCACAAATAAACAATGCCACTGTTAAAGCCTGGAAGACCTTACCAGGAACAGGTGATTTGCAAGGTAGCTTATCAAAAGTAATACAGGGGCCCAATGAGCCATATGCTGATTTTGCTGACAGACTTTTAAGAACTGCAGGCAGAATATTTGGGGATGTGGATCAAGCAATGCCCTTAGTCGTCCAGTTGGCATATGAAAATGCCAACAAATATTGCCAAGATGCTATAAGACTATGGAAAAATAAAAAAGACCTTTCAATATACATTAGATTATGTAAAGATATTAATGATGCCTTTGTCACAGGCAATGTGATTGCAGCAGCAATGAGAGGTGCTTCCCCTCAAAATTTCACAAATAGGGCTCAACAAAAAAATTATAATCAATCAGGATATGCCAGACAAAATTATTATAATCAACCAGGACATTCTAGGCAATATCCCCAAAGAGAAATAAGACCAAGCTCATACTGTGCCCCAGGCCACTGCCCCAGGTGTAAAAAGGGAAATCATTGGGCCAATAAATGCCATTCTAAATTTGACATCTATGGAAATGTTTTGTCCAGGAATTCAAAAAAACGGGACACAGGGCCCAATGCCTCGGGGCCCACAAATGTAGGAGGCATTAGATGAGGAATATCCTCAAACATCCATACAGATGATTCCTCATCACAATCCCTCTTACCCCATTGACTCCCTTGTCAGAGGGACAAGAGGAAGTGCAGGACTAGACCTCTGTTTCACCGCCCAAATAGTGCTAACACCTGAAATGGGGGTTCAACTGATTCCTACGGGAGTCAGGGGAACTCTTCCCTCAGGAACTGTAGGACTTATCCTCGGGCGAAGTTCTAAAAGCTTATTAGGTTTTCAAGTAACACAGTGTTATTGACTCCGATTACCAAGGAGAAATAAAAATAATGCTTAGTTCACCTAGAGGCATTATCTCTGTTAACCAAGGAGATAGAATTGCTCAGCTGCTTCTCCTTCCCAGTTTCCACAACTCATTCAAGAGTATGCCGCAGAATAGGAACAACAGAGGATTTGGTTCCACTGGCTCGGACCTATGGCTTGCTGGGTTCAGGATTGTTCACAGAGGCCGATGTGCAAAATAAAAATTCAAGGTATAGAGATGGAGGGGCTGGTTGATACTGGGGCTGACTCTTCCATCATTAATCTACAACAGTGGCCCAAGCACTGGCCTCTGCAGAAGGCCTCAACTAGTTTAAGAGGCTTGGGATATACTAACACCCCAGCACAAAGTTCTGTAGTCTTAAATTGGGAAGATAATGAAGGGCATAAAGGAACATTCCAACCATATGTTTTGACCAGCTTGCCAGTTACCCTATGGGGAAGAGATATTCTACAGCAAATGGGGGTACACCTCGCAACCAAGCCTGCAGGTGTTAAAAATAAAAATCTAAATCTAAATCAAAAGGGTAAAAGATATTTTTTCTAGGGGCCACTGAGAAAACAATTTTGAAAATACCATGGCTTTTTGATAAGCCAGTTTGGGTCCCTCAGTGGCCCATATCTAGAGAAAAATGACAGGCGGCCCACCTATTAATCCAAGAACAACTAGAAGCAACACATAGAGCCTCCCACCTCTCCCTGGAATTCCCCCCATATTTGTAATCAATAAAAAATCTGGAAAATGGAGATTGTTACATGACCTTAGAGAAATCAATAAAACCATGCAAATTATGGGCCCTACCCAACCTGGACTTCCTAATCCTGTAGCTATTCCTAAAAATTTCCATCTTATAACTCTTGATATAAAGGATTGTTTCTTTTCCATTCCTCTACATCCTCTGGATGCCCCCAGGTTTGCTTTTTCAGTTCCTTCTATCAATAATAATGGCCCAGATAAAAGATATCAATGGAAAGTGCTACCGCAGGGAATGGCTAATAGCCCCACTATATGTCAAATCTATGTAGACAAAGCTATTCAGCCTATTAAGAACAAATATCCAAACCTTATGTGCCTCCATTATATGAATGATGTTTTGCTTGCTCACCCTAATCAAGAAATCTTATTTACCATATTCAGTGATATGACAGAAAATTTTAAAAGATACGGATTAAAAATTGCTGAAGAAAAGGTTCAAACTAGATCTCCCATATTATATTTAGGATTTAAAATCATGGATACCTTTATTAGGCCTCAAAAAATTTTAATAAATAAAGAACATTTGACCACCCTCAATGATTTCCATAAACTGCTGGGAGACATTCATTGGCTTCGCCCTACACTAAGCCTCACTACTGGACAATTAAAACCCTTATTTGATATCCTTCACGGGAACCCTGATCCATCTTCACCGCGAACATTGACTCCTGATGCTAGGGAAGCTTTAAAGTTAGTAGAAAAGGCCATTGAAAGATCCCATTGTGATAGAATCGATTTTGCTCGATCACTAATATTGATTTTTATTTCTTCACAATATACACCCACAGGAGTATTTTGGCAACAGGGACCTTTATTATGGATACATTTACCCATCTCTCCTAAAAGTACAATTGAGTCTTATACCTCCATGGTGGCTAAACTTATTCTTCAAGGACTTAAGACTTTTACTAAAATATTTGGCATTCACCCCGCTACTATTATTACTCCGTATTCATCGTCACAGGTTGAATATTTGTGCTTCAATGATAATGATTGGGCTATAGCTAGATGCTCTACTTCTGCAAATTTTGATAACCATCTTCCTAAGTCTCCTATACTATCTTTTTGTATCATCCCATTATATTTCCAAAGGTAATAAAAAATCAACCTATTCCTAAGGCATTAATTGTATTTACAGATGGGTCCTCTAATGCCACTGCTGCAGTAGTCACTTAAAAAGAAAATATGATTCATATTGCTGGTCAAAAATCAGCCCAATTAGTTAAACTTGAAGCTATTATAATAGCTCTAGAAATTTTTAAGGAACAGCCTATAAATATTTTTTCAGACAGCCACTATATTGTACATGCTGTCCCTAAATTGGAGCTAGCAGGTCCAATAGCACCACATACTCCAGCCTTTAAATTGTTTTTTTTTTTTTCAAATTCAAAATCTCCTATGGGAACGTAAAGAACCTTTATTTATTGGACATATCAGAGCTTATACTAATTTGCCTGGTCCTCTCCATGAAGGTAATCAAAAGGCTGATGCCCTCACTAAAACAATCTTTATATTTTCAGCAGTCCAACAAGCTACCTTGTTCCATTCCCAATTTCATGTCAATAGTACTACATTACAGCAAAGGTTCAAAATCACAAAGGAGCAAGCTCAAACAATTGTGAAGGCTTGTCAATCTTGTGTGACACATTTGCCCAATCCACATTATGGGGTTAATCCAAAAGGATTAATGCCCAATCATTTGTGGCAGATGGATGTCACTCATGAGCCAAGTTTTGGAAAACTGTGATTTATTCATGTGACCATAGATATATGCTCAGGCATGATTTTTGCTTCTTTACATTCTGCAGAAAAATTTAAAGATGTTACATCTCATTGTCTGCAAGCTTTTGCTGCATTGGGCATCCCCAAAATGCTTAAAACAGATAATGGCCCTGCATATACATCCTCATCTTTCAAACAGTTTTGCGCAAAATTCAATATATCCCATAAAACAGGTATCCCATACAATCTTCAAGGTCAAGGTATAATTGAAGGAGCTAATCGCACACACTCAAAATTATGCTATTAAAGCAAAAAGAAGGAAATTTGAAAAATCCTAGGGACAGATTGGCAGTTGCCCTGTTTACCTTAAATTTTTTAACTTTAGATTCTAATGGATATTCAGCTGGAGACAGACACTGGAATCCACACCAACAACATAAACTTTTGGTTTAGTGGAAGGATATTCTTTCAGGTGCGTGGAAGGGTCCAGATCCAGTATTAATTTGGGGGAGAGGATCTGTTTGTGTTTGTCCACAGCATGAATCCTTTCCAATATGGATACCATCTAGATTAATAAAACAGATACCAAATCAAAAGGACCAAGATGAAGTTATTGAGGAATCAAGATTAATAAAACAAGTACAAAATCAAGAGGACCAAGATGAAGGTATGGAATGATTCCCTTAAAAGAGCCCTCCAATAAATTCACAAATTAAGTCTCATTCCTCCCAGCCGGGACGAGATCTCTCTTTATTGTGCACACAATTGTATTTTTCTTTCTTTTTATATATGTCTTTATGTCTGTGTATTTGTCTAAATTTCATGCTAATGTGACGTCACAAATATATGTTTGTATGTGCGTCTGTCCAGTGTGATGTCACAAATAACAAAGCACTTATGAAAATTAATATTTAAAAAAAATTAATTATAAAAAATATATATATATATGGATCCAAATAACTTAAATTTTTTTAAGTTTAGAGTATTCAATTTGGGTAAATAAAAAGTGAAGGTACCTTCAATTTTGGTTTATAGGTGTCCCTGGGTCTTCTCTTCAGCAAAGAATATGACTAATACTGTATAACCTAATATTTTGGTATTTGACATGGGATTGTTTATTTGTAATTAACTTTATTTGTTTAATAGCTGATTAATTTGAATTATTTCAACAGGTAATTTCATAGAAGGTTGCTGTGTATGCAGAGACTCAGGGGTTCCAGCTAACAAATTATTTTTCCAAAGTGCTTTTAGCTTTTCTTTCATCTATCTTTAATGCAGTAAATACCCTCAGTCTTTCTTTGATTTGTTCTGAATGTGATATTTTGCCAGGTTATGTTTGTGGGAGCTCAAGCAGCAATGTGTGTGAGCAGAGATCAACTTTAATTTTCTAATCTAGTAATTCTATTTTTTAGTTTGACAACTTGCCTCTTGACTCAGTGCTGGAATAGTACTGCCTTTCATTTAATAATTGATGCTTGAGTTTCTAGGTAGCGGGCCCTGAAGATTTGCCGGTGGCATTGTCTAGACATAAAAAAGATGGCTGCTGCTACAGCTGCAGAGATCGTGGTCGCTACAAGCATCCCTGCTGCTCAAGCATCAAACAACCTCACCAGCAGTGTGGCCTCTGCTATGCACGCATGGAGCCTCCTAGATCAACGTGTTATAACAAGTGGACATTTTGATCTTTCATTATTTGGGACATTATGGGACAATGCTTTGCGGGTATTTGTCTAGAGAACTCAGTGTGTTACTTGATGGAACTAAGGGCAGCTGATTTGTTTAAAGACCTTGATACGCTATGGAATTTGGCTTGTCAGCAGAAGGCTTGCCGCCTTAAAGCCACAGCATCTCCTCACGATTGGACGGCTGTTAGTCAACACACAGTTGATCCTGAAGGGCTTGATTGGACGGCTGGTTAGCCAATGACGGGTAAGATCCCCAGAGGGGGACAACCTAAGACAGGCACAGTCGATTCGGATGAGGTTGTCACCCATCCACGGGACAGTCTCATATGGCCGACATATCAACCTAAGACAGGAGACAAGGGCACAGCCTTGATTATCCAATGACGGGTAAGAATGTTGGTTGCACATGGACGTCCTAGAGCATCCTCTCTTTTAAAACAAAAGGGGGGGAATGTAAGAGCCCTAATTGAGGAGATAGCTAAGATGGCGGCTAGCTGAGAGCCATTAAGGTGTTCAAGTATTTTCACCTGAATCTTTTTATGCCCGTGAACATTGCGTGACGCACCTGTAAACTCGAACTGTTAGCACATGTCCTTGTTAAGGCAAAAAGTATTTAACCGGGTGAGGGTTAGTTAAGTGGTGGTTGGAGTTGGAGTTGGAGAGGTTGTTGAGCTGGAGAGAGAAGAATAAAAGAACTTTTTCATTTCCATCCTGCCTCCAAATTTTCTCCTGCGGCGTTGTTGCTGCAAGCAGCAGCTGCAGGCGGCAACATATAGTATGAACTGTAATACATACTACTATAAATAAAAATTAAAAAACAAAACAAAACAAAAAAAACAAAATACGGTTGGGAATGTGGCTCAGTGGTCAAGTGCCCCTGAGTTCAATCCCTGGTACCCCAAAAAATAAATATATAAATAAAACATATTTTCAATGTAAAAATAAATATTTGTTGAATAACAACAACAACAAAAAAGATCAAAGGATAGCACACACACGCTTGGAAGTTTTAATTGTTCTCTTCATTCAAGGATAACTTTAATAAAGGTATCCTTTTTTTTTTTTTAACCAGTAATGAAGAACAATGTTGTTTATCAGTGACAAATCAGAAGTATATGCACAGAATAAGTCAGGATTTTTAAAAACTCAAGTCCATAGATTTTGAGGATTCTGAAACAAGCCCATGGTATCTGAGAGAGTATTTTGCCTGAAGTGAGAAGTTAGCACACTGTGGACCAAAGGCCAAATTCAGTTCTCTACCTGCTTTTGTGAATTCAGTTTTATTGGAGCAGGCCCATGCCCATTTGTTTGTTCATGCATTACATATGGTTGCTTTCAGGGTTCAACAACAAAGTACTCACCAAAGACAATACATAGCCCAAAGTTGAAAATCTTTCTTCTTTGGCCAATCCCTGGCTAAGTAGATGCTTTCCACAATCAGGTTTAAGTAAGCTGATCTAGATCTCAAATGCTTCTTGCCCATCTGAACTTGGAGTTACTTGTTCTCAAGCAGGGAGTTTGGCATCCAATGCCTGGGTTATGGTCCTGACAGCTCCTTTCAAATCCAGGCTCTACTATTTAAATAAGACCTCTGTTTTCTCACTTATAAAATAAAATGTCTAGTTCATGGTAAAGGCCCATGATTACTCAACCTGCTCAAATTTGGATATTTGGATGTGACAGTCCCAGGCTGAACAGGCTTATTTTTACCTTGAAATAAAGCAACCCTGCACTTGACTCTACCTGAAGCCTGATGTTGGGAGTTTAGTTTTTAATGTACCTGGCACAAATAAAGGACACAATGATTTTAAATTGCAGTTTTATTACTCTTGTCTCTAAGACCACTTGTCCCTTTTACAGGAATCCTTCACTACTTGAACTCTCATTACTCAACTGTTAACCAAAATATAAAAACCAAAGACGCACCAGTGTGTATATGCCAGGAAATTGCTGAAGTTGGATGTGATTGTAGGTGAGAGAGCATGTACTCTGAGTTGCAGTTGAAGCTCTGCTCTTCTAATAAAATGGCATCCCATTATTTAAACGTGTTATGCATTAGCACGGTCATCATTTTCCCCATATTAAGTGATGATATCTTCTAAGAAAATGGAAAAGCCCGTAGAGAAAGTTGTTGAGCTTGAGAGGCTTTGGAAAGTCCCATCATTGGCGGAAAGATTGGAAAGCATAAAGCATACTGAGAAAGGCGACTGCATAAAACATATGTTTGCCATCATTTTGTCCTCACTTACCATGCATTTAATGTTTCACTATGCATGAAAATGTAGAAAAACTATTAAAGCACTGTCAGTTTATATTGTGCAGAAAATCCTAATGAAATGCAATATGACTGTTTAGTGACATACCAGGAAATTATTTAGGGTTTAAAGAAGTGTTGTGAATATAGTACTATTATTATTACTGTTATTATTCTCTTTTGAAATCAGGGACTATCGACTCCCACTATCTAAACATTTCCTATCCAACAGGTTTCTAGAAATGGGCTAAATACAGGTAAAGAGGCTAACAAGGCTGGTTTGCACTCTCCTCTTGGGAGAAGAATTTCCATCTCCATTACTAATCTCCCCATGGCTCTCTCACTGTTTTGCCAATTGCCTCCCAAGATCTAGAATCCTCATCTCTGGGGGTGGGCCTCTGCTCCCTAGGTGCCAGCTGTTTCTGCCTGGATTTCCTGGCATAGCCTGCTCTTGTGTTCTGCTAATTCTTCCCCCTTCCTTCTTCAAATGGGTCTCCTTTGAAGCTGTGCATGCCTAGGCAGAAATCCCATTCTTTAGTCAAGCAAGTACAAGTATGCATTCTCTCTGTTCCCAACATTCTCTTTCAATATGGTCCTTCCATGGGTCAGGACATGCTGTGCTGTGCCTTGGATCTCTCTGATGCCCAGTGCTTCACTGACTCACCACCTGTTGTCTGTTGCCATTCCTTCAGAATGTGGTTCTACATGTGGGACTGAACTCCCTTGAAGGTCCTACAGCTGGGCCTGCCTCCCAAGGTCATTCCTTACAGGTGATGGTTCTGATTACACATTCCTCTATGCCCCACTCTTCTGTAGCACCAGAGAATAGAATAATGCCTAATCAGCTTCAGACACATACCAGGCTACCTCTTTTGGAGACTTGCTTGCTTTTGCTGTCCTTGACTGGTCCATTTTAACTTGATCCGGACAATATAAAATGTTGGATAGACAAACAGGGTAACATGTGGGTAATGTGATAAGATGGAACTTGGACTTCTTTTTCTGAAATAATAAGTTATATGCAATGAACCTCATCTGTTTAATGACCCCAGTTGTAGACTCCTATAATTATTGGAGATACCTATAAAACCGATAAAGCATTATTGGGGGAGGGGGACATGGTATCTGTGGGGCGTTTCCAGGGGAGATTGGCAAATGAATCTAAGTAGAATAAGTGGGAAAAGTCTGCCCTCAATGTGGGTGGTCAGCATAAAATGGTCAGCATAACATCATCTGGGTCCCTGGATAGAACAAAAATAGAGGAAAGTTGTATTGGTCTTTCTCCTGCAGCTGCGACACTCTTCTCATGCTCTTGGACATCAGAACTCCAGGTTCTCTGGTCTTTGGACACCAGGACTGACATTCACAGCTCCCTGGGCCTTTAGGCCTTCGGACTTGGACAGAGCCATACTGCCTACATTGTAGAGTCTCAGCTTATTTAGATAGCTTGTCATGGGATTTCTGATTCTCCATTATCATGTGAGCCAAATTCCCTAAAACTCCCCTCTCATATATCTATATGTGTACATCTATGTAGATTCTACTGTTTTTGCCTTTCTGGAAAACCTTAATACAACCCCAGTCATATGAAGCATCTTATAAAAGGCTGGATATAGCTCTTCCACCTTTCTCTTTCTGCTTACTAAATGTGTGGTCCCTCTGAGCTTCAGTTTTCTTTTCCATAAAATGACAGAGATAATATTCACCTTGCAAGGTTGTATGAAAATGTAAGGAACCTAATTTAGTATCTGTACCCAATGATGGCATCATGCCAAGTAAGTGTCCATGACTTTCACTGGCCCCAGAATTTTCCTTTGCAGCCATTGCTTTTTGTAATTGTATCAGGCCCCAGGCCTATAGAGATGTCCTCTTGTTTGACATTGAAGTTCCAGAAATAAAACACTGGAGCACAAAATTGTGTATGAGTTATAAAGCCTTTTCATAGTAAGGACAGACTAGCTTCTTCCCATTTTATCCAGGTTTTTCCTCCTAGAACGATCTTTCCTCTTTTCTCTTCTGCTTACTGGCTGCTCTCTTTCCCAGCATCAAATAGTCACCTGGTTTGAAGCAATCACATTGTCCTAGACATAGTTACATCTCCCTAACTATTCCCTGCCTGGTTGTCTTATCTTCCAGGAAAGCAGGCTTATAGGAAGAAAATCAACATTAATCAGAAAATCTCCTGTAACCCAGGATCTATTCCTTACCAGCCACCTTGTGGCTTGACCTTGAAAGGTGTTGTATTTCCCTGTATGTCATGTTCCTAAACTCCCTGGTCTTTGAGAGTTGAAAATTCTATATGACTCCTGATTATTACGAGGTAGTTTTCTTAATTTGTTTCAGAGACTTACACAGTCTGAAAGTTTAAAAAAAAAAATAGAAACTCAAATACTTGTTGGAAAATGAATTGAAGAAAACCTATGATTTTCTAATCCACTTTAAGTCAGTCAAGTTGAATTTCCCAAATTAGTGGGTTGACTGGAGATGAAAGGTAAGGCATGGAGACCATGCCAAAATCAAGGAATTCTGTCTATTTGTTTCAAACATTGTTGTGGATCCTTTCTTTCCCATCCATACTCATCTTCCTAAAAGTGAGGTAAGCCATTAGAATCTGTATTCTTCCCTTCCCATGGTAGCTGTTCACCACCCAGTTTGCACCCTTATAGACCAAGGGGTCTGGGATGACTTTCCAAGTGGTAAGAACCAAGTGAGCCTTTTCAAGGAACTTGAGGGGTGAAAATCCCAACTGCCTTGAGTCCTTATGTGACAAGTTCCTAGGTGAGTGACCTCAGCAGAAGGGCCACACCGTTCTTCCCAAGCTCAGGTCATGCCTCCCCAGCTTCCAGCACACTCTGCGTCCAGTCTGCGTCCTTCCTCATCCATTGCTCCAATCTTTCTCCACTTACCACACCACTGGTGGTCTGGGATGTGCAGCCCAGATGTTTTCCCCAAGCGATTAAGAGATTACTTTTCAAGTGGCTTCACAGAGCAGATGTTCCCATTCGCCCCGTTGGCCCCCAATTGCTAAAACCTTTCCCTGCCCCAGAGCACACTGTGTTGCTGCTGTGTGTTTGATCAGGAGAGTACGAGCAGGAACAAGAGAGTCCCACACTGACGACCGTTTGGCAGGCAAGCTCCTGGGCCTGAGTGTGTTCCTCCTCTCTTTGTTCCCATTACAGTTGTGAGCAGATGTTCTCAACTAGACAACTGGCTGTTCTTTCTCTGGCCCCTGACACAGGAGCTGCTACCCATTCCCTGCTTTATGCTAATCACAATATGCCCCAGACTCTAGTATCTCTCTTTGCTGAGAAGCATCCACCACATTACTTCATCCAGAGCTTTGTTGGCTCAGCCTGGGCAATCTGTTAGATAAGGGAGTGTGCTGCTAGACCTACACTTCAGTTACAGGTTGCTCACAACCATTTACCTACTTGGATCTATTCTTTTCCCTACCCTCTGCTCCCCTCCCCATCCAGCTCCAACCATGCTCAATTATTGCAGTTCCAGTGATGTTCTCTCTCATCTCTAAGTACTTATGCATTCCATTTCTTATTTATTTATTTATTGTACCAGGGATTTAACCCAGGGGCCCTTTACCACTGTGCCACATCCCCCCACCCCACCCCCCTTTTTTTGAGACAAGTTCTCCCTCAATTGCTTAGGGCCTCACTAAATTGTGGAGGCTGGCCTGGAACCTGTGATCCTCCTGCCTCCACCTCTCAAGTCTCTGGGATTATAGGCGTGTGCCACCACCCTCGGTTTATTTTTATTTTTTAGCACTCTCCTTTCTTTTTCCCCCCCTTTCCTTCAGTAATTCCTGATTGATCATCCTTGAGATCTCTGCTTAAGCATGACTTTCTCTCTGACCACTACTTCTAGTCAAAAACTTCCATAGCTCCAAAAGCTCTCAGCCATTTTTTTCTCTGTATTATGATTGTTTTTTTATTTGTCTCCAATTTGTCATTAAATTTTTGAATCTCAGCAAGTATGTTCCCATAACATCAAACAAGACAGTTAAAATAGATTCCATATTTCTCACTCTCCACTTCCTGTGTTTACTGAGTCTCTATTCTGTGCTAAACACTCTATTAGACTGTGGAGTCATAAAGATGAGGGATGGTTGTCCCTGTCCCTTGGTTAGGTGGGTTCCATATACGGAGTTCCAAAGTTGTATGGTGACATCATAGTGGTGGGAAATTGGGAATTTAGGGAATTAAAGTAGTCAACACTGCAGGCAGAACCTAGAAAGTATACATAGTTGGTTTAGAGTTGAAAAAAAATGAAAATAAGAAATGGTTTAGAGCAGGCATTGACAAACTGCTCACCCACTGAATCCAGCCTGCTGCCTGTTTTGTAAATGAAGTTTTATTGAATCATAGTCATGCCCATTCATTGCATAGTGCTATGGTTTCTTTTCTTTTTTTTTTTTTAAATATTTATTTATTATTTACTTTAGTTGTACACAATGCAATGCATTTATGTTTACGTGGTGCTGAGGATCGAACCCGGGCCACGCACGTGCGAGGCGAGCGCTCTGCCGCTGAGCCACAACCCCAGCCCCTGCTATGGTTTCTTTAATGCTACCACAGCAGTGTTGAGTAGTTGTCACAACCTAACATTATACCATCAAAGTCCAAAATAATTACTACCTGGTTTTATTCAGAGACAATGTGCTGGTTTAGAGTGTAGAAAATAAAAGTGGCCAAGAAATTTTGGGGGGAAAAAAGTAGAAAAGAGTGAAATTGTTCAAACAGATTTTAAAATGGTGGAGCTCTGTTATCAAGCTAGTATGTTATTGGTTCAGCAGAAACCCAGTAGCACACAGGAAACATGGTAAGTCCAAAATAAGTTGTTCATATAAGAAATTAATATCTGATATAAATGACTTTTTAATTCTATTAGGAACATAATTTATTTAATACACAATATTATAAAATTAGCTACTCATTTGAAAGAAAATGTTTTCATTAGATTTTTGACACTACTTGCCAATCTTCACCTGCCCCTGTTATCAATATATCAATAGTTTTGCAATCAATATTTCTTTTCTTTTCCCACTTTGATTTTTATATTTTTAGTTTTGGGTAATCTGTAGGAATAAAGTGAATTTCATATGGCCTTTTTCAACTCTCATTTCTAAAATTAGTATGCACAGAAGTACAGTTTCTTATATCTTTAGTTATTTATATCCTAGTAAAAACTCTCTTTGTTACAGATTTGTTTACATAAGTATGAATTTGCATACAGACACACATATGTATCTAAAATATACTTTCCTAAAATGCATTTGAACTTTTACTGTAGGATCACAATTTGTGGAAGTTTCCAGTGTAATAACTTAGTAGATAACTGAAGCATCATGAATATAAAACCAAATGTGTTGGGGTTGTCTTTTGGGCCCAGGGCAGTCCCGGATCCTGCATTGGAGTGATGCAATCAATATTTCTTTCTTTGTTTACCAGTTTTTCTTGTTTCTCATTCTATTTCTGAGTTTGATATCATACAACTGCATAACAGCCTTTAGTAAATCCTTCTGTTAGGGAATGTGGTTAGTAAATTTTCTGTTTTTGTGTAAAAAATAGTATCTTGCCTGTACTTTTGACAGATAGTTTAGCTAAATATAGAGCTCTATTCTTGAAAATCACTTTCTTATCTTTCCAAAGACATTATTTTCTTGTTTTCCAATAATTTTTTTGTAATGATGAGTTTTCAATACGCCCAATTATAGAATCCATTCATTTGTAGAACATATATCTTCAGGAGATTTTAAAAATATTTTACATATTTTCTTTGTAAAAGAAAGGTGCCCATGGTGTATTAAGATGGATATTTTGTTTTATGTGTATTCTGAAAGTTCTTAGTCATTATTACTTTGATGGTCAGTTCTGGCCCATTTCCACAGTTGTCTCCTTATTGAGATCTTGTTAAGCATTTGTTCCATCCTCTCATCCTTTCTGATAGACTCGTATGTTATCCAGTGCTGAGTGATTGGCTCATCTCTGTCTTTGCAGACATGGAAGAAATTGAAGGTCAAAGGTCAAAGAATTTTTTTCCAAGTGAGGCTTTGTCTCCTCCCCATCCCCTCTCTTTCTCTTTTTCTTTTCTTTTCCATTTTTACTTTTAGGGGGAAAAAAATGTGGTCCTTGGGAAGTTCTGCTATTATTTAGTTGTCCAGAGCTGTGTCACATGACCTTTCAGAGTTGTAAGGAAAGCTGGGATAGTGAATGTTTCTTTTCTCTAGCTTCTGTGGTAGAGAGAGATAAGTCAAAGGGAGGTTGGAAATAGATAGCAAGTGAATCAACAGTGTTTTCCACAGGGCTCTTGAACATCATTAGATTCCCTTAAGTGGCTAGGCACAGTGGCACATGCAGCCACTTAAGTTGTGGTCCCTTTGAGTTTCAGTTTCCTATATTCCCAGCAGCTTGGGAGACTGAGACAGGAGGATCTCAAGTTCAAAGCTAGCCTCAGCAAAAGCAAGGTGCTAAGCAACTCAGTGAGATCCTGTCTCTAAATAAAATACAAAATAAGGCTGGGGATGTGGCTCAGTGGTCAAGTGCCCTTGAGTTCAATCCTCGGTATCCCCCCTAAAAAAATTTATTTTTTCTTAAGTGGTTTAAAATGTTGATTTTGACAATGTTTTATGTTTCTCTGCCCATCTCTCTCTCCTTATCAATGGCCTAAGTCTGTCCCCCAGCCCCAAATTTAAAGAAGCAGGTCTGCTAGTGATAGTGCCGGGTTTTGAGCTGAAGTGTTCTTGGCATTTTGCTACCAAGTCAATCACCAAGTTTGGGTGGTGATATTTTTCATTTCTGGTAGTAAAACTACCTCTATGTCCATCTTTTTCCTTTAGAATTTAATAAACAAGCCAACTTTTTTCTTTAGAATTTAATGTTCTACAAGCTTAGAGTGGTAGGTCACAGTTGTCAACAACTGTTAGTGAGAGGAAGACCAATTTTCACACAAAGACTTTGCTTCATACTAGCTTTCAGTAGCCAAATACTGGCCACTGTTCCCAGTTTCTACACCTAGAACCCAGCAGGCTGTTTAGTACCTAATGATTCTGTTTTTGAATTTGAAGCATTTAAAACCTGTCCTTTTAAAATGTAGCACACCAATACCTTTTTGGTTTTCTTCTCTTATATTTTCACTAGTATGTTTATTTGTTTAAAACACAACAGTGTCAACAAATGACTGGTCAGAGTTACCCTCCTGAAACCACCTATGAAGCTCTTTTTTTTTTTTTTCTGTTCTTAAACATGCAACTCTTTCTAAGAAAAATCTTTCTTTCCCTCTCTAAGCTCTCTCTAAAGGAAGGATTATTCTTTATTTGTGTAATTATTCTTTCAGAATATATTTGTGAGATCTCTTAAAGGCAAAAAACTATGGACTTTTATATTTCCCCAGAAGTTCAATAGATGATCACCACTGAGCTGTAAAGACCCTTTTAAGGTCTATGAAGGTACCGATCACTATCATTATGCTCAATACAATATCAAGCACATGAGATTTTCCTTCATTCATTGAGTGGGAAATTGGAGGAGAGGATTTAAGCCTCCAAAGATGCAAGTTTGAGGAGTTTGGAAAACTTCAAGACATCCCAATAATCACCTAGCCTAGTGATTTAAAGAAGGAACTCTGGAATCAGACAGAACTAAATTCAAAGTATAGTTCTATTATTATTAGCTGCTATGAACTTGGACAATTTTTAAATGTTCTTTATATGTTTAATCCCTTACCTGAAAAATTGGATGTAATAATAGTGCCAACTTCGTAGGGTTGTAGCAGAGATAAATGAGATGATGTGTATAAATCCCCTAGTACACCGTGTCTTGCAGCTAGCAAACAAGTTGGAGAGGGTAACTGTTATTATCATCTAATAATTTCATTAATTTTTGACCATCTACAAAGTGGTAAGCCATCATCTTCCTCTTCTTCACTCCCTCCATATCCCCCTCTTTTCTTCAAGAATTAAGATCCACCATAACTAAGGCTAACCCAAGGCAATAAACAAGCCAACTTTGATTGTTGCTTTGTGATCTCAGCCCAAAGCACATGCCTTCTTTGTACCTCTATTTTGTCCCAGGACTTTCTGAGAACTGCTGTTCAGTCAAGGTCAAATTCTAACCAGTGTTTTGCAATTAAGATGTCCTAATTACCTGTGTTTGTCAAATTAGGAAGATCAGCTTTAATTTCCTTCAGTCTCTCCTCCTCCCCTGTCTTTGCCAGTTCTGTGGTTTCCACTGCTTCCAATTCTGTGTCATTCACTGAAAACAACTGTCTGCCTAATTGAGCAAAGCAATTCCTCACGGAGCAGAAAATGCTAATTGCAGTGAAGCTGAAGATTAAAGTATTACTTCTACACTGTGCTGCCCCTCCTAAGAGTTCAAAGCCCTGACTAATAGCTTCCTGCACCCTTCATGCACTTTGACCAAAAGACATACAGTAAGTAGGCTGTAGGACCTCATTTAATCACAATGTCTCCCTTTTATTCTAAGCAACTTAAAGGAGCACTATCACGTAAGCTTCTTCTTGTAAATCACAGTAACAATTCACTTAATGCAGAAATAACCATTTGATTCTTTTCATCCCCATGGAAGTAACTGTCATCAAAGAATCATGGTAGTTACGGAGGAATTGGAAAGTTATTTCTGTCATGTGTAAAGATGGCGTTGGCAATACAAAGAGAATCCTTTGGGGAAGCTGTCTGTGCTGCTATAACAGAATAACTAGGGTTGGGGAATTTATGAAGAATGGAAATTTATTTCTTGAAGTTCTGGGGCTGGGAAGTCCAAGATCAAAGCACTGGTATCTAGTGAGAACTTCTAGCTGTGTCCTCACATAGCAGAAAGCCAGAAGGACAGACTGACTCTGTGTCCTCACATGCAGAAGAGCAGAGGAGAGCAAACTGTCTCCCTCAAGCCTTCTATAGCAGCTTTAATCTATTCATGGAGGCAGAGCCTTTGTGACCTAAAGGAGTCCCATTAGGCCCCACCTCCCATTGCTGTTGCATTAGGGGTTAAGTTTCCAAAATAAGAATTTTGCAAGAAATACATTCATATCATAAAAAAAGGCTTTTTAATTCTTTTGCAGTTAAGATAATGAAATTAGTTTGAATTGATTCTTAGATTTAAAAAATCTAATTGGACTCAACACTGAAGGAATGAAACAATTTTACACACCAATTTGATTTGATCCTTTTGATTATTCTAAGCAGTTAAATCAGATCTGAAAACTTTGTCTACCTACACTCTTTCCAACCCAAAAAAACTTTGGTGTCATGGCATAGACTAGGTCTTTAGGTCCGATAGTCAGCTATGTTCTTCTGCTCTGATGTATTTTCAGGTATAGTTTATCTTTCAACCTGTATTATGTCTTCAAATGCATTTGTGGAGCTTATTTTTTTTAAGATTGAATATTGTTATTGTTGTTTGCTTTTGTTTTAGTAGTCTACAAGTAAATCTCAATTTTAATGTACTTTAGAATCACCTAAGACACTTGTTAAAAATGAATATTCCTATTCTTGGCAGTGGGAGTTCTAATTCAGTAAACCTGGAAGCAGCCCTTGAGTGACTCTCCTGTCCCTGGTCTTCAGATAACACCTTGAGAAATACTTTTATGATGTCTATCAAGAGATTAGATCATAGTTTGCTCGTTTTGTTTGTTTGTTGTTTGGATTTTTCCCCTTTGGCTTTTTTCCAGTGTGATGTACAAACAACTAAAGACAATAAATGTGGACTTGACACTTCCCCCCATTTTTTGAGGCTTCCTTCTGAGCAAAGGGACACAAGGAATTTGTACTGCATTTGGACCCACATCACCGACATCCCACTTCTTCTTGCTCATGAGGCCTCGCCTGCTATGGGTGCTATTGTCTACTGGGGACTCATGCCACACTGCAGGCTTATAGGAGGCCCCGCTTCACCAGGCTCTGTGACATTATTGGTATATTTTGCTGTGGCAGCCTAATGAAGTTGTGTGTGTCCTCTACACATGATCAACATGCCTGTGTCCACACTCCTTGTGATTGGCAAGGATTTTCTCTAAAGGACAAACTAAGTCTTTTATGCTTTGTAGAATTTTATACTCACCTCTGCTACTTTCTCAGTGGAGAAAGCAACCATTGACAATATGTAAACGATTGGTTCTGGCTCTGCATTAGTAATCTTTATTTATGGATACCCAAACTTAAATTTCATACACCTTTCTTATGCCACCAAATGTTATTCATTTTTATAACTTTTCAACAATTTAATAAAGTCATGATTATTCTTTTTTTATTCGAAGTTGTTGTATATATAACAATAGCATGCATTACAGTTCATAGTACATATATACAGCATCTTTTTACATAACTCTGTATACAAAGTATATTCATACTATTCATGTCTTCAAGCATTCATTTAGGATAATGATATCCATCTCATTCTACCGTCTACTTTTTTTTCCCTTCATACCCCCTTGCCCCCTCCCTTCCCCTCCCTCCCCACTGACCTTTCTAGTGTTCCTCTAATCCTCCTATGTTCCCCAACCTAACCCCACTGTGAATCAGCCTCCTTACATCAGAGAAAACATTCGGCATTTGGCTTTTTTAGATTGGCTAACTTCACTTAGCATTATATTCTCCAACTTCATCCATTTACCTGCAAATGCCATGATTTTATTATCTTTTATTGCTGAGTAATATTCCATTGTGTACATATACCACATTTTCTTTATCCACTCATCTACTGAGGGGCATCTAGGTTAGTTCCACAACCTAGCTATTGTGAATTGTGCTGCTATAAACACTGATGTGGCTGTGTCCCTGTAGTATGCTGCTTTTAAGTCCTTTGGGAATAGACCCAGGAGTGGGATGGCTGGGTGTTCTTACTTCTAGGGACTGGCATGTGCCCAAGCAGTAGGGTGATTTGGCCTCCTGAGGCAGTTTGTCAGTTCTTTGGTAAAGGGTGGGGATTCCCGCTGCCATTTAAGACCAGTCCTTCTGCTCTGTTCCACCACCCTATTCCTTCCTGCTACTTTTGAAGCCTCACTGGATTTGTATATCTGTCCTGTTCTTTCCTGTCCTTACTACTGACCCCTCTGGGTACAAACATTCCCTAACCTGTCTCATTCTAAATTAAACTCCCTTGGCCCTTGTGATGGTCGATTTTATATACCAACTTGGTTAGGCTCCGGGGCTCAGTTGCTTGGTCAAACACCTGTTTGCTGTTGTTGTGAAGGTATTATTAAAACGTGACTAGCATTTAAATTGACTCCAAAGATAAGAGATTGTCCTCCATAATATGGGTGGGTCTCATCTGATTAGTTGAAAGCCTTAATAGCAAACACCAAGACTTCCTAAAAAGAATGAATTATTCTCAAGACTGGAACATGGAAACCCTCACTGTGTTTCCATTTTGCTGCTTTGCGAGGATTCTGACTCCAGATTGCAACATCAATGCTTGCCTGAATTTTTCGGCCTACTGGTCTGCCCTACAGAGTTTGAGTTTGTCAATCTCACAAACACTTGAACCTTTATTTCTCTCCCCAGCCCCACATCCCTCCATCTCCCTCAGTATACATCCTAATGGTTCTATTTCTCTGGAGAACTTTAACCAACATAGCCCCATGTCATTCTTTTAGCTGTTTCCCACACCATCTCCCCTTCAAATCCAAATTTGCAATAGCAATGTTCAGAGCCAGGAGTTGCAAACAGAAAACCCCGCAGGCTGAGCCTGACCTTGGGTATGTTGTTTGGCCACAGCATGGTGTGGGGCCATATAATGTGAAAAACAAGCTTGGCATGGAACCACATCATTTACAAATTGGAAGATTCAATTTAAGTTTCCAGATTTCTACTTTTCTTGAAATTAGGAGATTGGGAAACCGGTTTCATATTCTTAAGCTGAGCTGAGGAGGTAGTTGATCAGCCACTGTCCTCCTGAGGTTTGACAAGTGTTTTCCACTCTGCCACCACCCTCTGCTATCTCCAGCAAGACTCATTCTCCAGCTCCAGCTGTGGCTTTACCATGACCAAGCATCCTAAACTTAACGGTTCCGGCCCGATTCCCCTGACACCCTTCTCTCTGCCAAGGGTTCAGTTCTGGCCATCCTGTCCTCTTTGTCATTCAAATATACCAAGCTCATTCCTGCTTCAGGGTCTTGACTTTTACCAATTTCTCTTGGCCTAAACTGTTCTTTCCCCGAGAATCTACATGGTTGACTCCCTACTCTTCAGGGATTGGTTTAAATGTCATCTCCTCAGAGGAGTCTTCCCTGAGCTCCTGCTCATTTTGCTGCCTACTCTTTGCTCCATTTCCTTTTCTTAATTGTTAAAGAATTCTGAAATTATATTTTCTATTACTTTGTTTTTCTATCTCCTCTCACACCACCACTGAAAACCGCCGTGTTTATTATAATAAGGGCACATGGAGATCTGGACACTGTGGAATGAGCTCTCTCCACTTGCCTGGCCCCTGTGAGCGTGGATCTCTGAATCCGGGTCTTCACTCACCTTTACCACCCCCTCCCTTCTCCTTCACTACTCCACTCTCCACCCTGTTGTTTCCAGCCCCACAACTTGACTGCAGTGACTCTTGCCGGGGTCATTGATGACCTCCAACTTGCCTCATCTCTTGTGGTTGCTCTTTGGTTCCTGGGACTTTCTGCCGCACCCACCCTCTCTTGGTTCTTTTCATCTCTTTTCCCTCTGTTTTGTGATATTCCTCCAATTCCATTTTCAATTCACCACTCTTGCCTCTCTGCACGCTCGGAGCCATCTTATCTAATTCTTGGCATTTCAATAAGCAATATCCAAACTCCTGTTAGAAATCTCCATTTGGGTTTCCTGCAATTACCTCAGCCTAAACAGAATCCATCATCTGCCTTAAATTGGTTTTTCTGGAAAAGAGACTCTTAAATGGAGATTGGCACACAGGAAATTTATTGGGAAGTGTTCTTGGCAACAGGCCCCATGAGAGAGAGAAAGAGAAGCAGGGCTGGGTAGAAGGAAAATTTGATGTTATGAAATACCATATTGGTGGATAAAATACTCTTTAAGCTCTGACACTCATGCTGGCTGAGTCTCTGTGGGAAGGAAAGGTAAATACATACCTAGAATAAGTATCAAGTCTAGTGAAAATGAATTATGCTCCTTTCGGAGTAAAAGGAATCCAGTATAGTTGACTTGCCACCAAGTGGCTGGTTGTGTTCCTCAAAGGAGCATGTCATATTGGGTTTTTAGTGTTGGGTTTCTGTTGATGGCAGCTACACTTTTAGCAATGATGGCAGATAAATCAGCCTGAAGAGTGAGAACCGAGATGTTAGCTTATGCTTAGCTTCCATACCAGCTACCATGACCACTCTATTCATGTACCTATTGTGCCAATAACGGATGTGAATTGGCTGACTTATTCTGTCTACTTGGTTGTTTATGCCTCTTCCATTTTGGAAACTCTCTGGTGGGCATTAACATATGATTCAAAATCATTCACCTTCTGTGCTTAATTTCACAGACCAGTCCATTTATATCAATCCACACACCTCATCTCCAAATCTTCTTCTTCTTGCTCTTCTGGATTTTCTCCTTCCAGTTCTTGGGCAAGTCAGCCAACCATTTACCATGGATTTTGAATTCATTAATAACCTCTTCTCAAGCCACTTCTCTTCCCACACAAAGTGGACAATCAGATGCATGTCCGGAAGTTCCACCCATCGAGGGGATTTTTCTCTCACTGTTACCTTTTAGGGCTATCTCTGCATGGAACTATAATATAGCAACAATCATCTCTGGTTTGTGTGTACATACTGAGTTGATCCATACATTAACTGAGTTTGGCGTTTTTCTTCTTCCATTGCTTGGTCCAAAGGAACTCTTATGCAGACATAGGTGTGAGTTGAAGGAGAGGCACTGGTGTAATGGCTGATGGCCATTCCTAGGGAGACTCTGTTATGAGCCATCAACAGCCACACTGCCAACTGGGGGAATGAGAGTCTAAGTCCTCGGCAGTGTGCTAAATTATTTACTATGTTATCATCCCAATGAAACTGCCTCTCCTGTATCCATTTTCTTTTGATTGGTGGCACCAGAACTCATGTTGTCAATGAAGCTGTAAGTAGGCCAATCATTCTGTACTCCCTCTTCTTAACCTATTTCTCCATCTTAGATGCATCCAAATACTGCTTGCTGATTGCTACATCTCTAAATACTTTTAGACTCTTACCTCTCTTTATCAGTGGAAATAGGAATGATCAAAACTAAACTTCCAAAAAGTCACTCCAGCCTCAGCATGGAGGAAGGATTGATGGAAGCAGGACTGAGAATAGGAAAAATTAGGAAGTTAATGCCAGGAGAGACATAATAGAACATCAAAGGTTATTTTAAGTTGGAATGTAGATAAATGGCTAAATTCCAGTGATATTAGTCAGGCAGACTTGACAACTTGGAAATTAGTGGCAGCGGGATGTTGAGTGGCTTCTAAGTATCAACTTGAACAATGTGAAGAAGGCAAATGACATATATTTAATTCTAAGTTCTTTGCTATTTATTTATACATGTGATCATCTGGAACCCAGAAGACCAACGTTTCACTCATTTTAGAACTTAATTGATTTGGCTTTGTGATGATTTGAATGTATTCTTCCAAAGGCATGTGTTGGAAACAAATCCCCAATGCAACAGTATTAGGAGATAGAGCCATGAGGTTGGAGTGACTGAATTAATGCTGTTATTATGGCAATGGGTTCAATGTCATTCCTTGTAAGAGTCAGAATTGGGCTTTCTTTTCCTTTCCTTCCCTCCCTCCCTCATTCCTTCTCTCCCTCCATTCATCCCTCCTTCCTTTCCTTCTTCTATTACTATCTCTGTCTCCCTCTCCCTTTTTCTCCCCTCTTTACTTTCTGCTTTCTCCCATGAGATAGCCCAGCAAAAAGGCCCTCATCAGATGTATCAAATGAGGATCCCTCTATCTGGGACTTCCCAGCCTCTAGAACAAAACAATGAATTTCTTTTCATCATAAATTACTTAGTCTCAGGCATTTTGTTATAGTAGCACAAAACCGATGAAAACAGCCTTGGATCTCTATGTCTAGTTGCCTTATAATCACGAAGAAAAGAAAAACAGAAAAATATATTCAACTTCATTCTGAATAAGTATTACTATTACAGGTAGCATTCTGTAGTCATAACAGATTTTGGTTGATTCATTTATCTCTGTCTCTGGAGAACATAATCAGTATCTGGCACACAGTAGAGGTATAACAATTATTTGCTAAAATAAAACATTGTTGTTACTAAACCACTTTTAAATTAAACTATTTAATTATTATTTGCTAACTGACATCTTGGGCCTCCATGACCCATACACAAGCTGTTAGAAATTGAGTGGGGCAAAGTGACTAGGGTGATACTTGGTTCATGTCTATTGCTACCTTCCACTTTATTTTTCTAGTTTGAAATAAACTCTGAAAATCTGGCGTAGAACTTTAATAATAGCAGGTCAGTCCGTTGGATTGCTTGGGAATCAGCTTGGATAGTTCATCTTTGTGAAGGACAAAGTCAGGGCAGGCAAAGGGAAATGGAATTTGGCTCTAATATTTCCTAATAGCTCCTTAACAGCACTGTTTTAATAGAGCCATGGAATGTTAGAAGTGGAAGAGGCCTTAGAGACCATAAAACCCAACCTCTTCCTCTTACAAATGAGGACAGTGAGGCCTAGGAAAGCTCAGCAAAGTTACCCAATGTTTCACAGCTCATCAGTGATAGAGTGGGACTCAGAAGCCAATGCTTTGTCTTCTAAATCAGGTCAAGTCAAGCATAATTTAAGTAACTAATATATTTTAGGTGATTTGTTAATTTGTGGTGCTTTAGAAATCAATCCCCTGAACTTTAGTTTCCTAATGGGAGTCAGACACAAAATCAGATTTTAATATCACAAATTCAGCAGCATGAGATAAATACAATGCAAACATAGCTAATTGCTACAAGTTGATGAGAACTTATAGAACATTTTGCTGATATCTTTATATAGTTTAGTTCATTTATTAATCTTCTTAGGGGTTGCTTTGAATCTATTAATCTTTTTCCAAGTCCAAACTCTGGAGGAAACTGGAAGGATACATTGAATTTTTGTTCAGATTGTTTATTTTTCCCCATGTCTGAAGATGTCTACCATCTAGACTGTGGTGATCACAAGACCCTCCTCCATTGTGTTTGGGGGTGTAGGGAATAATACATAGCTGCAGGAACCCCACAAGAAGCAGTGCTGAGGAAAGCTCTGCTATAGTCCTGGCAGATGGAAAGGAAGCTTGCTATGTTTATCATTTCTTTGGGGATTATATATGGGTGTTATAAGATCACAAGGTCATACGTAAAGCTGGTGAAAGGCCTTTTAAGGTTTACAAGGCACACAACAGAGTGTTGGTTGCAGTTTCTGACAGCTCAGCCATGAACACGACTTTTACTGCTTCATAGGGACTGACAGCAGAAAATCTACGACAACATCAATTTACATTTTGACTGTTCTCTAAATACATCATAACCATGTCCTAAAATGCTTTATAGGAAGACCGGGCAATTGGCTGTTGAAATCAAAGAACTTTAATGAAAACAGAATCGAAAAGCCAAGATTTACTTTGAGATTTTACTGATCCACATGGGAGATAAATGTGTTCCCTGTATCCTGGAACATTCCAGGGGGCTGATGTCATCGGAATCAAGACTGGCTCAAGAGGTTGCTGTAGAACACTTTGCATATGTTTAGCACCTACATCCCTAAAACTTTTGCTCCTGACAAACTAGTTTATTATAGAATTAGAGAATAAAAATGGAATCTTTAGGAACTCTTATTGTAAGCCGTCCACATTCTTCTATAGATGATCATTTGTTATTGAGCACTTATTAAGCAAAGAGAAATGGATTCCTGACTTTGAGGAGCTTATATTCTCATCATGAGGATGAATAGATATAGAAAGCAAATAAAATGATTCTGGTACAAAGTAAAGCAATGAAGATCCAATAGGGCAATGGCGTAGAGGGAAAGATTTGTGTACGTGCATGAGGAAGGTGGGGCAGCTGTGTTTGGCTCAGATGATTAGAAAGGCCCTCCGTAGTTGAGAACCTAGGTAAGAGAAAACCAAAATAGCTGGAGTGTAAGAACAGGAATTGGAGGAGGAGAAACTGGAGTGAAGGGAGCAAGGCAGCCAAGAGTTTGATCATGCAGGGCCTCGATCCTGACTCAGAATGTGGATTTCACCGAAAAGCCATTGAAGAGCTTGATGGATTGTCTGAATTGTTTTATAAAGGCCATACCATTGGTATGTGGGTGAGGTGGAGTGGGAGGAGTAGATTCAGGAGGCCAAGGAGAAGGCAGAGGAAGATTTCTAGGTAAGAGAAAATTGGTGAAGTCATCCTCACCCTTAAAGGCCCAATTACAGGTGGCTTCCTGTGTGAAAACTTCCTGACGCTGCCTTGCCCTCCCCACCAGCACATAGAACCAGTGCCATTTCAGTGTTCCCCTAGCACTTTGCACATGCCTCCCTTGGGGACTCACTGCCGGAGCACAACCAGAGAGGGACCACGTGCTCCATCTGTCTAGACTGGAGGAGAGCATGCATGGTACCACCGTAGCTAGGAACCCCAGCTCAGACACCCGGCATGATGCACGAGCAGTTACCCAGCTAAGACACGGCCTGCTGGAACCTTCCCCACCAAAGAGTGCTTGGCTGCTTTCTAGGTGTCTGTCCAGATTTGGATTTCCCAAGGGCTGGAAAATCTGCCCTCCTAAACGTGTTCCCCTGCTTTGCCACTGGAGTGGGATAATGGGACTAGGACTCTGCCTAAAGGTGCTTTCTAGCTCCATCCTGATCCTGAGCCGGGGAGCTGGGTGGAGAAGAGGGAGGAGCTGTGAACCCTCCAGTTGTGTACTTTGAGTAGAGCTAAATGTGCATTGATTAATACTAACATAACAAATTGTAGCCTGGGAGTCTAAGGCTGAGTGGATGCTAATTATGTATTTTTTTTTTTCCTCCTCGTATCCTGCCTCTGGCCAGGGATGGGGCTGCCAAGTATAAGTATGGGATGCAGAATTTTTTCTTGTTGTTTTCTATTTTCCAAAAGCTTTGCATGTTCAAATTCTTTATAACACAATTGAATACACATTAGGTCAATTAAACAAACAAGGGCCTCTGTTCGTGAATCAGTCTTCAGAAATTCACCATTGCCTGATTAGTTCCCTTTTGAGAAAAAAAGGCTTAAATGATTCAGACTGTGCTAGTGACTCAGCACATGAGTTGCATTAAGAGTCAGGCCGACCTGGGTTTAAATCTGAGCTCTGCCACTTGCTAGATGTGTGACTCTGAAGTAGTCACTTGATCTCTGGAGATTCTGGGTCCTCTTGTATAGAATGAGCATAGTCATCCCCACCTGGTGTCCCACGATCAGGACAGTGTGTACATTCTGCATGGCTTTGTGTTGTTATCCTTGTTTTGGGTCATTGAGGCCCACCAGCACCCACTGGGCAGGCACACTGCAGGAGCCTGTCTTACTTGTCCCTAGAGCACCAGCTCTAAAGTGGGGCCACCTTGTAACACACAGAAGCCACACAATGGCTGGGATCAAGGTTGATTTTTAGTCTACCTTTGATTGTTTGGTTACCATGTCATTTGGGTCAGGATATGAGTCTGGGAAGCAGGCTCTGTTACAACCAAACAGACCCTCCTATGTCTTCTACACATTATGTATTTATTATTATTTTTCACTAATTTTTATTATTTTATTATTTTTATTGTGTTATTATTTTTCACCAATTTTATCACCTGGACTATCTTTCCTTTCTCCCACCCTCATTTCATAGTTTCTGGGGGAAAAAATTTTAAATATACAATATCTTTCAGGGAGAGTAGCTGTCAGGGCCTTTTGCTACACTCACAACTATTCAATCAGTTTCTTCACCGGGTTCACCACCCCTGAGCACTTGCCATGATATCATTAAGTCTTTGACTCCTCATGAGGCTGGGAGATTTTTTTTTAAAAAAAAATATTTATTTATTTGCTTTAGTTGTACACAATGTGTTTATTTTTACATGGTGCTGAGGATCGAACCCGGGCCACGCATGTGCTAGGCAAGCGCTCTACCGCTGAGCCACAATCCCAGCCCCAAGGCTGGGAGATTTTTAAGTTGAAAACGCTCGTGAGGATTCTCTGGGCTTCTTTTGAGGGAGACTGAAATGCTCAGATGAATCGCTGGTATCCAACAGTTCCTCCTGATGGAAAGTTTCAAAAGTGAAATTGTGGGGATGTTTAAGAATGGCTCCATATGGTTGTTCATTCAGCAGTTATCGAAATGTCAATCCACCTTGACCACTTGAATGTAAGCACCCTGAGGATAAGGTGTTATATAGCTTGGATCTTGAGTATGTCCCCCAAAACTTAAGTTTGTAAAGCATGATCCACAAAGCAGCAAGGTTCAGAGGTGGACTTTTAGGCAATGATTGGATCGTGGGGACTGTACTCTCATCTGGGGATTAATCTACTTCAGAATTAATTATAATGGACTACTGGGTGGTAACTATAGGCAGATGGGCACAACTAGAGAAAGTAGGTCACTGGCAGCATGGCCTTGGGGACTATATCCTGTCCCTGGCTTCTCTCTCTTTTTCTGCTTCCTGGTTACCATGAGCTCTCCTCTCCCACACAGCTCTGCCGTGATGTTCTGCCTCACCTCAGACCTAGAGCAACGGAGCCGGACAACCATGGACTGAACCTCTGAAACCATGAACCTAAAAATAAACTTTTCCTCCTCTAAGTTGTTCTTGTCAGGTATTTTGTTCACAGTGATGAAAAACTGACTAATACTTAAGGTTTGTATGATTTGTTCACTACCATATTTCCAATGCCTTCATCAGTGTCCAGCTCAAGACGTTTTTGTTGAATCCATTCATGGGAGCCTTGTGTTCGCCGGATCTGTGCCCTCAGGAGTTGTATGTGTACAAATAACTGTGAGGGAAAAGGAAAGAAGGAAGGCCTTAACCAGCACAAGGGCATCTTTCCTTTTAAACATAGAACAAATTTGAGCATAGTTATGTGGGAAGGAAAAACATTGAGGAGTGAGGGAGAGTGAAGACACCGGCAAGAGGTATTTTCATGGAAGAAGCTGATGAAGTTTAGTTAGAGAAAAGAGGAGTAGCCATGGCTAGAAGAAGGAACTTTCTTTGTGCATGAGAGTGTGATGGGGGCTGATACAGAGAAGCAATCTAATTGGAACTTTAAACTTAAAACAGTCAACTTGCCTTAGAGTAGATGGTCTTTCTGACGCTGTCCAGAAAAAGGAGAAAAGATCCTAGGAACTACACTCTTGTATCTCTCTCCATCCTCTTTTCTAGCCAGTCTAGAGAGGCTGGGCAAGATAGGCTCTGGAATTAGACCCCTGAGTTCACACCACAGATGTACTACTTACGGCCCATGCAACCCCAGGCAGCTTCCTTCATTTCTGTGTGCCTCAACTATTTCATCTGCAAAATGGACATAACTAACTACTAGATGGATTAAGTAACATGGGTTAAGTAACATGGAGTGAAAATACTTAGAAGAGTGTCTAGCTCAGAATAAGCACAGAATAGCTGCTAGTTTCTATGACATCAGGAAAGCTTGTAGGCTCACCAGGCCCTAAGAACACAGTGCAGCTCATAGGGAGAAAGATAACCAAGATGCATAAAATGGAGAGGAAATGTCTCAGTTTCACCAAAAAATAGGCAATGGCATGGAACAGAAGGAAAACATTCAAATTCTAACCATCTTTCAATCAACACTCCAACTTTTATTTATGGAATAAAAACCTGGGACTACCAAGTCATACTATCCATGACTTAGAAAATCATCCCATTGTGTTGATAATGACCCTCAATGTTAGATGTTGTCAGGAAAAATCTGGAAACTCATGGGAAAATTCTGTGCTTCCCTTGTATGAAATGGGTGTGTTGTATCATCTCACTTCACAAGAAAAAGGGTGAGCACAGAACAAGGTTTTGAGAGGCAGAAAGAGACCACATAAATTTTATTGCAGTATGTTATAATTGTCTCAATTTTATGATGAGTTATTGCTAATTTCCTACTGTGCCTAATTTGTAAATTATACTTTGTCACAGGTATGTGTATATAGGGGGAAAAAAGAGTATATATAGAGTGTTACTGTTTCAGGCATCCCCTGAAGATCTTGGAAAGTATTTCCTGTGACTACTGTAGTGAGTTTCTCTCTCTCCTCACCCCCTCTGTTGTGCGTGTGTGTGTGTGTTTTATATAGAGAACTATCCTTTGGTATCCTGGCGATTGGTTTCAGGACCCCCTGCATATACCTCAATCCACTGATGCTTAAGTTCCTTATATAAGATAGTGTAGTACTTTAAATAACCTCCACATGCCCTCCTGTATACTTTAAATCATCATAAGATTAATTAAGATACCTAATACAACATAAATACTATGTAAATAGTTGTTACACTGCTTTGTTCAGGGAATAATGAGAAGAATAAAAGGCTCCACATGTTCAATACAGATTCAATTCTTTTTCAAATATTTTTTTTTCCTGGTAGTTTGGAAACCCACAGCTGTGGAATGGATATGGAAGTCCAATAGTATATAATGTTTATCTTTTGCATATATGCATCCCCTTATCCCCTTGGTCTGGTTCTCTCAACAACCCTAATACAATGTTTCTAGATTTTAAAAGATTCATGTTTGGAACAATGATAATAATTAGAAAAATAGATAATATTAATTGAGCATCTATTATATGCTAGGGCCATTCTAAGTGCTTTTTAAGTAAGTTAGTAACTTACTATCACAAACTGATGAGGAAACTGGGAAGATGTTAAGTGACTTTCTTAAGGTTTTACGTGTGAAAAAATGCAGAGCCAGGAATTGAACTGAGCCATTTTGACACCAGAGTTCTTGCCTCCAGAAGTCTATACTCTCACATATTTTCCCACTTACTCCAACATCGAGTGTAATTTCTTTTTGAATCTACAAAGTGGCATAGCCTTGGAATTCATATTCACCTAGACTTGCAGTAATATAGTTAGTAAGTCAATCTCTAAATGTCTTCTACAATCTGGAACCTTCGTCTCCAGCCATGCTCCTTCCCTCCTTAGCCAATGAGGGCACCTACCCAGAGACTTGTAATTCATCTTTTATGTGCATCTGTTTTGCTTTTTCTATATTCTACCTTGGGTGAGTTATGTCTCTCTCTATCACGTATCAACAGGAATATATAGCACTCACAGGAATATATCCAGTACATAAAACATTGAAGAGACCTCCCTGTTTGCATGGGGTTGTTCAAATGCATGCAGGAGTCCCTGCCAATAGGCACACTGTCCTCACAATACCCGTTCAGCTCTTGGCCAGCTACATCTTGCAGATTCCTCTCTTGACCCATTCCCAGATGGTTTTGACCAGTCCTTTTCATTTCATTTGTATATTTGTATAATTCAGTGAAGCATATCTTTACTGGCACTGAAAAGCAAATTGGTGGCATGCCTTCTGTGAGTTCCAAGCTTGTCATGGGCATGATAGCAATACCCTGCTCTAAACAAAAAGTCAGTCCTAAATTCCTCAGGGATCTCCGGAGAGTGCATGTTCTTCATTCTTTTGGGTACATAGCAGATACCCAGCATGTCCTGAAGTGCCCTAATAACAGAAATCCATTCCCTCCACATAATGGGGGGCAGGAGTAAGGGGAAGGACCAGGTTGGTTTTATTTCCTTAGTGATCTGCTGAAATCTCTCTGATTGAAAGTCATCTTTTTTCATAACACTGAAAAGATGTAATATTAGCTTAATCATTCCCAAATGAATCCTGAAAAATATTTGGAAACAGTACACTTACACAAAATCATTTCAGCATTACTAGAAAGTTTCAGCCATTTGCTATAAACTTGTACTTTTAAGTGGCAACCATGTGGTCTGCTTTTGGAACATCCAGTTCTTTCTTTCTTTTTTTTTAATAGAATTAAAACCCCTGACACTTGTTTTAAGACCTAAGAAAACCTTTAGTGCTTAACAAAATGTAAAACCTGGCATGGTCATAAAGGAGATGTATTTGACTTTACTCCTTGAAGCCATTAAGAGAGAGAGAGAGAGAGAGAGAGAGAGAGAGAGAGAGAATACTGTTTGTAAGAAAGCTAATATGGCAGCTGCAACTTCTTCTCAGAAGTCTCTCAGAGAAGACACCTCAGGTCACTCCGCATTCTCTTGGGTTCCAGGAAAGTAATTACTCTCCCCATTCTTGCCCCTCACACCCCCACCCATGCAAAACAAAGAGCATTGGCAAGAGAGGGATCCAACTCTTAACCGCGCCTGACTTCATTGAGGAAGTTAACGCTTCAGGAGAAGGAGTCTGTCTCCTTGCAGGGCTATTGAAAGAGGTCCTTGCTAAACCCAACCCCAGCTAGAAAAAGTCCTTCTTTTAGGATTTAAGAATGACTCACCAACTTGTATTAGCAATAGGGGCTGTGAAGAAGTCCACCAAATAATGCATATAATTTCAGTGGAAATAACCAATTTCAAAATAAGAATACAAGTGGGAAATTGAGAAGATTCAGATGCCAGGGAGAGATGGAAATTCACATCGATGGGATGCATAGTGCACTTGTGGGCAGAGGGACTACCATACTGAAATCTAGTGCCCTTGATACTGGTGAACAAAACTGCCAAGAGGGCTAGCTCTCTTTTGGGAACCTGAGGATACAGCTTCTCAGTTCCAGTTTACTCAGGGTTTAATACTACACCCAGGGGGCATTGTTGTGTCATTAGCAGTATCCTCCTGCCAGTCTGGCTCTTAGCCTTTCTGAGTTTGAGGCAGAATTTAGGCAAAAAACAAGGGGTGGGAATTGGAGAGAATAGTTCACACAACTGTTGTGGGTTGAATTTTAGTGTGTGTTCAATGTTAAAGGAATTAACGAATTTTGCATTTAGATAGACTCATTCATGGACCAAAGGTATGTCTGTGCAATTTTGTCACTTACAAAGTAATTAAAAGTGAACAAATATGAGAGGAGGAGTGAGTTCATTTGAACATACAATGTCTAGAATTTTTAAAAGACCATGTCTCAATTTACTGTTCCAAAGACCAAAGGAGCTGCATACCATGGAAAGAAGCAAGGCAGTTGGTGGTTGACTGAAGCTTTGACCAGGTCCCAAAATATTTTTGATCACAAAATCCAAAAGGAGGTACCAAAATGCCAATTGTATGTTCACAAAGGAAATAACCCTGGGGGAATGGTAGGTGAATTTTGACTCCTCAGACAGGACAAGACTATAAAACAGTAAGGATGGAAGGTGATATTCTATTCCTTCACTTCTAGTCTGAAAAGAGGAAACTACTATGTGATTGGAGTCAGGGTCTGACCCCTGCCTTGGGAAACTATAAAACAAGGAAGACTGTCCAATGTTCAGCTACTGGAGTCAGTAGAAATTTCCCATGTTGTGATTGACCTATATTCCCAGGGCATGTTGAACCACAGGTAAAACATGATTCCTAAGGACAATATGTGGAGTAATGAGGAGAGAGATTCAGAGATGGGTGTGTTCTGATCCTTGAAGTACAGAGAGATCCCAGCAGGAAAAAAAAAAAAAAAATCTATAGATGAACACCTTGGGTGGAAAGGAAGAGCAACCACTCCAAAGGGAGAAACATCTACTTCTTTTGATCAAGGGACCCACAGATGGGAGAAACCCAGGGCAGAACATCTTGAGAGACCATCAAAATCCTCCCAAGGGTATAGAATGGGCCAGGCCCAGAGAAAAGGAAACCAATCTTTCCGGTTCCATTAAGACCTTCCTTTATTAATTCCTCTGACCTTAGAAGAGTCAGAAACTGCTGGTCAACTAGGAACAGGGTGGAGGAGAGAAGCTTAAGATAGCAAATAAATAGAAGAAGTCAACTAATATCCCCCTTCCCACTGTAGTTTTCCAGTCTTAAATCCACCCAAACTAAGGATGAAAGAATTAAACCTAAATCAATTTGGGATATTTTAATGATATCTTGGACTGAAATTAAACTTTCTGAACTTATGTTCTCAACCTAAAGTAATTGTGCAACTCTTTACTCCCTAAGCATTTACAGGAAAGTCATGGAGCATGCCCACAGGAATATCCTTGGTTTGGAGGGACTCTAACTAAAAGAGAAAGAATAAAAATTATGACTACAGAAAAATAAATCACAATGAATTGCAGATTTTTAAAAGTGGACAAATACCACAAACATCAGAAAATAATTTTTAAAATTTCTTGGCACATCAATATCATCTAACTACATTTTTGATTGCATATTCTTTTTATATGACCATGCTTTAATAGTATTTTCTGCTGGAAGAATACAGAAGTGATGTCATTTTGTTGGTCAGTCTTTGCTTATAATATCAACACAGGTTTGCACCCTATAAACAGGTGTAATGATGAACTCTATTTAATTTGTTTTTCCATCATACAGCTTGCATTTCAAATCTCCTGTAAGGAAGCACCCATGAGAACTAAATCCTCTACCTACAGTTTTATATGTGTGGTGACCAGAAAAGTTGTAACAGACTCATTTTTGGTTCTGTATAATTCAACCTGGCTTCTCCTTGAACCCCATGTATTTCTGAAGCTAGATACTACAGGACACAAACACATGGAGAGATAGCCTCTTGTTTGGGCCTTTCTGTGTGACAACCAGTGAGTTGGCCAGGTAAGCAACAGACACAAAATCCAAGCATGACCTCACTTTTGTGACACTTGCTTTTGTGGCACTTTTAATGTATTCAACTAAATACATTAAAAACATGTGAGAAATGTGTTTTGGAGGAAAGAGTGCTTGAGAAAGTAACATCACCGTAATTATTTTATTATGTAGGAAACCGAGGCCCAGGTGATGTGGTGTGAGTCAGAGGAGACTGTCCCACTCCATGTTAAGGTCCTCTGAGGAACCACAAAGACTTCACTTTGTTCCTGAATCTCATCTCCCACTGAGCACTGTGTATTGTGAACTGCTCTGCTTGGCCAATAGCTTTGTTTTTCTGGAGTAGACTGAGGAACACAGCAAAGAGAGAGCCTAGTCTTCTTGAGTCTCAGAAAACTCCACAAAACTCAAGCTGCCTCTTGGCATCTCAGAGCTGATGGTAAATAGGTTGGGCTTCTTTCCAAATTACACAGTCTTTCACAATCACCTTCTAATTCTGCAGCCTATCCCAGCAGGATAACAACTCCCACATCATAAGACTCGGTGAAAAGTCATTATCAGGAGAGACAGGATGCTCAAATCAGCAAGTGGAATGCTTGGATTGGGCGTGGTTTTCCTAGAGAATGTACCTTGCTGAGTCTTTAGTATGCTTGCCATTCTACAGATCCAGGTCCCTAAAATCTAAAAGCCTACTTCTGTGTATGTGGCAGATGGTCTGCTTTATTATAACCCATGCTTGGTTAAAATGTGGATTCCTGACTTTACTCTGGAACTACCTTCTACAGGGTCTAGGAAGTGAGACATGGGAATCTGAATTTTTATTTCACCATCTCAATGAATGCTTTCTTCATTAAAGTTTGTGAATGACTGCACTAAGGATACTGTAGTATCCTTGTCAATGTCCAGAACATATGATTCCAACAATGACTGGGAAAGGAAGAAAGAGCTCCATGAACAATTTCTGGAGAAAACTGAAAACTTAAAGGACAACAGCATGCATAAAATGACACATGGACAAGATGACCCTATAGCATCATTAAAATAGCAAAGGATTGGTAACAACCCACTGGCCCAAATACGAGGTAATGATGAAGTAAATGACAATACATTCACACAAGATATCATGCAGCTTTATAAAAGAATTAAAAAATTACACACTGTAACAATGTGTCTTAAGTGGGAAAGGAAGCAATGTTCTGAGCCGTATACATACTATACTATTTTTTTTGCATGAGAAAAGAGGAAAGTAAAATATGTATTCACATTGGCCTGTAATTGTTCCCATGAGGAAATGTTGGGGGGATGCAAAGGAGTCAGGAAAAAATGGTGTGGCTTATTGTTTTGAGAATCAACAGCTTAACTGGTGTTTAATACCAGAGCAGCCCTACTCTAGTGGGAAGCTAGACCTGGTGCTCACAGTGTGTCTTTCCTGGGATGTCTCTTCTACCTGATAGATGGTCTAATGCCTAGTTTTCCCACCTGTGAGCAGAAATCCCAGACATGGGAAACTTGTTTATACTGCCAGACACCTTTACCACCAAGCTACCTCCCCAGTTCTTTTTATTTTTTATTTTGAGACAGGATATCACTAAGTTGCTTAGGGCCTTACTAAACTGCCAAGGCTGACCTCGAACTTCTGATCCTCCTGCCCCTGGGAATACAGGTGTGCACCACTGTGCTGGCCCTGTGGCTCTTTTCTGACATGTGTCTGGTGTATGCCTGCCATAGGATTGCTTTGGCTTGGGGGCAACCTGGTCTGAGGTAGCCCCTGGTTCTTCAGATGGAAGGCATAAATTCATCCACTATCACAACAGGAAATAAAGTCACAGAATTATTACTTACAGATCCTAGTCAGGGAAGGTACATGGTTGAAAGGGTAGTCCTTGTGGGTCACATGAGTCAGGAATGTAGTCAGGCACAGAGCAGAGAGAGTGTCCAAAGCAAATAGCAGTATATATAAGGGAAGGTGACTTAAAGGTCACTTAAAGTTTGCAGGCAAATAACTGAATTGCCCATATAAAAGAAACTGCAGAAGCTGGGCGTGGTGGCACAAGCCTGTAATCCCAGCGGCTTGGGAGGCCGAGGCAGGAGGATTTCAAGTTCAAAGCCAGCCTCAGCAACTTCAGGATGCACTTAGCAACTCAGTGACACCCTATCTCTAAATAAAACATTTAAAAAGGGCTGTAGCTGTGGCTGAGTGGTGGGGCACCCCGGGTTCAATCCTCAGAACCAAACAAAAAAAAGAGAGAGAGAGAAGAAAGAAATTTCAGAAAAGCAGGGAGCCCTAAGGAGCTAAGCAAGAAAAATGCTTCTAAGTTCTTACCTGTGGCCCCTGATTGGCCCATTTGGGTGTGGTGTCCTACTTCTGATGCCTGTACAGCAAACTTTACTGTGTCATTTTCAATGCACATTTTATGTGCAGTGATAACTACCTATTTTCACATCTCTCTTTATTAACTGTCTTCTGGTAGTGTCGTGCCTCTGGACCTGACTGTGGAATTTTCTTTGGCCATTATAAATCACGTAGAATTTAGGAACTGCATTCTCTTGTTGTCCTTAGCATCTTCTGCTGACTATGTGAAGTGGCCCAGGCTAGCCCTTTGGATGATAAGACCAGACCAAGTGATGTCCTCACCTCTTCCCCCATAGCCCAGCTGGTAGCCTATCAATTGCAGATAATATTAAAGGAAGAATTTATTCTAGGGCTTAGGTATTGCCCAACTGAAAGTCATTAACCAGCAACCACAGAGGAGAGCTGGTGAAGAAGTCTATAGATAACTGTTGTTTTTGCAATATGATGGTATTTTTGAAGTCACTGAGGCAAGGCAGGTAGTCCAAAGGAAAAGCTGCGCACAAAGCAAGAAAGAATGAGGACAACCTGGAACCTATGTCTATCTTGCATTGCATCTGATCTCCTTGCCATGGAGGTGTGCATGTGTCTGGCCCAGGTATCAGGGAGGTTGAAGTGGAGATCCACAGGAACCAGAGGAGTTGTTGGATCTTGTTGCTGCTTCATACCAAAAGGGTGGTCCAGCCGATCAATGACGAGTGAGAGCTACAGTGGGCCATGCTGCCTGGGGCCCTGCACTAACGTTCCAAGCCTAGTGGATGCTGCTTCACTTCTCTCTTCCAAATGCCATGCACATATCTTGTGTTGTCTACTCTAATCCAGAATCGTACATAGAAGGGAATTCCAGAAAAATACTTGCAATTAAGCGAAACAAATGCAATACACCTACCATGCCAACCCGAGTCCTTTGGCTTCCAGCCAAGTGGCCAACCCAGACCCATGAACCTATTCAACAGAGCTGGGCCAAGATCACCAGATCAGGACAGTTCAGGCCACCACAGAATCACAAGGTACATAAGCAATTTTAAGCCACTAAGTTTTTTGCACATACAAAGATAATACAAGTGGATATCAAAAAATGGTGAGATGGGTGAGTAACAGTAGATGGGAACAGAGGTAGCAGCTAGGCTTCTCTGTGTATTCTTTATTTGATAACATTTATGTATTATTTATTTATTTTGGGGGGGGTACTGGGGATTGAACTCAGGGGCACTCGACCACTGAGCCACATTCCCAGATCTATTTTGTATTTTATTTAGAGAAAGGGTCTCATTGAGTTGCTTAGTTCCTTGTTAAATTATTGAGGTTGGCTTTGAACTCACGATCCTCCTACCTCAGCCTCCCAAGTCACTGGGATTACAGGCGTGAACCACCATGCCTGGATGTTTTTATTTATTTATTTTTTAATTGTACACATATATTCTTCGTGAAGAATAAAATTAATTTAACAGCTATCTGAAGGGAGTGCCGTGTGCTACTGAACAACTTGTTAGCCATCAAAGATACCATCTAAAGTGAGGTATGTGTAATTAAGAATAAAAGAGGAGGAGAGTGAGTTGAGTCCCCTCACAGAGACTCAATCACTCATCTCAGATATAGAACTGTTGCTGCCTGAAGCGGAAACCGCTTGGAGCAGTGAACGCCGCAGGAAAATTCGGAGGCAGGATGAAAATGAAAAAAGGTCTTTTATTCTTCTTCTCTCTCCGGCTCCAGCAATCACTCGAAATGCTCTAACTCCAACCACCACCTTCTTCTTCTTCCCACACACTCTAACCAAACTCACCCAGTTATATACATATAGCTTTAACAAGGACACGTGCTTACAGCTCGAACTTACAGGTACGTCACACAGTGTTCACGGGCATACAAAGATTCTTTGAATAATGTATTACTATCAGGTGGAAACTAGAACATCTTTTTTTTTAATTTTTTTAAATTTTTTTATAATTTTTAATATGTACAACTCATAGTGCGTATATTTAGTATCTTTTTACATACAATTGTTTGTATACAAAGTATATTCGTACAATTCAGGTCTTCAATCATGCATTAAGGAAAATGATATCCGTCTCATTCAACCAGCTTTTTTTTTTTTCTTTTCTCCCCCTCCCTCCCCTCTTGCTCCCTCCCTTACCCTCCCTTCTCTTGACCATTCTAGTGTTCTTCTAATCCTCCTATGTACCCCCATCCAACAATACTTTGAAATAGCCTCCTTATATAAGAGAGAACATTTGGTACTTGGATTTTTGAGACTAACTTCACTTAGCATTATGTCTTCCAACTTCATCCATTTACCTGCAAATGCCATTAATTTGTTTTCTTTTATTGCTGAGTAAAATTCCATTGTGCGTATATACCACATTTTCTTAATCCACTCATTTACTGAGGGACATCTAGGTTGGTTCCACAACCTAGCTATTGTGAATTGCGCAGCTACAAACATTGAGATAGCTGTGTCACTGTAATATGCTGTTTTTAAGTCCTTTAGGAATAGACCCAGGAGTGGGATGGCTGGTTCATAGGATGGTTCCATTCCCAGTTTTCCAAGAAATCTCCATACTGCTTTCCATAACGGTTGCACCATTTTGTAGTCCCACCAGCAATGTATGAGTGTGCCTTTTTCCCCACATCCTCTCCAACATTTATTGTTGCTTGTGTTCTTGATGGCTGCCATTCTGACTGGAGTGAAGTGAAATCTTAGAGTAGTTTTGATTTGCATTTCTCTAATTGCCAGTGATGTTGAACATTTTTTCATGTATTTGTTGATTAATCGTGTATCTTCTTCTGAGAGGTGTCTTCTCAATTCCTTAGCCCATTTATTGATTGGGTTATTTGTTTTTTTTTAGTGTAAAGTTTTTTGAGTTCTTTATATATTCTAGAGATTAGTGCTCTATCTGATGTGCATGTATTAAATATTTGTTCTCAATTAGTTGACTCTCTATTCACCTCACTGATTGTTTCTTTTGCTGAAAAGAAGCTTTTTAGTTTAAATCTATCCCATTCATTAATTCTTGGTAGTAATTCTTGTGCTACAGGATTCTTACTAAGGAACTTGGGGCCTAATCCAACATGTTGGAAATTGGAACTTACTTTTTCTTCTATTAGGTGTATTGTCTCTGGTCTAATTCCTAGGTCCTTGATCCACTTTGAATTGAGTTTTGTGCATGGTGAGAGATAAAGGTTTAATTTCATTTTGTTGCATATGGATTTCCAGTTTATCCAGCACCATTTGTTGAAGAGGCTATCCTTTCTCCACTGTACATTTTTGGCACCTTTGTCTAATATAAGATAGCTGTAATTATATGTATTAGTCTCTGTATCCTCAATTCTGTACCATTGGTCCACCAGTCTGTTTTGGTGCCAATACCATGCTGGAAACTAGAACATCTTTTATGGCTCTCAGCTAACCGCAATCTTTAGCTATCTCCTTGATTATAGGCTCCTTCATAGAACAACCTTCTATCCAGCTTAGCTAGCCAGCATCCATCTGGGAGTTAACCCGTCGGCCCTTCTCTCTTTCATTCCTCACTTCAATCCATCAACAAGACTTTGGATTCCATCTCTGAGATACCTCTTCAGTATGGATCTTTTGGTCTCCATTGCTATCACTGTGGTCCAGGAACCATCACCTCTTGCCAAGACTATTCTGACAGCATCCTCTGGTGTATCCCTGCTCCTATATCACCTCTCTCCAATCCATGCTCATACTCAACAGGAGTGGTCTTCTTAAGATACAAGCTGGATCAGGTCATCCACTGTCCTTATCTCGCCCTCTGCTTGAAGACTTCATTTTCTTCCCATTATGTTTTGAATTTTTGAAAACTCTTTGTCCTGAGTTGTAAGATCCAGCAATATCTTACTCCTACCAACCTCCCTGACCTCTAGTGTCACCCTGCTAGACCCACACCACTTGACCCCAATCACAGTGGCTGCTTTTCTTTTTCTCAAACCCTCAGGCTTTTCCCACACATTTGGTCTATTCCCATGATATTCATGTTAGGTTCATTAGATCCATGAAGGCAGGAACCCTGTCTACCTTCTTATCATTATATTCCCAAGGCCAGGCCTAACATGATGTTTTGCACAGTGAGCCCTAGATTGATATTTCATAGATGAATCAATGTGTGAATACATAAAGCACAAATGAAGGTGGACTGAAATAATACATCTCCTCCTAATTCCATTCAAGTATCCCCATTTTTTCAACATTCTCTGTGTCTTTCTCCACAATTTATCTGGCTCTAGCCCTTGCTTTATTCAGGTTTATTATGCAATGACTCTCTCTCAGAAAAGCTGCCTGATTTGACCCTTCTCTTGTAGTATACACTTGGTTACTTCTCTTTGTGTATTTATCACTCTCTGAAACATATTTTTTGTATTTTAAATATTTATATTCATGTGTTTATATGATAGCAAAGAACTGTGCTTTTCTTATTACCTTGCTTTTGTATTTTCAGTTAGGAAGATAGGCTATATCTCATAATAAATGAATGATAAATGAATGACAAATAAATAAATAAAGAGATAGATAGATTGTTGGAAGCAGGGGCGCATGCCTGTAATCCCAGCAGCTTGGGAAGCTGAGGCAGGAGGATTGCAAGTTCAAAGTCAGACTCAACAACTTGGTGAGACCCTGTCACACACACAAAAAAAATGTGTGTGTGTGGCGGCGGGGACTGGAGGTGTGGCTCAGTGGTTAAGTGCCCTGGATTCAATCTCTGGTACTAAAGATAGAGATAGATAGATAGATAGATAGATAGATAGATAGATAGATAGATAGATAGATAGAATGGATGATCTTGCCTTGTTCTTCCTGAATTCTCTCTGAAAAGCAGGAGTCTTAACCTTTAATTCCAGCCTTGTTTCCAGAACCCAGCTACTGAAGGGCTTCCTATTGCTGAGCATGTTGGATTAAGTTGAATTCTCCAAGGTTAGGTTACATCCACCTCCTGGAATTCACCTTCCCTTGCTATGCCCTGATTCCTACCAATTTGTCTTAACCATGACAAGATTGTGATACCCCCTTGGATGCCATGCTTGGTTTGTCAAGCTGAACCTTATCTTTCTTTCTGTGTCTCTATATCTATCTTCCCTTGCTTAGAAGATTTGGAATTTGCTTTCATTCTCTCTCCCTGCTGCCTCAACTTGCTATATGTAATTGCTATAAATTTGAGATATGACTGAAAGGACAAAAATAAAAAATCAAGTCCATAAAACGTTAAGGAAATACAGTGTGATGGTTATTTCTGTGAGTCAACGTGACTGGGCCATGGGATGCCGAGATAGCTTATTAAACACTATTTCTGTGAGACATGGTGATGCATACCTGTAATCCCAGTGGCTCAGGAGGCTGAAGCAGGAGGATTGCAAGTTCAAAACTAGCCTCAGCAATTTAGTGAGGTCCTAAGCAACTTAGTGAAACCTTGTCTCTAAGTAAAATATTAAAAAGGGCTAAGGATGGGGCTCAGTGGTTGAGTGCCCCTGGGTTCAATCTCCATAACCAGAAAAAAATATGTATATATTTTTGTGTATGTGTGTGTGTGTATACATATATATATTTCTCGGTATGTTTGAAAAGATCAGCGTTTGAATTGGTGGACTGATTAATGCAGATAGCCCTCAATGTGGGTGGGTGTCATCCAATCTGTTGAGGTTTGGAATGGAACAAAAAGGTGGAGTAAGGTTGAACTCACAGTCTGCCTGCCTGCTTGGTCTGGAACATTGATCTTTTGCCCTGCCACTCCTGATTACCAAGTTTTCAGACTTGGACAAGAATCTCCATCATTGGCTCTTTAGCTCTCGGGCCTTAAATGACACCATCGGCCTCCTAAGGTCTTCAGCTTGCAGGTGGCAGACTGTGGAACTTCTCAGCCTTCATAACTGCATAAGTGAATTCCTTACAATACATCCTGATTACATATATATGTACATATATGTATATATGTGTCACATATATGTAATTATATAAAACTAGACAGAACCAATGGGAATATACATATCTCATGTATAAATATTTATAATATATATGACATAAAAATACATGTATGTGTGTATATATAGTATACATATATATAACATTTAATATAAGTACATATGTATATGGGATATATATTTTTTATATACATATAAATTATTATATATAAACACGATATTTATTTGTACATATTTATATATACATACAAATATTATACATATATTATATACACACATACACATATTTATATATCATATATTATAAATATTTATACATGAGATATGTACATTCTTATTGGTTCTGTTTATTTGGAAAACACTGACTCATACCCTCAGAAATGTCTCTTGAACATTTACTCTGCATTTAGAGTCCCATTATTCTACTTAACAGCTGCATGGAACCCCATAATTTGAGTATACCACCTTGTATTCAACCATTCCCATGCTGGTGGCCGCATATGTAGCTTTTGTTTTACAGTGTTTACATCGCATCCTTCTTCAGTTCTCCCTGAAACATTTACTGTGATGCAATTTATGTAAAAAATAAAATTTTTTGAAGGGGGGCTTCCAGTGCCACCTTCCAGAGATGCCCATGGCAGGAATTGGGGTAGTATTCAAAGAGACCTTTCCTTTCTTTATGATATTTTAGTTTTCTAATCAGGACAATGTTGGTATACATTACTTGTATGATTAGAGATGATTTAAAACATTAGCAAAACAAATATTGGTTAAAAAATGAACCTCCTTTTCCCAAACCATCTTTACAAATATTTAATACATGCACATCAGATACTGCACTAATTTCTAGAATATATAAAGAACTCAAAAAAAACTTAACAACAAAAAAACAAATAATCCAATCAATAAATGGGCTAAGGAATTGAAAAGACACTTCTCAGAAAAGATACACAATTAATCAACAAATACATGAAAAAATGCTCAACATCGCTGGCAATTAGAGAAATGCAAATCAAAACTACTCTAAGATTTCATATCACTCCAGTCAGATTGGCAGCTATCAAGAACACAAACAACAATAAATGTTGGAGAGAATGTGGGGAAAAAGGCACACTCATACATTGCTGGTGGGACTGCAAAATGGTGCAACCGTAATGGAAAGCAGTATGGAGATTTCCTGGAAAACTGGAAATGGAACCACCCTATGACCCAGCTATCCCACTTCTGGGCCTATTTCCAAAGGACTTAAAAACAGCATATTACAGTGACACAGCCACTTCAATGTTTATAGCAGCACAATTCACAATAGGTAGGTTGTGGAACCAACCTAGATGTCCCTCAGTAGTGAGTGGATAAAGAAAATGTGGTATATATACAAAATGGAATTTTACTCAGCAATAAAAGAGAATAAAATAATGGCATTTGCAGGTAAATGGATGAAGTTGGAGAATATAATGCTAAGTGAAATTAGTCAATCTCAAAAATCCAAATACCAAATGTTTTGGCTGATATAAGGAGGTTAGTTCACAGTGTGATTGGATGGGGGTGCATATGATTAGAGGAACACTAGAATGGTCAAAGGAAAGGGAGGGAGCAGGCGGGGAGAAGGGGGGAAAAATGGTGGTTGAATGAGATGGATATCACTATCCTAAATGCATGATTAAAGATCTCAGTGGTACTTATATACTTTGTATACAAGCAGTTGTATGTAAAAAGATGATATACTTGCACATTATGAATAAATAAATAAATAACAAAAAAAAGAGAGAATAAAATAATGGCATTTGCAGGTAAATGGATGAAGTTGGAGAATATAATTCTAAGTGAAGTTAGCCAATCCCAAAAATCCAAATACCGAATGTTTTCTCTGATATAAGGAGGCTGGTTCACAGTGTTGTTGGATGGGGGTACATAGGAGGATTAGAGGAACACTAGAAGGGCCAAAGGAAAGGGAGGGGAAAGGAGGGAGCAAGGGGGAGGGAGGGGGCGGAAAGGAAAAAAAAAAAAAAATAATTGGTGGTTGAATGAGATGGATATCATTATCCTAAATGCATGATTGAAGATCTGAATGGTAATTATATACTTTGTATACAAACAGTTGTATGTAAAAAGATGCTATATTTGTGCATTATGAATTGTAATACATACTACTATTATAAATTAAAAAAGAAAGGAAAAAAACAGAAAACAACAAAAAAGTGACAATGTGATTGGACTTTGTCTATTCTCATCTTTGGGATGAAGTTGTGGAAAGTTGCAAAGAGAGACAGACTTCCCTGAAAGAGGCAACCTGGGTAGCTCATCACCCAAGTTAGCAGCAACCTAACTTATTTTCCTTCAGTGCATTTGTAAGACTTTCAACTTTTACTTTCAACGTGCACTCTTGTGTAAGGAGAGTGAAGCCTAATAAAAGGAAATTTACATCAGCATTTAATCACAGAAGATTCCTTGAATATAACTGCATCTCTGTAATGTCTATTCAGGGCTTCCCAGAAACTCTGTGCCTGGAATCTGCGATTGAGTCATGGCACAGTGACTGGGCTCCACAGCTAAGTCAGTGGAATGTCCTGGGACTGCAATCTGGTGGCAGGGTCATTGAAGTACATTAGAAGGTGTGATAACAATGAAGCAGGACACCTCTTGTATTTTTCATTAGAATTTTCTTTCCCAATTGCTTCTACTACCACATACATCTTTGCAACATAACCTTGTGATATTTTCAGGCGGGTGTCACTATCCCTGTTTTACTGAAGAACTCTGTTCCAGCCAGGCTGACATTTCACTCTCTTGGCCAAGACTTCAGGACCTTTTCACTTGCTTCTGCTCTACCTGGGTTTGCCCTTTATCTAGATCATCTGGCAGGATTCTTTTGTTGTTTGGTTCACATTTCCAAAGTCATCTCCTTTTTAAAGCAATCTTCTCTGACCAGCCAGGCAATGCTCCAGTCTTATATTTTGTAATGCACATCCACTGCATAGAACTATGTGGTTTTATTTATTTGCTTATGAATTGTCTGTCTGCTCCCAGTTGAATTGTAAAAGTGCATAGGATTCTGTCACGTCTGCTGCAAGATGCCCAGCACAGTTCCTGAGATCCTGTAGGCACTTGGTATCTTCCGAATGCATGAGTAAATGAAGGGATTGGGCTAAAGCAATGTTTCTCAGTCTGGTAGGTGTGTTTAAGTTACTCAGAGGGCTTCCAGTGCTACCTCCCAGAGATGCCCATTTCCTGGGGCTGATCGTGGGGTCTCGTCCTTGGTATTTTTACAAGGTGCCCAGGTATGGCCAAGACTGGGGACTCTGGACCAGATCATCTTTCTATTCCTTCCTTGCAGCTCCCTAGGATGCCCGTTGTGGTGATGGGGACAACAGTGTCACAGGGCAGGTGGTAAGCTGGGGTTGGACGTGCCTAGGATACAAGACATGCAAGTGAACTAAGAGATGAAGATGTTCAGAGATCACTGGCTTTGTCCTCAGAACAGAGGCCACACCCTACATTTTCTGATGATGAAGCAGGGCCCTTTCTGAAACACAGTACCTCCCTCACTCCACCATATTCTAACAGACTCTACAGAAATTGATGCACTCATTTTCACAGATTATGAACTTAAGAATTGCATTTAAGTAGAAGATTGGCAAAAGAGACTTCTGAATATATGCCTCTCCTCATTATTTTTCTTCCTTGTTCTCCTTTTTTTCCCCTTCTGCTTTAGTTCTTACTTGTTTCACTTCCCTCTATATAATCTTACCACTTTCTATATCCCCAAGAACTTTCTTCTTCTAGAAAGTTCTTAAGTTCTTGGGAGCATAGAAAGTGGTCAGATTACTTCACCAAATATTATAAAGTTCTATTTTTTTTTTCAGTCTGTCTTTTCTACCTCTTCTTGTTTTGTTTTGTTTGGGTGTTTTGTTTTGTTTCTTTTTAGCCCCAGAACTTGGAGAGTTCTTTGCACTGTACTGTGGGCAATCTATGCATAAGAAAAAAAAAAAATCTTCTTCCAAACATTCCATCCCATCCTCATGCTAAGAGGCCACACAGATTATACTTCACCACAACTCCCAGAAGATTTCCTGGCCTTCTCAGACTAGAGAAATGGGGAGAAAATTGGAGTGCAGTTACTTGACCCCTCTCTAGACTGTGGGAGTTACTGAGTTGCTGGGAAAACAATAGACCATCAAGGCATTTGCAGAAGATGGGTTATATGAATTTTTGAGTTTTGTGACTTTCTAAATAAAACCCCCTTCTCTGTCAATTAAACAACTGATTTATGAGGAGTGAAGTTTGCACGTGGTTTGGACACTCCACGCTCTGGGGATGAAGAGAGAAGAAAATGTGATTTTATTTGGAAGGCCTTTTAGGCTGTTGGCTGCCTAGTGCTGAGAATTAAATCTGGGTGCAGAAAGGACAGCGAGGGGGTCAAGCTGATGCAGAGGGGAAGGGTGGGTTGGACAGGATGCAGGGTCTGGCCCCGAGTCCAGTGTTACATTGCTTACAGCTGTGGGATGGTTCAGGGGTCCCACTGCCCTAGATTGCTGCAGGGTCCCCTTTCTTTCTGATGAGGTGGTGAGAAAACCTAGGGCATGCTAGGTTCGGCCCTCTCAGCCCTGGTGGGAACATGTGCTTTGTGTCTGTGTGCATAGATGTGCAACTTACAGATACGGCACTCTCTCCTGGGTTCTTCAGGGGAAAAGGCCAAGTGGAATAAGGCACAGTCACTGCTGTGACCACACAGCACACACTGTTCTTCCCTGATTCGGAGGGGAATCATTCTCCATGGAAAATTAATAAGAAATGTTCATTTGTGTCAGTCTTTCCTTGTGATTTAAATATTGCATGCTTCACCCAAGACACCTGTGTTTGTTGAGCAATACCAGGGGGAGGCTTCTGAGAGGTTTGCAAAAGACCACTTAGTGAAAGGGATGAGTAATGAGATGGAAGTTCTCCTGGGGGTCGAAGACAGTGTGGAGGAAGATGTAGCAGGGGAGGGGGGCGTAAAGTAAAAGGGAACAGTGCAAAAACTAACCTCTCAATTCTTCTATTCAATATTTTATAGCTATTTAATGAGCTCATTTTTTTTGTGCAAGGCACTTTCTTAAGCCTAGAACATTTAGGTCATTGTTTAAATATGAGGTGTCCCCCAAAAGCTCATGTGTGAGACAATGCAAGAATTTTCAAATGTGAAATGATTAGATTAGGAGAGGTGTGGCCTAATTGGCAAATTAATCAATAGATGTGGATTAACTGGGTGGCAACCGAAGGCTGGTAGGGTGTGGCTGCAGGAGGTGGGTCCATGGGGTTGTGCCTTTGGGGTTTATATTTTATCCCTGGTGAGCAGAGCCCACTCTCTGTTTCCTGATTGCCGTGTTCTGAGCTGTCCTCCTCCTCTACATACTTCCCCATGATGTTCTGCCTCATCTTGGGCCCCAAGCAATGGAGTTGGCCGTCTATGGACTGAGACCTCTGAGACTATGCAGGTCAAATAAGCTTTTCCTATTGTAAAATTGTTCTTGGTCAGGTCTGTTGGTCATAATGGCAAAGAAAAACCCTGACTAAAACAGTTTATCAGGTTGAGCCTGGGAGTCCTTGACTTTTCTATCTCTGTTGGACAGGATGCAGGGTCTGGCCCTGAGCCCATGTTACATTGCCAAGAAAGTGCAATGTACTTACCTCCCATGGAGACGTTCCTGACTCCCAGGGCTGACATGTTGCTCTCTTCTCTATGCTTCAATGCAGACTCCTCCTGTGGCACTCATTACACTTATTGCATCCTAATGTTCTGTGTATACATCTGCCTGCTTCACAAGACTCCGATACCTACAAGCCTAGATTGCATCATAGTCACCTTAGATTCCCGTGCATTGGGGAGGTGCTCAACAAAGGTTGATTAAATGCATCTGATAATCAACATTTAATTTGAAAGGTAAAGTGGCCCTCACATCTTTACAAATATGACCATGATGATGATGATGACACTGATGATACTGATGATTTTATTTCCCAATCTCTTCCAGGAGCCGAAGAGGCAGGTTTGAAATGATGTGGCGAGACCCACAGATTTTCAGTTTCATTCTCCAAACAACAATGATATCAAAACCATCTCGTGGAGGATCACTATTTAGACACAGTTGATATAGTTTATAACTAATGTCCTCTGAGTCCTTCCACGTGTCATGGTCAATTCTGAACACCCTGCATCTTTCATTTCATTCATTCCCCTGCAGCTGGTAGTGTGTTACTCTTGTTCTGAAATAAAGAAACTGAGATACAAACAGTTTAAAAGATTTGCTGAAGGTCACAAAGCTTATGGGTGTGATAGATGCAGAATTCTTGCTGAGGCAGCACCTCCAGTGTCATCTCCTCTGCAGTGTCATCTCTGTATTTGGCCGTTGACCTTACAGGAGGCTTATTTTGCACATGGAGATAAACGTGCTTTGCCTCCCAAGTCTGGGGACATTCCTGGAACTGTTTCCCTCACCTGTCCTTCAAGATTGGGCATCATCCCCTCTGAACTGTCATCCCTGACCTCTTCCAGACTGAGCCAGAGACTGCTCCCAAATGCTGTGAAACCTTTTGCTCTTTTTTTCCATGTGACTTCAATTTTAATTTAATGTCTGCCTGTGCCATGAGGTTGTGAGTTTCTTTTGGATGGACACTTTGATCTCTCAGTGTCTAGTATCTAGTGTTGAAGAAATAATTTGTTTAATTATTTAAGACAAAAAATTAAAATTTACTTCCAACATCTCACGAGTCTTAACATAAGAATATTTGCTGATGTATATATTCATTCATTTCATTCCCTTGTTTATTGATTCTTTCAGTAGATATTAAGGGAACACCAATCTGTTAAGAATTCTCTCAGGGTTGGGATAACAGGATGAGCAGACAGATCCGATTCCTGCTCATAAGAGGCTTGCAGTCTAGACATGAGTCAGAATTGTCTAATTACAAGTGGAGATATTGCCATGGGAGGGAATTATAGGTGTCATGGGGAAAATGCAAAACCGAACCAAAAAATTCTTGGTGCTGGAGAAAACTCCCAGATATACCAAGGGGTCAAGAAATCATCCCATTACTTTTGAGGTCACATGGAAAAGAGGATCAAAGATTTTTGCAGCATTTGAGAGCAGTCTCTGGCTCAGTCTGCAAGAGGTCAGGGACGAGGAGAGGATTCCCAGTCTTGAAGGGCAAGTGAGGGAAACACAGGTCCAGGAATGTCCCCACCAACACATCTCCAACACAGGAGGTGAAGCATGTTTATCCTCATGTGCATAATAAGTCTCTGGTAGGGTCAGTGGCCAAATAGAGAGACGACACAGCAGAGAAGTTAAAAGCTCAGTCCTGCTATACCCAAAGGACTTAAAAACAGCATACCACAGTGATGCAGCCACATCCATGTTTATAGTAGCTCAATTCACAATAGCTAAACTGTGGAACCAACCTAGATGCCCTTCAGTAGATGAATGGATAAAGAAAATGAGGTATATATACACAATGAAATATTACTCAGCATTAAGAGAGAATAAAATCATGGCATTTGCAGGTAAATGGATGGAGTTGGAGAATATCATGCTAAGTGAAGTTAGCCAATCCCAAAAGCCAAAGGCCGAATGTTTTCTCTGATGTAAGGACGTTGATTCACAATGGGGTATGATGGTGGTGGGGGAGCATAGGATGATTAGACAAACACTAGATAATGTAAAGGGATGGGAGGGGAAGGGAAGGGGCATGGGGGTAGGAAAGATGGTGGAATGAGATGGCCATCAGTACATGTGTGAAGACACAAATGATGTGATTCTACTTTGTGTACAGAGATATGAACAATTGTGCTCTATATGTGCAATATGAATTGTAATGCATTCTGCTGTCATATATAACAAATTAGAATAAATTTTTAAAAATTAAATAAATGACAGAATTAAAAAAAAAAAGAGTACAGACCTGGAAGCTCTGCCTAGGCAAGAAGAATCCCACTCTACTACTCCCATCCCTTGACTCCTAAGAGTGTAACCACTGTGTACAGCAGGCTAACTGAATGCAGATTTGGACAAGTCTGGGCAACTCAAGAATCACTGAGTTAAAGAGACATCAACTCATTGAATCCAGCTTCACTTGCCCTGGGGAAGCTTCCAGGTAAACTAATTGTCTGAGGACAATGTGAATCAGTGCCACTTTATAAGAATTTACTCAATGCTTTCACACTGATTCTGGGAACTAATACAGACCAGTGTCTTCCTAGAAACTTTATGAGGCATTTGGGGACCTATCCTGATGGCCCCACATACTTTTATACAGAATCAAGAGCAAAATCTAAATCATCCCAAACCAAATCTGAGTCTTGCTAGGGATGTATTCCAAATTCATCTTGGTGCTACCCTCTGGTGGGTAAAACCAGATAGCAGAGATCAAACTTCTAATCCTGGAGAACATTCTGATAGAGTAAGTTTTTGTTTTTTTATTTAGAGGAGGGATCATAAGATATTATTAAAACAACTTGAACATCTGGTTTGGGGATAAAGTCATTTTCTTGTGAGCCTGCCAAGCCACAGAGCCAAGCTTACCAAGAAAGGCTCCCTCTCTCCTTAGCTTCCTTCTGTAGCCTAATACCCAGCTCTAGTCCAATGCACTCTCCAACACAAATGAAGAGAGTAGGGGGCAGGAGGAGGTCTTCAAGACTCAAGGAAAATTCACCTGGTGGTTGGAAAATCAGAGCAATAAGGAGTTGATAGACTCCTTTCCAACTCTGTTTGCTCAGGCTAAGTGCCCCTATTCAGACCCTCAGTGAAAGCAATATCCAAAAGAAGAGTGCCCCGAGTACCAGTAAAATTCCTCTTCCTACCACTCTCCTCTGCCAAGTTGGAGAACTGCTGCCCATGGAGAAGAGGAGAATGAGAGTCAGCGAGGACCTGTAGAGGATCCCTAGAATGAGGCCCTTCTCTCAGGTGTCCAGTCCTACTGTGGTCTTTTCAGTTGTGACCTCAATGCCCAAGACTTTCCCTTAAGCTACTTAGACTCATTCACGTATTCAAAGAATATCATCAGTCACCTGTCAGGTAACAGGCTCTTTGCCAAGCACTGGATTTATGATATGATGACATTTGTATTTTTAGGCAGCCAAAATTAATAAAAAAGACACATACATAAAACCATCATTGGTTGCAAAAAAAAAAGCTGTCATAAGAAACACAGCTCTGGAAATGTCATTGTCTGGCTCTCCCATTTCTTCCTGTCACACCCATGGCAGAACGGCTAGTCAGTCACGTGACCCTTTCTCACATTCCAGTGGACAACAAAGTTGAAGTCTAGCTGCTGTCCCCAAACCTGAGTTTACAGACAAGGACACTGAAATCCCCCAGTGAGATACAACTACGTCATATCTGCACAGTCACGGTATCCAAGAGTTGGAAAACAGCCTAGAGATCTGTTTTGCTCAAACCCCTTGTTTTGCAGTGACCCTCACTGGGGAGGTAACCTGCTACAATCTCCCAGAGTGTCACCAGTGGCAAAGCCCTGGCTGGAACCCAAGTCTTATGTTTTCATGTCCAGGACCTTTGCCTGTTGACTTCAATGGAGACTGCAGCATTTTTATCTCATCCCACTCAGTCACCTCTCCATCCAACTATTGTGCTTTTGTAACATGAAGACCCTAAGAGGGGGGAGGAAAGGCAAACTACAAAAGTCAGGAGTTAAGTCACTTTTGTGGCTGGCAACTTGTCTCAATGAACAGTAGACTGTAGACACTGAAACAGGGAAAAGCATATCAGAACCTGGCAGGTTCTTTTTTAGCTGTGTCGGAATTTCCAGAATGTGGAGAACTCATCTTCCTTTTGAGTCCTCAAATCATCTTTGCAGGGGTGGGGATTTGAGAAAGAAGAAAGGGGGTGGGGATAAAAGAGGAGGGAGATAAGGAGGCAGGGACAGGATGCTTTCCTTTCTGCATTTTTTATCTGCTCCCACGTTGGCTACCCACCTAATGCAAATGCTGAGGGTGACCCAGCATGTGCCAAACTGATGATACTATTTTTTGCATCTGATAGCAGTTTGCCAGAGGAAGTCACCCATAAACAGGTTTTTAGGCTGACAGTCCAAGACTCCTCACAGGATTGACTCAGCGGTTATTTTGTCCAAGGTACATAGAGCAAGTTTGCTAAGTCTGGGTCATTCTGATAAATTCTTGAAAACAGGGACCCCAGACAGCAAGGAGAGAACATCAAAGATCTCCTGGGGCTGGAACCCAGAGTTGGCAACTGGCCTGTGTCCTCACTTCACTCCAGCCCTGGGCCTGCAGCAAAAGGAAGCTCACTGGGCAGAAGTCCTCTTTTGCCTTTCTTAGGGCCATCTGCTTAGCTCCTGGAAGAAGCAGAGCTGTTAGATTCAAAAACAATCTCAATAAATGACCCAGTCCACACTTAACTTCATGGGGAGCGACCGAATATTGGCATTCACCACACTCTATTGCAGGCTCACACGTGGAAAGGAAAAGGGTTAGAAGACTGTGCAGAGAGAGGGGTCCCTGGAAGACCCCTTCGAACAGGAAGTGACTCCCTGGCTCAGGAAAGAGAAAAAGAAGATGTAAAAGATGGTAGAATGAGATGGATATTGTTACCCTAAGTGCATGTATGAAGTCACGAATGGTGTGAATATACTTTGCATACAACCAGAGATATGTAAAAATGTGCTCTACGAATATAATATGAAGTGTAATACCTTCTGCTGTCATTTCTAACAACTTAGAATAAAAAATAAACTTGAAAAAAAATAAAGACAGCAGTACTCAACCTTTCCCATGCACCAGAATCACCTGCACTGCTTTGAAAGCACAGATCACACACTCTTCCCCTGAATCTCTAATTCTAAGAGGCCCGGGACTATAGAATTTGTTTATTTCTAAAGAAGGAGTTACTTAACACCTCTGTATCCCCATTTTCATCTGTAATACGAAAATAAGTCAGTGCTAATTAATATTCAGCAGTGCTGATTATTAAAGTAATGCGTGAATTCACCCCACTCCGGTAGTTTCAATATAGGTTTTGATCAGTTGATGGCTGTGTAAGCATTATTAAATATGTAAACCATCACCTGGATGTCACTTGCCTATACAGCTTTAGCAAGGACCCCACAAGGATCTCAATGAGTCAATGTCTCAGTGCGTATCCAATCGTTTTGCATTTCCCTAGGCAAACCTGGGTTTCTTAGTGATGGAGGTTGGGCAGAACTGGGAAGAAAGGTCAGGAGCTGGATGAGAAGGAGCAGAGAGTGAGGAGCAGGGAGTGGGGAGGGGAAGCCGCTGTTCTCTGGACCTGGGAGGTGCTTAGCTGGTACCTATTTAAGAGTCCAAAGAGAAATCAAGGGCTCAGGGCTCCTCTAAAGGCTTGGAGTTCTTTGAATGGAGCACAAAGTGTTATTGTTACATAGTAACAGCTCTTGCCCCATCGCTAATTTATTCCATTCTAATCTCCTCTCCGCTGGGCAGACAGAAGTCTGCGTGTTTCTCCTTGAGTGGCCCCACAAGCCGACACTGGGAGAATGGTGGCCTTGTTTCTCCGGGGCTTAGCTCTTATTTGTGCTTTCTTGGCAAAGCTGCCAAGGGGTATCAGAGTCACTAGGCACACCTCAGAACCTTGATATGTTTGGAATTTAATCAAATGCCCCTCAAAACGGGACTATTTACCTTATTCCTGGAAGCACCCACTTTAAAAATATTTAAAAGCTATCAGAGTACAAATTATGAGGATTCTGCCCTTCACAATGAGCTTTTTAGGATTTCTGTATTTTGATATAGACCTCACTCTCCCCAAGAAAGGGGGTCAGGCATGTCCTTGATTCTGATATTTTAGCATAGCAAGTGGCTTTAAAAAAAAGCAAGGTGCCAATCATATTTATCAATGATACTTCTTTGCCCTGCTCTTGGGTGCCTTTTTTCTTGCAGGAGGAGCTTGGGAAAGCCTCTCACAACATCTCAGGTGGCCTGATCTTGCCTGGAAGTACCAACCGTGGAGTTGCCTCTGTGGCCTTGTGAGCAGTTTCCATCTGAAAGTCAAGGTCTACCAGCCATCCCACTCCTGGGTCTATTCCCAAAGGACTTAAAAACAGCATATTACAGTGACACAGCCACCTCAATGTTTATAGCAGCACAATTCACAATAGGTAGGTTGTGGAACCAACCTAGATGTCCCTCAGTAGATGAGTGGATTTAAGAAAATGTGGTATATATACACAATGGAATTTTACTCAGCAATAAAAGAGAATATAATCATGGCATTCACAGGTAAATGGATGAAGTTGGAGAATATAATGCTAAGTGTAGTTAGTCAATCTCAAAAAATCCAAATACCAAATGTTTTCTCCGATATAAGGAGGCAGATTCACAGTGGTGTTGGGTCGGGATACATAGGAGGATTGGAGGAACACTAGAATGGTCAAAGGTCAACAAACTTACTTTCTTCCAAAGATAACTGTTCTCACCAACATTTTTCATGATTTATCCTCTCTGCTCAATTAAGTTCAGACAATTTAAGATGATACTCAAGGCCCTAGAAGATCTTTTCAGGCTTACCTCTTATTACTGTCCTAAAATTAACCTATTTTCTGGTCAAGTAATATAATCCAAAATGCCCCAGTCATGTCCAGTGATTTCTAATTTTTCCCCTTTGTGTATATTCTTCTTCTTTGCATAATTCCCCTAAGAGCACTTTTGCTCTAGTGCAATGAAATCTATTCCTTCTTTGAACAACCCCCCATGTTAGTCAACTTTCCATTACTGTAACAAAATACCTGAAACAGTCAACTTATAAGAGGAAAGGTTTCTTTTGGTTTGCAGTTTCAGAGGTGTCAATCCACAGTTGCTGTGGGCTTGTGGTGGCAAAGTACATCATGTTGGGAGTAGGTGGCTGCAGAGGAGGCCCACTTGCCCCTTGGCGGCCAGGAAGCAGAGAGAGGAAGAGGGGGAGGGCTGGATCCCAGTATTCCTTTCAAGAGCATACTCCCAGTGACCTACCTTCCTTCTGCTGCATAGCGAGCAACCATCCCACCTGTTTAGTAGGCCCACCTCCTAATGATCTCACCATCTTCCAGTAGCACCATGCTGGGGATCAAGGCTTCTACCCATGATCCTTTGGGAAGCATTTAAGATTCTCACTATACTTCAAAACTTAGTTTGAGATTTTCTGTGACCCAGATCACTGTCTGCCTAATAGTGCATATTTTGAGAGCTTAATTTCTCTACTTTGATCCCTTCCAGTTTGTTAGACCTTTGAAAGGAAAGAACACATCATCGACCCTCTTAGAACATTACATCATTTCTCAGGCAGTATCTTCTGCCTAGAAAACCCCAGTATACATTTCTCGAATATTGAATAAAAGAACCATTAGAAACTTTAGAATCTGTTTCTTGCGTTTTCAAAAGGATTTTAAATTTTTCTTCTATTTATTTTTTACTTTAGTTAATGGCTAGAAAACACTAGTCACTAGTCATCTCCCATAAATATTCTCACAACAAACTTACTTTCTTCCAAAGATAACTGTTCTCACCAACATTTTGAAAGTGATCATGGTTTTCCAATTTAAAAACTTCAGTGGAAATAGGAAATAAATATCAGACAGTAATGTACACAGATACTTCTGGGCCATGTTTACTTCCTTTTTAAAAAAAAAAGCTTATTTTTTTATTTTACTTTATTTATGTTTTTGGTATCAGAGATTGAACCCAGAGGTGCTTGACTACTGAACCACATAACCAGCTTTTTTTTTTTTTTAATTTAGAGACAGGGTCTCAATAAGTTGCTTAAGGCCTTGCCAAGTTGCTGAGGCTGGTTTTAAACTTGCCTCAGCTTCCTAAGCCACTGGGATTATAGGCCCAGCAAAGCTTTTTAAAAAGTGAGACAGCCAATGTACTAAACATAGACTCTTCTTCACTGTCTCCTAACACCCAATCCTTTTCCCCTCATTCTGCCTACAAGTAAATTTAAGGAAAGATAAATAAGTTGATAAACTTGACCACAGAATACTAATAGGCTCCCTATTGGTCTTTGTGTATTTTTTAATGATCCTATACATCCAGAAAAAAAATGTTTTTTAATTAAGCAAACTACTTAGATGTTAGATCTACAAATTAAAACCAAACAAAACAACAAAAAAGGGATCGTACCTTTTATAACAAAAAAGAATTGGTTATTTGGTATAGGATCCATGTCTCAAAACCTTGTTTGCTTCTCTTACAGGATTAGATCTAACTACACAGAGACTAACCAATCAATCCTAATCTATTAATTATTAATAGTAATCATTCATACTTGATCACAATTTTGAGATTCCTCATTTTTTTTCCTCTATCCTTCAACTAAAATGAAATCTGACAACACAAGCTGAGAAAACTCTGTGTCTAGAGAGGGTATTAGCTGAGAATAACCACACAAACTTTTGTCTAACAATTGGCTGTTGACAAAATTTAATCTTTGTTAAATGGGGAAAATGTGTGTTTTAGTCATCTTTTTTGCTGCTATGATAAAAAGATAAATTGACAAGAACAATTTTAAAGGAGGAAAGGTTTATTTGGGGCTCAAGGTTTCAGAGGTCTCAGGTCATAGATGGCTAACTTCATTGCTCTGGGCCCAAGATGAGGCAGAACATCATGGCGGGGAAGGGTGTGTGGTAGAGGAAAGCTTCTCAGGACTTGGCACCAGGAAACTGAGAGGGAGAGAGAGAGAGAGAGAACACCCCTCATGGACAAAATATAGACCCCCAAGGGCATGCCCCAGCAACCCACCTCCTCCAGCCACACCCTACTTGTCTACAGTTACCACCACCCAGTTAATCCCTATCAGTGAAGTAAAGCACTGACTAGGTTAAGACTCTCCTAAGCCAATCATTTCACCTCTAAACCCTCTTGCATGGTCTCACACGTGAGCTTTTGGTGGATACTTAATACATAAACCATAACAATGTGATTGGCAGGTGGGATCCAAGTCTTTTAAAGCAAATTTTTTTTTGTGGTGTATGTATGCGTGTCTATATTAGCAGATGCATTTTTTGTGTCTTCTTGCCCTGGCCTGAAGAACGGAGACAGGCAGTCCTCACTTTGGGTGATTGGAGCCCTTTTCAAGGAGCAGACTCTGGTAGCCATCATGGACCATTTTTGTGCCATAGGCAAAGTTTTCTTCTCCCCAAACTTTATTTTGAAGTAAGTTCAAGGAAATTTAAAACAGCAGAGTTGGGTGGAAAAAAATAATTTTTTGTTCAGCATGTGCAGTTTGAATCATGTCAGGAAATATTGCTACTTCCATTTCATTACACTTTACTTTGGAGGAACCATTTTTTTAAATATATTTTTTTATTTTTATTATTTTTTAACAGTCAGGAGAACTCTAAGTCAGGAGGCCGTCCCTTGCTGAGTCTCACAGACAGATGGTCAGCTCAAACACATAACAAAGGGTCTGTTGTGATGTTGCCAATTCCATTTCATGAAACTTTTTTTGGTATAAACTGGAGAAAGCACTTTGTTCAAAAGTCTCCTTTTTTTTTTTTTTTTTTTCCTTCTGCCAGCCTTTGCCAAGGTCAATGTTTCTATTACGAGGGGGGAAGTATAGCTCCCCCTGGTGGCTAATTTGCACAGTTTTTTTGTTATTTTTTTTTTTTTTCTTCCTTTACCAAAAGATGCCTGGATGGCAGTAGCGGGGTAGTGTGGTATACAGTCATTTAACAAATATTTCAGGGGTTCCTAATGTGTGCCAGGCAATGTGCAAAGTGGTCGGGATGGGAAAACCCAAAGTCATTCTCTGGGTTTGCCGCATGATAACCAATCATTCCACCTGTTCACAGGCAGCCACTGAACCTCTGCACTTTATTTTCTCAATAGTGAGGTACATTAAGTTGTGCATTGCTTATCTCAAAGTATACTATCAAAGATCCACAAAGATAAAACAGCAGCAAGAGTGATTATGTGTTGTAAACTAGATGACTCCAATGCTTAAAATAATGTAATGACTTCCTGTTGAAATAACTTCCTTAAAATAAAACACAACCTCTTTTTATGGATTCAAAGATCTAACATCATCTGGTCTCTGTCTCCTTCTCAAGTTCACCTTACACTTCTCCCTTTGGAGAATTTTACACTTCTATACCGATTGATTTCCATTTTCTTTGTTACATGATTTCGCCTTTAAAGACTGTATATGTTCTTTCTCTTGCTCTTCACTCCCTATCCTCTTTTTAAAGAAATTAAAAGAATTTCTCAGAAATGTTTTTGCTAACCATCAACCCTAAAAATGATTCCCTGTACTATTTTTTAGAGAATATTATTATGCTCCTTCATAACATTTATCTTGGGCAAAAGAATATTCCGTATTTATTTTAATTGGTTTTTTATTGACTATCTTCTCCACTAAAATGAAAGTCCCACAAGGCCAGGTATTATGACTTTGTAATTCAGTACTTTATACCTTGCACCTGCAAATAGCCTCAATTATCACTTGGAGGATAAATGAATAAATGAAGCCTGTGAAGTGTTATAGAAATATGTATCTGTTATATAAAGATAAAATAAAGTGTAAGATCTAAGAATAAAGAGGAAAATATAGTTCAGAAAATACAGTTGTTGTATTTAACAAGTATGGGACATACTATAATTATGTACTATGTAATCTATTTCATGACTGCTTAGTTAAATAGAATTATATAATTTTGTAATCTAACATTACATATAAAAAATATTGGTTCTCAATGATGTGAAGTGATGTGTCTAAGGCCATACAGAAGCAGAAAAGAAGGCAGAATATAAGTCTCTGTTTTCTGAATCTAAAAGTTCTTTCCACTATATTGTGCTTATTCGTGTACATTATTATAAGAACTCTTTTTTAAAGGCTTGATAGGCTTATTAAACTCTTGTATTAGTTCTAGACTAGAGCAACTACAAGCTAATTGCTTAATGGTTATCAAAAGCATCTTCCACTCTGACCAAATGGTCATGTATCTCAACCCCTCCGTTCTCTTCCTTCCTTCCTTCATTTCTTTTTCATCACTGAGAGTATTTTGTTATCTTTTATGCTCAAAGTATAATTTCCATCTAAAAACTCATTCTCTTCAGCTCTGTGAAATTTTCTTGAATTATTTCTTTGATCATTTTTTTCCTCCACTGGGTTTTCTTTTTCTATAACTGTTTTCTCTTCAAACTCTTCTATAGAATTTCTCACTTCTGTTCTCATAAATTTAATTAATGACACTCATTTATGCTCTTTGAAATTTCTCTTTAAACAGCTATTCCTATATCACATCTGCAATATCCTTTCTTAACTTTTTAAGAAAACAAATGGCACTATTTTTTCAATTATTTTTTTTTCTTTGCATTTTTGTCTCTCTGTTTTTTTTTTTTTTCCCCCTCCCATCAGCGTGTTTTAATCACTGTCTTCCATGCTGAGACTCTCCTTGAGTGCTTGTTGATTCTTGGATGCTCATCTATATTTAAGAGAGGAGATGGATGCCAGATAAGATATGGAACACTCAGTTAAACCTGGGTTTCAGATAAATAACACATGCATGTTTTATTTGCTAAGTGTGACAACCCCAAGAGAAGAGCAAGAAGCAGTTGAAAAAGGTCTTGTGCATGGATAGGACTTGCGGACTCCTGGGTATTACTAAGATGATCTAAAGGGGCCTTTTCATTAAATGATGGCTGAAGGTCAGTATCTTCGGGTCTTTACTATGGAGATTGAGTTCCCAGAGCAGAATCAGTGATTTGGACTTTAGCTCCCAGGCTGTCATTGTTCTGGGAGCCCAGGTGAGCCAGGTGGATGAAGGTTCTCACCTTTCAGGATGTATACTTTCAGTAATTTTTCTTGCATTTCATAGGGTACCTCTCCCCCAGTAGTCTAGGAGGGTCTAGGATCTTTCTGGTGCATCCTCTCCAGAGAAGTCTCTGTCTCCTACAGAAGGGTGAGGGGAATGCATTAGCCAATCCTACAGCTGGTTCAGCCATATTCTCAGCATTCACAGGTACTTCTTGCTGACAATTTCTGAGCATTTTTGAGGTTTCTCTCAGCGCAAATCAGATTGCTTCTGGGTTTCCCCCACTGTCCACTTGAATTTCATCCTGCATGGTTCTGCTTCCTACCCACCGGAATGTCACTGTTGCTATTTCCTCCTGATCCTTTTTGTCCTTATGGGTTAATGTCTTTCAAATCAATCCCTCTACTGTCTTTTTAGTGGGTTTGGGAGATGGAACTTAACATAAAGCACATGTTAAATCTGCCACCTTTAACTAGAAGCACAGCCATGAATTTTCAAAGTGACTACAGGATAGAGTCATTTCATTCCTCTTTTCTCAATTTTCTTTTGTAAGGTGAGAAGGTTGAGGGAGATGATTGCCGATGGACCCCACACAAAAATTTTATGATTGTGTAATCTTCTGCATTATTATTATTAACTCAGGCCATCAGGTAACAACTTCCCAAGCCTTTAAAACAGATTATGTTTTCCATCTTTTAGGGAATAGACAAAGACAGGGTCTACATTTTCAATCACATCAAGCCTCTCAGCTCTGCCACTTATCATAACGGGACCTTCAGGAAGGACTTACCAACAATTATTTCCTTTACAATGGAGAATAATCTGTAAATTTCTCTCGTAAAGCTACTATGATGAGCAGACACATTAGTCCATAGGAAAGCACTTCACATGTGGAAATTTGTTATTCAAGTATTAACTGATGAATTTATTTTTGCAATTATGCATCTTCTCAGCACAATAGTTCTTGGTCTTTTAAAAACTTTCTGGTTGGGAAATCACTAGTATTTATCTTTAACTGATTGGATGTGGTATAATTAGAGGTAATGGTCCCTGCAGGTTGCTAGTGAAGCTACTCCTGTAAAGCACTGAGTCCTCAGAGACCTTAATCTCAACTAAAAGGGTTACTCGTGATGGAAAACGACAAGGTAATCTGCCAAGTGCTTTGGATGCATTATCTCTGATCTCTACAAGCATCCTTTTAGGTTTTTCCCATTAAGCCCATTTTACAGATAAGGATATTGAGGCTCATGGAAGTTAGGGGATTTGGCCAAGTTCATTCAACAAATTGCAGAGTTGGGATTCAGGTCTACCTGGCGCCCAAGCTCACATATACACGTTTCCTCATGACATGATGTCTTATTAGCTCTCTAAAATCTTTTAACAACTCATATAACAGTAAGGCCAGAATATGAAGGAGCTTGGTGTGATAGGGATAGTTTGCTTCCTTTCTTAAGTACTTACATCCCTACAATGGATACTGACTCGCATCCCCACAATGGATACTGACTCGCATCTCCACAATGGATACTGAGGCTGATCATAAGAGGCAGAATACTGCCCATGTTTTGTCACGATCCCTGCTTTTGCTCCTTCTATGGTTCTCTTCAAATGCCATTTCTCTCTTCAGTGACCATCCACCCACCTGTTGGGCTCCAACAAAGTTTGACTTCTTCACGAAGCTTTTCTTTACCTCACCAAGCAGAATGCACCATACCTTCTCCATGTCCCTTGAACATTTTGACTTACAGCATATAAAATCGCCTCTTTTTAAAACCACTTTGATCAGTGAATATGGAAATTTCCTATTACTTAACCAGATATACTTATCCCATTATATTATACTTGGGGACACTATGTGGCTGACCTCTCCTTCTCCCTGTCCCACCCCTTGAATGTAAGCTCCATGATATTTAACAATAAGTCCTGACTTTTGGAGTTCCTCCTAGGGGACAGGATAGTCCTACCTAGTTTATATGGATTAAATATTTTAATCCTCAAAGCATAATATCATTTTATAAGTGAGGAAATGGACACACACAGAAACTAAATAACTTGCCCAAGTTCACAAAATGTGGCAGAACTTGGATTTGAGTCCAGATGATGTGTCTTTAAAAAATCCAATCTGAACCACATCTCCAAAGTCCTACTATTCTGACTGGTTATGTTTTGGTCACTGGCATATTCCCGGGACCTAGCATAAGGTGAGGGGCCTGGCAGGTTTGGGGTAAAGAAATGGATGAAAGGGTTTTTCATCTATCATGTTTACTAGACACCTACTCATGCTCCCGGACGTTGTGGTGGTAGGCACCCTGACAAATAAGACTCGGTTCCCGCCTTTCTGGAGTACAGCAGTTACATTGGAAAGCAGGAGGCTGAGAGGCTGTGAAGAGCATCAGGGAAAGTACCGGTGGTCTGCTGGGCACCAGGAAGTGGCACAGGTGACAGACAAGTCGTGAGGGCGGGAGAGGTGGAATTATCCATGCGAAGGGGTGTCCAGTTCAGTAGGACGTGTTCTATATAGATGGGGTAGCTCTTCAAAGGCTCTGAGTTGAGGTTGGCGGGGGATGAGGAGAGGAACAGAGGGGTGGGTAAGAGTTCAGAGCATAGCAGACTCGGGTACCAAGGGCTCTGGGTCCAAGAGCCTAAATCTGATCCCCAGTTCTTCCTTTTTTTTTTTTTTTCTTTAATGAACTTGAGTAGATTTCTTACTTCTTGATGCCTCAGTTTCCCTTCCTATGTAATGGGTGTAATAACAGTGCCACCTTGATGGAGTTCAAAGAAAGATTTCCTCTATTTATAAAGCAAGTATGATTCATAGAACATGCTAAAAAATAATGTGTAAGGAGTTAATTTTCCTGAGTGTGTAGAAGTTAATAGAATTTGCTTCCGGAGAGTTAAAAATGAGTGATTAGGGTATCTGACTGGGTCATCATCATCATAAAATAATTAGAATGATAGCCTTCACATATTCTGTGCATAATGGGTATCTTATAGGAGAAGGCCCACTGTCCCCATTTTATGCATGAGTGCACAGAAGCAAGAGAAGTTAAGGAACATTCTCATGCTCAGAAACATGCAGCTGAGACCAGTTTTAAAACAGGTATCTACCTCCAGAGTCCTTGCACTGAGCCATACCGTCACCATGATTTTCTTATTTGCAAGTTTTAAAATGGGAGTGACATGTGTTGGGTCCCAAATAATTCTTCATCTCATGGGGCCATTTGAAAGCAAAACAAACAAACAAAAAATGTCCGAAGCATTGAATAAATACTGCTAGGACCTATCATTGATGGTTTCCTTTGCTTCAGGCTTCTTTCAATGGATGGATGAGGCCCCAATTCCCTTGAGGAAAATTAGTTAACACTTTGCATAGAACTAAAAATGATTCCTTTGTAGACCCATACTCAAAAACTTAGCGTAGTTTTCTTTCTTATTTTTCATTTTTACTTTTAAAACGTTCATCCAAGCCAAAGATTTCACCTAAGATTTTAGATGGAAGTCCTCAAAAGAACATATTTTCAAGAGAAAAATAGCCCCCTAAAATATGAAGTCACTGGTTGAATTAGATAGAACTTTTAAATTATTTGTTTATTTTAATTAGGTATACATGATAGCAGAATACATTTTGATTCATTGTACACAATTGCAGCACAACTTTTCATTTCTCCGGTTGTACACAATGCAGTGTCGCACCATATGTGCAGTCATACATGTACCTAGGATAATAATGTCCATCTCATTCCACCATCTTTCCTGCCCCCATACCTCCTCCCCACTTCTCCCTCCCCTTTGCCCTATCAAAGTTCCTCCATTTTTCCCATGCCCCACCTCCACCCCCATTATGGATCAGCATCCACTTATCAGAGAGAACATTTGGCCTTTGGTATTTTGGGATTGGCTTAGTTACAGAACACTAAAAAGAAATTGAAGAAGACCTTAGAAAATGGAAAGATCTCCCATGCCATACTACCCAAAGCACTATATAGACCCAATGTGATTTTGATTAAAATCCCATCATTATTCCTTATAGAAATAGAAAAGGCAATCATGAAATTCATTCGGAAAAATAAGAGACCCAGGATAGCCAAAGCAGTTCTTAACAAGGAGAGTGAAGCAGGAGGCATCACAATACCATACCTTAAACTATACTATAAAGCTATAGTAACAAAAATGGTATGGTATCGGCACTAAAATAGACATGTAGACCAATGGTACAGAATAGAAGACCCAGAGACAAACCCACATAAATACAGTTATCTCACAGTAGACAAAGGAACCAAAAATGTACATTATAGAAAAGATAACCTCTTCAACAAATGATGTTGGAAGAACTGGAAACCCATATGTAGCAAAATGAAACTAAACCCCTCTCTCTCACCATGCACAAAACTCAACTCAAAGTGGATCAAGGGCCTAGGAATTAGACCAGAGATTCTGCACCTAATAGAGAAAAAAATAGGTCCAAATCTTCATCATATCGCATTAGGCCCCAACTTCCTTAACAAGACTCCCAGATAGAACTTTTTATAGGAAGAAACAAGATGCTGCTTTGGAACTAAAGATTTTCAAAGCTAACAAAGAATGCTGAACCTGAGACTTAAAGAAGCATCTGGTGATGAAAAAGTTAAGGGAAGTACCTACTTTTGAAATTTGTGACCTTGGATGAATTATTTAACTTCTTTGGACACCAGAGATTCCTTATCTCTGAAAGTAGCATCATCAAAATACCACTCACTGCAAAAGTAATGGCAGGAAGAGGAAATGAGCCTGTTGGTGAAAGATGCTTTGTCCAATGCCTGGCACACAGTGTGCAAAGTTACTTTCCTGATGTTATATAAGTTGGTGGGTGTCAGGAATCAGAAGTCTTACTTCCAATCCTGTTTTCCAGGCAAGTTTACAAAAGAAAGAATATGCACAACAGATTATTAGGCATTCTCTCAACCTAACTGGCATTTGAGTCCCAGCCTGTGTGTTTGCTTCTAGGAATTAGATTCATTCACAGTCATATCCTCTTTCTTTCTCTTCTGGTTTTATGATATTAATTCTTTATTATATAGAGTCTTCTTATAAATTTCTAAGTCATACATCAAAGTCAGGGTGTTGAATTGATGGTATGTACGTATCCTTTCAAAATTATTATTACCTTAAACAAATTTGCGGGGGTGGGGGAACAGCATCTGCTATTGAAACTCAAATATGTTTGTCTGGATTTAGCCAAACAATCTGAACAATTACCAATCTTAAAAGTCTTCATATACAGGTGCAAATGAGTCTACTAAAGTAGACAGTGGTCATGAGGCTGATATCTGAAAGTGATTAACAAAAGCATGATATAAAGACACAAAATCAAGTTATCCAAAACTTGCAGAGTCAGAAAAAGGAGGAAATGATATCTCCTGCTCATTTTCTATCTGAGGCACAGGGTTCATCAGTGAAACTGTGTCCTGGGTTGGGCAGATGTGATCATTCCTTCTCTCATTTTCTTCTGGCCCTGCTTGGCTGTGGGGCTTAGGATTCACAGTGGAGGGAATAGGGACTAGAGGCAAACTGTATTCTGAGAAAAAGCATGTAATTGAAAGAGGTCACAGGAAACCATTTCCCAAGGACAGCACTTGTCTTTGAAATCCTTTCTCACCCCTGGTCTAACAAAGCCCTAGTTCATTGGACCTCAAAGAATGATGGGAGCAGCTGGTTTGGGCTGGCGAGCTTTGATGGCTGGGGTGTTTGAACTGCAGTGGGGTTAAAATGGTCTATTTCAGTTGAATTGTTTGTGTATCTGCTCAGGATTCCTCTCGAGGAGAATGGGCTTCACCCTGTGGGAAATGAACAACTCTCTGTGAGGATTACAGGGACGTCAGAAAAATAAAATCACTTTTCAGGAGCCTAAGTTGATGCCTGGTGAATGGGTTCATTTGGTAACTTGGAGCCTCTGGGGTCCATTTGGTTTGTGAGCAGTATCTGTCTTTTCACAGCACTGGGCCTTTAAGGTCCTGCACCTGGAAGTCCCTCCACACCTTCACAATTTTCTATATTCTGCTACTTCTTTTCCCAAGGATTTCTTCCTGCAACCTTCCCAAAACATTTACCTTCAAATTTCCAAGAGATAAGATTTCAATATTGCTTTGGTGTCTGGTGAAGAAGCAAGGGGAACAAGGCCCTCTGGATTCAGCTTCATCTTAGAGAAGAGTTGAGAGTAAATCATAAGATATAATTTCCTAATTTTGGCTCTTCTTAAGGAGAAGGATGAATTTTCTTTAGTCTAGTTTGCTCCTGGATCTTGAGGGCCTGGAATGTGTCTGACACTTAGTTCCCATTTACTTCAATGAATAAAGGAGTGGCCCACTCTATCAATCAAGGCAGGCTGGTGTATTAGCTTTCCATCACTATAACAAAATATCTGAGATAATGGACTTACAAAGAGAAAAAAGGTTATTTGGGCTTTCAGTGTTGGAATATTTAGTCCATGATTAGTTGGCCCCTTTGCTTTGGGACTGTGGTAAATCAGCACATAGTGGCAAGAGTATGTGGTTGAGTAGAACCACTAACCTCATGGCCTAGAAGCAAAAAAGAAAAAGAGGAAAGAAACCAGAGTTCCACAATCCCTTCAAGGGCACATCATTAGGGATGAGCTAAAGACTTCCCACTAGGCACCATCTTTTAAAGGTTCCACCACCTTCCAAAAGTGCCCCCTGGGAACAAAGCCTTTAGTACTTGGAGGATATTTAAGATTCCAACTGTAGCAGCTGGTTGTGTTGTAGTAACACAAAGCCTTTAAATCCTAGTAACTTATTTCTTCTGCATTGCAAACCAAGAAATCTGCTCCAGACCTCCTCAGTTTGGACCCAGGTTGACAAAGCAACCATCATCTGGAATGTTGCTTCTTACTGCAGGGAGGAAACCAAAGCTCTAGGTTTTCAACCAGCAATAAAATCCTGTGACCTGGAAGTGATGTGTGAGCCTTTTACTTACAACATCCTGGATAGAAATGGTCACACGATGCGCACTGAAACATAGCAGGGTGTATGCACAATCTTTATATGCTTCAAAAGTATTGATAGCAATAACGACTGTTATATTAGTAGAGCAAAGCTTTAACCTATTTTTAATGGACTTGGACCACTATTAGCATTTTGGTGATTCCATGAGGCAGCTCATTCCCCAAAATGACTTCTAGAGTTATAAGCCAATCCCTTTAAACCATTGTCTTGGTCAGTTCAGATTACTCTTAACAAATTATCATAGATGGGTTGCTTAAACAATAAAAATGTATTTCTTACCATTCTGGAAAGTTCAGGATGAGAGCGACAGCATGGTTGGGTTCTGGGTTCTGGTGAGAACCCACTTTCTGGTTTGTTGGGTCCTCACATGGCAGAGAGGGATGGGGGGAATGAATCTTGTTTCCCTCCATATAAGGTCACTAACCCCTTCATGAGATCCCTTCCCTCATAACCTAGATTTCCTAAAGTCCCCTCCTCTGACTACATCTTTTTGTAGGCTAGAATTTCAACTTGTGAATTTTGAGGGAATCCAAACATGACGTCCACAGCACCATGCTTTCTCCACAGGTAATATCACCCCTAAGGGGAGGAAAATTGGTTCTTGGATAGTTAAAAAAAAAAAAAAATGGCATGGTGAGGTGGATTAGTCTCCTTACAGGAAAATAATTTTTATAAAAGGTTGAAAAAAAATTTGTTTTAAACTGAGAGAGCTTATGTTTGGACTTCTTGTTGCTGATAGTATTTGACAGGGGATATGATTTCCTGGGAAAGTGCATAGTTTTTTTTTTTTGTTTTTTTTTTTTTTTTTTCTGGTAGCAGAGATTGGATACCCGCATGCTATGTCACATTCAGGAAAATAATCACTTCCTTCTCTGGGCTTTAAAAAATCTGGATCCTAGCTGGTAGAGGAGGCCTCTAAGTGAAATGTTACTAACATTAGTAGTGTCGAGGCTCCTCAGATGACACCCCAAAGTATGGCACTTTGACAAGTGGAGCTGGAGAAATCGTCTCAGAATCCAGGTCTCTCTGCTTTCTCGTGCCTCCTCTCCTCCATCTCCAGGTCGTCTTTGATCTTCTTTCTCTTCCAAAGTACAGAGAGGGGCTTTCCCTACATTTGCCTTATTTATCTAAAGATTGGATCTGCCATAAGGGAATATAATTTCCTATAAATCTTCTTACTGAGACATCATTAGACAAGAAAGGTTAAACTCACATCACAGAGGAAGACATTGGAGATCAACACCACAATTTCCCAGGAGATTTGTATGTTTTTTGGGATCATTGATTTCTTCTACATAGCCTCGACTCTACCTCTAAAATTGTCTCCATCCATCTATTTCTTTGTCCTCTATGACGAGGGTATTTAAGCTTCAACCATCTGGTCCTTTTTTATTTTCATATTTTTATGGCTCCATGTACATGTCCATATTAATAAATTTAGCATGTTTTCCCCTTGTTAATCTGTCCAATATTTTCTCTGTACTCAGATAATTGTTTTCTGTGCAATATTTTTTAATTTGATGCAATCCCATTTGTTTCTATTTCCGCTTTGATTTTGCCAGTGCTTTGGGAATCACATCCAAAACAATCATTGCCCAAACCAATGTCATGGCGTTTTTGTCCTATATTTTCTTCAAGGAGTTTTACAGTTTTAGATCTTATTGTTGAGATCTTTAAGCCATTTTGTGTTGATTTTTGTGTGTGGTATGAGATAATAGCCCAATTTTATTCTTCTGCCTGTGAATAGCCAGTTTTCCCAGCACCGTTTGCTGAAGAGGCTGTATTTTTCTAATGTGTGTTCTCTGTCAAAAATCAGCTGACCATAAATACGTAAGTTTATTTCTGGGCTCTGTATTGTGCTCTATTGTCTGTGTATCTGTTTTTATGCCAGGACCATGTTGTTTTGATTACTATATCTTTGTATTATATTTTGAAATCAGCTTTGTTCTTTTTGCTCAAGATTGCTTTGGGTATTCAGGGTGTTTTGTGTAGTTCCAGACAAATCTTAGTATTTTTTTTTTCTATTTCTGTAACAAATGTCAGTGGAATTTTGATTGCATTGAATGTGTAGATGGCTTTGGGTAGTATGGATTCCCATGAAGACTCATAGAAGGAAGAACATTTTCCAGACACTCAGAGGAGTTTCAAGTATCTGCCAGAAAAAGAAAGCCTGATTCAAACTCAGATCTCTTTAACAACAAACTCCATCCTGTAACTACCATAGTGAAAGGCTCATAATTTGGAATAAGGAATCTAGCTCCCCAATTTTAAAGATTTTTGAATGCCGAGGGATTAAAATTCTGTTCTTTGTGTGTTTCTAAGTCAGCCTTACCCTCCCTTCTCTTTTGAGATTTCTTCAAGGGTCTGGTGATATTCCCATGAGGTGGATTCATCAAAAGGAAGCATGTTTCTTTCTTTCTTTTTAAACAGCTTTGTACATTACAATAAAGGAAGTGGTGAATCTGCTGAGCAGAGTGCACTCCTATACTAGGTAGATGTGATGGAATGAAATGAGCCTGGGAGTCAGACTCCTTGGGAAAAGAATCCCCCTTCACCACCCCCTGCTACATCACAGGTTTCCCCAGAGTCTCGGCAGCAGTGATCAGTCACGTGCTTACTCAGGCACCCAGGTTCCTTGGGGAGGCGTGGCAAATCCAGTTGATGTGAACCGAGGCCATCTTGTTTTAATTACAGGTGGAGTCACTCTCAAAGAGCCTCCATCAGGCTGTTCTTATTGGTGTTGCCTCTGACCCTTGTTTCCTGCTTCGATGTGGAAATGCAGAGACCTAGAAGAAATCACCAGCCTCATTTGGCTGCTCTGGGAGGTGAGGTGGGCTGGACATCTAGGCTTAGGGCTACCTTGACACCCATGTCTTGGTACAGGGGGTCTTGGATCTGGAGTTGGAGTGGGAATAGGGAGTCTCATTTTGGATTCCCCAATGCAGTTGACCAGATATCTTCTATGTTCCACTCTGTTGGGTCATTGACAGAATCAATAGTTTGGTTCTGATTTGGCTACTGGGTATAAATTAGTCTTAAGCTCTGAGGAAACACTAGAGTCAGGACCTCTGGATTCAAATACATCTACTGAATATATCTGGCAAGTCACTTAGCTTCCCTGAGTTAGTTTATTTCATTATGAGAGGAAAATAACAATAATGGCCTCCTGGATACAGATTCATAACCACAATCATGGCTAAAAGAGAAGCTTTTGTGTTTAACATGTTAGTGGCCAGGCCCATGGTAGGTACTCAAACCATGTGAGGTAAAAAAGAATTTTAGAAAAGACAGGGCCATTTTCCTTTCATCATAAAAACAGCTAGTTTAAACTGGTAAAAGAATGAATGCAAGTTCTAGTTTGCTTATATTCTGAAAAATTTATTTAGTGGTGTATAATTCCCTTCTTTAAGGTAGCTTTTGTTTACTGAGGACTTATTCTATGCCAAATGCTTTCCCAACATTATCTCATTTAACTCTCACAAGAAACTTTTTGATGAATTCTATTAGAATCAATCCTACTTTCCAGATGAGAAAACTGAGGCTGAGAGAGGTTTGGTAGTCAAAGGCAGAGCTAGAACTGGAGCTTGGGTCCTTCTGGCTCCAGACCTAGCACTTGTAACCACTCCATGCTCCTGAGGGTACAAAGGAAAACGCCCAGTCCCTCCCACTCACATGGCTGCCCAGCTCCAGAGTGTGGATGAGCCTGCTCTCCCTGTGAGCAGAGGATCAGAATTCATACCCAATTCTATATATTCAACACTTGCAATCTGAGGTGCTAAGTAGCAGCATCTCTCACCGTGGATTTTGTGTACCTCATCAGCACAGGTAGACGCATTCCCTGGTCTGACACTGAGGTTAATAAGGGGCCAGTGAGATGGGCTGCTAACCACACAGGCCACTAGGATGAGTGACAGCCATACCCTAGATGGGTACCCTGTCTCTTCACTCCTCTCTGTTGGCTGCATAACTGCTAAGGAAATGAGGGGGGTAGTTTTACTTGGTGCATGCTGGGCTGCTGTCTTCCTAAACAATCCCTCTTCCCTGAGCGTAATGCCTATTCAGGGCAAGCTGCTGTTGGATGAGCAAGCTGTATTTCATGGCCACTATCCAGTTCCAGAACAGTCTACCTATTCAGAATCTGACCTCTTGGCAATGGTGACTCCCAGGATTATTGTCATGATGATAGGTTCTAACTCCTTCTTCACAGGGCCAAAGAAGTTTCCCCGAGAAGCAACCATGGTGTTGGCATTGCATGCCGTCTCTGGCAGCAGTTTTCCTGGTACTGGCTGGGTGTGGGGACCCCGGGGGTGAGATCTACTCATACTCAGGAGAACCTGGTAGTGGGGAGAGGTGGGAAGAGGAGTGATGGGCAGAGTGGAGCAGGGGACAGCAGAGCTGAGAGGAGGCACAGGCCTGTGGGGACACCACCTACACAAGCAGCATGACCACACACAGATCCGTCCCAGCAGGAAGGAGCCACAAGCTAGGAGGAAACTGTGTGTGTGTGTGTGTATGAGAGAGAGAGAGAGAGAGAGAGAGAGAGAGAGAGAGATCATCAGATTCTCTTTTAAATGTTTTTATAAATAATTCCAGAGCTCATCGGGTGAATGATTGAAGCACCCTTCAGTACTGTCTCCCTGTTGTGTTCTTCTAAAGTTCTGACTTCAGGCTTGGCAGTGTTTTAAGATCTGAGTTCGTCGCATTGGTAATTGAGGATAATGACATCATCCATTAAGTCACATTCATACATTTATTTAAAATTATTGATCAGGTGTTTGTCACATATAAGGCGATGTGCTAGGTGTTGGGACACCATGCACAACCTTCACAACATCCATAGCAGTCCTTCTCTAGCGAACAGTGGATATAAACAAGGTGGAGCTCTTGCCCTCAATAGACAGCATTCAAAACTAGAGAGAAGTTGAGTGGTCATCAGGAGGAAAGCGTCCTTTCATCAGGGAGGTTGTGACATTTGAATAGAGTGTTAAGATGGTGGTAGGATTAGGGCACATGAAAGTTCAAGTCCAGGGGATGGCCTTTAAAAGAGAGAGCGGTGTGAAAAGTTGTAAAAGGACAGGCACTGGCTGGTTGTGTATAAAGAACAATGAGAGGAACAGTTGTGGGCAAAAGGTCTATGAAGAAAAGTGGAAATAAGATTGGAGCCAGTAATATGATTTTTAGCTTGATTTGGTTTCTCTTCTGGTTGGTATTTCCCTTAGTTTAATATCTCCCTTTGTTGATATTCGTTGTTAATTTTCTCTTCTTCTTCATGAAAAATTTTGCCCAGGATGTTCAGAAGTGCTGCCTTTCGAGATGCGAAATCTTTTAACTTTTGCTTGTCGTGGAAGGTTTTTATTTCATTTTAAAGTTTTGGTTACTCTGGAAAATCGATTTTCAAAAAGGGTATTCCCCTTAGTAATACGCTGGTCTGGAAAACCCACACAGGAAGAAGGAAGGCAGAAGTGGGTTAACTGATGAATAGAAATGAACTGCTTCTATATTGAGTTATTTTATTTCAGAAAATGTGATGATTACACTACACATTTTGTTTCTAACTCTTACGGTAGACTTTAAGGAATATATCATTACACATAAGGAAACTCTTATGTAAGGCTCAGAAGAGCACAGTCTCTAATGTCATATGGCTATTAAATGTTGAAGCCAGAATTTGAAAAAAAAAAAAAAAAAATAGAGTGGGAGGGGCTGGGGCTGTAGCTCAGCAGCGGAGTGCTCGCCTCGCACGTGTGTGGCCCGGGTTCAGTCCTCAGCACCACGCACAACATAAATGCATTGCATTGTGTACAACTAAAGTAAATAAATAAATATTTAAAAAAAAAAAATTGGAGCCAGGTTGAGACCTTGAATTCAAAGTTAACGAAGAGAAGTCATGTGGGTGAATGATGTGAACAGAGTGTGCTCCAAGTAAATTAATCTAATTGGAACATCAGTAGGGAAAGGGACTTGGATCAGACTGAGTAAATATGTGTCACTTGACTGTTCTTTATGCGTTGATCCAAACTCTCAGTTTGAATGTAATTTCATAACACTGGTGCTTTTTAAAAGCAAAATGTTGGGAGTGAGCTAAGATTATTACTATTAGGTAATTAAATATACAGATTAAAATAGGAGATCTTTTTGTGTGTGTGTGACTTGGCTTAATTTTCTATCAGTGAATGTTTATATAACTGACATTTTGGGATGGCAATGTCCAATGGTAGAGCACCTGCCTTGGCATGTGCAAGGGCCTAGGTTCAATCTCCAATACTGAGAGAGAGAGAGATAAAGTGAGAGAGTCGGGGGGGGGGGGGGGGGGGACTTGAAAATTTATGTTGTTTTCTAAAATTAAGTTTTACAAAAGAAAGAGCACTTCAGTGCTTGAGGATTTGTCCTGGAGCTGCTGTAGACCACTTAACTGGGTAGTGGTGGTCGTGGGTTACTCCTTCAGTTTAATATTCCACTCATTTGGCACAAGTCAGTTATTGGCAGTAGTTAAAAATTTCGTCCAGTCTCAGTGACTTTTCCTCACATGCAGAGGAAGCTCTGTTAATGGGACTGTACTGGATTTTGTCTGATTTCTTACTCCTGATGGAAGAGGCGTCCACAGCCTGCCTGACTGGTGAGCTAGGAGGGGAACAGGGCATCTATCACTCTGCCACTCCCTTGGGTGGATTTGCCAGCAGGAGCCCTGTGATCCACTCTTTCCCTCTGTGCCACCAGCCTTCCCAGGGGACACTCTACTTGCAGAGATCTCTGGTACTCATGATGTTGGTCATAAGGTGGGAAAATATGTCTAATTCTGGGGTCTAGTATTGGGGAGCCTATTGTATAGTGTTTTGGACAAAATTCTTAAATAAGGTGATAAAAATTGTGTTCTGATTTTTCTTCTGATAATCTTATTTCTTAGCTGACTCAGAACTTGGAAATTGTGTGCTCCTTATTGGACCTCATAACTTCAGCAACTTGGCGGAGGAGAAGAAGGGCTTTGTGTTTTCATCGGAAGTGTGATCGTATTCATGTTTTGTTCAAACAGGGAAGATTTCTGGCTTCGACTCCAAGGAGAAAGGTACTCATTCTTCCAGATAAAGTCTAAAATGCACTTTACGATTCACAGTCCCCAGGGAAAATGCCAGTTCCCAGGAGTGAACATAGTCACCAAAGAGAACTCAGATTCAAGAGTGTCCTTGAGAAAAACAGGACCATGTCCTCACACAGTGCCTCTCTTTAGCAGGGAAAGCTGTCAGGCAATATTTTGCAGAGCAGAACAGTAGCTGCAGGACTTCATAAACAACAAAAATGGTACTTGCAGCAATTCCTAAGCAAAGATTAACTCCTCTCAATAACTGGTGTTAAGGACTAATAAGCAAGTGCTAATTAATACTGTAGACTGAAAAGTTGTCTCCCAGAGATAGCCACATCCTAATCCCCAGAGCCTGGGAATATGTTACTTTACATAGCCAAAAGGCTTTGCAGATGTGATTGAGGGTGTTGAGATGAGGAGGCTATCCTGCATGATTCAAGTATCCAGCATCATCACATGTGTCTTTACCAGGGGGAAAGAAGAAAATCAGAATCAATGAAGGACATATGATCAGGGAGTCAGGAGAGCAATATAATGATGCTAAACTTCTGGCTTTGAAGATGAAGGAAGGGGCCACTAGCCAAGGAACATGAGGACATTCTAGAAGCTGGAAAGGGCAAGGAAACAGATTCTCTCGTAGAGCTTCAAGAAGGAACCAGTCCTACTGGCAGCTTGACTTGAGCCCAGTGAACTGATTTTGGACTCACCAGGGAACTGCATAACAATAAGTTTGTTTTATTTTAAGACACTAAGTTTGTAGTAATTCATTACAGCATCCAGTAGGAAACTATTTCAAGAATCCTAAAAGTACAATTAAACATTCTAGCAAAGACATCAAGAAGAAATGGATCTGATCCTGGAAAACTAGTCCCTTAGCCAAACTGACTAAGACTTCTCACCAGCTACTTAATAAGAGGAGCTTAATGTTGATATGAGAAGATTCATAGTGCATATGTTTATATAACTTATTGTGTAAAGGTTTTTGTTGCTCATTGTGAGCTTAGCCACTCTCAACAAATTCTTCTTCCTTCCAAAATTTCTAGATAAACAAATCTTTATTATTGTTTTGTATATTTCTTAACCTTAATAGATTTTACTTAGAATCATTAGCCTGGTATTAAAAAGAAAATAGGTAAAAGCCTCTTTTACAGAATTCTGTCTGGAATAAGCACATTTCTTATTGGGAGTGCTTTTGTTGCCATATAATAATTGGTCCAATAACTTCTCTGTTTTAAATCCACTTGGGTCACCATTACCCACCAGGGAAAATCTACATTTCCTATGGCAGGATAGTGTTGAAGAAAAATCCCGCTACGGGAAGAACTTTGAGCACATGTTGATTCTCTACTGAGTGTGGAATGAGAGATGGTCCTAAGTGTGGGTCTATATTGATTCCTGGACAGCTGAATGGTCAGGGGCTTAGAACAAGATTGGAATATTAGTGACAAGGAAGTCTAGGAAGAAGTATGTGAATGGACTTCTCTGAATGGGCACAGACTGTGATGGTACTTGTGTTCCATCTGAATTCTCTTTCATGGTCACCACTGCAGAAGAGATGTTTAATAAGCAGGTGGACAAAATGAAATGCTTTATAGGTATCACATTCTTTCTCTAGTTACCTTAATGTCTCTTCATTCAGCCCAAGAAAAAATTAGGCAGTAGGAATGGGCTTAGGGACATGGAATTCTCCTTATCAAGGATAACTCAGACAATACTACTGCTGAATCAATCTGCCATCAAAAGAGACCAACATTGAGAAGCTGAGATGGACCATTGCCAGGGGAACCAGTGAGCTACTCGATGGCAGATAGATTGCACTGGACCTCTTCTGTCATGGAAAAGGTAGAGATTCACCTTCCCTGCAATAGATGCATATTCTGAATATGGATTAACCTTCCATTCCTGTCATGCTAACACCATGATCCATGGGCCTATCCATCATCATGGTGTTCTCCATAGCCTTGTATCTGATGGAGAACTTCATTTCACAGCAAACGATGTGAAATGACATTAATCAGTCCTATCACATACCTCCATCACCTGCGGGAACCAACTGGCCTAATTGAACGGTAGTTGCCATTATTTCAGTTATGGTGCCTGTTGAAAGACTACACCTTTCAAGGTTTCAAGGATGTGATTCTGTTTTATATGATATGGCATATGACTCAAACCAGAGACCATTACATCTTTACAGAAATTATTCTATCACCCCCATCATTGGCATAAATGGATCTGGAAATAGAGAAGTAGATATGGGAAAATTTCTATATTAGTTTCCTAGTGCTTCCATAACAACATAACACAAACTGTTATCAAGGCCTGACTCCCTCTGGAGGCTTTAGGGGAAAACCTGTTTTTGTCTCTTCCAGCTTTGTGGTGCCTGTCAGCATTCCTTGGCTTGTGGCTACATCACTCTGTTCTCAGTCTCCAGGATTACACTGTGTCCTCCTCTTCTCTCTCTCTGCCTTCTCTGTGTGTGTCACTCATTATTGAATTTAGAGCCCAATGAGCTAATCCAAGATGATCTCATAAACTCTAGATCCTTAATTTAATACATTTGCAAACACCTCTTCTCTCAAATAAGGTAACATCCACATATCTTGGGGGTTGGAATCTGGGCATGTCTCTTCTGGAATCATCGTTCAACTCACTACCACTGCACGTGAGAATCACAGGGCAATTCTTTAAAAAGAAAAATAGTGATTCCTTGATTTTTCTCCAGGTATTCTGTCTCAGCATCTCTAAGGATGGGGGTCTAGGTGCCTGTATTAGTTCCTTAGGTGATTTATATCAGGCAAGTCCACACACCCCGTATTTAAGAACCACAGCTGATTGCATGAGTCAGTCCTTTAATTTTATATTGCCAGCATCACCTTGCTATCTCTATTACCCTGAAGAATTACTTATCTTCTCTTGAGTTTCCATTTCATCTCTAAAATGGAGGTTAAAAAAAAATCGTATTTTTCTTCAAAGAGCTCCCATAGGAGTGAAATGTTTGTGCATTTCTTTCACTGTGCTTAGAATGTGCCTGGCATATAGCAAGCACTCAATGGATGTTTGCCACAGTTCTAATCATTTTTATGGTCATTACTGTTATTCAGTGATGTGAGCTATAATTCCCCTGCCATGTCTTTCAATTCACTGCATTTAAGGGTCTTGCTATACCATTTTCCAGCATCAGGGGTTCACAGCTTTCTCTCGACTCTAGCAAGTAGGGTCACTGTCACCATAGTGCCAAAGCTTTGTCCTTACAAATGTTCAAATCATCTATCTTAGAACTGTAATCATATCAGAATGCTGTTTTCAAGTTAATTTCCATCAGCATATTTTGGATAATATGATTTTATAGCTTACAAATATGAAGGATAGATATAGGTTTGTGTGAATTTCCAGACTTCCACAAAATGCTATGTGCCTGATATATATATAATAAGTGCACAACGATTTTTATGATGACATCATAGTATGTTTTTGGTGACTATATCTAATGTGACTATTACAAAGTATATTTTTAAATTTAATACATTTCATTGAATAACTATTTTCATCATTTGAGTGTGTCTGTGCATGTGCCAGACATTGTACTAGATTGGAAATGGGCCTACAATCTGTGTTTTAATTCCCCCAGCATGAGGGATTAAACCCAGGGACACTTTGGCACTGAGCTACAGTGGTAGGAAGCTCCCAGGTAGGAAGCTATGAAGTCCCTTTAATTTTATCATTATTTTTTTGAGACAAAGTCTCAATTGTTGAGGGTGGCCTTGAACTTGAGATCCTCCTGCCTCAGCCTTCCAAGTAACTGAGATCACAGGCACCCATCACAGTAGCTCCACAACCTGCTCTTGAAGATAAAGTATTATTGGAACAAAGCCACATCAATTTGTCTACATATGACTTGCTTTTGAATTGTAACGGCAGGGAAGAATAGTTGCGGCAGAGATCGAAATATTTATTATCTGGTCCTTTGCAAAAAATGTTTGCTGATCCCTCTGCTAGATGCAGAGGTTACAAAGATGCAAAAAAATATCATTGTGTTTGCTCTCAAATAGTTTCCAGATTCAGTTGAAAGATAGAAAATGAAAACCTCAGGATAGTGGAGAAACTTTTCAACTAATTGTGTGATGCATGCAAATGAGATTACAAAGGAAAAATTGATGCATTCTTTCTATGAAAGTTGTTTTGAAGTCTTTGAAGAAGAGATGAAATTTAAGATGAGTATCATTCTGTGTAAGATTTTGGCAGTGGATAGGAAAAAGTTTTCCCACGGGGATTCCATATGACCAAAGGAGGCAGAAAAGTAAGCAGAAAATATGGGGATCATTCATTAAGTTGCCCATTGTAAGTGTAGCATCTGGTGTGTAGGGGGACAGAAGGAGCAAGTCAGGCCAGTGGTGGGTGGATCCAAGAGAAAGAAACAAAGTAAAACAGAACTCTTTGATATGGGGATCCCCTTTCCATCTTATTGTAGTTTTCATCAGAACTCCTGTACCTTTTAGGGTGACTCACAATTTTACAACTGGTATAGTTATCTATAACCATGTAAGAACAGGGAAAGTTGGGGTGGATCTGGTCATGGTGACATTAGCTTCCTAATTTATGTCTTTGTTAGGATGTTTTCATGGCAAAGTTATGCTTTATAATTGGGAAACTGAAAACACTTTCTCTAGAATTGCTCTCACCATGCATTTCAATAGAACTTTTATTTTCCAAAGCACAGTGTGGATAACACAAAAGAGACAGTCCAAAGATAAGGGAAGAAGTATCTTGAGACATCCCTCCCCTTGCACAGGAATATAAAACGATAAGTAAATGAATTTTGGATAGAAAATGGGAAAACCAATCAATTTTGTAGGAAGGGAGGTTCTAAGAACAGATGTTTCACTGGGAAAGCTTTACAAATGGCTCCTCACTTGGCACTCAGGAAATGCTCTCCTTTTCAGAATTCTCATTCTCTCCTCCTATTCTCCTCCTCCCCTCCTCCTCCTGTCCTCCTCTTCCTCCTCCTCCTCATCCTCCTTCTCCTCTCTCTCTCTGTCTCTCTCTCTCTCCCCCCCTCCCTTCCTCTCTGCTTTATTTTTTTGTCCCATAAATATGATTTCTTGTTTTCCCTTTCCTTGAACTCTGGACTCAGGTGGGGGATGAATTCAAGCTCCATGATGGTTCATTGGGAGAAAAAAAGGTGAAAAGGGAAGCACCCTGGGAAAGGTTGGAAGGAACTCTAGCGGGACTCCACAGTCATCAGCTCAGTTGCTCCATATTAATTTGCAAAATTTTCTGCTTATTTTATTTGAGCACTTCTTTAGATTATTTCTAATTATTTGCTGTACAAATTGATCTTGAATACAGTATCTCTTTCTTCATGTAGAATTACAGAACTGGGTCTTTTACCTTGCTATATGGTCTTTGCAAATTCTTTTATATATCTGGGCTTGTATTTGGTTTGAGGGTCTCATAAGGGTCTGTACATTGGAGGCATAATCCCCAGGGTAGTGGTTTGGGGGATGGTGGGGCCTTTAAGAGGTGGGGCGTGGCGGGAGGACCAGTCATTGGAGGCATGCCCTCAAAAAGGGGTTAAGGTAGTTGTGGTGTGACTCCTTGACAGTTCTCACACGAGGTTGTTATAAAAGGAGCAGGTCTGGCCCTTCCCACTCTCTTGGCTTCCTGCTTGTGGATACAACGGCTTGCTCTGACATGCTTCTCCCACAGTTGACATGCTTCTCCCACAGTTGCCATCTGTCATTCACTGTCTGCCATGTGGTCTCACCAGAACTGAGCTGAGGCAGGCTCCATGCCCTGGACCCTCCAAAACTGAGTTAAATAAACCTCTTTTTACTGTAAGTGGGCTGTGTCAGGTAAGCTAATATACCAGGCATCAGTTTCTTCAGCTATTAAAAAAAAAAAAAAAAAAAAAAAAAAAAAACATTAGGAAAGGTAGAATGGAGAAGTGAGAGAGTACTGGTTTTGAGGTTAGGAGACTATTTCCCAAAACAGCTCTAACTCAGTTAACTCCAAATTGTTACTTATGTACTTTATGATATTGGATAAATTATTCCTCTGAAGTACAGTTAAACAATGAGAATAATACATAGAAGTCTTGTGAAGATACCAAGTTTAAATTAAGTAAATAATATTTATAAACTAGGCAAGAAAGATTTCATATTCCTAGGATTTGTGAAACTTGAAGATTAGAGACATTATTATGATGACTTTTAAAGGTGCTAAATCAATGTCTTTAATATATCTCAAGAACTTTTAAACATGGTCATAACTTTGATCCAATAATTCCATTCTTAGAAATCTTTCTTAATAAAATAATGTGGTATTAAGGATTATTTTTAATAGCAAAATTACCATCTGAATGTTTAACTAACAATGAAAGAAGTTGCTATTTTGTGAATTATTATGGGGTTATTAAAATCATGTTTATGATTCTACATCCTTTGATGGAGTCTCTCCCAACTTGTCTTTCAAATAACAGCAAATTTAGAATATGTTTAAAGATCATGTCATTGGTATATGTCTTTTTCAAGGAAAAATATACAAAAAATTTATGGTGTTGTGCCTAAGGACAAAAATCACAACACTGAACGTGACTACTGATATACAACTTAGTGCCAGAATCTGTGATAATTTACCACACATTTTCTGGTCAGTGGAGTTGGAATGAGAAAATCAATCATCAGCCTACATGCATCACCCAAGAAGACTAAGCAAACAATCCCGGGCTCTGGGACAAAGTGGGATGATATTTATTTTTCCTGCTTGTCTGCTCCCTGGCTCTGCAACTTGAGACCATTACTGAAAGAACAGTAGTAGCCACACTTCCTCTAGGTAAGTGGCATGTTCAGAGAGAGTCATAGTGATCTTTCTCTTTTATCCTGTCCCTGGTCTATCTTTTGAGATCATTTTGCAGAATGTTCCTCTCAGAAAGCAGGGCAGGAAGCTGTGGGCGAGGTGATACTACTGTGGTAGTGAGGTGGTTACCACCATGCTTTTGCTTTCTAGGGGAAGAGTTCCCTGGAGCAAAGTGTGGTGGGCAGCAGGCAGGGAACAGCACAGCTGTGCATTTCACTTTAAGGGAACCACACAATAGACACAAGATGCCACCGTGGGTGTTAAAGGAGAAAATTAATCGCAAACGTTATTTTACAGATCTTGATAGGCTTTGTTTGAGATTCTACAATTGGGCAGCAGTATAAAGTCCCAATGGTTCAGAACCACAAGGACAGGATTTATTATGGTCAGAGGAAAGTTACAGTTTAGTTATAGTCGGAGGAAAGGAAGTGACATATAGAAAAGGAAGTAAGGTATGGAGAGAGTCCCGATTGGTTAAAGCTGGCATCTGTCGTAATTGAACAGTTGGCCGTTTGTGATTGGTTGAGACTCAGCTACTTGCTATCATAGCAGGTTGCAGTTTGCTTTACATGTCCAGTTAGGTTGCAGTTCACTGTGTACGGAGAAACCTTAGGCCAAACCTGAAGTATGTGCACAGGTAGCACTGAGTCAAACAATTCAATTAAAAATGGGCCAGAAAGCAGTCCTGGGCAATGCTGGAGAGGCACTGGGTAGCAGCTGTGCAAATGAACTGCACTCCAGCTATGTTCTAAAGTGAAGATGAAACATACGAATGGCAGAGTTCAGAGGTTAAATTTCAAATAATTAAAAAATATATTTTTCTTAGAAATAGTCTTCAATACATGATTCTAGAATGTATACTAAATTCTAAAATATATATATATAATAACATGCTCAAAGTGTATGAACATTTTTTAAAAAAATAAAAATGTAAATAAAGTCTAATAAGGATCATGACAATAAAATTAACCCGAGAAGGAATTGTTTGGCTCCCCAAAATAGAAAATGCAAATAGTGATGGCTTAAGAAAGATAAGGTTTATTTTTCTCACATGTAAAAGAAGTCTACAGAGGCATCTCAGAGCCACAAAAGGTGTATGGTGTAGTTCAATGGAGCAGGTCCCTTCTAGCTTTCCTCTTTGCCATTCTTAAGGTGATCTCTCAAGATTTCTGCCAGGATTCCCACCATTGTGTCCAGGCAGAAGACAGGAAAAGGCAAAAGAGACATCTATTCCATGATTCTTCCACTTTAAAGACCTTTCTGAAAAGCCCCCATTTGATAACTTCCACTTAAAATTAATTCATTGGCCAGGAACATGACACATGACTACTCTTTCTGCTAGGTAGTTTGGGAAATCTGACTTCAGCTGGGAAGGTTTCTGATCAGTTTTTAATTAGTACGAAAGGAAAGAAGAATGGATATTAGGTTGGCAATTGGCAGCATCTGCCCCATCTACAAATCTACAGAAGACAGAACGACATTTGGCTTCTGCTTTTGGGTATGAAATAACATCAGTGCATGAGACAGTGTCTCTAAATTTTGAGGAAAAAAAAAGTAACCAATAATTTTATTATAATAATGTCATAATTAAAAATTATTTCCAATACACAAGGGTTTAGAAAATATACCGTCTGTGTGAACTTCTTTAAAAAGTCCCAAATAATTTTATCCTAGGTGACTGAGTAATTTGTCAAAATTTAAAACTCAATCACAAGTTAAATGTAATATAAAGCACTAAGACAAGAATTGAGATCAGTTCAACAGTGAGTTGATTAAATATTTAAACAGTTATTTTAAATAAATTTTAGATAAATGCAGTGTCTAATGCCTCAATGAATTATAAACAACTTTTTCTGCAATTAACAAAGTTGATACAGGAAGATATAGAGAGACTAAAAAGACTACTGGTTTAGTCAGCTTTTTCTCTGATGTGACTGAAAGGCATGACAAGAACAATCAGATGAGGAAAAGTTTATTTGGGGGCTCAGGGTTTCAGAGGTCTTGGTCCATAGACAGCAGGCTTCATTCCTCAGGACTCGAGGTGAGGCAGGACATCATGGTAGAATAGTGTGGTGGAGGGAAGCAGCTGGGGACATGCTGCCAGGGAACAGACAGAACTAAGCTCAGCTCACAAAATACAGGCCCCAAAGGCACACCCCAGGGACCCACCTCCTCCAGCCACACAGTTCCTGCCTACAGTCACCACCATGTTAATCCCTATCAGGGGAATGATTCACTGATTGGGTTAAGGCTCTCACGACCCAATCATTTCACCTCTCAACCTTCCTGCATTGTCTTGCACATGAGCTTTTGGGAATACCTAATGTCTAAACCATAACAATATAATAAGGTATATTTCTGTGAACATCTAAAACACCAATATCAGAAGACTCTTCCTTCCTTCCTTCCTTCCTTCCTTCCTTCCTTCCTTCCTTTCCTCCCTCCCTCCTCCCTCCCTCCTTCCTTTCTTTCTTTTTTCATTCATTTCTTTCTTTCTCCTTCCTTCCTTTTCCTTCCTGTGCTGGAGATTGAACCCAGGGCCTCACACATACTACATCCCCAATCCAGAAGACTATTTTCTTAACATGGTTAAAAAAGAAAAAAAAAAAAAAAGCTTTCTTAAACAACAACATAAAAAAAAAACACTTAAAATATGAGAGCATTTCATTAAAACTGTCATCAAAAGAAGTATATTGTTATTACCACTATTTTTGTACATTGGTATTTGTAGTAAAGATAATAAGACATAGAACAGAAGTAAAGGTCATTAAAAAGGGAGAAAGAATACTATTGTTATTTATATATGACTTGACACTACAACTAAAAATCAAAAGGAACTGAAAAATAATTCTCAATTGAAATAATGAAAATTCCTTTCTATGCTAAAAGTTGTACAAGTACAGCAATTGTAATGCATATAAAATGTATATATAAACATATATAATGGATAAATAATATTGTGTCATATATAATACATACATATCTATGGAAATATATGTATATATACATATTTTATATTTTATGTTTATATATACACATATATAAATATAAAATGCTTGCCATATAACTACTAGTTGTGAACTAAAAGAGATTTACTCTAAGTAAAGTATAATCCCATTCTAGGAGACACAAAAGATTTGAATAAATAGAGGGCTTATGTTCTGGAGAGATGGGAAACTAGAATAAATATATTTTAACAAACAGTTCTGCTTTACAAATAGATGTACAGAATTAATATAAGTCAAATTAAAATTCAAATGGAACCTTGGAGATAAGAAATGGGAGATAATTTAACTGCAAGTTGATCAGCACCTGTGTTAATCAACTTTGCATTGCTGTGATCAAAACACATGACAAGAACAACTTAGAGGAGGAAAAGTTTATTTTAGCTCATGATTTAAGAGGTTCAGCCCATTCTCAGGTGGTTGCATTGCTTTGTGACCAGGTGAGACAGAAATCATGGCGGAAGGGTGTGGTGGAAAAGCACTACTTCTTCTTGGCAGTCAGGAAGCAGAGAAAGGGAGAAGAGAAGAAAAGAGAAGGGGAAGGCAGGGGATGAGAAAGGAGGGGAGGAGAGGAGGAATAGAGGAGGAGAAGGTCCATAGGGAAGATGAACTCATCCAGGGCATGCCCCCAGTGACCCACCTCCTACAACCACCTCACCTGCCTACCTTACCACCCAGTCAGTCCATCCAAACTAGGATGGACTGACAAGGTTTAAGCTCTTGTAATCTAATCATTTTACCTCTGAACATTCCTTTGTTAACACAGGAGCTTTGGGGGGAATACCTCACACCTAAACCGTAATGGCACCCATAGAATGTTTAATCCAGAATTCCTACTTTCCCTTCACCACTTCTCTGCTTCTGGGGCTAGGATGGAACCTCCGTAGGCCACCCTAATAGATTGTCATCTCTGGGAGAAGGGGATGAGGGCTTGTTCTTCTTTTACCCTTGGACTTCAGTACACATCTTCCATATTAGCTGTCAAGTTCCAAATATTAACATTTTCACTTGAAAAAAATTAGCATGAAATAAAATGAACTTCCATCTCACTAGAGATACCATTATACTTACATTTTCCAAAATTGCCTTTAAAAAGTCTGTTGTTACCTTTGAATTAGAAGTAATGTTGACTAGAACCACCATTTGACCCAGCTATCCCACTCCTTGGTTTATACCCAAAGGACTTAAAAACAGCATACAACAGTGATGCAGCCACATCAATGTTTATAGCAGCACAATTCACAATAGATAAATTGTGGAACCAAACTAGATGCCCTTCAATAGATGAATGGATAAAGAAACTATGGTATATATATGCAATGGAATATTGCTCAGCATTAAAAGAGAATAAAATCATGGCATTTGCAGGTAAATGGATAGAGTTCGAGAATATCATGCTAAGTGGAGTAAGCCAATTCCAAAAAAGCAAAGGCTGAAGGTTTTCTCTGATAAGTGGATGTTGATCCATAATGGGGACAGGGGTGCATGAGAGAAATGGAGGAACTTTGGATAGGACAAAGGGGAGGGGAGGGAAGGGAAGGGAGAGGGTATGAGGGTAGGAAAGATGGTGGAATGAGGTGGACATCATTACCCTAGGTATGTGTATGAAGACACAAATGATGCGATTCTACTGTGTATACAACCAGAGAAATGAAAAATTGTACTGTGAGTTGAAATGCATTATGCTATCATGTAGAACAAATTAGAACAAATAAATAATTTTTTTAAAAAAGAATGTTAACAGTACTTTATACATTATTTGGGAATATATCTTAATAGCATCTTAAATAATATAATAATATTGATTTAAAAAAAAAAAAAACAATCTATTTCAATAATTGGTGTTATGACCAAATCCCAGTAAACTTCATCTGGGAGTCTCTAGGTTAAGCTCATAGAGAATCCTCAACTGATTATTAAAACTGTAATAGTCCGAAATTATAGGAAATGGATTAAATGAAAACTTCTCTAGTTAAAGTCAATTTCATATTTAGGAATCCCATTACCATCCAATAGATAACATTTTAAATCCACCAAATTAAAACAAATTTAAAATCAAATCCTATTAATTGCCTGGAATCAAATCATGTTATTTGCTTGGATGAAATTGGCCAACATGCATATTAACTGATTACATAATGGAACTCTAACCTATTATTTGGTTTTCTTCAAATACAGGAGTGGAATTAATGGTCCCCTCTCCTCTTCCTCTTTCTCACCTAACCTCTCCATCTCTAACCTTGAGTTTATAAAATTCAGAGCTGTTTCAAGTGTTTCCTTTGCTCTCCTACCAACCATGGTTTGGCTGGAGCCAGGGTAGGTGGGCAAGGACACAGCGTGGGCTTTGCTCAGGAATGGCTCTCTCAAGATGAGAGAGGAGAAAGAGCCACCTCCTGCGGAACTTCACTCTGTGTGCCTGCTGTTTCTCCTGTAATTCCAAGCAAGAAATGCCTCCTAACACATGGGTGAGAAACATAAGCTAAGTAGGAATAGGAGTCATGTCTTCATGTTCATCTCTGATTCCCCAGGTTAAGAAGGGTGTTCAGTCCTATGGAGATGTTCAATAGACAGCAGTTGGAGCATTTCACTGACTTGTAATAGCTTTAATATTTTCTCACAGATTATTTACCTTACATTGAATGATGGTCAGTCCACAAATTAGTTAATCCATTGCCAATAACTGAAAGTTTGTTTTTCATACAAAACAAAACCACTAAGGAAATTAAACAAATACTATGCAGAGGGGGAAATGAGAAAAGCAAAGGAAGTAGGACATCTACGTGCTAACCAGGGCTGAGTTTGCATGGTGGGATGTTTCAACATTTTGTAAAGGATTTACCAAATATGCAGTAATGTTATAATGAAAAGCAGCTTTTAGAGAAGTATTTTCAGATGTCTTTGCACTTGGGGTTTAGCTTATTTGATGTCTTAAAGCTCAATTGGTCTGATAGTTTCTTAGACACCCAACAGATCTAATAACAAAAACAAACAACCCCCAAGACCTAGTTTTGGAAATTGTCCCTATGATGACTGAAATCTATTTATTCTTATATTGAGTAGAGAGACCACCTCTACATGACATTGTCATTTAATACTACACAGAGAGGAAAGAAGTAGAAGAAGAGGAGGAAATAATGGCAACCTAACCTCAATGGCTGCCCTGTCCATACTCCTGTCTTAACTAGTGTTACTAGCACAGAATTCACCTTTGTTTTATGGTGACTCCTTCTCCTTGTTTTATGATGGCTTTTTTCCTTTTATGGTGTACCTGCAGATTACCTGAGGATAGGAATCATGTCTTACTCACACACCCCATGCTTGGAACAAGTTAGTCCCCTCCAGATTAGGCTCTCCCATAATTCCCTGGGCCTCCTTTCCTGAAGTTCTCACCATAAATGTAAGGAGTATGTTTAATCTTCACTTTTTGACTTTATATGACAGAACCTCCACCAGAGTGACAGTCTCTTCTCTTATCCTGTCTCAGATTTTTTGTTCTCTTAACCAGTTGTGCTTAGCTGGGGATGTGGCTCTCCCCTACCCCTCACCCAGTGGAGGGACCAGTGGGCTGGCCATCCTGTGCTGGCTTCCCGTCAGCTAGAGGAAAGTGAAGGTAGCTCATGATTCTGTGCCCGAGGATGCTGTTGGCAGAGAACTGGAGTGATTTTTGGCTCTGTCTTCCTTCGGGGACAGATTATTAAGATGATTAAGCTAGTCTTCTGTGAAGGAGGCCTGCACTTTTATGGAGAAGATTCATTCACAGACACATCAGAAAACCCACTTGGCTATGTAAGACGCATGATCCGAACAGTTTTCTCAGTCATAAAGCTGTTGGCACTTGATTTCCACCATTTCCGTTGCTGGGTCTCTTTCTCAGGTGATTCAGAATTTGGGTGAAGAAGAGAATGGTATAATGACAGTGTTCCTTAAAATGCTGAATTATTTTAAATCTGATGTCTACATCACCCAGCAAGCTAGAAGGCTCATGAAACAGAGATCTGCTCCTCTCTGTGTATGTTTTACAATCATTTCCTCCAGACCCATCACAGTGTCTGGAGCACAGCAGGCTATCAATCAGTATCTGTAGATTGAATAAGTAAATTAGCTTATCTTTTGATTCTTAGTACAGTCCCTGATATAGGTGCTCAGTAAATATTGGCTTGAATTGGAGCTTAGACTTAACAGATGGGGTGGTGGCAGGAGGCACATTCCGGTCCTTCGTGGTCCTTTTACCCAGCCCTCCCTGATCCTGGGAGAGTGAACATGGCCCCTTCAGCCAACCTGTACTTTTCCACATTGTTTCTCTTTCTCATCTCAGCAAAGTGCATAAAGGCAGGGGGCATTAGAAAGATGGCAACCTGTTAATTTTCTATTTACTTGCCTCATCTCAACGCTGGTGGCAGAAAATTTCCTTTTTATTGAGAAAGACAGCCAAAATTCGGGATGAAAGAGGAAACGAGGGCATCTAATCTTAATAGTAATAGGATTTTAGACTCTGCTCGAGCTTCCAAGTAGCACGAAGAACCTTAGAAGTATGCTCTCGAATGTTTGTGCCAGCCCGCGTCCCAGTTTCCCGGGCTTTCTGTGGGCTGTGTCTCCTCCCAGGGGACTGCACAATCAATTAAGAAGGGAACATTTTCTTCGTGTCCACCATGCACAGGAAGGATGTGATATGCAGAATGTCTGTGAATCCTGCGTGTTGGCTTCAAGCAGCTCCCTTTCACACACATAAATCTTAGGTCGGCTGACACTTCCCTTCATAGGTGACTCTGGGGCCAAGCACACGCTGTCCTTTTGAGTATGAAGTCAAGCCCTGCTTTTCCAACAGGACAGAGTCCGCGATTTCAGAAGGCCGAACAACAGCTCACGGTCATGTGACTCATCTGCCTTTTTCCTCCTGTCGTGCTTGGGCCTGGGTGACCAGAAGCCCATTCAGTGAGCTGAGATCCCAGACTCAGAGAGTGTGCAGGCGGGGTCCCCTCACCCATCCAGGACTAGTGGTCCTCCTCAACACATCTGGTCCAACCGATGTTTCCCTTGCTCTGTGGCAAGGAGAGGACATTGTCTCTGAGGTCACTCAGCTTCAGTCAAATGATGACCATGACAGGATGGCCAACCACCAGCGAGTGCTCCCTGGGAGAGAAAGCTCTGCAGCTATTAGAACATAATTTAGAGAAAAAAAAATTACTGAACCACCTGGGAAGAGGTTAATGACATATTAGGTAAAAAGAGAAGATTATAAGACAATGCGCAACAAGCATACAAGAGTATAATCCAGGGAACGAGAGAAAAGTGATAGATTCGCCAAGTAGGAGGGCTGATGAGCGCTTTGAAAACTGTAGAGTCCCCCAGGAATTTATTTTTTGGTTTGCCCAACACCATCTAAAGGACAAGTAGGATGAGCACATTTCTGGAAAAAAAAAAAAAAAATCTGTCATTCTGTTGCCGCCTGCAGCTATCGCTGTCTGCAGCAACGATACCGCGGGAAAGAATTCGGAAGCAGACTGAAAAGTGAATAGGCTCTTTATTCTTGCTTCTTCTAACTTCTCTCTCAGGCTCCAACAACCTCTCCAACTCCAACCACCTTCTAACCAACCTAACCCGGTTAAATACTTTTTGCCTTAACCAGTATACACGTGTTAACAGCTCAAATTTACAGGTGCGTCACATAGAGTTCACGGGCATAGAAAGATTCTTAGATAAATGCATGAATATCAGGTGAAAATACTGAACCACCTCTTATGGCTCTCAGCGAGCCGCCATCTTAGCTATCTCCTTATTAGGGCTCTTACATTATTCAAACACAAAACCACAGGAAATCCGGAGCATGGTACAACACCAGAGTTCTTCCCTGTAGACTCTTCATTGAGTTAGTTATGGTCTCTGAGAAGGCTCTTCCTCTGATGGTCTCCCTCTTGGCTTCCACCCTGTTTTGATAGTCTTTCTGCCCTCTTACAGGTTCTTGTGGCATCTCGGCGCCACCTTGGCATTAACTGATCCTTAAAATCTTCCACAAGGACAAGCTTAGGATTTCTGGAGATTCCAGAGTGAGGCATTTTCAAGATGAGCGCCTCTTTCTGGTAGTTAGCCCATTGAATATAATTTAAGGAGTTATTTATAGTGAACAACACTCTATCAGGGATAAGAAGAACCGGAAACAGCATTGGGTTCCATTGAATTTGCCATACAATTAAACAGACAGAAGGACAAAGGTCTTGGCCTAGAAGAGGTGGAAGAGGAAGGTACCAGTTTTTGTGGAAACTAGAGATACCCAGGCATAATCAAGTTTAAAGTCAAAGGTGTCCACGATTCCATCTTCAAGTTCCATTGCTCTCTCTTTTGAGCCTAGCTATACACTTTATTTCCTGAGAAAATAAAAAAAAAAAAAATTGACCACAGGTACCATTTGCATTGCTCCTTAGAGAAGTTGTGATGGGTCCACTCCCCAAGGTGAGTGGAGTCACAAAGCTTCTGATGATGGCTGAAGCTGCGGGAACGAAAAAAGAACCTAAAAGAGAAGGACTAAGAGTGGAGTCAGAGAATGAGAAGCAAAGCCACAGCGAGGCGACCTCACTAAGCTTGTGTTAGAAAACACATGCTGGAGAGCAGGGGGAATCAAGTAGACAGCTAGGGTGGGGCTGGGCTGTGGGGGCTGGGCGAACTTGGCTTTGAGGCTGGGTGAACTTGACTTTGACCCAGAGCCCCCTGGAAAGGCCACCCTGGAGTTGAGGGAGCAGGGCCTTCCCTTCGGCGCCTCTGCCCCTCTCACATCCCAGCTTCTTCTGCCGGCTTATCTGCCTGTCCCCTTCCCAGGTGGGGAGTTCAGCTGTTCTGGACAACAGAATGGGAAGTCACTTTGGTGCCCCGGAGCCTTGCTTTTGTGGTTCTAATACAGGACATGAGACCTGATTTAATTTGAAAATAATAGAGTAAGATGAAAGGAAATCCCACTTGAGCTTCTCATTTTAAAAGAGTTCAAACAAACAAACAAACAAAAAAAATAGATGAAGCCAGCCTGAGACCTGAGCCTCAAGGAAGACCCTCGGGTTGGTGGTGGCCAGGGAGGCCAGATGTTTTTCCCATCTGTGTCTCGTCTCCTTTGTCGTGGGGCTGGATGAGGGAGAGAGGCACCCAGCAGACAGAAGAGCAGCCAGCGTGCTGATGCCACCCACTCAGCTCATGGAAATTCCACAGCGTCTAAGGTCTAAATTCCCCCCTAGATTTGAGGGGGAAACCACCTATAACCCACTGGAACACGTTTCATGGAAGGAACTTTGTTACTGTGCAAAATTCCACCCAAGATTAATTGAACTTGACATCCTGAATGTCTTTCACATGATGTACTAAGGTAGTGTTTTTGAAAAATGTCAGTATCTGATCCATGGTGCGTGTTTTTTAGATGTCCAAAAGTATTCCCACTTCTCAAATTCCCTTTAAGAAGCTGGAATACAGTGCATTGCTGGGTTTTCTTTACTTCAGATGAATCCCCACCTTGCTATAGCAATACTACATATACTTCAAATCAACAATTCATCACATGCAAAAAAAAAAAAAAAAAAAAAAAAAAGTAGTGAAAGATATCCAGAGTCGCTGGCCTCAGTTCAACACCAACCATTCTCTAGTTTACGGGAAATCAGGATCGCGGGCCAGCTTTACATTAAAGGGAAAGTGTGCGCTACCATCTTGTGGACGAAATGCAAATAACACTAAAATACATTCAACTCTTTGACATTGTCTGTATCTTAGTGAACTCTTATCTCATCCTGGCTTCCCATATGCACTCTGATGACCAGCCCCTGAAGTTTGAAGCTTTGACCCTACATTATCTTTTTCAACAAATAGGTGTCCTTCAACAAGAGCTTATTGAGAAAATTTTGGAACACATATACTAGAGCCCTGGCTCCTTTTTGTAACCTTTGGTTTTGACTCCTGTGTCTCCAATTTTTTATTTTTCTAACTGCAAAATTAACTTGTTGATTCTTGTTATGTCATATTGGATAGATAGGTTCTTGAATGGTAGTGATGGGGTTGGGTTTGCACAGTATCCTGTGGAGTTAAAGGTTCTGATTAGTTTATTAACCACTTATTTTATAACTAATGTAAAAATAGTTATTTATCTCCTGGGTGACTTACACACACACACACACACACACACACACACACACACAGAGTACTTAAATGGTACTATATGAATAATGTTGCAGAATCTAGAAGCATAAAGTAGAGAAAACAGAATCACAGGATCTCAGGATGAGCAAGGACCCTCAAGTTTCTTAACTCCAGTTCCTTTTCTAACGTTTGAATCACTTTTACAATATCCAGTTGTTCTTTGAATATATTCTTCCAGGATATAAGAAAGCTACTAGTAACAGTAACCATGTAAAAGACAGGACTGGGGCTGTATGTAGATCAATGGTAGAGTGTTTGCCTGGCATGCAAGATGCCCTGGGTTCAGTCCCCTTTAACACACACACACACACACACACACACACACACACACACCAAAGCCATAAAAAACAGGAAATTTCTATATAAGTTTCCACTGATATTGTGTTTTTGTTTTTTGTTTTTTTTTTTTTTTTTTTTCGCTGATGTTCATTTTTATTGTGACCAAAACCATCACTGGTCTTGCATAGTTATCCTATCTGTAAAAAAAAAAAAAAAAAAAAAACTGTATAGTCTACATTTTCTCTACCTCCCGTAGAGATAGTTCCCTGATGAGCTCACTAATCTCACAATTTCTATTGCAACATTACATATACACCAGACATCCTATTTCAAAAGAAGTCTGCTCACTTTCACTTCACAGTCAATGCTGAAGCACTGAACTTTTGCAAATAGAAAAGTGCTAAAACTACAAGAAAATTACAACACTAACAACGACAGCACAAAACTAGGGCAGGCCTTTATTCCTAGCACTGGCGATAGGAAGGACAGGTAAGAAGAGAAACTGTATTTAACCATACTGGCTATCCAGGCCTTCCAGACCCTAAGTCTACCTGACTGTATTTTAAGTGTCCTTCCTTCTCAGGGAACTTCAGATTTTTTTTTTTTTCATTAAATCTTGTAGCCAAAAGTATAAATGTGGTGTCTAAGGAGAAGCCATTATTTTAAAAGTTCTAAGGATGTTTTAGGAGAAAAGCTGAATATAAATTCTGTCTTGATTAGTTGTAAAATCACCCGTGTTAAGCACATAAAATTGGTAAGAAAATTATCCAGATTCAAAGAGGAAAAGGAATCTTTCATAGTCCCTTGTTTTCTACGATTTGGACGTAGTATTTTCAATTTCCATATACTTCTATGTGAATGATGAAGTTTTGGATGCTGATACTAGCATTTTAGTCACGAAATTGTTGGTGTTCATTAGAGCAGAAGTATTGCTACATCCTTATCATTTTTGGATAAGTTGAAGTTATTCTAGTCTCCTTAAGAATTTATTTCCAAATTAAAAGTGGAACTCAATGAGCAAACAGGCTTAATGTCCAGAATATTTACAAGCAGTTGAATTTTTAAGTACTTCTTTGTCCTATACATGAAAAACATGTGCAATACATATAAAAGATAATCTGAGATGAAAGGCATTATAGAAATCCTAAGGAGAAATCAAGAATAAGAAGAATGATGTTTATTGAATGTCATTGACATACTAGCTGGTCTTCCAAGACTTTTCCACATACTACCTCCAATCTTACAGCAACCTGACCATCAACATTTTAAGTTTGATGCTTATAAGTGATTCACTCAAGCCACACCCCTAAAAGAATTAGATTTGGACTCAGTCTATGTCCTGTTTATACCATTTAAAGACTGAAGTGTGACCTGGGTAAGTTTTAACAAGAGAAAAGTAAATTGTGTAATGGAAAATACCCACCTAGAATTAGCATTTTGGTCCAATAGCATTTGGTCAATGAACATTTTTCCAATTAGCATTTTGGTTATCCTAAGATTGGCACTTGAGAGAGAAGTCAAGGCTACTATAGAGATTTGGGCATAGGTACCAGAGCTAAAGCTATGAGAAAGAATGAGATCGCTGAGAGATGATGGAGGAAGAATGATGCCCAAGCTTCAAGGTGAAGAATGCCCACAGGTAAGTGCATAAACCTCTGATCTGTAACCAAGCCAAGAGGTAAGAGGTGGGTACATCACCATCATTGACAGATCACACACCTGCAATACAGAGAGAGAAATAAGTGACTTGTTCAAGGTTACACATCAAATAAGCATCCGGCCTAGGACCATGATGGACCTTTAATCCATCGCTTATTATTATTATTATTATTATTCCAATTTGTTATACATGTTTGCAGAGTACATTTCATTTCATATTACATATAAAGAGCACAATTTTTCAAGTTGCTGGTTTTATATATTTTTACAACAATAGTATCTTCATACATGTAATTAGGGTAATCATGGAAATTGCTTTTTTGACCCACAACTTTAAAATGCCATCCTTACTGTCTTTCCTAAGCTCATTTTTTTCCTCCCCAGCTGATGAGAACAAATAAATTCTGAATAGAGTACTCCAATCTAGCCTGGGCTTCCATCTCTGTTGGTCTGACAGCTTTCTGTTTCCCTAATGAAATGATTCCATGTTGTCTCAGTTCGGTAGAAGCCAGGAGGGTCCACAGGGGGGACAGCAGGAGTCAATATTAGTTTTCTCATTTGATTAACTGCATTCAACAGAGCTAATGCCATAAGCAAATTAATAAAGGCCAGCAACACATCCCTTAAGAAATACTTGGGGCCCTTTTTTTTTTTCTTCAGCCCATTAGTGACCAGAAGAACAGCCTCATAAACTCAGGTCTGCCAAAGCCAAAAGAGAATGTGCATAATTGGAAAAAGGTTGAAAACAATCCTGGATAATAAATTACACTTACTCAGTTCCTTTGTCCTTCCAATTCTACAGCGAGCATCACATTTCAGAATGGAGGCATGGAGAAGAAGCAAATGCTGAGGGAGTCTGGACTTATTAGACACCAGAGAGAGGCCTCGGAGATGAGTGAAATCAGTTGTTTACTTAGATTCCACTAATTCAAAAGATGTGTCATACTGAGAGGAGGCAAAGGCTGCCTGCTTCCCTCACGGTGCAGGACAGGCTCTCACAGCTCAAGCAGCATCTGGGGAGATGTTGCGGGAGACGCTTAACAAAAATCTCTTCTAATCAGGTGTTCAGATAATCTCAACTCCCTCATGCAAAACCTACCTACCTGCCTCATCTCATTGGACTGCCTGGAGTTATAATGTTCTCTGACAGTCTCTTCCTTGCTGGGAGAGAGCTATTGAACAGAAAGGAAGATGAAACAGGGAGCTCCTGCTCACCAAGTGCATTTTCTTTAACACGTGGATGTACGTTCGTGCACACACCCCCACATGGATACACACGCACACTGGCTTCTTGCATGGATTGAAACCAGCTGGAATAACTGTGTTGGGGGTGCCAACCCTCAGTGAGTCGTAGGGCTTGATGTGGCTCCTCCCTGTTTCCTGGGATGAATGGTTTATGCCATTGCCAGTGAGGCATGAACTCATCATTAAGTCCTTGTCCATAAAGACACGATGGGCCTCATGCTTTTAAGCCCAGGTCTCCAGGGGGAGGCAGAGAGGGCAGCATGTCCTATCTGCTGAGAGGGTCCCATCAGCATCCCTGGTCTGCACCACCATTTCCTACCCAATATATTTTTACCTACCACCTCCATGTGGAGTCCTAAGCAGCAAGGGCCAGCAAACCCATATATGCATGCTAAAAAGTGAGGGCTGGGAAAAGAATTTGCTCTCAAGAAACATATTTTTATAAAAAGTGGCTCCTTCTCAGTCTTTTTAAAATGCTATATTCACCTCATACTTTTTATGACTTATTGTGCAAAGCAAAGGAAAGTCCAGTGACTACTCAATTGGAGCATGCAGGAGCTAGGCTCTGAGGCAGTCCAAGGATAATAGCTATTTAAGCAAGGGCACCCCCAATGTCAAAAGTAGAAGTTATTCCTGAGTGTCAGGAAGCCCTTGCAATGGGATATGAGGGTCCTTGTCCTTTCTCCCCACATTTTTAATAACAAAAAAATATTTTCCCGTTTTTTAATTTGTTCTTTTTAGTTACACAGGGCAGTATAAAAGTGTTCAACATCTTTAGCAATTAGAGAAATGCAAATTAAAACTACACTGAGATTTCATCTCACTCCAGTCAGCATAGCAATTATCTAGAATACAAACAACTATAAGTGTTGGTGAGGGTGTGGGGGAAGAGGTACACTCACACATTGCTGGTGGGACTGAAAATTGGTGCAAGCACTCTGGAAAGCAGTATGGAAATTCCTCAAAAAACTTGGAATGGAACCACCATTTGACCCAGTTATTCCACTCCCCAGTTTATACCCAAAGGACTTAAAATCAGCATATTACAGTGACTCAGCCACATCAATGCTTATAGCAGTGCAGTTCACAATAGTGAAACTATGGAACCAACCTATGTCCCCTTCAACAGATGAATGGATAAAGAAAACGTGCTACATATACATGATGGAATATTACTCAGTCAAGAAGAAGAATGGAATTATGGCATTTGCCAGTAAAAGGATGGAACTGGAGACTATCATGATAAGTGAAATAAGCCAAACCTCTCCCCACGTTTTTAAAAGTCCTGCTGTGAAGATAAGCTGCAAAGAAGCAGGAGCCTTTCCATCCTGTTCATTCCTGTGTCTACAAAGCACCCACGTGCCTAAGTCCATACATGTTGAATAAATGAAAGAAGGAAACTGGAAACATTGCCATTGGGAGACGCCTTTCTTTGGGTCATCAAAGCTTTGAGGCAAACATCTCTGCGAGATGAGTGACACTTTCAGCTTTCTCAACTCGCAGTCCTGTGGACGTGAGAAATTTATTCCATGCTTCTGACCCAGGTGTCATGGTTTAGATGTGGTGTCCCCTGAAAACTCATGTGCGAGAAAATGCAAGGTTTGGAGGAGAGATGATTGGCTCATAGCCTTAGCCCAATCAGTGAGTTAATCCTCTGATAGGGATTAACTGAGGGGTAAAAGAAGTGGTAGAGTGTGGCTGGAGGAGATGGGAATTGGGGTTTGAATTTGGGGTATATTTTTGTATCTGGCCAGTGGAGTCTCTCTCTGCTTCCTGTTCACCATGATGTGAGCTGCTCCCCTCTGCCACACACTCTGCCACAATGTTCACCCTCATCTCGAGCCCTGAGAAATGGAGCCAGCCTTCCGTGGACTGAGACCTCTGAAACCATGAACTCTCCAATAAACTTTTCCTCCTCTACAGTTATTCTGGTCAGATCCTTTAGTCACAGCAGCGACAAAGCTGACTAAAATACCAGGGCAACTTTTAACAGTAACACAAATCATAGTCTTTCTTTGTGGAGTTTCTGGAGAAGGAAGTTAATGTATGCTTATTTAGGAACAGAGTCTGTACCCAGTAGACCTCGTCTTTATTCTTCACATCAAAGCTGTGAGGAGAATGACAGCCTGACACCTGAAGACCAGAGAAAGATAGTAACCTGCGGGAGGTGACCCGAACTCTCAGTGGTAGGTTTCAATCCAGATTGTCTGAGATACCAAAGGAAGATCTCGGAGGAAAATGAAATCAACTCTGTATCTGGAGTTAACCATGTTAAATGCTGTGCAAGACGGAGGGATCCTGTTTCTCTTTTCAAAAGGGACCTTCCTCCCTCTTTAGATGTGGTGTCCCCTGAAAACTCATGTGCGAGAAAATGCAAGGTTTGGAGGAGAGATGATTGGCTCATAGCCTTAGCCCAATCAGTGAGTTAATCCTCTGATAGGGATTAACTGAGGGGTAAAAGAAGTGGTAGAGTGTGGCTGGAGGAGATGGGAATTGGGGTTTGAATTTGGGGTATATTTTTGTATCTGGCCAGTGGAGTCTCTCTCTGCTTCCTGTTCACCATGATGTGAGCTGCTCCCCTCTGCCACACACTCTGCCACAATGTTCACCCTCATCTCGAGCCCTGAGAAATGGAGCCAGCCTTCCGTGGACTGAGACCTCTGAAACCATGAACTCTCCAATAAACTTTTCCTCCTCTACAGTTATTCTGGTCAGATCCTTTAGTCACAGCAGCGACAAAGCTGACTAAAATACCAGGGCAACTTTTAACAGTAACACAAATCATAGTCTTTCTTTGTGGAGTTTCTGGAGAAGGAAGTTAATGTATGCTTATTTAGGAACAGAGTCTGTACCCAGTAGACCTCGTCTTTATTCTTCACATCAAAGCTGTGAGGAGAATGACAGCCTGACACCTGAAGACCAGAGAAAGATAGTAACCTGCGGGAGGTGACCCGAACTCTCAGTGGTAGGTTTCAATCCAGATTGTCTGAGATACCAAAGGAAGATCTCGGAGGAAAATGAAATCAACTCTGTATCTGGAGTTAACCATGTTAAATGCTGTGCAAGACGGAGGGATCCTGTTTCTCTTTTCAAAAGGGACCTTCCTCCCTCTACAACAAACATGTGGTCCACCAGCCAGCAGTGTTCACGTAGGAGGGCTTACTGGAAATGCAGGGTCTTGGATTCACCTCTGCACCGCTGAATCAGAATCTGCTGTCTAGCAAGATCCATTGATGATTGGTGTGCACAGAAAAATGGAGAAGTCCTGGTTTGCCTCTCTCTCTCTCTCTCTCTCTCTCTCTCTCTCTCTCTCTCTCTCTCTCATACACACACACACACACACACACACACACACACACTGCCAAAAGTACTGAGGGGGAGGAGTGAGGAGACAGAGAATATTTGGAATGCAGTGGGTACAGAAGAAAGGCCCACTGTAGGGCCACCATGCTGCTGGGAACTAAGCAGGGGGCAGGTTGTGGCATGGTGCAGGGTGCTCTATCTCTTACTGGTGAGAGCAGGACTCCTGTATTGGCGCCAGGGAGGGCATCTCACTGCAGGTGTGGATTTTGTATGGAGGCTTCTGTTAGGGTAGCCGGCCCATGCTGGTTTACCCAGAACTTCAGCGTAAACACTGTGCATCCTGAGAAAATCCTTCATTCTGAGCAATCTGTGACAGTCAGTTACTGTTCTGGTTTAGATGGGGTGTCCCCCAGAGCTCATGTGTGAGACAGTGCAAGACGGTTCAGAGGAGAAATGATTGGGTTATACGAGTCTTAACCCAAATCAGTGAATTAATCCCCTGGTAGGGATTAACTGATTGGTAACCGAAGTGGTAGGGTGTGGCTGGAAGAGGTGGGCATTGTGGGGTGGCTTTGGGGTATATATTTGTTTCTGTCAAGTGGAGTCTCTCTCTGCTTCCTGATCACCATGTGAGCTGGTTCTCTTTGCTGCACTCTTCCGCCATGATGTTCTGTTGACGCCTGCAGCTATTGCCGCCTGTAGCACCGATACCGCGGGAAAGAATTCGGAGGCAGACTGGAAATGAATAGGTTCTTTATTCTTCCTTCTTCTAACCTCTCTCTCCGGCTCCAACAACCTCTCCAACTCCAACCACCCCTCTAGCCAACCTTACCCGGTTATATACTTTTTGCCTTAACAAGTATACACGTGTCAACAGCTCAAACTTACAGGTGCGTCACACAGTGTTCACGGGCATAGAAAGATTCTTAGATAAATGCATGAATATCAGGTGAAAATACTGAAACACCTCTTATGGCTCTCAGCGAGCCGCCATCTTAGCTATCTCCTTATTAGGGCTCTTACAATGTTCTGCCTCACCTCAAGCCCCAAGGAATGGAGTCTGCTGTCTATGGATTGAGACCTCTGAAATGGTGAGGCCTAAAATAAACTTTTCCTTCCCTAAAATTGTTCTGGTTGGGTCTTTTAGTCACAGCAGTGAAAAAGGCTGGTTAAAACAGTTACCCTAATATTGATATCTTCCTAAAGGGGCAAATGATAAGATTTCCTTAGACTCCGATTCTGGAATTCAGAGTTCAAGTTCCAGAAGCATCACCTACGGTTCCTATTATATAAGAAACTTAAACTTCTCTTTTCCTTGTCTGGAAAAGTGAAATAATACCAACCTCACATAGTAGTTGTAAGTTTAAATGAGAAGCCATAAACGTAAAGACCATCAAGACAGGAATGTTTTACAGGCCATCATGACAGGCCCAAATCAAAGTTTCTGAGCATGCTTTGTGAACGGCGACAAAATCAGGTATCCAAGATGCTGCCAGAATCATGAGGATGTGTTTTCCTTGAATCCCTCTCTATGGAATTTTCCCCAGTCTGCACAGCTCCAGGTGAATTACAGTCTCAACAGTGAAGCCCCCCAACTCACTTCCACCAGAGTGGTTCCTCTCACTTTTGAAGAATCTTAAGTCACTTGAAGAAATTTGAAATTGTTCACCATCCCTGACATTAAAAGTATATCCTCTGGACTCAGTGATCTAAATCTTGATTCCAAAACCTAATAGTCAGGTGACCTTGGACAAATTACTGAACCTGTGAGGTTCTCTCAGTTCATTTGTGAAATAGGAGTAATTTGAATAGTAGCTAGCTCATTTAGAATTGGGTATACGAAGTGAGACGATGTTAAATCATTGCCTAGTATAAATTAAGGGCTTAGTTATATTAGTTGCACTTCACTGAAATATATTTAATGCTTACATTCTTAGAATCCTATTTTTTTTCTTTTTTATTGGTTCTTTTAATTACACATGACAGTAGAATCCATTTTGATAAAATTTTACAATCATGGGGTGTATCTTGTTCTAATTAAGACCCCATTCTTGTGGATGGACATGATGGTGGGATTCACTTAGGTATTTTTATATATGCACATAGGAAAATCATGTTAGATTTATTCCACTGTCTTTCATGATTCCTATGTCCCCCTTTCTTTCGTTCCCCATTATCTAACCTACTGAACTCTTCTTCCCCTTCCTCCCCTTTGTTGTGGTTTACCTTCCACATATCAGTGAAAACATTTGACCTTTGGGTTTGGGGGACTGGCTTATTTCACTTAGCATGATGGTCTCCAGATCCCTCCATTTACTGGCAAATGTCATAAAGTCACTCTTCTTTATGGCTGAGTTATGATCCTAATTCTTATAAAACCTGCAGCTCAGGGAGGATTTCTTTGTTATATCGTCTTTCACCTTTTATCAACTTTGTGTGTGTGTGTGTGTGTGTGTGTGTGTGTGTGTGTGTGTGTGTTTTACTTTGACTCCTTCTCCTAGACTGTAAGCTCCTGGAAGTTGATAATACTGTCATCTAAACCACCTCCTCCAAGACCAGCAGTGGTGCCAGCATTTTGAACACCTGATCTATGCCAGGCACAGTGAAATGCAAATCTCCATCAATGAACAAGCATCGAACACGAACTCAGACCTCCACTTAGGTTATTTTGTTAATCCACACGATGTCTTCATATAGTAGGGGTCATTAGCCCCATTTTACAAATGACCTTTGATGCTATGAAAATTATTTTCCCATGTTAGTTACACATGCAGTCTTTTGTTTGTCTGATTCCAAAGCTCATGCCCTTTCGATATAATGGTTAGGTTCTGGGATCCCCCGGAATGTCTGGGTACAGTGTTCTCCACCTCTGTAATAAATCAGTGCTCTTCCAATTGTAGCACACGTATGAATCACCTGGAGGTCTTGATATCACTTGCTGGTTCAGTAAGCCTGGGACTGTCCTGAGGTTCTGCATTTCTAGCAGCTTCTCAGGTGGTATTGATGCTGCTGCTGTAGAGACCTCACTTACAGTAGCAAGGCCATGGATATTGGTTAACAGGCAAAGTGTCTAGGATCTGGCTTTCTGAAATTCTTGAGGCTGGGGGTGGTTGGAGAGAGGGTGTGGCAGGAAAAGGAGATCTAGCAGAGCTGAGAAAATAACAGTAGTATTTAGTATTGGGGGTGGTCATAGCTTGGAACTGCTTTTATCTATTTCTCTTAAATTCTACAGCACCAGCTATTCCTCCAGTTCCCCTGATAATTGGAATCACATGGATACTTGAAAAACCACATGAATCCCCCTCAAACTCTGTCTCAGGAGGGGACCCATAAATGTGTCATTCTACAAGTACTTCAGGTGACTCGGTGTCAGAGATGTTTGGAAAACACTGGAAGTACAAGAGAAATTGAGTCTGGGAGTGGGTCAAGGGTAGGGCTCATCCATAAAGATCAAGAGGGTTTGCAAAGGTGAAAAGACAGTGAGAAACAATGGAATATTATTCGGCAATTGAAGAGAATCAAATAATGGCATTCGCAGGTAAATGGAGAAAGTTGGGGAATATAATGCTAAGTGAAGTTGGCCAATCTTAAAATTCCAAACGCTGAATGTTGAGGAGGCTGATTCACAGTGGGGTTGGGTCAGGGAGCGTAGGAGGATGAGAGGAACACTAGAAAGGTCAATAGGGAGGGAGGGGAAGGAAGGAAGCAAGGGGATATGAAGAGGGGGGGAAAAAAGAAGATGGTAGAATGAAATGGATATCATTATCCTAAATGCATGATTGAAGACATGAATAGTATGAATATACTTTGTATACAAACAGTGTTATGTAAAAAGTTACTTTATATGTGTATTATGAATTCTAATGCATGCTACTGTTATATATACAACAACTTGGAATTAAAAAAAAAAAAAAAAAAAGGGAGAAAAACACTGTGGCAGGGAACAGGAGCAAGGCCTGAAGATGGGTTCTGCATTTTATCAGATTTCGTTTGAGGACTACTGAATTCTGTTTGAAATGCTGTATAAGTATGTTCTGTGTGGTTCATCTAAAAATGCTCTATTAAAAATTTTTAAAATATTGGTTCTATACATGAGTAACAGGCATATTCAACCAAAAGTTTACATACTATAATAAACCTAAACAATGGCTGTGCTCACAAATGCCGTGTAAAATCACCCATTAGAGCAGCTAAAGTTGAAAAGGATGACATCAAGTGGTGGTGAAAATGCAAAAGGAGAGGAATTAAACTAGTACAACCACCTTGGACAAATATTTTCTGGTATCTACCCATGTGGAAATACACTTTTCCTACAACCCAAGAATTTTTCTCTCCTATGTATAGACCAAAAAGAAATCCATGCATTTCTAAGAGCACCTAAAGCCTGAACAAGAATTTCATAGCAGCATTATGTGGAATGACCCCAAATGGGAAGTAAATCGGATTTTTATCATTACCATCATGGAGAGACTGCATTATACGTGAGTGACGGAATGCTATACAGTGGTGAAATGAATCACTATTGCAACAAGTTAATGTAAAAGAATATGTCGCATGTGTGTTCTCCTACCTGAAGTTCACAAACTGGCAAAACTTGTCTATGGTGTTAGAAATCAAGACGTGACTACTTTTAGAGAGGCTAATGCCTAGGAATGGGCATGATAGAGCAAATTCTGGAGTACTGATAAGATTCTATTCCTTACACTGGGTGTTGATAATATGGATAGGTCTATTTTGTGATAATTTATTCAGTAATCATTTGACAAATATGCATTCTTTTCTATAAAAAATATTTAATTTCGCCGGGCGTGGTGGCGCACGCCTGTAATCCCAGCACTTTGGGAGGCTGAGGCAGGAGGATCACGAGTTCAAAGCCAGCCTCAGCAATAGTGAGGCACTTAGCAACTCAGTGAGACCCTGTCTCTAAATAAAATACAAAAAAGGGCTGGGGATGTGGCCCAGAGGTTGAGTGCCCCTGAGTTCAATCCCTGGTACCACAAAAAAAAAAAAAAAAAAAATTAATTTCAAGAAAACACAAGTAGGCGTACATGATCACACACACACACACACACACACACACACACACACACACACACACACAGAGTATCCTAAAAGTAAGTGAGAATGCCATAGTCACAGGTATTTCCAGGCTAGGTTGACATTGGATCTTTTTCCCCAAGACTCATCTCTGAGAGATGGCTCCCAAGACTGGCATCTGGGGATTCCTTTCTTCCCAATCATATGGTATAAAATTAATGTTTGGCAAATAGATATTACCCTGATTCTTCCCAAATCACATATTTTTGTGGAAGATAATCCTTGGGCCAGACATGGTAATCCCAGTGGCTTGGGAGGCTGAGGCAGGAGGATCTCAAGTTCAACTTAGTAAGACCCTGTCTCTACATAAAAAATAAAAAGGCTGGAGACGTGGCTCAGTGGTTAAGCACCCCTGAGCTCAACCAAAGACAACCCTTGGGCTACATCATATTCCCTTTGGAAAGATACTGAAGCATCACTCAACTCTGTGGATATAATGCCACATATATAATGTTGGAAATAACAGCCAAGACCCACTGCTTTTGGAAAAAGACCCTAACCAGTTTCTCAGGAAGGCCTGATCTATCTGTGACCAACATGGTGAGCTGGTGATCGCATTCCCCCGCTCCATCTATCCACCACTTCCCCACAAATATATACATGCCTGTTTGTTTTAGCTTTTGTGACCAATCTTGCAAAATCCATGTCCCATGGCTCCCAAGGCGTGAGTTTTGTTTTTTCCTGATTACCCTGCTGGCTCTTAGTCCTGGCTTCATCTTTAGGCCAAAGGCCTGGGTGGTCTTTGAGAAACCTGAGAAGGTCATAAACAAGGGATCATCTCCCTAAAGTGACATTTTAGGGAGCCTCAAGCTAAAATCCCCCCTGGAGCCTTGTCCTCTGCTAGTTGAGAAGAGATGGTATCATGTGAGCAAGAGGCTGGGAGGATTCTGAAAGGATGGAAATGCAAATGGTATCCTCAAAGCAATCCAAAGCAAAAGACCAGTTTCAATAAGTCAGCTAAAAGGTACCTAAGAAAGGCTCAATATGCAAATAACTATAATCAAAAGAAGTGATACATATATGCCTTACTTTTAGGAGATCTGCCCCTGTACATCAATTTTTAAAGGAAAGCCTGAAAACTGTCAGTCTGCAGGCTAATGTAGCCCACAGATCGATTTGGTTTGGCTTCTACCACGTTTTAAAATTTAGGAACTTCACACTAACATTCATGCTTATGGTTTCTCTTTAGAAACATGAAGATCTGGTGGTGTCTTCTTGCATGGACAATTTTCTAGAGCTACTCCCCTTTCTATTGCCTTCCAACAGAACTGCCTCCCTCATTTCTATTGCTTGTCTGACTGCTTGAGAAATTTTGTGTGTTCTGCCTTGTTGTGAAAGCGTCTTTTTTTATAAGCATGTTCAGTGAAAGGGGACTTGCACCAGCCTTAGGCTCTGGTAACAGGATGGGCATGAGCAGCTGTATTTTTCCATGATGCTACTTCTCAGCTGTGGCTTCCTGCACCAGGCATGGCACCTGCTTCAAAGATGGCCATCCGGAAGCCTGCTAGGGACTCCTGGCCTGGCAAACAAAAAGTGATCAGTGGTAGCATTCTTTGCTCAGAATTTTGGAATTAGAATAAGCAACTGCTTCCAGTCGTGAAGGAGAAAATTGCAGAGACTGAGAAATGCACTTAGCACCACAGTGAGCCAAAGTCCCAGGTGAGTGGAACTGTGGTGGAGAAAGTCTGCAGAGGCAGGAGCATGGACTTCATGCACCAAAAGAGGCAGTGGTAAGATGCCAGATGCCGTAAGAGGCTGAGGGTGTAGCCATGTCCTCTTGATTCTGTTCTCAATTCTAGTTGTGGTGAAACCTGTTGCACCTGCTACAGATCCTCAAGTGTCTAGTAACTCCAAGTGTCTAGTAACTCTGTGTTCACCCTTCTTAGGAAAATAATACTTCCAGTTCCCCTAAAGAACCATCCCACCAGATGAAAGGCTACCTGAGAATAAACCCATGCCCTAAATATTTCAGATATTTTCTATTTCTCTAGAAATGGTTTTCACCCAGAAGGTTCTCAAAGCCTTCATTCAGCCTATTCGCCTATAATAAGGTGCAACGAAGAAAAACAATAATCATGAAAATACTCTCCATAAGCATTTATTGAGTATTATCTGTATACAGTCCACCACAGTAAAGACTGAGAAGGAAATGACGGGGTGTCCAACATCCCTACACCCACAGAGGTTATGATCTAATGGTGAAGACAGAAAACATCCACGCATGGCTACAACATGACAACAGAATGAAACAAACGCTAGAGTAAATACTTTCAGATCCTCAGAGCCCTTAGGAAAAAGAAGGGAGAAAAATGGTTGGGGATGTGTGGAACTTGGTAATCTGACTTCCTGTCAAATGAGAAGGGGCGGTGACCAATGGAGAAGAATTTACAAGGACAGATTGATATTGGGACAGCGTAGAAGGACATGAGGGAGGAGACAGAAGAGGGGACACAAGGGGACTAGAAGCAAAGCAGGATGAGAAAGCAGTCCCCTCTGCAGGAGCCTGGAGCACCATGGGATGGCATCTCACCGCCCCCGCAGTAGCACCCATACTGGGAGTCATGAAGGGTCAGAGGAGGAGGAGGCACCATGGATTTGGGATCTTTTCATGCAGCCTCACCTTCCACGGGATTCTCCATCTCCTTTCCCTCCCCAGAAATTGGAAAAGGGTGAGAGGCAGCAGAGCCTCCCAGGTGAAAGGAGCCATGGAAGGAGCCCCGCCCAAGGGCAGTGTGCCTGTGTGGGGAGGTGGGAGGCAGCAGACCAGCCTCCCTGGACTGATAGTTCCCATAGAGAATGATGGAAAAACACTGTTGATAAGGCGTCTGGAGCCAGGCTGTGGAGGCCTTGGATTTGGGGACAAAGGGTTTGGACTTGGTCCTGGAGGCAGTGGGAGCCAGAGACGACTGGGCAAAAGGGTGGACTTGATGAAAGAGTTCCTCATTCACTGCAGAAAAGCAGTCGCACAGCTCATTTTTCTCCTTAGGAAACAACCATAGAATTTCGTTTTCAAGACACCCCCAACTCAGTGAAACGCACATGCCAGTCCCTGCCCGGCCCCCTGGGAGAGTTCACGAGTTCAGACACAAAGCCCAAGATGTGTTTTACTTGGCATCGAGCACGTCTCTGGGTGATGCATGTCTTCAAACGGGGGGAGGCTGACATGATTAAACATTTTATATCAGTTATTCTGAGTCTCTGATGGTGCCCCCCCCAGACACTGTTTAGTCTTGCACCCCTCCCTCCACTCCTGGATATCCAGAGGAAAATGCCCAAGAGACAGGTTGCATACTTTCTTAATTGCATCTGCGTGATGCAGATTCTCAGAATAAGGGCTTTGCAGGAATTGAACTACTGCTTTCTCAAACTGAGTCTCACATGGTCCCCATGGTCCTCACATGGTATCTGACATGTGGCATCTGGCACATGGTAGGTACTCAACCTGAGCTTATTGAGAGTGATGTTATGGTCTATGTGGCTTTTAAGGGAAACTTTTGATATTTTTCCCCTCCTCCTATCCTTCTTTCCCCTGCCTTCCCACTACGTATTTCTTCATTTCTCTTTCCTTTTTTTCTGTTTAGATTTTCTGTTCTTGTCTTCTTCCCCCGCTCCTGTCCCCTCTTTCTCTTTACTTTCTATCTTCTTGTAACTTTCTTTTTCCCTACAAGAACTGAGAAAGACAAGGGTGTGTGGGCGGCCATGGCGCCCCTCCAAGGAAAGTGTGAGGCTTTGGGCAAAATAGACTCTCATTTCTTCCAAACATAGGTCTAATCTGAACGGTCTCCAGGCTCTGGTCTTCAATCCAACTTCAGTGGTTTCAGTTGGACTCCAAGAGAAGAGACCCCAGGGATGCTGAGTCCTTAGTCTGGTCTTGGAGAAAACCAGCTTTCTGTGCACCTACTTGTTCTCAAAGGTTGGGGCACCCAGGTTCCCTTTCCTCAAGTCACCAGAGCCCAAGAGAGGCTCTTCTGGGTGCAAAGCCTGGCTCAGGAGAAGCAGGACTTCATTAAGGGTTTGATTTATCCCCAAATGATCTATTGTTATGCATCAAACATGTTTTCCCTACAAACCAGTTGGCAGGGAACACACAGATAAATTACTACAAGATGTAACCAGACAAGCTGTTCAAAAGGAAAACGGTTCTCTGTGTGTGGAGCTAAGGAGATCACATCTATAAACATGTGTTGGGAAATCAATTTAGTATAAATTGACTGGAAGAAATGGGTGGCTTCCCCCAAACTACCAGCTTGCTCTGATATCTGACAGTTCTTTTGAGGTCACTGTCCACTGTTTCGGTAGTGAGGATGGACAAGCAAGGATATGAATTTCTCTGGGGTGTCTTCAAAGGGAGACAATGCCAGGTTATCTGTAGGCAATTGCAAAATTTCTCCATAGGCAAAAGTGATCATAGCCAAGCTTGTTTGCTGGAGAGAATGGATCAGAGAAATTTCACTGGCATAGAGCAACATTTAGATTGATGCTATGACAGGTGTCAAAAGAAGAATGTCACCGAACACTACAGCACTGTAGCACACAGCTTGGTATGTAAGAAACCAACCTGCGTGTAGCATCAGACAGAAAGAACTATAAATCCCTGCTTGGAAAGTTTTTGAACTTTTCTAAGATTTTATGCTTTTTTTTTATAAAGGGGTGGGTAGACTTGCTTTGACAAGGTTGTAAGACTTATGTAATGCATGCCACTTGTCCTATAATTCACTGTGGCCAATAAACACACATGGCTGATTAAATTAAAATTAATCAGATTAAAGTAGATGGAGTCTATTTTAATAGACTAGTCAGTCACACTAGTCACATTTCACATGCTCAACAGCTACATGGGGCTTGTGGCTAACACTTGGGTGCACAAATATAGAACACCCCCATCACTGTGGAACGTTCTACGGGACAGTGCTACCTCAGAATATGCCAGACACCAAGTAGACACTGTACACATAATTGTTTTCCCCTCTTGAACATTTTCTCACATAGTGCTTGATTAAAGAGCTGTCTAATTGTCAAAGTCAGAATGCTCTTTCACAGCCTCCTGGATAAAACTATTTGGTGCTCTAAACCTGACTGACATCTACGAAGCATGAGAATTGCTGGAAATTGGAGAGGGTACTAAATAGAGAATTTCTTGGCCTTTGGTTAAAAAATATCAATGAGAGACCTTGACTTGAGTCACGAAGTTATCTCAGCAGAGATGACAATCAGAGTAGAAACAAAATGGAAATCAGCAAAGGGAAAAATAAAAACTCTATAAGAACAGCCACTGAATAGTCTTGCTTTAAGCCCAATGAGTGGATTCTAAATGGGCTTATGCTAACATGCTTATAAACCTTCTAATGTTTCATTTAACTGCTTTGGAAAAATCCCAGGGTAGATGAAAACTTCCCCCAAGATATGTAGCTGGACCTTAAGAAACTTTCTCAAGGTCAAAGCTGAATTATTCCAAGGTTGCTTTCATTTGGTTGAGGACCATCTTGACTTTCTGGGGTGAGTCCAACACATCTATGCTGCTGCTGATCAGATCGTAGCCTGCAGAGAAGGGCCTCTTGATCTTCATTTCCTGGCAGGAAAAAAAGAAGATGGCCCAAGGTAAGGTTGCCTTCTACAGGCAGAAGAAAAGAACAAAAGGGATCGGTACATCTGCTGAGTGCTTATTGTGAACACTTTTCTGTTCATGTTATCCTGGTTGTATGATTTAGTCTTTACCGTAACTATACAAAGGAAGAACTATCAACATCTCCATTTTATATAGGAAGAATTGAGGCCAGGAATGGTTAAGAACTCATTCAAGGTCACAAGCTAGTAAGTGGTGGAGCCAGGACTTGACCCTGGGTGGTCCAGCAAGAGTTTGCCTTCTTAACCACTGTGCTCTGAAGCCTATCAGGGTAAGTAATCTCTCTGTGGCTTCCTTATTTCAGTTTCCAAAAATAATGAATTTTTTAATGATGTTCAGGGTTTTCCTTTTGCAGTTTTTCTGGTCACCATAGGAAATAATCCTAAGTATTACAAATAATAATAATAATAATAACATTAAAAATAATGACAGAAACAGTGTTCCATAGATATGTCTTATTATAGATTTATGTAAACAAGCATTTTATAAATAAATGAAAATAACAAATGTCAATGAGACAGTGGGAACATTTTACCTTTGAATTTGTGTGCCATAGTTTGTAATTTCTGTGCCATAGTTTGGGAATTTCCCCCAAGGCCCATGTGTTTAAAGGTTTGGTCCTAGGCCCATGGCAGTAGTGAGGGGTGGTAAAGCCTGAAGGGGTGGGGCCTAGTGGGAGGATTTAGGTAATTGGGGGTGTGTCTTTGAAGGAGATAGTGGGATCCTAGCCCCTCCCTCTTTCTCTCTTTCATATCCTGGACATGAGACCAACAGTTTCACCACATGCTCCTGCCATGATGCACTATCTCACCATGGGCCTCAAAAACAATGGGGTCTCAACTGAAACTCCCAAATTGTGAGCCAAAAGAACCCTGTCATCTTTTAATGATTTGTTATCTATTAATGATTTAATGATTATCTCAGGTATTTTGTTAGTCATGAGAAGCTGACTAACAGTGTGGAACCATTTTGTCATTAACACTTGAAGAAAGCATCAAGTGACAAATTGGCACTTAAATGGGGAGGAGTGGTCCAGAAACTAAGACCTGTAGGCCAACTGCTTGCTTTTGTAAATAAAGTTTTATTGGGACATGAGTACACCCAATCATCTATAGATTATCTGTGACTAATTTTGTGCCACAATAGTAGAGTTGAGTAGTGACAAGCCAAATGGACCACAAAGCTGAAAATGCTTACCATCTGATCCTTTATAGAAAATATTCACTAACTCCTTACTTAGAGGACAGTGAGAAAAACAGAACTATGTTCTCATAGTGAGTATTGACTGAATCCCATCCATTTCAGATGACTGAAAATGTCAGATTTCAATGAAACAGTGCCAGGAAAAAAACCCAAGGTGTAAATAAGGGGAGTTTGCAGGTCAAATGGCAGATATTTGTAATAGAGCTTTGCTGCAGTTCTGAATTTGAAAGTCAAAAGCAACCCCTAAATAAGACGGAGTGAGCCGATGCCCCAACCTTCTATCCACTTCTATCTGGGAGTTTAATCCTAAGTAATTATCAGTAGTATTCTTGATGTTGTCTTGTTTGTAAGCTGTCTACCCCCTCTATCTCTGTTTGTTGAGGGCAGAAGCTCTGTCTTTTGTTGTTCTGGTGCTCAGTCCATGGATTGGGGGAGAGTGGGCACCTAGTGAAGCTCATTGAAGAGCCATGTGACACAGGGAAAAAGAATCTACATCTAGGAGGGTGAGGGCAGCAGCCACAGCACAGGGAAGTCTGGGCAGAGGGCTATCTCAAAGACTGGGAAAGCCAGCAGTGAAAAGGTCACAGGGTCACTACTGAACCACCTCCCAGGCTGAGCTAGGAAGTCAGGGCTCACATGGACTGATCACACATTATGTGCTAGAAACCATCCCAGTGCCTTGTAAACATTTATTTTATTTAATATTCACAAAGACTCAAGGAAATAGGCTATTTCCTAAAGCACAGGGTGGTTTATTTCCTTATCCCAGGATATTCAGCAGAAAATAGTAGGTTTTAAATTCGAGTCTGAACTCAAGAGACAAAACTTGCAACGACCACTATATACAGTTCTCTGTGGCAGCACCCATAACCTCTCCCTCCTCTGTGGTTTTAAGCAATTCCATGGGAAGCTGTACCCTGAGAATGTCCACTTCCACTTTTCTGATGAGAACAGTGGCCCCAAACTAGTTTGTTATACAGTTCTAATTTGTCTTATAGCCAATCTCATGGTAACTGGACTCCAACGTATATCATGCAATAGGGATAGACCTGTCCAAACTCTACTGTCTGTTTTCTTTTCACTTGTTAAAAATTTTCAGAGGAACACTATAATGGTCAAAGGGAAGGGAGGGGAAGGGAGGGAGCAAGGGGGGGAAGGGGAAAAAAAAAAGAAAAAGTGGTTGAATAAGATGGATATCATTATTCTAAATTCATGATTGAAGACTTGAATGCTATGAATATACTTTGTATACAAACTGTTTTGTGTAAAAAGATGCTCTATATGTGTAGTATGAACTGTAATACATACTACTACTATAAATAAAAATTTTTAAAAAATTTCATATCAGTTTTTAATGTAATTAGAAATACGTTATTTCAAATCTTGAGATATTAGGAAAACTTTAAGTGTAAGAGCTTGCTGGTCATATACCAGTCTGATGTCAGCAACAGCAGCAGCATCCGGGAGCTTGTTAGAAACGTTCAATCCATGGTCTTGGGTCCCACTCTAGAGTGACCAAATCCTATTCTGCATTTTAACAAGATGACCAGGTGATTCCTACACACTCTAAAGTCTGAGAAGTATTGATTCTGTCATTGCAATATCATTATCAATGACTCCCCAGAAGAGAGAAAATTTGGATACCTTGGTCTAGGCCAAATGAAAGAGACTGAAGAAAGCCTGATATATTAGGGGTAAAGATTTCCTATCAGGTGATTTCTCTCCTTGGACCCTCTTCACCTGGGTAACTACTACTCACCTTTAGTGTCTTGGTCTAAACCTTAAATTTCCTTCTCTCCAGGAAGTATGTGTGGGTGGGTGGGTGTCCCTCCTACAGCACCTGCTGAACTTCTCCTACCTGCAACTATTGTCATTTCCTGTGTGCTTTCTTCTCTCTCCCATTTGACTCAAAATTTCACAATGAAAACGCAGTTGGGCAAAACTCATTACAACACTGCTATCGTCTCCATTTTACAGGTAATGATCTGTGAGCCTTATGAAATTAATTGATTTGCTTCATGTCACATTGCTCAGGAGTCCTTAATGCCATATTTAGTTCTTGGCATACGGGATGCTCATCAAGATCTGCTGAATGGAAGAAGAGACTCATGAGCTCTTTTCTATCAACAAACACAGACCCTCTTTGGTCTGCTCCTGCCTTCTCCACTGGGATCAGAGCCTCAGTGAGATTCCCTCCCCCTGCTCTCCACGCTCACTACATAGTTCTGGGAGCTCAGCCTTCACGTCTTTCAAGTTTTCAGCCAGAAAATAAACTAACTGAATGTCCTGATCTTCCTATGCCTGGATGCTAACAACTTCCAAATCAAAGACTCATACTCTGGCTTGTCTGACAGAGTCTACTTAAAGAAAAAAAAACGAAATGAGAGAGAACAGACCATGTGTGTAATATTTTCCAAAGTGTATACTTCCAGCTTGGAGGCTCCGGCTCTGTCTCTCCACCTGCAGGGGAGCACACGGCAGGGCATGGGATTGTTGCAGAAGTCCTCAGATCCTTAGCCGCGTCACACGTTTTCTGGAAAAGGGAAATGAACACTCCTGGATGGACTACTGGACTATATTACTGTCATGACACATTCAATGTGAGCTCACTTAAAATTATTATCAAACCCACTTTCCATCCTCTAACTCAAATAACAAAAGCAGAAGCACTAATAATACATTTTGTGGGGTCCAGTGGGGATTTCTGAAGTTATTGCTAGCAATAAAAGTTCTGAGTATACATTGACTGGGGAGTGTGTTATGGATGTAGATTGTCTCATTTGATTCTCCATCAACCCCTTTGAGGTAGGTATGACTATTGCCAGTTTATATATGAAGATTATAAGATATTTTAAAAAATGGGTCAAGAGCCAGTAGCAATTTCCTCCTAATAATGATAATGACCATGGCAGCAGCGGCTAACATATACTAGAGTTCCAGGCTGTGGCTCCACATGCATCATCTCCTGAAATCTTCACACTCGGAGAAGCTGGGAAAGCTAGTGTCTAGAGAGGAAACCGCAGGTCTTGCTGGGCACGTGACTTGCCCAAGATGAGACTGCTAATAATGGGGGTGCTAATAGCCATACCTGCATGTAAAGGGGGAGGCTCAGATAGGCTGGCAGTGGCCAGTGGGGGGGCTAATCCTGAAAGGAGCAGGCACATGCCCTGGAGATCCGGCATAAATTAACCAGATCAGCAGACGGGCTGAGAATGGTACCTTTCTAGGGCAAATGAGTGACCACCTTGAGTGGGATGGGAAGAATATCCAAGAGCCCTGGGGCCCCCAGTGTGTGGAAGGAGTGGGTCACGTTTCCTCACATATTCATCGAGTCCCTGCTGTTTTCCAAGCATAATGCAAGTGACTGCAATCTGCTGCTGAGCAAAAGAAATGTGGCCTATGTCTTAATCCTTTGGAAATGTCTAGAGAAATAATTCAAATGTTAACATAATCCATACTTTAAAACCTACTAACATGACAAAAAGAAGGAGGTACAGGGTAAACACACAACAGAGGCATCTGGTCTCATCTGGAAAACGGGAACGTCTTCCTTGAAGAAGTACTTGAAGAGACAGAGACCATTCCTAGCAAAGGGAACAGCTTGTGCAAAGGCCCTGAGGTAGAAGGAAGAGGATGAACTTGAGAAAATAAAAGAAAGCCATATGGTGAGGAAACATACCTTTGACATGGAAGAGGTGGGGCTCTGGAAGGGCAATGTGGATAGGGGTTTCTATCCTGGAAAACAAGTCAGAGAATGAGCCATGGAAAATGGAGTCCAAGCTAAGACCTGAGAAGCTAAGACTGCTGAATGTGTATGTCTCTGCTTCTTCTAAGGGTTCAGGTGTGCCCAGCCATCCTTCACTACGCTGCCTGACAAGTTGTTCAGGGGGCAAGTGTTCGGGTCAGGGCCAGGAAATGTTGGAGCTGCCCTAGCTCTACTGCCTTTGCAGTTATGAATTACTGGGGTTCTGCTGGCTTTGTAGGGTTGCTTAGAGCCTAACTGATCAAATTAGGGGTCTTGGACCAATGGAACCAGACTCCTCCCTAGAGGTGGGGAGGGGATTCCTACACAATTCCAGTTTGGACGGCACGAGTTTAGGGAAGTGGTTTTCCACCTTAGCTGCGATGTTAGCCACTTGGAGGATCTTTAGAATTCCTGACGCCTCTGCCCTGTCCCCACGGTGCCTGATTTAATGACTCAGAATACAGGCTGGGTAGGGAGAGTTTTGAAAACTCTTCAGGTGATTCCAGTGCTCAGCCAAGTCGGAGACAGAGGTTTAGAGGAGAGTCCCAAATGCCAGTCCACAGTTCAGCTGTGTCAGAAGTACCTGGAGGGTTTATGAAGAAACCTCCTGCCCTATATCAGACCCAACGTGTCAGGATTTCTAAGGGTGAAGTCCGAGGATGGATACTAGAAGAAAATTCTTCTGGCACTTAAAATAAAAAATAGGAGCATCTGGTGATTTTTGAACCCATGCAGGTTTGGGAAGCCCTGACTAGGATCGGGGCATCCTAGTCTTTAATTTGACTTAATTTGGGATGGAGTCTGAGATTCTACATTTCCAACAAGTTCCAAGGTGCTGCTGTATGTCAGAGGACCACACTGCAATTAACCAGAGTTCAGGGATGTAACGAAAGAGTGCACACCCTTGAAATCTATCAAAGGCTGTACCTGAAATCTATTGGCATTCAGGGACCTGATTTACACATGTCCCTGTCCCCTTATCTGGTATCACTTTCTTTGGGTGACAGATTGGGTCCTTGTCATCTCTGTATCCCTACCATCCAAGCACAGGGCTTAGAAATGTTAAGAGCACATAAATAGAATAGAATTCAAATTGACTAAATACCATGATGTCCTTGGAGTCCGAGCTGCAGAGCCAACTGAAGGTGAGACATGGCTATAATGGGTGCCTTTGGTCACTTCCAATCATAAATTCCAATTGCATGGGGTCGAATGCAGAGCTGTGTGTTACCAAAGCCTGCTCTGTAGGGGGTAAGTCAAAGCAGGCCCCTGGAATATTAATAATTCTGCACAGTGACCACAGCTATGACATTTACAGAGCCATGGAGTACAGGAGACAGCCCGAGGTTGCTCACAGCTATAGACTCCAAGGACTTAACTCTGCTCCAAATGGAGCATGTATATTACCCAATCCTGCCAAAAGCCATACGCTTCATTAGCTTTTACTATACAGAGAAACACGCCAGGCCTGGTGCTAAAATGACAGGAGAAAGCCTCCTTGACATCAACAGTCAAAGGAAAAATCACAGTGGGAACAGAGTAGCTCTGGGGGACGTTGCTCATGGCTTTGGAACTGGAGAAAAATGTCTCGGCCTCTTGATTGGGAGGCGCAGGCTTGCTGGACTCTGACAAGGACTTATTACTTTAGAAATTGTTTTCAGGGGTTTGGTTTCATCCTGGAGGCTCTGTGCATGGCCATGGGTGATGTTCTCTGACAAATTTTTGATACTGCAACTATTTGTGTGGTTTGTGAGTTATATGTTGGGAGGGGTCGGGAAAGAGAATGGGAAGGAGAGAGAAAGAGAGAAAGAGAGACACAGGCAAAGAGACAGAGAAGGGAAGGAGGAAAAAATGAATGCAATTTTAAGTAATTAAAGAAAAAAAAAAAAAAAAAACAAATTAAAAAAAAAAGGGAAGGAGATGATTGGGATAAGGGTGGGGGTAGGAAGACCCAGGCCAGGGATTTTCCTTCTCTTTGGAGGGCTGGTCTTTGTACTGAAGGGTGGTGCTAGTATCTTTTAAGGGTTTTGTTTTGGGATTTTTTTTTTTTATCCTCTTCCTGTCTTTCCTTTCAGCTCTAAGAACCCATTACTTACTCTGACCACGAAATCTCACCTCTAATTGCTTTTCCTGCCACCATCACTCTTTACTGTCCATCAAAGGGTAGGTTATTTGGCTCAAGGACATTTACATTTTACAGGTTAAAACTTTCTCAAGCTGTTAAAACCCGATTTCATCTGACTCCACCACACTTTAATCTTTTCACCCCCTCTCCCTCATTTCCAGATCTCCTCTCTGCACATGGGAGTCTGTGACAGGGTGTCCTCCTCTGCTCCCCAGCTCCCCACACCGTCTGAAGTGTGGATTCCACCCAGGATGTTTTCTAAATAGCCCAGTGATTCTCAAAGTGTGTTCCCTGGACCATCTGCTTCAGAACCACTGAAGGAATGGTAAAGGAGAGGAGGAACGAAGGATTTTTTTTTTAACATGCCAATTCCTGGGCCCTGTCTCCAACAACTTTGAAAAGCTACACGTCTAATCTTTGACCTAGGTGATTGTGAAACGCTGTAAAGTTTAAGAGCTCCTGCAAGGCCAGCTCTCAGGCCTCCCAGTGTCCTTACCCTTCAAGACCCTGCTCCAAGATCCAAGACTCTCCTTTCCCCGACACAAGAGAATATCGAGAGCGGGGGCCCCGCGTCTTCCACCAATCACTTCAAATCGGGCCCTGCACCTTCTCCTCTCAAGGGAGAAGAAGGCATTCAAGTCAAGGAAAGGGCAGGAACACACCCGCAGGCATGAGGCTGGCCTGTTGGGAATTAAGGGAAGCCAGAAGCTCCAGGCTGTGACTAAGTGGGCACCTGCTCCCCACTGCAGCCAGTAGCTTGGTGGCGATATCACCCAGAGATGCCAAATCTTCTGAATTTTTAAGGAAACTAGAAATCCGGATTTTTATATAAATTATTCTCACTTTTAATTCCTGGCTGATTTCTTTTTTTTTTTTTTTTTTTTTTTCTTTCTTTCTTTTTTAGTACCAGGGATTGAACTCAGGGGCACTCGACCACTTAGCCACATCCCCAGCCCTTTTATGTATTTTATTAGAGACAGGGTCTCACTGAGTTGCTAAATGCCTCACCATTGCTGAGGCTGGCTTTGAACTCGCGATCCTCCTGCCTCAGCCTCCCAAGTGCTGGGATTACAGGTGTGCGCCGCCGCGCCCGGCTCTAATTTATTTTTAACAAGCCAAACAACATACATTCCGGCTGCTGAGTGGACACCTGCAACCGCTGGAAGAGGACTGTCTAGGGCGGCTTTCTGTTCTGGGACTCTGGAATACAGTGGGCCTGTACTTCCATGGCTAACCAAGTTGTTCTGATGCTGCTTGGAGCTTCTCGACAGATACTTCTCCTCTCCTAGAAACCCCCAAATCTGGTGGCACCCCAGCGCCAATAAATGGGAGCTGGTTGCTGGCAGGTTCCAGTGGTTTTCAAACCACTGAGTGTGTATCAGTCACCTGGAGGGTCTGATCAGCATGAGGGAGACTGGGAGCCACCTGAAGCTTCTGATTCAAGTACCCAAGGAAGGAACAGAGAACTGTGCTTCTTACAAACCTGGAGACACTGAGTCTTCCTGGGGCTGCTCACGTGATCAGCAGTCCATTTTAAAAATAAATGTCATTGTTCAGAGCTTAGTCTGTGTCAGACATTTGTCAAAGCACTGTGCTGTATTGACTTTAATCTTACATCCCAACCCTATTAGGAAGGTATTATCCTCAATTTATACAGGAAGAAACTGAAACTCAGAGAGGTTAAGTGACTTGCCCGAGGTCACACAGTTTGGTGAACAGCAAAACCAGAACCCAAATGCAAACCCTCAGACTACTGAGTCTGGTTATAATCTCATTTATAGACTATGCTGAGACGCTTAGGAAAAAGTAAGGAGACACCATTAATAAATATGCCAGGGCAAGATGTAAGCCAGGACTCTCCTAGGCAAGCCAAGACATAAGGTTACCTGAGTGGAGTTTGAACTGAGTCTTGAGGATGGCGTAGGGCACAGGAAGGCTAGCGTTGGGGAGAACTAAAGACAGACTAAGGTTTATGCCGAACATCTCCCTGATGAAGTTTGTCAGATGTTTCCTCTCCGTTCCAACCGTTGCAATACTCCAGACAGAACAAAACACAAGGAAATGTCTTTTCGTTTTGTTTTGTACACTCTGACATTATTTTGCACCCACTCACAAACCCCTGGAGAACCAGATGAGGATTCAGTCCACCAGGCAAGGGAGTAGAGACGTGGACATTTCAGAAGAGAAAAAATTGGCCTGTGGTTTTCGAGAACTTCTGAATGCAGGCATTTTGCACAAAATCCTGCCCATCACAATGATTTTTACAGTAAGAGCAACAGCTGCCGCGGACTTAGTCCTCGCTGATTTATGCAAAGAGGAAGGGAAAATTCCATACTTTCTCAGCGCCTTTTGGGGAATTCTAAACAGGCTCAATAGTACCCTCTAGTGGGCAAAATGGGCAGGCGCGGGGGAGCATAGTATCAGGAGATAGCAGGAAGACTGGAGAGAGTAAGAAGAAATATTCTGCAGAAGTGAATTAAATATCCAAGTGCTCTGTGATATAGACACTTGCTTTACTATAAAGATTTAACACATGGTGATTCTGATAAAATATAATTCTCTGTAAAGCACTGATTCGACGTGATATTCCATCCACACAACTCACAGTCCAGTGAGCTCAGACTCATCTGCATGCAGGACAGTGAGTGAAGGCCCCAGGGAGGCCATTATCCACTGGACTTCCGCCATAAGCCATCATTCCCTGGGCAACTGCTCGTGGAAAGAAACCTGGGCAATGCTAGCCAGAAAAAACACAGTTTCCCCCTTAAGCTCCCACATCACAGAAGTTTTTTTTTTTTTTTTTTTTTTTTTTTTTTTTTTTTGTGGTACCGGGGATTGAACTCAGGGGCACTCGACCACTGGGTCACATCCCCAGCCCTTTTTTTTGTATTTTATTTAGAGACAGGGTCTCACTGAGTTGCTAAGTGCCTTGCCATTGCTGAGGCTGGCTTTGAACTCGCGATCCTCCTGCCTCAGCCTCCCAAAGTGCTGGGATTACAGGCGTGCGCCACCGCGCCCGGCATAACAGAAATTTTGATGGTGAAGCTTTGGTTGTTTCATTTTGCTTACAGAGAAAGCTCAAATTAAATAGTAAACCGACAGAACTGACCAAGGAACAAAAGAACAGGTGTATGACAAAAATCAAGTATGTGATCAGTTGTTCCAGGACCTGGGAGATTCTGCAAGAGGCTGTGAGGTCACCCAGTAACAGCCACCTCACACACCATCCACATCTTTAGGGAGGAGACAACCTTCTGCATTCCATCCATTGCCCTGACCCCATTTTTCTGTCAGAGTTCAGCTGTATCCTGTATCTGAGGCTTATTTCAAGGGTCCCCCTCTTCAAATTTCTCATGACTACTGTCTTTATTGAGCAATCGCCTTTCAATTTTCTTTTCAATTTCAGTGGCCTTCAATTACATCACCATTCCTTTTACTCATCAAAAACATATTGAACTTTTTATGTATGTACAAAACAGTGTTGGGAATATATATCTGAAAAAACAACAACTCCGTCTTCATAATTTTCCCACTGAAGAAGGACATGAAGAGGGGACTAGGCAGGCTCCATCCAAGAAGACCTTAGCAGATGAAGATGTGGTAAAAGCTGCAAGTACATTGCTTTATAGATCATATCCAGCAGAGATGTCCCCTCGATCACATGAGCCTAGTCATGGTAGGTGTCCTATCGGTGTTAGCTTTTATTGTGTGTCACTACTGCTGCTGCTGCTATAATAATTCACATGTATTTGTATTACTTTGTTTTTCTTTTGCTATACCTGGACAGTCACACAGAAAGATAAGATGCCACCTCTTTCAAAAGTGCTTTATTTAGTGAAATTACTCCATCACTCAGGGACTGGTGAATCCCAACACCAATGACAGTTTATTTCTCTACTTGTAAAAGGATGCTATCAATAACCATCTTTCAGCAGATTTCATTGATTCTTCGATTTCTTCCTTCATTTATTCAACTAACACATTAATTATGGAGTTCAGTTTGTCTGCCAAACTTTATGCTAAGGAAGGCGAACAGAGTAATTAAGAAAATTAGCGTGGCCTCTGCCCTCCCCCGGAGCTCTCTGGATCCCAGGATTTTTGGAGATTTAGATGTTATGTTATGTTATGAAGGGCTGTCAAAGTCAGCCTCCAGCATCTGGAAGAGAGAATCTCGTTGTGCTTACCTGGAGCTGTGCCTGGTTTCATGGGTACCTTCTGAGATGTCTGCTGCATGAGTAAACTGGTTGATGAATCACTGGGAGGGTTGACAAGAGGAATTATCACTAGAACTTTATTTGGTGGGCAAATAAGGATCATGAGGAACAAAAGGGTGTCCATGGAAATGCCTGTGAATGAACGTGTTCCTGTCGCGTGGTCACCATAGGATTTAGCATCATTGCTCCCATTTTAGAGATGAGAAAAAATGAAGTTCAGGGATATTATTTGTAATCTATAAGCACAAGTAGTAAAGGAACCAGGAGCCAGAGGACATCCTCACGTTTGCCTTCTCCAGTCATTCCCTAAATCCCATTTTTCTCACTGGGGAACAGGAGCTTCTTCTCCAGCCTATAGTGATGGGAATGGGTGAGGTGATGAGCCCGCCTCATCTGCCACATCAGGAGATGAGGATCCCTTAGCTGAGACTACTTCCCCGAAGGCAATCATTGCCAAACCAGCCTGATGGACAACTCTGGTAGTGCAGTCTTGCTTTCCTCCCAACATTTTTCAAATAAAGTAAAACAGCAACAGATTTCCTGAACGTCAAAAGACCAGGGTCACTGTGCTGAGTGAATTTTGATACAGAACTTGGTCACCTGGGGCCGGGGGTGGGAGTTGAATGTCACCTCGTGCAGCTGTTCACCTGAAGAATCTCTCTATTCCCTCCCCACCATTCTGCCCACCTTGCTTGCACCTGTCACCCCTAGGCTGGAGAGCTGCCACATGCTTTCAAAAGTGGCCCATTATACATTCAGAAGGAGCCTCCTGGAAAGCCTACCCCATGTTACAGTGAAACCTGCTTCCAGCAGCTTCTCCCCTCCAGTTTTCATTTTCTCCATTGAGAGAGAGAGAGAGACATTTGGAAATCCCGTCTCTGTCCACACCACTCCTATGGTATCTGCCACACCACGGACTTAGACCTTCAATATTTTTTTTCATCCAACTCATTTTAACTTATTTTAATCTCCAATGAAGCAACAATGTTGATGATACTTTTTTTTTGTTTTCCTAACAAATACGATTTACAGTATTATTAGTGTGTTGTTAATTACATAAAAGTCACACGTTACTCAACGATGGGAATACACTATGAGGAATGATGCATCATTAGGCAATTTTGTGATGGTGGGTATTGGCATCAGATCAATATTGGCGTCAGATCAGCCATTTTAATCTAGGGACTCCTAAGTTCCAATTTAAGAGCCATTTTATCTAGGGACTCCCAGGTTTCGATTCTGAATGTACCTGCTAAAAAGAAAAAAAAAAAAAAAAAAAAAAAAAGGTTAACCCCACCCCAGCCCATGACACAACCCCTGTGTGCTTGTGAAATTCCTCTCCTGGGCTATAAAGCGTCTCTGTGAGCGCTGACAGGCTGCTGCTCTCCTCAGAGGGACAGCCTTGTCAGTTTGCTCCATGCTACTGACAATAAATCTCTCGCGTGGGATTCCGGTGTGTGGCGTGGTCCTTGGACTTTGCGTGGACTTTGCGAGTGTCCTTTCAGTGGGAACATCAAAGCACGTGCTTCTGTCATCCCAGATGGCATAGCCATCCACACACCTGGCTGTATGGTGGAGCCCAGGGCTCTGAGGCCACAAACCTGTACCACGTGGTAGGGCACTAAGTACTGCAGGCAGGTGTAGCACAGTGGTGGATGTATGTATCTAAGTGCATCTAAACGTAGGAAAAGTACATTAAGCATGAAGTGCAGAAGAAAAATAAAAGGGTCCACTTGTCCATCTTGCCATGTGCAGTGGCGTGAAGAGAGCGTGGAGGACAGGAAGTTGCTCTGGGCGAGTGGGTGGAAGTGAAGGCCAAGGACAGTACTGTTCACTACCCTGTACACTGAGGCTACACTGGGCTTATGTTTCAAAATTGGTTCTTAAGCTCACTGTCACTTTTTCACTTTATAACCTTTCACTTTTTTTTTTTTTTTTTTAACTTTTGACTCTTTTGTAATAATACTTAGCCTAAAACACAAATATAGGGTATTGCTATTCAAAAATATTTTTTTTCTTTGTAGCCTTATTCTATAACATTTTTCTACATTTAAAATATTTTTTTTTCAAGGCCCTGGGTTCAATCCTCAATACCCACAAATTCTTTTTTTTAACTTTTTTTTTGTTGTTGAAAACAAAGACACAAACACACGTTAGCCTAGGCCTACATATGGTCAGGGCATCAGGGTCACTGTCTTCCACCTCTCCATCTTGTCTCACCAGAACGTCTTCAGGGGCTGTGACACACAGGTAGCTGTCCTCTCCTATGATAATAGTGCCTTTTTTTGGAATCACTCCTGAAACACCTGCCTGGAGTTATTTTATAGTTAGTTATTTTTCTTTATAATAGAATGAAGGGACTGGGGGTGTGGCTCAGCGGTAGAGCGCTCGCCTAGCACGTGCGCGGCCCAGGTTCGATCCCCAGACCACATAAAAATAAAACGCATTGTATACAACTAAAAGCAAATAAATAAATATTTTTAAAAAATAGAATGAATACACTCCAAAATAATAATAAAACGTATAGTATGATAAATGCATAAATTAATAACAGTCACTTATTATCATTATCAACTATTTGATACTATACATAATTGTGAATGCACGTGAATTTTGCACGTTTGGGTGATACTTCTAAAGGCTGGTGGGCTAAGCTGGAAACTTAAATGAACTGATCTGCGGATCAAAAATGAACTGATCTGCGGTCTTTACGTGTGGCGTGATTTCATAGAAGGAAGAAATAAGTGTGGTCTGCATTTGTCCCTCTGATCCTGAAGCTGCTGCCACCATAGTCACCATTATTTTGCTTTTCCTGTATCAATGACACGGTAAAGGCATCTCTCTGGCGCTGGACTTCTCTACCTTACATTTCACAGATAAGCAATGCAGCGCCCCGGTCTTGAGGAGTTGCTGCCCCAGAAATGAGGCTTCATTCTTCATCTCATCATCAGTGGGTATGGAGGGCCAGTCAACATGGAGACCATTTCAGAATGATGGAGGAGACCAAGGGCTCCCAAAGGAAAGATGGACTAGTGGCTGTGCCAGAGGGCCTTCAGTTCCTGGGCATTCACCAATTTCAGAGAGCGTTGAGATGGCTGCCTCTCTGCAGCTTTGGCCCAGTCTTGTAGCTTTGTGAGAGTGGGTAGCAAGCAAACGTTTCCAACAGAAAACTGTTTTCAGGTGCCAAAAATGCACTTGGCCGTGGAGCTGCTGCATAAGCCCCTGGGGGAGCCTCTGTGTTTTTGCATGGTTGTGGGTTGCTAGGTCTGGGATAACCTGGGGCAGGCTGCATTGCTCACCAAATCCTTAAATGAAGTGCTTCACCAAGGGAACGTGGGGTAAGCTCGCCTGGCTTCCTGGCAAGGCCAACTTCATAGCTGCCACGCTGAAGACCTCATTCAAGGTATGTCCAGCTGAAAGCATGGAACAACGTGGTCACACCAGATGGCTGGACCATGTGGGAGGGAGCCAGCCATCTACCAATGCTAGTTTAAGGTAATCTGAAACATTTTTTAATAATAATTCTATTTTAAAACGTTTTTTTCCACCTGCTTCTAAAGAACAGGGGAGCCAAGTCCATACAACTAGCGAGAAGTCATTACAGCAGAAACTGTCTCACGCACGTCGTTTCCTTCTGTGGTCCAGTAACTGGGCTCCCAAGAGAGATCCCGCTGAGACTTCCCAGGATGTACTACGCTGATGATGTCAGTACGGCCCACCCTGGAGCCCCAGAGAACTTGAAATTTGATTTGGTCTATAATGTGATCTGCTTCATTGCTAGAGCAGACCAAAGGCCCTCCCACAGCCTCCAGGAAAGCGGGGCCTGAGTCAGCTCTCCTTTGAATGAGGCCCTTCCACCTTCCCCTGGTCAGGGGACACCAACATGTCTTCAAGAGGCTCTTCAGCAAAGAGCACCTTCTTTAGCACTTTGAGATTCCATATGTGACCCCCCCACACACCAAACAGCAGGGAAATCTGTCTGCACAGCTGCCCTGTGTGCACCCGTGTACCTGGATATCCAGAAGATGTGCACAGGGCAAAAGGGGAGAAATTCTGTTATTTTCCAAAGTGGCCGCCATGATGCTGTTTCCCTTCTCTTTTCTCATCCAGTTCTTTCTATTTTTAATATTTATTTTTTAGGGTTTTTTTTTTAAGGTGGACACAATATCTTTATTTTTTATTTTTATGTGGTGCTGAGGATCGAACCCAGTGCCTCCTGCATGCCAGGCAACTGCTACTACAGAGCCCCAGCCCCAGCCCTCATCCAGGTTTTTAAAGAACAATTCACATACCTGTCAGAGAAAACAGTTTCTCCATAGTCCTCTCAAATGAAGCTCCCCCTCCCATTTCCCTCAAGTACCTCAAGACCAGAAGATGGAGCAGGCATCCTCTGAGTTCAAAATTATTAATTATAAATGACGGCTACTTCCTCCTTCAAAAGCCTAGCTTCTTTGAGGGTCATGGGACCAGCCAAGCCTCCACATTGCTGGCATTTACCGACCTTTGGATGACCAGCGACCCTACTACTAAGGACTCGAACACCTGCCTTACCATCTTCTTCTCCACCTCCATCTGTCACCGCTCCTGGTAACATCAACGTCTGTCCACAAGTGAACTCAGTCAGCACCTTCCTTCTTAGTGCTTTCAGTTCATTACTCTTGATAATTCTGCTTTCTCCCTGCTTCAGCCACCTGTTCCCCACAGTCACGCACCCCTGGCAAAACTCTGGCCCTTCCAATCTGCTACAAGCATCGTCCGCTCCACCTACAACCCCTCTTTTCTTCCAGATCATTTGATAACACCTAAGCTAAGGATGCCTCAGCCTCACCGAGATCCCACTAAATTCACTGAGGCAGCTCTGACTCTCTCTCTCTCTCTCTCTCTCTCTCTCTCTCTCTCTCTCTCTCTCTTGCTCCTTGTCTCCCTTCTCAAAAAATCATAACCCCATTTAAACCTAACCATCCATACTTTCCATGCCTACACCTAAAACAACCTAATGTTTCTGGAAAAAGTTAAAAGGCTACAGTGATTGGTTTGATTGAATATAAAAGCCCCAAATCTCAAATGGTCACTCAACATCTATCTACTACACTTCTTACTAAATCCACTTAACAACTCTCGAGATGGTTACTGCATACTTTCTTCTCTTTCTTCCAATTTCCACAGCCTCCTTCTCTATTCCTCTTCCCCATCAACTGATGCCTTTGCTTAAAAAACAAAGCCAAGATGTTAGAGCCCCTTTATCTACCAGGCACAGACACCCGTAAGAATCTACCTCTAGCCAGGCATGGTGGCGTATGCCTGTCATCCCAGCAGCTCAGGAGGCTAAGGCAGGAGGGTCACAGGTTCAAAGCCAGCCTCAGCAACCTAGTGAGGCCCTAAACAACTTAGTAAGACCCTGACTCTAAATAAAATATAAAAACAAAGGTCTGGGGTGTGGCAAGTCCACCAGGAGGTAAGATGATGCCAGCAAGTGAGTCCATGTTGCTTTCTTCCTGCGGCAACCACGTCTTGCTATGAAAGAACCTCATCACCGAGACTGAGCCTTTTGTCCAGTGACCTTGCTGCTCTGCGTTTGCTTCACAGAGTGGCCGCGGCTGCACTACACTGGGAACGACACTGCTCCAGATTTCTTGTCTTTAAACTCTCTCCCTTGGCCTTGGCCTTTCTCCAGCTATTTCTTATTTCTGAGCACAGAAGCAGCTCACTGAAGAGCTGTTTCGCTACCTTCGCTTCCTTGATACACACTTGCTGTTCAGTCTCCTCCGGTCTGGCTTCTGCCCCTGCCCTTCTCCTGAATTTCCTTGTCATGGGGGCTTCGGCCCCTGTGTTACCATATCTCCTTGTTGCTTCTGGGCCCTCCTTTTCCTCTTACTCTCGGTGGGAGTTGACTCAGCTAACCTCCCCTCCTTTCCTGAAACACAGAGGCTCCTACGATCAAGCAAGTTGCTGGGTCCCTCTTCTAGGGAGGTTAGAGGAAGGACTCGACCTTGGGACTGCTGTCTCCAGAGTCTTGCTCCTTTCTATGATGCTGGAGACAGGCTTAGAAGGAAAGACCAAAGAGCATGGGGGTAAATGCACCTAAATGCACACAAGCAGAAGAGAAAGCAGGGCGGCATGGGCTGAAAAGAACCCAGGTTACTGAATGTCAGTCCAAATGCAAAAGTCCAATTTCGGACTTCAAGTACACTCTGTTAGGACCCTAGGACACAATGCATATGAGGCGCCATGTGTGGTGGGTGTCTTCTAGTAGCACTCCTTTTTTAAAAATGTTTTATAGTGCATTATAGTTGTATAGTATTGGGGTTCATTTTGACATTATCACATACATGAAATATAGTCTGCTCCATTTCAATCCCCATTACTTCCTCTTTCCCTCCCCTCCCTCCCTTTGACCCCCTTCCTCTACTCTACTGGTCTTCCTTCTGTTTACTTATAGTATTTTTAATGGGTGCTTTACAGTTATACATAAAGGTGAAGTTCACCGTGGTATATTTATATATGTACACAGCATAATCCGGTGAATTTCATTCCACAGTTAAGTAATGGGCTTCTAAGTAACACTTGGCTCCATGTACTGGTTAACTTGTTATGCCCTGAATGTGAGAGCCAGGTTCCATGATAGGAGGATTGTCACAACTTGCACATCTTAGTGAAGTTCTTAAACAAGAAAACAATAGTAAAATGTAGGCGTTTTTCAGTTTCTTTAATCTCAACATCTATCACACACACACACACACATACACACACACACTGCAAATGTTTTCTGACTTTCCTTTATAAGGAACTAAAATTAATATTTGTTTACAGCTCAAAATCAGTTTTAATTGGTACGAACACAAGTCTTGTTTACCACTTTTTAAAAAAATTTTTTAGTTGTAGGTGGACACAATACCTTTATTTTATTTAGGTGGTGCTGAGGATCGAACCCAGGGGCCTCTCACATGTGGGATGAGCACTCTACCACTGAGCCATAGCCCCAGCCCCTTGTTTACCATACTTTTAACAAGGTGACCCTATCAGAAGGATGAAGTTCAAGTGAGAGATGAAGTTTTCAGGCTTATTTTGGGGTCAAAAAACAAAAACAAAAACAAAAAAAAAAAAAAACAAACAAAAAATTCACAACATGCATTGAGATATAGTTGCAAAGAATCTTCTTACTGAGTCAAGGCCTGACTCATCTAACTGGCTTGTGTGACCTCAGTGATATTTCTGAACTTCTCTTTGCTTTTGTTTCCTCTTCTGGGAACCTAAAGGCAAAAATGGGGGTTCCTGAACTGTTATGAATATTTAGGAGTCCTAAAAACCTTTTTTTGTGGCCAAACAAGCTGTGTGACTTTTAGCAAGCTACCTCTCTGTTCCTCAATTTCTGTATGAGAAAGTGGGAATGATAAGGGTACCTGACCTGTGGTCGTCTCCTGAGGGTTAAATGACAACATGGATGCAGCACTGAGAGCAAGGCCTGCTCCCTGGAAACTATTGAGCAATGTAACTTAGCTATTGTTTTTACCATTGTGATCATCGTCATTATGATGGTGAAATGGAAAAGCTGTGGTACACATTTGAAACAAATTAATTATTACCTAATACATGTGGTTTGGTGATTATAAAATGTTTCAAAACAAAGGGCTCTTTGAGGGGAGGATTTTAAACCAGTATTGAAAATCTGGGAACTGCATCTCCAGGGCATGCAGGCGTTAGCAGCAATGATGCACCTAGTACATGCACTGTAACAGATAGCTGTATACATGGTACTTCTTTAAAACACATCTCTTGACTCAGAGCCTTAAAACACATCTCTTGACTCAGAGCCATGGTCTGTTAACCCCAGCTATGCCTCTGGCATCATTTCCAAGGAATATTTTATAGGAAATTAGTGTAAGCAAACTGCTGGCCTGCATCTCAACCTTAACAGTTTAGGGATGTGTTTCAAATGGGGTATAACATGATCTCAACTCATTATATAAACATTCTGTTAAGCACTTCTCCATGACCCTTACATGTATTTATTTCAAATTTGTGTTAGCCTTTTGTCACTGTGACAAAATACCTGAGAAAAAACAACTTAAAGGATGGAAGATTAATTCTAGTTCATGGTCAAATGTTTCAGTCCATGGTTGGCCATCTCTGTTTCTTTAAGCCTGAGGTGAGGCAGGACATCATGGCAGAGGGGTGTAGAGGAGGAATTGAGAAAAAGAGAGGAAGGGTTGAGGAACAAGATACAGTGTCCACACCTAAAGACCCATTTCTTCAACTTGTACCCAGCTCCTACAGTTACAACCACCTTCCAATGACATCAAAGCATGAATCCATTGATGGATTAATCCACGGATGAGGTCGGAGCCTTCATGATCCAATCACTACCCAAAAACTTCCCACTCACTTTTGAACATTGCTGCATTGGTGACCAAGACTTCAACACATGAGCCTTTGGGGAAACGTCCCAGATCTGAATCATAACACTTGTATATTGGAGTAAGGAGCAGCAAACATTTTCTGTAAAACACTGGAACAATGCCTAGCAATTAGTAGGTGTTCGGCAAATACAAACTATTTACCAGTCATGCATCATTCTTCTTCCCATGTTTAATTTCAATATCAAAAGTGATGGGCAAGGGATGTAACTCAGTGGTAGAGTGCTTACTTAGCATGCACACAGCCCAGGCTTCAATCCCCAGTACTGCCAATAAAAAAAGCAGTGATGGAGGTTACACCATATTTTTAGTGGCTAGTATGTGCAAGACACGGGGCTAGAGGTTTTGTATACATTCTTCTCATTCGTGTCTCAGCTCCACTCGTATGCCTCAGTAGAGCTGAAGAAGTCAATCATCCATGCTGGGGATAGAGCATGGTAGACTGGACCACTATAATTTTTAGGCTGGCCCTAGATGAAGATATACACAGATGCCCTTTGTTATATGACTTTGCATCACCACCCACTGGAGCAGGTAGATTTCCTTGACCATTTGTATAGGGCTTGGCTTTGGATTAAAAAAAAAAAAAAAATAGATTGTCTGGAATGGCCAAGTGCAACTATGGACTAGCGTTTCTAGAGGTCAGTCATGTTTCACTTGTTCCTGTTCAGTGCAGAATTTCCCTGAAAAGCACATCCCTTACATATTGCTCCTTCCGTCTGGGCCGCTGAAGGGATACCATGGAGAAGACCTAAACACAATCAGCAGACAGGACTAAGTCCTGGTGGACTCAAGGTTTGAACGGGAGGTGCTTGGTTACCCCAGGAGAGACCAGCCAACCCCGAGACTGTTATGGGGCAGACCGCTCAGAAAACATACCAAGTCCATCTTGTCCGAATTGGAGAGTCTTTACTTAGCCACCTGGCCAGCAACTACTCCCTGCAGGACCCACAACTGTCTCTGCAAGGAGCAGTCCCAAGCCTGAGCATTTCAGGGTCTTTAAAGGCAAAAACCACATCCGAGTTGACGTAGTTGCAAGCAAGAAGGGGTATAGAACCCGAATCGAGCAGTTAGTGAAACAATGCAGTGGGTACACTGGTATTTCCCACAGGACTTTCCGGGTTGGCATCGCAGCAAGCAGGCAGAAGGGAAGTGGGTCAAAATGACCCTAGTTGAGTGCAAGTTAGAGAATGGTTACTAACATCTAGATAATCAACCTCTGACAGGGCAGATTGACCAAGAAAAATGGGAACCTGGGAACCAAAGAGAGAATAATTTAACGTTGTGTAAGAATTGCCATTTTGTGTTGCCAAACGTGTATGGTAAGCAACAGTTGATGGGTACAGAGGCGGAGTGTTCCCATGGGAGAAGCATTTCTTACATGACATGGAGTCTCAGGGTCAAATGGAGTCTGTTTGGTCATTGCCCATGTAACCTGGCCCATAACACAGACAACTTGCAACAGCAACATAATAAATAGGATTGTCCCTGTGGTATGCCCCTGAGTTCTATGGTGGTGGTCACATAGCATTGATTTAACCGTGGTAACTGACACATAAGCCCTTCAAATTCAGAAGCATTCATCTCAGGTTGGCCCTTAATGCTACCTGGCATCAACGTACATTTTCCTAGTCCATGTGCCTCTGTCCCCAGCTCTCCACTATCTCCTCTTTCATCCTCACTTTCAGCTGTCTTTTGTTTACCCTTTCACTGGGAAAAAATGAAAAGAATTAAAAAAGAAATTCCACGTGCTGCCTCAACCACTGTCCTACAGGTCACGCTCTGTGCCCATCCACACTGCCGTTTCCTCGGCTGCTCAGGAACGGTCCTGTTCCTATCAAGATTGGCTCCTTCTTTTGAGCTTTGAGTCACATTCTTTCTTGCTCCCACATTTTTTTCTTCTTTATGTCCTGCATCACCAAATTTCTCCCTCCCCCAAATGCCTCATTTCTATAACAAAAAAAAAAAAAAAAAAAAAAGAAAATTATAAAAAGTAAAAAGAAAGGGAAGAAGGACAGGAGGGAGGAAAGAGAGAACCTCTATTGATTTCTATTTTCTCCAACTGCCACCTCAGGTCCCTGGCCCATGGTGTAGCAAAGTGCCTTGAAAGGATTGACCACATTCTCCATTACCACTGTCCTTCTCCCTGGTAAATGCCCTGCAGTCCTGTTCTGTCCTGGCCACTCCACCACACTGCACTGGTGAGGACCCCGTATTCTCCACATTTGCATAAATCAGTGTTCAAGGCTCAGACCTCGTCTTCTTTGACATATCCACTGCTATGACTCCATCATCATACCTGTTTTTCTTAAAATGTGTTTTCCAGGACCCTACACTCTTTCAATTTCCCTCTTGCCTCCCACCTGGAGGACCTTAATGATCAGGTCTCGGAACTCTTCTCTCCTGTCTCAACTCTCCCTCCCTTGGTGATCTCAACCAGGATTGTGCCTTTCCATCACACTAAAATATGAATGACTCTCCATTCATTCTGCAGTTCAGATTTCTCCCTAAAATGCAGACTTGTGTATTCAACTGTCTATTTGATATCTCCTGCTTGCAAATCTAATGGGCATCTCAAACTTCACATGAGCAATAGCAAACTCTCCATCCTCCCCATACACATACACCCACACCCACAAAAGTCTTTTCTCCTTCTCAGTAGATGAATGGTACTCTCTCTATTTGAGGAACCAGAAAATCTTGGAATCATCTTTGACTCTTCATCTTGCATCCACATCTGTTTGTCATCAAACACCATCAGTTGGGGCTCAGTGGTAGAGCGCTTGACTAACGTGTATGAGGCACTGGGTTTAATCCATAGCACTGCATATAAATAAATAAAACAAAGGTCTGTTGACAACCAAAAAAAAAAAAAAAAAACCATCAATTGAAGCTTCAAAATTCATCCATAATGTCACCATTTATAACCCTGATCTATCCTGTTATTGGGAGGGACAGTTATGATCCAAACCATTGCCAGCTCTGGCAAGAATGGTCTCCCCATGTCCTTCTTTGGCCCACTAGTCTGTTCTCAATTAAGCAGGAGAAGATAGAATGCTCAAAGCCAAATCAGATCACAGTAGGTTGAGAATCAAAGTGCTCCCAAGACCTAAAGACCTTTGGGTTCTGACTTCATCTCCTACCACTGTTCTCTTTAATGCACTCTGCTTAGCCATCTGACCTCCTTGCTCTGCCTCAGGCACATTCCTGCCCCAGGGCCTCACCCTCAGCTTTTCTTTGCCACATTCTATGTTTTATGCCTTTGAGTCCTATTGATTTGCTCATTGTGATCTCACGGAGAACTTCCCTGACCTTTCCTAACCCACTAGCACCTTCTCTTCTATGTCTTAGCTAAATTTTTCTCTCTCACGCTTATCACAGTCTAATGTACCACAAAGAAGGTTCTTATTTACATTGTTTATTGTTTGCTTCTTCTGGACAATCTCTAGGAGCTGCGATTTTTGTATGGTTTGTGCTTGACACATAATAAGCATTTAGGCAATATGTGTTCAGGAAATGAATTATACAATTTAATCCCCTCGACAAATTTGTGGGGCATATTCTTTTCAATTTCACAGAAGAAAATAAGGCTGAGAGAGGTTAAATGACTTTCCCAGATGACACTGATGGTCACTGCTATGTCTTTAGCCTGACCCGTTTACTGGAGGGAAAAATTAATAGTGCTCCACCTAAGAAAGGACTTTACATTACATATTTGTATATATAATTATTTCTTATTCATACACAGCACTATAACTTCTGTGTCTTCTATAATAAGCACTTTCAGATTTAGTCCTCACCTCTAATTGCTAATCATTTCCAACTTCTCATAAACTGAAGTTATCAGCATTTCTCCCTGTAATTTTTATCAGCCCTTTCAAAGCAGAGAACCACACTTCTTTATATTCTAGCTCATTCTTTGCCCAGAGTGGACCAATGAAATAAAGAGCTCTTCTTTAGCCCAGGCAGCTACTGAGAAGACATCTTACCCATGAGAACAATCTAAGTAGACTTTTTATAGCATATTGGATTTGAAATGTACCTTCTTATAAAACCTTCCTACTGTGTGTTCTTCCTGTTCACTCCAGGTAAGAACTGGTAAGAACTTTGACTCTGGATTCAGAAAGTTTTAGTTCAAATTCTGACTCTGCCGTGTTAACTGCATGACCGAGGGTAAGTTTCTTAATATCCCTTTAATTCAATTTCCTAATCTACAGAATAGTTCCTACTACAGACGGTGATCATAAGCAGGGACTGAGGTTATGTTCATGAAGTATTGATGACTACAACGAGAATGCACAGGACAGTAAAGATCATAAGGAGATTGTAACACAATCATAGAGAGTGGGCATCTAAGAAGGCCCACAGGAGCTGAGGGACTTCCCACCATTCCATAACCACATGCTACACTCTAAATCCAGAAGGTCTGTCTAATAAACGAACCTGCCCATTGTGGACACATTGGCCCACGTTAGAAGTTGTGAATGAACTCATCAGTATGGCTACGAACAACCAGAGATCATCCAATCATCACTCAATCAAAAGACATCCGCTAATGAACTCTCACAACTTTCTCTTCATTATGAGGCTCTGGGATTGGAAAAAGAAGAAGAAAAATAAATAAATAAATAAAAATGTCCCCATAGATCATAGCAGTATATTAGTATGTCTGTGTAAATAAACATTTACAGGAAAAGACAACGCAAGAGCATGCCACAGTATGTTGGAAGAGGCAAAGACAAAGCAACAGTCATAGCATGAGTGGGAAGAACAGGCAGGGGGTGGGGGGTGAGCTTTAGGAGGTAGGTGAGACTTTGGCCTGGCTTTATGTGTGAATTGAATCTGAACATGATGCAGGAAAGCAAAGTGTCACTTAAAGGTGACTAAAAAGGAAGTATGGAACCAAGAGCTCAAAGACCTTGACTAACAGCTGAAGAACATCAGTCTTGATCCTATAAGAAGTAGGACAGTGAATCAATATTTGACAATCTAAGAATGACATGGAGGTAATGAGACTGGCCATGTCAGAGGTAGGATGCACCTCGTGCTGATGAGCCTCCTCCACCTGGGACCAAGGAAGAAATGTAGGTCCAGAGAGATGAAGGGACTTGCTTAAGAGACCAGCCATGACATGGCCAAGACTTCAGCTCAGGTCTCCATCTGCTAGTTTGTCATTCTTTCCACCTTGTCATCTTCATAAAAGGACAATCACCCATGACTAATTTTATAAGCCATAAACCCCAAACGTCATACATTTGTTATCTCCTCAACGATGAATAAATCATAAGCATGAAATGCACACTGACTGCAGTTGAATTTTAATATAAGTATCAGATGATCCAAGAGAAGTAAGTCCAATAATCTAATGAGCAAAAGAGATGCTCAGGTTGTCTGTGTTTGCTTTTATAGTGGCCTGAAATCAAACAGAACCCACATTTCTTTCACGTTGGCTCCATTTTCCCTTCAACTCCACTCCTTCTCCTCAACCATCACTGAGTCAGAAGGTGATGATGCCAGGCCTTGCCCTCCTGAGTAGGTTCTGGATTGTCGGCAGCCAAGCATTTAATCAAGAAACTAGAATCAACTAGGTCCTGATTGGAATAAATTTGCTTTTACAAATTCACGTCTTGAAATAAAATTTAAACTTCTGCTTGGTGTACTGAGAGACGCCAAAAAATAAATGGACAGTGAAACTGTTGTCTTTCTGTATGGCCCGGGAACCACAGGGGGGTGCACTTTGCCTGGACCAAGAGGTGATGACGGGTCCGACGGTGTGATGGGCTGGATGCTGGATGGAGTTCAGTCTAGGACACAAGATATGTTTCTCCAGAAATGATTTCCTGGAAACAGAACTACCTCACTGTACTAAACTCTTGGAATTGGCTTTCTCTGCACTTCTATAACATAAGGGTGGGTAGATAGGTGGATGAACTGGATGACAGCGTGAACTTTAAGATACATTGAAGCTCTATAGTCACTTTATTTGATTTTAACCAAATGTCCCAAAGTTGATTTTGCAAACTTCTGCTCATGGGGGATGGGGGAGACCTTGCATTTTTCAAGTTGTATGTGGTTTTATGCCTCATACTCTACCCCATGCTTAGAGATCACAATCTATGTTAGTTTATTAAAAGCTCCAAGAGGTCATGCAGTAAGTTAAACAGCTGTTGCTCAAATGTGATCATATAATCCTTTCTCCCCCTGAAAGGAAGTCTCAGTCTAGCTATTTTAAACTTACCATCAAGACAATATGAGGGAAATTAAGAGAATAATTGCCTATGAGAACTGGGTAAATTGCTTATCTGCATTGGAAACATGATCCAGTAATTCATACAACAGCATTCTCTAGAGGAGAAAAATAAGAGGTAAAGAGTATGATTCACGGTTGCATGGAAAGGATACACCTAAGGGTATCTACGGAAAAAGTTAAACACGATGTATGTTTTAACATTCAGAAACTAGTGTGGTTTAATTAGCTGATTAAATTAATGTTGTCTTAGGAAGTCCAGCTACTCTGAAGGTAAATTCCTAGATAAAACAAATATCACTACACTTGTACAAATAGGTTTTAATATTAGAAAGGATTCCTGGCAGCAGAAATACTTTAGTCATGCAAATTCCCTATAATATCAACAACCTTATAGGCATCATCAGTAAGACCTTTCTTATACATTATCATTTGACCATTCTGATTTTTAAAATCATTCTGATTTTGACCTCTAGTTTATAGATCAGGAAACAAAAACTGAGAGACAAAGTGTAGTGGATGCTGTAGTGTGCTACCAGATTCTCTTTAAGACTAAGGCTGCCCTCTTCTCAGCCAAAACACTAGCCTGCTGATAGATCATACCTGAGTCTTTCCTTGGAACTTTCCCTCTGCAGAAGGGAATTGCCTTGCCCAAGTTCAGGACCCTCCCCAGAGTAGCCTACATCTACTGAATTCTCAATTAAAGGGGACACAACACCTTCATCTTGATTGAATTGGGCCATCCCAATTTCATAGTTTCCTGTGGGTTTAGCTGAGTCTTCTGTAGCAACTTCAGCACAGTTCACCTTTTGCCTCTTCCCAGGCGTACTGCTGTCATTCCCTGATAGGGGTGGGTCCCCAGCTCCCCATCACATACCCCTAGTAAGCATCCTATGTGCAATCTCTGCCTCAGAATCCAGTTCCTGCGAACTCAATGTAATGACTCAAAGTAACTTGCCTGAAGTCATCCTACTAGCAAATAATGGAACCAGAACTTGAATGCAGTGGGCTGGGTGTTACAGAGGGCACCTGGGCAGTCCTTTGTCTAGCCACCCACGGCAGGAATATGTATACAGGCATTTCTGGAGATGCTGGTCTGTGAAGGATGTGCCAGTTCTGTGCTATATATTTATCAGAGCACCCTAGCTGGCTTGTTTATTTGTCTATTGCGTTCTCCCTCAATGCTTGATCTGCAGAATAACCTATACCCCATGAGAACAGGAACTTTCTTAGTATATTCAGTGCTTTGAATGCCTGTTTTCAAAGTGTAATCCATGGATGCCTCATCAAATGATTCGGATAATGATACTAAGAAGTTGAATGTCTTTTCTATTGCATTGACACTTGTAGTGATTGTGTGAAAGCAATGGTGGGCATGACTGCTAGCTCCTTAGCATAGATCAATCAGTAACCCCAACTATACTGTAAGTCATGTCATTCTTCTTCTTCATGCCCTTGCAAAAACAAAGCTGAAAGCACTTTCACTAAAGAAGGTCCTTGACGGAACAGTGACAATTATTATTTGTTTTAATATTGTGGCCCTTGAGTGTGCATCCTTTTAATAGTCCACATGATATCAAGGGAGCATGAATAAAGAATGACCCGCTGCACAGTAAAGTATAACGACTGTGGTCAGGAAAATCATTTGTGTAATTGTTTTGATTATGTGCTGCACTAGTTGCATTTTTTATGAAATACCATTGTTACCTGCATGAGAACTATGGTTTCTTAGCCTTGGTTACATGGCAGACATTTTCTCAGAAGTGAAGAAAAATATTACTTCAGAGAAAATAGCTGACAGCACAGGTGCATGATAAAAATTCAACTTTTAAGTGAAATGAGAGTTTTGGAAAACTTGTGTCTCCCACCATCTGCCTGAAAGCTCCTAATACATAAAGACTTTTCTGATGAATTTGATGATGATATTAACAAATCTGATTTTTCTTGATCTAGTATATATGGGGATAATCTAATCTGGCAACTTTAAAACTATATTGGTAACTCAGTTAACCAATATTTTCCAAGTGAACAATGAAGGAGTTTACATATTTATGCATGGGCACAGGATTCCTTTCCAGATCAAGATAGACCGATGGATTTTAATATAACATTATAAAAATCTAACTGAGATTGTTTCAAATTCCTTATTGCAACTAACATTCAAGAAGTTATTACTAATGGAATTTTATTTTAGCATCTAAGAAAATAATCTACAAGTATCTAAAAAGTCCATAAAAATGCTTTCTCCTTTCCAATTACATAACCACGTGAGGCCAGATTTTCTCTATATACTTCAACCAAACGCATCATAACAATTGAATGTACAGTATGAGAATCTAGCTGCTAGATGAAGCTTAATACTAAAGAAGTTAGCAAAAATATAACTTTTTTTGTTGTTGGTTTTAGTCAGCTTTTGCACTGCTATGACCAAAATACCCAAGAAGAACAATGTATAGGAAGGAAAGTTTATTTGTGGCTCATGGTTTCTGAGCTCTCAGTTGTTAGATGGCTGACTCCATTGCTTGCTCTGGGCCCAAGGTGAGGGAGGCAGCAAGGTAACAGAGAGAGAGAGAGAGAGAGAGAGGGGGGAAGAGGTTTCGGGGAAGATGCGCCCTTCCAGGGGCACTTCACCAGTGACCCACCTCCTCCAGCCACACCTCACCTCCTACAGGTACCACCCAGTCCATCAGTTCAAACTAGGATGGACCAATTAGGTTACAGCTCTCATAATGGAATCATTTCACCTCTGACTATTCCCACACTAACAGGAGCTTTTGGGGGCACCCCATATCCAAACTATAACATTTTTTGTTTTGAAAATAAATCTACTTGATGACATTTAGAAATTATATCAATATAAATGGATTTCTGATTATTTGATAATCAATCAATATTTTAAAATTCCTTAGTTTTAATTAGGATAGTAGTGACTAATGTAACAAACAATAAATGAAACACATACACAGAAAAGCTTTGGGAGATCCTCAATAATTCCTAAGAGTGTAACAGCATCCTGAGACCAAAAAAATTGCAAACCTTGGGCCTAGAGCCAATGCTGGTATCAAGTTAGTATTCAGAATCTATGTATTTAATTATTCTAATATTTATAAAAGGAAATAGAGAATAGAAGTACACTCCCTGTTGAATTATACATTGGTCTCTGCACATTGCAAAAATAGAACATTGTATCCCAGGGAGTGAATACACTGTTGCTAACATGGACACTTGTCAAGAAAGAGAGTATCCATCCCAAGTCTGATGGTCTTGAAAGGAAATCTCCATTTCCCACAGACAGCCAAAGTCTCAGGTATTTTTAGAATTCAGGAAATCAGTTGGCTTAAAATGAGTGCTCATAGGCTTTGCCTTGCCCAGTAGTGCTCTTTACTGGTAGCCAAGGAACATTTTCAGGAGGGAAGAATTCCAGTACAGTCTCAGACAGCTAATGGATTCATCTCTGTGCTTCTACCCATCAGATTGCTCAAAATATGGTGGAATTTGCTGACTGAACAGAAAATCTGCCCTGGAATTTTGGGACAATGAAGTCTGTCATCAATGGAGATGTCTCAAATCAAATTCACAGTCAAGGGCACTACGCTGTCTGTTCTTCAATCTACTCTCTCAATCCAAGGTGTGAAAACCAGGGAGAAGCAGAAGAGCTAAGATCATTAAATAAGTTGGGGATCCTTTGGCTGTGGCATTGTTATTAAGGCTAAAATTTTTAAGCAGAGAACTAAGCATTCAGGATATTGAGATCCAGGGGGTACAACTGGACTCTCCACTCAACATTTTCTGGAGCAGGCCCTGAGACTTGCAACAGTTTCAAAGCAGAATTGGTTTATGGCTGACCAGAATTTCAACAGTCCTAACTGGTTTTTATAAGAAAATTTACAGCAGGTTCGCTTCCAATTTTACTGCAAGAAGATTACTGTTATCTGGATTATAGCAACATCTTGATTAATTACAGTGAAAATAACAAGATCTTTCAATTAGACACTTCTTATCCTATATTGGTAATAAAATTGAAATGATAATAGAACCAAGCAACATAAATCATTAGTAGGGGAGAAGGACTACTTTCAGAGGGTACCCAGTCATCTGTCTTTTCAGTCTTCATTTGCAATTAATATAATACCAACTATGGCTCAGAATGATGATTCAGAAGCACTGGAGATTTGGGCACTCACCAACTCCTCTTGCAATTTAGAAAATGAATATGCACCATTAATTTCTGGAAAAAAAAAAAAACTTACAACATATCCTAGGATAGTTTGGAAGCCTGTGAGATTTTACAAAGCAGAGTACAAACTACTGTGACATGTTCCCCTGGCATAACATAGTCACACTGGCAGACACTGGCAGCTAACTAATAGTTGGTTACTGATACCAGCTAAAATATTAAGGAATTTTCAAGATCATCTTTATTATGACAAAACAGAGATAATACTTTTAAAATTCTTCATGCTCTTTACTTCCTTTTCATTCTACGTACTTGACTTTCACTCACTTGAGTTGTCATCCATGTGCTGTGGGAGTTGGGATAGCATAAAGGAGCCCACAGTTAAAGATGAAGGTAATGTTCAAACAAAATAAAGTTTCCAAGTAAGAAATAAGGAGTAAAACTGGAGGGGAGGGGGTGGTTAGACAGAGGTTTTCTAATCCTTTTGTGTCCCCTTCAGCAAAAGCTCTTCCTGTAATAAGCAGCTCTAAGACTTTGGTAGGATGACAGAGATACCCCTTCTCTATGTGACATGAGCTTGTCAATGCATGGTATGATGTAAAGGGATAGAAAATAAATGTCAAATCCCTCTCTCCATATACACAGATGCACACATCTCAAGAAAAAGAGAAAAGACACATAGAAATCAAAGGACTTGGATCATGCAATCATGGCTAAGAAGTTGTCTTTGTAAGCTGGAGAAAACCAGGAAAGGTGTTGCTGTGATTCAGTACTAGGCCAAAAGCATGAAAACCAGGGGAGCTGAGAGTATAAGCCCAAAATTCTAATGTTCTGAGACCTAGGAGCTCAGGTGTCAGAAGACAGGAGAAGATGGAAGTCCCAGTTCAAGAAGAGAGAGAAAATTCACCTTGCTCTGCCTTTTTGTTCTATTGAGCTCTTGATAGATTGAGGGAGACACATTGGTTCTACAAGTTAAAGAGCTAACCTTTTCTGGAGACACCCTCACTCATGCAACCAGAAATACAGGTTTACCAGCTATCTGGGCAGCCTCTAGCCCAGTCAAGCTGACAAACTTACCCACCACAGTGGGTAAAATGATCTAATAGAAGATGGCATTTTCACTAGGAAGAGGAATCCAGTACAGAAGACAGGGGAGGGGCATAGACAATTCTCCCATGAGTCTGTCCAGGCCAAAGAATGGTCAGCATTGGAAACCAGCAACATGCTAACTTCCAGACAATGTGAAATGACACCTGGAGACCAGGAATGTCAGAAGATACCGTTCCCCAAGGTCTCTGACTCTTCCCTTCCTTCACAAGGTCACATGTACAGGGTCACCCCGTACATCCAGATGTCATCTTACAGAGGAATCAAAGAGGTGATCAGAAAACTGCAAATTCTGAGACACGGACCATAATCTAAAGGGACCATTTTAGTGATTGGATCTGACTAAAGTTTTAAAGTAGCTAGCACTGAAAATTATTTTCCCCTGGATATTAGGAGGCAGATTAGGATTATAGATAAAATTTTAAAAAAAAAAAATTTTTTTCTCTGCACATTAGGTTGTTGAGTTAATAAATTTACAGCCACTAGGATTTTAGGATGCCAGACTAAACCTAGGGAGGCATGTCATGCCAAAGTCAGAAATAGATGTAATCATCAAATGGGAAGAGTAAAATAAATTATCATGAGGACCTTCATGAATACTAAAACTATCTATCTGTCTGTCTGTCTGTCTGTCTGTCTATCTATCTATCTATTGGTACCAGGAATTAAACCCACAAGTACTTAACCACTGAACCACATCCCAGCCCTCTTTTATTTTTTTTATTTTGAGACAGGGTCTCACTAAGTTGCTTAGGGCCTCGCTACATTGGTGAGGCTGACCTTGAGTTTGCAATCCTCCTGCCTCAGCCTCCTGAGTTACTGAGATTGCAGGCATGTGTCACCACCCTGGCTCTGACAGTTTTAAGAGACTAATTGTTCTTGCAAAAAAAGAACAGCTGTAAGGTTGACCACCAATCGCTGGCATGGTTCTTCTTCTGAGACAATCCAGAGGAAAACATGGCACTCCATATCAGGGTCAGAAAGCACGTGGGTAGTACTGCAGACACTGGCCCGTGCTTAAGAAGTCCTGTGAGGTGTGTCAGAATCACACTGTTCCAGCAAAAGCTGGTTCAGCCAGTACCATTTTTATTGTTATTGTTGTTAAGGTCGATCCATAATATTTCTACATATCGATGGGATTCATATATGATAAATTGAAACATTTTTATAATATTTGTAGTCAAATCATCTCCACATGTTAGAAACTTTGGAACACTTCTTTTATAGTTATTTTGAGATACATCATAGGTTGTTTTAGACTATATTTACCTGATCGTGCTATAGAAAACCAGAACCATTTCCTCTTGGACTGTGTTTTGGTACCCTTTTCTTTCTTTCTTTCTTTCTTCCTTCCTTCCTTCCTTCCTTCTTCCTTTCTTCCTTTCTCTCTCTCTCTCTCTCTCTCTCTCTCTCTCTCTTATTTTTTTTGGTATCCTTTTCTAACCTCTTTCCATCCTTGCTCCCCCTGCCCCCATTACTAGTCTCTGGTGACTACTATTTCATACTGTTCTTCAATGAGATTAATTTTTTAGTTCCCACAAATGAGTGGAAATGTGGAATTTATCTTTCTGTGTCTGGATTATTTCATTTAATATAACAACCTCTGGCTCCATTCATGTTGCTGCAAATGACAGAATTTTATTCTTTTTAGGGCTAAATAATATTCCATTGTATAGACATATCACATTTTCCTTATACATTCATCCATTGTTGAATACCTTATTGATTCCATATTTTGACTGTTGTGAATAGTGCACCATAAACATGATTTTCATGTATCTCTTTGATATAATGATTTCTTTCCCTTTGGATATAGACCTACTAGTGAGATTGCTGGATCATATGGCAGAAGTATTTTCAAATGTTTCCGGGACCTCCATACTGTTCTTTATAATGGCATCCTAATTGGCACTTCCACCAACCACATATGACTTACCCGTTTACTACAAACTCACCAGAATTTGGCCATTCTAGTTGGGATGAGGTAATATCTTGTTTTGGTTTTGTGTTACTATTTTTTATATACTTGTTGGCCATTTCTTTCTTCTTTTGAGAAATCCCTCTTCATATCTTTAGCCCATTTTAAAATTGGTCTATTTGTTTTGTTGTTGTTGCTGCTGCTTAGTTTTTTGAGTTTGTTTTGCATTCTGAATATTAGCCCCCCCCCCCCTTTTTTTTTTTTTTTTTTTTTTTGGTTTTGTTTTGCTTTAGTTGGTTTGGGCTTTTTGCAGTACTGGGGATTTAATTCAGGGCCTTGCACGTGCCATGCAAGCATTCTACCAGGGGGCTACCCCCCTAGTCTTGTTTTTTAATTTTGTTTTTAAATAGGGTCTTGCTAAGTTGCTATTTTAAGTCAGCTTTTTTTTTTTTTTTTTTTTTTTTTTTTTTTTTTTGCTGCTGTGACTAAAGGGCCTGACCAGCACAATTGTAGAGGAGAAAAGTTTTATTTGAGGGCTCAACAGTTTCAGAGGTCTTAGTCCATAGAAAGCCGGCTCCACTTCTCAGGGCTCGAGGTGGGACAGAACATCATGGCAGAAGAGTGTGGCGAAAGGAAGCAGCTCATACCATGGTGATCAGGAAGCAGAGAGAGAGAGAGAGAGAGAGAGAGAGAGAGAGAGAGAGACTCCACCCTCCAGATACAAAATATATACCCATAACCACACCTCCAGTAAACCACTTCTTCCAGAGCCACACCCACCTGCCTCCAGTTACCACTCAGTAATCCCATGAAGGATTAATTCACTAACTAGATTAAGCTTATGACCCAATCACTTCTCCTCCAAACCTTCTTGGATTGTCTCACACATGAACTTTGAGGGGATACCTCATATCCAAACCATAGTAGTTGCCCTGGTGGCCTTGAATTTGTGGTCCTCCTTTCTCAGCCTCCAGAGTAACTGGGATTACAGGTGTGCACCACCATGCGTGTTTTACATGAATCCCTTATTGGATGAATCATTTGCAAATGCTTTCTCTTATTCTTTTTCTTTCTTTTCTTTTTCCAATAAGGACAGCTTCCCATCATTAAAAACTGCACGGAAAAAAAAAAAAAAAAAAAAGTGGTATGTGTCTTTGATGTAAAATAAATGTAAGAACTGGGGAGTAACAGAAATCCCACAGTGAGCTCAGGTGGCACCACAGGGTAGTTCCAGATACACACAGATATCACAGGCATCAGGGTGAGTCTTGCTTTGACCTTTCAGAGAGTAGGAATTCTGGATGCTTGCGTCACCTAAAGCCATCAATTGGTGATTTCTATTTTGTTTATTTGGGTTTTTTGTGTTTGTTTGTTTTGTCTTTTTCCCCACATTTTTATTAGTGCATTATAGTTGTACATACAGATGGGATTTGTTGTTGCATATTCGTATGTACACACGATATAACAATATAATTCAGCCGACATTACTCCCCAGTATTTTCCCCCTCCTTCCTCACCTGCCACCCTTGGTCCCTTTCCTCTTCTGATCTCTCTTTGATTTTTATGAAATCCACCCCCATCTTTCTTTTCCTTTTCCTCTCTGGCTTCCGCATATGAGAGAAAACAAATGACCCTTGTCCTCTTGAGTTTGACTTATTTTGCTTAACATAATGGTTTCTAGTTCCATCCATTTTCCTGCAAATGAGATAATTTCATTTTTATTTTGGCTGAATAAAATTCCATTGTTTATATATATATATATATATATATATATATATATATATATATATCACATTTTCTTTATCTGTTCATCTCTTGATGGGCACTTAGGTTGGTTTCATGGTTTGGCTATTGTGAATTGTGCTGCTATTAACATGGGTATGCATGTACCACTATAGTATGATGACTTTAATTTTTTAAGATAAATACCAAGGAGTGGTATAGCTAGTTCTATGCCTTTGAGGAAGTTCCAAATTGATTTTCATAGTGGTAGAACTACTTTACAATCCCACCAGCAGTGGAATTCTCTCCCAAAATTATTATTATTTGTACTCTTGATGACTGCCATTCTGTCTGGCATTGATGAAATCTGTTTTGTTTGTTTGTTTGTTTCTGGTGCTAGTGATTGAACCAGTGCATTCAAGGCAAGCATTCTTACCAACTGAGCTATAGCCCCAGCCCTCAGTTTAGTTTTCAGTTGCATTTCCCTAATTGCTAATGATGTCAAACATTTTTTTCATATGTTTGTTGGCCATTTGTATCTCTTCTTTTGAGAAGTGTCTGATTAATTTGTTTGCCCATTTATTAACTGGGTTGGTGATTTTTTTCTTATTCACTTATGATTTTTTTAATGGAAGCCTTCATGTGAAAGTGGCAGCATTGAATTATTGCAATCGGCATCATTTAACTGACAAAGCTTACAATGTTTCTGTTAGACTATTCATGGGGGGAAATAATTATTCTTGATTGACATTAGGAAGAGTCCTTTCTATTTTGAAGGAATGATACATTTTGTAGCTAGACATGATATATATTCATATATCATTTAGCTCAGACATGAAGCTAGACTTTTGATATATGATTCCATTTTATAATAGAAATTTCTGGAGCATATTCCTCCTTGATAGATCTTAATTCAGAGAGCACCCTTGTGAAATATAAATGTCCAGTAAATATAAATGTCAAATAATCTGTTTTCACTAGGACTCTATAAAAATCCATCCATTTATGGAAGAAAGACCAGGAAGAGAGGATCTTAAAGTACCTATACATAAAGAATGAATAGAAGAAGGTAATGCTAATTTCCTGTCTTCATCAGTGCACACTATATTCATGTGTTGAAATATCACACCTATCCTATTAATATGTATAATTATTACATGTTAAAGAAAAGTTAAAAATTAAAAAGTATGATCAGCTGCAGACACATGTATCTTGATTTTTTTTTTTTTTTTGGAATAAGGGTTTTTTGAGTTGTTTTATGTATTCTAGACATTAATCTTCTGTCAGAAGAGTAGCTAGCAAAGGTTTTCCCTCATTCTGTAGGCTCTCTTTTCACATTTCTGATTGTTTCTTTTTGCTCTGCAGAAAAGTTTTAATTTGATGCCATCCCATTTATTAACTCTTAGCATTTTTTCCTAAGCGTTAGGGATCCTATTGAGAAAGTTGTTGCCTGAGCCTATATGCTGGCGTGTTGACCTATGTTTTCTTCTAGGAGTTGCATAATTTTCTGATCTATTCTTTAGGTTGCCTTTTAACTCTATTTCTTTTTCAGCAAGTTTGTTATAGGCATATACAAATGTTATTGTTTTTATTTGACAGTTTGGTATCCTGAAATTTTATACAATTTGCTTACTAGTTGAAAATTCTATGTTGAAAATAATTTCATCAGCAAACATAAATAATTTGGCTGTCTCCTCTTCTAATTCATACCCTAATTCACCTTGCTAAGACTTCCAGTACTGTACTGAATAAGAGTGGTGACAGTGAACAGCTTTGTCTTCTTCCAGATCTCAGAGGACACTCTTCCAGCTTTTCCCCACTCAGGGTGATACTAATGTGGGTTTTTCATACACAGCCTTTAGTATTTGGGGGCATGTTCCTACTATAACTAATTTGTCTAGAACTTTAGTCATGAGGCGATGATGAATCTTATGCAATGCTTTTTGCGTGTCTTTTGAAACAATCATTTGGTTTTTGTTCTTCATTCTGTTGATATGATATGTTACATGTACTGATTGGTGAATCATAAATACTAGACGTAGTATTCTTAGTTGGCATTTTCTTTTCTCTTTCAGAACTTGGAATGTATCATCCCATTCTCTTCTGGACTATAAGTTTTCTGCTGAGAAAACTGACAGTCTGGTGGGATTCCATTATATATGACTTGGTGTGTTTAGAATCAACAATTTTTGACAGACAGAAAGAAAGAAAGAAGGAAGGAAGGAAGGAAGGAAGGAAAGAAAGAAAGAAAGAAAGAAAGAAAGAAAGAAAGAAAGAAAGAAAGAAAGAAAGAAAGAAAGAATCAACATTTTTGGCATTATCTCTTTGTCTTATACTTTGGACAGTTTGACTGCAATACACCATGGAGATGACCTTCTTGGCTGAATTTCATTGAGATTCTTTGTGCTTCTTTGATCTGGATGTTCATATCTCTTTGAAGCCTGAGGAAGTTTTAAGTTATTATTCCAATAAGTAGGTTTCCCATGCCTTTTTCTCTTTCTTCTCCTTCTGGAACCCCCATATTGCAAATATTTGTTCACTTAATAGTGTCCCATATTTCTTGTATGCTTTTTTTCATTCCTTTTCCTTCTTTTCTTTCCTTCTCTTTTGATCTAACTGGTTATTTCTAAAAGCTTGTCTTTGGGTTCAGAAATTCTTTCTTCTGATTGGTCTAGTCTGTTGTGGAAGCTCTTGATTGTACATTTTTACTTCATTGGCTGAAATTTTAAGCTCAATGTTTCTGATTATTTCTCATGATTTCTATCTATTTTGAATCTCTTATTCATATCATGAATTGTTTCTCTCATGCCATTGCATTATCTATCTTTTCTCATGCATCTTACTTTCAATTATTATTTTAAATTCATTTTCAGGCATTTCATAGATGATCTTCAAATTGGGATCTTTTTCAGGTGAATTACTGGGTTCCTTTGGAGGTGTCATGATGCCTAGTTTTTCATGTTTCTGTGTCCTCTTGTTAATGTCTGTGCATCTGGTATAATAGACATTCCTCAGAAAACATTTACATTTAGACGGGATGGACAGTGTAAGTTGATCAGGTCCTTTGTCTTTGTTTTGAGATAAGCTCATCTAGAGCTCCATATGATTTCTTCAGCTCTAATACATGTAGTCTGCACACGATTTCTTCAGCTCTAATTAATATTGGAAGCATCTATGAATGCATCAACAGTTTAGGAAATGGCAATTAATTAAGATAGTGGTACAACTTTGTCACGGACGTGGGCTTATAAAGGTGCAACTCCTCAGGTCCCACGGAGTAGACTGCTGAGGGTACTGGGTCTTGTGATGGTGGTACCATGGTCCCAGTGCTGCAGGATGTGGAAGGGAATATCCCCAGCTCCCATGGAACAAGTTCAGGTGACCCAGGGGATTGTGATGCCAGCTGTGGTACCAGAGCCACAGAATGTGGAGAACATCTGTAGGCTCTTGGGATGAATGGGTAACACCTTGGTTTGTGAGGCCAGCAGTCAAAGTCCTGGAGCTGCAAGGTGCAGAGGGGGCTTTCCCCAGGTCCAATGAGATGAGGACAGGCAATACTGAGGCTTTTGACACCACAGCGGTGGTTCTAAGAATGTAGATTGTGGAGGGGAGCTTTCCTGGGTCCCGTGGATTAAGTGCAGGGACACTGGGTCTTAGGGCAGTGTTAACCATGGTCATAGAGATGCAGCATAGGAATGGGACTATCCTCAGGTCCCACGGGTCACGTAAAAGTGGAAATGGGGCTTGTGGCGCTGGCAGCTGCTCTCTTGGGGCTAGAATACACAGATATGACCATCTCCAGGTGGTGCAGGGTGAGCATGGGTGATACTCTGATTCACGGCACTGGAAGCCACATTCCTGGAACTTTTTGACATGGATGGGCTTTTCCCCTGGTTCCAGGGACAAGCATGGATAATGCTGGGGCACCTTCAGGGACAGTCCCAAGGCCATGGGCTGTGGAAGGGACCTTCCCAAGATCCCATGGGGAGTTGTAGATGTTGCTGGGGTATATGGCACTAGCAGCCACAGTCCTGGGACAGATCTCAGGTCTGGAACAGTACCACTTCTCTCGATCCAAGGAGGCTGGAGCCTGGATAATAAATCAAGAAGGTTGGGAGGGAAACATGATGGATGACTGGGTTGAATTATGGCTGCTTATTCCTGGCTATAGAAGGCCTCTCAGGGTTTAGTCCTGCATTAAGAACACTCTAGCTACTCCAGGGATTGGAATCTTTGGGTGAGTTAATGTTCTGGGAGAGCTAAGCCGCTTTGTGTATTGAGTAAAGACCCTTTGAGGTATTTAGGTAAGATTTCATCAGTATCAAAGGTTATCAAGACAGGATTTGAGGGCTTGGGGATGCAGAGGAAAATAGAATTGAGAGAGAGATGAACTCAACTCATTGCAATAGGTTGTTCCCCTAGTGGTAAGTGAAAGTTATTTAGGGGAATGCAAAACTTTACCAAGAAGAGTGAAATGGGGATAATAATGTGCTTTACATTTTTGTTTTTCCAAGTATATGGCTTAACATATCCATCTGCAGAGAGGAGAAATTAGGAAAACTGCAATTAGAATGAAAACAAAAAAAGCACATTAATAACTTTCAAAATTGATCCCTTTTATGATAGCCTCTCTCGCTCATTTGCATAGCAATGTGCTTTCTGGTGTGTGGAAGGGCAGAGTCTGAATCTCAGCTGTGAATTATACATACCCACAATGAATCTCTTCTTTATCATGCTGGGGCACCTTCAGTGACAGTCCCAAGGCCATGGGCTGTGGGATTGGCACATTTCAGGGCATCTGTCAAAAACACAAGTAACACCCACCATGTGTGCTTTGTCAGGAATAAAGATTGAGAACAATTGCTTTAAACAATGAGCCTATAGTTTGGATAATAAACAACGTGGAGAGGTATTGGGGATGGAGGTGAGAAAGCTAAATCTGGGCTTTGTGACCTTGGGCAAGTAACTTTACCTCTCTGAGCTCTAGTTCTCCCTTCTGTGAAAGGAGAGAGTCAAAGATGACTTCCACAAGAACCTTCAGAAGGAAGAATGGGGCTCTACAGGGTAATGTGAGAGGAGGGTCACTTGGTAATATTGCTTCTGCTCTCGCCTTCTCCAGCTTCCTCTTATTGTCTCCTATGTCCAAAAACTACTGAGGATATTCTCCATGCTTCAGTTAGGTCAATACCACTAGTTTGTCCCTTGGTATGAATTTATGCTCCAAATTATCACCCCTAAGGAGTAGATGGGTTCTCTCCTACCACAAACACTGCCCCATGTACCAATGTGCTTTCAGACTCCTGCTTCTATCCTATTTCCTCAGGATGACACATACCCCTACTGCTGCCCCTCACCAAGCCCCCCGTGTCTTCATACCTACTGGTAAACATGGTCCGTCCTTGAAAACATACACCAAAGAGATGCAGCACTGAGGCCCGACTTCCAGGCAGACTCGATTGCTCCTCCTTGGTGCCAGGTTGACACCCCACACATGCCACTGCCTGACTCCCACCGGATCTTCTCCTGACTGACTCCTTCCAGCCAGTCCCCATTCCAAACGTCACCTCCTAACAGAGAACTTCCCTGAGCCATCTGTACATGGAGTCCCTGCTACCAGGTATTCCCCAGCCCTATTTTCATTCCTTTATAGCACCTGTCATTATATAGCAGCCACTTCATAGTAATGGTTATATTTGCATGTTTATTTCCTGCCACTGTTTGTTTGGGTTTCATTCACTGCAGTTCCCTTGGCGCCCAGAACAGAGCCTGATGGATTGCTAGGGCTGATAATGTACAAATCTTGTACTCCCTCAGTGCCGTCATTCAAGTGACATGTCTTCTCTCTCTCTCTCTCTCTCTCTCTCTCTCTCTCTCTCTCTGCCCCCCCCTCTAAATCGTACCCAGCTCAATTTTCAACATTAATCCAGTACCTGCTACATATTAAGAGAGTAACAGATATCTGATAAAGAATTAAAAGAATAGTAAGACTCTTTCTCCTTATATCAGAAAAGGTTTTGTCTAATCTGAAACATTCATGAATGGCTGGAGAAGCTACTCTAATGTCCCTGAAAATGCCTTCCCAGAGAGAATCACCCACCTGGTCTTTGCATGGGTAGTGCTGGAGGCTTGGGGCCAGGAGTGACATTTAAAATACGTAACAAGTGGTCACCAAGTTGCAGAACCAGACTGCAAGCCACAGTACACTGATTGCAAAGCCTGTGGTCTGTGTGGCCTGGAGGAGGGGAGGCTGCAGCAGACTTGGTTACTTGTGGTTACTTCTATGCCCTCCTCCACCGGCATCCTCATGTCAGCTGTGGACTGGAGCAGGTCTCTGGGACAGGCATTCACCCTCCCTCAACTGGATTCCAGGGTGTTCTGGGGCACCAGGAGAGTGTTTGGGGTCATGAGGGATTATGCAGTATTTTACCAAGATGTAAATTTACATATTTAAATATTGTCACAACTGGCTGTCTCTCAGCCCTGCCTGGTGCCCTCCTCGGAGAGTGTTCACAAGCATCACCTGTGGTGCTCAGCCCTGGAGGGGTGCACAGCTGGAGCTCTACATCTGGCAAAGCACAGATCCCAAAGCAGGCAGCCTCTGTGCCCCTTGTGGTTCAGGCCAGCGCTTTGAGGGCCAGGGATGTTGAGGTGCTGGGTGCTCTGTAGGTCCTGAGGTTGAGGCTGGTGAGGAAGTCTCAAGCTGACAGCAGTCCTGTGGTGAGTGGCAGCTGCAAGTCTTTTCTGTTTGCAGTTATAGAGGAGAATGAGCCAGCTCTGACACAGAGACCCAGGCCAGTCCCACACTCTCAGACCTGCCAGGACAATTTCTCATGTTAGGGTGCATTTAAAAGAAAAGTTTTTAACTGACACAATGTTTGTATAAATGGGTAAATAAAATATGGAATTTATGCACACAATGGAATATTATTCATCTGCAATAAAGAATGAAGTCCTGTCCTTTGTGGCAACATGGACGGGTCTCCAGGTCTGCTGCAGCCTCCCCTCCTCCAGGCCACACAGACCACAGGCTTTGCAATCAGTGTACTGTGGCTTGCAGTCTGGTTCTGCAACTTGGTGACCACTTGTTACTACACAATCCATTTCACTCTCAGAGTCTCAGTCTCTTTGTCTGCAAAATGGGAGCAGCTGTATCTGCCTCACATAACACTTGGGGAACACTTAGTATAATGCCTGGAAACTGTTGCAAAGACTTCGACACCGTTAGCACTCACATGGTTACTATTATCTCCTGTCTAACTTCAGAATATGTAGGTTGGCTGAATCCAAATCTGCAAATAGAATACTGAATTTATTTGGTGAGATCTCAGACCCAAATCTTCCCTTCTCAATCCTCTGTACTCTTTCTTCTGCAGCCACATGTAGATTTCTGAAAGGACAACTAACTTGACCAGGGCATTCCACGGTGGCCTAGGATTAGATCTTTAAATAGAGTTTGGAGGAAGGGTTGCTCCCCCAGAAGTATTCTGATGAATTTGAGGGTTCCTTAAAGAAATACTCTTGGGTCCAAGTTATTGATAATCCTGACAGAAAATCTGAGATACTTCCCTGCTCTGGTGAAGCAGGATGGGGAACGTAATTGACCCGTGATGATTTTGAATGGGCAGTGCTGAGGGACAGTTACTTGGAACCTAAATTACTACCATTCTACCAAACTCTTGCTGAGGTTGGGCTTGTAAACAGGATCCCAGAAATACCACCAAGAGCTTGACTTCAAACACTGTCAAGCCCTGGCGCTAGCTGGTTCTTTATTTTTTTATTTTTTTTTTCCACCTAAAAGTAAAGGGAAAAAAAAGAAGAAGAAGAACAAGATGTCTGGCTAGCTAAGGGCTATTTATTGCTCAGTGGGTTTTGGTTGATGAAGAGGTTTAATCCACACCAGGCAAAGCACCCCTCACCTCCTTTTGAATTCACCCGAAAGAGGGGAAGGGTCTATTAGTTTCTCCACTTGACATTCAATAGGAGTGTTGCCCTGTCTTTTGCTGGTCTGTCAACCCCGCCCTGTGTGTCTACACCAGGCTCTGGCTGAGCGATTCTAGTGTCCACCTAAAACATTAGCCTATTCAGATCCCAGTTAACAAAAAGTGATTGTTTCTGTTTTCAGTTGTGCAGTTTTCCATATTGATGAAACAGGTCCATCCCACTTCCCAAAGATCTATGTGGACTGGTATTTTATGAAAGAAGCTAGAAGAAGGAAAGAAGGGAAGAGACCAGGCGGAGGAGGAGGAGTAGAGCAAGACGCACCTGGAGAGGGTGCAGGCCCGCGGCGGGACTGGCAGGAGTGCTTGGCTGAAGACAGCCTGCAGTGGGGGCACCAGGTTTCTCTGCTGGTCTACGAGAACCTTCTCAGGGACCTAAATAAAACTTTTCAACTTAAAAAACTTGGGCAGTAATGAGTACCAGCTGCGTGGCAGAGCTGTGCTCCCAATTCCAAATAGTTTCCCTAGAAAGAAACAATTGTGTCTGTCCCTGCCTCTTTCACCCCTCAGTAAAACACACCCAGGCCTGTTCTGAGGTTCTTGGGAGGTGGAATAGCTGCCAAGCCCTTGCATTGTGGGTCTGGAGCAGGCTCATGTGGCTTCTCCTGTCCCCAGACTCTTGAAATGGTCCGACATTCCACCTTCGTTGAATCTCCTATATTACAAACGTCCTTTAAATCAAGGGTTGGAAAACCTGAGCCTGTTGACCAAATCCGGCCCCTTGCCTTTTTGCCTGTTGCTATAAATAAATTGTTCCTGGCACCAGCCACACCTATTCATTTACCTACTGTTCATGGCTGCTTTCACCCTCCAAGGGACGGTGAGCAGTTATGACCCAGAGGGAATGGACAGAAAAGTCTACAATATTTGCAAGCTGGTGCTTTACAGAAAACGTTTGTAGAACCCTGACCTAAGTCAAGTGTAAGATTACTTGAGATCTGTCCACCTATTGGTATCAAGGCTTTGATCTGTGTAGTTGGAGAATAACACACGTCTTCAGGAATCACAGAGCCCAACCCATTGTAAATAAGAAACCAGGGCTCACAAAGTCAAGTCATTTGCTTGGGATTAGTTAACAGTAGAACTGGGGGTCAAGATTGTGTCTGATTAACTCCTGGACCAGAACCATGCCCACTTTAGGAGCTGCCTCTCAACCAAGTGAGCTAATCCATACAGCAAATGAAGCAAATTGACAGGCCTTTGTTTTCCACGGTCAATATATACATACCCACACTGAACTGATTTTCAGATGTCTTATTAAGATGTTTTTACTGTGTACTACACAGAGATACTCTAGTGTTTGCTAAAACATTTTGCAACCGGCCTGTGAGGATTTTGTTGAGCTTTTGTATCTGATGATTAACCCAGGATAAAGCCAAAAACACAAAAATAGAAAAGAAGAGCTCTCTGCTCATCTGATTAAACCCTAAGAACGGTGGCAAGACCTTGCACAGGGATCTTCATGGACTATTATACACATACACAGAATAAGTTATTTTTTTAAACTAAGTTTTAATTTAATTTTTTCTACTAATCTCTCAAGGATAAATCTCGACTCTGACTAAACAGAGCAAAAGTTCCAAGAGGGCAAGTGACAGGTCTTTTGAAATCTATGCCTTCCCTCCAGCCTTTTGGAGCTTGAGTAATAAAATAACACAATGGAGTGAACTCACCATGAACTGGAATCTATCTAAACCAGAGCCCTCAAATAACTGGAACTGCTTTGGGCTCGCCCTCACCCCCACTCAACAATTAAGGAATAGAGCCTCACAGCAACCAAACAAGTGGGTGGAAATTTAGTCTAAAAATTGACAAATCCACTTCTGGAAAGTGTCTCTGGAATCAGTACAGACATAGGATGAGGAGGATGAGTCATTTCCTGGGATCCCCATGGTGTGTTAGGTATATGCCTCTTGGGGGCCAGGGCAGCACCGGGTTCCAGGAAGCACCAAGAGGAAAGGTGGAGTCACTGGCTGGAGCTAAAGAGAGGAGGCTCAAGTTCTTACCACCAGCCCTGAATCAAATCAGCCCCAGGCACCAGGGCTTGGCTCACACCATCCTGTTCCTTCAGCCTTTGTTTTGGTGCCCAATCCCAACACACAGCATCTGCCAAACTGGGTTCTGGATTCTCCCAAAGAACCTAGGCTCTCTCTCAAGAGGCCAAAGGGAGTATCATGGCTAATGCAGCTGCACTGTCTGGGTTCAGATGTGAGGTTAGCTCCTTATCAGCTGTGTAACCTTGAGCAAATTATCTAGTCTCTCTGGACCTTTGTTTACTCATATGTTAAATGGGAATTTTAACAGTGCCAATCTGATAGGATTGTTATGAGGTTTAGAGGAGATTACACATGTCATTAGTTGAGAACACAGCCTATGACTCCTGACTTTTTTTTTTTTTTTCTTAACATGCTGTTCCTTTAGCCTGGAGTGCCCTCAGGCTACTGCCCAGGTAGGAAAGGGAGTTTTCCTGACTCTCCCCACCCTATCCATCTGCTCCCAGACAAGACTGAGTTGCTTCCTGACTCTGAATTCCTAGGAAAACCCTTAGTAATTTGAAGGTGTTTAATCGGCTTCTCTGATTCTCATATTAATCTGGACTCCCTAAGAGCAAAAGTTTGGTCTGAAGCATCTCTGTGTCTAGTACCATGTTTCCCACAGACTATCACTTCAAGTTTATTTTTAAATGAATGCATAATGCATGTGTGAATCAATGAATATGCAAATTAGCATAGTAATAAATTAATAAGTCAAAAAGGGAAAGCCAAATTTCTCTTCTGTATCTTCCATCTGTCTGAACCCTAGATCATGTTCGTGACACTCATCTGTCTGGCTTTGAGTGGATTAGAGGGGAAAGAAAAAAAAAACCTTCCATGAGACTTCACTCCCATCTCTCAGAACATTGCCATAATACGTTGATTTTGTTAGAATAAGAAAATTTCACTGTCGTCTTCCCCAAAATTTTATTGAGGAGAACGTATAAATTTATTGTCTTTGTTTTTTGTCACTGTGACAAAAGTAATTGACATAAACAAATTAAAGGTGGAAAAGCTTATTTTAGCTCATAGTTTCGGAGGTTTCAGTCCCTGGTTGGATGCCTGCATTGCTTTGCACTTGAGGTGAGGCAGAACATCATGGCAGAGGAAAGTGACTCAGGTCATGGTAGCCAGGAAGCAGGGGGGAGTCAGAGGAATGAGCTAGGGACAAAATGTAGTTCCCCAGTGCACGACCCCACTGACTTACTTCCTCCAATCTTGATCCACCTGCCTAGAGTTTCCACATCATCCCAGTAGTCCATTTAAATTATGAATCCATTAAATGGATTAGTATACTGATGAGGTCAGAGCCCTCGTCATCCCATCATTTCCCAAAAGTCCCACCTCTGGGCATTGATGCATGGGGACCAAGTCTGCAAATACAGAAACTTCTCCGGGACATTCCAGAATGGAACCATAGCATTCATAGTGCCTATCTTGTGAATGGTACCCCCAAGTGTTCTGCAGGGTCTAACCAACATAAATATGGTGGTCCTGGCTATTTTTACGTAGGTAGGCCATAAACCAGACTGATATAGCTAGAAATAAATGTTTACCATTGAAACTCAGCAATCAGACAATTCTGAGAAGCAGCTACTTGGTTTTCTTTGGGGATGGGTATTTTGTTTGCTGTGAAGGACTGCGAATTTAATGCCACATTGGGACGTGCCATGGAATTAGCCTCTCTATTAAGTTCATCCACCCTCCTCAGTCATCTTTACTCCCAGAAGTGACATAGGCAATGAAAAGAGCAGGGACCAAGAGCCAATAGATAAGGGTTTTAATTCCAGTTCTCTTACTAATTAGTTGGGTGATTTGGGGACAATCTCTTAGCTTCTCCGAAACTTAATTCTCTCTTTAGAAAATAAAAAGAAGAAGAAAATAAAAAGAAGAAGAAGAAGAAGAAACAATTTGAAGACCATAAACTCTAAAAGAGTCAAGTGCTATTTCATCATCAATAATAATTGTTATTATTTTTTTAAAAAAATATTTTTAGTTGTTGATAGACCTTTATTTTATTTATTTATTTTTATGTGGTGTTGAGAATCGAACCCCGTGCCCCACACATGCCAGGCAAGTGCACTACCACTGAGCCCCAGCCCCAGCTCTAATTGTTTTTATTAATCAGGTAATGATAACAACATCTCTAATGAACCCACCATAAATGCCACATTTTTAGACTGATTCAAATACTTCATAAATTAAATGATACAACATATCAGTTCATTAATAAGTTAACAGAGGTTTGAGCATTCGACTAACGCCATTCTCATCTCAGAACAGAGAGCAAAATCCTGGGAGGGGCGATGATTGGTAAGTTTTGATTTGTGAGGAAGAGGTTAGGAACGTGAGATGTGTCCATACTAGAGAAGTTTGAAGTGGGCGAGCAACAGGAAGGCATTGGATACTGAAAAGAAGCAGAGACTTCCTCATCCCCCAAGTTAGGCACAAGGATTGCTATGAACACAGGGATCAGGGACTTGGGATGACTTCTGATGGGAGCCTCACAATTGCACTGTGTTCTGTAGCTTGTGCATTTGTTTGTGAACCAGACACCATAGTGACCTTATTGGCCTCCAAGGGTCAACCCTGACTCCAGGTAAGGGAGAAATGATCAGGAAGAAACTGTCTCAGTGAAACCTTTCTCATTAAAGGTTTAAACCCTTCTCATTAAACTGTGCCATGCTTTGGGGTTCAGGGCCATGTTGCCACTTATAAACAAGGTAAGATGTTTAAGGTGAAGATACTAGAATGTCAGAACTGGGGATGCAGATAATGCAGTCCAACAACATTCTCCCTAGAGATGAAGAAACAGAGGTAACTTGCCCAAAATCACGCATCAAATTAGTGTGGAGTTGTAACCCCAACCAAGTTACCCAGAATCTCTGGATAGTAACAAGCCTCATTACTCCAAATGTCTGTGCACCCCGGAGGCACTAACAGGGAGCTTCAGTGGAGGTTTTCTAGATGTCCCTATTGCTCTACTTTTAGCCACTACTTGAGCTGAGGGACCCCAGTTTTTCTTGGAGGTTTATCATTACACCACCAGGGTATATCATTACAGACTGGTAGGTGTGGGGAGGAGAAGATATCAAAGACAATTTACATGACGGATGGAATGACACTGGAAATATTCTTGTGTCAAGTATCTATACCTGTCACTGGGGTCGGAACCAGATAAAGAATTCTGGAGAGGGCTCACCCTCTGCTCTGCTCCCTCTCCCATATATTCTCTGGGAGTTTAGTGGAACGTGATCAAATGTTTGTCTCTCCTATCCAGGCTCACCCCTGTACCTACAACCTGAGGCTCATCATGGTGCTATGTATCATTTAGTTTGGGATCATATGCTTTCATTTCCCATTTCATACTCTCCCCTGAATCTCAGATGCAGGAAGCCATGGAACTACATCACTCAGGCTCCTTCGCCTCCAGGATTTGAAATGGGATTTAGTGTCAGTATGATTTACCGTCTGACAGTGAAGTTCGCTAACATAAGATGTGGAAGGTGGGAGATCAAAGTCCTCATTTTCTTCTCAAGAGCATGATGTGATGCCATACCAGCATAAGGTTCTGGAATGATCTCTTGAAATTTACCTGCCTCAGGCCCAAGTTAGATAACTGATTTCCAAGTGCTGGAGAACTTCAAAGTTTAATGACTTTTAGAACCACTACCTGAACACTGAAGGCAATCGTTTGGACTCCCCCTTTTAGCTCTTTCAATGACTTTTTTTTTCTTCACATTATTACTTAGTGTTAAGCCCTTTTTTTTCCCTTAACAGACTCTGAGTGATTGCATTTTATTGCATTTTATTGACTGAACTGCCTGATAAAACACATCTGTCACTAACCATTGTGTGCTATTGGGCAAGACACTTCCCTACTCTGGCCTTAGCTCCTACCTTGCCAAATAAGGGGTTTGCAGGAGATGACCTCCGAGTTTCCTTCTAGTTTTAAGATCAGAACGATTTCACAAAAATATTATAAGTTCTCTCTCATAGCTTTGGGAGCAAAATCATTTCTTTGTTTTCAAGGAAGGGAGAGAAGATAAAGGATGCTTGACTTTTGAGGATCAAATTATGCCCTGCAACTGAAGAACTTGGTCCTCTGAGGAGGTGTAGAATTTCTCCTGTAGCTGAAAGGCATCCAGGTACTGCTGACAGGAAGTACCTGGATAGGTTTGACAGAGTCTACCCAGTTTCTGGTAGACTTCTCTCCTGGAAAGAATACTGGTTTCATTATTACTACTTCATAAAAATGGACTTCACCTCACCCAGAATGTCAAGAAGAGCTCATGTGTCTGAGCCATTTCCTGTGAGGACCCAGCTGCCTCCCTCCACTACAAAAATCATCTTTCATCTTCCATCCTGAATAACAGAGGCAATTGAGTTAAAGCACTACCCCAACCAAGCTCCTCAGAGGTCAGACCCCTCCAGGAGGGTAATCTGTGGTAGATGCAATTAGTCATTTCATTCCATAAAAGCTAGGGCGCCCTCCCCGCATTTTTACAGTTTTGCCACTTCCTTGTGCTCCGGGTACTTCCCACACGGGTATCTGCATCACTTTGCCTGCATGCCTTCTCCAAAGTCCCTTTGCCAACCTATCCATGTGCAGTGAAGCCTGGGAGTGCCAGAGAATTAACACCCCTGAACCAAAGACTATCAGGATGGTATATAAACACCCCAGCTCCTTTGCCTCTGTGTGGGAAAACCTTGAGTAGGAGGCATGTTTTCCACGCCATTCTTCTGAGTTTTCATGAGACTAAGGTCAGGTTGCCCATAGTGGCAACTGGCTTAAGTTTTGGACCCTTTATTGTCTGTCTTCTTTCCCAGTCTCTTTCCAAATAAACCAACTCCACTTGGGTTGCCTCAGGCTATGGGTTCACTTGCACAGCTCTGAGCAGAGCCTAACATGTAACCAGCGATCAAAAGTGTTTACAGCTCTTGTTGAATATCTTCATTTTCTTTAGCACCAGCCCTGGGGTATCAGATTATTCATTCATTCTTCCATTCCTTGATTCAGTATTACATTCACTCACTCAACGGTTAAAATCATTTCTTCGTTGCTTGTGTTGGGCCAGTAGCTGCTAGGTGCTGGGATGGAAAGATGGATAAAGCAAAGGCCCTACCTCTAAGATGCTTCCAGTCAAGAGACCCAGAATGGAAGTCCCTAGTGGTACCCAATGCACCTCCCAAAGCAGGCTGGCTTGCCTGGGGGCTTTGTAAAGAGATCTTTGCTTGGCTCTGGAAGAGGTCAGCTGCACACTATATTTTTTCTCATTCCAAGCAAACAAGCAATAATGTAATGGCAGGAATCCTCATAAAATGGTTATTTCTATTCCCGGACTGCTCCGGGGTTCCATCTAATTTATAAACATTGTTTTATGAAAAATTGAGATCATTCTTGGAAGTGCCCACAGAGAGTGACCTTTGCTTGTTTTGGTGCAGTGTTTGTGTGTGAATGTGTACACGGCTATTGTTGCTAAGGAGGCGATGACCAGCCCGGGGTAAAGGCTTTCTTTCCATTCTGCACATTTCCTTCGTAAGGGAGGGTGTAACTGAAACCCCCCTCCACACCCAGTGCTCCCCCAGAAAGGCATAAATGGAGTCAACTGTGGATACAGCAGTCTGGATGCCTGGGACAGGCTAGCCTCAACCCACAATGCACTTAGGAAAAGCTCTACCAGTGCTTTCAGACCCAGAAAATCTTAGGCACACACCTCAGATATTTCTCACAAGGCTCTTCATCTAATTTTTTTATGAGAGTCAGGTCATTAATACCAAAATCTGTTTCTAGGGATTTGCATCAAATCCCAGGATGTAGGGCTGCTGTATGGTTAGGACGGTGGAGGAGTGTGTCTTATCTCGGGGGAGCAGAGGGTCAGATATGAGTGATCCTAAGAGTGCCTTGTCCCTCCTAACAATGAATAACAACTGGGACAATTGGGCATAGGAATAAAAACCACCCAGTTAGAGTCAGCTCCCAACTCTGCCACTTAGCTTGTCGAGTGACCCTGGACACATATCTTAACCTCTCTGCCCTTCAGTTTTCTCAATTGTCCATACAAACACCTGTATGACATTTGATGAATTAATTCAGCAAATATTTTTAATGTGTGTGAAATACATAGCATCCAGCCTCTGATAGACACTTGGTGAGGCTGCATCCTTTATATGGAAAGTTCTTTTCTCAAATATCTGCCTTGACCATCCCCCTCCTTTCATACAAGTTTCCAGTCAACACCTCAGTCAAAAAGCCTTCCTTGAGCCCTGTGTATTGGCCCACGCCTGTAATCCCAGTGGCTCAGGAGGCTGAGGCAGGAGGATTGTGAGTTCAAAGCCAGCCTCAGCAAAAGCAAGGTGCTAAGCAACTCACTGAGACCCTGTCTCTAAATAAAATATGGAACAGGGCTCAGGATGTGGCTCAGTGGTCAAGTGCCCCTGAGTTCAGTCCCTGGTACCAAAAAAAAAAAAAAAAAAAAAAAAAAAAAAACTTCCTTCCTCACCATCTTTCTAAAGAGCACCTCTTTATTTTTTTCTCTATCCCTTCCTGATTTCATTTCCTTCATAGCATTTATTGCCTGAAATGATACCTTTTCATTTAATTAGTTTGATTTACTTCCCACATCCCCTAACTAGAGTGTACATACTCTAAGAGCAAAGACATTTTGTTCATCATATTCCCCAGGCCCATAATGATGCCAGCATATAGTAGGTGCTTAATACATATCGGTTAAGTTGATGACAATTATGATACAGATGCCCAGAGTATGTATTCTACACTAATTTAGTAATTGGAAAGCCCAGAGTAAAGCTAAATGGTCATAAAAGGGCCCCCATCAGAATTTGCCAGGCCTGGTTAGAATTGTGATTGGAAAATGCATATTTTCCCTTCCTAGCTACTGTTGTGAGGGGCTCCTCTTTTTCCATAGGTATCCTTCTATTTCCTCCTCTCCTTCGGTTCTCTGCCACCATTTGTCCTATCCCTGCAGCTGTTTTAGAAATGATTCCTTGGACTCTGGGATCATTTTCTTTGCTTGTTAGGGCACCGCAGAGGGGAAGGATCCTGCTGCCCCTCCTCTGAAAGTCTGGAGGGGGTTGCAGTGGGCTGCCCAGCTCCCCAAGGGTTTTTCTGGAGTCATCACAACCATGTGATGAAGGTGATCCTCTTGCACAGCCAGAGCACATGAGAACTAATTTGGAGAGAGCAAATTTCTCGAAAACGAGTTGAGTTGATGTCACTGATCCCAGAGGTCCCTGGGTGGAGCCGTGTGAGGTATAGCCTCGCTCTGAAGAAACAAGAATTGACTGAGAGGAAGACAGAGGCACAAACCCCAATAAAATATTGGTGCCAATGGCAAACCCATAGTTTCTCTAAGGCTATTCCTGTGCTCCCAGAATTGCTATACTCAATAGGGCTTCAAATAGGAAAACAGAAACCAAGAGAGGTAAAGTGGTTTATCGAAGGTCATACAGTTTGTGAGTGACAGAGCTGTGATTAAGCCATCCCCCCTATTCTGAGCTAGACTGTAAGCACACTCAAGCAAGGATGGAGTCTAACTGGCTCATCACGGACATCTCAGCACCTAGGACAGTGCCTGGGACTTACATATTTGGAACACTCAATAAATCCATACATACGCCATTTTGAACACCGTATTTATAAGAACCAAAGAAGTAGAGAGAATAAAAGTTCGCATGGCTGCAGTAGTTATCTCTGAGCTCTCACCAAGTGAGTCTTTCCACCTCTGTCCTTAGTTAACCCTCATCGCAGTTGACTCCTGACATTGACCGGCAGATCCAAGTTCTTCTTCCAAAAGAGCTTTGAAATGTCTAATCCAATTGCATTGTTGAGGAAAGAATCTAAGTAGTGTTTCTCCATTTCAGGGCCATTTTTGGGAAAAAAAAAAAAAAAAAAAAAAAAGGAAACCGCTGTTGGATTGATCATAAGCACATTGTGCCAACAGGTTGATTGAATCCAATTTATCAACTCACTGGGAACAAATTGGCTAGCTGAATGGACTAGGTACTATGTAAAGAGCTAAATATGACACTGGAAATAGATAAAATGATAGGTAGCATTTGTGGGGCAAAATGCAGATTCCTGGTTTGAAACCCAGAAGTTCTCAATCAGTAGAGTTATAATATGGCCATGACTCTTCATTTGAGCAACATCCTGATGAATCAGACCCAGATGGTCCAAAGCATCTGTGCAATTCTAGTCGAGGACATGCTTCTGTAGAGTGACGGGAATTCATGCAATCACTTGCCCTCCTTGGACATGACTTTCTTATCTAGCCAGTGAGCACATCATTTGGGGCCTGCAGGCTGGTGGACTGGTGTTCCCACAGGGCTTCCAGCAAGGCCTCCTGTTGTTATTTTGTTCAAGGCTCTGGTGGCTCTTTTTCTTGTCATCCCATCAAATCTATCAAGTACATTAAAATCAACCATATTTCACATTCCAGACTACATATAATTCATATTAGCCACAAAATAGTTGAATTTCAGTTGATTGCTTGGTAGGTTACAAACAATATTTAATATCATGTAATACTGAATTTAATTTTGTAATTTTCTTTTTATGTTTTGGAACCAAGATATTTTTTGTGTCCAGGGTCTCAAGCATTTCTGTAGAGTCTAAAAAACCTCTTAGGTCCTAGATAATATATCTGTAGTATCACTAATAAATAAAACTCCTTTTGTTGCCAGCAGAATATTTTAATAGGCAACAAAACCAGCCAGGAGATAGCTTAACAGTAGGTTAGCCCCTAGGGTGTTATACATCATCCATATCATACCTTCCAGGTACTATGACCTGCCTAGTCCTAGAGTGTGACCCCTTATCTATGATGAGAAAAATGTCCAGATGTCTTCTATCCTCAACCATTATTGTTTGATAAATAGAAATTTTCCTTCCCTAAAAGCATGTTTTCAGCACATTCAATTGGCTGATAAATCAGAATTATGCAATTGACTCCATTTGAATATTAAAATGATCCATTTGTAACAGAAAACAAATTTGGGGGTAGATCCACGACTTAACTTCACCCGCTAAATGATACCAAAGGAATTGACATGCAGACCAATGAGCTCCCTAGGCCTCCATGGCAGGGCTATCAATGAAAAGCTATTCAAAGACTATATCCATGATGATTTCAAAAGAAACTCTCTTTACAAAGTATAAAAAGTCAATCTATATAAATGAATGAATGATGAATGAATGAATGAATGAATGAATGAATGGGATATGCTCATCAAGTTGAAATTTTCTGGGTTGTATAATCTACTCTTGGCAAATGATCATGACTTAGAAAATAGGGGAAAAGAGAAAATGCAAAGAAAGACATTTTACAAATAGAGCCCCACTTCCTGGTTTAGCTTGTTTTCTCCCGTATGGGGACTGGAGTAAAGCACATGTCGAAGGAGTTCTGTGCATAGTAGTCCCTGGATCATGTATCTGTGCAACACTCTCACAGGGTTATTTTATCATGGATGAAGCTTTATAGAGTAGCATACCTTACCCATCTAGAACCTAATTCCCTGGAGGCAGGAATTACACCTGTCTTGTGTACATCACCAGGAGCTTGCCAAGAGTAGACTTGCAATAAATAATTATCAAAGGAAGAAACTCCGGTTGCTTTTACAATTTGCACACTGCTACTAAGTGACACTACAGAAAATGGTCAAAAAGTAAGTCTACTATAAAATCTGAAAATTGCATTACCAAGACAGTAGATATACGAGTCTGACCAAATCAGATTGAACATTTGTTCTCTCTGGGGCCCAGACTCAGAAAATAATGAAAAATTTATAGATTATTTAGGTAGATTTTTGTTATGGCATTATGATGTAATGTGCACGTGATATCATTGCTCATGATCTGGGCATGGTCCACATCACACTACACCATTTGGTTGACTAGCTTAAACCTCTCTCAAAACAGATGGCTCTTATATAGTGTATCTCTGTTTATCCTCATTGACCAACCAGGCTAAAAACTATCATGCAACATTGCCAGTATCTCCTATATGGAATAATGATTATTTGCATTATTTTATAATGCAAATTTTTATAGAAATTTTTAAATTTATATAAAAAATATAAATATTTATTGGATACATACAATTTTCTCATGTCAGAAAATACTCGTATTAGAGATTCTTCAAAACACTTGGAATGAACCACCATATGACCCAACTATCCCATTCTTTGGTATATATCCAAAAGATCTAAAATCAGCACACTATAGGAATGCAGCCACTTCAATGTTTATAGTAGTACAATTCACAAGAACCAATGGAACCAACCCGATGCACATCAACCCGATGAATGGATAAAGAAAATGCAGTATAAATACAAAATGGAGTTTTACTCAGCCATAAAGAAGAATGAAATTATGGCATTTGCTGGTAAAAGGATGGAACTGGAGAACATCATGCTAAGTGAAATAAGCCAGACCCAGAAAATCAAGGGTCAAATGTTTTTTCTCATATGTGGAAGCTAGACAAAAATAAGGGGGGAAAGTGAGGGGAAGAAATCTTATGAAAATATAAATCAATGGAGTAGGAGAAGGGGATTGAGGAGGTGGGAGAAGGGACAAAAGAATGGAGGAAAGGTGCAATGAAACTGGTCAACCTATTCTATGTACATATGTAAATATGACACAATGAACTTCACCTTTATATATACATATATACACACACACATACATATGTGTATATATAATCTGTATATATAATGTATATATATGTATATATATATATATAATATACTAATTTTTTAAAAAGCTATAAATAAAAGAAGAAAGACCAGTAGAGTAGTGGAAAATGAACTGGGGGAGGGAGGGGGGAGGGAAAAGGAATTGCTAGGGACTGAATTGGAAAAAATTATATTGTTCAATTATGTATAATCATGTCAAAATGAACCCCAATATTATGTATAACTATAATTCACTAATAAAAAAATTACACAAAAAGAAAATACTCTTAGAGTAAAAGCAATTTGTTTTTTTAAAAAAATCTAGTTCCCTTTAACAGAAAAAATTCTAAAATATAACTTCTAAAATTCACTAAGAGAAAGTTTTAGCAAGAGAGTTATGTTTCCCATTAAGTAAGAACAACTTGCCTGTTTTGTTTATATCCATAAAATTTACCTCTGATAGCACTGAGGGCATGAACAAAAGCCATTAAACAGCTGAAAACATTCATTTATTTTTATTTTATCATCGTAGTTGAGCATTTTTATCACGACTAATTATGAGAAACTAGTTGTTAAGCAGACTATTCAAACCACTTTATTAAAATGTAAGCATGAATAATTATGAGTGCCTCTGATAAGAAAGGAAATGAAATGGAAATGAAAAAGTATTCTCCAAACACTCTTTGAAAGGTAGTATCCCTGGCAGAACGCTAGCCACCCCACAAAGTTCTGCTTCCTGTTGTGCAGGCCACCTGTGGTCATTTGAACTTAATTTAGCTGAATTAAAATTAAATAAAATTAAACACTTAATTCCTTAGGCACACTGGCTATGCTTCAAGTGTTCAGTAGCCACATGTAGCTAGCACGTATTGAATGCATTTCCCTGACACAGAAAGTTCTATTGGATGGTATTGCTATAGGGAATGTCTTATGCTTTTACCAAATACTTTGCTAATACCTGCTTTATTGAAATAGGTTTCATCATTTTTGTTTCAATTTGGATGTTAAATACCAATACGGAAGGATATTTGGTGCCACAGGTGATCCATGGATGGATGAAACGTTCTTTGAAGAAGTGGACTTTGTAGTACGTTAATGTGTGTTTTACTCATTAGAAGCAAAAGATGTTTTTAAAAATGCAAAATTGATTTCTAAAAAGCCACATGAGCTAATGATAACTCAAACCTGCAATAGACATTGTCATAAATGAAATCTACATATCATGAGCATCCTTTGGATTGGGCAATTTATGTCAAGTGTAGTTGATGTTTTATTTGCAGTTACTAGAGGTAACTAAGAAAAAGATGATCTGTTTAAGAAACCAGATCATCTGTTTATTCAACCATTGTATTAAAGCAGAAGTAAAAGAAAAACTGATGTCTTTACAACAACCTATAAAATGCATGATTGAAGATCTGAATGGTACTTATATACTTTGTATACAAGCAGTTGTATGTAAAAAGATACTATACTTGTGCATGATGAATAAGTAAATAAATAATAAAAAAAAAAAAAACATTAGCCCAATAAAAAAAAAAAAAAAAGAATTTGAAATTTTACTTCCAAGTAGAGAGATTTTATGTCTCGCCCTTAGTACTATTTTCGATTTTGTTTTCATTTTCTTTAACCTAGTCTCAATTCTCCCCATTTTTTCCCTCACAACTCTGGAAGAATTTTAACCTTTGGAAGACATTTCCATCGAATGGCATGCATATCACTTTACATGAGTAGAGGAAATGCTTATAATTTTTAAGTTCATATATTAAAGAAAATATAGTTACTCTGTTAAAACAATGTGCTCAGCTATTTCAGCTACTAAGCTTTGTAAAAATGATTTTAAGCGAAGATGTAAGACAACGTAAAAATTAGTAGTATGCTGATAGAAAATAATAACAAAGTTAGCATAAATATGACTGAAGTTTCAAAAACAATGCTAAAACTTACCACCAGGTAACCCTGCATCCAGCCTCCTGACAATGTCATCCCTTAGCTGTGTAAATTTTATTTTCAAAAGGTCTTGTGTTGGTCACAAGTACCATATTGCTAGCTCTAATTTTCAGCATTATCTAGAATCTCAGTGTTATTTTTGAACTCACACGAAGAGGGGGTGCCCTCCCCCATTTCATCATTTCACAAGACGCCATATTTAGCTATTTAGCTTCCTCTCTGAGACCTCTGGCCTTCTAGTCCTACCTCTTCTCCATATACTTTCTCCCCCTGAGAAGTCCCATTTTTGATTGGTATTTGACCTTCTTTAAATACACCAAATTATCTTGGATCAGTGGTATTTGCTTTAAGAACAGAGATTCATGTGACAGGGGACTTTCCATCAATCACAACTCAGCTGTTACCCACTCAATTAAGTAATGGGACAGTAGACTTAAATTTTCAGTTACATTTGAAAAGCAATGACATAAATCATCACTTTATAAGAGCACTTCTCAAAGTGTATTCCATCAAACACTAGTCCTCTCAGCTGACCAGAGTTCCAAAGCCAAATAATTCTGGGAAATATTGAATAATAAACCCCCCTCTTGGAGTCTCCCAATGCAAAGCATTTCAGTGTAATGGTTAAGCATGCAAGTTCTGTAGCCATGTGGTCAGAATTTGAAACTCAGTCATCACTTATAAGTCCTGTGCCTCATTTGTAAAATAGAAAAACATATTAGTGGCTACCTCGTGGTGTTATTGTGGAGATTCAACAGGCTAGTGTGGGTAAAGCACTAATACGGTGCTAGTCTCAGAATAAGCGTGACATTGTGTTGATGCTTTATTATTAAATTTGCTTTATTATTAAGTGTATTTTTAACTGATAAATAAAAACTACACATAGTCATGAGGTACCATGTGGTTTTGATACATGTATACATTGCATAGTGTTTTTATTCAAATCAGGTCAAACACATATACCTTCTCAAATATTTATCTTTTTTTTTTTTTAATGGTGAAAAGACTCAAAATCCTTTTTTCTTTTTTTTTCTTTTTCATTCAAAGTTGTTGTATTTATAATAGTAGTATGCATTATAATTCATAATAAACATATAGAGCATCTTTTTACAAAACACTGTTTGTATACAATGTATAAAATCCTTTTTTCTTTTGTACCATGGAAGTATATCAAACGTTCTGAGAAATCCTGCAGGGTTAAACCACAGTTTCACTTTGCTTAAACAGACTTGCCCACCTATTTGACTCAGAAAACCCCTTGCCACGTACAAGTCTTCAGAATATTTATGGATCAATAATTTGGGAAATACTACTCCAAAGTCTTGTGTCTGAAAGCCAGGAGCTCAGGACACCAATTATTTCCTTCAAGGTACTTTTCTGTGTAAGGGTATGCTGCCCCCAGGTGGACAGAAGGACCCTGGTCAGAAGCCCCGTGCTTGTGGATACAAGCTGTCTGTCCTCAGGTGTAGTTAGGAGAAAATGAAACAAACGAACCAAAAAAAAAAAAAAAAAAAAAAAAAAAAAAAAAGTGATTTTTCTATTAAGATGTGCTTTAAAATAATTTGAAGACGAGCTCTTTATAAAAATGCTAGGTATAAAAATAAAGCAGAGGGAACAACAAGAGCTAAGGCTATAAGTTCCTTCCATGAAAAGGTACCCTGCAATTTTTGCATCTGCTTAGAGCACCACTCAGACAAGCATTCAAGTAGGTGATCAATAACTTTTGCAGAAAAGAATGGCTGGCAGTTGATTTCTTGAAAAGAGGAGCAGAAAATGGAAGTGAATGGCATGTCTCTAATTTGGCAGTTTGGGCATCTCAAGGAACTACAACAGAGTTTCATAAAGTCCAGGTAACTTGGATGGCCGAGATATTTTCTAAAAAAAAAAAAAAGAATAGATTTAGATCTAGTAAAGTGTGTGAATAAGTGCTTGATTGAAACCCTGGAGGTGCATACTGTGGAGCCCAGGAAGTACATAATCATACCATTTCTCCTCTGGCTTTTCTGGTTTTGAGCATCACTGCCTCATATTGAGCCAACCAGGAGTAATCAGCCACAAAATGTATTTCCTTTGGTAATACTGATTAAATTGAACTGCTGAATAGTGGTATTGACAGTTTGAATTTGAATTTTGGAATGATGGTTTTTTTCAGAGTTGATAGATACTGAGCCATCCTATGCAAGGGGTGTTAAGGTAGTACTTTACAGAGTTGATTCAGTTGAATAAAGCTGTTTGTTTTGTTTAAAAAAAAAAAAAAAGTCCAGGTAATTTGCCTAGGAACCTTTTCTCTGGAATGAATCAGTACTCACTAAGGAAGGAAGGTAAACTCTACAGTTAACCAGGAAATGTGACTAACCAGAATAGCTAACCCTATAAAAATGACAAGCTGTTTTAGAGAAAAATACATAAAAGTGTGCTTTTCGGGAGGTTTGACTGAGTGGGCACAGCACAAAGACCTTCATACACATTTTCTGCGTTAACTCAGCAAACAGCCAATGTTATAAGTCCTACCTTACCTCTATTATACACCTGCTAAAACTAAGGCTCCAACAGATCAAGTGACATTCTCAAGGGCACACAGCCCCATAAATGGACTCTGAACTTGACGCAGCAGCCTGATCTCCCAGCCTCCACTCTCAACTTTCCTATCATATTGCCTCAATATGTGCAAAATACAGACACAGCAAAACAGAGCCACAGGCTTCACATGCCAAGATAGGTACTTGGACTGAACTGATCAATGGGCAAAGCAACTGATCTGATGCGTTTGGGCTAGTAACGATGTTGGTGTCCTGCAGACCAGAGCTTCTCAGTCTTGGTGACATATTAGTATAACCTGGGCTGCTTTTCAAAAATTGCCAATGCCTGAACCTCAAAGAGACTCTTATTTAATTGTTCTGGGGTGGAGTCCGGGCATATAATTTTTATTTCTTTTTATTTGTTCTTTTTAGATATACATGACAGTAGAGTGTATTTTGGCATATTATACATACACGAAGTATAACTTATTCTAATTAGGATCCAATTCTTGTAGTTGTACATGATGCAGAGTTTCCCTGATTGTGTATTCAAATACAAGGCTAAGAAAGTTAGGTCCAATTAATTCTTCTGTTCTTCCTATTCCCCTCCCCTTCCCTTCCCTTCATTCCCCTTTGTCTAATCCAATGGATTCCGATTCTTTCCTCCCCCACCCTCCCTGTTATGGGTTAGCATCCACGTATCAGAGATAATATTCAGCCTTTGGTGTTTGGGGACTGGCTTATTTCATTTAGCATCATATTCTCCAGTTCCATCCATTTACTGGCAAATACCATGCTTTCATTCTTCTTTATGGCTGAGTAATATTCCATTGTGTATGTACATACACGTCTTCTTTATCCATTCATCTGTTGAAGGACACCTAGGTTAGTCCCATAGCTCGGCTAATGTGAATTGAGCTGGTATGAACATTGATATGGCTGCATCACTGATTTTAAGTTCTTTGGATATATACTGAGGAGTGGGATAACTGGGTCAAATGGTGGTTCCATTCTGTGTTTTATGAGGACTCTCCATACCGCATTCCAGAGTGGTTGCACCAATTTGCAGTCCAAACAGTAATGAATGAGTGTACCTTTTCCCCCACATCCTCACTAACATTTATTGTTACTTGTATTCTTTATAACTGCCATTCTGATCGGAGAGAGATGGAATCTCAGTGTAGTTTCAATTCACATTTCTCTAATTGCTACAGATGTTGAACATTTTTTCATATATTTGTTGACTAATCATATTCCTTCCTCTTTGAAGTATCTGTTCAATTCCTTTGCCCATTTATTGATTGGGTTCTTTGTTTATTTTTTGGTGTTAAGTGTTTTTAGTTCTTTGTATATCCTGGAGATTAATGCTCTAACTGAAGTGCAGGTGGTAAAGATTTTCTCCCATTCTGTAGGTTCTCTCTTCATGTTCTTGATAACTTTCTTTGCAGTGAAGAAGTTTTTAGTTTGATACCATCCCATTTATTGATTCTTGATTTTACTTCTTGCACTTTAGGAGTCTTGTGGAGAAAGTCAGTTCCTAAGCCAACACGATGAAGCATTAGTAAGCATAGGGCCTGGGGTCTAATGCCTAAGTTCTTGATCCACTTTGAGTTGAGTTTTGTGCAGGGTGAGAGATAGGGGTTCAATTTCATTTTACTACATATGGATTTCCAGTTCTCCTAGCACCATATAGTGAAGGGGCTATATTTTCTCCAATGTACGTTTACGGTGCCTTTGTCTAGTATTAGGTGACTATTTATGTGCGTGTGTCTCTGTGTCTTCCTGTCTGTTTTTGTGCCAATACCCTGTGCATAGAAATATTTCTAAAGCTCCCTGAATATTTTTTTTTTTGTACCAGGAATTTAACCTGGGGCACTTTACCACTGAGCCACATCCCCAGCCCTTTTTACTTTTATTTTTTGAGACAGGGTCTACTAAATTGCTTTAGGCCTCACTAAGTTGGTGAGGCTGGCCTTGAACTTGCGATTCTCCTGCCTCGGCCTCCTGAGCTGCTGCAATTACAAGCATGCATGACCATGCCCAGCTCCCTGAGCATTTCTAATGTGTATGTGCAGCCAGTGTTGAAAACTTGCTAGGGCAGACTCTCCACGCCCTTGATGGTGCCCCTTAGATACAGAGCTTCTTGGAGTTCTTTAGGGATTGGGTTTGTTTATCTTGGCATTTAGTACGGAACTAATTAGGTGATCCTCACACTTTAGGCAATAATACATTGTGTAAATTCTGACTTGGGACAGCACTTTGCATAGAAATATGAAACTTTCCAAGCAGAGTATTTTTCTCTATTACTAATTGCAGTCAAATTTCCCTTGAAAAATGGCAACATCCAAATCTCCTTTTCCTACTAATCATGTATTGCAAAAAAAGAAAAAAAGAAAAAAAAAAAAAAAAGCCTCAAACATTGCAACACCATTCAGTAGATTGCACCATGCCGTGGCTTAGACCTCATTAGGCTTGCCCTCTTTGGCCTTATCAAGAGAACAGCCATTTCCCTTTGCAATCTCCCCTGGGAATGGATTTCTTCACTTTCCCTGAAAGGTCAGAACATCTGCCTTTCCCTGAAGCCCTTGTCAAGTGGTGACGGCTCAGCCTCTTGTTACCATCTCAGTGCTGTTCCCTTGAGGATGACTCTTACTTACAAAGTGAAGATGTCTACGATTTTAGATGTTTATATGTGAAAAGGAAACAGAATGATTTTATTTTGAGCAAGGACACTTGTAATGAATCTTGACGGCCATCTAATCCACCCCCCCCACCCTCTTCCTACCAAGACAGGATTCTGTGGAGGAGCCCCCCCCACCCCCGCCCCGCCCATGTCAGCGCAGCATCATTTGGCCTCAGTGTTCCCCTTGCTCCTTTTGTCCTTCTCCACTCTGTCCCAGTGTGGGTGCCTGACGTGGCGACAAACTGCACTGATGCTGTTCTTGAGGCTGGACGCTTCCTTCTCTGCTTGGCAGCTTCCCTCTAGTATTGGTCAAACAGCCTCTTGGGGAGCCCTTTCTATTGGATTCTCTAATAACAGCTCCCCACTCCGGCTGAGGGCAGTGATGGCAGTGATGCGGCAGCCCCAGGGTGCTGCCACATCTGTGGATTTCCCTGAAGATTTTCCATAATGTTATAAATAATCGCTATATTAATTTCTCTTCATTTGACTAGCTTTCATACGCCATCTGCTTCCCGCTGGGACCACTAAGACATTCTGTTACTCACATCTCCAGTTTCTCGTGCTGGATCTTGATTAGGCTAACCTAATCACTGTATCCCATTTACCACTCATCGGTTGAAACGCCCAGAGTTAAGGCAATTAGTGTATGGCATTCCATTAAGAACTAGTTTTGATATAGAGACAAACACCTGAATTACGTCGGTCAATTAGATGGAAGGGACCAGGGAAAGCTCTTGACCTCAGCTCCTGCCAGCAGCCATCTTGTGAGCAAGAGGAAAGAAAGACCCCATGAACACAAGGTCAACACACTTATAGGGCAGAAGACAGAATAATGACTTGGAGCTCTGATTGTCGTATCTATGGGCTTACTGGGAAATAATAAATCTCCATACGGATTAAGCCTGTTTTAGTTTTTTCTTCCTCTATTTCTGTTTGTTTGTGGGTTCTGTAATTTGCTGATGAAAAACTATGCAGTTTTATCAGCATCTCTCTTGTTTGTGTAGCAGTCACAGGATGTGAAACATTTCCCATGACTTTCTCAGTGGTCACATTAATGATTATCATAGCAATAGCTAAGGTAGTAAGTAAGAGTGCCAGGCATTATTTTCAAAGCACTTTATCTATAAGTGTTAATTTTTGGTTAATTATCACAGGGGCTCTATTCAGCAGGTACTATGATTATTCCTATTAAGATGACCCAAGGGCATGAAGATACCAAAAACAACCATATAGCTGGTAAGTGGAAAAGCTAAAATTTGAACTTATGCAGTCCAACCCCAGATTCTGTGTTCTTTATTGCTGTATCCTACCACGCATATTTCAAATGGAGAAACTGAGGCTCGGAGAGCCAAAGAGATGGTTAAAAAAGAATCAGGACTCACTTTACATTAATGTATTTCCACAATGCCTTATTTCCCTCCTGGTGAACTTCCCACCAGGGTCTTTCAAATAATTTGTGGAGCAACTAATGCAAATAAGAACTCTCCACCCCTCCCAATTGTCCTTGAAGTGGAACTGTGACAACAGGAGATGAGAGACTCTCTCTAGGGACCATAAATATAATACAGACTATGGATTACACAGGTCTTCAAACTTTTCTCATTTACTCCCTAATAGAATCTTGCTAACTTATATGCCCATCACTTATTTTTAAGTTTCCACCTAAAAAAAATAATCATATATTTCAAGTAACCTAATTCTTGGTGTATTGAGATACTGACTTTTAAAATAAAGCTGTTAGATCATTCTTCTATGGGTATCCCTTGAAATCTGAGTTGCAACTTGAGATTTACAATAATGCAGTCAGAAATGGTGATAACACTTTAAAATAATACTTAGAAATTTTACATCTTTCCTTTTTCTGGAAGTTCCATTTCTAGTCCACATTGCACACAGAATTTTATCCCAATGTGATGTATTTATTCCTCAAAGTATTTTATTGATCTTTGCAACAAAAATATGAAGATAAGTTAAAAACAAATTGGCTTTTAAATTTTTCTGTGACTATGGATTCTAAGAGTTAAAATATTCATTTTTGATTGAGCAATATTTACAAATATTATTAATACATAATTTAGAAATATTTATTAACTACAAAAGTACACTTTAATTGGAAATGCATTTACTAATTAGATATAGATAAGGATTTTTTTTTCTTTACCCATAGTTCATATAGATTTACTTATTTCTAGAATGAGACAGGAACCGGTAGTGATTAAATCTTTTTTCCTATTATTTTAAAGGTGTTGAGAAGCCTTTATAAGATAACAAGCAAACGAAAACTTTTTCATAGAATTGTCACTCAATTCATTTATCAAATGCACCATGATCTACTATCAAAATTTATTTTAATAAGCACTCCAGTATTTATTTTATTCCTAGTGTTTATCACAAAACGAATTATATTCTCTATATGTTTTCCTGTGTTTTCTTCCCTCTTCCCTCCCTATCCATAATCATGATGCAGACCATGACAACAGGACTTTTGCCTGTATTCTGTGGAACCATGTTGAGCACATAATAGGTGCTCAACAAATACCTGTTGAACAAGTGACTGAGGGAGCCATATTCGAAGGGAAAGCAACCATGGCGATTCTGCCTTGACTAGGGATGAGGGGAGTCTGAATGTAGGGACGGGGTGAGTTCCCAGCCACTGAAGCTTCCTCCTTCACCATGAGTAGCCTCTCTGAACTACACTCCTCCCATCCCGAGATGTGCAGCTGGACAACTTCCTGATCCTGTGTTGCTAGTCTCCGGCACATGCTCAGGCACTTCCCCTTAGCAGGTTCTCTTAATTGATCTTCCCGTGGCCATCTATGGTCCCTTTGGGTGATTTTTGGTGTGCCTGATGTGCCCATCAAATTCTGTTCATTCCCAGCTGAGTGCTACTTGGGGGAGCTTCTGGAAAGCTCCAAGGACAATGGCTTAATGATACTATAAGCACCTTTCCATGTCACTGAAGGTTTACAAATTGCATTTTCGTATTGAATTTTTATGACACCAGCTCTATGAGATGGACAGGACAGGAATTATTGTTCTTTAACTTGAAGGTGAGAGGCTCAGAGAGGTAAATAAACATGCCTAATATACCATCAGTAGATGGTCAAGTATGGGTTTGAGTGCCTTCTTCAGAAATAGAATGGCAATTATCAAGAATACAAACAAAATAAATGTTGGTGAGGATGTGGGGGAAAAGGCATGCTCATACATTGTTGGTGGGACAGCAAATTGGTACAACCATTATGGAAAGCAGTAAGTTTTCCTCTGAAAACTTAGAATGGAACTGCCATTTGACCCAGCTACCCCACTCCTTGGTTTATACCCCAAAGGACTTAAAATCAGCATATTACAGTGATGCAGCCACATCGATGTTTATAGCAGCACAATTTATAATAGCTAAACTGTGGAACCAACCTAAGTGTCCCCCAATAGACGAATGGATAAACAATGTAGTACACACACACACACACACACACACACACACACACACACATAATGGAATATTACTCAGCCTTAAAGAAGAATGAAATTATGGCATTTGCCGGTAAATGGATGGAGCTGGAGAATAACTAATTAAAACAAATAAAAAAGAAATGGTACAGATTTTAATTTAGTTCAACCTGGTTCATCAGTTTGCTGATGTGACCAAAGGAAAGTAATTCAACTTCTCTGAACAGAGTGAACTCAGTAAAATGGAACCATTAAGAACATTTGAGATAGCTGAAATTATATATATTAGTCTCTGTGTCCTCAGTTCTGTACCATTAGTCTACCCGTCTGTTTTGGTGCCAATACCATGCTCTTTTTGTTACTATTGCTCTATAGTATAGTTTAATGTCTGGTATGGTGATGCCACCTGCTTCACTTTTCTTGCTAAGGATTGCTTTAGCTATTCTGGGTCTCTTATTTTTCCAGATGAATTTCGTGTTTTTTCTATTTCTTCGAGAAATGTCATTGGGATTTTGATTGGAATTGCATTAAATCTGTATAATGCTTTTGGTAGTATGGACATTTGACCATATTAATTCTGCCTATCCAAGAACAAGGAAGGTCTTTCCATCTTCTGAGGTCTTCTATAATTTCTTTCTTTAGTTTTCTATAATTTTCTTTATAGAGGTCTTTCACCTCTTTCGTTGAGTCCCAGGGTTTTTTTTTTTGTTGTTGTTGTTGTTGTTGTTGATGCTATTGTAAATGGGGTAGTTTTCATCATTTCCCTTTCAGAGGATTTGTTACTGATATATAAAAATGCCTTTGACTTATGGGTATTGATTTTTATTTCAGCTATCTTATATTAGACAAAGGCGCCAAAAATGTACAGTGGAGAAAGGATAGCCTCTTCAACAAATGGTGCTGGGAAAACTGGAAATCCATATGCAACAAAATGAAATTAAACCTTTATCTCTCACCATGCACAAAATTCAATTCAAAGTGGATCAAGGACCTAGGAATTAGACCAGACACAATACGCCTAATAGAAGAAAAAGTAAGCTCCAATTTCCAACATGTCAGATTAGGCCCCAAGTTCCTTAATAAGATTCCTATAGAGCAAGAATTAGTATCAATAATTAATGAATGGGATAGATTCAAACTAAAAAGCTTCTTCTCAGAAAAAGAAACAATCAGTGAGGTGAATAGAGAGCCAACTAACTGGGAACAAATATTTAATACATGCACATCAGACAGAGCACTAATTTCTAGAATATATAAAGAACTCAAAAAAAAAAAAAAAAAACACACAAAAAAAACAAATATCCCAATAAATAAATGGGCCAAAGAACTGAACAGACACTTCTCAGAAGAAGATATACAATCAATCAACAAACACATGAAAAAGTGCTTAACATCACTGGCAATTAGAGAGATGCAAATCAAAACTACCCTAAGATATCATTTCACACCAGTCAGAATGGCAGCTATTAAGAACACAAACAACAATAAATGATGGAGAGGATGTGGGGGAAAAGGCACACTCATACATTGCTGGTGGGACTGCAAAATGGTGCAGCCATTATGGAGAGCAGTCTGGAGATTTTTTGGAAAACTGGGAATGGAACCACCCTATGACCCAGCCATCCCACTCCTGGGTCTATTCCCAAAGGATTTAAAAACAGCATATTACAGTGACACAGTCATCTCAATGTTTGTAGCTGTACCACTCACAATAGCTAGATTGTGGAACCAATCTAGATGTCCCTCAGTAGATGAGTGGATTAAGAAAATGTGGTATATATATACACAATGGGATTTTACTCAGCAATAAAAGAAAAGAATGGCATTCGCAGGTAAATGGATGAAGTTGGAGAATATAATACTAAGTGAAGTTAGTCAATCTCAAAATCCAAATACCAAATGTTTTCTCTGATATAAGGAGGCAGATTCACAGTGGTGTTAGGTGTCGGGGTGAAGGAGCCCCAATTAGGGAGATGGCTATTGCGGTCAGCTGGAAGCTATAAGTTCCAACTGATAATAAGTATGTATGTGACGCACCTGTAAATACACATGAGGCACCCGCAAAGCTAAAGGTATATAACGGGTGAAAGTGGTCGGAGTTGGGAGAAGAATGAATTCATTCAGTCAGTCGTGCAGTCGCTCAGTCGCTCAGAAGAAGAGTTCGGGTCGGAGAAGAAGAAAAGAATCAGAGCGGCCAGAACGTAGTCAGAAGAAGAAATAAGAGTCAGAGCGGTTAAGAGTTCGGACAGAAGAGATACCAGATGGAAGAAGTAATTGCTGGTCAGAGTCAGGCCGAGGCTGCCGAAGAATGAAGAAAGAAGAAAAGAAGAAGAAAAATCTTTCTTTCTCTCTCTAAGCTCTCTCTAAGAAAGTAAAAGTAAAAGTAGAAGTATCTTTACTCTGCCTCCGAGTTTTTCTCCCGCGGCGGTTTGTGGCTGGCCACAACAGGCAGCTTACATCGGGGTACATAATTTTTATTAGAGGAACACTGGAATGGTCAAAGGGGAGGGAGGAGAAGGGAGGGAGCAAGGGAGTGTGTGGGGGGAAGAAAAGAAAAGGTGGTGTAATAAGATGGATATCATTATCCTAAATGTATGATTGAAGACTTGAATAGTACGAATATACTTTGTATACAAACAGTGTTGTATGAAAAGAGGCTCTATATGTGTATTATGAATTGTAATGCATTCTACTATTACAAATACAACAACTTTGAATTAAAAAGAAAAAGAACATTTGAGGTCAAGGAAAAGCACATATTACAACCTTGCCACTTACCAATGCATTAGCTTCCCTTGCCATGGGGAGATATTATTATTTTATCCTCATTTTACAGATGGTAAAACTGAGGCATAACATAGCAGAATACCACGATCTTCAAAAGTGTGGGCTCTGGAGTCAAGCTAACTAACTTTGGCAACCTACTTAATACCTGCCTAGCTCAAGGTGAAAGTCAATCTATTTCTGCTAATATTAAGCAACATTTCCAAGACTGTAAACAGTCAACCTGGCTCCAGAGACCATGCTCTGAACCATACACTGTTATTGTTAGAGCCAGAACGTATAAGGAACAGGGAGGAGAGATGGTGGGGTGTGAGAGAGAAACTGAAGGTTTTAGAGAGACATAGAGTACCGAGGAAAGAGAGGAGAGAGACTTGTAGAGCATTAGGAATTTTATCATGTGGCAACAAATGAATTTCCCTTAGATACCCTTTCCAAAGATTGCAGTAAAGAATTAAATTGTTCACAATACTTTTTGGCCATGAGAATACTATTTCTTTGGAAATCGATAACACATAAGTTAGACCACAAGGCAGCCCAAGGAAGATAGATTCCTGGCAATACAGTTCCCCCCCAAAAAAGAGAAATGATCTCCTTATTTGCAGCTAGTACTAGGTATTATCTCTGACCACCTGATAGATGGCAATAAATAGGCTTTACATTGGCCTGGAATGATTCTTTCCAAGTTATGCACGAACGGAAGAGTTCACTTTCCCTTTGTCTCTATTATCGGGGTTACAGTGTAACGTGTACATTGACCTAAATCCATATTCATACTTCTATCCATATTCTTAGGAAAGAGAATCTGACTGCCTGTCAGATTCCTGCATGATCAAGATATTAATGGCAAGAGACAGGCAGTAGCTGACTCCTATTGAAGGCTCAGAATTCACCTATCATAGCCACCATGTAAAGTGGGTACATTTATTGTTGGCATTTTGTAGTTAACCAAAATTACAGAGAGGTAAGTAACATCACTGCTCATGTGTGAACAGCTCCAGGAAGACAGACTGTGAAATCCATCCTGCAATTTCATCTAAGTATATGCAGACCTTAGCGCCCCGTCTCCTTAATCTATTCCAACTTCCCTGGCTCCAACCTTCTTATCCGTACTGAATATTTCTATCTGGAAAAGATTTGGTTTCTTCTAACAGGTTTTCCCTAATGCTTGATTTGTATTTTATCAGAAAAGGTTAGTGGCGATAACTGCTGACGCTTAGCATGCTCCTAAGTTCTTTGTGAGTTTATTCAATATTCTTCTCAGACTTATGAGGTAAGTATTATGATACTCCACTTTACTGATGAGGAAACAAAACCACAGGTGATAAATAAGCTGCTTGAGACCATATATTCATCAAATAGAAAAAACACGACTCTGCCTGGCTTCTACTCCCTTACTTACTCCTCACTATGTTCTGCTTGAGTCAGAAATGTTTTAAAGAACAAAATTTTGGTAAGTCCATGGCCCTTGGCAATTCATGGAACTGACTCTAAAATAAAACAAGGTTTGTGGACACAGCCAATCCAGAAAAAGGCAGCTCTTCATCTCTACTCTGTCCCGCCCACGTCCCGTGCTGGGCGCTGGAAATGGGGTTCCCCGTGGTGGAATAGGCTGGCTGAGAAATAAAAGCTAGGAAAATAGAACATCGAAAAAACCACAGGACACAGAAAGTAGTTTCAAAAGCGGGGAAAGGACGGGCAAGCCAATCATATTGATGGAGTTTCTAGACTATGGCCAAAATGGAGCCCTGGTCTCCTTTATTTATATCAGGAAACATCAAAGGCCTTCCACAGAATGTTCTTCACCAAAAAAGGTTAAAGTTGGGCTGTCCAATTCCCAATGGTTATTCCCATCTCCGGAGCTACTTTGAGGGATCTTCCTAGCAGAGTGGAGATAAGGGTCACATGCATTGGGAGAGCCAGGGATAGTTCCCAAGGCCAAACCTAAACCTCCCGGGGTTCCACACCAAGAGAAGATCCTCATGTATTTCACGGATGGCTTCCCACAACTCTGATTTGATTTAGCAAGTTTGAAATACAGTGATATACCTCTTTTCTTTGGGTGAACATGCACATCTCTGAACCCTTATGTCACGGCATCAATAAATAGGCTGATTCTGGACTTAGGGAAACCATGTTTCATATGAATTTTCTCTGAGAACAAATCACCCTTGGCCTTAAAAGCAGATCTGGATTTTAGATGTCGAATCTTTGCCTCAAAGGACTGGAAGGAAGAGGCAGAACAGTAATTAGCATCTCCATGTACTTGTTTTTCTTTTTTTTATCCCCATGACTTCAGTGATATTTGTTTATCATACAAAATATTAAGATAAATAAAATAACAACCAACAAACAAGTTCAAATTACCTTTAACCCTATCCTTTTTCTTTAAAACAATGTCTTAGTCCATTTTCTGTTGTTAATATCACAATACCACAGTTATAAAAAAAAAAAAAAAAAAAAAAAAAAGGCTTATTTTGTCTCACAGTTCTGGCATGAGGTCAAGGAGCCACATCTGGTAATGGCCTTCTTGCTGGCAGAGTCCCATGGTGGGGCAGACCATCACATGGCAAGAAACAGAGTGTGCAAGAGACCTAGCCAAACAAGCTTTTATAGCAGATCCCCCTGTCAAGGGGACCCATTAGGGCTGGGGATGTTGCTCCGTGATAGAGAACTTGCCTAGCATGCAAGAGGCACTGGGTTCAATCTCCAGCACCACCTAAAAATATAAATAGATAAATAAATTAGGTAACTAAATAAATAGAAACAAAAACCCATTAGTCCATTAATCACACCAACAGATTATTCCATTCATGAATACAGGAACTAATCACCTGCTAAAGGCTCCATCTGGTTGCACCTCTTAATATCTCATAATGAGGATTAATGCTCCATATGAGTTTTGAAGGGGACACATAAAATTCAAACCATAGCAAGTAGCACTCTGGTAAGGAATGAGAGCAGTCTCTGACCCCTTCCCCAGCCTCAGGAGTGACCACTGTTAACATTCTTACCTGCCAGTCTGTCTTCTCTCTGAAATCATAAAAATACACACACACACACACACACACACACACACACACACACACATACATACATATATATCCATATGCATTATTTTTTGTAAAATTTTTGTAAAAAGAACTGAAAGTGTGATTCTTCTTCACGTAACAATGCTTCCTACACTTCCCTAGTCAATATTTACAGTTTTATCTTATTTACGTTTTAGCTACTCTGCAATTGCCCATTACATATAATTTAACTAAACAACTTTTTCCTGATTGATGCCCAGCTCGTTACAGAGTATTTGGTAATACAAGAGTGGTTAAGTTGCTCATCTTGGTGTATCTTTTTGCACTAGTCAAGCAGCATCATTTTAGAGCATTTATCTCTAAAATGGGATCTGTCCCCCTTGAAGTCAGTAGGTAAAGTGGAACTGAGTATTTCATTTTCAGAGTTCCCAGACTTTCTTCCACAAATGTTTCCTGCTTCAAATTCTAGTCTAGATGCCCACATCTATAGCAATGTTTTGAATTCTGAATCAAAGACATCCCCATGCTAATATCCAATCAAGAAGGAAACCTAGCAGGCAGCTTTATCCTTCTTCCTCGCTTTCACCCTGACTGCTATCTCCAGGGCCAGCTCTGAATCCTTTCTGGGTTCACAGAAACCAAAGACTTTGAAGCTGTTGCTCAGATGAACTGGATTCTTTCTGTAAGGCCTCCACCCACTGCCTACATAGGAGGAAGGTCCAACTTCTTCTTTTTTTATTTTTTTTACTTTACAATAACATAGTATTATATTGTGATTTTAAACATATTTGACAAATATTTAAAAACTTATGTACTATTTTCCACACAAAAGGTCCAATCTTGGAAGTCCTAGACATAGATTTTTAGGTCCATTTTAAGTGGTTGATGCATTTAGGTGCATAAATACATTGAAGAAGTTCTGTAGTAGTCATTATAGACATCTGATAATTGAATATGATGAATGACAGCAAAAAATGCATTAGGTGCCCCTGTCTGATAGACATATCAGAGTTGCCAAGTTGCCTATCAGTGTGCAAAATGGTCCAAAGAAATTGCCCTTACATCCTACTTATGATAATAGAAATTAAATAAAATTTTAAGAGCAAAAATCTATTAAGCCTTTTTGTTTTTCTTAAATGAGACTGCAACTTGAAAAATTTTTATTGTTCTGGAGAAACAGAAAGACCTCTCCTGAGCTCTGCCCCTGCACTTAGAATGGAAACCAGCAGAAAAGACCAACCTGAAGCAAATGACTCTCACACTCCCTCCCCTCCTTCCAACAGAAAGGCAGACCCCGAGAGCCCAATCCCAGCCTGGGCCTAGTGACTGGACCTCCCTCCCCACTGTTTCCACACATCCTGGCGATTGACAGGTTAGGAAAGAAAAGAAGGAAGAATGTGGAGTTCTCCTGATGCTTGGTGAAAGGGGGACCCTGAGAAGGATGACAAATGAGGGTACTGCACATCTAGCCAACTCCTCCCCCACAGAGAGCTGGGGAAAAGGGAGAGGAGAGGGTGGGGAGGAGAAATGGAGGGACCCTATCTATTATGCCTGAGTCATCCTTCCTGTGCAGAAAGAGGTCTCTGACATGTCTCTCTTCCCTTTCCCTCACTTGGAATTGGACATGCACCCAAGAGAAGAGGTACCTCAATGGCTTGACCTGCCTTCAACAAGCCAGCGTTCCCCCTGATAAAAGAGCAAAGTCACCTGCATCCTGTCACCTCTGAGACTGAGGTCACTGCCTCTGGTTGTCCTCTCCCTGGGTGAGTAATGAGGTCCAGCTGCTAACCTTGGTCTATCTATGGTGCAACTTTCTCAAACCCAAACCCTTCACAGGGCACCTAGCTCCAGGCTGGACTCTAGCAGTCCAAAAAAACACCCCAGAGGTGGTAGGAAGGATGCAGAAGCAATAGACAAGGGCTAAGATTGCCCAACACCCCTCTTTCTCCCTGTCAGTATGGAAACTACTCAGCTCTGGGGTCTTACAAGGGCCACAGGGCAGGAGCTGTCCATGGTCCAGGCCAGTGTTGATGAGTAGGTGATTAAAGACCCAGGACAGCTTTGCCTTCTGCTAAACCCCAGGGAGGAGTCAGGGGCTGAGGGGGCCACCGCTGGTTTTCATTGACCCTCCTGCAAGGCAAGATATGAGAGATGCATTTCTGGCCCTTTTCAGTGCAAGTTATTGCTGGGTTCAATCTGAAAGATTCTTTCCATGTTCTTCCTCAGTGCCATCCCTCTTTGAGGACTTAAATGACTGACTATTCTGATGTCTCCCACTCTTTTGTCCCTACCCTGCCTGGCATTGATTATCCCTCTCCAGCTTCCTGCCCTGCTCCATGCCCAGATACAGGTGGAAAAGCACAATGTGAAGAATTTGTAGCCAAATGGTGACACCTAGCTCTACTTCTGATCCCCAAGCAGCCAGACACGTCCTGGGGCAGGGAAACTCTGAGTCTGGGATTAGGTTAAATCCCATGGTGCTGGCCTCTATGTCAAGAGGATGAAAATTTAAGTTCATCAAATAGAAACTGGACTTTTGGGACCTTGAGGTTTGGACCTCTTAAAAGGCAGTGTACATTCACAGATGTGAGAAATCCTGAGGTAGGAATGATATATGGAAGGCTCCCCATTTGGGGTTGAAGAGCTCCTGGAAGAGGAAGAGAAGGGGAGGCTGAGGACTACAGCAGTGCACAGAAAGAAACAGATTGGCTCAATCAATTGTATGGTGGAGCAACAGCAGTGCATCGCCTTTGCAGTAATCATTGTCATGCTCCTGGTCTTGCACTAAACACAAAGTAAATAGTCAAATCAGTGTTTGTAGAATTAAACCTGGGGGAAAATGCAATATTGTTTTTTAAGACACTATATATTAATAGACTCTCTCCTTCATCAAACTATAGGCCTGGTGACAGATTTTGGCAACCTTTATTCTACTAACCTTTAATGAATGGGAATGGAGCAATACTTCTCAAGGAAGATACTTTCTCTCTCTCTCTCTCTCTCTCTCTCTCTCTCTCTCTCTCTCTCTCTCATCACTTCTACATTTTTCAGGGCCTAATTTGTCTTGTTCTATTTTGCAATAATTGTTTGGCCCATTAAACTTCTCAAAGGGGCAATGTTCAGAAGGTAAAATGAATTGACTACAGTGCCAAACACTTTTGTTTTTAAAATTGGTCTCCACTTTCTGCCCCTGGAAGCACAAAAACCTTTCCAACCCTCACTTACCAAAGCAGTCTTAAAATTGGGCAGCAAAGAAATCATGTTTTCTTGCATTGATTCCTTAGTAAAGGAGCATGTCTGGGCAATGATCCATTTTTAAGATCAATTGTGTTTATATTAACTGTTTCATAAAACCTTACTGAAGGTTTCTATGCAGTACATTGAATGGTGGCTTTCTGGAGGTTACGATTTAGAACTGTGAGGGTAATGCTATAGCTCCAGGAGGAAAAGGAAGGTGAAAAATGATGAGTGCATGTCAAGACATAAGGATTAAAAAGTGGAGGTTCAGGATGGGGTTGTGGTTCTATGGTATAGTGCTTGCCTGGCATGTGTGAGGCCCTAGGTTCAATCCTCAGCACCACATATTAATTAATTAATAAGTAAGTAAGTAAGTAAGTAAAAAAATCCATTAAAAAAAGTGGAGGTTCACTGCCACTGGCTTTAAAATGGACACTTTAATTTCAACCTCCAAAGTTGCCTTTTTCAAAATAAAGTTTTAGTTTCATGTTCATGTGAATTTTATTATTGACATAATAGTACATATAGGAGCAACATTTATATGAAAGGTTTACATTCTGCTTTAGCAACTAAACCACTCTTCTAAAAATTTTAAAGGGGATTTTTTTAAACAAACTTTTTCCTCAAATGGAAGCCAGTTTTTAAGTCAAGCTTCTCCACAACTGTTATCTGTTTGGAGAGAGGGTCCAATGAGATCTTGCTTCTGGACCAAGGTGACCAGAATAATGTCCAATTTTATGGAAGCATAATTGGCTTCAATTCAGAATAATAAATACTGAAAATTGTTAGATGCAGCTGAAAATGAAAGAAAGGTTCTATACACACAATGTTATTTGATCTTTCTAATGATCTTATGAGGAAGAATAATAAATCTTCACCATTTTACAAATCAGGAAATTGAAACTCATGGAGCTTAAAGGTCTATCCAATTACATACAGTGAGGTGGGATGCTGGCATTTAAATTGGAATCCACAGAAGTGTCTACTGAAAGATGCTGTATCTTCTGATCTCAAACAGTCGTATGTGACAATGTACAGGAAAAATAAGATAGCTGATTTTCATTTGAATAAATAACAAGACACCAGACATTGTTAATGAGGTGGTGAACAGAAAAAAACTTTTTATTCTTTATTCAGACAAAATTTATTTAAACTCTCAGTAAACAAGACAATCCCTAGAACCTTGTGTCCTGGTCTTTGTACCCACAAAATTTCTACTCTTTCCTCCTAGCTGACGGTGCTACCTAAAATGATGGGCTTAGGATATAGTTTAGTGTTGAAAGACTTGACTTGCATGCACAAGGCCCTGGGTGCTATCTCCAACACCACAAGGAAAGATAAATACTTAATAGAAAGTTAAGATTTCTAGCCTACTGCCCCTTTCCCTATACTGGTGGGGGCGCTGTCCACGGTGCTGAGAATCTCCTCTATGGTAGGCATGGACAGTCTGGTTCTCTATCCATTCACCCCAGACACAAGTGCCTGGTCTTCAGGGGCATTTCATGATCAAACAATTGCTATTTTTAATTCCAGATTGTCCTACGCTCTAGAAAATTTGTTGTGTTTGCAAGAGTAATTTTGAAAGGCACCTCCTGCCTCATTGGCTTTCCCAAGGACTTACTGGGAATAGAAGGGTTCTGCTTCCTCCTTCCCCAGTATGAAATTTGATTTATTTTGTTGGGTCATGGAAATGGAGTTCTTCCAGTTCGAGGGATGTAGGGCTGGTGACCACCAGGAGCACCACAAAGGGCCCAGAAGCCTTCCTAGTTGCTACAAACTGATTTTTTGCTCCTGGGAGAGGTTGCTGGCTGAAGATTCTCTAAGAAACAGCTTTAAAATGTGTTCTGCACCAATATACAAGTGTTGGGGACTTGGGGGAGGGCCAGCTGATTTATGCCTTTCTTCACTGGTAGATCCTCAACCGAGCCCTTTCTTGTAAGGTCAGAGAAATGGAGTGGACAGTGGTAAAATAAAAATTTCTCAACAAAACCCAAGGGCCATCCTCTACAAAAGAGAAACAGGGGGGAGAAACTCAGTCACAAAGGAAGGTGTATTCTGAATTCTTCCTTTCTAAAAGCCAAAATCCATCTTCCCTAATTCTCTCACAAGGAACTGTGGAAACCAGTCTTCTGACACTACTCTTCCCAGTTGAAGGCAATTGAGAAAGGGACATGACCCAGTTAACATTTCATTGAACGCCCGTAGGAATAAAGGATCTTCAGAGAGGACTAATTTTATTCCTCCTTTAACAGTTATCCCTTAATTTACTAATACTTCAAGGAAAAGTAAATCATAGGCATCCAAAGTATAGACCAATTTTAATAATCTTAATAAAGGATACTGATTCATTTGCTTTTTCTGAACATCGCATACTTCCTAAGAATGAGCTAAGAAAAAATATAGACCGCATTCACACAATTATTCATGTTTTATCCATCTAGGCAAACTGGAAAATACACAGATCATTATACTTCCTTCAGTAATATTTTCTCTCCTTGGATACTTAAGAAGTTCATCTTTCAGAAAGGCACATCTTTTCTAAAGTTTTAATTGACAAATAAAATTATATTTATATATGTATATATGTAGTATACAGTGTGGTATTTTGTATATGAAACTTTGTGAAATGATTAAGTCAAGCTAATTTACATATCCATCACCTCACATATTTATGATTTTGTGATGAGAATATCAAAATCTACTCTTTTAGAAATTTTCAAGAATATTATGCATTGTTATTAACTACTGTCATCATGCTTTACAATAGATCTCCAGAACTTACTCCTCCTGTCCAAATGAATCTTTATACCATTTGACCAACATCTCCCCATCCTCCCACTCCCACCTCCTGAAAAATGCCATTTTACCCTCTACTTCTATGAATTCACATAAGTTAGATTTCACATAAGTTAGTATATGCAGTACTTGTCTTTCTGCTCCTGGCTTGTTGCACTTGACGTAATGTTCTATGCACTCATACTTGTAATCACAAATAACCATATTTCCTCTATTTTAAGACTGACTAGCATTCCAATGTGTACATATACCACATTTTCTTTATCCATTTGTCTATAATGAGTGCTCTGATTGATTAGATATCTTGGCTATTGTGAATCATGCTGCAATGAAGATGCATGTGTAGATATCTCATGTCTACATTGATTTAATTTCCTTTAGATACATACCCAGAAGTGGAATTGCTGGTAATTTTATTTTTAATTTTTTTCTGTTTTCCATAACACTTATACTAATTTACATTCCCATGGGGAGTGTGCTAGTGCTCCCTTTTCCATAGCCTTGCCAGAAGTTTTTGTATTTATTTTTGGATTTCAGCCATTTGAATAGGTGTGAGGTGATATCTCATTGTGGGATTTTTTTTTTTTTGGAGGGGGGTGCCAGGGATTGAACTCGGGGGTACTCGACCACTGGGCCGCATCCCCAGCCCTTTTTTGTATTTTATTAGAGACAGGGTCTCACTGAGTGAGAGTTGCTAAGTGAGTTGCTAAGTGCCTTACCATTGCTGAGGCTGGCTTTGAACTCACGATCTTCCTGCCTCAGCCTCCCAAGTGCTGGGATTACAGGTATGCACCACCATGCCCAGCTCTCATTGTGGTTTTTATTTTGCATACCCCAGATGATTAGTGATGTTGAGCGTTTATTATATACTTATTAGATAATTGTATGCCTTCCTTTGTGAAATATCTGTGTAAGTCCTTTGTCCATTTTGAGATCAGTTTTTTTTCCCTTGCTTTTGAGTTGGGTTCCTTTATATATTGTGATTATTAACCCCTTATCATATATCATGTATATGCTTTGAAAATATTTTCTCTTATTTCATAAGTTGCCTTTTTATTCTGTTCACTGTCTCCTTTTTCATGTAGAAGATTTTTAGTTTGATTTAATCCTCTTTCTTTGATTCATTGACTATACTTTTGGGGTCATAGCCAAAAAATCTTTGCAAAGATCAATGTCAAGAAGCTTTTATTCCTATGTCTTTTTTTCTAATATATTTATAGTTTAAGGTCTTATGTTTAAATATTTAATCCATTTTGAGTTTATTTTTCCATGTGATATGAAACAAAGGCCCAATTTTATTTTTCTGAGGATATTCAGTCTCCCCAAAACTATTTATTGGAAATTGTGTATTCTTTTGGAATATTTATTGAAAATAAGTTAACTAGAGATGTGTGGATTTATTTGGGGGCTCTCTATTCTGTCCCATTATTCTATATGTTAATTTTTATGTCAAAACTATGTTATTTTGAATACCAAGATTTGTAGTATATTTTGAGATCAGGTAGTGTGATGCCACCAGCTTTGTTCTTTTTTCTCAAGATTTATTTAGCTTATTTGGGATATTTTGTGGTTCCATATAATTTTTCGGTCAATATTTTATTTCTGTGAAAAATATCTTTGGAATTTTCATAGCGATTTCATTGAACTCATGGATTGCTTTGGGTTAGATGGATCTTACAATAGATTTTAATGATATTCTAATAATATTAGGTCTTTCAACTCACAAACAAGGGATATTTTTCTATTTATATGTTTCTTCAATTTTTCATCAATGTTTAATATTTTCAGGATGTAGAACTTTCACATCCTTTGTTAAATTTATTCCTATGCATTTTAATTTGTGGACATTATAAATAAGATTTTTCTTGATTTTTGTAGTTTATTATTAATGTGCAGAAATCCTACCAATTCTGTATCTAGACTTGGATCTTATAATATTATAGAATTTGTTCATTAGTTCTAACAGGTTTTCTGTGAAGTCTTTAGGGTTTTCTATGTATTTATTTTTATGTATTTATATTTATCATGTCATCTCCAATCAGAGACAATTTAATTTCTGTTCAATTTGGATACTCATTTCTTTCTCTTGCTGAATTGCTCTGCCTAACACTTCTAGTCTTCTGCTGAATAGAAGTGGTGAGAGTGGGCATCCTTTTCTTATTCTTGATCTCACTGATCTCAGAGAAAAAGATTTCAGTTTTTCACCATCAAGTATGAAGTTAGCTATGAGCTTGTGAGATATGTAAAAATAGAGAGATATTTATGTATTTATATATAATATATGTGTATATACACATATATGTGTGTATTTATGTATATATAAAAGGAGTACATAGATAGAGAGTGGGAGACAGAGTCAGAGAAAAAGGTGGAGAGGGAGAGAAGCATTTATTGTGTTGAGGTAGAGTTTTTCTGTACTTAATGTATTGAGAGTTGTTATAAACAAAAGGGTGCCAAATTTAGTAAATGCCTTTCCTGCATCTATTGAGATGAACTTGCCATTTCCCCCTTCATTCTGTTAATGTGGTGAATCACATTTATCAATTTGCCTATGTTGAATTGACCTTTCATCCCAGGGATAAACCTAACTTTTTGATGGTGATTGATCTTTATCAGGTATGATTGAATTCAGGTTTGCTAATATTTTGCTGAGGATTTTTACACCTAGGTTCAGCAGGGATACTGACCTGTAATTTTTTGCCTTGTAGTGTCCTTGTCTGACTTTAGTATCATGATAGTGCTGGCCTCATAAAATGAGTTCAGAATATTCCTTTCTCTTCTTCTTTTTTTTTTTTTTTTGGTAAGAGTTTCAGAAGGATTGGTATTAGTTCTGTTGTTTCAAATGTTTGGTAGAATTCAGCAGCAAAGTTATTAGAGGTTCTAGGCTTTTCTTTGATGGGAAATTTTTTTATTATTGATTCAATTTTCTTATTGTTCTTTTCAGAGTTTTTATTTTTATTTTTTTGTTTCAGTATTGGTAAGTTTGTATGTTTGTAGGAATTTATTGATTATCCAACTTTTGGTATATAATTGTTCATAGTAGTGTTTTTCATGATCTTTTGTATTTCTGTGATATCAGTTACAATGTCTCCCTTAATCTCTGATTTTATTTGAGTCTCTTATGTCAATGTCTCCTTATCAATTTACTGACTGAATGACATATCCATTGTTGAAAGTAGAATATTGAAGCCCCCTAGAATTTTTGCTGACTTCAGATCTGTTAATAGTTGTTTTATATATTTTGGTGCTCTAATGTTGAGTGCATAAATATTTATAATTGTTGCATCCTTTCATTGAATTAACCCCTTTGTCATTATTAATGACTTTCTTAGTCATTATTTGATTTATTTTACTTAAAGTCTACTTTATCTAGTACAAGCATAGCTACCTTTCTTGTCTTTGGATTTCCATTTGCCAGAATACCTTTTTCTTTCAGTTTGTGTGTCTTTAAAGCTTTCTTGTCTTTGGATTTCCATTTGCCAGAATACCTTTTTCTTTCAGTTTGTGTGTCTTTAAAGCTGAAGTGAGTCCCCTGTGCATAGTACATATAGCTGGGTTTTGTTTTTTATCTACTCAGCCACTCTTTGTGTTTTGACTGGAGAATTTAATCCATTCATATTCAAATATTTTATTAATAGGTAAGGATTTACTACTGCCATATTATTGTTTTCTTGTTTTGTAGATTCTCTGTCCTTTCTTCCTGTCTTGTTCTCTTCCTTTGTGATTTAATTAATTTCTGTAGTGTATTATGCCTCGAATCATTTTTTTTTATCTTTTGTATATCCACTACATGTACTTGCTTTATGGCTACCATGAAACTGACTCAAAACATTGTATAGTTATATGGGCTGTTGTAAGTGGATAATGACTAATTTCAATTGCATGTGAAAGCTACACTTTCATTTCTCCTCTCCACACTTTGTTTTTGATGTCATAATTTACATCTTTTTATATCATCTAATACCCCTTAAATTTTTGTAGTTATACTCACTTTAATAGTTCTTCTTTTAAACTTTATAATATAAATGTAAGTGATTTACATACTTCCATTAATCTTACTTTCACCAGCGGCTGTGGTTGTAGCTCAGTGGTAGAGCACTTGCTTAGCATGTGTGAGGCACTGGGTTCGACCCTCAGCACTATGTAAAAGTAAATGTTCCATATGGGGAGGACTCACTTTCACCAGTGAGTTTTATACTTCCATGTTACTAATTAGCATTCTTTCATGTTGGATAAACTTCCTTTAGTATTTTTTATAAGGCAGGTCTTGCAGTGGTGATTTCCACAACTTATGCTTGTCTTAGAAAGTCTTTATCTTCCCTTTATTTCTGAAGGACTTCTTTGCTGGGTAAAATTATTCTTTATTGGAACTTTTGCTTTTCTTCTAGCCCTTTGCCTATATCATCCCATTCATTCCTGGCCTACACAGTTTCTGCTGAGAAACCCACAGATAGCCTACAGAAGCTCTTTTGTATGTAAGATTTATTTATTTAGTTTTGGTTGATGCCCTCAAGATTCTCTCTATCTTTGGTTTTTGACAGTTTGAAATATGTAATGTGATGTAGTCTTCTTTATATTGAACCTGATTAGAGACCTTTGAGCTTCCTGTACTTGGATGTTTATGTCTTTCCCCAGATTTGGAAATTTTTTAGCCATTGTTTCTTAAAGTAAGCTTCTGTCCTTTTCTGTCTCTCTTCCCTTGATGCTGTTCTGTGAATCCTCTTTTCTCCTTAGTCTGTATCTTTTCAACTATTCTGTCTTGAGTTCACAAATTCTTTCTTCTGCCTGGTCAATTCTGCTGTTGGTGTTTCCCACTGCATTTTTTTTTTTCATTTGCATTGTTGTATTCCTCAACTCTAGAATTTTTATTTGGTTCTTTCTATTATTACAATCCATTAAATTTCCCATTTTGTTCATTTATTGTTGCTCTGTTTTTGTTAAGTATTTTCTGCATTTTCCTGAGGCTCACTGAGCTTCCATCAAACAATTTTTTTTAAATTCTTTGTCAGGCAATTGACAGATCTCCACTTGGAGAGTTATAGTTACTAGAACATTACTGTATTCCTTTGGTGGCATTATGTTCCATTCATTTCTCATGTTCCTTTTTGCCTTATGTCAATGTATGTATACCAAATAGTAACAATAAACAATGCAGGTACTTAAAGATGCAGGTCTCTTGGTTTTATCCCCAAGGATTCTAACTGGGCAGAGCTGGGAGAGGGCCCAGGATTTACTGTTGATGGTGCTACAGTTGGTCTGAGAACTACACTTGAAGAAGCACTATGCAATCCCTTAAGACTTAACTGTTTCCAATGTAAAATGTAAGGTAGTATAGGAATTTGAAATCAAAGCTTTAAAGACACTGACATTCTCCCCACTGCCTCTCAGACATTCATGTGTTCAGCTAAAATGCACATTTGACAAAAATCAGCCTGTCAACTATCCACACATGACTAATTATCACCATGAGCCTCTGTGATGGGTTGGACAAATGAGCTTCTCATTATTCCTTCAATTCACAAAACTATCCAGCTAATGTGTTTCTAAGGCAATAAAAGGAATATTTCATCCCAAGGAGCATTTAAAACAGTAAAATTTAATAACCCCTCATGTGCTTTCTAATATAAATTCCTCAATTTTTTAGCGGACTTGCTTTTTAATAATGTATGCACTTATTTACTCAATGAATATTTATTGAACACCTACCAACCATGTCTTTAGTTAACATCTGCTGCACCATAAGTGTCTTCAAAAAGTTCCCCAAACAGACTTGACAAATTGTTGGAAAATGATGTTGGAAGTTGTGGGATCCCATGGGGATTTCTAATACCTTACACAGCAGTAATTATGATTACAATAAAACATACAGGATGTTTTTATAATGCTATAAAATTTTAATATTTGTAACTATCTTAATGGGCTCCCGAATTAAAGATAATTTACATGGGCATGACAACAAAGAAGTAATTGGAGTCATAGTTAATGCAAATAGAAACTGAATTTTGTAGAATAAGATTTTTATTAAACCCACTAATTCAATTCTAATGACAGTCTTCTCTCACATGTATCCACATATACTCCCTTAGGACTTCTCTATGACAAATAAAAGCACATATGAAGCTTGAATAAAGCCCTTCCCAAATTTTAATTCACCTTGATGAAATGTGACAGATTACCATTTTAACTTAATCGGAAATCTGAGATCATGACCTCTAAATCAAAGATGACTCCAAAATATCCACTATTATGCTTTTGGATATGTATTAATACACTGCTACTTCAGATTTCTTGATTTACTTGTTGATCTTCAGTTTTGTTCTAAAAAGCATTTAAAGCTAACATTTCACATAAAGTTTTTCTTTTCAGTTTTATGGATGAAAAAAGTAGCCAGATTTCTATGGACAGATTCCTCAGTTGAGAGACCAAGTTCTGTCTGATTCACTTCATTTTCTGGAGGGCATTGCAAAGGATTCCAACTTCACCTAAAATGAAGAAAACCATTGGTAAGGGCCACACATATCATTTTAAAATACCCTTGGAGTATCCACAATGTGTCTTCAGGAAATCAGTGGACTTCGTGAAGAAGCTGGGTGTCACTCAAATTTCATGGCACTTACAACTTAGTTATGGAGACAGAAGTTGGGCAGTTGTACTATGGGAACTCACATATTTTAGGATGTGCTAGAGCTATTAATATAGTTATCTTCCTCTTTCTATAGGCTGTGGACTTAACAGGTTTCTGCTCAGGCAAATACTAGCTGTTCTGTTACTTTTTACTTGACTATCCAAAGGTGTTTCAAGGAACTAAGTCACTAAACCCAAAAGAGTGGTTCATACAAATCTCACATGTCAGGATCAACTGAGGTCTTATTGCCAATACAAACATCCAAAACTTAGCATAAATTTAGTAAATTTTGTCTGGGACTTAATTTGTAACCATCTTCCTAAATGATTCTGATGCACAGTAATGTTTGGGAATGTGTGGTCTAAGCAGATCACTTAGCCTAGATTGTTAGATCGCTAGACTAAGGCATCATGTGGTCACTTCCATTCATGCTATGTTTTCACAAGCCAAAGGACACAGGTCATAGACTCATCACAGAAGTTGAAGATGCCTTGGGTATCAATAAACCTCCTTCCCTCCTAGATTCAGAAGAAGCAAAAGTGGAGAGATGATGAAGCCTTATATAAAGTCACATAGCTCTAAGAACCCTCAATTCCTAAACTGGTTACTTTGTGCTCTTGAAAACCCCCTTATAAATGATAATCTATGGAGTTATTTTTGTCTTTTCAGGAGAAATTTGAAAAATAACTATGTAAATAGCAAAAACAGCTATGGCTTCACCCTCTGTCTTACATCCCAGCCTCTGGAGTGCCTGGCTGGCTTCTTCACTGATCACATTGACACCAAGTGAATGTCCAAGGTAAAATGGGGGTGGAACAGTCTTGGGAATTTTTAAAATGGGAAATCACAGGCAGCCTACCTACTGTGGAACATCTTCAACGATGAGGGCAAGTTCTATGTATTGGAGGTTACCACAGGCGATGTGAAAGGGGCATTATAGGGACACCTCAAGCCAACCTGCCCCTTTGGACTGCACTGACATGATGCAAGGCAGGGACTCCTGCCTGGCCCAGAATCCAGAATGCCTCCCTGTGGGCTCCCCTCTTTGGTAGTTCCATGTATTCATTCAATTGCTCTTGAGTACCTAATATAATTCTTAGGAATACAGCTATGAGCTGGGGGTTCCACAGCAAACCTGCTGAGGCTCTCTGCTCAAGTCTAGTTGGAGAGACAGCCAAGTGAACAATTACAAAACATCACAGTGAGAAATCCTCTGTGAGAGGAACCTCCAGGCATGGGAAAGACACAGAAAGGACCTCCAACCACTCTTCCTACAAGAAGAGGTATCCACACAAGATGTAAAGATGAACGGGCTGTGGATATCTCTAAAAGGGCCTGGGAATGACTGTATTTTTTTAAACAGAAAGAATTACATGGACAAAAGTCCAGGAACAACTAGAGAGCACAGGAACTAGAAATTGATCCATATTGCTAGAAAACAATTTGAAGGGTTGGAGGGGGAGGGGAATCAAGTATGAAAAAAGGTAACTTTGTGATTTTTTTTAAAGAACAGCAATTATAATGCCATTACCAAGGAAGAGTAGAAGGCAATAGATGAGCTACTGGGAGACAGTGAGAATGGAGACAGAACTAGCTCTTTAGGAGATGAGATTCCAGGCAGAGTGATATCAGCCGGACACTTGGAGGAAATAGATGGAGAGGCGAAGGACCAAGGGCATCTGAGAGTGACAGGCCAGGTGTAGAAAAGCAGTGTAGAGAAAGGAGATAGAAGGAAGTCTCAGAAGGTGAAAGAAAAAGGAACACTCGAGGCAACCTCTCTTTTTTGCCAAGTTCTTCTCTCCTAATGATCCTGTGGCTTATGTAGGGATGTCTCCAAATCTGACATGTAATAAATCTCCTATTGTTCCTGTGATGAGGTAAGAAAACACAACCCTCTGTTTCTGGGAAAGAGGTACAATTACTTACTGTTGATGGAGTCTGCCAAAATCTTAATCTGCTGGGTGTTGTCCAAGACCTCGATCCTTTGGGTGTAGGGGTCATAACGAACTGAGAAGGGTCGAGGGATCGTGGCAGCGAAGTTCCTGAAACCAACACCACAAGGCAGCCTTTGGAGAAAAGTCTCTTTTTTTCCTGTGGTATTTCCCTTCGTTGTTAGCACTGAGGCCTCACTAGAACAGGGGCTTCCAAAGCCAGGGCTGAGAACAACATGGGGCTTTAGGGAGATCCCCTTGGGAAGGCTTCGTGGTGCAGGAGGAAGGAAGGTGAGGCTCCCAGAGAGAGGAGGATGGAAGAGAGAACAAGAAATGCACGGCAGGCAGGACCAAGGGTCCTCGAGAGAGAGAGTTGGAGGTGGGAGTTATTTTAGGGCAGAGCAAATGGACTTGTGGGCCAACATTTTACCTTTAATGACTCAAGCTAAATGCACTAAAAGCTGACATAATCAGACTCAGGATTCCAGAGGCCTACACGTCCTGTGTCCATCACCTGACAGTGATAAGCCATTTCCTAAACGTGGTGACAGTGGCTATCAGGATATTCATGTCGGGTAGACTCTCTGCTCGGTCTGTCTCCTACTTAGATGAGAACCTGGTTTGAGGGTTGCAGGGCTTGTAGGCAAAGCTCTCAGCTCAGAGGCCCGAGAGTCCCAGTGTCCTGAAACCATTCTGACAGCCTCTTGCTGACCTGCCTCTGGGACTGATGCCTTCATCAGTTATCTGTTCTATGCCTTTTTTATGTCAGGTACTATTCTAGGGACTAGAGAAAGAGCAGGAAACAAAAAGCACAAAATTTCCTACTTTTATGGAGCTTAAATTATAATGTTAGAAGTTAAAAAGTGCTAGGGAGAAAAATAAATCATAGAAGTGCTGAGGGAATGGTTGGATAGAGATTTTAAGTACAGTCATGTATTGCATAGTCACATTTTGGTCAATTATAGACCACATAGAGGACAGAGGTCCCCAGAAGGTTATTCAGGAACTGGAATATTACTCTTGCCAAGTGACACCATAGCCATTGTAATGTCATAATGCAACATATCACTTATGTGTTTATGTTGATGCTGATGTCAAAAATCCCACTACACTGACAGTCATATAAAAGTATAGCAATACAATTGTGTATAGTACAAAATACTTGGCAACAAGAATAAGTTATTATGATACTGTTTTATGTATTTACTATAGTATACCTTTTAATCATTATTTTGGCGTTCTTCTACTTATAAAAGCAAACATTTTAATGTAGAATAATATTGTGTGTTAGGCCAGGCAGCAGCCTCATACATCTCAGCTTTACTGTGCCTCATAGCAAGAATGTTCACATCATTGTCTCTGGTGCTTGGTTTAATCTTGTGTCATTTTGTTCATCATGGCCTTAGGAGCCGTGGGCTGTGTCTTGTATGTTCCAACAGCCACAGTGTGCAGTAGGCTTCACCGTCTAGGTTATGTATGTACGTGCTATGATGTCAATGACACAATGACAGTCACCTGATGATGAATTTCTCAGCTACGTGGTTGAGCGATGCATGACCGTAAGAGATGAAGACAAAGAGATTAAAGTTGTGTGAAGATCTAAAGGAGGTAAGGAAGCAAGTTATGCAGGTGTTGGAAGAACCAAATGAAGAAGGTATTTCCTGTGGTTGGAAGACTTCCCTGACTGATTTGGGGGGGGGGGGGGGACTTTTGTGGCCACTCTGGACACACAGGGTTCTGTGACTGGATTTGGTGTCTACACTGAACAGAGACCTGATGTCAGGACAGCGTGCAGGAGTCAGCATGTCCAGTTTCCCAACAGAGAGTGACCAACAGCCCACAGATCAGCATCACCAGCCCGAGTCAGGGGACTCCCAGAGATAAGGACCCACCTGGTTGCCACCTCACCTCACTTTCTCCTTGGCATCACTGAAACTCTCAGCCACATAATACAGGGGCTGGAACTCTGTGACTTTGTATGCCTGAGTTGCTGTCGTCTCCAAGTCCAGGGGGAGGAGTTTTGGCTTGTCAGATAAGCAGTACTGCAGGCACCAAGTGAAAGGTTTTCAGTTAAATCAAAATCAGGGGTCCTGCTATTCCCACAGGCTATTTGCACATCTTATTTTACCTTGATTCTTTCTACACTCCATCCCCCAAATGCAGTAAACCACATTATTTTGCACATGCTAGATTCAACTAAAACCTGCAACCAAGATCTCGTTCAAGCAAAGAGATCAACAGATACCATGGGAGCCAACCACATTTTCTGGTATGTGTTTGCATCCATGGAAAGTTGCATACACAGGTCAATCTTAGGGTCATGAGTTCCTTCCTCCCTAGGGCCCTGTGCACTTGCAGTTGAACTTCTACCTCTGACACCCACAGCCATAATCAAATCACAGCTGCTAAGGTACCAATCACTGGAGGATGAACCTCCAATTTGCTCCTCAAAATGGATACATGGGGCCTCAACAATACCAAGAGAAGAAGAATGGTCTCCTGTACCCACTTTTAAAATCCATACCTGGTTCCTGTTGGGGTCATACCTGTAATTCACCAAAGGATGACAGGAGCCCAGCACCATATGCCTTTATGGAATCCCCTTGCTTGCAAAGCCCAAACTCCACAGTGAACCAGTAAATCTGGAATGGAAAGCCACGCTGAAAGCATACTCCAAGGAAGGGGGAAGTATCAGATACCCTAGGATCGAGGACAGAACTGCCCAGGTAGGAGCCTGTGTGGGTCTGTTCTCTGATCAGGGCCACTCGAGCTCACTTCTCTGTATCCTTTGCTAACTCTACCTAGTCACCTGTCGAATCATGAGTTGGTTGAGTTCAAGGTGTGATGGGAAACATACCTTGATACGCACTAAGGAAGCCTCCAAAAGATGACCCAAATAAACTCCTCTATCATGGGAACCCCTCTATTCATTTTTTTTTCACTACAGTTATATGTCCCTAAAATGTTCTTAAAGTGGTAGGGTTTGTCAGGTAATTCCATCAGGTCTAGTAATGGGTGGTAGGGGATTGGGTAGTAGTGGTATCAATGCGGGGGGGGGGGGTGCATCCCGTCATCCATGCTAAAACTTGGAGTGTTGTTAAAGTCAACCACTGTACTTATCTCCCCAAATAACCAAGTCTTTTCCCTTCAACAGTTCCTAGTCCAACATGTTCTAGATGCCTGCCCTGGGGGAAAGTGTCTTGGGGTTCTTGGCTCAGGAACTGGAGAGTGTTGAAACTGTGGAGTATAAAGGAAAGAAATCACCTACTATGCAGATTTGCTGCTTCTATAGCTTCAGTGAATGAGTGTCATCATAGTCGGATGGGAGAGAGAACTGTTTAGCAAGAATGAAGAGCCCACCCCATTCCTGCCTTGTGTCTGAGAAAAGAGCTTAATGCTGGCTCCAGTATAAAGGTGGAGATGTAAACTCTTCAAAGTTTACATTCACAACTCTTCAAAGTTGTGAATCCAGACTACTGCACAACATACTTTATACCCAAGGCATTTTGAATAGTATAGCTAGTTGTTATTTTTTTAGAACACTCTGTTTAAAATTATATGTAAATATATCTGCATGCAGATACCTCCAAAAATAATCCATGAAGGAGAAATCAAAATGTGAAGATTCCCCTGTGCAAATGGAACCAACCCACTGCATTTCTGATCCCCCCCCCCAATAGCCTGCCTTCCAGGAAAGAACAAGTTTTTAAGCTCTGAGGGCCACATCACAGCACTCCCACCATCCACCCAGGGGAGGAAAGACTTACAGGTAGCGAGTTTCTCAATGTAGTCATCAGGAGCACCCAAAGAGGCAAGGCCAATTTCCTGCATGGTGGAGAGGCAGAGTCACTGGCATAGCCCATCCCAACCTCTACCCCCATTGCCAGGCTGAGGCTTGACCACAGAAAGGTCACAAGTGGCCAGCTGCCCTCAGAAGGGCCCAGATGGATCCGCCGTGTTCTGTCAAGCCTTCCCTGCCCACACCTCAGAGAAGCAGAGATCTCGAGAGCCCAGAAACCTTTCAACATCATTTGGTTCTTTTGTGTTCACTTTACAAATGAGGTGGAGTAGGGAGGTGACTGTTCATAGTCACACAGGGTGTTGGTATCTAAAGCCTCGTCTTTTGATTCCATAGCACACATGGAACATTCCTGGAGTATCAGATGAAGCTTAATTATGTACCTTGGGACACCACGGGAGACCTCAGATGAGTGTGGAAACCCTTCCAGGTCTATTACCCAGCGGGAGAGTTTGAAATGTCATGGATCATTTCTCATCACAACTTCAACTGCAGAATTCCTCCCATGGTCTCTTGGTCTCTTTTATAGCGTTTATGTGAACCTGCTGTGTGTGTGTGTGTGTGTGTGTGTGTGTGTGTGTGTGTTTCCAACTTTATGCATTCCTTCCAAAAATATTTATTGAATGCCTTCTGTGTGCCAAACTGTGTACACAATTGATACAGATCCTTGACTTTGTGGTTTGCAGTGGAGACAGACAACAAATAATAAGCATGTACATAGATATGGGATACTCTGATAAGTTCTTTGGAAAGAAGAGACAGAAGGAGAAAGAGACAAGGGGGATTAAGAGTTTCAGGGAATCTGAGCAAGGTGCAACCTTAAATAGGGTTTCAGAGGAAGCATCATTGAGAATATTTGGGCAATAACTTGAACGAGATCATTGGTTCTACTGACCTCTGAGGAAACTGAATTGTAAGCCAAGCACACAGACAATGTAAAAGTTCCTTAAAGTGGGGAAAAATAAATTGGTTCCAGCAATAGAGAGGGAACCAGTGTGGCTGGATCAGAGTACATGAGGAGGAATTCAGAGTCAGATTATGTAGGATCATTTTAGGTATTTTAGGGCTTGGGCTTTTCTTTTCAGTGAAATGGGAAGCCATTCTAGGGTTTTGACCAGAGAAATGGACAGGATCTGACTTATGTTATCAAAGAAAGACTCACTCTGGCCACTGTGCAAGAATGGGATATAGGGGCTTACGGGTAGAGGCAGGATGCCAGTAAGGAGGCTATGACATCAACAGGGTGAAAAATGACAGTGGGTGACTGACTCAGGGTGTAGCAGTGGATGTGGTAAGACATGGTCAGGTACTATGGCTATTTGAAAGGTAGAATGCACAGAAGAGTCTGAAAGATTGGTCATGTGGTAAAAGAAAAAGGATGTGATAATATCCTCCCAGGCTTTTGGTTGAAGCAACTGGAAGAATGGAGTAGACATGGACTGATATGAGAACGTTTGTAGGTGGAGGTTTGAACAAGATTTGATCTAATGATGGAAATATCTAATCAACACCCAAGTGAAGATGTTGAATAGGCAGGTGGATATGTAAGCCTGAGTTTGAGGACCAAAGTCTGAGCTGAGGACACAAATTTGTTCATCATCATAGTCGTGAAAGTATTCAAAGCCATGGGATTCAGTGAGATCACCAAAGGAATGAGTGTGGACAGAGAGAACTAATGATTGAGACAACTTTGAAGCAAGAGGATACATGGTTTGCATTTCCGTATCCCTCCTGCACCAAGCCCAGAGCCTCAACTCCACTATGCTTAGAAAATGCTGTCAAATGTAAAGTAAGTCAGATTCAGATACTGTCCTTAACCTGTCTCTACTCCCTTCCCCTCCATTGTCTCCATTCCAACCACCTTTCCAAATAAGCCATAATCCCAAATCCAACAAAGTCCATTGATAAATCCAAGATCAAAATGGTGCCCAATTCTTTTCATTACCATTCTCCCTGAGCCCAGAAGTAGCCTAAAACAAGGTCCCCCATTATTTCCCTGTGCTCTATCCCAATCCCATATGTCCCTATAGTGAAAAAAGCAAGTTCTGCCCTTAGGTCAAAAAGGAATGTTCTCATAGAACTTTTAAAATAACTCCTTGACTTGGGATTTTCCAGATCATAGTTGGAACCATGTGACCCTGTTGGCCCCACAGCTCTTATCTGTTGTATGTAATTGTCCACTCCTCTGTGGGTTCTCCCAAATGGAAATGGCTTAAGGAGGACTGACACTTAGCCTCTCACTTGATGGAAGAACTTCTGGTGGCAAAAATAAGAAGTTTCTATTCTCCAAGGAGAAAACTGATAGTTCTCTAATATAGTAACCAGTCCCTATTTGAAACCCGTCCTGAGTAATCAATACTATTTTGGCAGCTGTAACTACACTTTCAGGGATAATGCTTCCAAAATTAAAGTTAACTAAGCTGTACACCCTCCCACTTCTAAAAGTCCAACAATCTCCAAACTCCATTAAAAAACCTCATGCAGAAGTAACAAAAGCTTTCTCTGTTTAAGGAGTCTGTGTCTTACAAGCACAGTTCTCCCTGACTTAGTAAGCAATGAGTTTGGCTTTCTGTTTTGTCCATTTGTTTCAAACATGAAGTGGTGTCCTCTTAATTCATCATCAGTGGAAATATTAATTTCTTTCACCTAATAAAAAAATGATTATAATATTCAGACTCAGCCCCATTATTCTGAAATTCAGACTTGGCCTGGCATTTACTCATGGGTTATTCCATTTGATCCTCATTCTTCATTGTGAGGGAGGGGACTGGCAGGGAAGGCTCTTTACTGATCAGATCTGTGGAAACTGACAGACAGGGTGCCCTGGCGATTTGTCCCAGGTCACAGAGCTGGGCATTGGCAGGGTTGGATCCTGTGAGTGCATCAGAGCCACTCAACCATAATCCCAGCTCTCCAAGCCTGGTTTTTCAGGTTGCCCCTGAATGCCTGAAAAGAATTAGCATAATATTTTCATTCACCCCAAAACATTTTTCTTCTGAGTTTGCTCATCACTGTGAAAGATGAATCAAGGCCTAGATTGCTGCTTTGATGATGGTGAGGAGACACTGGGCTCTTTATTTATTTACATATTTGTAAATATAAGTCAGATCCTTGACATTTTGACATTTGATTCTCAATCAATATCATCTTATTTAATTCAAATACATACATCAATGACTGGTGTATATACTTGTATGAAAGTCCCTAAAGATAATGAGAGTAGAAAAGTGCTAGGAGAACCTGGTGATGTCTGCATGGGAATCAAGTAGACATTCTCAAATGAAAAGCTCTTAAACTATATCTGATAGGATAAGTAAGATAAGCAAATTTGACCATGCACAAAATGATTTGGAGGATGAGCAATTCATCCTGGATGACGTCCCTAAAATGGGTATTTAGCCCACTCCGCAGACCCACACACTCTTCTCAGACGGATCACAGGACTGGACCAGGCTTCCACTCTTGCAAAGGATGTGAGGCCCTCTTTAGGGCTCCGCTCATTTGAGGAATCCAGTCGCAACTCTATTACTAGAAAGGGGGAAAAAATCCATTCCTTACCTGGGAAAATTGGGCAAAACTGCGATCTGAAAACAAGGGCACATGTCCCAAGAGCTCATGACAGATGTCACTGAAAGACAAAAAGTAGAGTTTAGAGGGGAGGAGGGTTAGCCAAAGCCAGGATTTATCTCTCTCCATGAGGAATGAGCAGAAAGAAGGGAAGTAACTCCTTTAGGCTAATGCCTTCACTTCAAGAATAAGTGATAGGCAGAGCGTGGGGTCAGCAGAGAAATGGAAGAAGGGCGAAGCAAAGTAAGGATCAGGCACAGGGCAGGGCACAGCAGCCAGGGGGCCTAGGGATATGTCCAGTGGGGTGCAGAGCAGGACATAAGAGCCTCTCAAACACCTGGGTGAGCTGTGGGTCATGAGCACTTTCCCATCCCAAGTCTTCTCCTTGGTATTGACTTCCCTGGGAGATACAATATACTTGGCTATTCTCAATGGGAAGTAAATATATATATGTATATATGTATGTATATATATGTATATATGTTCATATATACATATATATTTATATGTATGTATACATATATATTTTTTACATATATACATATATATTTATGTATACATATATATGTATATATATATTTACTTCCCATTGAGAATAGCCAAGTATGTTTTATATATACATATATATATTTACTTATTTACATATATATGTGCATATATATATATATATATATGCACTCTTCTCTTAGTCTAGAGAGGAACAGCAGTCAGGAAAAAGGGGGCTACATTTATTAACACTTGGGGTACAACATCTATTAGGAACAGTTCTTTTCTGACTAGTAGCAAGGATTTTGTGGGCAAGGAAAAATCATTTGGGGCATCCTATTAATTTGTTTTATTGGATAAATTACTGACAAAGGAGATGCTTAAACCCCACGCAGGAAGCACAGTGGCCAGCCACTCTCTACCTCTAGCCAAGACACAAAGTAGGCAAAGAGAAACTGGAATGATCCACGTGTGTGTATTCAGGAAGTGCTGGAACAGCTCGGCTGCTACAGTTCTCGTAGCTGAATGGGACCTTGAATTAACTTGAATGGGACCTTCTGTTCCCACTGCCTGAATCCTTGGTTCACAGGATGCATCAATCTGTATGTTCAAATTTGGTCATTTTGGACAGAGAAAATCCCCAGAATAGATGAGATTCCCTGTTAGTATTGCCATCAAATAATTCAGACAACTAGTCCTGTGGATCAGCCTACAATGATCCTAAACCTTGTTTCTGCAGCAGAAAGAAAGGGATAGCACCCACCGTGGCTAGCAACAGGCACTGGAGGACAGTACTCACGGTTCAGGGGTGTATATACGGGCTTGGATCCGTGTCTGATGTACTGAGTACAATGGAACACTCGGAAGGCCAGGCCATTCAAGAAATCTCGAGAAGACAGCAAGCCAGCCACCGGTCGGAGGCGGAAGCCAGTACAACCTGGCAAGCAAAAAGCAAAGACTCAAATCCCTTTGTGGAGCAGCCAGAGGGTCCTAAGACCTCCAGGTAAGAAAGCAGTACATGCACCTGCCCTGGAACATGTACTTTGATGCCAAGCTGATTTGGCTTCACATCTCTACCCCACTGTTTTATCAATGGCTGATTTGGGACAAGTAAACACATTTTTGAGCCTCAGTTTCCTCATCTGCAAAATTTAGATAGATAGTACTTAGGGATATTCTAAGCATCACAAGAGGGCTGAGTGCAAAGTACTTAGCACAGACCTTAGTTCACTGGAAATGCCTAGTCAGTTTCACTTTCCTTATTGCTTGTTAGAGTTGAACACTTACCCACTAATTCTTAGTTTTACAGAGTTGGAAGGGAATTTTCATTCTGTTTCCCAGCAGAAAGAGGATGGAAGAAACACTTCCAGTTTCTCTGCTGTGCCTCACACAGTCCACCCCATGAGGAGCTGGGACCTGTCTGACTACAGTATTGGGGAAGAAGAAACAAAGGTTGTGACTTTAACCCTTCCCCTAGGGCTCCTTCTTTATTGACTGCCCACAGAGGAACACTTTCTGGTGTACTCTAAGCTATGCGCTGTGAATTGGCAGACAAGTTTCCCTAACCAAGGGTAAAATATTGGGAAATCCAATATTGGATTGACTGTCCATCTATACCTGCATATCTTTTCTTTAAAACTGACACTGTGATCACCAGCTCTCCAGTTCCGCTGTCTTTCAATTTGTTCCATACTTAGAAGGAGAACAGTAATGACATTGATAATGATAATAAGAATAGCTAATATTATACATGACCTGTCTGACACTGTTCTGAGAACTTTACATGTGATCACTGATATTTGTAATGGCACCAACAAAGTAGATGCCATTATTATCCTGCTTTATGGGCGGGGGGGGGGGGTGAAGCTGAGACACAGAGATTGAAGCTCTTATCACAAGCCACAGGCAATCTGGCTTCAGAGGCTGGTCAGTTAATTATAATTATATAATTCGCCAACAGCTAGAATTACTATTTTATTATTCTTATCATTGGCTAAAGATAATAATTAGCTACAGAATGTCTTCAGGACCTCTTCCCTCATGTTCACTGTATCGTCAGGCTAAAGCTTCCTCTTGCTCTTCTCTTTATCTTAGAAGACTCTCTAAACAGAAAAGATCCCAAGCTCGTATAGCCCCACCTGTCCCAGCTACAACATCCCTCCCTGCTGTCCAGTTTTCCTGGATCCTTGCCTGAGAGTCGCCCAGCTCTGCACAGCTCATATGCATAGAAAATTCTCAGTTGCTATAAACCTGCACTCTGTCTGCCTACCTTTTTCCTTCATTCTACCTGGCACATAGTGGGTATTCAGTATGTGTTTGATAGTTTTATTTTGGTTTCGCTGGATTGACACCTTCTTTGCAGAAGGGAGAGTATCAGGCAGGAACACAGGCAGAGGCCCACCACCCGGATAACATATTCACTCATTGAGCTGCTCAGAGGCAATTCAGTCCAAATTCCCCGAGCAGCCACAGTAGGTGCAGCACTATGCCAGCTGCTTTCATGCGCGACACCTTATTTCACTCTTATAACATCCCTGTGAGAAAGGCTAAAGGGCTGACACAGTCCCCATTAAACTGGTGGCAACACTGAGGCAGGTTTATCCAGCTAGAGAAGGTCAAGGGCAGGATTCATATCCAAGGCATAGACTGTCCCCCACATTGGGCATTTACACAAATACTGCAGCTGTCTCATAAGAGCAAACCTGCAGATAGAACCCTCACTGGGCACCTTGAGCTTTGAGTATTAAAAAAAAAAAAAAAAAAAAAAAAAAAAAAAAAAAAAACTTCAGGGACAGATGTAGGACGTTACTACCCACTCTCTGACTCACTCTCACCTCCAGGTACCGCCCCTTCCCGCTCCTCTCCCCCAGCCCTCCCGCTCCCTCAGGACCCTTGACCTTGGTGAGGACTCACTCTGCAGGAACTGAGAGACATCTTCCAGCTGGGGAATGTTGTCTTCACGGAAGCCACAGTATTTTTCCAGAAGTGGGAAAATGTGATTGTACTCATAGCAAGCGTGGGTTTTATACAAGGACTTCAGGGTCCTGAACACCGTCCCCCACGTTTTCTTCTCTTCCTCTGTGTATTCCACCCGAGGGATGGGCTGCCCACTAGAACACAGGCAGGAAACAGGTGTCTCCAGGGGGCCAGTGCAGAGCAGACAGAGAATGCAGGCCAGGCTACCAGGAGTCAAGCTCCAGTGTTTGTGGGCTGCCACCACTGCCTAACTTCACAAGTTACATGAGCTGGGTGCTGCGGTGGTGCCTGCCTGTAATCCCAGCAGGTGGGGAGGCTGAGGCAGGAGGATAACAAGTTCAAAGCCAGCCTCAGCAAAAGTGAGGCGTTAAGCAACTCAGTGAGACCCTGTCTCTAAATGAAATACAAACTGGCTGGGGATGTGGCTCAATGGTTGAGTGCCCCTGAGTTCAATCCTGAGTACACCCTCCCCCAAAAAAAAAAAAAAAAAAAAAAAAAAAATATGCAAAAGGGGAAAATTCCACATCCTGATATAGAGACATTATCCTGTTGGTTCTCCTGGTGCAAGAGTAATTTAATAAAACAGCAATATATGCCCTCACTTTACTGCTTGCACTGGGAATTTGCTCTCACTCTGGGAAATCATTTGGTCTTGCTGCTCTTCTAACTCTCTAATTGTTTACCTGTAGGGGCCAGGCAGGTGGCCTACAGGTGTAAAGGAGCAGGTAGACGGTGATTAGGAGAAGGGTGCTGAGGCGATTCCAGAATGCTTCCTCTTTCTAAATGAAGATACCTACATTCAGTTAAAGCAACACAGTGCCTTGTGTTACAGCAACTAAAGCAATTAACCCTGTGGGCTAAGCTAGATTTGGTAGGTGGGTCCTGGGTCATGAGTTTCAAACACCTTTCTTAAGTGGGTGTGTGCCTACTGGATTTGGTGTTTCTACTCCTGGGAAGTTACAAAGGTATTTACCTGCTAGGAGTCCACAATGTGTGTGTGTGTGTGTGTGTGTGTGTGTGTACACACACATATATATTATACACACATACATATACATATATATGTAGGTATATACACACACTATATATATATATATATGTTTTGTCAGTACAAATATATTACATGTAATGCATACAAGTGTATTGTATGTGTTTTTTATTTATAAGTTTAAAAGAAAAATTCTAGATCAAGGGTAAAAATTAAATAAATAGTGAGACAGGTAAATAAATACACGCTAAGGTATGAGATACACTTACCTACACCAAGCTTGACAAAGTACAGACACTGGACCCTGCCTCACAGCTTCTGAATGTACTGGGGGAGAAAGACCCAAACTTTTGGATTCTAATCAGCTCCTCAGGTGACTGATACATACTTGGTTTAGGAGTCATTCATTTGAAAGGCCCTGAGCTGCGTTCTGAACAGTGAAAATAAATGAAAACAAAACAAAGCCTGACCTCAGAGACCAGTGATGTTTCCTGGGCTGTGGGCCTGTTTCCCTCACAGGGGACACAGTCTAGGACAAAGTCAGACTGTTTACCTCGGAATCACAGATCAGGCTCCCAATTTGATCTCTCCTGCCCTTTCAAAATTGTAGCTCATCCAAGGACACTAAAGTAAAGTCACTGTTATTTTCTACAGAAAGATGGGCAGGGATTAGGAGAAAAGACATGGTTTTGCTTATGAATTAAAAGCTAGACAAGCTAGGAGGATCTTGTGGGGACCAGCAAGGACTGTGAAAGAACATCAGATGAGCCCCTTAGAATGCACCATTATTTTAGGACCAAGTGCTGGAGGGGGAAAGCAAGGCTTTGGAAATGAATAGAAACTGGTTCAACACTTGGTCTGCCATTTCCTGGCTATGTGTCCTCAGGAAGTTTAATAAACCTCTCTGATCCTCAGTCTGTGCAGCTATTACACAGGCTAATGACAGTAACTATTTGTAAGGTGTGGGTAAGATTAAGTGAAATACTAAGTGTAAAGTCTCTAACATTCGTACTGACAAATGATAACTACTATATTGTTGATCATTATAACCAATTCTCATTTAAAAAGAAAGGCATCTGATATTTCTTTTCTTTTTTCTTTTTTTTTTTTTTTTTTGGTACCAGGGATTGGACCCAGGGGTGCTTAACCACTGAGCCTGAGCCATATCCCCAGCCCTTTTTATTATGTTTTATTTTGAGACAGCATCTGGATAAGTTGCTTAGGGCTTCCCTAAGTTGTTGAGGCTGGCTTTGAACTTGCTATCCTTCTGCCTCAGCCTCTGGAGCTGCTGAGATTACAGGCATGTGCCACCATATCTTTATACTTCTGCAACAAATTTCAAGAGATGATAACATCCAAGACACCAAGATGCCCCCTTGGTCAAGATTTGCTATTCTAGGGACCTAGCATCTGTTCCCTATTCTTTCAGTAAAGTGCCCACCTCCCCTCTCGGTCTGCAAGGTTTGGGTACAAGAAGGCTCCATCCCCACCTTCAGAGGTGAGTGTGTGACCAGGTGTGGCCAATGATAGAGTCCTGTTCCACTGGTCACAGTGACTGGCTGAGGGATAGACAAGTCCTAGTCAGAGCTGATGAGAGTCAATCACAGAACTTTGACTTTGTTGGAAAGAAATGAACCTCTATTGAGTCAGCCTAGAGGTACTAAGGTCCATCTTCAGGAGAGGTGAGGTCAATGCCTAGAAACAAGTCTAGTGCAGATGCCACAGAGAGACGGAGGGAGGGAGGGAGGGAAGGAGGGAGGGAGGAAGGGAGGGAGAAAGGGGCTGGACCTGCCTGTACCCAGCTGTCAGACACCCACGGAAGTATTGAGAATAACTTTGGAGGTAAAATTAAAAGCCTACTTTTATCACCCATTAGTTATATGACCTTAGCAAGTTACTTCACCTTTTTAAGCCTTTACTTATTTGAAAAATGAAAGTTATTACTAAGACTGAAAAAAACAATAACATATACAAAGCATTTGGCAAAGCCCCAGACACACGCAAGGACACTTCAAACATGATCTGTCCTCACAGACTCTGGAGGAGGACTCCTGCCTGGGCCGGAGGGACAAAGGCGAGCATGGAGAGAAGTCACCCTGTTCTGTGATTCCTGCTCAGCACAAGTCACTGCCCAGATGGGCCTAGATCTGACCAAGGACTGCCAGGTTCTGGATCCTTCTACTGTCAGGAGTTATTTAGAGAAGGAGCTTTGCCCCGTTTTCTCTAGAGGTCTTTCCATTGTTTTCAGGTAACTTGGCACTCAGTGACCTCCGTGTACAAAGTCCCAGCATCTCCTTTATCTCACTGAAAATCTTATCAGAGCTGCATAAGCACTATCACCTTAGTACTCTGCACACCTTTTTGGTCTCTTCCTGTACGTATCTTTTCTCATTTACTTAACTCAGGGATGGCACTGTCCCTCCAAACATCAGTTTCCATGGTAGGATTCATGGAGTTCAGGAGGACTCAAAAGAGCAGAACCATTCTCTTCCCAAACAATGTTTTGATATTTGCATTCTCTTTTGGCTAAAGTTAGCATTGGGGAGGGGCATTAAATCCTGAAGAGAGAAAAACATCCTAAAATTGCCCTTCCCAGCTGGGGGAGACCAGATAAAAGTGGAACACTGCTGGCCCCAAACCTCCCATGATTTCATTATTTCAGTAAAGCAGCCAGTTCCTTCTTGAATACAAACGATTCTCTTTTTTCCTTCTTCCCGGTCTAATGTGGAGAAGACCAGAGGCTGTTTCATTCAAGACTGAGACATTTTATAATGATTTCAGACACTGTGTCGTTAGGCAGCAAAGCTTGGGAGAGAGCTGGGCCCCAGCACAGTAGGTAATTTTGTTTTGTCTGGTAGCAATATTTTTTTTTAACACATGCTATTAAAGGGAGGAGCTAAACGCACACACACACACACACACACACACACACACACACACACACACGCATCCACCATGGCACACTCCATGCTGGTTTTTTCCAACCAAAAGCAAAGGAGATGTGAGCTAGGGCAGGCACTCCTCTTTTCTTTTTGCTGCACTAGGTGAGACTTACTGGCGGTAGTTGTAAGCAATGTCAGCAAACTGCTTTCTTCTTGCTCGGTACACAGGATCTTTAAAACCCTAAGAGAGAGGGACACTTGATCACTCAGGCCTTTGTAGGGAGAGACTTAGCATCTCTACAAATACCGTGAATGGGACTTCCATGCCGTGGCATCTGATGGCACCCTAAAAAAAGTCTCATTCAATTTAGCGTGAGCTCACACCAAACACTGTGAGTGACACATTATCAGCAACATCTTTGATTAGGCAAGACCCACCGTGCAGTGGGATTCCAATGCCTACAGGTACACTCTGGTCCTAAAGAAATCTCATCCACAGCATTTCTAAGTCAGGCAAGGATAGTAGGATAGACATCTGTGTTGAAGATCACAAGGTCCCCTCCTTCCTGGCCAGTGGAGCATGTCCAGCATGGCCTCCTAACTACTCGACAGGTAAATAGGTACCTGCTTATAGCAATTTTTAAAGATAACGTTTACTGAGTTTCTACTGTGCACCAGTCTCTGTGTGCCAAGGGGTTATTGTATTCACAACTCTGACAACAAACTTGCCAGGTAGAACAATACAACCATCCCCTTCTTTCCAGAATAAACAGCAGCTCAGAGAAATGGAGTCATAACACAGGCCAGGCCAGGCCAGGACCTGGATCACTCCCCTCTGAGCTCTTTTCACTACACTCTGGTAGCTTGTCAACCTTTACAACCTGCAGGGGCTCAACCAACTGAGAAATCCATCTCAGGACATCAAAAGGATGATAATGGCTTCTCCTCTGAGGCTGACTGGCAGCCAGTCTTTTTTAAAACAATTTCCAAGCAGCACATTTCCAAGTGAAGAGAGGACGATATGTTTTCAGGTGTTGGGGAGGGGGCGGTAGGGCACATTCTGACTGGGCAATGATCCCAATTGATCAAAAGGGCATTTTCCAAAAAGGTTTGCTATAATCTGAATTTTGGTGAGACACAGACTGGCATATCACTTCAGAACTCTGTTTTGTTCCTCTAGGCATTTCCCAGTAAGCCTCGCCAGCCACCACTTTACCTTGCAATTCTCTGTCCCAGTGACCTGCCAAACCACAGTATTAATGAATTGAAAATTAAGGCTTATATCATGAACCTCAGCATTTAAAGAAGTTTGGGATTTTTTTTAAGATAAATATTTTCCAATATTTTTTTCTGATTTTCAAATATTACTGTTCTTTTGTTTGTTTGATTGGTTGGCTATTTTTTTTTTCTGTCTTTTTTATATCATGGACAACCAATAATTCCAAAGAACTAGAGGTCAATGAATGCAATGAGATTTCTTCAGAGACTGTTGAACCGAGGATCTGGCATACAGGAAGAACTACAGACACCTGCTGATGGACAGAAGGAGAGGGAGGGAGGAAAGGAGTTTCCTACTTTGTTAACTAGGGTGAATTTTGAGAAACCGAAAAATCCAAATACTTCATAGAAAAGTAAAGAAAAATGGCTATACATTTTAAAATGACAAACCCCAATCTCAGTTACTATAGTAAGTGACTACTGAGCTTAGAAAAGTTGCCATGGTGTTATAGTCTGGATCTAGAATGTCCTCCTAAAGTTCACGTGTTAAAGGCTAGGTTCCTGGCTGGTGGTGTTATGGGGAGGCAGTAGAAACTTAGAAGGTGAGGCCCAGATAGAGGAAGTAGGTCAGAAGTGTTCTTAAGGGTATAGTTTGTCCCCTCTAGCCACCCGTCCCTCTCTGCTTCCTGACTGCCATGTAGTAAGTAGACAGCTTTCCTCCGCCATACCCTTCCGCCATGATGTCCTGCCTCACCCAGGCCCAGAAATAATGGAGCTAAGTGACCATGGACTGAACCCTCTGAAACCATGAGCCAAAATAAATCTCTCTTCCTATAAGTTGATTTTCTCAGGCATTCTATCACAGCAATGGAAAGCTGACTCTCACACAGCAGGTGATGATAATGTATAACCCTTTTGTCTTCCCTGGACAACTGACTGGTTTGGAATCATTAGTTATAGATAGGGAAGCTTAGGAAACTGAGAACTTGAGACTACTATTGGGTGTTCTACCATTGGGTAGAGACAAGTTGGTGTGGAGTAATGTGGTAAGAAAATCTGGAATCATGATTTGACTTCCAAGCAATATTAACATGCCTACAAGTAACTCATCTCCTGGACAAAACAGAGAACACTTATCTGTCCACATTTTCATGCTTAGGACTCAGAATATAAATTTAAATATAAATTTAATATTTGCCATCCTTACCTGTCAGTCTTAACAGTCAGTAGTCCCTAGCTATAGAATGAGTACCTTTGCTCCAGGCACCTTGGGGAGTGTGTGTATATTTTTGATCTAGAAATGAGGACAATGAATCCCACTGGGCCATTTGCTAAAGGGTCCTTAACTGCAGAACCAGCACTTCATCAGGGTGTTCTGATCCTGCCCAGGCTGGCAAGTTGAGATTTGAGAGTTGAATGAGGGGACCAGGGAAGCAAGAGAAGAACTCCTTTAATCAGTAGATTCCCATCTCATGCTCCCTCTAGAATAGGATGCCCATGGCTTTGTCTTCCCCACCTGCCTCTACTGCTGACCTGTAGGTGCTTTGTGGACTAATGCTTTGCCATCTGTTAAAACAAAAGCTTAATACAAGTTGCATGTCTAGCATCAACTATGTCAGAGGGAAAATAAACATATATAAATGAAATGGTGGAAGAAATACACCGAGCTTTAATACATGTTACTTGTAAGTAGTGGGGGCACTGTTTTATTCTTCTACACTATTTGTGCTTTTGAAGTTTTCTACAGTGAGTATGAATTTCTTTTATAATTTGGAAAGAAAGCAAAAATAATATTAAAAATCCATCTTAAGTCATTTGGGGGAAGTGGCAGAAGAGTCACACACTGATCTGTGAACACACCTATATCATATGCCACGCAGACTTTCTACATGAGAGGGTTTCAACCACGGCCTTTTCCAGCTTTATGTTCTTATTAACCTGCAGGGAGTGCCCACCAGGCAGATCACAGGGAGTTTTGCCCTCTCAGTTACCAGTGGTCAGAGACATCTCTGACCTTGAAGCCCAGCCTCTCCAGGAATTGGGCTTGCATCTTTTGGGCTGCCATGTGACCCCAGAGTCTCCGTGGCCATCCACATGAAATGCTTTCTGAGTGAAGCTGCTGTTGGTGACAACTAATCACCCTGTCTCGATTTAGACTGGTAGCAGCAATTTTGGCAGCACTACGTGTCATTTATTTATAATCACCCTGTCCCAATTAAGCTAATAGCAGCAATTTTGGTTGCACTGCATGTAACCAAGTATGTTTTGACAAGGAAAATACATTGTTTTTGAAGGAGTGGGTGAGGGAAAGAGGAGAGAATTTGACAGGATGCAAAATTATAATATTGCCTGAAGTCTTCATACGGTCCCTTAATTTCAGAAGTTTATCATTTGCAGGTATGATTTTGGTGGGGTGGGAGTAGGGGAAAACTATATGGAAAACTCTCCTGAGGATTCTTCTAGACTGAGTCATTTAGTTCATCTTTCTTGATATGGTAACTGAGGGTGGACCTCAGAAATGCCATCTTTAGGCTGAGTGAGGAGAAGGACACAGGCTGGCTTGGAATCAGAGCCCTTTCATTCACCAGAGCATGCCCTCTAGTGTTGGTTAGTTTACCTCCCAGAGCCTTGGTTTCTTTATCAATAAAATGGGATCGTTAATCATAGGCCCCTCACAGGATTGTGGGGATTGGATTTGGTAATGGAGGTAGGGTATCAGATAAAGTCCTGAGCACAAAGTATGCACTCAAAATATGATACATTTGCACAAGATGACAGGAAATTCCAAAAGCTGAGGGGTATACCTAGGCATGCACGGAGGGGATTCTCTGGAATGGGCTATAGCATCCCACCACCCACCTTGGGTCTTATAAATGACACCTGCAGAATTCTCACCTTGCTATTCACATTTCGTCTAGGCCAGTAACGAGGAGAGGCTTTTCACATTCATAAGCCCCAGCCAACTGGGAAGAATGGTACCCAGGGGACAAAAGTTTCAAGCTAGGTGCCTGTCATTCCAACCCTATAGACACTGGCCAGTGGAGCTTGCAAACCGATAAATGGGGAAAATGCTGACCGTGTCCCTGCCCTAGCTCACTCTGGGTTGCCGGCTTGGTCATTACTGAGAAGACCAAGAAGCCTGTTCTGGAGAGGATCTGGGTATCTGGCTGGTCAGGCCCGTGTGCTGGGAGTCACCGTTCTACTTCTCACCCGCTCTCTTCCTTGGTATCCAGTAAACAATTCCCATTCAACATCTTCCAAACATCTCTGCGGCCTTCTTACTTCATTTTCACACTGCTCCTTCATTCAGGCCACTTTCCCTTCCTGCCTGGATTTCTGTGTCTGCTGTCCAAGAGGCCTTTCACGGACCCTCCAAGTGGCTTCTCCAGAGTCTACTTGCCCCCTCTACTTCAGCCCAAGGAGACTTGTGAGACATAAATATACAGGGGTCATCCCCTCCTTAAGAACCTCAAATGGCTTCTCATTGCTTTGCAATACAGTCCAAAGTCCTTTGCACAGTCCACCAGGCTTGATGTGATCTGGCCCTGTTTATGTCCCTGGCCTGCTGCTGTTCTCCAATGGGCCGCCCAATTGTACTGGTCTTTTTCCAATTCTTTAAACCTGCCACTTTTCCCCACATGAAGGTCTTCACACATGCTCTTGCCTTTGACTTGGATTTGATCAATGAGCGACAACCTGTTCTTTCTGTCTTGATTTAAATGGCTCCTTTAGAGACCTTCTTTGATTTCCCCAAAGTTCATTGGCTTCCTTCCGCAACATCTGTGTCTCTCCTTTTTCCTAGGATCACCACGCTCGTTAATTACAACCGAACACGGGACCTGTTTGTCTTCCTTATCACCTAATTGTCAGTGCTCAGCACACTCGGAATACCCCTGAGTAGTAACTATCAAGAAAAAATTTTGCCAGACTTAGTGATTTTGCAAAACAAAATTACCATATGTCTTTTCCATGTCATCTTAGAGCACTGTCTTCCAAGCTCACTGTCTGATCTCCGAAAACATATTTACTACTTAATAATTAAGAATCTTCAAAGTAGATGCTGACTTGTGGATTGAAAGTTGCAAAATATTTATTTTAGGGTGAAGTTGCAAATGATCTCTGTCTAGTAGAAAAAAGTCATACTTGTGACTGTGGTTTCCTTGCCTGGTAGACATTAGTCATCTGTGCGTCCCTCTTTGTGACCTGATCCCAGTGTTCCATTTCATGTTGACTATGTATACTTTGGTGTCTCGTGTCCTTCTTTGTACCATCTTCACCATATCTTGACGGTTCCTCATTAATGAGTCAAACGGATCATGCGCAGGTGTTCACTGTGGACTTGTATTTCGGTTGTTTCTAACCGTGAAAATTATGCCTTGACAGAGCAGCTCCTAAGAGAGCAAGAGCCTTTGATGACTCAGCTGGATGACTGACCCTTAGAACAGACTGTGACAGCCCCAGGTGGAGAAGGGTAGAGTGTGAAAGAAAGAGAAAAGGAGAGAAGCCCTGGAGAACATATCCTGTTCTTGGGGGACTTTTCTGGTGAGCAGGGAAACTCAACACCCACATGATGAAAGATGCAAAAGCAGCTGGAGAGACTTCGAGTAAGATGTGGAACTACACACAGAAGGACAGTTATGGCGGCCGGTGTTTCTCCCCCGACAGCCCCCTCTAGTGCCACCTTCACAAGACTGAAGCACAGGCACCCAGTAAGCTGGATCAGGGGACTCTGGGGTTCAGGTCTGAGTGGCAGAGGCTTCTAGTGTTCCCCAAGATCTGTCCTGCCTCCTTTATTCAGGGGGCATTGCTAGGTACTTGACCTAGTCTCCTCTGCAACTGGTACTAGCCCCATGGCTGAGTCCTACATGGTAGAATTTGAGTGGAGGGATATGAGCTGCCTCTAGCATGGCCCAGAAGAACCTCCCAGGAGCGATTCTTGCTCCCTCTTCCCCCAGCTGCTAGAAGAAGAAGGGGGTGCTCTGGGGAGCTGGAGGAGGGTGCAGCCACAAGGGGCTGGTCTCTGGCGTGTCATGCAGCTTCTCCACTGAGCTACGCTGCAAGTACATTTTTACTGGTTTAGGCTGTGGAGATTTGGGGGTGGTTTGATAGACAGTTAGCCTACACTGGTTGTTGGAGGGGCTCAACTCAGGTCTCCCTCTTTCTAGAAGACCTCCCTAGTCCTTCCAGTCCATGGTGCCCATAGAACTAACAGCACACACTGACTTTTTAAACCAGGTCTGAGTTATTATTTAATTAATCATTACCCAACCATGTTCTATAGAACGAAAGTTTTCAAGGTAATGTTGCTAAGTATTCCATGGAGAGTGGGGTTCCACGGTTAAGCAAATATGAAGAAATGTGAGGATGAATGGATTTCATTTTCGCAGAAATGATTGGTCTCTACAAAGCATCTTAAAATGGATTATGGAATACCACATTCCTTGGTTTGATCATGGGATTTTGTCATAGACTACAGTTTGGGAAATACACATGAGACCCTCTTGCTGGTATATGTATATATCTTGTGGCTCCTATGAGGTTTTAGGCATGAGGAAAGGAGGAGAGAATTTACTTCGATCTGATGCTCTGTGCACAAAGTGTGAAAACGCTGAGATATGACCATCTCTGAGACACAACTCTTCCTGCAGCAATCACGGCGAAAGTTTAAGCCTGGGAAGAGTTAGGAGGAAGCTTAGGCAGGTAGAGGAGCTAGGCCTCACAAGATGGATGGAGGTTTGCCATCAGGGAAAGAATAGGTGAAATGATAAGGGAAAGTATCTAAGGGAAAAGGCCCACCACGGTCACTTTTGGAAATTGAAATTAAATGAGACTTGGATTTTGCCCACCATGTTTGCAGTAGCTATGCCAAGCCAGGCAGGACAGTGCACGCCTGCAATCCCAGCCACTCAGGAGGCTGAGGCAGGAGGAGCGAAGGTTTGAAATTCAGCCTCAGTAACTTAGTGAGGCCCTAAGCAACTTAGCAAGACCCTGTCTCAAAATAAAAAAACAAAAAGGGCTGAGGAGGTGGCTCAGTGGTAAAGTACCCCTGGGTTCAATCCCCAGTACCAAAAAACAAACAAACAAAAAAAGTGGCTCTCCCAATTCCCTCTGGTGTCACTTTGACACACCTTCTCCCTCTGCCTCACACCTGGAAGCCTCTTGAGGGCAGGGGTCCTGTCTTATTGGTCACTTCAACCTCCTTTCATTTCCCCGGCCTGGAACACAGTTCACACCCACCAGAGGCCCCGCAGCCCTCTCCACCTGAGATTTCTCATCAGAAGATGAAAAGCAGAACCCTCCCAGGCTGGTGATCAACAGTTAAATTAAAAAACGCATGCCAAGTCTTCAGCATCGTGCCTGGCTCGCAGTCTGTGCTCAGGAAATTCCTATCATTAGCTTAATTAATGTTTGTGGAAGGAAGAAGGGAAGGAGGGAAGGAGAGAGGCTGCCCGCAGAGGCAGGAGGCACAGGGTGAAGAAGAGCTACCCTGCCTCATTTTCCCACTTAGCTAAAGCCCAAAGGCAGAGATGTCCCTCTCTTGGTAACAACCTTTCCTTTCCCTCATTTCTCAAAGCGGCTATTTTGAAGGCCCTGATGTTAGATATTGGGTCGAAAATTAAGGGCCCTTGCCAAAGGCACGGGTCAGGAGAGGAGGGATCATGCTGTCTGCAAGGGCACGGAGCAGAACAGAGGGTCCTTGGGAGAACAGCCCCTTCTCTCTGCCGGCTGGTGTCTGCTCGAAGTTCACAGGGCGAGGCCAGGCCTGCGGGGGCCCGCAGAGCTGCGGAGAAGCACCCTGGAGGGTTTGCTCTGTGCTTGGCTCCGGTTCCCAGAACTTGATGAGAAATCCAAGGAACAGAGAGAGCCTGGCGCTTCCTCTTTGGGGGACTGTGTACCTGATAAGTTGTGTTTTTATGATAAAATTCATGACACCGAAAAGCCGGAGAGCCAAAGATGGGGCTTGGGCTGGTGGAGAAAAAAGAATTCCAGAGTATTAAGACCAATCCATCTGCCTCTGAGAGGACACGAAGAGTTAGGGAAGGAAATGTCCCTCTCTCTGGACTGGCTTCCTCTCCTCCTACCCCAAATGACCAGGGAGAGAGGCCAGAGAGAAGACTACAGGGACGCACGAAGAGAGAAACAAAAGCCCTGAGAGTGAGTGGAGATATCCTGATGGGCTGGCTTCAAGTGGGATGGATCCCTTTCCTGAGAGGCGACCTCTGAAGACGCTTTGCTAACGGGACTGACAGCTGGGGTCCCAGGTTGGAAGCCCCAACGAAGAGGATAGCAGCCCTTTGCCTGGGGCGACCTCAGCCACCCTGGCTCCAGCGCTGTCTGCATGCTGCACGGGAAGAGAATCAGGGCCCCCAAGTCCCCTTTGATCCTAGGACAGACTATTTAAGTAGGGTCTATTAGGAGACTGAAATACAGTTTCTGGCCCTCCACTTAGGATGATTTAGTTTAACTGCACAATGAAGATTCGAGGAAGCCGCTGGAAGTTCCCATGAAGATGAGCAGGCAGGACCTTCACCTCGTGGTTAAACGCGGAAGACTGGAAACTTCCTCCAGACTCACTGTTGGGTGATGCTTAGCAGCTATGGCACCGTGTAGCAGATAGACATATACGTATGCACATATACGTATTTGTATATATTTATATTTATATGTACTTCTATTAATATATTTGTATTAATTATAAAAATTAAAAAATTTGTTCATTATAGAAATATATTTATGTAGTTACATGTGATATAATTTTATATATTAACATATTCATTGGTGCAACACATCGAGATACAGGAAGCACACCCAAATATAAATGTTGATTATTTTAGGAGAGCATGATAATAAGTGACTTTTATTTTTTCTCTTTTGAAGTCTGGGGAATAGGAGGGAATTCATCTTTGTTTTTGTTTGGAAGTACTTTCTCATTATTTTTTTTTTTTTTTTTTAAGATCACACACAGAATAGTAGGAAGAGAAAAATAGAAATAGTTGAAATTATGGTGATCTTCATTGGTCTCCCTCATTGCTTCTCTGTATGTTCAATTCCACTAGAAGGGGTTTTACTATTTGAATTAGAGCAAGCATCGCCAGTTGTTCATATTTTAAATCGTCGGACTGCCCCCCCACCCCAAGAGTCCCTCCCCTTTGTTCCTGTGCAGGGCCTGGATTTCTGCCACCAACCAGGCCTTTGTCCCCAGGTGCTGTGAGTGCTGGGCTCTGAGTCCAAGCAGCCCAAGCTTGGTGGGGACCCTGCAGAGAGCAGTTGCCCTCACTAGGCCTCCCCATGTCAGGGAGATGGAGGCCTCTGCTGACAAGTGCCTCTGGGGAGACCCAGCTCCTGCTCCACCGCCAGGACCCACAGGTCTCTGGATGAGAGGCAGGTGCTCCCTGCACAGAGCCAGCCAAGCCCTCCTGCACCTAAACAGCTTCCGAGTCATTAAAGACCGGGGAGCCGTTTGCATGGCATTGAATGGAGGGTGGTCACCGTGGTGGTGCCCTTCTCTCCCAAGGGAGGCCCTCAGAGCCTGCCCTGAGCCGCAGCCAGGACTCTGCCCAGAGAAGAGGGAACAAGAAGATTCCCCAGTCCCACCCACTACTCAGAACTCTTTAAAGGAGCCATCCCTGGGCACAGGGCAGAAGCCTAGTCAAGTTCTTTCATGCTGTGACTTTAGATCTTTGCAAACGTGACAGCAGCCCCACTTCAGCTCCTATCCCTGACCCCTTGCAGACCCTGAGCCTTCACATACACCCCCCTCTCCACCACTCAAGCCTCCCCTTCCCTCATCTGACCAGCATCTGAGACTCAGCTTCTAAGGTCCAGGTCCAATGTCACCTCTCCCCATCACCCCCTGCAGCTGGCAGAGTTGTTAGTACAGTCTGCCCTTCCCAGGCACTTGCTGTAAGCCTTCACAGAAATAGAGATAATGCATGTGTGCATTTGTATATATATAATGGAGAGAGAGAGTTTCCGGACAGGGAGTTAGTTATACTTGTCAAGCATGACCGTGATAATGAAGAGGACATGAAGTCTAACAAGTTGAGTCTTTGCTTCTGCAGCCCTGGTGTAAGTGGGACCTCAATAAATATTTGTTAAGAAGTAAACAAACACACGGCTATGAGATGAGGATATGGGAGGAGAGGAGGGGAGGGGCAAATGAAAGACTCTTGCCCAGAGCATCCCAAGGGCCAAGGACTCACCGGGTGGTCAGCATCCAGTTCGGCACCATAGCTCAGAATCTGATTGGCAAACCTGTCGAGCTCCTGGATGGTCCGTGGGAACCAGGGCACTGCAACACAGAAAAGGCAAAGTCCTGCACTGATGGACAGGATGTGGCCAAAGGCCTGGCTGAGCCAGAAGCCCAGGCTCAGCCCCAGTCGGTCAAGTTGATGGTGTCAGCAAGAAGGGGTCTGCATAACCCCTATACTCCTATAATTGAAAAATTCATTATTTAGTTTTCTGGGAAGCTAATTTTGAAGTATGTCCCACACAGATTCTGTTTCCTGGGGATTTTCCTGAATGATCTCAAACTCCTCTCCCTCCCACCGGTCCTATTAGTTGTCTTCTATGATTTTTTAGCATATTATGTAGTCCCAAACTATAAACACCAGAACTGCTCTATTATAAACAATGATGATCTCATGAGACCTGATCTTCCTACCTGTGTCTCCCCAGATATGCTGGAAAAATCTTTCTAATCCAAAAGCCAGTTAGAAAGTCAATCTTGAAGCAGAGTGGGTGGGTGCCGGCAGTGTGGGATTTGGAGGAACCTTGCAGTACCCAAAAACCTTGTGGACTTGTTTTGGAAGTGCTATTGTAGGGAGGACACGGGGGCCTGAGTTATGTGACCACAAAATCCTGCACATTGGGGTCCTGCAGAGAAAGTGACCCCAGGAAAAAGAGGAGGTGAAACCCCCCAAATCCCTGGGGCTTCCAGGAAAGCAGATGCACTGGGAAGGAATTACCCCAGAAGTGAATAGAGACTAGGAAAATTGGGACTGTAAGTTCCTTAAGAGCAGGAACCAGGAGTATTTTGTAGTTCCAGGAAGAAGCAAGGAACAGAAGGTCTAGCTCTAGTTATGTTAACAGGTGAGGCACTGACAGCAGTAACCACCAGTCACAGTGTCTACTCTGGTCTAGCTGCTGTTTCTTGAGTATCTCCAAAATGAGGAAGGTATTATAACCTCTACTGCACAGGTAAGAAATGGAGTCTCTGGAAGTCTAAATAACTGGTTTTAAGATCTCACAGGGAGTTATCAAGTGGTAGATCCAGAACTTACACAAGGAGAATGGGGCGGGGGGTGGGGGGGGCGCTCTTGACATGATCCAGGGCACCCAGTGCTTGGATGAGCCTGGGGGAACGAAGCTCAACTTGACCCCCTAGCTCTGGCTTGGAATTCAGATTTCTTCTGCTTCCTTATCTTCTCAGCGTCTCAGCCTCTTCTCCGTAAAAGGGAACAATGACGATAACAACAGAATGAATAGCAAATATTTTTGAAACCTTGCCATGTGCCAGGCACCGTGTTTACTTAGTATTTTTGGTGCAGCATCTGCTTTAATCTGAGGTTCGCCCAGAGGAGTAAATGAGAAAGCAGGCAGTGGGTGCAGCCCAGGTCTGGCACAGGGAGGTTTTGAGTACGACCTGCTCATGTGGGTCAGGAAAGAACATCCCTGCCATCTAGTGGCCGGTCTGGGGAAGTGCCGTTCATGATCTAAAGGATCTAAAGGATCTAAATAAACGGGAGATGCAGGGCTTTGCGGTATTTCCACCAAACCCCTCGGTGGTGTTCAGGTGTTCATATACTCAGCTTAGAGCCTCTTTTCTGTAGCGCTGATCTGCTTAAGTTCTCTATCGCCCATGTCAACGGTAAAAACGAACACTGAGTTCTGTTCTAAGTAATTCTTGATAGCCCTGTATTACAGCTAAGAAAACAGAGGCACAGAGATGTCCTAAATTTAATTATGCAGGTGGGAGAAGGGAGAAGAGATGAGGCAGGTTCATTAGTAACAAGCCGATAGCTTTCACAGAGCAAAATACCACTTTATATCCTTAAATGTATGTTATTAAAACCTTAACTTAAATTTATAGCGAACCCCTAGGTACACAGCATCCTGCTTGCAACCCCAACCAATCAGAGGCAATGGTGGCTCCTCCTTGTGGTCCATTCTCCTAGCCCAAAGCCTTCCCTGCTTCCTATAATCCCACCTCACTTATCTGTGGCCAATACAGGTTCAATGTAAACAGCTTATGCCTTCCCCAGACTTTCACTATAAAGTTGTCTCCATCATTTAAGGTTGAGCAGACATTTTTCCAACTTCTGCCTCATCGCCCTGTTGCTGGTAGTAGAGGGCACTTACAGCAGGACCAGTCCTTTCTGGCCATCATCTGTAATGACTCAATAAGCCCCTTTATTTCAGAGATCTCTGGGTTTCAGGAATTTGGGGTAAGCATGGCTAACTCAAACACACACAGGGAGTAAGCAGTGGAGTTGGGGTGCACATGCAGGTCCAGATGATTCTGTGGTCTCTGGTCTTGACCACCAATCCATCCTGCCACTTTTGAGGAGGTGACAGGGCCACCTGCTGAGGAAGTCTGGCTCTGGAGCCCGCCTGCCTGACTGGCTCTTTGCAGTTTCTGGAGATTTCCATGTTCTGAGATCAACTCCCTAGGGATGGTCAGGACAGAGCAGAGGTTGTGCTGGTAATGGCATGTGTAGCCTCGCTCTGGCCAGGTGCTGTCCAACACCTCAGTCCTCATGGTGGCACTGTGCAGCAGGAAGTACTGCTATCCCCGTGTTGCAGATGAGGAAACCAGGGAACAGGGCGGGCAAGACCCCGGCAGACCTCCTTGCTCCCAACAGCTGAGACTCTGAAGTCTCCGTGACTCAGCACCATGCTCTGCTCTCCTGGTGGGGCCCTGGCTTCCCACCAGGTCTCCCAAGCTCTTCTTTGTCCTTGAGTCCAGCATGGGAGCTGTTTCCCAGCCAAGTTCAGGAGAAGTTGGGAAAGAACGGCCTACTGCAGACAGGCAGGGCTCAGGACCTCCCACGGGGCCTTTCTGGCCTGTCCAGAACACTGTCACCAAAGGGTTTAGCGAATGGCACTCACCTGGACAAGGAGGCCTGTCCCTCTCCTCTGCATGAAGCACCATTGATGACCCCAACTCCTCACTTCCACAGCTTCCTGTTACCACTCCCCCATCATCTCCTTTGCCTAAGAATCACCCACAGTTCCAGCAGCTGCCATTAGAGACAGGGCAAGTTAGGTCTTCTTGCTGCGTGTACTTCCTTCTGACCTGGGGACCCTGAGACTCACAAAAAGATTCCACAAACATGAAGTGAGCACCTACTATGTACCAGGCACTGGGCATGGTAGCCCCCAGGTTGACTATAACATTGGCTCCAACCTTGTGGTGCTTACACTCCAACGAGGGCAGCATGAGATAAGTAAGGAATAAATGCAGATATTCACCGATGCCAGGAAGTTCTTGAAAAAGAAAAGAGCTGGGTATGGAAGTGGTGGGGATGTTACTTTTTTTTTTAATTTATTGAGATTTTCCCCATCTTTACTGAGGTATAATTAACAAAATCTAATTGTGCATACTTAGGGTGTACAATGTAGTGATTTGATATACATATATACTGTGGATGATTGCCACAATCATGTTAATAAGTACATCCATCATGTCACGTCATGTGGTTACCATTTGTGTGTGTTTAAGTGTGTGTGTGTGTATCTGTGTGTGTGTGCACTTGTGTGTGTGTTGAGAATACTTAAGGTAGCACTTGGCAATTTCAGGTCTACAGTGCATTGTAATATAACATATAGCACTATGCTATATGTTATACCCCCAGGACTTACCCACCTTATAATCACAACTTTATACCCATTGACCAACATGTCCCCATTTCTCCCTCCCTCCAGCCCCCAGCAACTGCCATTTTACTATGTGCTTCTGTGAATTTGACTTAAGTAACATCATGCACTTTTTGTCTTTGTGGTAGGATTATTTCACTTAGTGTAATGCCCTCAAGCTTCACTAATGTGTTGCAAGATCTTCTTTGTCACTGCTGAGTAGTATTCCATTTTGTACTACAGTGTCCTTATCCATTCATCCGTTCATCCATCAGTGCGGACACTGAGGTTGTTTGCATACTCTGGCTTCTGGGGAAAAGCTACAGTGAGAGCGTGAATGCAGATGTCTCTCCAAGACACTGATTTTTTTTTTCCCCCAGAAGTAGAACAGCGGGACCACATGCAGCTCCATTTTGAAGATACTCTTTTCCATAATGGCTGTACTAGTTTACATTCCCACCAGCAGTGTGCAAGGGATCCCTTCCCTCCACCCCCTCACCAACACGGCTTCTCTCTTCTCTTTTTTACACCAGTCAGGGGATGCTATTTCAAAGGACGTTCTGTGCTTCCAGAACGCAGGGTGAAGATCCTGGTGACATGATTGTACCTCGCCAAAGCTCAACGGGACCTGAGACAGTCAGAATCCATCCCTAGTCCTGAGGAGGTGCTTATTTGTCTCGGGGACAGTTGGAGTAAGACCCCAACAGCACAGCCACACAGCCTGGACTTGAATCCTTTCTTTACACTTCCTATCTGTGGGACAAGGACAAGTTATCAACCTCATTAGTCTTCTCTGTCTGTAAAATGATGACAATACCACAACATAATATTTTATAAAACAATAGACAGTTTAGCAAGTGAATATATATGATTTTTTGAGAATGGTCCCAGCACATAGTAAATACCATTTTTTGTTCAGCAAGAAGATACAGGAGGTGTGTGAGTGAGTGTGTGTGTGTGTGTGTGTGTGCATGCGTGTGTGTATTTACTTAATAACAAATACTTTCTGAGCAATGCATTCTTAGGCAAGTCTGCTGTGTATGACAATCACAGGTGTGCTCACACAAGCTAAGATGGCTACAAAGTCACTGAATGATAAAACGTATAAGGTCATCATTGTCTATGGTTCATTGTTGACTGAAATATCATTATGCTGCTCATGACTGTAAATGTGTACATATACATGCATTTTTGCTCTGCCCCAAGTTTATCACACCAAAGAGAACAGAGTAGAATATTCTCCAGCAAAGCTAGAAAGTAAATCAGTTGTGTCGTTGTGTAATGAAGCAAGCCCCCCGCCCAGAGCCTTCACTTCTTTATCCATAACATGGATTAAAATGGTCTTTCCGTATGATTGGGTGAATTAAAGACTGTAGCAAATGTGACACATCTTAGCACAAGTGACTGACCCACAGTAAATTCTCAGTGTTAACCAAAAGTGTGGAGTGACAGGTTTTTAGTTATGACCATTGAAGGAGGAGGAGGAGGGAGAGGAGCTAGGAGAGAGACGAGAGTGAAAAAGCTGATCCTTGGTCCCACTTTGATATTAGTCTTTCTAACCCTGGGCCTCATCGCCCCACCATAACTGGGTGCTAGGGTCACTTGCTGCAATCCCTTTGGGGTTTCTTATTCTGAGATCTCTGGGGTCCTATGGAAAGCTGATCAGAGGACACATGAAAATACGTTTCTGCTGCAACCAATGCATCAACATCCTTTATTTCCTGGAAGTATAGTCGCTGCGTTTGTTAAGCCCCCAAACCCATCCCACCTGCCATGTCCCCTTTTTCTCTCGCCAAAGAGACTACGCCATAGCTTGTTTGCCTGCAGGACTCAGAGCTGTGAGCTTGCTCGTCTCCCAACAGACCACCAGAGGGCAGCAGAGCCAGCTATTTCCAGTTCCTTGTGACCTTTTCTTCCTCCAAAGGGAAAATCCTAGTTGGGCCACATGGCCTTATGGAAAGCAACAGTGCATAGGAGAACATGACAGAGTTACAAGGACTCAAAGTATTCAAGTCAAAGAGACAAAAGATCAAAGTAGCCTACCAAGCCACAGGCCTTTGCGCCCAGAACCTGGACAGAGGCTGTGAGGGACCCCCAAAGCAGCACTGCAAGGTCATAGGTTATCCATCAGAGTCCAGAGGCCTTTGGTGGTTTCCGGGCTCCATAATCAGCCAGAAAAACCCCAAATACAGCCAGGCTGGAAAAGTGGCAAACCCGGAGGACTAATGACATAGATGCTGGTTCTAAGACCCAAAGCGACTTTGTAACACTGGGATTTTGTGCAAATTCCTTAATCTCTTTCTTCCCTAGTTTCCCATTTGCAAAATGACTATAGTAGGATGTCCTTCCGTGGCAGCTCACTTCCTGGTTGTGCAAAGCATGAAGGACAAGCAGTCCAAGGACCCCAGGAGCTAAAGGCAGGAAGCCCATAGAGGACCCCAGACGGACTCAGCACCAAGTCCAGTTGTACTGACCCTTGATATCATAAGCACCCAGGAAGCCAGAAGGTCTGAACTCAAGTTTCCTCTCTCCCACCCACAAACCACACAAGTCTGAGACGATTACTCAATTCCTGGGATTCTGGCTTTTCATCTGTGAAATGGGCCAGGGATCTGATCCCTCACCTGCCTACTTGTTCGGTGTGGGAAGCAACCGACCCACAGCAAGTTAATCTGTGTCGTCAGTCATTGCATTTGAACCTCACAAGAAACCCTATAGATGTTTGTCTGGTTGAATATAGTCAAGGCAGGCCACTGGTAACAGAGCCAGAGTCTATACTCGTGTTCCCAAATTCTATGCTGGCCAAAAAGTTATATTTCTCCTCTAAAGTTACTTCTTTTGTTGTTTTTGAAGGGGGGGACTTATTATATAACCAATCAGAGCTAAGTGGTTGGCTTGATTCCACTGTCTCCTCTAATTCTAGGAGGTGGACATTATTATTTCTGTCTACTCGGGGGCCAACTGAGGCACAAAGATACAAAGTGACTTGCTCAAGGTCTCTGAGCTGGCTGGGCCAACATTAAAATTTTACACCTGTGCAGGTCAGCCCCAGGCTACACTGGCTCCTGTTCCCTCACCTGGAGCGAGAAAGGAGGTGTTGAGCCAAAGCAGGACCCCAAAAGGGCTGGAAGAAGGTCACTGGGACATCCCCGGGCCCTCCCTACCTTCCATCCCAAGCCTTTTACACCCACATTCTCCTCCTTTTATGCTTTCTCCTTTTCACCGAAGGCTGCAGGTTCCCCCAATCACCCGGTCTCACAGGGCTGGGAATAGAGAATGACCCCTGCGACCCAGGCCTCTGTTTTGAAAAGTTCAATCAGATTAGCTCATTAATGACCTTGCCAAATACCCTGGCGGTAGGCCGGCCTCCACGGGCCCCTCCACAGGCCACTGGGCCCCGGTTAATGAATGACTTGGCCGGCTGGTGCAACAGAGGCGCTCTGTGAAGTCAGAGTCACCCGGGGAGTGGGGGGCAGATCATTAATAAATATTGATTTGGCTCCAAAGGAAGCAGCCCGCTGGAGAGCTGGTCCTGGACACCCACGTCGTGGTCCCATTAAGTCAGGGTCAACTGCTCAGCCAGGACGCCAAGGGGCGGCTGGCTCAGGAGTGCTCCTGAGCCAAAGGCCCCCACTGGCCTGGCTGGAGCCTGCTTCCTGGCCAGCGGGTCAGAGCAGGCCCATTAAATTTACAGCAGTTCAAGGTGCAGCCGGAGTGCAGTGGAACCCCTCCCGCCACCAGATGTTCCCAGCCCCAGGGCTTAGCCAAGGAGGCACCCAGGCTTGCATCCAGCCTGTCTCAGGGAGAGCAATAAATTCTCCAGTTCTGAGGCCCAAAATAGAAGGGCGCTTCCACCCCCACCCGCCAGGCTCCTGGATGTCGCCTCCAAGGCAGTGGTCTCCAGCCACACAGACAAGCAAGAGCTGTGCTGATCCCAGTGGCTCCCGCAAAGGAGAGAAGGGGCAGCAGCTCACGCCTTGCAGATAAAGATGTTGGAGGGTTTCCTTTTTCACTTTTTAAAGAACTTCTTTCTCTTCAGAGCAGCAATACCCTACAGGAATGTCTTGGCAAGAAGGAAGGATATAAAAGCTGGAGGCTGGTGCAAGCTATTACTCTCTACCTCTTAGACAGAGCCATGGTCAGGAATGGTGGGTTCAGGGCAAAGCATGTGTTCTTTCTGTTCACACATTAAAATGAAAGCCCAAGGACCAGATGAATTAAAGGGACCTGGCCCATGAAGGACAGAATGTAAATGTGTTGAATAAATAGAGGGAGTGAAGGAATAGGATATGAGTGAAATTATGAATAAAAAAAATAATGTCCTGCGGGGTTATTTGTTCCAGCCACCTACCTACGCTATACTGCCCTCCCAATAGATGTCATATATCTCATAAAGACATCTAATGGCAGGTTGGCCACTGCGTCCCCAAATACCCATTCTCAAGTAGCACTGAGACCTGGTGATGGCCACTTAGAGTTGTGATCAACCTGCATTGGGTCAAAGAGGATGCATGGAAACCTTCTTCCACACATGGTCTATCTCACTCAGGGTGGTCTAGCCTGGCCCTGCACCCTCCCATCCCATCAAATGAAGCAAGACTAGGCTCAGCGCACCTCCTAAGGAAACTCCCAGGTGTGTCACACGTCCCCACGGCTGCAGTACATCCTACAAGAAGCAGCAACCTACAGATGACAGGACACATGGGTCCAAGCACCAGCTCTGTCTCTTCACTCCTGCATCCTATCCCGGAATGTCCCTGGATGGCGCGCGTCAACGAACTGAATTCGGGGTAAATGTGAACAAAAGAGGAAAAGGTGGCCAAGTTGACTCTGGTTTTTGAGGAGTATTAAGAGAAGGAAGAAAATCCCAATAAACGGGATTTTTTTTTTTAAAGTAAGGGCCATGTAATTTATAAAATGCTAAAGAAAGGGGATGGTGCTGTCCCATACTACAAAAAAAAAAAAAAAAAAAAAAAAAAAAAAAAAGGCCAAGTAGGATAACAATAAATAAATAAATAAATGGGCTATTTCTTTTGGTAATGGGTGTGATCAGAATGATAGGAAAGAAAGGAAGAAGATAAAAAAGAAAGGAAGGAGAAGAGGATGGAACAGGAAGAAAAATGGGGGGAGGAACAACACCAACATGGGCAGCTGGCCTCCCATCTCTTAGGCCTGTCCTGTCTCCAGTAGGTCCATGGCCTGGTGGGTAACTCCAAGCACAGGAAGAAATACCTAGAAATGGGTGACCCTCTGCAGGTCCCCACTAACCCCACACATGAAGTTGTCTTCCTGGCTGCTAGGTAAGATTGGCCCCCAGTGAGGGGACATGGCCACTGTCTCCCTGTGTGTTACTGGCCTGGTAGGTGTCCACATCCATGGAGGTGGTGTTGACAAATGGACAGTCATTGGTGGTTACTGGTCACAGAGATCTCTCCCTCCTGAAGCCTAAGGATGTTGGAGAACAAGGGCCTGTTCACCTCGGCCTGTTCAACTAGATCCTGCAAATGCCCTGCTAGCCAGCACATCGCACACGATCCCCTCCTTGACCTACAGAAAGTGGTGAAGGGGGTCTTAGCTCCATCTCACAGATGAAGAAAAGGCTGATATGATCACCAGCAATAGGAGGTGTCAGTGAGCAAAGCAGAGATTCAAATCCTGAAATTCTGGCTCTCGATTTATTATTATTGTTGTTGTTGTTGTTATTATTATTATTATTTTATATGCTGGGGATGGAACCCAGAGGCACTTAACCACTAAGCCATATTCCCAGTCCTTTTTATTATTATTATTTTTTTTATCTTGAGACAGGGTCTCCCTAAATTACTTATGTCCTTGTTAAGTTGCGGAGGCTGGCCTCCTGCCTCAACCTCCAGAGTTACTGGGATTACAGATGTGCACCACCACACCTGGCTCTGGCTCTCCATTCTAAACGTATTGCTCTTTCTGAGTCAGTATGATCCTCTCTCCAAGCAGCATGAATGCAGAGTGACATTCGACTATAACTATTTCATATCCTCTTACTTCCTCCTTCTGTTGAGGGATCACACCGGCCACACGGAGAAAAGGTGTTCTCAGTCTAACTTCCAAGTTTCACAGTTGTTCACAGCATGTGATTGATGGTGGCTTTTCTTTACCCCAGATCATGAATTTTAGGATTCAGGACCTGCTTAACCAAAAGATTCATTGTGTATCCTGATAAAAGACTCAAGGATAAGTTTACTGCCAACGTGCGTCCTACATGCTAGATACGTTATGCGAATTATGTTGTATAATCCACATAAATGCGTTGGCATCCAGGTATCTTCATTTTCAGATGAGAAGAACCAGGTTTAGAGAAGACGGGTGACCTGGCCAAACAACAGCAGCCCAGGAACTGAACTGGAACAATAAAGACTGCAAAATCCACGCTGCCTTTCAACTTGACCTCTCTGTCTTGTTTTCTATTATTGAAAACAAGGATAGTATCATCTGCTTGCTCTACCTATCTAAGTTGGTTATTGTAACCAGATTTCAAGGAGCAAGCAAATACCAAGGACACCAGGAGGTTCTGCTCCCAGCTCCTGATTGGGTACCCCCTCCCCTGAATGGGCTTATTCTCTGAGCTGGGGGTCTGCTTGTTCTCAACAGGAGCAGGCTTATGAAATAGAAGTCACCTCTCTGGTGTCAGGACTTAGGGCTATACCAGCACATGCAGAAACCATAGTCAATCCTGTGTTTCTACAAACATGCAAACGCATGGTCTTCTGCAGACATAGGGCTACAAGCACCTATAGCCATGGCCATGACAGGCACACGTGGGGCAAACAGAAATGCATGGGAGAAATGTTAGAACTGAGAAGAGGACATTGAGAAGATGGAAACAGAATGGACAAGCAACTGGAAGGGCACAGGTGGCGGGAATGGGAAAATCCCAACCAGAATACAAATTGCCCTCCAGCCCTAAACAGCTTTCCTCTAAGATTCCTAACTCTTTGGGAACCACAACTCCTTTGAAAAATCTTCTCTCCTAAAAAGTATGCATGTGCATGCAATATGTGCCATTATGCCCACAATCCCAGGGGCTTTTCCGAGCCCTTTAAGGGATCCTGTCCTTCCCCTATCCTGAATTGATCTGAAACATCAGCCTTACTCAACACAGCTATTCAAGGCAGAAATGGTGAAACAGAAGAGAGAAAACTCAAGGGGTGGGGGGCTGACCATAGGAGGGAGGGGAAAAGTACAAGAAAGTTGCTTTTGTCTTCTCGTGATAATCACAAGAGCTCCCAGGCTAGATGGATGGATGGATAGATAGATAAATAGATAATAGACAAGAGAGAGACATAGAAAATATGTAGTCATCCTTATGTACATATACAAACAGATACATACATAGGTAAGTAGGGAGGTAGATACATACATGTATACCTGCATAATATACAGGCAGGGAGACAGACAGACAGACGGCCTTTCTGTTCCACACAGAATATGCAGTTGTATCAGCAGCCTGGACTTGCTTTACTTCCACACCAACACCCTCATAATTACCATAACTGGAATAAAAATCTAACAAGTATCCATCTGCTCTTGGAAACATAACACCAAGGAGATAAATTTCTCAAAATGTGATCTCCTAGACCTCCGTCTCTCCAAGCCGCGCTGTCCGTCTGCTTCCCCTGGCTGCAGTCTGTCTCCACGCAGGCATTTTCCATCCCCCCAGTAAATGCAATGTCATGCAGAAAACTCAAAAGGAAGGTAAAAGGATTAGGAGATTGATCGATGGCCGATATTAATGCTCTTTCATGTTGGGTTGAAGAAGGATTTGAGGTCCTCAGGAGAGAGGATACAGGAGAATAGACCTCAACTATTCAAAAGACTCTTTTGGATTAAAATCCTATTAAACTCACATCAGCTTCTCCAGGAGGCATTTGAGAAGGTTGGGGTTTCTTTAACATGTCACCATAATTAACCTTCCCTTAAGCTGTTTTGGGTGGGGAACTTTAGCAATTAAGAAACTGAAAAACTTTCATTTTCTATCACTCACATGGCTTTTTGAATGGTTTAAAAATGAGAGTGGAAAGTGGTTTAGCTTAATTGATTTGAGGGGTTCAGATCTCCCACTTGAACCTGCTGTCAGACTTGCCCGAGATCTGAGCCCCTCATTAAAAAGGGCATTTTGTCCAGAGAAAGAATCAAAGGTTCCGGTCTACTCCAATGCTTTTCTTCCTCTCTCTGATCATTGCCCACTGAGGCCTCGCAGAAAGAACAACTCTGTAAAGGAGACCGTTGTTTCCGCTACAAAAATCTGTTTCTGGGCCCAAACTCCACTTTACAAATGCTACCACAAGACCCAAAGGGCCTTCTATCCCTTGGCAGGTGCCACCTCTGCATCTGCTGCATGCCTAGAAGCTGTGAAAATAAGATGAGGTCAGGTGGGGTAGTCATCAGGGCATGTCTGACCAGCCATTCCAAGGAGGAAGGGTCATGAAACATTTGTTGTTTTAAAGACTTAGCAGTTTTCTTTGCCTCCGGTAAAATGTCCTCCCAGCTTCAAACATCAGCACCCTGCCATTTGGAGCAATGAGGTGAGGAGCCCTACTATGTTCTGCCTATGATAGGCTCAACGGTGATGACGTGATACCACTGCAGGAAAACACCTGCTTTTCACCTTCATATTGATGGTCCTCGGAGTTACACCATGAGAAGGGGCCAAGCTCCATCAGCTGTCTCTCCCACAGCATCCTTCTCTAGACTACACTGAACGGGTGTCTTGTCCTTGCCAGACCATGAGCTCCTGTGGAACAGGCAGCTGGCTCACTCTCTCCACAGCTCTGATCAGTGTGGGGCACAGCACAGGGCTTCAGGGCCCCCCTGCGGTGTCCACACAGAATTCACACTGTGCCTTGAGGCAAGTCATGGCCTCCATTTGTGCAATGAAACATTAAGGAGGGAGTCTGCAGGGCCTCATGACCTCCGAGGTCATGTTCCAGTTTTTAGGGTCTCTGAGAAGTAGGGTACAGACTGTTTTTTTTTTTTTTTTTTTTTTTTTTTTTTGGTGGCTCCTGCATTCATGTCCCTATTGGTAATAACAATGATAATGATAAGAAAAGAGACAATCTATTAAGTCTTTAAGTTTGTTCCCAGTGCTTCCTAGGTGTGGTTTCTTTCATCTTACAAGGCAGAGACTCTTGTTTCTCCCACAGGATATAGTAGAAGGCTGCAGAGGTCAGTAATTTGCTCAAAGTCACACCAAGTGCAGTACACCCTGGCTCCTGGAACCCGGCTCCTAACTATCCTGTTATATCCCTGCTGAGAACCTCCTTTCGGAGCCTCCTACACAGGCTGCAGCCCTCCAGCTGGTCCACATACATCTTCCCGGCTCCCCAAGGGGCCGCCTGCCTGCTTGTCAATTGCTTTGATTTCCGACCCCAGAGCCCCAGCTGGCCCGGCCTCCACCTGCTGCGACCAGAGGCAGAGCTTGCCCCAGGATCCTGGAGGCCCTTTGTCCTGAGGGCCTGCCGCTCCTGTTGGGAGCAGGTGGCCGGAAAAGCAGAAGAGGACAGTCACTGGGGAGGCAGCTTGAGAGGCTAAAGGGAGGGAAAGGCAGAAAGGACTGAACAGAGGACAAATTCCAAGGGCCCAGCCCCTGGATACCTGAGCCCATCTGCATGGCTGTCCATGCTAGGCCAGGGCAGAGCCCGGGAGCCGGCCTCCTTGTCTTAGTTATACCTGCAGGAAGAGAGGGCAGAAGGGCCTTGGAGCTGCCATTTAGAAAATAACTCAGTGGCCTGTTTGACAAAGGGGACCTTGTCTAATTTTTAAAGCATCTGCTTATTAAAACCCTATTTTTTAAAATTATTGTCTAATTAACACATAAGAATTATACATATTCTTGGCATGTTCAAGGTCCTGGGTTCAATCCCCAGCAGAAAGAAAAAAGTGTACATATTTATGGGAAAACATGTATAAATTGTATAATGCTCTAATTAGGGTAAATACATCCATCTCCTTAAACATGGATCACGTTTATGTAGAGGAAGTATTAGCAAACTCTTTTTACTAGCTTTTGTTTTTAAAAAATACTGTACATTGTCATTATCTTAAGCCATCCTACAATGTAATAGAACACCAGACCTTATTTATCTAACTATAACTTAATGTCTGTTGACCAATTTAGCTACAGTGCTTGAAATTCTCTTGACCTAAAGTTTTTTGTTTTGTTTTGTTCTGTTTTGTTTTTGTACCAGGAATTGAACTCAGGGGCACTCGACCACTGAGCCACATTCCCAGCCCTATTTTGTATTTTATTTAGAGACAGGGTCTCACTGAGTTGCTTAGCATCTGGCTTTTCCTGAGGCTGACTTTGAACTTGCAATCTTCCTGTCTCAGCCTCCCTAGCTGCTGGGGTTACAGGGGTGCACCACCAAGCCTGCTGACCTAAAGTTTTTATTGTTCTGAAAGAAACTTTTGATTTTACAGTGGGAAAAATAATTGAGTTTTTTTTTAAAAAAAGTTCACCATAGACATCACAGTCTTAAATATTTACCCAAATGAGTTGAAAACTTATGTCTGCACCAAAGCCTGCTCATGAATATTTATCATATCTTTATTCATAATCACCAAAGATTGGAAGCAACCAAGATGTCCTTAAACTAGGCGATTGGATAAACAAACTAGTGAAGTTCATGCAATGGAATATTGTTCAGAGACAACACGAGCTCTCCAGTCAAGAGAAGACAATGAAGGAACTTCATCTGTGTGTGTGGCTAAGTCAAAGAAGCCAATCTACGGGGCTACACACCAAAGAATTCCAACTCTATGACGTTCTGGAAAAGGCAAACTTCAGAGACGCTAAAAAGATCAGAGGTTGCTGAAGGGAGGATAATGAAAGAAGGAGGAATAGGTGGAGCACAGGCATTTTTAGGGCAATGAAACTATTCTGTTTAGTTTGAGGATACACGACGTGCATTTGTTAAACTAATAGAACCGTACAATGCAAAGCATGATTCTGAATGTAAACTGTGGACACGAGTTAACAATAATGTATCAATATTGACTCATCAATTATAAAGCATACATTGCACTAATGCAAATTCTTTATAAGGAAAACTAGGGATGGGGAGAATGAAAACATGGAAATTCTCTCTGTTTTCTGCACAATTGTTCTGTAAACCTAATGCTGCCCTGAAATCAAAGTCTATTAAAAATATGCTTTGGATCCAAAAAGCAGCCACCTGTTTCTCCAGGCTAATCATAACCATAACAACTTCGCACCATCATTTATTTAACCAGCCCTCTACTATGTCAGATACCATTCCAATATGGTTTACATATTATCTCATTTAATGCTTGCAAAAGCTTAATGAAATATTGAGATCAGAGTAGTTCAAGGTCAGAGTCTCAAAGTCATTATGGGGCGGAAGTAGGACTTGAACTCAAGTCCATCCAATCTTCAGCCCACACTTACACCTAGACCCTATCACGCTTCACTTCTCCAGGGAACAGTAATAAGCAGCACTGTGGTAAGCAGATAATAGGACGACACAAGTCTTAAGAAATCCTGTATTTAATCATTCACTCACAAATGTTTGTTGTATACCAAACACTGAGCTGAGCTCTGAGGATGTACGTATAGGTAAGAGGGAGCTTGAAGTTCAGGAGCAGAGGCAGATAAAAAGACAATGACAATGACAATGACACCTTAGGACGGGAACCAGGCAGGCCCAGCTCCAGGACGGGCATGTCGTGCATACATCTTTGAGACAGTCCTCTGGTGACCATGGAGACCACTAGGCATCTTGTTCTGGATTTGCATTTACATAGGAAGCACCTGGCCCCCTAACCATCTCACCTCTGGAGGTAGAAGATTGAGAGTATGATAAATTCAGGAATGAAAGATGTCTAAAAATTGCAGCAAGAAAAAGAACACTACTAATGTAAGAAATAGCTATCTTGAAGAAGGGGAGGAAACTAATTTGTTCTATATCCCTGACATGTGAGGCTAGTCTGGCTCCTTCACCCACATCCTCTCACCTAATCTCCCACAATGGTTTCCAGGGGAGGCATTATTTGTGCTGTTAATTTATGAAGACAGACCCCTATGTCCCAGAATTTCTCTAATTCTTTATTTCGGGGGAGTGGTACTGGGGATTGAACTCAGGGGCACTCAACCACTGAGCCACATCCCCAGCCCTATTTTGCATTTTATTTAGAGACAGGGTCTCACTGAGTTGCTTAGTGCCTCGCTTTTGCTGAGGCTGGCTTTGAACTCGCGATCCTCCTGTCTCAGCCTCCTGAGCCGCTGGGATTACAGGCATATGCCACCATGCCCGGCCCTTCTAATTCTTACCAGTGTCTTTCTTCTTATCTCGGGAGAGCTGGTGGACAGTGGCGCCAATGTCATGCCTCAGGATCTTGATGATGCTGGTCAGAGCAGGCATGCTGCGTTTATCTAGGTGGGTGAAAAATTCATACTCGTCCTTGTTTAGTCGAGAAGGTCTGGACTCAATGTGGGTCAGGTTTATGTCATTCTCCTGGAAGAGAGAATTGAGTGTGAGGGGACAGTCACCGTGACCGACAGAGGCCAAAATGCAAAGCCTGCCCCAGACACAGCACAACAACACTTAGAGGTGAGGAGTAGAATTTTGTTCTTAATAACAGCAGAAGAAAGTCCTTAAATTGTCAACAGATGTTTACTTTTTCTTCTGCAAAACCAAGTACCAAATGGCAAATGGTGGGAGGGATTACCCGAATGTCACAGTATTTAATCACATGGAAACCTACTAATGGCTTAGATTTGCCACCACAGGATTTGGGTTGGGTTCAAATATCTAGGACAGTAGTGGCCAAAATTATTTACTTAGGAAAACCCCCCTTTTCCAAGTTAAACCTCACACAATCTCAATTAAGAAATAGTGTAGAAGCAACATTGGTTGGCTGAAACAAAATTCTCAGCACTCAGACTTCTTGGCTTTACATCTAAGTTTAAATTATATTGGTTCTGAGACTTCAGGCAGTTTACTTTAATCTTTCTAAACCTCAGTTTTCCCATCTGTAAGTGGGTGGTCTTAATGATACTTGCTTCAGTTCCTTGGGACGCCTAGATGAACCGATGCATACAATCACATTGCTTAGCACATAGTAAATGCTCAGTTAAAATTAATCAATTGCCATTGACATCTTTATATAATCCCTCACATTTCGTTTAAGTCATTTCAACAAATGTGTGCATGTGTGTGTGCGTGTATGTGTATAAAACACCCATCCAGTCATCCTTCTAGTTGCACGGAGTCCATTAATGAACAAAGCATTCAAGTTGAGGAGATACAAACAGCAAGCATAACAGATAATTTAGTTATCATTTTATAAACATAAAGGATAAGGAAGAAAAGCAGAGCAGGGTGAAGGAAATAGACAGTCCTGAGGAAGAACGAGGGTGCACTGCCACAGTAACAGGGGGACACATGAGGTCTCAGGAGAAGGCAAGACTGGTGTATGTATGGTCAGTCCTAAGGAGGTGACGGAGGTGAGGAGACTAAGGTGGCAATGCGCCTCCCCTGTGGAAGGGACAACAGCAAGGCCAGCATAACCAAGGCTAAGGAAGTGATGAAGGAAAAGTAGAAGTCAGAATAGTCCCAGAGGTAGAGGCCAGCTATGCAGACGATTCTGAAAGAAATAGGGGTCTTACAAGGTTTTGAACATAGAAAAATAGGCTTTAACAGTCTCAACGGAATCAATCTGACTCCCACTTGGAGAATAAGCTTTGGGGGTATGACAGACCCATCAACAGGTGTCCTGGCAGGAGGCCATTGCTGTGATGTGGGCTGTGATGGCGTCTGTGCTCCAAAGGGTGAGAAGAGGTGTACACCTTGTACAATGTCCTCAAAGGACCAAAATTATCGAGGCACATGAGAAAAAATTGTGGGTAAAGAAATAAAGGTCCATCCTAATTTATACCACACTCAGATTTAACTAGGACTTTGAATCACCATGTGGCAGAGTGAGGAAGATTCCAGAAACCCCAGGGAAAGAAGAGGTTGCTGAATCAGCCTCCTATCTCCTTACAGTGTTTTTCTTTAAGTCAAGTGCAGTGGGTCAGCCTAAGCACAAAGATGAAGAAGTAGCTCCTACTTTGACCTTAGCCTCCCCGCCCCATCAGACCAGCTGCTCCGTACCTTCTTCAACAAGTACTCCAATGATGGACAGGTAATTTGCTTATGTTATTTTTCACCACTAGAATCAGTGAATAACATTATACATACACCTTTCCCTGCTAGCCTGATTTCTCAACAGCAATGCCCAGGAGCCATATTGCTGAATTGCAAAGTTGTGGTCCCTTTAAAATATTTTTATATATTGATCCATTGCCCTTAGGAAAGGCTGTACTCATCCATTCTACTTCTCTATTAGAACCCTTACTTCTTATCTGCCCCAACTTTCAATATTCCTGACCTGATAGTCAAAGTAACTCATAACTCATTACTCAAATTTTTTACTTAATTGTTTAGAGGAGACCACACATCATTTTTACCCCTGTGGTTAATGATCATTCGTATTTCTTCTTTCATAAATTACTGGTTCATGCCATTTTCCCATTATGAAAGGTTTGTTTTTGTGTTTTTTTTTTTTTTTACTGATTAATAATAACCATTTGCATATTGATGTTATCTCTGTTATATATAATTCTTTCAAGTCATTTATTCTCTTTGGCTACTCTTAAATACCTTCACACATACAAAAAAAAATTTTTTTTTTAAATGTTCTCAAAAAATGTAGGGAACTAAAAAATGTAAGTAGTCTCTTAAGAGTGTTTAGGGATTGCACCTGAAATGCATTCTTAGAAGAAAGAAACTTGTGCCAGGCACCGTGGCAGATGCCCGTAATCCCAGCTGCTTGGGAGGCTAAGACAGGAGGATCACAAGTTCAAAGCCTGCCTCAGCAAAGGCCAGGCACTTAGCAATTCAGTGAGACCCGTCTCTAAATAAAATACAAAATAGGGCTGGGGATGTGGCTCAGTGGTCGAGTGCCCCTGGGTTCCATCCCCCATACAAAAAAAAAAAAAAAAAAAAAAAACTTGTTCCTCATCACCACCTTCATGTTACGTCCTCCTCAATTTGTCCAAAGAACTCCCCAATTTTACAATCAAGTTCCCTGAGATTTATTTTGACGTTAATGGATTTCTAGGTGCAAAATCACCAGAACATAAATAAGAAGCACACCGCCGGTTGTGTCATTTGTCCAAATGCTTTCCCTAAAATCATGATGGTGGCAATGATGAAAGTCTCACTTATTTCTTGGCTCTGTCTTCCTGCGAAACGGAAGGGGTTTGGGGTCTGGAGCCCATCTCTAATAATGAGATGTCGCAGTTTTCTTGCAACATCTGGATACGTTCTAGCAGTTCAGAAGGAGAGATGGAGGGTCCAGCAATGTTGCTCCACAGCAGAGCCTGGTGGAATCCGGTAAAACCTGGGGGACCCCCCAACATAAAGAAGTGAGCCTTCAGCCATTGCTCAGCTCCCCACCGGAAGTTCCCCTGGCGCTTCAGCGTGCTCACGCCCACATCCCTGCAAAGAGCTGTGAAGCTGCTGTATTCATGGCCAGACAAATGCAAAAGTGAGGATTATCTACTGTGGCTACTCCAGTGTTTTTAGATGGTGACATTTTAGCTCTTTTGGTTTTTTTTCCTTACATACACACACAAATGATTATTTCCTTAAGTCCATCCTCAAATTTTAATTGCTTGGTGTATCATCTCCTGAGAACACTGCTAGTGCTAGTTCATTACAGAGCAAACCAAGCAGTGTGGTTTACATTTTATTAAAACAAACAAATAACCAGGGTTATCTCGACATTTAAATGAACAGAAAAGGCCCTGAAAATTCAATAACCTGAATAACTCTAAAATTAAAAAAAAAAAAAAAAATCATCCACCATATAGTTGAAGAGGTCTCTATCTTTTGCCGTGTTTATGGTTAGAGGGTTGGATAGGCCATGTAGAATGACAATAATGAAACCTTTTCCCACTGGAGGATCACTTTACAGTTTGCAATTCTTTTACGTGACCTTTCCCATAATCCTATGAGGGCATTAAAAAAAAAAAAAAAGTGTAACAGCTGGGCACGGTGGCACACTCCTGTAATCCCAGCACTTGGGAGGCTGAGGCAGGAGGATCACGAGTTCAAAGCCAGTTTCAGCAATGGCAAGGCACTTAGCAATTCAGTGAGACCCTGTCTCTAACAAAATACAAAAAAGGGCTGGGGATGTGGCTCAGTGGTAGAGTGCATCTGTGTTCAATCTCAGGTACCAAAAAGAAATGTTTAAAAAAAAAAAAAAGTAAAATCAGAGATGAAGAAGATTTGTGGCCAGCAAAAGGGAGGGACATTTATTTTTTCTGATCTAGAGTCATTAGTCTCCTTACCACACTGCCTTTCATGCCAGGGATACAGGAAGCCCTCCTGAATGTTAGCTTTTATCATTATCATTAAGTCTAATGCAAAAAGTTAAGACCCCTGGATATAGTTAACACAAGGATAAGTGACCTCAGACTCTCCTCCTCCTGTCTTTCCCTGTGACCCCAAGGACACAAGATGCTGCCATCATTTTTGGGCTCACGTTGTGACCAGGTGAGACTAGATAAAGGCCCAAGTCGTGGGCAGACCGATCGTGGGAAGGCCAGAGAGGTAATGTAAGCTCTGAAGCTATCTCTGGAAAACAGATTATTTCCTAAACAAAGTAAAGAGCAATATCATCCTTCCTGGCTCAGGAAGAAAGAGAATGGGGAAGTTTCCCTTGCTATTGACCTATGTTGAAACTTCCAAACAAGAGACAACCAGCCCTTGACTTCTGCAGGGCAGAGAACACAGAAGAACCAAGAACCAGAACGGACACACGTAGGGCAGGCTTATTTGTGCGAGAGTTTCGGGTGTGGGTGAGGGCCAGTAGGAGGGGGTGTGTGCAGAGGGAGGAAGTTCTGGAAGACCAGCCATAGGTTAGGCGTGCTCACCACCCACACCCTACCCCGTGATGCAGCCACTTTCAAAGAGAAGCTTCTTACTTTGGGAATAACCACAAAACATATTCCATGACTCAGATTAGACTTAGGGGAACAACTCACAAAACTTTTCACCAAAGTTTCTATTCTAACTAACCCCCTACAATAGGGGAATGACTAAATGGATTGTAGTATTTTCCCTCAGTGGAAAATTATGTAACTGTTAAAAAGCAGGTAACAATGACATTCACAAAATGAAGGGTCACCAACACTTCAAGATATGTTAAAAGCAGCAGTCTCTAGATGCTGGGTTTAAGGGTGATTTTGTTTCTTTCATTCTTTCTTTCTTTTTTGTTTTTTTGTATCATAGTTCAACTTTTCTAAAAATATCATTTATTACTTTTATTATAAAAATTAACTTTAGTAAATGATTATAATGATAAACACTCAGAAAAACACTTACGATACATATAAATATGTGGTAATTAAAACATATTTAAAACAATTATGTCATTTCCAAAAAAAGAAAAAGAAAATCTTGGATGAAAAGCATCAAAATGTTTATGGTGACATCATGTGAATACTCTACTTTTTTTGCCAAAAGTCTTACATGAGAGGAGTTTTTGCTTCAGCATGTACTGAATATCTAGCTGGGGTCTTTATTTCTTTCCCATTTCGATCAATCTGTTAATAATTAACTCTGTGTTTACCAGGTAATTTCTTTATTGGGGTATGTTCCTGCTTATCAGTGTAGATCCTTAGAAACAAATAATTCTGATTGCCAAGACAGGCTTTAGAAATTAATCTCCAAGACTAGTGAGGATCATAATTATAGAAATGAATTTTCTTTATTAAGCAAGAGCTCTTCATAGGTCTCCAAACTGACCCACCCACAACTCACCATATCTTGATCTTACTCCAAAGGGACAGGTGGAGAAGGGGAAAAAGGTGTAGAGTTTTTAAAAAAAAAAAATTAGTTTTTTGGGGGAATGCCTGGGATTGAACTCAGGGGCACTTGGCCACTGAGCCACATCCCTAGCCCTATTTCGTATTTTGTTTAGAGACAGGGTCTCACTGAGTTGCTTAGCACCTCATTTTTGCTGAGGCTGCTTTTGTACTAGCGATCCTCCTGCCTCAGCCTCCCCTCGGGCTGGGGTTACAGGCATGTGCCACTGAGCCAGGCTAGTGTTTAAACTTTTAAAATTCAAGTTCTCAAATATGTGCAGCTAAAAGCAAGACTAGTTTTCCATGAGAGATTCTTCTACTTCATAAGTCATCGGCCCTGTATAACATGTTTAGTGCAATAGTGTTTATACAAACAATGGAAACAACCTACATGTCCGTCAAGTGGGTGAATAATGTATAATCACACAGTAGAATAGAGAGAAGGGGAAATGAAAAGCAAGAACTGCACACATCAATATGAACAAAACTCACAAATGAAGCAGGAACCTGCAGAAGGAATTGCAATATGATCCCCACATTACGAAGAGCAGAGGTTTACAAAACTATGTCATGTGTTACTGGTGGGTATCTCTATATAACAAAATTATAAAAGGATGCATGAGAATAATGTACAAATTCAGATTAATAGCTACCCTTGAGGTAGGAGGTGCCTGGGGAAGGGGCACCCAAGGACTCGGTTGGCTGTACAATTTTATTTCTTAAACAGGTGAGTTACATGATCCTCTTTATAGCATTGTCTATATTTTGGTATTTAAATCAAGTGAAAATGTCATCTGGGCTATAAAAACATTTCTTTTTCCTCCAGTGGAAGTCAAATGTCTTATTTTAATCAAAGAAGAAATGTTCTTGAGAAACATTTTTCTGCCCCGGGGATGTTCTGGACCCTAGACCAGGGGGTAAAAGCAGTTCTCGTGATTCACCTTCAATCCAGTCTTGCTCAGCAAGGCCCCGGGAGTCACAGGTAGGGCTTTAAAGTCCAAACCTGAGAACAACAAACAACCTGCACGCACTGCTCCTTCTGCTCCCGGAAATGCTGAGGTTGCACACAGTAAAGGATCTGCGGATTCTGCAACCTAACCATTGGCTTTTGTCCTCGCACCTTAAGTCTGCTGTTCCTTCATTCTAGAATCTACTTCTCCCTGCCTCTGCCTCCTCCTGGCCAGCCCTTTCACATTTCACCTGAAACACTATGACTCCAAGAACCCACCACCACCACCACCTTATCAGCCTCAGGTCTGGGTGAAGAAGCCCACAGAAACTTGAGCTCCTCAGGGCACCTGCTGTATACACTCTGGCAACTTCCTGTTAATGCAGAGTCTGCATCTTACCAGGCAGTGGAGGGCTGTTTTGCTGATGCCAATGTCTGCATCACCTGTCTAGGGTGTGAGCGCAGCAGACACTCCAAAGATATTAATTGGATGCATAAATAAGATAATGTGATATCATCCAATATCTGATTAGGGAGGAATGGGTTCTTTGGGCTGGAATAAGGCACAGCAAATGGCTATGACTAATATTGACTGTGCCTTTTCCTTTTGTTTATAAAAGACCATTCTACTGCAAAAGTGGAAGGTCAGTTATGAAGCAAATTTTATGTGTCTATCCTTGGACGGCTTCCTTGGTCTGAAGCTCTGACGATAATCAAGGATACCCACGGACTTCTGAGATGTCCTGAGATCTCAGAGCTCTGTACCTCTACTCTCTGCTTGTTCCCTTCCCTGGAGAACACTTGGAAAGGTGATTACTAAAGTGTTGGAGGAGGAAGGGAGACCTCATCATTGCAACTCCCCCCAGGAGCCTGCTTCTAATTTGATAGCTCATTCCTAAGCAGTCAGACTCTCAGGAGATTATTTTTCCTAAGAAGACCTGGGACATGAACTAGTAGGAGCTAAAAATATAGAGAGTGATGGAAAAGGTAAGAAATTAGAGGAGAGGGGTCGGGGTTGTGGTCAGTGGTAGAGCGCTCACCTAGCATGTGCGAGGCACTGGGTTTGATCCTCAGCACCACATAAAAATAAATAAATAAAATAAAGTTATTATGTCCAATTATAACTATCTATCTATCTATGTACACATATATGTTTAAAAAAAGAAATAGAGAATCTACTGAAGGCCGTAGGATGCTCACAGATTGGCAGGTAGGGGTTTGGTTATATTCTTAATCATCTGCTCTTAAGTCACCACAACAGCTTTTTCAAACTTCACCACCATAAACACAGGAATCCATACACAGTTTACCAATATCCACCCTACTGTGGTATATCCTGAGGCAGTTACCAGCTGAGATCTACAAGGCCAGAAGCCATTGACAGACCACGTGACTCCTTAATAGAATGGTGATTTTAGATCTAATCATCCAAGGAACACATGAACTCTCATCTCTTGGCAGGGAAGCCAACCTAGGCAACAAAATATTTCAGACCTCACTTTTTCTTTGAAGAGTGTGCTGCTAGGAGTTAAGAGCTAAGAAAGTTTCCACTATATGGAGTCAGGACAAGGGGCCAGATGCTCTAGGGTCACATTACAGAGTCTCTCGTTTATTACTCTAAGCAGTTACTACGCTTGGCTAAAGTCTCCAGTTGCATCTCTGCCGTGCTGTAGGGCACCTAGCGATGGTGCTACTGTCTCAAACGTGGAGTTTCCGCCATGGTATTTAGCAAGAATCCACAGAGTATAGATGGGTCTCCCCAAACATGAGATTTCTCACTGTTTCCAATCTTGGAGGGGCTGTATAGATTTTTATCTTTTGTCTCTTTAAGAAAAGACAATATATTTATACCACAGTTTGATTTGATTCTGCCCTGCCTTTTGCTGACTATTTTGAAATGTTGAAATCAAGACCTTCCAGTGCCCTTCTGCCGTAGAGATATTGCATGTCGTCTACAACTTCTACTCATTGACCTTGTCTCTGAAGTTAGAGAAAATAACTAGGATTCTTCCATGATCAACCTTAAAATTTGTTATTGAAACTCTCATGTTGCCTACACCAAGTCTTCTTTCTTTAAACCAAATAAATCTCATCCTTAAACTATTTTTCCTATGACTAAGAACTTAAGAGTCCCTGAGGCTCTGTGTCCCTGTAAAAATAACCGGAGCACAGAAATAATTAGAACACGTTTATTTCTTGAGTTCTAACTAAGTACCAGATACCATTCTGACGACTTTTCACGAATTAATTCATCTGATTTTCATAGCAGCCCTATAACATAGGTTTGTTATTACCTTCGCTTTAAAAATGAGAACACCAAGCCACCAAGAGTGTAAATAGCTTCCCTGTGGTCATTCAGCTCAGAGGTGGCACAACTGGGTTTTGCATCCACATGGTTTGGTTCCAAACAGTAAATTCTGAACCCCAATGCTGTTCTGTCTCCCAGTGCCTCACACAAAGGCTACAACCGATAGTCGAGAGCTCATAACTCTAAGCCAACATTTATTTAGTGAGATACTCATACCTGAAAAAATAGTAATAAGTCTTCCCTAAATAAGATCCCATGATCAAATGTGTTTGGGACATGCTGAGTGGGAACATTGAATAGTTTCCTCCCTGCAGGACTTCCCAGTTTGGTGGGGTTTTGGGTTTTGTTGTTGTTGTTGTTTGTTTGTTTGTTTTATTGTTGTTGTTATTGAGGATTGAACCCAGGGGCCCTTAACCATTGAGCTACAGCCCCAGCCCTTTTTTATATTTTATTTAGAGACAGGGACTCACTAAGTGGCTTAGGGCCTCACTAAATTGCTGAGGCTGGCTTTGAACTCACAATCCTCCAGTCTCAGCCTCCCTAGCCACTGGGATCACAGGCGTACATCACCATGCCCAGCTACATCCCAGTTTTTAATATGCTGTGCCCTCTAATTCTCCAAATCTAGGTATGGAATTGACTCTTGGATTTCCCTTCTGATAAAACACACACTAAGGAGACAGAATTTGTGAGAATGTTGTTTAGGAAACACTGCCCTGAGGTACTGTTTAGTTTATTTCACTTGCTTTGTGATTTATTTCCTTGCGATTCATTTTGTGCTGATCTAGAATTTTAGTCACCTGTTGAATTTAAAGGTTTTGTCAGTATTTTTATCACTTCCACACCTGATTGACAGAGATACCATGAGCCATGTTAACACACGACTGCACTGTGACCACCACAATCCCCAGCTCTACCAAGCTGCTTTGTTTCTGGGTAATGATTTCCCTCCACTCCTGGTTACCCCATTTGTCTACATAAGTGTTTGCAAATGATGTACATAATCCATCCCAGATTTTCACTTTTGGGGTAAAATAAATAGTTTTAAATCAAGTCCTTTAACTCTTCCTGGTCTTCTAACATCTTTCTCATCTTCAAACTTTCTAATATTTTTCACATATCTCAATACCTTGTTCCAACATGTCTAGTGTAAAGAGCATATTCTCCATGCAAAGAGACATGCAAAATAATTGTTCTGTTTTTCTACTTTCTCATTTAAAAAAAAAATTTAATAAAAAATCATAAGCCTGGGGAGGTGGGGTAGAATCACAGACCCAGGTCAATTTCTGAGATCCTGCTGCACTGAGTGCTAACCTTAGGCCAGCTTCTCAGCTCCTGGAGTTCAGTTTCCTCCTGTCTTGGGGTCTGCCTCCCTGACCCTCAGCACCGTGCTGTGTGTGAAATATGATTTGCTTACGTGAAGTGGCGAGCACAGCTCCCAGGCTCAGCGAAAAGCTTTCCCAGGCGGTAGCTTAGAACCTGACCCAGCATCAGAGTATGAAAACATTCCCCAGGGGAATTTTGTAAATTAAGAAAAAAAAATAGAAATCCAAAGCCAGGAGAGAAATGATAGAAAACACTGAATATATCAAAATTTAAAATTTCAGTATGACAAACATTACCATAAACCCAAGTAAAATGAAAGGGGCTGGGGGGAAGTATTTATCACACATCTAACAAACTTCAGATCAGATAAAATTTCAAAAATCACTGAGAAAAAGACAAATTTGCCAAAGGAAAAAAGTTGACAACCTGGGTGGACAATTCGTAATTTATGAGAGAAAATTTCTAATATCATGAAATACAAAAAGATACCCTCTTCTCACTAAAAATCAGAGAAATAAAAATTAAAACAAATAAATAACCATGCTTAGCCCATTGTACTGTCTGAGATTAAGACAACTATTAAGCATACATGTGTATGTATGTGTATGCATGTGTGCATGTGGACTGGGGATTAAACCCAGGGGCACTTAATCACTGAGCCACATCCACAGACTCCTTTTTTTAATATTTTATTTTGAGACAGGGTCTTGCTAAGTCACTTAGGGCCTTACTACGTTGCTGAGGCTGGCTTTGAATTTGTGATCCTCCTGCCTCAGCCTCCTGAGCAACTGGTTAAGCATATATTCTTAAAGATATAAAGAAATAAGTATTTCCTTATTAATCTATTGGTAGTATAAATTGGTACGAGACATTTGGGAAACAAGTCAGTAGTTTATGTTAGAATTAAAAGTGCCCATACCCTAAGACTAGCAAGTCTAAGTATTGGCATATTACATACCAAAATAAGCAAATAAATAAACAAAATAAGTACTACAGAATTATCTGTGACTGCACAAAAGAGGAAACCCTGTAGGAGTCAAAAATAAGGGGATGAAAAAATTGTAGTACACACATTTAAGAACTATGCTTCAAAAGTTAAAAGGTATTAATCATGTGGATATGCATTCAAAATATTGCACTTGATAATATATGTGTATATATATTAAATATACAGATATATTCATTCTTACTGAATAATTCTTAAGTAACTGTTCTAAGGCTTTTACATGCATTAAGTCATTGGATTTTCAGAACTACTCTATGATGCAGACACTGTTATTATTCCCATTTTATAGTTGAGGAACTGAAGCACAGAGAGGTCAAGCAACTCTCTCAAAGCCACAACCTTTGCCCCTGTCCCCCCACCACCGTCCATGATTTTGACTGGTCTCCTGGGATGACTCAAAGAGGTCGCAGAACAGTGTGCATAACATGACACCTGAAATGTCAACTAATGTTTTAAAGGACAGGGTGGAGCTATACTGAACCCATATAAATGTTGTCTTGGCCAGGAAGTTGGTAAGAGGACCAGGATTGAGGGCAGAGAAGAAAGGACAATAGCTTTATCTTTAAGGTACTAATTTTCCATCCTAAGAAACAATGTGTTCATTTATGATTTTTTTTAATCCATAATTATATGACCAAAAAATGAAAGTGAATATGTCAAAATGCTAAACATGGTTGACAGTGACTAGTGAGAATATGAGTAGTTTTCTTGGACTTTGATGCATTTTTCAGTTTGAAAGAAAGAAACATCTGGAGACACAGACATGAGAAAGGGAGAATGGGGTTAGGATATTTGAATTTTTTAAAAACTCCAGAGGGGATTCAGAGGTGCAAAGACAGCCGGGCTGGGCAGGGGCGTGGGGTATAGTGAAGAGATCATGGTCTTTGGAACCTGAGATTCAGAGAGGGTTCGAACTCATCTCCACTGTGCATCAGCTGTGTGATCTCAAACAAGTTACACAACCTCTCAGAACCTCAGTTCCCTCATCCATAAAACAAGAATACTGCAAGTTCAATAAGGATCAGATCAAGAATCTTATGTGCCTGATGTTGTGTAGTGCTGTTCCACAAATACTAAAACCAGATTCTCACCTTTAACTTAGTAATTTGAATGCTTATAATTTTTTGATTTTTATTTGTCTTTTCAGTTATACATAGTAGACTCTATTTTGATATATTTATACAAGCATGGGAGATCTCTCATTCTAATTAGGATCCCAGTCTTGTGGATGCACACGATGTTGAGACCCACTGTGGTGTATTCATATATGTACATCTAATTGAGCTCTGATTTTGCCAGGCTGTTAACAAAGGTATCAGAGGAATGCTGCCCTAGACAATTTCTTGGGTAACTTCTGAATTGAGTTTTTTGGGGGGGAAAAACAAAAAACCATATACACTAAGAACAACTGTTCACTGACCACCCAGTACCATGACCCACTTCCTCCTCTGTAAAATGGGTATAATAACACCTCTCCATGATTTGGACAGTTGAGATTTTGGATAATACTTCAAAGAATTCACCCAGAGCACACATTGCACACACAACCCTCCTGGGTGCATTCCATCCAGTTCTAGTAACTTAATTACTTGCAGTTTGTTTATTAGATTGTAAACATCCTGCTCATTTACTATTATTTAATCTATTAACTCTGACTTTGGCCCGAGGGGCAACCTCTCAAAGAGAAAATGTGATTACTGTCAAACACAAAGACTCAAAAGTTGCACAGAAGGAAGACTTTGCCACTCAGAAAACATGTTTTCTTCTTGATATAAATTGCTTGCTGTGATTCAGCTGTACAGCCTCCATTCGTTTGGATAACCAGGTTTAATTGTTTAAAGGAGGTTTCATTTTTTAAGAACACCTTTCAATGGACAACAAAGTGACATTGTATTTATACACTATCAGGCACATGTCAGGGTTGCTCAGTGTTAGAGAGCGTGCAAGGCCCTGGGTTCCACCCTAGCATTATAAAAAAGAAAAAGACCAAAGAATAGTACTGAGAGTTTCCACTTACCCTGGCCCCAGTGTCTCCCCTTATTAACATCTTACATTCATGCAGATGTTATAATTAATGCACCGATGCCAATGCATTATGGTAAACTAAAGGCCACGCTTAATCCTTATTTCTTGAGTTTGTGTCTAACTAATGTCCTTTGTCATCCAAGATGCCACTGATGTTTACTCATCAAGTCTCTTTAGGGTCTTCTTGGACAGCTTTTTAGCCATTCCTTGTATTAAATGACCTTGACAACTTTGAAGACTAGTAGCCAGATATTTTGTATAATGCCCTTCAATCTGGGTTTGTCTGATGTTTTCCTTGTGGTGGGACAGGATTCTGGATTTGGGGTTGGAAGAGATGGGGGTAGGTGAAGGACCACTTTGACCACATATTCTCCAGGGGAAATGCTGCCAACTTGACTTCTTTTATATTAAGAAAAGCTTTGTTTTAACATTAGGTTTCTTTTTTTGACAGTGTCCACCTTGGTCACCTGACTGAGCTGTGTCCACCATGCTACTCCACTGTGAAGTGACTTTTCTTCCCTACCACTCTCTAGAAGGAAGTCACCTTGAGAAGCCTGCACTTTAGGAGTGGGAGCTACATTCTCCCTCTGAGGATAGAGCAACCGCGTACATTATTCAGAATTCTTCCATATAAGAAATCTGTCTATTCTCCACCTATTTACGTATTCATTACTGATACTTAATTTCATTAGCAAATTCAGGGTAAAAATTGACTGGCTCAGAAAGACTCCTTAAAATCCATGGTGAAAGAGTGGAGATTCTAATTTCCTTTGCTCATATTTAAATTTAGTTTGATTCTTTTTTTTTTTTTTTTTTTTTTTTTTTTTTTGGTGGTACCAGGGATTGAACTCAGGGGCACTCAACCACTGGGTCACATCCCCAGCCCTCTTTTTGTATTTTATTTAGAGACAGGGTCTCACTAAGTTGCTAAGTGCCTGGCCATTGCTGAGGCTGGCTTTGAACTCGCGATCCTCCTGCCTCAGCCTCCCAAAGTGCTGGGATTACAGGCGTGCGCCACCGCGCCCAGCTAGTTTGATTCTTAATTGAACAATTAGTGTATGTAAAATTTTGGTCGACTGACAATATAAAGACATCCCTTCTTGAAGACACCATCCTGAGGGTCAGACAGAAATGTATACAATGAGAGGCAAATCAGTTCTATGGTGCAAGGTCAAAGTGCTTGGAAACAGAAAAGACAGCAATTTGTTCAAGGATGCTGGAAACACGAGGTCTAGGTCTGAGATGGGGCGAGTTTCCTGGGCATGAAAAAAACCTGCATTTCCACAGAGCTCAGTCTTGGGGTTTAAGGTGCCTACGAGTCCTCTCAAAATTCTTAACAACGTGTCTTTGAATTTCTGGGTGAATTTCTGAGGGGACTGCGAAGCTTGCTCCAGGTGTGTAGAGTCCCAGCTCACTTGTAACCCCCCTCTGTCCCCTCTCCACTTCCCAGTGTGGAGTGTAGGGACTGTTCCCATCTCTCTGTGTAATGGCCTCACCCAGCCTCACCATATCACCATAGTCATGACCCAGTGGCAAGAGACACAATCCTCCGCCACCCTCCCTTCCCATAGATTTGGCAGGTGGTTGGTGCAGGACTTGAGACTGCAATCTCTTGGGTGGTCACCGTCACGTGAGGTGGTGCAGCAGGCCCAGAAGAGAGAAGATGGACTTTCCCACCAGTGACACGAGGATAGCTATCAGCCCAGCAGTGAAGGAGCCCCAATGCCCAAGAAAGGTGAAGACAAGTAAATAATAAAAGCTACCATGACAGCACAAGAGAGAGACTGCAGAAGAAACAGAAGGGTTTTATGTTTTGGTTCTCTTGACAGCACTGTCTTCTGCCTTTTTGAAGTGCATTTTCATGTCTGTGATCTGTGAATAATAAAGCCAGTCTTGTCTGGGGCTGTACTGAATAGCAGTCAAGGGAGTGGGTCTTAGAATCAGAATGCCCGCGTTCTGCTAATATCTCCAGTATCTGTGTGACCTTGGGCAAGTTACTTAACCTCTCTGAACTTTGGTTTCTTTCCCTGAAATATAGAGATAGAAATAGCCCCTACCTCATGCTATAAAAATAAGATTGAATGAGATCATGTCTGTAGAGCTGCCATCACTGAGAGACATTCCCACGCTCTACCCCTGCTCCACAGTTACTCAGACCTTCTGCTAGGTTTTAAAGAAGGCAGCTTCTCCTTGCAACATCTGTGCAGCCCCCACAACCCCAGCACTGAGAACTCCATAGGTTTCCGTGTGATGTCTCATTCTACCCAGCCAGATACACGAAAAGATTTGTTGAATGTGTGATCAAACCAAAGTGTTAATCAGCTGAGGGTTCAGAGAAAAAATGGGTACAAAGCAATGCATCCTCAGGTAGGAAAAGTCCCAGCTAAAACATTAGCAAAGTATTTGGCAGGAATCTGGGTTAGGGAGTCATGCCTAGCAAAGCCCAAATCAGCATTCCCTAAATTCTGTTCCAACATGTTAATACATGTCCTAAAAAGTAAGATTCCATAGTAATAAACTTGGAAAACAGTACGCACGTTTCCCATTTAGGCCGACCTAATATACTTTAGCGTTTTATAGACTCTAAAATTCCTACAGTAAAGAAATCAGACAAAATGATATAACCCCAAGTTTTCCAAGCCCATTGATCATGGAACTCCTTTAATCATAAGACCTCTACCAGTATCTTCAAGAACATTAACTGTTTTCAAGAACAGAGTTTGGGTTTAAGCTGTTTGAGGAAGGGATGGTGTCTTACTCTTATCTTATGCCTAATGTAGAAGATGATCAAAATTAATTTAGTGAATAAAACAACAATTGGCTCTTTATTTCATTTTTGGCTGGTCTTTAGTTACAATCCCATATAACATCTATATAACAGGCATTTTACAAAACACACGATTTCATCACAGAATCCCAGTTGAAGATGACAAGACACATGCTGTCAGCACCATATTATGAATATTTAAACTAAAAAGCTCAGAGAGATTGCACGACTTACAAAGTTGCACAGCTGGTTCATGTAAGGGCCTGAGCTAAAAATAGAGCTTTCAATTCCATATCCTATCTTTTTTTTTTTTTCACTGCATATAATTAGAAAGTACTTCAAAAGTTTGCAATGCCATTTTATAAGACAAAAACAAAGAAAGCACTTACCTCAAATAAGCGCAAGACTTTGGCCAGTGCACCAACTTCTTCTTTGAGCGAGAATATCAGTGATATGGCGTCATTTTGAATGGAGTTGTCTTCAATGTAGCTGGTTTCCTACCAAATTAGATGCACTGGGTTAAAGTGTTTTCTATCACTTAGCAATTCATTCCCATGAAACCACCAAGTAGGAATACAATGTTCTTGTATTTTTGTTAAGCCTTGGAATACAATGAGCTTTATGTATTCTACACAGAAATATGTGGTGTTATAGAAAATAAATAAATCAAGGGCAATGGAATGGTCAATGATACACCCAGGTCAGCTTTCAATTTTAAGAAGTTTCAATTATTCACAGATGTCACCAAGAATCGATACCTTTTAATGAGCACCTACTAAATGTCAGGCATTATTCACTTTGTATCTTTGAGAGATACAAAGATGAATAAGGTAACACTTCCATCTTTTAGGAGCTACAATCTGACTTAGTAGACACTGGTGCAATAAGTCAAAATATCCTCAGAGGTGATAAAATGTGGTTCAAAAACTATCCCAGGAAAACTTTGAGAAATAGAGTGGAAAGTACTAAAAAATAGAACATTCACAGGCTTTTCAGTCCGTGACCTGGTTTGGAATCCTCTCTTTTTATCTACCTGCTGTGGCTTGCCTGCAAACCACCTAGCCTTCTTAAGTTTCCTCACCTGTAAAATCATCTCACTAATAAGCCCTAACAAATTACTATTCAGATGACATAAAAAGAAGATGTTTAAATAGAATATTAAGAGAAGTATATAAAAATGATGGAAATATTAGAAAGTACATGAGTGACCTCTCAACCTTTGGTAGGGAGAAAAAAAAAAAAACTCAGAAAGCATGAATTTGTTACCATGTGCTGGGATCTGAGGTGTCCAATTGCTGAGATAGATTTGCAAACTACACAAAAGTAGACAAATAACCTATCAGAAGACGGATGCCTTCACTAACTAGTGAAGAATATCAAGGATCTATCTATGCACGGGTCATGCACACTGAGACGGGATTAGAGTTGACAGTCCAGAGTTTGCCAACAGAGTTCCCGTAGTTTTAAAATCATATGTAAAATTCTGTGTGTGCCCGTTAATAGACAGCATGTTCCCCAAAAACAGGAAGGAGAAAATGTGCAGAACAATTACTCTCTTGTAAGCAAGTTAATGAGGTTAATGGAGTGAGTGTGTTACATCATCTCGATGACAGAAAGCTACACTGGGCAGATTCTTATCAGTGTCTCAGGATAATAGCCCTACAAGAATACTGATGACCCTTAGGACAAAATTCTTTGGATTCAGAGAATTCAGATTTTCCCAGAAGTTCACATGAAAGACAAGTGTGGGGCAGAAACAATGTGTCAGCAAGTAGGACTATAGGGTGGTTCAAATAAATTAGAAGGCTGAACTGTTCTACATACCTGTTTGGATCAGATGTCTTAAAAATGTCTTAATGTGTCATTTATTACTAATTTTTTAAATTATAAGCAAATAGCAGAAAGATCAATAGAGTAGAGAGAAGGCGGGGGAGGAGAGGAGGAAGAAGGGGAAGTACTGAGGATTGAATTAGAACAAATTATATTCCATGCTTTTGTAATTATGTCAAAATGATTCCTATTGTCATGTAAAACTAAAAAAAAAAAAAAAGTCTGTAGTGTCCTGGGTATTATAATAAGCACTTGATTTGGAAAGCCATCTATGACTAGGTTTGATTACGCAGCAAGTTCTCCTTCCACTGAAGACAAGATTAAGTAGAGGCTAAGGAACTGGCCCATGGCGTGGCAGTTAGCAGGGGAGCTAGGATCTGAGCCCAGGAGACTTGATCCCTGTGTACTGTGCACGGTTGCAACCTGTTGCAGATTCTTTCCTCCCACTTTGAAACCATGCCAGGGGCCAGGTGAAATGGCATATGCCTGTAATCCCAGCAGCTCAGGAAGCTGAGGCAGGAGGATCATGAGTTCAAAGCCAGCTTCAAAAGTTTAACAAGGGCCTAAACAACTTAGCAAGACCCAGGCACAAAATGCTAAGCGAAGTTAGCCAATCTCAAAAATCCAAATGCCAAATGTTTTCTCTGATATAAGGAGGCTGATTCACAGTGGGGTTGGGTCGGGGAACATAGGAGGATTAGAAGAACACTAGAAAGGTCAATGGTGAGGGAGAGGGTGGGGTATGAGGGGAAAAAAAATAAGATGGTAGAATGAGATGGATATCATTACCCTAAATGCATGGTTGAAGACATGAATAGTATGAATATACTTTGTACACAAACAGTGATATGTAAAAAGGTGCTCTATATGTGTATTATGGATTACAATGCATGCTACTGTTATATATACCACAACTTTGAATAAATTTTTTAAAAAATCAAAAGGGCTAGGAATGTGGCTCAGTGCCTAAGCTAGGATCCCTGGAATATCCTTGCCAAAGTGTATTGCTTATATTTGAAATCAGCTCTTTTCCAAGGTGAAAGAAAGCATTTGATATACACAACTAAAAAGAACATACTGTGTCTATTGTTGAATGCATTTCTCAATGATCAAAAATTCTTTACATCCTGGTTCCTGGTAAAATTCTCTCCCCCAGATCTGTTTCTTCCTATGTAAGTTTGGAACTGCTTTACTCTATCTTTTATTTATCCTGAGCACGCCTGTGTGCAAGTCCACTCACATGTTTGTTGGAAACAAATAAGGCATAGTTTATGAGCCAATAAAAGTATACTACAAGAGTTTTGCTCAGGGGTCCCTGATTGCCTGGATCAGAACAGCAGTGTCAGAAACCAGACTCCAAATCTATTGAAGGCCACACCATTTCACAAACTTGCAGGAGTTTCCTCTCACTTAAAGTCCCTCCTGTGCCAGGTGTGGTGGCATTTGCCTATAACCCCAGTGACTCAGGAGGCTGAGGCAGGAGGATCACAAGTTCAAGGCCAGCCTCCACAACTTAGTGAGAACTTGTCTCAAAATAAAATTAATAAGGGCTAGGGATGTAACTGGGTGGTGGGGAGAGAGACCATCAATCATCCTCTCCTCTCCTACCTTCCTGCTCTCTGTGACAATCCTCCCTGTCACAGTCTCAGATCCCCTCTAGGATCTGCTCTGGATTTCCTGCGTGTCAAATTAAAGAAGGCATTCTGCACCTGCGCACCTTGAGAGATAGTAGCAAGTCCTGAAGTTGCCATCCTCCCTGGCAGTATCCCAAGTCACCTCTAGGATTCTGTCACAGTCTGTGCTGACTCTCGTTCAATCTCCTCTCTGCTTAATTCGTCTCTCCCCAGATCTGAGCAAGTCTCCAGATCCTCTTCACGCACCCCCCCACCTGCACCCCAAAGTGAAAGGAAGATAGTTTCTTACAATTTTACCATTTCCATAAGTGACTGAGAGCACATTATAAACATCACACAAGAGATCTAGAAGGACCCCATACCCGACTCAGGTCATTAAGGACCAGCCCTTTCAGTATACAGAAGAGAAAGCAAGAAACAGAGAAGAATCCAATGACACACAGCCGGTTGGTGGCAGTGCTAAAAGTCAAATGCTTTTTCCCCCTGAAGACCACACAGGACGGATGTGCTTCCTTCCACTTGAAAATAATTCTTGAGGACAATCTTTATATGTTGACTTCCTAAACATTCCCATCATCTTCTAATGAATTTAGAGCTCTTGCTGAGCTTCTGAAACTGGGAAAACATAACAGGATTTTCAGACCTGTTTAGGATCCAAACTTCCCTACCTAAGTAGCTGAGGCCCATCCTGCTCACCTGTCCAAAATCAGAGAATTTTCTGCCCAGGCCTCTGGTCTCCAAGACCACAGCTGACATGCTGGCTCCCCGGCGCAGTGAGGACTCTAGCTCAGGGCTGCAGTGGCAGGCCGGTGTGCAACCCAAAGGTGGAGCTGAGGGTTTTAACCTGGAAATAGGGAGGAGACCAGGTTCTAAAGGGTGTCTCCTGCTGCGTAACAAGCAGGGTAACACCCCCTGGTGGATGTTGTCCTGACGCAGAGGGTGAGGGCAGCCCACCTCCGTCTCCAGGTCACCTGCTCTGGGCTGCCAGGAGGGGAGGATTCCAGGAGGGTGTGGAGGACACTTGGCACTAGGCAACCTGCCCTGAACGGAGGGAAGAAGTCAGAAAGTGCAGGGTCATCTGTGTCCTGGTGATTAGATAGGTTTGACACTTCAAGGACTCTTCGAATCCTGGAGGGCAGGTTCTCTACAATTAGAATTAAACCTGCAACAGCTTGCTGATAAGAAGTATGTGCAGGTTTGGGGATGTAGCTCAGTTGGTAGAGTGCTTGCCATGCATTCAGTAAGGCCCTGGGTTCAATCCCCACTACCACCAAATTTTAAAAAAGAGAGAGAGAAAAAAACAAGTGTGTGCATAATTTGCCCTCCCCTAACAAAGTGTAGCCAGGACTAGATTTTCTTTTTGGTCCCTTTTATTAACCACTGAGCAAACTGCCTTGCTGTGATCTGCCTTTAGAGAAGCACGTGCGGATGACATTACTAACACTGAGCACAACAGCCACAGGGCAAAGGTGGGAGCCACCTGGACTGAAATCCACCCATGTGTTCTTAATCTGGAATGTTCATGAATAACAGGGAGAAAGGATGTATTCAACATTTAGTAGTCTCTGGTCACCTAATTCAACACTCAGTAAGTACAAGATAGTATTTAATAGTATGTCCACCGTGTGTACATATATACCACATTTTCTTTATCCATCTACTGACAGGCACCTGGGCTGGTTCCATAACTTGGCTTTTGTGAGTGGTGCTGCTCTAACCATTAATATGGTCGAATCACAGTAGTATGCTGATTTTAGTTCTTTTGGCTAAATACCAAGGAGTGGGATAATACGGTCATATGGTGGTTCTATTCCTAGGGTTTTTTTGTTTTTTGGGTTTTTTTTTTTTTTTTTTTTTTTGTGTGTGTGTGTGTGTGCGAAATCTCCATACTGCCTTCAAGAGTCATTGCACACTAATTTGCAGTTCCACCAACAATGTATGAGTGTACCTTTTCCCGCACATCCTAGCCAGCATTTATTATTATTTGGATTCTTCTTAATTACCATGTCATAGAGAATGAAATTATGGCACTCACCAGTAAATGGATGGAAATGGAGAATATCATGCTAAGTGAAATAAGCCAGACTCGGAATGTTTTCTTTCATATGCAGAAGCAAAAGCAAAGCAGAGGGGAAAATCGGGGAGAGGATTGTATATCATGAAGACAGAGTGAAGATCACTGGAGTAGAGGAGGGAGATTGAGGGGGTGGGAGGAGGGACAGGAAAGAAAACATTAAATGAATCTGACCAAACTACACGATGTGCATGTATAAATATACCACAGTGAATTAAACCTTCATGTGCCTCTATAAAGCACCAATTAAAAATAAGTAGATAAATAAACAGAAGGAAGATCAGTAAAGTAGAGGAAGGGGTATGGGGGAAGGGAAGAAGAGAAGGAAAGAGGAGGCACCAGGAACTGAAATGGAGCAAATGAAATTCTATACCTGTATGGTTATGTCAAAATGAACCCCACCCATTACACATAACTAGAATGCACTAATGAAAGCAGTTAAATTGAAGAAAAATAGATGGGGAAAATCAGGAATGAGATCCCTTAAAAAAAAAACCCACATAAATTTGACAATATTTATATTGTCAATATCTACTGAGGACGTGTGCTGTGTGCCAGGCGCTGTTCTAGGCATTGGGAATAGAGCAGGGAGAAAAACAGGGGCTTTGCTCCCTGCTGTGGTGGGCAGACAGGAAATGAGCAGGTTTAGGCAAGGCCATCTTCTGAAATAAGTAAATGAGGGGGTGGGTGAGCGGTGTGAGCAGTTGGGTGTTGGGGAGTGGTCGTCATAGAGGCAGGAAGATGTCACTAACCCTATTCCTTCAGATGAGGAACCTGAGGCAAGGCATGGGTTGCCAGCAGGAAAAAAAAAAAAAAAAAAAAAAACATACATCTGAAAGAATGCTGAAAAGGCAGAGTCTCAGGAAAGATATGAAAGACTGGTACATCAAGCCCCTGGGTGCCTGCTTAATATTTACCCCAGCCAGGTTAACGGGCTGTGAGAAAACAGGCCAATAATAGAGGTTGCTAGAAGTCCACCCCCTCCCCTCCCACAATTCAAGCATCTGCCAAAAAAAAAAGAAACAAAATGTTTCTCAAGGTTAGGATTCAAAACAAGTAGGTGAGTTCCTGGCTCTACCACTGAACAGCTAGCTGTATGGCTTTGATCAAATCCATGCCTCAGCTTCTTTGTCTTAAAAAATGACAATTTGGGGTTAGGATTCCTTGAGTCTCCACCATGTGCCAGGCTTTCTACTGGCTGCTAAGAATAATGCATAATAAGTATGGTGTCTGTCCCAAAGGGGTCATTGGGTGTCCAATTAATATTCCCTGCGGTAAGTTGGAAACTCAATGTTGTTGAACATGGAAGGAAGACCAAGACCTTGACTTCCACCCTCAGGAGAATCTGTATCCTTTTTCTGATTCCAGTATTTATTCTAGTCCAGTACAAAATGCAGTGTGTTCCTGAACTCCGGGACTGCCTTTACAAGCCCCATGTCATCACTCAGTGTTGCTGGTGACAAGGGGGGCAATGACTGACAGCACCTGAGCTCAAGCTACATACAATAAACAAAAGCAAACAGTGATGGCCACTTGTGTGTCCACACAGTGCATATTAGACACTGCGCCAAGCTCTCTAGTGCATGATTTCTCTCCCTCAACAATCCTATGATCTATGCATCCTCTTGGGTAAGGGAAGACAGGCCCAGGAAGTTTAAATCAATAGTCCAAATGCAAACAGTGTTGGACCCAACTCCAAGTCCCTGGTTCTTAAATACTCTTTCTTTTTTTGAAATGGAGACCATGTGGCTTTAGGAGAACAGAGAGCCTTTCTCTTTCCCCTGCACACCAGCTAAAAATGAGTTCTTACTCACTTCAAGACACCCAAGGTCTGGGTTGAAAGGAGAACACACTTAATTGCTATCTCAAAGAAAAAAAAGAAAAAAAAAACAGTAGTAGTTTCTTTAAAAATTATTCTGACAAAAAGAGAAAATTTATTTATGGACCACGACAAAAACTCCATATGAGATTGCCGATGACATAAACTTTGAAGAGGACTGAGTGGAACACAGTGTGTTACTGTAGCTACCAGGGGTGGTGGATGCCAAGGGAACTGAGGCTGACGCACCAATCCAGAAGGAATATCCCTGTCGACGTTCTTAGATTTTCAGTCTCTCTACTACTGAGATGTTCACAGCTGTGCAGATGTGGGCACCGTGTCACAAGATGAGCAGTTGTGTCCCTGGCCGTCTTGATGATGACCTTCACTGATTTGGAAGCTGAAGATTACCCAACCGTTGCTGGCTTACCAACTCCTTTTTACGTAATCTCACATGCAGGCCAGTGAGTTAACCATGATCCACAAGGTCGTGGCACACAACCAAAAACACAAGACTCTTCAGGTGTTTCACTACTTCGTTCTCTTTGATCTTGACTCCCCATTCTCATTGCCTTTCCCCACATGCAATTTCTTGAGTATGTTTACTAGTGTATGTTTATGACAAAATGTTGACACACCTGTGTGTTCTTCACGGATATGTGATATTACACTAGATTTATTAGAGTGAGTGTACAGATACACTGTAGATTTCATAGCTTCTAACCTTCTTCTTTCAGCTGCGTTCTTAGGAGCTAGCCTTGCTGCTGAATATACACCCAATTCCTGCTTGGTTATTTGTTTATTTGGGGACAGACTGTTTCTCCAAGTGAATCCACCATATTTGACTTTTCCATTCTCCATGATGGCCACCTAGGTTGTTTACCCCAAAAAACACTGAGATAAACATTCTCACCCTTGCCCTCTTCTAGACCTGGGGGAGAATCACCCTTCCCTCATTTCACTAAGTCCTGCCAGATTGTCCCTTAGATCATACCCGTCCAAACTCCCACCAGCAGGTCAAAGGGCGCCTGTTACTGAGTGCACTTATACTCCTTAGCTTTCTCCAAAACTGAGACTTTTATTTCCCCAATCTCATCAGCATCAAGAAGTATCTCTTTGCTATTTTTAATTTGCACTTCTCATATAATTAATGAATTTAGGCATCTCTTTTGATATTTAGGCCTCTTGGACTTCTCATGGTGTGAATCATTGATCATCATATCTTTGCCCATTTTTCTACAGGGATTTCTGTCTCTTCTATAGGTTTGCAGCAGTCATTTGTACAGTGTGGCTATTGACCTATGCCTTCTGCAGTCACTGAAGATAGCACCTCCCCATAAATCACAGTTAGTTAACTATCAATTGTGTGTCCTTTGGAGAAAAGAGTAGCAAAAGTAGTAGATTACATTGCAAATTATTTAACTATTATTGGCCTATTTATGCTTTCTATTTCTTCTTATTTTATATTTTTCCAGAAATTAATTCAGTCTGTCAAAGTCTCAATGAAATGAACATATTACAGTTCATAGCATTATTTTCTTAATTTTAAAGCTGTATTGTACACATTTATTTTCTTTTTTTATTCTTTATTTCATTTATTTGAACCTTCTCTCATCTTGCCAGATGTCTGTCCGTTAAAAATCAGCATTTCCTGAAACTCCCATAATGCTTGCGTTATGTTCTCTTTTCTCAATTTCTCTATACTTGTTCTTATTATTTCCCTGCTTGAGTTTGCCTTGTTAGTTTTTTCCCAACTTCTTGGGTTGAACACTTAACCCATTTGTTTTCAACCTCTGTTTCCTGATAAATGCATTTAAAATGCAATATTTCTAAGCACTATTGTAGCTATGCCTCAAGTATTTGATAATTGATTATTCTAATTACTGCTGTTTTATATTCTGAATATACTTTTCTCAATAACCCAAGAGTTTTAAGGAGCATCTTAAATTCAAGGTACTTGGGATACTTTAACTTTTCCTTTTGATCTCTAACTGGGTTCTACCAATTTACTGTCTACCAGCAACATGCAAGTCCTCTTCCCTCTGCCTACCCCAACGCAATTTAAGGTGAGGTTACACACCTCACTGTGGACCAGCGTCAATAAGTTCAGATTCATGAAGACCAGACATCACTTGAGTAAATCAAAGAAAGCTGCTGAGTCAGTACTCACAGCAAAAAGGTCATCAGCATTATCTAGTACAAGCAGAGGGTTAAGTTTCTGCCTGCAGTCTTCACCAGGGAGTTCCCACCTGGGCACCACGTGAGTAAATGAGAAAATAATTAGACCTGAGGGAAGCTTTGCACCTGCTGCATAGCCAGCATGATGAACATGAGGTCAAAGTTATTCTGAACAGTCCTGCCTAGACACAGCACAACCGCACAGGTACAGCACATTAATCTTACTCACTCGTCACATGATATTAAGGAATAGAAGATATCAGTGTATCCTCAGACCCCTCATCAGCTTCAACCTCCCCAGGCTGAGTATTGTTAACCACTTAAGCCAAGAATATCTATGAATTTATTACTGTAGACCCACAAGAAACAAACATTAGAGGTTCACACGTGTGGTCTTTAAGCCATTCATGAGATTTTACTGAACTTTTAAGCTAGAAAGATAAAAGAAACTCAATATAGTTTAACTTATTATATCTTTTATTTTTGAGCAATATTTTCACACAGTTTAAAAGTAATTTTTTTCGAGAGGCTGAGGCAGGAAAATCACAATTTCAAAGCCAACCTCAGCAACTTAGCAAGACCCTAAGCAACTGTCTCAAAATAGAAAATAAAAAGGGCTGGAATGTGGCTCAGTGGTAAACCCCCCCGGGTTCAATCCCTGGTACCAACAAAAACGTAAATTCTATTTACTTTCCTGTGGACTGTCTGCACCTTGGGTTACGTACTTGCCCTTTGCTTTTGAAGTCACCAGGCAGAATGGAGGTCAGGGCTTCATCCCTAACCAACCCCCCATACCCACCACCAGATATGCTGAGCTGTGCAACATACATATTCTTCATGGTGACATCTACCCTTGTAACCTGGTATTGGCATTTTCCATTACAAAAAAAAAAAAAAAAAGTACAAATTCTGATTATTTCTCTAATGGAACATTTTATGTGTTACTTTGGAGACTTTTAAACATGGTTCCAAGGGCCCAGGTAATGCTCCCTGCATGAGAGAGATCTATTCCAAAATAAATTGCCCCTTGTCCTTTGTGGACTCACCTCACCATGTAGCCTATTAAAAACAAAACAAAACAAAACAAACAAACAAACAGCAACAACAACAACAACAACAACAATCCTTTGTCCTGTCAATGTTGGAGTTCAGTTGATTCTTGCTCTGGCTACCTGTCCTTGCTCAATATTCTAAGAAGCTCACTAGTTTCTTACATTTGTTAGGCATTGTTCCTATAGTTTACAAATTCCAGAAGATATAGGCCAAGCTCTTTGATTTCCTTTTTTTTTTTTTTTTTTTTTTTTTTTTAGCTTCACTAATTTGGTACAAAGAGTGACACTCGTCCCCTATGAGAGAAAGAGCAAAACTCTCACAGGACACTAGCAAATCTGTTGAAATTCTGGGTAATCATTGCTTTAGTCTCCTTTATAAATTCTTAAAGTGAGCATTAAGCTCAGGGTTGTAAAATGAGTTCCACTGTCTCTCAGTGTGTCCTATTTGGGAAGCCTCAAACTCCAAAGCAGCACAATCAAATAATCACATTTAACATAGTACTAGAGTGGTAACTAGACCCATGGGTTTCAAAAAGTTGGATCTTTCCTTAAATGCATAACTAGCTTCATGTGTGTATGCAGAATTCAGAAACGGGGAATGTTGGGAGGTAATTCTACATGTCTAGCTCTACCTTTTCAAGGCCATAGACACAGCCAATAAACTCGGAAGCCAGAGACAGTTTCTCCTACTGGGTCAGTGAGCAGTTTTCTGATAGTATAATAAAGCTAGAAAACATCTCCATCCTTAAAGATGGTGCATGATGATAAAGTTTCTCCTCCCTCCAGAGAAACTGTGCTTTTCAAATCCAGAGTTAAATGATGCCTGTCTTTGGAAAGGGTGGTGGAGAAGTTGCTATAAATCCCTATTTAAGATCTGAGCGTCCTAAACTCAGTGTTCCTCCAGTGCAAAACATACCCACTGTGTGCTCAGCCTCCACCTGGATCCATTCTGCATCGATATCCATGGAAGTTGGGGGACAAGGGAAACAATGAAATCACCAAGACCATGTTCCCCTGTTGTACCCTGAGCAATACGCTGTCTCCATCTGTTTGGGCTCATTTGTTTTTTTATTGGGCAATTTCATGGAAGCATGCCAAGTTTGCCTAACGCTTATTCTGATCCTTAGAAACTACTTGACTGGTTGACAGAGAAGAAAGGAAGTTGAGGCCTCTATAGCTAGTTGCTCCTTTTTCTTTCCTTCTTTCTCACTGAACGAGACAACTCTGTCCTCAAGGTTTCTTAGAACAAAAAGTGCATTTCTCAGCCTTCCTTGCAACTAGGTATAGCTGCAGGTCTAAAATTTTACCAAAGGAATGCAAAGAGAAAGTTTATGCACATTTAAGAAGTGCCCTTTAAGGAGGCACACCCTCTCCATCCATTTTCTCCTTCTTATAAATCGGATGCAGAAATACTGATTGGAGCAGGAACAGCCATATTGGATCATGAGGAACAGGAACCATGTTTTTCAGAACAAAAACAAAGAGAGACCAAGATAGAAGGAGCTTGGTTCTTGACACCATGGAATCAAGCTTCAATATAGAAGAAAAATGATATTTTATATTGTTTAAGCCTATTGGTTTGAAGTTCCTGTCACTCACAGCCAAATTGAATGTTAACAATATAAGACACAAGAGAATAATGGGATGGATTTATCTGAGAATTATTCTTCCTCATCAGAATTTAGAAGTCCATGCAATGTCTAACTGCAAAACCAGTTAGCTTCTTCAGAACCTCATTCGCATAGCATCCTTCTTTCCAGTCTTCTTTCCCCCAAGGACAACCCAGAAATCTGAAGGTCATTATCAACCAATGCCCACACAAACTAAATGCAATTAAGGTATGAAGTCATGGTTTTTATCAGAATGAGATTTAGAGCTGGCTCATTCCAGGAATTCTGAGCAGAAATTGGACATTACATGGGGTCATAATAAAATCAATTATAAATCAAGTGCATTTAATCAGAGTTATGTTAAATGAAATAATATATACGTACGACCTGAAGCCTCTGCAGCCATTACATTAGCATGCCTTCTTGGCAGCATCAGAGTGACATCACCGAGTGCTGTCATTCATGCACTCCCTCCTCCAACAAATATTTGTTGAACATATATTTGCCAGGCACTGTTCTAGACACTGATGAGCAGGGTAGTCAAGGTCACTGAGATCATCGATTTTATGTTCTGTTAGGAAACACGAACAGTAAACACATAGATCAAAAAGAAAATCAAAAAGGTAAAACAAACTCAGTGCTGATAATGACCAAAAAGTAATAAAGTTTTAAGAAGTATTAGAAGAGACTGTGTGGTGGAGGCTGGTTTAATTTTGATGTGGGGGGAAAGACCTTTAGACCAAGGTCAGTTATGAGTTGAGAAGTGAATTATGAGAAGACTCCAAATGCAAAGATCTGGGGGAAGAGGATTTCTGGTAGAAGGAACACCTGTACAAAATCTCTAAAATGTGAATAAGTGTGACTCTTCTCAGGAATATATATAGGCCGATTGTGGCTGGAGAAGAGGAGAGAGTGTAGGCTAAGTCCAGAGAGGTGAGCAAGACCAGTTCACGTAGCTGGTTTACTATAGCCAGAGGTAGGCTAAAGGCAGCTCATGCAAACTCTCCTGAGATGATTTTTTCAACTATTTTGTGAGCCTGTTGTTAAATGCAAGCATGATTAAAAACCAAATTGTGCAAACTTGCAATTGAGTAAATTTTATTAAAAACAAACATAATAAATGCTCAAAAATCCATTACTTTCTCATTATTTTACTACATTGTATTATTACCTGTGCTTTTAAGGTTATTTATGCCATTGAATTTGTTTGATAAGAATGTTACATAATAATAAGCTACTGCACATCTCTTGCCAAATGTGTCTTTAGCGACATCATGTGGGTAGTTTGACATCAGTCGCACTGTGAATCTTGACGTCATGGAAATCAGCTAATACTATGAATCACAGCTGTTTGCTTGGTGCAGCAGGGTTGGCAGGTTGCTAAACATCCACCACCACCCCACTGACTATTAATGTAGCAAAGCCACAGTAGGGTTGAAACCAGATGCCTCAGAGGGCGGGCCCACAACTTCACTCAGGAATTGAAGACACTTGGGGACAGAGCAAGCTCAGCCACTGGCTAACAGAGCAGGGACATCAAATCCAAGTAGAGGAGGGTAAGTGTTGATCTGAAAAAAAACAAAAAAATCCAAGATCAAAGTTAGGGAGGCTGACCTAATGACAAGACTTAGAAGTAAGGGTTGGTACTTACGGTTCAGATAAGTTATCCACAGGCCATATGTTGAATGGTTTGTCCTCAGCCCTTGGTGCCATTAGGAGGTGGAAGAAGCTTCAGGAGGCGGAGCCTAGAGGGGGGGGGGGGGGGGGGGGGGGGGGGGGGGGGGGGGGGGGGGGGGGGGGGGGGGGGGGGGGGGGGGGGGGGGGGGGGGGGGGGGGGGGGGGGGGGGGGGGGGGGGGGGGGGGGGGGGGGGGGGGGGGGGGGGGGGGGGTGGAAGAAGGTTAGATCATTGGGGATGTGCCCTTGAATGGGTTACTGGAAGGCTGGTCCCTCCTCATTCTCTCTCTTTTGCTTTCCGGTTCCACCACTCTATACTGGTATGAGGTACTGTGCCACCTTAGGACCAAAAGCAATGGGGTCAATTAACCATGAACTAAGACCCCCAAAACTGTGAGCCAAAATCAACTTCTCCTTTTTAAGTTGATGATCTCAGGTGTTTTGCCACAATGACAGAACGCTAACACGGTACTGAATTCATCAACCCAAACACCTCCTCTTCAAGAAGCTTTCTCTGGCTCATTGCCCTTAGTCATAAGTGGTCATTCTCCTGGGCTTGGACAGCACCTGGACATTTCTTCCATAAACTCATGCTCTCTCGCAGTCTTGTTTTCACTCTTCTGTCTCTTGTCCTAGAACAGGAACTCTCAGGCCAGAAAATAAACCTTAGTATTTCTCAGTTTCCAAAACTAAACACAGAGCCTTATGCATAGTAAGCATTCAAGTCTTAGTAGTTTAAGAAGAAATGTAGAAAAATAGGGACACAAGTGTTTCAGGTGATACTATCCCAAAAAGTATGGGGAGAAGTGAAATTGTCAGCAATTGGAGAATAATTAAATTCATTAGTTTGTTTATATAATAGATGCAGACACAAACATTTTTAAGGTCCTAAAACGTATGATCTTTTAAAATACACAGTTAATCTAGCTCCTGACAAAAGACAGAAAGCCTTGTATTATCTGTTACATAAATATATCAAGAAGTATACACACAAAAAATTAAATGAGACTAGAAAGAAGAATTTTGTCTAGAATATGGGATTAGGAGTGATATTTTGAGTATCATATTTATATTTTCCCATGTGAATATATGAAAGGAAGGAAAGTTGCAGTGAAAAAGTAGTTTGCCTAGAGAATTTGTCCAAAGCCACATTGAATTTCTCATTAGACATAAATGAGCCATCCCTTAGCTTTATTCTTTCTTTTTCATGCCTTATTTTATTATTTTTATTTTTTTTTTTTTTTTTTTTTTTATTTTTTTTTTTTTTTTTTTTTTTTTTTTTTTTTTTTTTTGGGAAAAGAATGAGACAAATATATATTTCAAACCTAGATATTTATTCAGAACCAAGCACATTGCAGAGGTTATCTTATTTAATCTTTTCTACACTTCAATGAGATGAGATTTTAGGATTTCCACCGTATGGACGAGGAGTCCATGATGGTCTTGTGAGACAGGAAAAAAAAGATGTTAAGATGGTGAGGTTAGGGCTGGGGAAAGTCCCATTAGGCTCTCCCTCTGGCTCTTCAAGGAAAGCCAAGTACCTAGTGAAGAGGGAGGCATAAACACCCCTCTCCACTCAGAGACCACTGGCCCTTGATGGCCTTGGCAGGTTTGACCATTTGAAATCCTGGGTCTTGGTGGCTGCAGTCATCATCCATCTAACAGACCTTCTGGAGAGCATGTTGGGAGGCATGCAGCCCACCACGCTCAGTTTCTTGGTAAGACACAGACCTGACCTTGGATATGAACTCTTTCTCTAATTCCTCTGTGTCTTTCTCACCAGAGGAAACAGCTGACTGAACTCTAAGGTGAAGGAGGTACTCAGAGGACTAGAAGGGAGTACGATTCATCCATGCAACCTAAAAATATTTATTCAACTCTTGTTCAAGGCAGGACTTGATTTGGTTTGCAGAGACGCAGCTGCCTCTCCCCCAGTGTATTCTCTATTTAGGTAATGGACATTAATTGAATTACAGGAATACATTTAAACTTATAATCATAACAAGTGACATAAAAGAGATGTATACGACACTCTAAGAACTTTACCCAGGACGTTTCCCCAGTCTGAGGATGGAGAGTAGAAAATAACTAGATGAAAGAGGAAAGGAAGAACCTGGAATCTTCTGAAAGCCTCCAGGCAAAAGGAGCAGCATGACCAAAGGTCATGTGGTAGAAATATTGAGGAACACAGTTGAAGATGTGCCTGGAGATCTACGAAGAACAAGACCATTCAAGGCCTTGTAGATGTGGTAAAATGTTTTAATCTTTACCTGGAAAGATTCAGGAAGCCATTAGGAACACTAGAATGGCCAATGGGGAGGGAAGGGTTGGGAGGGGGCAAAAGGGTAAAAAAAAAAAAAAAAAAAAAAAAAAGATGGTAGAATAAGATGGATATCATTACCCTAAGTGCATATATGAAGACACAAATGGTGTTAATATACTTTGTATACAACCAGAGATATGTAAAAATGTGCTCTATAAGTGTAATATGAAATGTAATGCATTCTGCTGTCATATATAACAACTCAGAATAAAAAAAAAAAAAAAAAAATGTGTTATCAGGATATGCTCTATGAGATCTGCCTTTTGACAAGACCTCTCTGGCTGCAGCATGGGAAGTAGAGTGATAGCAAGAGCAGTTAAGAGTGATTGCTGTTTTCCCGGAGGGAAATGGCAATGGTAGCTTGAACCAAAGGAGCAGTAAGAGTGGAGATGAAGAAAATGGGATGGATTTGAGAAAAATGTAGATTTGAAAAAGGAGTCAACTTAGATATGAGATACATACCAAAGATGCCTCATAGGCTTATGCTAAGCAGATGAAGTCAATGCCATCTGCAGTGAGGGCTCCATCTCTGTTCTAGAAGGACCAGAGCGATCCATTGGGTTGCTGTCTCCAGACTCACCATTGAGAAGATCTGCGTGGAACTGGGACTCATTATTAAGTTAAAGGAGGACAACCTTCACCTTCCTTTATATGTCTTATTTCTAAACTATTTTTCTGTTTTTATTTTACTTTAGGATTTATAGAATTTTTTCATGTGTATTATCTATAAGATACAGATGATCATTCTCATTTCAAAAAGGAGGAAATAAACTCTGAGAAGTTCGGCGGTGTGTCCAAAGTCACACGTGTCACCTTGGTGCAAATCCACTCATTCACTCATTCATTCCTTCAACATGTTTTTTTGCCACTTAACTCCCTAGGCATCAGTGACAGATTCATCATGAACCTAACAAAGTTAAAGCTTTAGGGCCTCACATCTACATGGTCTCTAAGGTGTTTGGAGATACCCTAGGTGTGGAATTATCTGCTTATGGACGTTCATCTATTTTGTAAAATTTGCCAAAGTCAGAGAGTTAAACTGGGTAAGGAGAAGTTAAGATGTGGATACATTTGATGTGCTCATGGTGGAGTTGATTATGTCACTTGTGGTCACTAGAGGGGTGAGTGATTGCTGGTTGTCTAGGTATAAGAAAGGGTTCCAGGAGCACATCCACTGTCCACTGCGTGGTTCCCAGGTCTTAAGATCTTGATAACTCTGGAGAGTGTGTTCCCCCACATCTGTCTCTTCAATCCCGGGACAAAACAGAATTTCCTTTCAGCAATAAACTGGATAACAAATTATAAACAATATAAGCATGCTGATTTTTTTTCTTTTTCGATGACAATTGTATGAAATAACTATATTGGAACCCCTTGGATTTGCATGGCACAAGTCTATCATAGTTCTACCAATAATCAGTGTATGTGTATATGAAATGATATTTATTATGCATCCAAACTACCAATAACAAAAAAATAGATTTCAATCAAATGTTACTAAAAAAAATCTTTTCCTTCTTTAGAGATAATGTGAGTAAAATCATGAGATGACCTAAGAGCAGACACCAAAAGGTACAAAAAAAGTTACTATAGAAGTTTACAATACAACTCATTAATTGTAGCATTTTCCCCAGCTCTTAGCAATGAGTGATTTCCTTGGATTTCTATCCTAAGGACACATTCATTTCTCTACTTGATTTGATATTTAGATACTTTTATTTCTTTCCTTAAGGAGCACTTCAAAGTTTTACAAGCCTGAAGTTCCTCAGATTTGGATCTCCCTCCTCATCCCACCAAGAACTCTGTGAACCAGACAGGAAAGTACCCTGTCCACACCCAGCTTAAAGTTCTAGAAGGATGGGATCGAAGAAGCACTGGCCACTGGGCGGGTAAGTGTTAGGCCTGGCAGAGGCCAAGTGCTGTGGGCGGGCACTAGGATTTGTGGTGATGGCTGGAGAAGGAAGAAGATTCCAGGGGGAAAGGACTGTGAGGATTTCTTGGATAGGAAGCCTAGCTTGAGCCTCAAAGAGACTTAGTGTAACTCTTCACCAAGTGATCCAAGGTTCACATATTATTTCTAATGTGCAACTTTGAGACTTCAATGTGGGAGTTCTTCTTTTCTTGCTCCCCTAAGTTTCCTAACCTACCTTCCCCAGGGACAATCAGATGTCCCTTCCTTTGAGCTCCCTCAGCACACTGTTGATGTTCTGGTTTTACATTCAGAATTGCCTTTTTGCTAGCCTTCTTCCAAAAAGGATGTGAAGTCCCTGAAAATAGGAACAGAATTTTTTTTTTCCAATTATTGCATCCTGGAACCTGTCAAATGCTTGGCATATAGTAAGTAAATCATAAATGTTTATACATATACATAATCTTTACTGAACTCCTACTAGGTGGTTCTGGACTTTTAAAATCACTGTAATTGAAATGGAGACAGTCCCTGCCTCCTGAGACCTACATTCTAGTGTCTGTTGAAGAAATAAATGAATCACGGTGCCCATGCTGAACCAGCTCCTGATGAGGAAAGGGGCTTAAAGCAGTCAGAGTCTGTCCACTCCAATCTACCTGCCATAGCTCCAGATTTATCTTCCATGGACAAAACAAGATCATTCTCTGCTTAAAACTCTCTCATCCCATCACTCAAACCATCTGTCTGTCATTCAAAGCTTCCTGTAGCCCTGCACAACCAACACAGCCCTTCAGCATCACCAACACATGGTCCCTGCTCCTCTTACTGGGTCCTTTCTCATACTTTAGTGGAAAATCTCATGAAGGATTGGGGGACACCATCCATATCAAACACACTAAATATTTATGAAGTGTAGGCTATATACCAGGACCTGTGTGTTCTTTGGAGAGGAGACCTGAGACTAGAAAGATACTCACATAAAAAGATCACTGGTGATGCTAGAGAAACCATGTTGGGTGACAAACGAGGCTGCAGACATGAAAGGAGGAGGAAGATAGTCTTGCTGAGTCCATTAAATGAATTTTTAAAAGTGTTTGGCATGCCACTTTTGGTGTCATAAATGCTTATGCCTATGTCACTTAAACTGCTTTAGTCCTTCCAAGTTCATTGACTCCTTCCAGTCTTTGTGGAGCCTTTGCCTTATTCTAGACCCCAACCAGAAAGAGGTTAATCCCTGCTCTTTGGAAGCCTTGAGGGGACTGGGTTCTTGTCCTAAGAACAATGGGAGCTACTGAAAGTTTCAGTAGAGGCAACATGGAGGTCACTATGTTTTAAAAGATGGCTCTGCCTGGGACGTGATATAAAGCCACATTCCTTGTACTTTGACGCCTTTATATGTGTGACCCCATCATTTAATTACATGTTTCTGGTGGCAGCAAGGAAAAGGTATTGCAGGGGGAAGAACCTGGAAACAGGCCATGCAGTTGGGAGAATTTTGAAATTAAGCCATGGGATTGGTGAAAGATAGGAGGGAAGGGATTTAGACAATCCTTCCTTCAGTATCCAGAGGGGACTGGTTCCAGGATCAAAATCCACAAAACCCTTATAGAAAATGGGGTAGTATTTGCATAAAAGCTATACACATCTTCCTGTTTTCTTTAAACCATTCCTAGATTACTTATAATACCTAATATAATGCAAGTGCTATGTATTTAATTGTTATACTATATGGTTTATGGAATAATGACGAGGAAAAGTCTGTACATATTCAGTACAGAAATGTTTCTTAAAATATTTTCAATCTGCAGTTGGTTTAATCCAAAAATGCAGAACCTGTGGATATGGGGGGCCAACAGTTGAAGGAGCCCTAATTAGGAAGGGCTGTTGCAGCTAGCTGGAAGCCATAAGTTCCACCTGATATGTATGTGACGCACCTGTAGGCACCCGCAAAGCTGAAGGTATATAACCGGGTGAAAGCGGTCCGAGTTAGGAGAACGGAGAATTCAGTCAGTCGGGCAGTCACTCGGTCGGTCAGAAGAATCAGAGCGGCCAGAACGTAGGCAGAGCGGTTACAGAAGAGAAACCAGATAGAAGAAGTAATGACTGGTCAGAGTTAGGCCGAGGCTCCCAAGGAAGACAGAAGACAGAAGAAAGAAGAAGGAAGAAAGAAGAGAGAAGAAGCTCTAATCTTTCTCTAAGCTAAGCTCTATCTTTCTTTCTCTCTAAGACTCTAAGCTAAGAAGAAAAGCTCGCTTTAATCTTTCTCTCTAAAAATCTTTCTTTCCCTCTCTAAGCTCTAAGAAAGTAGAAGTAAAAGTAGTAAAAGCTTTACTCTGCCTCCGAGAGTTTTCCTCCCGGTTTTCGGTACCAGGTAGCTTACAAACAGTAATATATATTTTACATTTTCCACATTACATATATATTATACACATTACATATACACATATTGTATATGTACAATATATACATATATGTTGAAATGTACATATATATTTATCTGCTAAGACTTAGTGATAATGGAGTGGATATGAAAGGTGAGAGTATAGAATGACTCCCAGGATTTGGGGTGGGGATTCCCTGTGGGTGAATGATGCCAAACCTATAAATACAGAACACAAGAAGAGGGAAAGATCTGAGGGAGTAAGAATGATGAGTCTGGTTTCAAATATAACACATAGAACATTCTAGTAGCAATGCTGGTCACCCAAGTCTCAGATCCCAGAGAGAGGGCCAGGCTAGAAATAAGAATTTGGGGGGCTGGGGTTGTGGCTCAGTGGTAGAGCGCTCACCTAGCATGTGTGTGGCCTGGGTTCAATCCTCAGCACCACGTAAAAATAAACGCATTGTGTACAACAAAAGTGAATATATATATATATATATATATATATATATATATATATATATATATATAGAATTTGGGAGCTATCAGCAAGGGAAGTAGGAGCTAAAACCTAAGGGCAACATGTGTCAGTGGGGGTGGAGGGCTTTCCACTCATGACAGGAAACTAAAATCTGAGTTCTGAGAAAATAAAAGGATGGAGGGATGAGAACCACATAACTGATGGAGGAGAAGACAACCAGTGGAGTCCCCAGCAAATGCACTGAAGCAATCAAATAAGGTAAGACGTAAAACGTCTATTACATTTAGCAAAGTGCTGTATTAATGGGTGTGTTAGTCTGAGAATCAGAATCTGTAGGAGAGTAAGTAAGTAGGTAGTGTTTAGGTAGGTAGATTGAGATTTAGTATATACAAGGGGTTGCTTCATTTGGTCTCACGTTCTACAGTCAGCAAACTGACAACTCGGGGTATGGCTTCAGCCTCTGTGTGACTCCAAAGGCAGGAGAATCTTCCTGCCCCAGCACAAAAACAGCCAGGCAGAGAGGAAATTCACCCTTACTCAACTTTTTTTGTTCCATTAAGGCCTTCAACCAGTTGGATAATGCCCACCCACACTGAACACTCTGCTTTATTCGGTTTACTAATTCAAATGTTAATCTCATCCAGAAACAGCTCCAGAGACATAGTCATAATAATACATAACCAAATATATGGAGAATCTGGGGCCCAGTCAAGTTGTCATATAAAATTAACCATTGCAATGAGGACCTTCTGTGGAGGGCGAATCCAAGAGAGGCGAGTGAGAAATAAGTGGAATAATAAGCGTAGAGTACTGTACACCTAGGAATTTGGTTGAGGGGTGAAAGTGGGCATGAGATCAAGGTGTAGGTTGATTTTCTTTTCTTTTGGTACCAGGGATTGGACTCATGGGTGCTTAACCATCAAGCCTCAAACCCAGCCTTTTTTAAGATTTTTTTGAGACAGGGTCACTAAGTTTATTAGGGCCTTGCTGACTCTGACCTTGCAATCCTCCTGCCTCAGCCTTCCAAGCAGCTGGGATTACAGGCATGCCTCACCACTTATGGTTTGACTTTTTCTTAGGATGGAAAGATACTTGATAAATTAGAGATTTACGGGTGAATTGGTCAAACTTTGCAAGGTGCAACTGTTCTGAATGAAGACAAAGCTCAAGATGTAGGCTAAAAGAGAGTGCATCAAATGGAGATCAAGGTTACTGGAGTTGCAAAAGTCAAGGAAATGAAAGGTGCTGTGCTGGGCAGGTTGTCACATGGTTCTTTTCTTCCCCATGCAAGTTTCTGACAATTTATCAGGGCCAGCATCAAAGGCCATCTGTATACCAACTTACCCATCTTCTCCTCCTCCCTCAAAGTCAACAGGAACAGATTAGTATAGCTTCTTTATCAGAAGAGATTGGTTTTTCACAGGTCCGAAGAGTGTAAACTGTGTCTGATCTAACATCTCTAGACAGAGAACTGCCCATCCACACTGCCCATCATCCACGTGTTACTAAGTGACCTGTTAAAAGAGCAGATTCTGGGGCTGGGGTTATGGCTCAGAGGCAGAGCGTTTCCTAGCACGTGCGCGGCCCGGGTTCGATCCTCAGCACCACGTAAACATAAATGCATTGCATTGTATACAACTAAAGCAAATAAATAAATATTTAAAAAAAAAAAAAAAAAAAAAAAAAAAGAGGAGATTCTCCAGATTCTGATTTGGTGGATCTGGGGTGAAGTTTCAGAATTCGCATATCAGAAGTAGCTCAGCTATCTCAGATAACTCTCTAATATGGGTATCCCAGGGCATGTGACACGAGCGGCACAGCGTTCTGTGGTTGAACTGAATTGTGTGGAGTCGAATTAATAGAATTGAACTATGTTATCTATGGATCCAATTGCAGAATTTTCTCAGTTCCCGCTGCAGTTTGAGAAATAACCGGCAGGTGGCGGGCGACCCACACAATCAGCAAAGAAGGATTTAGAGTTTGCCAGGCCCCCAAATCCCAGATGAGAAACTGCCCAGGCCATTAAAAAAAAAAAAAAAAAGACTATTTCCCAAGCAAAGCTGTGGACAACAGTGGTGAGTTTCATCCCTTTGCATGTGACTCCCGGTGCACCAACGACCCGTCTTTTAGGCTGGTCCCCAGGGCGAACGTTATGAGGATTCCACGATCTCACGATGCCGCCTTCTGGCAGCCAGAAGCCATAATCCTGCAAACTGACGATGACGTCATTGCCTCCCAAGATTCTTGTGGGTGAGATGAGGGCAGAACTGCAAAGAATGTTTGGCTATACAAAGAGCGGGATTGTGGCCAGAGAGTGATATGACCTGGCCTGTGTTGTGAGAACTGGAGGGGAGATGTGTTGCTCAGTCCCCACATTTTGTAAATGGAGAACATCCTGAGAGAGGACGAACAACTTGCCAGGGCTTGCAGAGCCAGAAAGTCCTGGAATCTGTCTCTTCAACTGATTTAGGCAAATATCTGCGTTTCCTCCATTAGTGTCTGCTCAAGATTTATCATATTAGAACCATCTGTTGCAGAAGCTGGATGATTTGAAGTGTTTGCCGTCCATCAGCTTTTACCTAGACTTTATATTTATTTGGGGATAGCCTGACAGATGGGGGAGGGTGAAGGTCCAAAGAGAAATGGGGATGGAAGAAGAATGTTCTCCATTGTTGTTCCACTCTGTGTTTTAATGGACTTTCTTTTCTTACACACACCCTTTTACATTTATTAAACTACAAGTGTATTGAAGGCAATGATGGTGTCTTATTTATCTAGTTATGTTCCATACTTATTTGATAAACCAAATGAGCACTTATCATTTTAAAATCTAAGCTGTATTTTTTAACATCTGAGATGAATAGCATAGGCCTCCTGTTACATATTTCAATATGCTTATAATATTTACCGTATTTTCCATACGTCAGAAACTGTGATTTTTTTTAAACAGGTGTCAACTAATTTAATTGTCTTTGTTAGTTTCTTTAAGGTTTTGTGTCAATGAATATCCACATAGAATATCATTCTCTTCCCTCTCCCCTTCTCCTTTCCCCAGCAGAGGACTGAAAATCCCTTGAGCTGCAAATACTGGGGTGTTGGGAGGGAGGAAAGAGTTAATTAGCAGATCCTGGGGACGCAAGGCTATCCTGGTAGCCACTGTGCCTTGGCCATCGCTGATTCCCTAACAGGTTACCAGTAAACTAGATTCTCTTGGCCTGCAGGGCCAGTGTCCATATTTGCCCTGAGGAGGAGAAGGCTGGAGACCAGAGGGCTGATTTATAAGCCAAAGCATTCCCGGGCCGCACCGCAAGGAGTCGGGCTGAGCCCGGACTTTGAGGAGGTGATGATGGACACAGGACACGTGGCCACACAATGGGGACACACGACTGACCTCAGTCACTTCGGTAAACTGCCCTTGCTTTCGGGAGGCGGCAGAAGCGTTCCTGGCGCCTATGTTCCTGGCCCGGCTGGTGGCTCCCCTCGCCCGGTTGAATGTGGAGAGCACCCCCTGGCGCGCAGGAGCTCAGAGGCCCCTGACTCTGATCTTAAAAGTCCTTCCTCGAGGATGGAGCCTTAGTGCATTCCGTGCTATGTAGAGAAAAGGGCAAAAGAACCACACCTGTTAGGGGCTGGGTCTGTTCAGGACCCTCTGCAAGTGAACTTTCCGCGATGGTCAGATGGGCACCTGGTGGTGGAGATGTGACGTCACCGCGCAGCCTCCAAGGGTGAAAGGCCGCAGAAGGGTCAAAAAGCAGTGTATGGCTGGAGCGGGGGCATGTGATTAAAGGGAAATCAGAACGAAAGAAGGGTTTTGGGGGATGTATGAATTTGAGAAGTAGCATCAAGTTGGTGAAAAACAGCAGGGCTTTCTTTCTTCCCTCCTATATGCAAACTGTCACTTCGGGTTAGCGTGAGCCCTTATCTGGCTCATTAGCATGAGCTGTGGCTAACACGCTTAAACCCTCTAATTATTTATTATGCCGTCACGGAGCGGGTCGCGACCCCGGGACGCACTTGCGGGGACTGTGGAACTGGGCACCGCGCGGGGGCTGGGGCGCAGCGCCTGGTCTGGCTGCGCGCTACCGGAGACCCTTCCTGGCTCTGGAGTCCCCCAGGGCGCTGTGTAGCTAGTCCAAATGGCAGAGTTAGAGCTATCTAAAATGTCTATCTAAAAGGTCCTCTTGTCAAAATTCATCTCTGGGGAGGGAGTGCACCACATGAGTGGCTCCTGGTCTATACTTGCGTGGGCTCTTCTGGATCGCCTGCAAGATGGAGCGAAGGGAACAAAATTTTTGCAAAAATGGAAGTCAATCCCGGAGCAAGGGGCTGGGACTTGGGCTGGCTTGCCTGTTGGGTACGCCTTCCAGCAGGACTCTGGGGAGAAACTAAAGGTTACATGATCCCCTTTCCCTACCCTACCACCCCTGCGTTCCAAGAGGGTCTACGAAGTTGCGGGGAAAGACGACGACGGGCTGAAATCTGGCCCCTCACGTCCACCGTTCTAGTCAGAAAACAGTTTCAAAATAAGTTAACCTCTGTAGGGTGTTTTTTTTTTTCCCCTCCCCTCTAATTGTCCCCCTCTTCCCCTCCCTCTCCCCATTCGAGTCTGTTTTATGTCCCTCTGCGTTGTGCCAACTATTTTATCTTTATTCCTTCTCTTTCTCTGTCGCCATTCATTCCTTTTTTTGTGTGTGTGGCTTCTGGGGCCGATGTGCGGCTTGTTACCACCCACTGTAAGCTCGCTCCTGTAGCTGAGGTGTTTCTATACAAACTCGAGCGTCCAGTTGTCATATTAATTATTACACTGAGTAATGACTGAAATGGTCAAAATAAGGGGAGACTCAAGAGCGCTTTTTCTTGCTGCTCAAAGATTCAGCAAAGAAGCCGTGCAACAAAGCACTAATTGGTCCCCAGAAACACTCTGACAAGGCATGGAAGATAGGTTTCATACAGCCCTGCGATTGTGAAGGGGGGAAAGCTCTGAATGGACCCCACGCTTCTTTTCTAAACTCTCTTGCTGAGCAAAAAATGGACCTCTGTTTGAATACTGCCCTGATCCTTGAATACTATACCCAGCAGAGAAAAAAAATGCACCATTTATTGTAAGTTTTTTTTTTTTTTTTCTTCTCTAGCTATTCAGGGGTTCTCTGTGAAGAATCAGCTGGTTTTTGTTTACCATGAAAGACCTTTACTTTATTTTCATTCTTGGAGGAGATGGGGAGGGAGAGGGAAGGACAGCCATGTGCCTAGACAGAGCAGAGCTGGCCTACTGTAACAAAATAGAGTGTAACAAATCCTACAAAAGTTGAGAATGTATTGATTCTTGGGAGAGCTATATAGATTAACGACTTTCTTTATGCTTATCCAAAGAAGGTATTTAATCATAATGTAAATGGGGCTTTAGAAAAACTAAAGACTTAGCGTTACTTCTCCTTATTTGGAGAACTTCAAAAGGACTTGTGAGGTGGCTGCAAATTACCCCCTGTCCCCCCCACCCCTGCACTTTTCCTCCTTCATCAAAAAGCCACAATAAAATATAGTTTGTGCTTTTTGTGTTGCACTTTTTCAACTTTTTTTTTTCTTTCTAAGGCATATTGAAAAAAAAACGAATAGATTTGTTAGTAAGTCTGAATTCCCTCATGCAGGTGCAGGCCTGGCTGTTGTGACCAACAAGGGGAGCCCAGCCAAATGCAGGCTGTGCTGTTCTGTCCCCTGAGCAGGCCCTCTCTCTGCAGAAACTCAGCAGTGGTCTTCCCTCAGAATACCTTGGCAAGGGTGTGTTTTGGAGACAGGAGATTGAGCAGTAATGTACTTTTCTTTTTCCCTGAGTAGACAATATCTAGCATGAACTCAGAACATTATGCATAGCAGGTCAGAGTACATTTGACTGCCAGAAACACGTATTTGCAATTAATTCAGGGCTAACTCAACTTTTCTCAAAATACCTGAAGCTTCTGGCATTCGGGTGTCCCCCAAATTGAGGATGACACAAAAATTCTTGTGACCAAATCCAGAATCAAAGGCCTGTGTTTATCTTTGTACCCTCTTTGCCCCTTATTCAAGATCCACCATAAATACAATTGTATGAAATGATTCATCCCATGACACACTGAGTTTTGCTTTTATCATCCACCCCTCTCCCCCACAAAATGTAGGTGGAGCTTTTTTTATGAGGCATATCTTGATTCCACAGAAAAAGGTCATAGGATTCTGGGGCTTGAGGATAGCATGTGAGAAAAAGTGATTCTGGTCCAGTCTTCAGCTGTGAGTGGAAATTAAAGTGGCAGGAGACTCAGGGTAACAGAGTCTCAGATCTTTGGGTTGCAGATCTGTATGGATCATTAGGGGAAAGTCATTTTTCCCTAAATAGGCCTTGGTGCTAAGTGTAGATAATTGAAAGCATGGTCTAGTTCCAGGGTGTTCTGACATAGGAAAGAGGTCTGAAGGTACAGTAATTAATTCACTTATTATCATGAAGGAGAAAGAAAAACCTTTCTATTTTCTTGGAATTCCTACATTTTGGGTAATACTTACCAAAGGGTTTCAGTGTCTTGTCCTCCTGAAGACAGAACTCTGTTTACATGTTACTAGTTGAAAGAATGGAAAGGCAATTACTGGTGTAAGTGGGATATTTGCAAAGCAAACTCAGCAAAAGCATCTGACTTCATTCCAGTAAGAGCCTGGACAAATAAGCAAAGGGTATGTCTCTACCCTATTTGTGGGCGAAGGTATCAGAAGTCTTCTTGTATTAAGTTGTTTTCTTCTTCCTCCATGTTCAGATAAATGAGACCTTGTTCAAGTATCCTGGTTAGCTGAAATCCTGGATGACTTGCTCAGTGTCAGGCCCACTGAGTGGCAAAGGAACCACAGAAAGCCAATGTGGATGTCTGGGCCAGTGGCTGGGCTGTAGCCATTTTCATGTGAAGGTCACACAGCATGTCTATATTCAATCTCCTTGCTACTGCTCAAGTTAAAAGATGTTCTCTCCATCTCCATCACCTAGATTTACCAGCATCACAGTCATTCTTAAAGAATAAAGGGAATTACTTACCCCTAAGTGCGCAGACGGGAGGCAGGGTAGCATTGGATTTCTACTAGCTGGAGCAATTATCACAGTGTGGTTCCAGGAAGCCAAGTGCTGAGCCTCTTCCTCTGCTATACTTTGGGTCTGGAATATTTCCCAAAAGGCCAAATGTAAAAGTATTGATTACCAGGGTGGTGCTACTGGGAAGTGGTAGAAGCTTTGACAATTGGGCTAAGTGAGAGGTGTTTGGTCACTGGGGCCATGCCCTTGAAAAGGATTGTGGAACCCCTTACCCTTTTGCTTCCTGGCTGTAAAGTGGATGGTCTTTCTCTACTATACTATTCCACCAAAACAATGGGGCCAATAGATCATGGACTGAAACCTCCCAAACTTGAGTTTAAACCATTTCTCTTTATGAATGAATTCCCTTGGGTATTTCATAGTAGTGATGGAAAGCTAACCAACACACCCTCTTTAAAACCTTGCTTGGGAAGACTGGATGAGTGTGACCTCCTCATCAATCCTTATTTAGGCCTAGTCCAGACTGCTGCACATTTGTCAGGTCAAAATCTCACAACTCTTGTAAAATAGGTGTTGTACCTGTTGCATGGCACAGGTAAGGAAACAAAGACTCCCAGAATGTAAACTATGTACTCCAGGTGATTAAGCCTGGATACCTGCCAAGTCCTTCTGCTTTATCTGGAGTTCCCTGGGCCTAGGAGAGCACACTGCCAGTTCTCTCAGGAGGGGAAAGAGTGTGTCATAATCTAGGTCACAGGGTGAGAGGCAGGATACCAATTTTGGCTCCTGAGCCTCAGTCCTTTTCTCCAAACTAAACTCCCCATAGAGGAGGTGTATAGGAGGTGAACAGGTCTAGATTAGAGTGGGCCAGGAAACTAGTCTCAGAGGAAAACTCTCCCTGGTTCTGTACAATCTCCAAGGGCAGAGATGCATATGCCTAAAGAGAAATCTAGACAACTCTACCTTAAGCTTGGAGGAGGTGGAGATGACAGTGTTTGGAGTGCTTAAGTGTACTGGAGAAAGAAGAGAACAATGCCTGGGTTTCCAGAAAGCTTTGCAAAACATGCATGGAAGCAGGCTTAGCATGTGAGAGTGGAGAGAATTGGGGCTGGAGTAGGGAGCCTAGGGATACACTTTCAGGTGGTTTTGCTTGGAAGGGTCACTATACCTGTTACCCTCTCTCCAGAGCTGAGGCTAAGGAGCAGACATTTGGAGCCCATTTCATGGCGAATGTGTGTTCTGATTTTTTAAGTCCCTGGTAATTAGGATCTCTGTGTAGGCCTGGAGCCTCCATTCCAGAATATGCATAGCTACCAGCAAAATTTCTGTGCTCCTAGATATGGTTTTCAATATTAACTAATGTAGGTCCTTTCTGTGCAGATCAGAAAACTGAGGCAGGTAGAGGGAGTAAGGCAGGTAGAGGTAGTAAGGTTACAGTGCACCACAATGGTAGAGCTGGGACTCTCCTGAACCTTTTTCAAATGTGGAACAATAGAAGTTGCATGGGAGTTCAAGGCTCCTGCATGATTCAGCTTAACATGAATGAAAATGCACTTATATGCATTGATGTTAGCCACACACTCTTTTACTCCCCACCCTGCCCCCACTTTTGCCAGAGGGTGGGGTCTGTGGAGGCTTTCCCCAGAGGCCTCTTAGTGGCTGGCACCCAGGACTCACAGTGGGGCATGTGGGTGGTGGACAGCTCCTGAATGATCTTATTCTTTCTGTGGCCTCAAGTTTCCTGAGGTTGGAAAGCACAAGGGGCCCAGACTGGGTGGTGAAGCCAAACTTCTGAAAAGACAAATGTGACTCTGGAGACCTCTTGGTTTATTTCTTGGGGTGAGGACATCTTCCCAGTAAATCCAAGAGGATTCAGTGAAGTCCCATGAATTCAACTAACCACAGGTTACTGGGGGCCCTGGGGACTGTGTGAGTGAGGAGGTTTACAGAATGGACCTACCTCTCTTGGCAGGACTAGGTCATATGCTTCCCAAATCTACCTCGTCTACATAGAGGAAACTGAGACAGAAAGGAGAAGTGGTTCACCTGGGGAGCTACCATTCTTACTGCCCACCACCATTGTTGTTCTGAAAACACTCATAACCAGCCACTCATGCCCAATGTGGCTGCCTGGGTCACTCTCACTGACCCTTTAGAAAGACCCTTTACTTCGTAAAGGAAGTTCATTTAGAGCAATTATTCGGATAATTCACAATCACTCCTGCACTTAGATCTCTGATCAAAATTATTTCCATTGGACAAATCCACCGGATTGCCCTCTCTTTGATTCTGCCTATGTAGACGCGACCTGAAACGCGCCCCAGCCTCCCTCTCCACCAGATCATATGCTTGGTTTGCTTTGCCCAGAGCGCAACATCCCCAGACGTTCCGAAGCTGGACCGGGTTCTGGCCAGAGAGTGCCAAGGCCGAGGGCCCAGGAAGGGCGCCTGGGCGGGCGCTGTCCAAGCCGCCGAGCGACGGCTGCAGGCGCCTCCCCCTCCTTCCCTCGTGGCGCCAGCACACGGCTCCACCGGGCTCAGCTCCCAGTCGCCTGCCACCGGCCCGCCGGGCACACGCCTGGGGCGGGATGGAGGCTGCGCCAAGGCCGCCGAGGTGCCTGCGGCAGCGCTGCCTAACAGCCAAGGGAGATCCTCCAGTCCCCTAAGCTCCATCACTCTCTCTTCTGCCACCCCACATCACATCTTTCTTCTCTGAGAGTCCGGAAACATCCCAGAGCGCTCTCCTCTTCGGGCTTCCCACAGCCAGTCTAGAAATATTCCTCTGGAGGATAGGCGCGAGGTCACCCAGGGCGCGAGGAGGCGCGCGGGGTGGGGGTGGGGGTGGGGTTTGGACACCTCCTTACACTAATTATAATCTTTTCCCACACGGTCCTTTGTGGTGGGCACCTCCTAGTTATTAGGATAGGATGGGGAGGTAGAGCCCATCTAATCCAACCCTCTGTGGCCACAGAGGAGGAAACCGAGGCTCAGGAGGATAACACTTACCAAGAGCCACAGAGCTCTTGAGAGGACCTGATGGGACTAGAACTTGAGCCTTCTCAGAGTCCAGTACTTTCCCCACTGTCTGGATGGAGTTTCCGTTCCATCTTTCTACACTTTAATTGTAAAATTACTGCAGTTCTTGTCATTGAAAAACTCCGAGAGAGCAATAGTGGGGAGAAGTAAAGAGGAAAAGTAGAGCCCCAAATCTCCCCTAACCTCCACACCTCCCCTGTGCCACTTTTTCTGCCCAAACCCTTCCCTGCATTTTGTTCCAGTTTCCCAGGAGAATCCAAGAGTATTTCACCCCAGAACTTTCCACCCATACACCCCAATACCCAGAGCCATTTACTCCTCCTGCGAAGCCGGCCCCCCCTTTCTAGAGCCACCCCCGGCTGCAGCCGGCTCCTAGCGCGGCGCCTGTTTATTCAGCCGGGAGTCCGGCACGCGCCAGGCGCACGCACTGCAACAACAAACCCGGCTGAATGGAGAGTTTGCAAGGAGCGGGCGCAGGGAACGGGAGGGGGAAGGGGAGCGGAGGAGGGGGAGTTTAGGGAGTGGGTGGGAGGAGGAGGTAAGAGGAGGGGGAGTGGGGGCTGCAGCCGCTAGCTACAGCAGCGGGGAGTGGGGGGCGAGGCGGGGCCAGGGCTGCGCGTGGGGCTGGGTGTCCCATTGAAAAGGCGGCTGCGCTCCGGCCGCCCAGCACTCTCACTTCTGGCCAGGGAACGTGGAAGGCGCACCGACAGGGAGCCGGTCAGGGAGAGAGAGTGAAAGAAGGAAATAAGAAAGAAAGGGGGTTAACAAAATAATAATAAAAAAAAAAAAACAGCCTGAGCCAGGGCTGGAGAGACCAGGACCAGGCGCAAGAGAGAGAAACCTTTAGGGAGAGAGGATCCGGAGACGCGAGACTCCGCAGAGCTCACTCAGCACTGACTTTTGCTACTTCTTCTTTTTTTTTCTTTTTTGTTTTTCTTTCTTTCTTTCTTCCTTTCTTTCTTCGTCTTTTTTTAATAGCAAGAAGGCGCTTAGCGACAGCCTCACACGCGAGCGCCACGCGAGGCTCCCAAAGCCTACCCGCGAAAGGAGGAGGGGAGGAGGAGGAGGCAAAGAGGGAGGAGAAAAATCATTTGCACCTTCTTTGCTCCCTAAGAAGTCTCCCGGGGATTTTGCATTTTTTAAAACTTCCCTCTGAGCTCCCACTTTTTCTCTCCCCTTCTTCCCTCGCTGTTCGTGCACCCAAGTTCTGTCTCTACCCCTCGCTTGTCCCCGCACCTTGCGTCCGGGCTCACTCTGGTCCTGCGACTCCTTGGCCGCCGCTGCGCATGGAAAGCTCTGCCAAGATGGAGAGCGGCGGCGCCGGCCAGCAGCCCCAGCCGCAGCCCCAGCAGCCCTTCCTGCCGCCGGCAGCCTGCTTCTTTGCCACGGCTGCGGCTGCGGCGGCAGCCGCAGCGGCAGCGGCAGCGCAGAGCGCACAGCAGCAGCAGCAGCAGCAACAGCAGCAAGCGCCGCAGCTGAGCCCGGCGGCCGACGGCCAGCCCTCAGGGGGCGGTCACAAGTCAGCGCCCAAGCAAGTCAAGCGACAGCGCTCGTCCTCTCCCGAACTGATGCGCTGCAAACGCCGGCTGAACTTCAGCGGCTTCGGCTACAGCCTGCCGCAGCAGCAGCCGGCAGCAGTGGCGCGTCGTAATGAGCGCGAGCGCAACCGTGTCAAATTGGTCAACCTGGGCTTTGCCACCCTCCGGGAGCACGTCCCCAACGGTGCGGCCAACAAGAAGATGAGCAAGGTGGAGACGCTGCGCTCCGCAGTCGAGTACATTCGAGCGCTGCAGCAGCTGCTGGATGAACACGACGCGGTGAGCGCCGCCTTCCAGGCTGGCGTCCTGTCGCCCACCATCTCTCCCAACTATTCCAACGACATGAACTCCATGGCCGGTTCTCCGGTCTCATCCTATTCGTCCGACGAAGGCTCTTACGATCCTCTCAGCCCCGAGGAGCAAGAGCTGCTGGACTTCACCAATTGGTTCTGAGGGGCTCGGGCTAGTCTGGCCCTGGTGTGAATGGACTTTGGAAGCAGGTAGGTTGCATTCTGGGGTGGAGAAATTGAGGGGATCTTCTAGTCTTGGTCCTTTGAGTGTCTGTGAAAGGCAAGGCTGTCTTCACGGACATGGAGGTTTAATTTATTTACTCATTTATTTATTTAAAGAATTTGTTAAAGTGTGGCAATTTCAAATTCTAGTTTGTAAGTTTCAACACTGTCCTGAGAAAGTGGCTTTGACCAGGAATTCAAGGAGTGGAGGGAAGGGGTGAGGTGCTGAGATGCTGGCGAATAGGGTCCTGGGACTTTCAAAAGAAGTATTCTACATGACAGGGTCTCCCTGCAACCTCAGGGTTCTCCAACGGTACCCTCTACGTTCACACTAACTTTTCCTGTTCTTCTGTTTGTTATAGCGTGATCGCACCACCTGCATCTTTAGTGCTTTCTTATCAGCGATGTTGGGAGGGAGATAAAAGAAGAAGGAAAGAAGGACAAGGACACACACACACACACACACACACACACACAAGAACTGGCCACCAGCCCCAACGCCCACTGATTGATAAATGCCTGAGAGACCAGGCTCTCAGAAAACAAGGATGTGCCCAGAACAGCATGTTTGCACTCCAGTCACTCACGGAGATATGAAGAGCAACTAGTACCTGAATGTCTGCGCAAGACCCAGCTGGTGTGCAAAAACAGCGGTTTCCCTGCGGAAGGCAGCAGCGCATGCCCTGTAGTAACTCCCACCCACCGCTAAGAGTTGAAAGCACTTGCTCTGGTGCCTTCACCTCCCCGCCCTCTCTCAAAGCGCAGTTCTTAGCCCCCTAGAATTGGGTTGGTGTCTCTGAGCTCAGTAACCCTCTTCCCGATAAGCTGTGGATATTCGTCTGCAGTCAAACTATGCTATTCTCAGTACTTTGAAACCCTGCCTCTGTTCCGGGGGCCCCTCCCCAAACCCTACTCTCTCCCTCACACTGTCTTTTCTACTGTTTTCATCATAGAAGGCTTCCAATCTTTTGTGAATTTTTTTTATTATAAGAAAAATCTATTTGTATCTATCCTAACCAGTTTTGGGGATATATTAAGATATTTTTGTACATAAGAGAGAAAGAAAGAAAAAATTTATAGAAGTTTTGTACAAATGGTTTAAAATGTGTATATCTTGATACTTTAACATGTAATGCTATTACCTCTGCATATTTTAGATGTGTAGTTCACGTTGCGACTGCCGTTTTCCCTATGTGGTTTTGTAAAGAACTCTCCTCATAGGTGAGATCAAAATACCACCAGATGTACTTCAGCACCAATGTGTCTTACTTTATAGAAACGTTTTTAATGTATTAATGATGTTATTAAATATTGTTCAAGAAGAACAAAGTTTATGCAGCTACTGTCCAAACGCAAAGTGGCAACCAGTTGGTTTTGATAGGTTGCCTTTTGGAAATTTCTACCACTGCCTTTTTTTTTCCTTACTGTTTTATTACAAACTTACAAAAAAAATGTATAACCCTGTTTTATACAAACTAGTTTCGTAATAAAACTTTTTCTTTTTTTTAAAAATGAAAATAATTAGCTGTCTCTAAGGCTTCTTTGACTCTGACTCCCCTGGCTAAGTTATTATTAAAATATCAAAGGGAATGAGTGGGTGGGTGGGGGAGAAAAGGGTGGTCCAAAACATGCTAAGTGGGAGAAATAGAAAGGCTAAGCCCTAGTCCTGTGATAACTTTGTGATGGCTGTAGAGAGAAAAGATTATCTGTATTTTTATTTTCTTCAGTCTCTATCTTTACATATATTTTTTAAATTTTGGTACAATGAATTGAACCCAGTAATGCTTAGCCACTGAGTCACATCCCCAACCATTTCAGTTTTTATTTTGAGACAGGTTCAGCTAAGTTGCTTAGGGCTTTCACTAAGTTGCTGAGGTATAAATAAAAATAAAAGGGCCTTTTTTAATTTTTGCTTTTCAGGCAATGCCCACAAGAAAAGAGATGATTAATGGCTGCATCTCACTTTAATAAATTGTACATTTAAACATCTCCCAAAAAAAGTCAACTGGAAAGAGAAGGTCCTCTCCTCCCCTCCACTCTCAGACACTCACTCCCATCTGAGTTTAGCATTGTGAGTCTCTGGAAGGGCTGGAGGAACTAGTGGAGTGAGGAGTGGGTGGAGGAAGGAGGTGCTGAGGTTGGGGGGTTGGGGCAGGTCTCTGTCCAAACCTAAGCCCTGATGGTGGGTGTGTTCCTTTTCTCTCTCTTCTAGGCACACGTTTTTCCCCAATGCACACACTTTCCATATTGACTTTAAGTAAAAAGCAGGTATGATATGAATTCCTTGTAGAAGGAGTTAGATTTAAATTAATGCATTAGAAATGTGTGGTCGCTTTGAGACACTGGCCTATCTAAGCCTGTGACTCTATCCGAATAGCGTGAGCTGCGTGTAAAAGTACCCAATTACCAAGATTCAAAAAGAAATTGGTGGGTTTTTGGCTGGCTTGCTTCTTGTCAGTTAGCAAGGACGTGATTAGAATCCTACTGGGCCTCTCGCCGGCTCCTCACTCGCCGCCTGCATTACTTGCAGATTCAGTTTGCGTGTCTCCAGCCAAGCGGAAAGCCCAGCGCAAAATGCATCTTACAAAACCCAACAAAGAACGGGGAGCCAGCACGTCTTCCAGAGTTAAAAATCTAGTCTGTGTTGGTACATCTATACCATTTAGTGGCACAGAATAATCATTTTTTAAAGCCGCGATGTGCGGAGCACGCCACAGCGTCTGATGTCATTTTGCTAAATGACCCTCTATAGAATGCACATCGCAGCTTCAGTCCCTTTCAAAGAGATGAACGTAATTAAGGGGAAAAAAATCAGTAAATTCCTCATCGCCATAAATAATCGGACTTTCTGCCAGCAGTGGGCCAATTTAGAGCTTACTTGAGGGAAGTAATGCTTTTGTGATGCCTGTTTTTATTTTTATCTTATTTGGAGGACCAGAGCTGGGCTCCCTCCCACCCCCCCACCCTCCACTTCTTTTTCATTTAATTTAGCTCCTTTGCAAGTTTCCAGATAAGGTATGCAAAGAAAGTGTAGCAAGTCATTTTTGCTATGAATATAACATTAGGATAATGTTTCAGCTCCCACAAAGAGGATTTTTTTCCCCACTTCTCCCTGTGTGGACAGGTGTTCTTTTACCCACTTCTGAATGGGAAATATCCAGTCTCGTTAAAACTCGAGGCAAAGTTAGCCGTTGTTTGCCACAATGCGAAGGCAAACTCGAAAAATTCACAAAAACACACACAATTTTAGGAAAGGGCAAAGCAGGGATTGGGCAAAATCTCATTACATCTGCTCTAATCGCTTAGCAACACAAAGCCGGGGCTTGTGCGGCAAAGGGAAGCCATTCACTGCGCTCTGACAGGCCGCATTCAGTCAGCATTAGTCAGCTCCATAAATCACCGCTGCCCATTGGCTGCGCGGCAGGCTTTGGAGCAGCCCTGGGCTGTCAGCGAAATACAAAATGTAGACCCCAGAGTCTAGCAATCGCAACCTCTCCCCGGTCTTAGCCCCCACCCCACTTTTTATTATTATTATTATTATTATTATTATTATTATTATTATTATTAAGGGTGGGGGATGCTGGGGAAGAAAACTGCGTTAACTTTATTGACTGAGAAATCTTACCTATTCAAAAAATGGCCTGGAGACCACCGAGTTAAGAGAGGAGACGCGCCTGAAATTGAAGAAGAGTGGGGAGTAGGGGTGATAGGCAGATCTGCGGCTGGCTGCAGAGCTGTTGAATGCACGTATTATCAGAGGCTGACATAGAGCTACTGAGACACACGTTTCACCTCCCTGATGCAATCTTTCAATTTTTTAAATTGGGAATAGGAGGGTTATGTATGGAGAAGACTCTGTGCCACGTTCATATCAGGTGGGCCGACCAAGGAAGAAAAAAAAAAGAAACCATTCTGCTCTGCCCAGATCTTCAAAGGAGTAGGACTGAGATGTAGTAAGGGAGGAATAGAAAATGCATTACAAGTTTGCTGTTCTCGCAGAGAAGTAAGACACCGAATTCATACCCCGGTTTCTTGGTGCCAAACAGCTAGAATAAACAATATAAAGGACTAGGGGAATGTCCTTGTGGAGGAAACTACAAGCTCTATGTAAATGTTGGTGTGGTGCTATTGTTGTTTTGTTATCATTCTTCCAGTTCTGTTTCTCATCTTTATGGGGACTGGTCAGATGTATCTAAATCACAGCCCAGGCTTGATTCTTTCATACAAACCTCATAGAAAGAAATCTGGCAGTAGAAATGGATTCAAAGTAGACTTTCCTAGAAAGTCCAGGTTGCCTTCCCTCAAATGCTTTCCCAGAAAACCTCCTCTGGAAGCTTTCCTGAGCAACTCTCCATCTCTCACAGTCACTCCCAGTCCATGACCTTGATTCTCCTTCCTGATGCTTACCACTATATGAAAATGCTGTCTTTGCTTGTTGATATGCTTGTTGACAATTGTCCCCCACCAAAGGGTGAATCCCACAAGGACACAGACCTTACCTGTCCTGTTCACTGTTAAGTCTCTAGTCCCTGGAAAAAGAAGTATTTGGAAGAATGGATCTGAACCATCTGCTCCATTGTATTGGTAGCTGTGTTGCTTACCCTTTCTTTCCCCTTCAGATCTACTCTTTACCCTTCTCTACTCTTCTGTGTCACATGGAATTTATTGATAGGATTCCCTTGCCCTCTGGCTTCCCGTTGGGTTTGGCCAGTGGAAGACACTAGTAGGAGACCACAAAGTGGGAGGGGGGATATGTCAAAATATCCATACTCCCTTACTGTTTGGGCTCAGTCACTTTGACAGTGGCTCTGCTCTTTGGTCTAAGGATACAGCTTGTCATGATGCTTCTGTCCTACAGGTACAGCTATTTCTGAGGTCTAGTAACAGATTTCTCCTCTTGCCACTTCAAGTTCAGGTGCTAACAGCTCCCCTTTGTTTTTAGCTCTGGGTGCTGCATTTTTTTTGGTTCCCTTAGCCCTACCTAGATCTCTCTGTCTACCCATTGAACTCTTTTCATTTACTCTTTTACATAAGTACCATTAGTTCCTGCTGACCCTGACTGCTGGTTGGTACTCAGGCCATTAGACCCAGGATCCCATGGATATATACTAGTTCTTTTTAGAGACTCATAGGGCTATCAGTAAGAAACTTCCAAGGGTAGGAGCAAACCAAACTCTCTGCAACATCTAACTCTGGAAAATAATTTCATCTTTTGGAGCCAGCAATGACTTACCTGACAGCCTGAAAAATAAGTTATAGTTTTCTTTTCTGGAAAATGAGAGTAACAATACCTTCTTTTGCATAGATCACCAGATGAATAGAAAATGAAAGAGCTTTACAGCTGTCAGTGACTGTATATGAGTGCAAATAGCACTTCTCATGATATTTCTGAACCAGATAGAGATGTGGTGTTGGGATTTGCCATTAAGATAAACAAAGATGCTGCTGCTGTTGGGGAGCCACTAACATTTTCACCCATTTGTCACTCAAACATTTATGTACTCACTTAAAAAGGGTGGACAAATGATTAAATTTAGTCAACCTTTCTAGATCTTAACTGCCTTCATTTGTATCTTCTACTGCAAACTCTCCAAGAAGTATGGTTTTTTGCAACTTTTTTTTTTTTTTTTTTTTTTTTTTTTTTTTTTTTTTTTTTTAATGAATCTCCTAAGTATTAAATGCCAGTGATCCCATTTCTCTTGTCTTAGTGATGAGCAGTCTCTGGACTTCTCTCCACTTCTGGACGAAGAAATGATTGTTTCCGGATTTCCCCAGAAATTCCAAGTTACCTAGAGTCAAGGTAGGGAGGGAGGTGGATTCCCTGACACTTTTTTCCCCCCCGCTGCGAGTAAGAATGACTTGGCTCTAGCGCAGGTCGAAGTTATATTCCTTCTTCCTTTGTATGCAAGATTAGGTTGTTACAAAAGAGGGTGTGTAGGTTAATGGCAGGAAGCAAGTTGCAGCGCGGAGCGCAGGCCCTGAGCGCGTGTCAAGCTTAATGATTTATTCAAGCTGCAGTGCATCCGGGCGTTGATTGGCTGCAGGCATGCGTCCGCTGTCAGCTGCGCGCGCCAGAGACTCGCCAGGCTACCTGACGCCGGGAGGTCGGGGGGGAGGTCGCCGGCGGAGGTAGAGGGAGAGAGAGAACAGGCCTGGGGACTGGTTCTGAGTGAACAAGAGGAATAGGTAGGAGGTGACAGGAAGGAAGAGAGAGACAGAATGGGAGTCAGAGTGGACAGAGGAAAAGCAGAAGGAGAAAGGGATCGCAAGAAGTGAAAGAAGGAAGGAGGGAGGGAGAGGAGAAGAGAGGAGGAGGAAAAATCCAGGATAGGTGGTGGGACAGGGGGAGGGGAGAAGGAAAATGAAAGAGAGGAAAGGCGAATGAATGAGAGAGGGAGAATAGAGAGAGGTTGGAGAGGGGAGTGGGACGCGCTCCCAGAATGTCCCGCGTGCGCCCTCCTTCAGGCAGCCAGCGGGCGGCTGCTCACAAAGCCGCCTTTGATGCGCTGGCTACCAGGGCTATTTTGGGGATGAGATGGGGGAAAGCCGCCAACCCACACTCCTTGAAGGGAGTCACTTTCTGCAAAGTACGTTGGAGAGGACTGGGCCCTGGGTCTGGACTGCTGGGGCAGGAAGTGGATGTAGGGGACAAAAGCTCCGCACCTGCCAAAAGCGAGAGCACTTAGAGAGCACCTCCCCCGCGGCCCCCTCGGCGCTCCCCAGCCCGCCCCAGGAGCTCAGGCTGCTGGGCTCGCGAGCAGCACCGCACCGCACTGCCGCCTCGGGACTCCACCGCCTCCTCACCCGCCCTCCTACTTCCTCCCTGCCAAACCACTTCTGCCAGCCTTTCTGGGTCTTTCTCCTACTGTGGTCCTAGTCACTCTCTCCCTCCTCTCTCCTCTTTCTCTTTCTGCCTTTTTCCTTCCCCGTTCTTCATTCATCTGCTCTCTCTTTATAGCCATCGTTATTTAAAAGTTAAAAAAAAAAAAAAAAAAGGAACACTTCTAGATTGTAGATAGGAGTCCTGCTTCAGCCAGGGAGCCCTTTGGAAGGAAAAAGAGAGAATGGGAAGTCAGAGCAAAGGAGGGGAAGAGAATGCACTTGAAAACCAAACGGGAAAACCAGCCCAGTGTGTGCGTTTGCTTGGATGAAGTTGTTGAGCCTGGAGAGGCAGCAGTCAGAGGGTGGCTGCTTGTTTTGGGGGAGTTGGGAATTCTATCAATAACCATCCCTGTCCCAAAGAGGAGACTGAAGTCAAGCTGGCATGCCGCCCCCCACAGCCTCCAGTACACACAGCCCTTGGCCTCCCCCAGCTATCTCTCTTTACTAGGAAAACAGTCTGTCTCCATTGTCCAGGTGCCAGCAGGGCCTTTGGCGAAAGGGAGGCCGGCCAGCCCTCTGATCAAACTCAAAGGTTAGTTAAAAGACAAAAACAGCTGAAAGTCTTCATGAATAATGCCGGGACAGCCCACCCCCCCCATGCCCCCCCCCCCAGTTCAGTGTAGTGCAAGCCACGCTCAATGCCCGACCATTTTGTTATGCTGCTCGCCTAAGTCAGAATTTCACAGAAAGGCCGAGAAGAAAAGCTCCCACAATTAGGGGTCGCCTGTCAGAAAACATTAACGCCTTCCTCTCCCAGCCTGTCAGGCCTGCTGCAGATACAAACCGCCATGGCGAATTGGCCCTCCACCCCGTGAAGCCCCGCCAGCCAAGGAGCAGGGATTTGCAAGCCAAAGGAGATGGAGCCGGCCTAAGTGCAGTTTCTGCAGTGTCGCAATGCAGGGAGATGCTCCCAGCTTCTGCTTTCTAAGACTGGGCATTGGATGCCTCCAAGAGGTCACAGGGATAGTCCTGCACATGGTCAGATGGACAGCTCTCCCAGACCAAGGCAACATAGTAAATAAAATGGCTATACTCTTCTCCAGTGTTTACTGACCATATTTCCAGTGCCAGGCATCTTATTTTGTTAATGATTCAAACAGTTCTTTAAGGTAGTATTTTATCATATTTACCATAGAGGTTAAAAAAAAAATGAAAGATTCAGAGAGGCTATGGGACTTGTCAAAGGTCACATAGCTAGGTAGTGTCAGGGACAGGATTTGAACTCGGGTTTGCCTGACTTCAAATCCCATGTCCTTTTGATCTCAGTCCAGTGGTTAATTTCTCCAATAAGATTCAGAGAACAACTCTAGGCTTGTTCACTTCTGAAAGCGTTAGTAATACTCAAGCATGTTCTTTGCCATCTTTCTGTATTAACAAGAATATCTCCTGCTTTTAGAACAGTATCTGGCACATGCTTGGCACTTATACATTTGTAGAAGGAAAAAAGCAGGGAAGGAAGTGGGGACATTCCTTAGAAATGTTCTTTTGGTTTTCTTTGAACACTATTTTCTTCTGGAAGATATTTGATTTGGGGTCAGAAGATCTGGTTGGGATTCTTGATGCCCTGTCTGATTGCTAGGGAGTTGAACCCTTGTCTCCTCACTTGCATAAGTGGAGATAATAATAACTACCTGTCAGAAGTGGTGAAGACAGAATTCGATTAAACAATGTAACCCCCCTAGTATGGTGTCTAACACATACAAGATTCTTCAAAAATTAAGTTTCAATGAAATAGGAGTTAGTCTTTTATTTTTCTGTATCAAGAAAATATATTCCATGTATGCAGTTACATCTAGGAAACAAAAATACTGTGCTACAGCTAACTCATCAGGGAACTCGGCATGCTGTTGTCCTATGGTGTTCAAGCTGCCAGGATGCTGTGAGGTAAATCTGAGACCACGTTCATAGATGTCAGGGAGACTGCCTAGTGGTGTGGAAGAGTTTCAGGGCCTCCAAGAAGTCAGCTGTCACCTTCCAATAAGAAGTCTGACATGGTCCCACTCCTTACAGAATAGGGTAGGACCAAGATTTAAAAATCTAAAAGCCTGGTGCGGTGTCGCATGCCTGTAATCCCAGCATTTGGGAGGCTGAGGCGGGAGGATCCTGTAATCTCAGCATTTGGGAGGCTGAGGCAGGAGGATCAAGAGTTCAAAGCCAACCTCAGCTGGGGATGTGGCCCAGTGGTCGAGTGACCCTGAGTTCAATACCCAGTACCAAAAAATAAAATAAAATAAAAAAATAAATCTAGAAGTTATTTATTTCTGAATCTTTAGTCTTTTATAACATAACTTTAAATGTGGCTGAATGTATGATAACATCTTAACCAATCTGTATTTTTTTTTTTTTTTTTTTTTTTTTTGTGGTACTGGGGATTGAACTCAGGGGCACTCGACCACTGGGTCACATCACCAGCCCTTTTTTGTATTTTACTTAGAGACAGGGTCTCACTGAGTTGCTAAGTGCCTCACCATTGCTGAGGCTGGCTTTGAACTCTCAATCCTCCTGCCTCAGCCTCCCAAAGTGCTGGGATTACAGGCATGCACCACCGCGCCCGGCTCAATCTGTATTTTTACATGAAAATTTTTTTTTTATTTTTCTTTCTTTTGCTATAACAAATGAAAAATTTTGTAACTAAACATTATATCCGTACATACATCCTTAGGACAGATCTGTAGAAAGAAAACTGCTTTGTTGAAGGATATATGCTCTTCAAAGGCTTTTGGATTCATATTTCTTAGCAGCATTCAGAAAGGTTGAATCTGTCAAAGTTTCATCAACACTGATATGAGTTAATCTTTCGCATAGCCTCAGTGAGTATTATTAAATGTTAAACAATTTTAGCAAAGGGTAATTTTAAAAAAATGATATCTATTCTTTTATTCTGCTTGTCTTACCTCACTAGTGACATTCAATTTTCTTTTATATTTATTGACAGCAGTGATTCTTAGTACACAGCACTAAGATGGACTGCATTAGAATAAATGGGGGGAGTTTATTTATAATACATATTCCTGGAGATTCTGATTAATTAGGAGGCTTTCATATAAGGCCAGTTTGTGGACAGAGATCATTTGTTTTAGTCTTCTTGGAGAGATATACCAGATAATCGGCCTTAAAAGAAATTACAATTGTGGCTAAGATAAAATCACCAGTCTCATAAAGGTGACTTATATTCTAAATTTACTGTTCCAAAGTTAAATGCATTGAATGTCTGCAATGGTAATCTGTCAGAGGGAATGGGGAGGATTACTTTGGATTCTGATTCTCTGGTGTTCCTCCCTCTCCTTTCCAGCCTCTTCCCATTCACTCTGACCTCCCAGCCCTGCCCCCCACCTGCTGCAGGTCTGGAGAAGAAAGCCATTTCCATTGGCTTTGGCTGCCTGGGGAGATCTATATTACTCGGGGGAAGACAAGAGCTGTTCCCATCTTGGTAAAGTGTGAAATTCGGTTTTGATTGCAAAGGGAAGCTATTTCAACGGGATTACACCATGACCATGTAGATTAAACTCAGCCATATGGCCTGGGGTTGCGTCTTCCTACTGTCAGGTAACAGTTCATTGCTAATGACGTGGGGATGACATTTTCCAGTGAAAAATAAAGCCACCTGGACAGGAATAAAGGAAACACACACACACACACACACACACACACACACACACACACACATGACCCCGATACTGGCAAGCATTAACATAACTGTTGACTGCTGGTTTTGAAGAGGAGGGGTGATTTGTATAATTTATAAGTAAAACCAATGATCATGGTATTATAAAAGGTCTTTTGCCTGTGCGACATAGTAGAATGAAATTCTCTGTTTTCATCAAAAGTGTTGAATCAGAGAGATTGTTTGACCTCACTTAGCCTCAGTTTCTTCACCTGTTAAGTGGGCATAAAACACAATTCCCAGGACTGGAAGTGTGAATTGTAAGCTGCTGCCTGATGTACAAAGGGGAAGAAAATATTTTTATCAGCTGTAAGAAAGAAATAAACTGGCCAATGTAAACTAAAGAGAGACATAGAAGGAGTTTGGGTAATTCGTAGAACAATTGGGAAGACTGATTCAGGATCAGAAAATGGGCTTAAAAAAGATGAAGCTGAAAAGAAGCTACAACCCCTCTCCCAGAATGGTCAGATGTAGCTGCAAAGGCTGCTGCCTCTGGTCTCTGGACATGGCCATTTATGCTGACACCATCTCTAGGACAGACACAAATCTGTTGATGTCCATGCTGCCACTACCTGGAAACTGGTTGGTTACAGCCATAACCCCAGCTGCCAATGTCACAGCAAGGGTTTCCCCACTGTCTTTATTTCTTTGCGCCGCTAGCCCTCTAGTCCATTTCTGGGGCAGGGGCTCCTGACTGGTTCAGCCACAGTGTAAGGGAGGCTCCTGGAAGAGAGTCTTTGGCCTTGTCTGCTTTTACACCAAGAGATGGGCTCTATTTTCTTCCAAAATGCATAAGAATGTCCAAGGGAAAGGTACTCACAAGCTGCACAAGCTGGGCAGCCAGAAAGAAAACAGAACAAGCAACTAAAAAAAAAAAAAAAAAACAAAAGCTAGTATCTTTTAGATCAGGGTTCTGCAAATGCTTCAGTAAAGAGCAACATAGTGGCGGAGAGAGGGAAGATGGCCGACAGGAGGGAGGTGCTCTCTGGAAGCAGCTGATGAAGGACGCGGAGTGGGAAGTTTGAGCGTGTTGCTGGTGGTTCTATTGCAACTGAAAGGGAGCCAAGACATTCCTGCACCTCTGGACAGCGAAATATAAGGTTCTACAGGACCACAACAAGCAGAGGCAGAGTCGCAGCGGCCCACAGCCCGAAGCAGCAAAGCAGCGCTGTCTGTGCTGCAAGCACAGGGGCCGATACCATCTCGGCAAGGAGACGATCCACCCAGCGGCTTTGAAACCTATCGGGAGGAGGGATAAAATGAGGCCTAGAGGCGTGGGCGGTGTCCACATGGAGCTCTTTCGCACTGCTTGCCAAGCCGATCCCGCACGCTCTGGAGTGACACAAGGGTCTGCGGAGCTGCTGTTGAATGGGAGAACGCCGCCATCTTTGAGAAGTGCAGTGGCTGACCCAGACAAAGGGGAAAAGACGGAGGAGACAACAGCTGCAGACATCCAGGGAGCCCCTGCGCCCTGAAGGCAGCGCACACCTGGGTGAGACTCGGGTAACCAGCAGGGGAGGGCGTGTCTGAGGCCAGCCCAGTGGCCACAAGAAGCTACAACTGTGGGTGGGCGTGGGGAAAGGGTGCCTTCCGGAGGGTCCCCTTCCCGGTGCCATTCATCTGTTGACACACAACCACCCTGAGCCAATCTTCCCCCTGAGCCATTCAGCCGCTGGCATAGGGTGCAGACTTGACTTCACTAACAGGGTCGCAGACTATCTGGACGTGGTTCAATGCAGTTGGCTTAAACTGGAAAGGGAAAAGAGAGGGGGGGTTTCCCAGGGCCCGTTTTGTTTGAGACTTGGGGTTCGACTTTTTTTTTTTTTTTTTGGTTGGTCTGCTTGTGTTATTGGTTTTTGGGGTTTTTGTTAGATTGTTTGTTGTTCTTTTTCTTTTTTTGTCTTTGTTCTGTTTTGCTTTTTTTTTTTGCATTGATTGTCAGTGTGTTTGATTGTTTGCTTCTGCTCCTTTTCTCATTCCTTCTTTTCTTCCTTCTCACTTTGGCATCTCTTCTTCCTCCTTCATCTTTCATATTTGCACCCTGCCAGTGCATACTAAACAGAGGCAAAAACAAGCTTTATGCAGAATTTGGGATTTCTAGAAACGGCGCAATTGAACTAGATAGCAAAGAGGTGTTATATATAGTTTACTCTCCATTTTCTTGATTCGCTCTCTCCTCTCTCTTACACCAATTTCTACTCTTTTATCATTTTTTCTTCTTTTCCATCTTACTTTATATATAAATGGGTCTCTCCGCCTAAGTGTCAACTCCATTCTCTATCTACTCTCTTCTACTGATACTAAACCACTTCCAGTAAACCACGTCAATAGAACTCTCCTTTCATACTTTCCAAGAAAGAACAATTCAAGACACTTCCTTCTTCTTAAACATAATACCTCTGTATCCAATACTTGAAGCTATAAAACCCCATCAGAAGCGTACAGAGTAAATTGGGAATAATATCTGGGTTAACAAAATCTGTACATTGTGATCAAAATTGAATTTGCTGAATAGAAAGTGTTAGGTTTTAAAGTGTAAAGGAATTATAAGGGGAGCTGATAGCTTTGTACTACAGGAACAACATAAGGCATTAAGGTAAAATCGAAACAGTCAAGGTCCCACAGTGCAGGAAGAAAAGACACACAAGCAGCATGAAAAACCAAGGGAAGAAAGTGACACGATCAAATCAAGATTCCTCATCAGTAGATTTCATGGCAAACACAGTTGGTCAAATGCCAGAGATGGAATTTAGAAATTACATATGCCAAATGTTTAGGGAACTTAAGAATGAACTCAAAAATGAGATGAGGAGCAAGTACAGGAGGCAAAAGATCATTTTGACAAAGAACTCCAAAAACAAATACAGGAAGTAAAGATTACTTCAATAGGGAAATAGAGGCTCTAAAGAGAAACCAAATAGAAATTCCAGAAATGAAAGAAGCAATAAACCAAAATAAAAGTTCAATTGAAAGCATCTCCAACAGAGTAGACCACTTGGAGGAAAGAAGCTCAGACAATGAAGACAAAATATATGTCCTAGAGAAGAATTTAGACCATACAGCAAAACTCGTTGGAAATCAAGAACATAACATCCAAGAATTATGGGACAGCATAAAAAGACCAAACTTAAGAGTGATTGGCGTAGAGGAAGGGGCAGAGTTTCAAGCCAAAGGAATGAGTAATTTATTTAACGAAATAATTACAGAAAATTTTCCAAACTTGAGGAATGAATGGGAAAACCAAGTTCAAGAGGCATACCGAACACCAAACAAACAAAATCTCAACAGATCCACACCAAGACACATTATAATGAAAATGCCTAATATTCTGAGCAAGGAGAGAATACTAAAAGCCGCAAGAGAAAGGAAGCAGATCACATATAGGGGGAAACCAATCAGACTATGTTCAGATTTTTCAACCCAGACCTTAAAAGCAAGAAGATCCTGGAATAGCATATTTCAAGCTCTGAAAGAAAAGGGATGTCAACCAAGAATCTTATATCCAGCAAAATTGAGCTTTAGATTCGAAGATGAAATAAAAACCTTCCACGACAAGCAAAAGTTAAAAGATTTCACAACTCGAAAGCCAGCACTTCTGAACATCCTGGGCAACATTTTTCATGAAGAAGAAGAAGAGAAAGATGATAATGAAAATCAACAAAGGGAGATATTAAACTAAAGGAAATACCAACCAGAAGAGAAACCAAATCAAGCTAAAGACCATAATTCAAATAAAAATGAATGGGAATAAAAATCACATCTCAATAATAACCCTGAATGTTAATGGCCTAAACTCACCAATCAAAAGACACAGATTATCAGAATGGATTAAAAGAAATGACCCAACAATTTGCTGTCTCCAAGAAACACACCTCATAGAAAAAGACATCAACAGACTGAAAGTGAAAGGTTGGGAAAAGTCTTATCACTCACATGGCCGGCAGAAGCAAGCAGGGGTTTCCATTCTCATATCAAATAAGGTAGACTTCAAACCAAAACTAATCAAGAGGGACAAAGATGGATATTTCTTATTACTTAAGGGAACCATTCATCAACAGGATATAACAATCATAAATCTATATGCACCAAATAATGGAGCACCTACATTCATCAAACAAACGCTTCTCAAGTTCAAGAGTAAAATAGACCACAACACAGTTATTCTAGGGGACTTCAACACACCTCTCTCACCAATGGATAGATCATCCAAACAAAAGCTAAACAAAGAAACTTTAAGCCTCCTTTAAACAATTAACAATTTAGACCTAACGGACATATATAGAATATTTCATCCCTTAGTAAACAAATACACATTTTTCTCAGCAGCACATGGCTCCTTCTCCAAAATAGACCATATATTATGTCACAAGGCAACTCTCAGCAAATATGAAAAAATAGAGATACTACCCTGCATGCTATCAGACCATAAAGGGATGAAATTGGAAATCAACGACAAAACAAGGAATAAGAAAAACTACTCCATCAACTGGAAGCTAAACAACATGCTACTGAATGAACAAGGGGTTGAAGAAGACATCAAAGAGGAGATCAAAAATTCCTAGAGGTAAATGAGAACACAGATACTTCATATAGAAATCTCTGGGACACTATGAAGGCAGTAGTAAGAGGAAAATTCATTGCACTGAGTTCATTCCTTAAGAGGAAAAAAACCCAACAAATAAATGACTTAACATCACACCTCAAAGCATTAGAAAAAGAAGAACAGACCAACACCAAGGGCAGTAGAAGACAGGAAATAATTAAAATCAGAGCAGAAATTAATGAAATTGAGACTAAGGAAACCATTCAAAGAATTGACAAAACTAAAAGTTGGTTCTTTGAAAAAATAAACAAAATTGACAGACCCTTAGCGATGCTAACGAAAAGAAGAAGAGAAAAAACTCAAATTACTAACATTCATGATGAAAAAGGGAATATCACAACAAACACCTCAGATATACAGAATATAATTAGAAATTACTTTGAAAACTTGTACTCTAATAAAATAGAAAATACTAAATGCATTGACAGATTTCTAGAGTCATATGATTTGCCTAAACTGGATGTGGAGGCTATACACAATTTAAACAGATCAATTACAAGCGAAGAAATAGAAGATGTCATCAAAAAGCTACCAACAAGGAAAAGTCCAGGACCTGATGGGTTTACAGCCGAGTTCTATAAGACTTTCAAAGAAGAACTAATACCAATGCTCTTCAAACTATTCCAAGAAATAGAAAAAGAGGGAGCTCTTCCAGACTCTTTCTATGAGGCCAATATCACATTAATTCCAAAGCCAGGCAAAGACACATCCAAAAAAGAAAACTTCAGGCCCATATCTTTAATGAACACAGATGCAAAAATCCTCAACAAAATCCTGGCAAATCGGATACAAAAACATATCAAAAAGATAGTGCACCATGATCAAGTGGGGTTTATCCCAGGGATGCAAGGCTGGTTCAACATTCGGAAATCAATAAACATAATACACCACATCAATAGACTTAAAGACAAAAATCATATGATCATCTCAATAGACGCAGAAAAAGCATTTGACAAAATACAACACCCCTTTATGTTCAAAACAATGGAAGAACTAAGAATATCAGGAACATATCTCAACATTATAAAAGCTATATATGCAAGGCCCCGAGCTAACATTATCTTAAATGGAGAAAAATTGAAAGCATTCCCTCTAAAAACTGGAACAAGACAGGGATGCCCCCTTTCACCACTGCTATTTAACATAGTACTGGAAACTCTGGCCAGAGCAATTAGACAGACGAAAGAAATTAAAGGGATCCAGATAGGAAAAGAAGAGCTCAAATTAGCACTATTTGCTGTTGACATGATAATCTTCCTAGAAGACCCAAAAAACTCTACCAGAAAACTTTTACAACTAGTAAATTAATTTGGCAAAGTTGCAGGATACAAAATCAACACACATAAGTCAGAGGCATTTTTGTACATCAGCAACAAAGACTCTGAAAGGGAAATGATGAAAACTACCCCATTTACAATAGCATCAAAAAAAATAAAATACCTGGGAATCAACCTAACGAAAGAGGTGAAAGACCTCTATAACGAAAATTATAGAACACTAAAGAAAGAAATCATAGATGAACTCAGAAGATGGAAAGACCTACCTTGCTCTTGGATAGGTAGAATTAATATTGTCAAAATGTCCATACTACCAAAAGCATTATACAGATTTAATGCAATTCCAATCAAAATCCCAACATCATTCTTCAAAGAAATAGAAATAGCAATCATGAAATTCATCTGGAAAAATAAGAGACCCAGAATAGCCAAAGCAATCCTGAGCAAGAAAAGTGAAGCAGGGGGCATCACCATCCCGGACCTTAAATTATACTATAGAGCAATATTAACAAAAACAGCATGGTATTGGCACCAAAACAGACTGGTGGACCAATGGTACAGAATTGAGGACACAGTAACTAACACATATAATTTCAGCTATCTTATATTAGACAAAGGTGCCAAAAATGTACAGTGGAGAAAGGATAGCCTCTTCAACAAATGGTGCTGGGAAAACTGGAAATCCATATGCAATAAATTGAAATTAAACCCTTATCTCTCACCATGCACAAAACTCAATTCAAAGTGGATCAAGGACCTAGGAATTAGACCAGAGACAATACGCCTAATAGAAGAAAAAGTAAGCTCCAATTTCCAACATGTCGGATTAGGCCCCAAGTTTCTTAATAAGAATCCTCTAGCGCAAGAATTATTACGAAGAATTAATGAATGGGATAGATTTAAACTAAAAAGCTTCTTCTCAGCAAAAGAAACAATCAGGGAGGTGAATAGAGAGCCAACTAATTGGGAACAAATATTTAGTACATGCACATCAGATAGAGCACTAATTTCTAGAATATATAAAGAGCTCAAAAAACTTTACACCAACAAAACAAATAACCCAATCAATAAATGGGCTAAGGAATTGAGAAGACACCTCTCAGAAGAAGATACACGATTAATTAACAAATACATGAAAAAATGTTCAACATCGCTGGCAATTAGAGAAATGCAAATCAAAACTACTCTAAGATTTCACTTCACTCCAGTCAGAATGGCAGCTGTCAAGAACACAAGCAACAATAAATGTTGGAGAGAGGATGTGGGGAAAAAGGCACAATCATACATTGCTGGTGGGACTGCAAAATGGTGCAACCATTATGGAAAGCAGTATGGAGATTTCTTGGAAAACTGGGAATGGAGCCACCCTATGACCCAGCCATCCCACTCCTGGGTCTATTCCCAAAGGACTTAAAAACAGCATATTACAGTGACACAGCTATCTCAATGTTTGTAGCTGCGCAATTCACAATAGCTAGGTTGTGGAACCAACCTAGATGTCCCTCTGTAAATGAGTGGATTAAGAAAATGTGGTATATCCGCACAATGGAATTTTACTCAGCAATAAAAGAAAATAAATTAATGGCATTTGCAGGTAAATGGATGAAGTTGGAAGACATAATGCTAAGTGAAGTTAGTCAGTCTCAAAAATCCAAGTACCAAATGTTTTCTCTGATATAAGGAGGCTAGTTCATAGTATTGTTGGATGGGGGGGTACATAGGAGGACTAGAGGAACACTAGAATGGTCAAAGGGAAGGAAGGGTAAGGGGGGGAGCAAGGGGGGAGGGAGGGGGAGAAAAAGAAAAAAAAAAAAGAAAAGGTGGTTGAATGAGATGGATTTCATTTTCCTAAATGCATGATTGAAGACCTGAATTGTACGAATATACTTTGTATACAAACAGTTGTATGTAAAAAGATGCTAAATTCATGCACTATAAGTTGTACACATTTAAAATTATTTAAAAAAAAGAGCAACATAGTAAACATTTTCAGCTTCATAGGCAAACTACTCATATATTCTGCTATTAGAGTGCAGAAACAGCTAGGAGCAATATGTAAATGAGTAAGTGTGGCTGTATTCCAATAAAACTATTTATACAGTAGGATTTTGATTTTCCGTGTTCTTTGCTGATCCTTGCTCTAGAATGATGATAATGGTGACAACTAAGTCCCCTTTAAAGCTGTACTTTGACTTCTTGCTAGAAATGGATGCAGGTGTCTTCTGTCTTCCTTCCTTCAGTTATCTTGCCCCTGTAACTGCTGGTTTCATTGTGAAGGCTATTTTCAAGTTAGTGGGTTAATAACATGTAAGCTATTTGCATTCGAACCTAATTTGGCTTCTTTCCTTGGCCCTTCTGGATTTTTACACCATTTGGGCAGGTTTGTTATTCTTTGCCCTGGGTGGTAGCACAAGGGTGCTTAGTCCACACCAGAAACCTGGATATTAGCTTCTTCCTAAGGGCATGACAACCACATTAGTGAAGTTCATCAATTACTTCAGTAGTTTCTATGGGATGTTCCCAGAGTTTGGTTTAGTTGACCTAGGGAGGGAGGTGAGTCAACCCAATGGACTTATGATGAATTATCAGCTATAAATGTTTGCTGTCAGAGGGATACAATATTTCAATGGACAAAGATAGCTTCCTTTTTTTCTCCATCATTCATTTAACACTTAGGAATTGTGATCTGAAAGTCTACCCTGTCTATGCAGGGCAATAGGTCTGCAAATGTGGTCTCTGTCCTTGAGGACATTCAATTGGTTCTTTAGGGCTCCATAAGCAAGGTTTTTGTTGTTGTTGTTGTTGTTATTGGAAGCAGTTATTTATTGTATCTATATTACCTAAGCATAATATATGGTTCTGGGAAATGAGGCTATTCCTCACTGTATGAGAGATGTCACTCATCACTTTTATCAGAAATAGGTTTGATGGCATGTGCAGAAAATCCAACATATGATGGTAAAACCAAATGATGGGCTTTCTCTCTTTTTCTTCCTCCTTTTCTCCTTCCCTCCCTCTCCTTTCACCCTTTCTTCCTCTCCCTCCTAACTTCCTTACTTCATTTCTTCCCTCTTTTCCTTTTCCCTCTTTCCTTCCTTCTCCCTCCCTTTCTGAGTGCAAGTCTGAATGTAGGCTGTCCATAGTGCTAGTAGGGTTATGTAATGACCAACTTTCCACTTAGACATGATCAGCATCTGACTTGTTGTCTTGTAGTTCAAGTTGACTGCATCTCCAGATCACATCTGCTTTCTAGGCAAGAGGAGGAAAGATAAAGGGCAAAAGGAGTGTGCCAGCTACTGCTGCTCTCCTCTAAAAGGAGGCTGGAAGTTTGCTTTTAAAGCCCAGAATGTTACTGCTTCAAACACAGATAAGATTCAATTAGCAAGAGAGAAGGGGAAGATGGATATTGGGTGTCAAAGAGACTCATTGCTCCCTCTTGAGTAAATTTTAACCCAAGACTCACTTTGTGCAAATTCATATGTCACCCATGATCTGGCATCTGTTCCCAGTCCTTTTTGTCCCCATTATTTGTCTTGTACTTTTAAGTTGGAGAGGAGGGTCAGTTTTCACAACATAGTACCATCAATTTCATTTATGGAGTCACTGAATGTTTAAAATACCTTATAGGTCTCCTCCTTCAACCCCCTGAGCTGAAGAAAATAGAGACAGAGGGCCAGAGATATTAAATAACTTGCCCAAGATCACACACACATAGAAAGTGGGATGGCCAAGATTAGAATGCATGGAGAGAATTCTGGACATATTCTTTCAGAAGACTTATCTTCTGAATTATAGTTCAAGATGGCAAGAGTGTTAAACCATCAGTACCAGGTGGAGTCTTTTCCAGCCCTCATTACAGAATCTCCCCATAACAAGCATGTTGGCATTTGAACTACATTTCTAGTCCTTCCTACTTTCCCATTCCTAGGGCTTTTGATTAAGCACTTAGCTCTGGGGGGAAAAAAAATCTTGGTTGAAAGAACATGCTGAACTTGTTCTCCAAAGCCTGGTTTGTAATATTGTCATCCCTTCGACATTTTTGACCCGAAACCCAGGAGTTATTTCATCCTCTCCACCCCGTACTCAGCAAACATGAGTAAGTCCAAAAGATTCTCTATGATGTCTCAAAATTCTAGAAAAATCAGAGAAAATATTCAAATTACATATTATAGTTTCCCCCTAGATTAAGGATTAAGCTAATTAGATTTCCAATTTAGAAACATCTTACCTACAGTTGTGCCTGGAAGTTGAAGGAAACATTCCGAACATGTTCTTTGAAGATGCAATGAATGTATTGTTTAAAAAATAAATTTTTTCTGTTTTCAGACATTTTAGATATTCGTACTTATCTCTCAGACTCAGCTCCTGCATCCTCAACCCCATTGCTCTGCCTTTGTTCAGGACCTTATCATTTCTCCTGGGACCTCTGCTTCTAACTACTCTCCTTATTCCTGTCACTCCAATCCACCCTTCATATTGTGGCCTTCTGATTACTTTAAAAATAATAGACCATCTGATTGCCACCAAAGTAATCTTTCTTCAGTGGGATCATATATCCTTCTTGCTTAAAAACACTTCTATGGTTTCCCCATTGCCCATGATAGTAGTTACACTATTCACTCCACAAATATTTGTGGGGCTCTTGCTATGTGCCAGCATAATGCGAGGCAGTGCCAATGGGATGAACAAGGCAAACCTGGAAGCTCTCATGGAACTTCCATTCTGATGAGAGTTGATGATGCAGCTTCTGTCTGCCGCCCTACCTAGATCTCTAGCCATTCCAGGTACCTTTTTGGCAATACTGAAGTACTCAGTATCATTTGTCCGTGTTACTTTTTATCCTCTTTGTATCTTTTCACATGCCCTCTTTGTTGACCTGCTGTCTCAAAACATCCCTTCTTCCAGAAAATCTTCCTCGACTCCACTTTGCACAGATTAATCATTTTTTCAATGTAACTTCTATGCATACTAGTGTTATTAGTGACTCTTGTCATAATAGCCTGTAATTTATTTGTTTATAGCCCTTCATTTTATCCCTAGAGTAGAAGAAATGATAAAAAAAAAAGACTTCGAATAATGTTTAGAATTTAGAAAAGCTGTCATGATTACTTTTGTTCAAGAGACTCTGCTATATCAAAAAAATAAAAAGTAAAAAATAGAGAGAAATGATGAAATTTTTCATATTGACCACCAGGAGTTATAATAAGCATTTTGTAGCTCAGAGAACAATAGCTCTTAAGAAAAGGAGCCAGGCAACTCCATAATGCTTTATCTCACTCAACTACAGCAATTTGTGAATCCTCATTAATTGTCTAACAATGTTTCATGAATCTTGAAAGTAACTGAAATAAAAGGGTTCATTAGTGTGTGCTTCATTCATAATGGGGGAAACTCAATTTTCAGAACACAAGAAGGGAACTATTCTATTTTACTCCTTAGGTGTCAGGAGGTCTAGGGAGCTGAAAGAATAGTCTATAGCGAAATGCAAACCGATTTGGGAATTGTCTTCTCAGCCTAAAAAATCCTATCAGCAACGTAGGAACATAGGGAGGAAAATCTAAGAAAAGTTGATTCATATGTTAAAAGAGGAACTTGCATTTCTATTCTCGTATTTTTTTTCCCCATAGAAGAGGCGGATTTTTTGTTTCATGTACACACTAGATTGTTAGGTATTTAGGGAAAGTACTGCATTTTATATTCACAATACCTAGTACAGAAATATAGAAGGTGCTTCATATGTGTAGATTTGAATTAAATAACAGAGTATAGCTGTTGACTGGCTTTATTGGGAAAGACTAAAAATCTACAGAGGTGATACAGATGGCATAAAAAAATTGCATGAAATCACAGGTCTTAGGGTAAGATTCATTTCTACATTTGGGGCAGGCAGAACCAGAGCCAATGGGGAATATGCATCCGTGTTTCACACATATAACTCCTACACGTGGGCCAGGTGTGTACTTGGTGCTCAGAATCTCTTGGGCGCCATAACTTAAGTCCTGTTTTCCAGTGTTTCCCCACAACCCTTTCTGTTTTGTCACCTTTGTCAGTGGTACGGAAACTTTATTCCTGTATTTAATTTTAAACTTTTCAGACAACCTCAGGGAGTCCAGGTGTAAAAGATGTCATTTTGGCCCACTTGGAGTAGGGTTGCCCCTTCCATTCTTACTGGCTTCCATTCATATATATATATATATATATATATATATATATATATATATATATATTTTATTTTGTTCATGGAACCTTCTTCTTTATAAACCCATTCAGTGATTTTTTTTTAAAAAAAATTTATACAAACACAATGTGTGTGTGGGTTTTGGGTGGGCTGTGGAAATTGATTTACGAGTCAACCACTTTTCTCTTTTCTTGCCATCTCCCGCTTGAGTGGTTTGTCGTCTCTGGGCTTTTCTTTCACTGAAGGAGAATAAGGTTGTCTATGGAAGAGGTCAGCATTTCAAATTGGTGGAGTTCAACTGCACAAATGACATAGAACTGACAAGAAAAGACAGGGGGTTTGGAGGTCACAGACTGCATAGGTCTCGCTTAGGGTTTTTGCTTTGTGATGAACCCTGGCACCAAAATGAATTAAATAACAGGCTTAAGGACTATTGAGGGAGGACTGAATGCAAATCAAAGATAAGTAGAAGTTTTCTCTCCTAAGAGGGGAATGATTTTTTCCCTTCCCTCTCCCCCTTCCATATCTGTGCCGGCAAGAGCTGCATGTTAAACATGATTTCTCTGGCATTGTGCTGGTTGCTTTCACTGCGGGCTGCAGCGATGGCCTATCTTGGCCTATGATTAATGACCTGCTAGGCAATTTGGAAGCCATAATAACTCCGCAGTCCACACACAAACTATATAGTCGCATTCCTTTTGCGGATTTGCCAAGCTGTTACCAAGGGGCCCGCATAGGAGCCGGATTGCTGGAGAGATAGCCAAGCATTTCTGCAAATGCCATTCTGGCCTTATCTTGCTGGAAAGTGCAATGAGCGGTGGGCTCATTTACAACATTCAAAGCCTAGATCTCACAGCTTCTTTATTTCAGCCCAGATTAGGGTGGGAAAAAAAAAAAAAAAAAGCTGGTAAAAATCAGTCTTTTCTGTGGTCTTCAGGCCTTGGTGCTTACACATCCTGCACAGTGGTATCCTCAAATTTCAAGTCAAATTCATCAAGCTCTAATGCTAATAGCATCCTCTAAAAGCAGAATGGCTATTTGAAAACCTCAGGCAGAAACAAAGGCTGTGCTTTAAGGCTTGCAGTTTGGATCTGCTCCTGTGCACATTGGTGAACAGGAAAAGTACAGGTGAGGGTGAGAGGACATTGTGCTGGGTCTCATTGCACGTCAGCCGCTGCCTTGCTCCGTGACCTGGGTGCATTTCTTCTCTCTAGGCTGCCGGTTCCATGACAAGTTTGGAACTAGCAAACTCTCTAGCAGGCCTTTTCTAGCTCCATTTTTTATTCATGTTGCAGATATTTGTTAAGTACTCACCAGGTAGGTGTCATCCTTCTAGGCTTTTGAGAGATTTAGGGAAGACAGCAGATGAAGATCCCTGTGCTCAGAAAGCTTCATACTTTTTTGTTTGTTTGTTTGTTTGTTTTCCTGATGCTGGACATCAAACCCAGGGCTTTGCACATGTATAGACAAGTGTTCTACCACTGAGCTACATCCCCAGCTAGGAAAGCTTCCATTCTTGGTGAGACAATCATTAACAATAAAGGCAATTACTAAGTAAATGATGTATATTAGAGAACAATAAGTACTATGGGAAAAGGAAATTGTAGGACAGCTTGAGGAAACTAGAATGTCATAGGGTGGAATTGAGGGCAGATGGAATATGAAATGTAGTGGCCTGTGATATTCAGTGGTGCCCTGAGATGAGGGAGTCAGACAAGCGTCTGTCTGGAAGGGAAGCATTTCAGCAGAGAATAGGTCTAGAGTGAAAGCCCTAATGGTCTGAGCCTGTTGGTGCTGTCATTTTCTTTGAGACTGGCTTTCAGTCACTCTTAGCTTGCTGGTGATGACTCCATCACCAAACTCCATCGTGTTCAACCTTGGCTGCATGTTGAAAGTATTCTGGGACTTACAAAAATATAGAGGCTTAGATCCTGCTTCCAAAGATTCTGATTTAATTGGTCTGGGGTTTTTCTTCTATTCAGTGAAAGTTGATCTAGAGCAAGGTGGGTCAGCTTCACCATAATCTCTCCAGGGGCTGTTTGTCACCAAGGAAAGTGATCTTACAGTTCACACTATCAAGCCAAGGAACTGACACTCAACCCACAGGCAATATCTTATTAAGAACCTTCTCTGCACAGCAGTGGTCCTGTGAAGGAGAGCAAGATGGTCCATGAGAGTGTGGAGAAGATGGACATGGGAACATGATTCGCCCAACCCAGATGGATTTCACAGAGCAGTGAAACTTGTAGCTAAAAGTCCGTTTCTCCCAAACATAATTGGTTCATATGCTGCTTCAGTGTATTTCCCATATCCATGTAAAATTGACTTGTGCCTTTTCTTTAAATTCTCATTTTATTGTCTTCATCAGTAAAATTTGTAAAATCATTGGATTACTATATATAACAAACATATTATAGATAGCAAATTATACTTCTGTCTATAATTGTAGAAATGATAAATGTTCATCTGTCTGTGATTCAAAACCATCTCCAGGGTGATGACTAGAAAAAGGTGAGCTACCTGTTTAGAAATAGGACCGAATGAGGTGAGGTGGTCATAACAAAGAGAGGAGGGGATCATTTAAGGCGGAGGAACTGATGGATCCTGTTTTCATTTATGTATGAAATGGTTGATGGAGGACCAAAGAGAATCAAAGTAAGTGGTTAAGTGGTTGAGGTAGGCTTTGTAACTATGCAACCAATTAATCTGTTTGGGACCATTTGGATGATTGGCAAATGGATTTTTCATTGGAATTCCCAAACATCAGATTTCTTCTTCCCCTCTTCCTCCTCCTCCTCTTCCTCCTCCTTCTTCTTTTTATGCTGGGGATCAAACCCAGGGCCTTGTGTGTGCAAGGCAAGCACTCTACCAACTGAGCTATATCCCCATTCCCATCATTTGCTTTTGACCTTATGGCCAGACTTCTATTTTCTCTCTTTGTGTCAAAGCATTGTGATGCAGAAACCAAGGTCACACCACCTAAACTCAGTGGAGCCCAAGTCCAATATGTTCAGAAGATAATTGTATCTTATGGCAGTGCTCACCTTTGAGAGAAAAGCATTTTTTTTTAAAAAACTAGACTTTGATTACTTGCTTAGGCAAAGTTCCAAATTTCCACATTTTTCTAGTATATGTGTACTAAAAATAATACCCTTTCTTGCCTTATCTACTTTAACTAAAAGGCAGATGCATACTTTTGGAATCTGTCCAATACTCAATAGTTACCTGGTACTGATATCCCTGTCTTTAATATAGTTTTAATTTAATTACCAGGTAATAAATAAATCCATTCCCACTGTAAAATATTTAGGCATCATCGATATTAACTATCAGTTCCAATGGTAGTTGTCATTCCAGAGGGATTATAATTGAACCTTGCTTTCCTTTCTGTCTTTTTACAGTATTTTCATATATGAGACTTCAGAAACATCTAGTGTGTGTGTGAGTGTATTGTGTGTGTGTTTTGTAGAAGTATGTATAATGTTTTATTTCACATGTCATTCAGAACCATCCTTCTAATTAAACGTTATGTCTTACTGTGTGTATATCTTACAGATGCACTAGGGCCAAACAAATAAATCTGCTTCATTAACAACAAATAGCTGCATAGATTTTCAAACTATACATCTACAACTTAGAGAAGGCCATTGTACTACAACAATGTTGCCTGACTATGCATACAAACGTAAATGCCTTCTTTCCCACATCACCTCACATACATCTATGAGTCTGTCTTTAGGGTAGATACTGAACAGTGAAATCTTTGGCTTATAGGACAAACAGACTTTTAGCTTTTTAACATTGTCAGTAGGTCCTCCAAAATAGCTAAACCAACTCTCACCACGTTGTGAGACCATGCACCATTCTTAGTTCTGCCTCTCCCGTAGTTCCACTGTTTGCAGGTGATGTATTCTTTGAAATGTTATCACCTACTCTAGTGGGGATATATTTACCAGATGTATCCATCTTCTCATTTGAAATCCCAAGAAGTTATTCAGAGATGTTGGGATATACTGTGGAATCATCTGGCACAAACAGGAGATAGCACTTCTCATCTTATCCCTGCACTTTGACCAAGGGAGCTAAGCTGTAGCTCAGCATCTTAGAGGAAGAGGCTAAAAAATCACAGTAATCACAAAACCTTTTCAGGACAGCCATGTTTTATGAATTAGGATATGGGTTATTAAGTTATGGAACAGACACCCAACATCACAGTGGCAAACCTAAGTTCAGAAAATTAATTCTTTCATGTTCTTGTTCAGGTGTAATAGGTTCTGGGCTGGTACTGAAACTCCACAGTAGCAGGATCCCAGGTCCTTGTAGCTTCTTCCTTTTTCCTTGAGGTGCTGTCTCCTTCCACCAAGATGGTTCACAGCTGCAACCACATTCTAGCCAGCAGGGAGAGGAGAACACACCCGGGAGTCCCATTCAGTCTACTCATACACCAAAAGCTGTCATGTGGCCACATCTATCTGCAACAGTGTCTGGGAAGTGTCTTGTTTTATTTTGGTTTGTGGTCACACACTCAGCAAAAATAAATGAATGAATAATAAAATAAATCATGGGTTCTGTTACTATGAGAGAACAGATATTGGCATATAATAGCAATCTGCCACACATATCAAAAGAACTGTCAGGTTGGGTGTGACAGCAGCTCTGGAAATTGAAACAAGAGGATTGCATGTTTAAGGCCAGCCTCAGCAATTTAGCAAGGCTCTGAGCAACTTAGCAAGACCCTGTCCCCAAATTAAAAATTAACAGCAACAAAAAAAAAAAGGGGACTGGGGATGTGCCACAGTGCTTGAGCACCTCTGGGTTCAATCCCTGGTACCAGAAAACAAACAAACAAACAAACAAACAAACAAACAAAATCTGTTCAGCACTCTCTCAACAAAACAGGAACAATGGCAAGTAAGGTATCTTGAGTCGTTTACATTTTACAAAACATTCTCACATTTTTTTTTTTTCACCATTTTTCTCTCACTTTCACCGTGCAAAAGAAGCAAGGGGGGTGGGACTCAAGAAACTTGACAGAGCGGACAGTTCAGAGAAGTTCACGGTGAACAGCCGTGATCAGCTGCTACACTTAATCAAAAGCCTCATTCAGTCGCTCATGGAACACACTCCCATTGCCCCAGGTATTTGATTTTGCAGAAGGAGGCATTATTTCTGGGAGAAGGGAAGATCTTCCTTTTAGCAGGAAGAAATGAAAGCTGGTTGGGACTAACTCTGTAAAGACGAAAGGTGGAGGATGCAGGGATGCTTTGAGGAGCTTAGCACACAGGATCACAGGCACAAGTGGCACTTTGAAGGGACACACTCAATTATAGGAGATGAGTGCTACCTTGCCGATTACCTTCTGTTGGGAACCTCCCCATCAGGGTCACAATTCTAGTTTGGTACTGATGTTTGCTGTAAGTGCATGTCTGAGGACAGGATTTCAGTGTCAATGTCATTGTTTATTTCAGGCTTTTATTTAAGATTAAGGAGTAGTAAGATCTTCCAATTGCCAAGTACTATGTGCAAAGGAACTCTACTCTGGGCACGATGGTGCACGCCTGTAATCCCAGTGGCTCGGGAGGCTGAGGCAGGAGGATCTTGAGTTCAAAGCCAGCCTCAGCAATGGTGAGGTGCTAAGCAACTCAGTGAGACCCTGTCTCTAAAAAAAATACAAAATAGGGCTGGGGATGTGGCTCAGTGGTTGAGGGACCCTGGGTTCAATCCCCGGTACCAACAAAACAAAACAAAACAAAAACAAAAAACTGCTGATCACTGTTTATGACTTTCACCCTGCTAACAGCACTTGAATCATTTAATTTTGATCCTCTTAACTACCCTGGAAGATGCAAGTTGTCATTACAGTGTTACAAATAAGGCATAAGCTTAAAGAAGTTGTGGCCGTGTGCACAAAGTGAAAGGGGCTTACAATTGCCTGAGCCTTCAGACCTCAAGATCAGTCCTTGCTGACTGTATATGAGCTCTGCTGTGAGAGAGGAGAATGGTTGTCACTGAGTATGTGGCCTTTTTCTGGCCTTTTCTATGCCTATCTGGGAAAAGAGATCTGCATTCAACTGTTTTGTTCTCCTATTTTCCTTTTCTAAATGAAAAAATGAATCTCTGAGTCTTCTGAATGTCTTTCTTTTTGAGGCTGTCAGTTCTCAGTGTGAAGACCAGGCAGTGGAGCTGCCCGTGGCTGTATCTCACCCATGTCCTACGCAGGCAGTGGAAATGGGGTTCCCCTCTGTGGAATGGGCTGGCTGCGAAATAAAAGCTAAGAAAAATAGAACGACGAAAAAAAAAACACAGGACACAGAAAATGTTTTCAAAAAGCCGGGGAGGAATGGGCTAGCCGATCATAGGAATGGAGCTTCTATACTAAAAAGGCAAAATGGAGCCCGCACTTTCTTTATTTACATCCGGGGGAACATCAAAGGCCTTCCATAGAATGTTCTTTGCCAAGAAAAGGTTATAGGTGGGCTGTCCAGTTCCAACGGGTTAGGCACATCTCCGGAGCTACTGAGGGATCTTCCCAGCAGAGCAGAGATAAAGGTCATGTGTCTTGGACAATCTATTGCCACAGATAGTTCCCAAGGCTCAACCTAAAACTTCCCTGGCTGTCATACCAGGAGAAGACCCTCAAGTAATGCACGGGTGGCTTCCTGCAGTTGTGAGCACGTTAGTTTGATATGTCAGCATGAGGAGAAAAATGGGCAAGAAATCCAGACCTCCTTAGGTTGATATTCAAGTCTTTCATGATCTGGCCTCAACCTACCTCTCCAGACTTGCTCCCCCGGAGAAATCAGTTACTATTGAACTATTTATGGAATGTTCTAGGGGTAGGGCATTTAAGCAGGGCACGAGAAAGGTAAGTTCCTGCTATCCAGAGCTTATACTCCAGTGAACACATAAATAATTAAGATAACCTCAGACTGAGGTAAAAGCTGTGGTGAGAATTAAGACAGAGGAAAGAAAGTGGGGAGCGTTTGAGCGAGGGTGTTCTGGAGGCCTTTCTGATGAGCTGGAACAGCGTCAAAGCTGGAATGATGACAAGGAACCAAAGACCGAAGTTCATTCATTCAGAGCTTCTCGAACTTTCCTGTACAAAAGGGTCATTTGAGGATTTTGTTCAAATGTGGGTTCTGATCCAGTCGGCCTGTGCTGGCACTCAAGACTGTGCTTCTTAGGGATCTCCCAGCTGGAGCTGATTCTGCTGCTCCCTGGACCATGCTTCGATGATCAACCCACTTGCTGGGTCTCAGGGCTAGCATGTGGCAGAGACCCGATGCAAACCCCACCAGGCTAACTTCACATGCTGCTGTGCTACTCATAATATCATATGCTTTTATTTACCTGTTGCTGTTGTTGTTTGTCTTTTGGTGCTCCTTCCTGTCCCCCATCAAGTCCTATGTTAACAAAATTGTCAGTTCTATGCTCATTGTCTGAAGGGAAGGATTGGGAGGTCTGGAAGCAGAAGTAAAGGGGAACCCCATTTCCACCACCTGCGCAGGACATGGGTGAGATACAGCCATGGGCACCTCCATTGCCTGGTCTTCACACTAAGAACTGACAGCCTAAAAATGAAAGACATTCAGAAGACTCAGAGATTCACTTTTTATCTAGAAGAGGAAAATAGGAGAACAAAACAGTTGAATGCAGATCTCTTTTCCCAGCAGAATCAGCTCCAAAATTTCACTACCTCTTGCCTTTTATGCCAAATCTAGCCTAAAGCTGTCCTGTAGCGAACAGCATACTTTAAAAATCTTTCAAATCTCATACAAAAATTCGGGATTACTGGCTCCTTTAAAAAAAAAAAAAAAAAGTGAGATGTCTAAGAACAGGGATATACCATCCATAGACAGCTGTTAGCTGGTCCTTGGAATACCAGTCCCTTTTCAAAGCCTTGGTGGGCTGTGGTCCCTGCCTTGTCCAGGTGAATGGTTTCCCATTATCTACATGACTCAGAAATGAAGGGAATCTGGGTAAAAATGAGATGTTTAGGAGAGCAATTGAAGAGGTTGGTGGGTCTCAAGAAAGAGGACTAGACCTAAAGACCACACAGTCAGGAATTCCAGTCAAGAATTAGGAATGTGGGGCTTTGGGGAAGGACCTGCCACTCAATCTCCTATAGGCGGTCAAACCCTCACTTGAGTGAGCATGATCCACCTCTTTGATATCCCAAGACTGACAGATGATTGCATGACTAGTATCTGACAAGGACTTAGTTTCTAGGACTCCATCCAGGAGTGAAGGAATGGAAAATGGAGAGAAGTGTGCTCCCAAATTTTATTGCCATCTGACACACCCCTGGAGGCAGTCCTCCACCTAAATATCCCAGAATACTTACAAACTCAAGATAAGGGGAGTAGGGTGCTAAATCCTCAGGAGAGCTGTGAAACCTGAGAAAAAGTTTTTTCGCCTATAAATTGTGGGGATAAAAAGACTGCCCTGAACTCACTGGAGATCCCTTTTAAGCCGGAACACGATTTCCTGTCCCCTTGAGGTGGAGTCGTGGTAAAAATGGAGCCTGTTATTCTCTTCCCCATGTCCAAGCCATTTTGCAATGTGGTCTTGCCCATCTTCCCATCAAGAGGTGGAGTCTGTTTCCTCATTACTTGAATCTGCACTGGTATTGTGTCTTGTTTGGCCAATAGAATGTGGGAAAGGTGACATGCCAATCTCAAGTCTAGGTTTCAATTTTTTTTTTTTTTTGTACCAGGGATTGAACTCAGGGGCACTCGACCACTGGGCCACATCCCCAGCCCTTTTTTGTATTTTATTAGAGACAGGGTCTCACTGAGTTGCTAAATGCCTCGCCATTGCTGAGGCTGGCTTTGAACTCGTGATCCTCCTGCCTCAGCCTCCCAAGTGCTGGGATTACAGGCGTGCGCCACCACGCCTGGCTCAAAACTTTTTTTGTGTGTGTGTTTTCTGCTTTGGGTATCCCTGGCCCCCTGCTGCTTCCATCAGAACTAGACCAGGCTAACTTGCTGTGATCTGTGTGATCTGAGGGCTCTAACCTCATCAGTGGATTAATTCATGTGATAGATTCATAATTGGAATAAACTAATGGAAGGAAGTGGAAACCGTAGGCAGGTGGGACAAGGTTGGAAGATGCGGGTCACTGGGACATGCCCTTTGGGGATTATATCTTATTTCCAGATCCTTCCTCACTCTTTCTCTGCTTCCTGGCTGCCGTGAGCTGAGGAGTCTTCCTCTGTCATGCGCTTCTGCCCTGGCCTCACCCAGGACCCAAAGCAATGCAGCCAGCCAACCATGGACTGAAACCTCAGAAACTATCAGCCAAAATAAATCTTTCTTCCTTTATGTTATTTAGGTCAGGAATTTTGGTCATAGTGATGAGAAACTAGCAAACACATGTGGCCACCAGAGATCAACTATTTCCTGAGTGACCTGGCCACCAGAGTGACTTAAAACAATTGAAATAGACTCTCATGGTTGTGAAGACTAAAATCAAAGTGTCATAAAGGTAGGTTTCTTCCTGAGGCTCTGGGGAAAGTCTGTTCCATGCCTCTCTTTTAAACTGTTGGTGACCGCCACAGTCCTTTGTCTTCTTTGCCTTGTAGATGTATGACTCTAATGTCTAATATCTGACTCTGACATCACCTGGTGTTCTCTTGTCTGTGTGTATCCAAATTTCCCTTCTTGCATAAGGACAACAGTCTTTGGATTAGGGTCTAGCTTAATCTAATATTATTTTACCTTGATTACATCTTCAAAGTCAACTTCCAAAAAAGGTTTTATTCATAGGTCCCAGGAGTTAGAACTTCAACAAATCTTCTGGGGGGACAATATTCATCTCCCAACACACACTGTGGAATTGTTCGCATTGGAAAACTCATTCAGGATTCCACAGAACACCTGCCCAAAGTATGTTGTGGAACACCATTCATTCATAAGTTATGATTCCTTTCACTGTGGATTTATTTGTGATTTCTAACCAGGATTGTCCTATTTATATAAGTGAAACACCAAAGATTTGGAGAGGAACATTAACATCTAATGGTGAATTCTCACCGAATCTTTACAGTTCCCCTTTAATGTAGGTATAAAAATCTTATTTCACAGCTCAAAGAACTTGAGAACTTGGCCCAAGTCATATAGTAAACATATTCAGAAACAGATATTTGAATTTAGGTTTGTCTGATTTTAGAAATGGCCTTTCTACTGTATCTTGGTGTATCACTTTTGGTTTTAGCAGGTCTGGATGCTTCCTCACTCCCTTTTATACTAAGTGGTGGACCTGGAGTAAGTCTCTTAATTTTGCTGAAATCCCTCTTCCATGAAATGGATATAATAAATGTGATCCTTATGGGTTTTTATGAATTTCTAGAAAGATGAAGTAGAATGTGGAGCTGGAGTCTTGGCTCTGGCTATGTGATTTCTGAGCATGTCATATTAGCTCCCAAAGCTTTGATTTCTTTATCTGTGAAAAGGAGATAATTATATCCCCTATTTTAAAGAATGACTGCAACAATTAAATAAGTGTTTCTGTATCTATGTAATACATTTAGCTTAGTGTCTATCCATAATAAGCTCACAAAGATGATCTACAACTAGGTATTTAAAAGAATTTTTTAAAGTGAAAAGTTCTAATTAAAACCAATTACTAAAATTAAATTTTTTGTTGGGCTCAATAAAATTATGTGCTCTCTGAAGCCAGGGTGAATTTTCTGGGATTTATCTATTTAAACCTCACCCTGGCTTGACTATTGACTGTAACTCATACCTCTGTACACCCTAAAAGGCAGACTTATCCCCTTAGCTGGAGATATTCCATTTAGCAAGATAAAAGCTCTTGCCACAAGGATTTCAGATGCTCCCCTCTGGGAGTAAAGGGAGGCTGTCAGCCTGTTTTAGGCTATATGAGGTCTCAGAGTCTCTGACAAGGCCCTCATTAGCTCATCTTTGTTTGCACGTGCTGTGACCTGTACAGCCTCAGTAGGGCTGTGGTTGTTCCAAATTATCACGTGGCTGGCTTCCCTAGACCTGTTTCAGCTTGAGTGACTCAGGGCAAGACCAAATGCCTATCAAAGTATTCACCAGAATACTCTTAAATAAACCTTGAAAATATTTGCCTTGTTCTCCACACTAATACCCCAGGGGATCCCTCATTTGTAAACTAAGTCTTTTAGCTTTTATTCTCATCCCTTCTTCTTATCCTACTTCCAATTTTATCTCACTCAAAGACTAATTATACCTGTGCAGGTTTCAGGGTTCTTTCCATACCCACAGTCTCTTCTGAGAGAAGTCAACTAATACATAGATCTTGATACATTCTGCCCCTATGAATATGACCACAGCTATTTAAACCAGGGATCACTGTCTGCCCAAATGGAAGTTATCTGTAGCCCAAGGTATAGTGCAGCTTAAGGATTCTGACCAGCAAAGGTGACTTATAATGCCCAGCCAACTCCTCTCTCTTGAGGAGGTTGGAGTGGAGACACCCATAAAGGAATATAAGGATGGTGAAGCAGAAAGAGCTAGCTGGCTTACAGGATGTAAGGAAACAGAAGGCACTAAGAAGAAGAAGCTAGGAGCAGAGGGAAGACCTGTGCAGAAGAACGTGGGGTAGAAGTAAACAGAGAAAGTGTGAGCCCTGAGCACTGTCCAGTCATGAGCAGAGGGGCCACCAAATGTGGGGGCCAATTCCAGTATGGCCATTGGATCCTCAGAGACTTGAGCTAGACAGCTTAAGTTTCCTCAACAGGAATGTAGACTGCATTGTTTCATTTTTAGATGGAAGCATCAAAAAAGAACTCTGGAAACTCGAGGAAAAAGGAAGTGAATTGGAAATATATGGATAAGCTCTTAAAGTCAGAATAGCTGAAGAAATACATTTGGCAAACAGCAGAAGGAAGATGCTTTATTCAGTTTTCCACCACTGTGACAAATACCTGTGATAAATCAACTTATGGAAGAGGAAAGGTTTTCTTTGGCTCACTGTTTCCAAGATTTCAATCTGTGGCCCTTTAGCCCTGTTGCTTTGGCCTGTGGCAGCACAGGACATCATAGTGGGGCATGTGGTGGAGGAGGCCGATTCACCTCATGGTGGATTGGAGGCAAAAGGGGGAGACAGGAAGCAGATGGGATCCCAGTATCCCTTTCAAGGGCCTGCCCTCTGTGATCTACCTTCCTTCCATTAGGCTGTACCTCAGGTTCTACCACTTGCAATAGCACTGAGGGCTGGGGACCAAGTCTTTAACACATGGAGGAGCATTGGGAGACATTCAAGATCCAAACTGCAGCAGAAAACATCCGTGGGATCCCAGAAGCAAGGCCCTCCTGAGTTCTGCCTCTAAGTCATGTCCAATCTTAACCCCATTTCACTTAGGAGTCAAAGCCACCAGAATAGCCTGCATGCCTCACCAGGACCTGACCTGAGGTGGAAAAAACTGTGGGGAATCTTGATTGAAAGAAATTAAGTATTTTGTTTTAAACTAAAATACAGGGGCCTGGATATTGGTGGAGATAAAGAAATCATCACCGTATCCTTTGAAATCTGACTGGTTGGCTGCTGACATTGCTTTCTGTGCCTTCATCTTGACATCACTAACATCCTGTGACCTAAGATTACCTTAGCCTGGCTCAGCTGAGTGGACTTCCCTCATATTCTCTGATTTTGCAGATCTTATCCATGCAAAAATGGATATCTTATCAGTTTCTTTTCCCTTTATTGGTTGATTATTGGTAGACTGCATTGTTGTTCCCATTTCCTCATTCACTCCTTGTATTTCCTGCCATGTGACCTTCCAGTTCCTCTCAAAGAGACCAAGTCAGCTTCCTTATCTTTTGAGTTTGGGATCAGCCATGTCACTTGTTTTAGTCTATGGGATGTTTGCAGACACAATGCAATCAGAGGTCTGACTTGTGCATGTATAACTGGACATTGCCCACTTCCTCAGCTAACATTGCCAAGAGAGTTACATGCTGTAGGTCTTCTACTGGTCCAAGGACATTGATGGTTCTATGGAGCACACATGGACATAAATCTGTACCTAGGAACCAAGTCTAGTTGAACCTGGCCTAGACCAGTAGATCTCAGCTAACCTGCTGATGAATGACCAAAGGTAAAATGTTTAATTTGGGATAGTACATTATGCAGCATTATTATGGTAATAGCTAACATGTACATATCACAAGATACAAGGAAAATGACAGAATTTTTTTTTTTTTTTTTTTTTTTTTTTTGTGGTACCGGGGATTGAACTCAGGGGCACTCGACCACTGGGCCACATCCCCAGCCCTTTTTTGTATTTTATTTAGAGACAGGGTCTCACTGAGTTACTAAGTGCCTCGCCATTGCTGAGGCTGGCTTTGAACTCGCGATCCTCCTGTCTCAGCCTCCCAAAGTCCTGGGATTACAGGCGTGCGCCACCGCGCCCGGCTTAATGACAGAAATTTTGGAGGAAGATAGACTTGGTTTGGAATTCTGGATTCGACATTTATTAGTTGCAAGACTTTGGGGGAAATTTAATCTCTTTGATTCTCAATTATTAGCTGATGGCAGTATAATCCCATTTCCCTTTTTCTTTTCCTGAAGCAGCATTTTTAACGGTTTTATTGAGGAATAATTAACATACTATATATTACATTAGTATAGATTGATAAGTCTGACATATTTATGCAGTCATAACCATTATCACAGTCAAGAGCATAAACATATCAATCACCCCATAAAGTTTCTTGGTGCCCTTTTGTAATTTCTGTCTTATTTCTCTCAACCTCTCTTCCATCCCCAGGCAACAAGGGATTTGCTTTGAGTCAACATAGACTAGGTTGTATTTTCTAGAATTTTATGAAAACATACAGCTTATACTCATTTTATTTATTTATTTATTTGTCTTCTTTCATTTAGCATAATTATTTTGAGACTCATCCATGTCATGTGTATTGATTTCACTCTTTTAAAATTCTGAGTAGTATTCCATTGCATGAATATAAAATAATTTATTCATTTACATATTGGTATATATTTCAGTTATTAATGAACTTTTGACTATTACAGATAAAACTAAAAAGAACAAATTCAGGTATAAGTCTTCCTTTGCATGACAAACTTTCATTTCTTTGGGAAAATACCTAAGAGTAGAAGGGCTTGATTATGTATGGTAGATATATGATTTCCTTTTATTTTTAATTAAGCTTTGTAGAGATAATGATAAATTCACAGGCAATCTTAAAAAATATACAAAGATTTCCCATATATACTTTACTGAGTTTCTCCCAAGAATAACTTTTGAAAAGGTATGTTATAATATCACAACAATGGCACACTCCACCAATCTCATTCAGTGTATTCTTTTGTGTATATTTAACTTCATTTTAGAAACTGACAATGGTTTTCCAGAATATCTTATCTACCTTATAGTTTCACAAGTACAGAATCAGTTATCCAGTTTTTCTACATCCTTCTATTAGTAGTGTTGCAACTATTTTCATTTTAGTTATTCTGATGTGATAGTGCTATCTTGTTATGCTTTTAACATGCACTTCCCCCAATTGCTAATGGTGTGAAAAACGTTTTCATTGGCTTATTTTCCATATGTATATCCTTTCTGTGAAATATCTGTTCATGTATTTTGCTTACTTTGTAATTTAACTCTTTTTTACTGTTGAGTTTTGAAAGTCACTTATGTATTCTAGATATTTATCTTTTATCAGATGTGTGGTTTACAAATATTTTATCTTGGGTTGTAGTTTATCTTTAATCTTTTTCACATGGGATTTCAAAAAGTAAAAGTTTCTAATTTTGTTGTGATTTCCTTTTATGAATCTTGCTTTTGATGTCAAGTATAAAACCTTTGGGCCTACACTTAGGCTCAAAGACTATCTTATTTTTATTAAAAAATCTTTATAGTTTAACAATAATTTTATGACCTATTTTCTATCAACATTTGTGTAAAGGTTAAAATTTCTTTTTATGATTCTGGCAGTGCAATTATCATAGTATTACTTGTTTAAAAGGCTTTTATACCTTTGTAAAAAAAAATGAGTTTGGTACACTTATGTGGAACTATTTTTGAGTTCTTTGTTCAGCTCCACTTTCATCTATGTATTGACTTCTCCATCACTACTTCCTTGTTTTGATTGCTATAGACACTCAGTAATCCTTAATACTGAGTGTTCTTCCCACTTTATTTTTCTTTGCTAAGATTATTTTAGTTGTTTCAAAATTCAGAGTTCATGGTTGACAATTATCTCTCTCTCTTTTTTTTTTTTTTTTGGTACCAGGGATTGAACTCAGGGGCACTCGACCACTGGGCCACATCCCCAGCCCTTTTTTGTATTTTTATTAGAGACAGGGTCTCACTGAGTTGTTCAGTGCCTCACCATTGCTGAGGCTGGCTTTGAACTCGCAATCCTCCTGCCTCAGCCTCCCAAGTGCTGGGATTACAGGTGTGTGCCACTGTGCCTGGCTGACAATTATCTCTTTTAAGGACCTGAAAAACATTGTACCACTTTCTTCCGACATCCATAGTTTCAGATGAGAAATCTACTGTTACTCCACCTGGTATTTCTTCATAGGAAATATGTCTTTTAAGACTTTTTTCTTTGTCTTTAACTTTCAAAACTTTAATTATGTTGTGTCTTGGTGTGGTTTTCTTTGTGTTTCACTTCTCTTCAGGATTCATGCAGTGTTTGGATTTGTAGGTTTGTGGGTTTTTTTTTTTTTTTTTTTTTTTTTTTTTTTTGTCAAATTTGGAGCATTTTTGGCAATTATTTCCTGAAATCATTTTTTACCATTCTCTTTTTCTTCTTTGCTTTTAGAACTATAATGATATGAGTATTGAATTTTTGTTATTACTTCAAAGATCCCTGAGGTTCTGCTTAATTTTTATGCATTCTATTTTCTTCTCTCTCTTTTATTTTTGGTACTGGGGATTTAATCCAGGGCCTCTCACATGCTAGGCAAGCACTGTACCATTGAGCCACATCATCAGCCCTATTTTCTCCCCATTAATATAATTTCCACATGATCATAAAGCATTTTTAAATAGAAACTCAGTTTTCAATTGCTCATTACTAGTATACAATTACAAAAATACAATTAAATTTTGCATTTGTTCTTACGTTCTGAAACCTATTAGTTTTGGTTTATTTTTTGTAGATTCCATCTGCTTTTCTATGCAGATTTTTTTTTTACATGGATGATTATTTTAGTCAGCTTTTCATCACTATGACCAAAATAATTGACATAAACAAATTGAGAAAGATTTGTTTGGGCTCACAGTTTCAGAGGTTTCAGTTCATAGGTGGCTGGCTTCATTGCTTTAGGCCTCAGGTGAGGCAGAATATCATGGTAGAAGGGCATGGCAGAAGAAAGCTGCTCAACTTATGGTAACCAGAAAGCAGGGAGGGAGGGAAAAGAAGGGGCCAGGGTCAAGATATAATTTTCAAGGCATACCTCCAGTGACCAACTTCCTCCAAATATTCTACCCTCTACTGTTTCTACCTCCTACCAATAATCCATTCAAATTATGAATCCATCAACTGAATTAGTCCACTGATGATGTTAGAGCCTTCATGATCCAGGCACTGCCCCAAATCTGCACCTATGGACATTGCTGTATTGAGGACCAAGTCTTTAGTACATTAGCTTTTGGGGACGTTTCATATTTAAACCATAACAATGATTATGTCATCTGCAAACAATGATATTTTAATTTACCACTACCAATTAATTATATTGTAAAAACATATTATTTATCTTGATGTAAATTAATTTATTTTAAAAATTTTTAAAATATTTATTTATTTGCTTTAGTTGTACACAATGCAATGCATTTATGTTTATGTGGTGCTGAGGACGGAACCCGGGCCGCACACGTGCTAGGCAAATGCTCTACTACTGAGCCACAACCCCAGCCCCTAAAAATTTTTTGTATTTAAAAACTGGCTCACAAAATTTAGGAAAATTTATTAGTTGGCTTTTGCAAGCTGGGACCAGCTACCTTCAACACCACATTTTGTTTCATCTCCCACTTCTCTACCCTGATTTTTAAAGTTATGTTTCCTGACTATATAGTATTTATCTTATGGTTTAAATATGAAACGTCCCCAAAAGCTAATGTACTAAAGACTTGGTCCTCAATACAGCAATGTCCATAGGTGCAGATTTGGGGCAGTGCCTGGATCATGAAGGCTCTAACATCATCAGTGGACTAATTCAGTTGATGGATTCATAATTTGAATGGATTATTGGTAGGAGGTAGAAACAGTAGAGGGTAGAATATATTTATCTTATCATTCTCTAGAAAAGATTTTTGAATTTGCTTCTCAGTGTTCTGTATTTTTTGTTATTTCCAGTTCTCCCACAAGTCACTTCTTGATTTGTTGAAGAATAACACAGAGCTATAGATTTGGGGTAGGCCACTGACCCCTCTAAATGGCTTGTTCCCTTAACATACCAGCACAGCTCACACAAAGTTGGAGGAGTGGGTATTGTTTCTTTTAGGGAATAGTTGAGGAGTAGTTAGAAAAAATTGTAACGTTGTGAAGGAAAGAATAAAGTCTATGTGACTATTATAACTTTCCCAGAGGCCAAGGAGAGCCATATAAAAATAGAATCTTCCATTTTAAATTCAATAATAATTCATTTGAAAATTACCATATGCCAGGCATGGTGTTAGGTCCATTTAAAAAGTGGACATTTCCCAAGATTAAAATTTGGCTATCCAAGCCTTAGTTTTCCCACTATATTTTCTTACTTCTCTAATGTGAACTCTTACTCTCTGGTTTCCTGGAGAAATCTTTCTCCCCTGACATTTCTATCTTCCATAGTTCTTTTTCCGAATTTGCAATAATTCAGTCTCAGTCTTACTTTCTATGAGAGATAGACAATGTTATGAACTTTTTAGAACATACATTGATAACATTTGACCCAGAACTCCACAGAAAAAGTTGGAAAAGTTTAGGTTTAGGGCTCTAAGTCTTTTAGAAAATTGAATAGCATTATAATCCTTCCAAGTATCTTCTTTGAGATCACTTTATCAGTAAATATTATAGTCATACACATTTATTATTTTTAATATTTTTCAGGTAAACATTAACTGATTTATTAAGCATGTAAACATAACTCTAAAGGAAAAATATGAATGCAGTGTCAGATCAACCATAAGGCAGACTAATAGGCTTACCCCATTGTCTGATAACTTGTAAGGCATCTCTTGCCACGGAGTCAAAACGTTGCAATGTTATGCAGAGAACCTGAGTTTCTTTGTTTCATTCATTACTCCAAAATTATACCTCTTTATGTCTTCCAGGAATAAGAAGCTCACTGCTCATCCATTTCCCTCTTGTGACCTCTTACAGAAGCAGGTCCAGGTAGTACAGCAATTTGGGATTCAGGAGCTTTAGGGAAGAGAGATGAAATAAGATATAGTCCCTATTATTAAGGAGCTTACTTTCCAATGGGGAAAACATGAAAGACCATGATACAATGGATAAATGCAATAACAAGAGCATGGATTAAATGGTGTAGCATCATAGAAAGGACTCTTTATTTTGGGTGGGAATGTGGAAGTTTTTGGAAACATTTCACATTGGCATAAAAGATTTAGTAGATATTTGACTAGAAAAGAATGAAGGCAAATGGCATATGGGGTATAGAAAAAAGCATGTTCTAAAATGCCTTTAAATGGGGAAATTTTGTATAATCTATTGTGATAGTGTGCATGTATGCGAGTGTATGCATGTGTGTTCATCTGGCATTTCATGAGGAAGAGTGATAAAGGAGCATTGAAATGGTATACCAAGAAGGCAAAATATATTTGAACATTTGAAAGAGTTTGGACTTTATTTTGTAGGTGTGTTGGCTCTAGGTGAGCTAGCCAGTTAATGTTTACAAGTAGGAAAACTGATTACTCAGTTGTTAGAAATGACCTTGTTGCATTAAGTATGTCTTGTTGGGAAGCAACTGGAGGTAGGGGACAGTTAGGAGTTTGTTAGGATAATCTGCTTTTCAGAGATGAAGATTTTTAACTAGGGTAGCTCAGGTGAGAATGTGATTGATTCATATTTCATAGAAAACAAGCAATGAAGGACCAAGCAAAGAATGCTTTAAATTTCCTAGATGGGCCTCTTTAAGGAAGGCAGCGATGCTGTTAACAAGACACAGGTAGAGAAGCAAATATCAGGAAAATATTGACAGGTTAAGTTCAGAGTACCTGGGAAACACAAAGTTGGAAATGTCCAAGGCATTAGTTACAAGTGAGGTGTGGAGTTCAGGAGAGAAATCAGAATGGAAAATCAATTAATGACTTCATCAGAAAATAGGGTTTGTATTAGTTCCTACTGCTGCTATAACAAATTACTACGAAACAATAAACAATTTATTATGTTTTGAAAGCCTGAAATGAGTCTTTTGAGAGTAAAATCAAGGTGTTAGCAGGGCTGGATTCCTTCTGCAGTCTCTAGGGGGAGATTTTGTTAACTTATCATCTCTAACTTCTGAAAAATGTCTTCATCCTTTGGCACATGGCCCCTTTCTCCATCTTCAAAGTATATCACCTAACTTTTGCTTCCATGTTTACATCTTTGATTCTCACCCCTCTGCCAATCCAGGATAATTTTCTTATTTCAAAATCCTTACATCTGCAAAATTCCTTTTCCTACGTAAGGTAACATATTCACAGGTTCTGGGGATTAGGTTATGTACATCTTTGGGATCAAAGGGACATTATTTAGTCCGCCACAGGGATAGATGAGAAAAGTGTAGAAGAATGAGGAAAGAGAAAGAATGAAGGCAGAAATCTGAAAAAAATGAATATGGAGAAAGAAGAAAAGTACTCATACAATAAATCTTTCTTGGAGGTCAATGGATCAAGAAGTTTCTAAAGTGAAGAATTAAAACTCGCCAAGAGTTTTTGCTGTTGCTGGCCATTCTGCCTGTGATTCCCCAGGTTTATCTTATTTTCTGGCCGGCGAAGTCAACAAAACCATCCAAACCCATTTGTCAGTTCCTGATTTATTTGCTTTCCAGGTCTGAACTCTGCCCTAATCAACTCTGAACTCCTGGATTAAATCCACACTTGATATTCAGGAACATAACCCTTGGCCTCCCTTTTCAGAATTCAGCTTGGCCTGCCCTCTGGTTCCCTTCTCCTGTTACTTTAATAGGTAACAGCAACCTTCAAGTTCTCTAAGAACATTCAACTTCTAGAATTGGCCTCCTCCTCCCTTGGACTGCTTGAGTAGAAGGGGTGAAAGCTTGGGTTCTGGTGCCATCACTTAGTACTTCCCATCTGTTAGTCAGCTTTTTGTTGCTATGACCAAAATGCCTGACAAGAATAGCTTTAAGGAGGAAACGTTTATTTTGGCTCCTGGTTTCAGAGATTTTGGTCCATATTTGGCAGACTCCATTGCTCTGGGCCTGAGGTGAGGCAGGACATCATGGAGGAAGGGCATGATGGAGGAAAGCTAATCAACTCATCACAACCAGGATGTCTATAAAAAACAGAGAGAGAGCAAAGAGTCAGAAACAAAATATACTACCTAAGGCACACCCCTGGTGTCCTTCCTGTACTGGAGGAAGTAGGTCCTCCAGTCATGCTCCTCTTGTCTAGAGTTTCTGCCCAGTAGTTCCTTCAAATTAAGAATCCACCAAATGGATTAATTCACTGATGAAGTTACAGCCCTTGTGATCAAATCATTTCACCTCTGAAACTTCCTGTATTGACCAACACATGAGCTTTCTGAGGGACACCTCATATTCAAATTTAACAAGGTAGAAGTACAGAGAGAAAGGCCTTCTCAGTCACTTTGGGGCCATGTGCTGTATCTTTGGGGCAACAACTTGGCAATGACCCTTTGTTCCTGGATTATCTATCCAGCATCCAAGTGAAGAGTGAGATCCTCTATTGCAGCAATTCCAGAACCACATGGAGGAGAGGAGCTTTGTTCCCTAAGAAAAGGGGTCTGTTATGACCACAAGACAGAAGGAAAGGATGCTGGATAGGCAATGAAACAAATGTCCTAGTAGAGAGACATCTAACTTTTCTACTAAGGAGACAGTGGAATTCCCATAGCATTATCAAGAACTGTGTGCATGGACGGTTTTTATCAGAGAGGTAAAGGAATAATTATGGATTTAGTTATGCAACCAACATAAAAAGAGTAGATTCTATTCCTCAGTACCTGGTACTCATGTAAAAATGCTGCCAAAAGAACATACCCTTGTCACCTGCAGCACAATGCTGGCACATAGGAAAGACTCAATAAACACTTGTTGAATTAGTACAAAAATGAATTTATTAAATATGTCAATCTATAATCTATGATCTATGGGTATTTTGGGGGAGTCATACCTTTTTTTTGTTGTTTATTAGTTTGTTTTTGTTTTTAATGAAGTTGATTTTGTGAACATACAGTCTCACACTAGAAAGGAACTACTGAAAGGTTTTTGTATAATCTGATTAAAAGCTGAGTAAGAAGAGGCAAGGGGTTAACAATTAGTTGTTTAACACCACATTTACCCAGGCTGGAAGGGTTTTTTCTGAAGATCTCTTAAAAACCTTTGTGAAGTATGTGACGTGAGGGCTGGGCCTAAAGGCCAAAGTGAACGTATCCACCATCTTTTCCACCCATTCTTGTCCCTTTTCACGGTCAGAGTTCTTCCACACCTGAGCTCTGAGACAGCTCTCCTTCATTTTCATCTGAGACAGAATTAATTCCCTGGTACTCTGGTGCCATCAGAATTTCATAGGTTTGTACTCTGAATGACTCTACCCATTGTAACATGAATTCTTAAGGGAGGTGATATCATTGCCAAGGAGGCAAAAACTGGTTCTTGGGGTTGGGGGGAAATCTTAGTTATTGCCATGATTTGTAGCTCTTTAAAGGACCATATTACATAAATGGTTACAGAGCAGCATCTCTGATGATTTCATAAGGGCCAATGAGGAAAAGAAGGTGGCTAAAATGATCCCTTAGAAAAAACAGTGGTAATATTAACAATAATAAGCTTTATAAAAGGTCGGGAAACAAAATGAAACAAACAAAAAGATTGGGAAGCACTGGGTTATATGGAATATTTAAAACCACACTAAGACTGTTCCTTTTGTTCTCACATTGCCTCAAGAAAACAGATCTCACTGGGAACTGCTATCTACAGTTAATAATAATAATAAATGCCATAGAAATTTCAAAAGGATAATAGAAAAAGTAAAGCTTGTAGAATGTGAATGGGAATAGTCTCCTCAGACTGTGGCATCTGATCCAAGTCTCAAATGGTGAAAAGACCCAGAGGTAGAACTTTCCAGGCAGAGAGAGGAGCGAGGGCTGAGGTCCTGATGCTGGAATGAGTTTGTCACATCCAAAAGACAGAGAAAAGTAGAGGTGGCTGGAGTGAGTTGAGTTAGGGAGTGAGAGGCAGAGGGTTGGCCAGGGTTAGATCTTGCTGGACCAGGCAGGCAATGGGAAGGCCTCACTTTATTCTACATGCTATGTGATTTGGGTAAGTGCTCCTTTGCCATCAAAAGGCAAGTTTGTGTGGGTGGGGGTGGAGTGCAGCAGCCACATGGCTCTCACCTTCTAGAATGCTAAGTCCAGCCTCATTCAATTCAGGACCTGGGAGAGAGGCCTGGAATCAAGGTAGCATAACACCCCTCAGCTGCCTGGGAGCTCCTGTTTAGAGCTGCTGAGACTAGAGCAAGAAAGGCTATAAGAGCTCTCAGGCTTCATATGCCTCCAAAACCAGAATTTGCCCTCTTTTTATTTTTTTATTTTTGAGGTAGACAGGCTTTTTTTTTCTCCTCTGACAACCTGCTTCTCGTATTACTTGAGTGTCATGTAATGGCGGAAAACACAGAATTAGGGGTCAGAGGCTTTGGGCTCCACAACCCCATCTGCTCATAAATCACTAGGTGACCTGTGCCAAGCTATTCCTGGATCTGGACATCCAGACCCTCATCTGGGACCATCATTAAGATTCCTTCTAGAACACAGACTCTGTGATTCTATTATCCTGTCCAGAGCTGGGGAGGAGTCCAAACCCCTGCTTGCAAGCCCACCAAACTGTCCTAAAATAATCAAGCAATTTCCTTGGAAATGGTTGAGAGGAGAAGTCGCTGGGTCCTTGCAGAATATGATGAAACCCAGTCCCAGCTGAATATTAAGTTAGAGAGGGGTCTGTGACTGGGTTGGGGGACTGGAGAAAGAAGGGAGATGCAGGGCTGGGAGAGAGAAATTTTAATTGCAATTGTTTGGCCGGCTGATCCTAGGCAAGAAGCCCCCAAGCAGTCTCAAACACAGATATTTGAAAGGCAGAGACGGCTGGGGGATGGTTTGGTCTCTCCCTCCCCTCTGAGGCTGTTTGAGGAGCGGTCTACAGCACTGACAAGCACGGGTTTTGGAGGCCATTGAAAAGTTTTGGGTCTAAATAGGGTAGGCAGCTTGGCTTAAGTGTTGCTAAGGAATACCTGGCAACCAGTAACAATAGGCCTTTTAGAGAATCCAGGGCAAACAGTGACCGTGGTAATGGGGTGGGTTTAAGGGTCTCCTTGCCCGGCTGGGCCCCTCCTCTCCTCACACAGAGGCCTGGGCACTGGGCTATGTTCCGGAAATTCCCTGCACAAAGCCCCATTCAGTGGGAGGAGGGCCAATGCGTGTGCTTTGGGGAGAGTGGGGGAAGGGACAGGGGTAGAGAGTAGGCGGGGGAGGGGGTACCAGAGAAGGAGCTTTACCACCAAAAAAAAAAAAAAAAAAAAAAAAAAAAAAAAAACCCCTCTCAAGTCTCTTTCTTCTTGCAAGCACTAAAAGAGGCACAGAAAGTGCTAAGTTTGTAAAAGAGGCTGAAAAGGTTCAGAAAAGTAGCATAAAAGGGGCTGGGGAACGCCCCGTGAATTTTGAACAGATAGCAGAAAAGGGACCCTAAAAAGCAATTAGTAATGCTTCTTGTAAATGAAGAGGCATCTAGTTTGGGATGGGGAGCTGAGGGCTGGAGGTAGGTGTTCAGGAGCCTGTAGGAGGTGGAGGTAGGGATCAGAGCAGGTGAGGAAAGGGAGGGAGGTGGGGAATGAGTGAGGGAAGGGGAGGTGAGGGTGGAGAGGTGGAACTGAGGGAACCAGGGGCCCCCACCGCCATGCCAAACACCTGCTGTCCACTTGGACTGTGCAGCCACCCCACACACTTTGATTTTGTCGCCTGTTAAGGCAGTCCCAGAGCAGCCTGAGACAGTGAACAGTGCCCAGGGTATGAGCTCTCTCTGGTCTATTTGGTGTTTGCTCACCATGAAGGAAGCCCCCATGTTCCGAGTGAGTGGAGACTCCTCTCTTTACATCCAAGTGACTGGCAGGATGCTCCAGGGAGCTGGGTGTCTGCCTGAGCTCCCAGGGGGAGGCTCAGATGACAGCCAGTGAAGGAAAGCAAAGGAGCCAACAAATTAGCACTCTACAAATTCCACGTGCCCGCGCTGCATAACATTCATGCTCAAACACCCTACTCAACAGCTCTAAAGATAATAATTTTACATTTCCAGCAGAATGTGCACAGTGACAATTATCTGTATTCCTACTGTGTCGCAGCATCAACCAATAATCAAGAGAATTATGTTCCAGTTGAAAGCAGATTTAAATAAACAGACACTAAATGGGAGCCAATAATAGATGTACCAAAATAGTCCAGGCAAGGAAGCAGCCATTCAAATCCAGAGCTGATTCGTGGAGTAATCATGAAGCATCCAGACCCCAGGACTCACAGCTCCCTCTCTGCAGCTCAGCCAGGCTGGCTCTCTCTGGCTTTCCCTGCATGCCAGGCCCTCATGCCATGACCAGAGTACCATCCGAAACTCATCCTTCCCTCTTTTCCTTCCTTCCTCCCTTCTCCTCTGCCTCCTCACCTTCTCCTTCCCTTCAACAAACATTCACCATTCAATATAAACTGGGAATATTTGGGCATTATCATCAAAATTAATAATCCCTGCCCTTCTTTAATTTTTGTGTCCCTGTGCTCAGGATTAAAATTGGGTCCAAAGCTTGGTATGGGGCAGGGGTGGACCTTGTTAGTGCTTTAAAAGCAAAACAGGTGGTGCCTCTACGAGAAGGGAGAAGGCAATGCTGAAGAGGAAGGAGAATGGAGATCTACTAAACATTCATTCAAGTATCACATATTTACTAGAGGTGCCAGGCATGGCTCTAGGTGCAGGAAATTCAAAGATGAAAAGGCTGATCCCTGTCCTCAAAAAGTCTTCAACCTTGCACGGAGGAGATAGCCAGGCCTAGTGGCCATGGGATGGGCACGTCCATGATGTTCAGGGAAAGCAGCAGAGAAGGGTGCTGCCAAGTGAAGCAAAGGAGATGTCAAGGAGCAGCTGTGCCTTGAGGGATGAGCCCCAGAGAACGTGCGGTGTGTGTGTGTGGTGGAGACATTCTTGGCAGAGGAAGGAGCATGTTCAAAGGCTTGGGTGTAAGGGAAGGCTGGGGTTGTTCCAGCCCCTATACATCCTTCAGCAAGAATGACTTGAGGGTGAGATATCAGGAGGAACTGGAAAAGTAGTCAGTGACACAGAGGAAAAGGCTTGGCTCTACTTCTGATGATGGGGTGATGATCAGGAACTTCATTTCTGCTGGCTTCCTGTTTTTAGTGGGGACTTCTATTAGTGTTACTCTTTTGGTTTCCTGTTTACTCTTATTAGCTTCTCCCAGCTTCTCTGCCTCCTCACTCAGTCCTGCCCAGGAGTAGAGAGCTGGACTCCTCTCCTGTTCTGCATGGAGCAACTCTTCTGATCTGCCTTTGGCTACACTGTTAACAGGATCCTGTCTGTTCAGAGTGAGACCTGTCCGTGAGTGCCCAGCAATGAGGCAAACAAATTCTGGTGTGCAGCATGAAGATGCTATTATTTTCCCAATTGTAAGCCAGATTCTTTGGCTGCATTTTCACTAATAAATCTGGCATTTTGATCTCAGCCTATCTTTTGTTTCTCTCCGTGAGTAGACAATAGGGCACTATTGTTTTAATCTCTGGAAGTGTCCAGACAAATTTAGGAGGTTAGAATCCATCCTGGTGGAAAAGGGGAGCTATTGAAGGTATATGAGCCATGATAAGGTTTTATAAGTGGTAGAGGAAGATTTGAATAGAGAAAGAGAAGGGATGTGTTGGGAAAGATATGTTGAATTAATAAAAACAGTTGGGAGCTGGTTGGCTGTAGGGGTAAGGAGGACCCTGGGTTTCTCATAAGTCAATTGGAGCCTTACTTGTTGAGATAGAGAATTGGGAAGAAATACAAGGTTTGAAGGAGGAAACTGATGATGTTGAGTTCATCTTGTGTCATATTGACTTAGAAGGCACAAAAAGTCTAAGAGGTGGTTGGATTTATACTGGCCCAGAGCACTCTGGAAAATAACATGGCTGAATTTACAAACTTACCTACAAGTTTTTGAAGCATGGGAATAAGAAATTGCCAAGGGAGATGGTATAGAATGAGGCAAAGAAAATTGTGTGTGGATGCAAACCAACAAAAATATTTTGAGTCCTTATTGAGAACTAGGGAGACATATTGTATTTTCATTTATTGTCTTCAGAGCTTAGTGTAGTGCTTAGCATATGAAAAAGGTATTTGATATTACTTTAGTATCTAGATTATCACATAATATACCATCCACAATGTCCAACAAATCATTTCTTTTGTTTTTTTTGTTTTTTGGTGTTTTTTTTTTTTTTTTTTTTTTTTTTTTTTTTGCTAAGAATTCAAGACGTGGGGCAGGCATCCATCTATCTCACACCTATATAACAAAATAAAATCTAACACTGAACATTATGAAGCACCACATGTTTTATTAAACTCTTTGCACACAACTATACTAGACAGATACTATTAATTCCATTTATAAATGAGGAAACTGAGGCTGCTCATCAACAGTTCAAGCTTAGAAACCTGGACTGGTCAATTGCAAACTTATGTTCTGAAACCTAAGTTAGATGGTATTTATAAAAAATATACAACCTACTTTAAAGATTTAAGGAGCTTGTTGCCTGACTAGGAAGATAACACATTCCCTTGCAATGATGGAGAGCAACCACAAAGCACTAAGTAAGGACCAGCCTGTTGTACTGGTAAGTGAGGAGTGCCCGTATCAGACATCAAGTTAGGCAGTCTTAAGTCTGCATCCTGTAACTTGTTTATTCTGCAGTGTTAAGGGCTATGGATACCAATTTTCCTCATCTCCAAGGTGATGAATGGGAACTACCTTCTTCACAGGTGCACTTCTGCCTCCACCCTGTAAGAATCATGCTACAGAAAGTTCAATAATCAAGATGAACACACCATTATAGACTTTCTCTTTCTCCTTCAGTTTCTCTGACAAAATTAAAAGCTAAAATTGACATAGTTAAAAGTCTTTCAATAGAAAGAGCATAAAAATATAGAAATACATTTATTTGTAAAAGCATTCATAATAAAAATAAATGACTTGATTGTGAAAAGTATCCTTTTTAGTAAAACGTAGGGGGGGAAATCTAACAAAGAAGACTATATTGTGATATTTAGGCCTGATTAGAGAGTTGAGTGTTTTTCTTCATTAAAAAAAAGAGAGAGAGAGAGAATAAAAATTATTATAATTAAGACCAAGGACTAGAATGTCTAATCATCTAGAAGACATTCTACTTTGTTAGTGACTTTTAAAACTATATTTATTCTTACTTTGCAGCTATATGCTATTGCAATTGTAATTTAGAGCTATCTTCCAGAATTTGGAAACTGAACTGCCTCATTAATTTATCTGCTCAAGAATAAAGTCAGAAAGGTAAGATTAAATTTTCTGCTTGCATTCAGAAATCTTTAAGAATAGTCTGTTGTGACACTGAGGCAGGAGGGTCACAAGTTTGAGGTCAGTTTCAGAAAAAGAAAAGAAAAGGAAAAAAAAGTAGTTATCTTTTTTGGGGAAAAGTCTCATTATTACCTGTGATAAACATAAATAGATGAGCCAAGGGTGATATATCTGAATGGTAGAGTGATTGTGAGATCCAATTGTAGGGTTAGATTTAAACCCTAGTACCACCACCAAAAAGGAAAAAAAAAATAGCAAAAGTATCCATTTTTTAATAATCAATTCTAAAAGAATAGAAAAAATATCCATGGTTTTAATAATTGACTTTTGACTTTTCAGGACCACAGACAGCTCAGCATATTTTAGTGACTTCACTCCTTGCCCATTGTGTTTCATTTCATGGCCAAAAGTAAAATTACATACACATTGTACTTATATAATCTCTACTTTTAAATTTACATTTTTACTAAAAATATCCTTGGCACTTATCTGTAACCCTGGTGTCTCAGAAGGCTGAAAAAGGAAGACCACAAATTGAAGGCCAGTATCAGCAATTTAGACCCTCAGCAACTTAGCAAGACCCTATTTTAAAATAAAAAATAGAAAAAGGACTGGAGATGTAGCTCAGTGGTAAAGTAACCCTGGGTTCAATTCCAGCAAAAGAAAGAAAGCAGGGAAGATGGAAAGAAGGAAGGAAGGAAGGAAACACAAGCAAGCAAAAAAGTTGTATTTGGGAACACTAGATCATTGGTTCGCTTTCCCCACTTTCATGTATTTCTGGCCCCCAAAAGGTCATGCCTATCTTGCAATACAAAATGCATTAAGTTCATTTCCAAGAGTCCCCATAGTCTTAACAGTTCCAGCATTACCCAAAAATCCAAGTCTAAAGTCTTCTCTGAGACTGAAGGCAAACTCTTGGCTATGAGCCCTTGTAAAAATCAAAAGCAAGTTACATATATCCAAAATACAATGGCACAGAGTAAACATTTTTCATCCTAAAAGGGAGGGATAGGGACAGAGAAAGGAGGAATACGTTCTTCAACAGTTTCAGAGATATGACAAGGGCAGCCATGAACTTGGCACCTGTTTTCTGAGAGTTAATTCTGGAAATCCAGCCTAAAATTCTCTTCTTCAACTCTCTCGATGATGTGCTAAATACCTAAATTTCTATATGGAATCTCTGCTGAAAATAAGTCAGGAAGGACTTTCTCTTGCCCTAATTGATGATTGAGCCTATATTTAACTCATTTGAACTTAAGTTCCTATGTTTGTAAAAACTAGGATTAAAAATACCTTCCTTGTGGACTTATTGAGAGGGTCCATGAGATAAAAAGTCAGTTCGGTGTCTTGCATAGAGCAGATGCTCAGTAAAGAGAATTTTTCTAATATAGCATAACATCTTTGAAAAATGCTAAGTTATTTTTCTGTTTGTTGCACATTTTAGCAAGAAGAGGAGCCAGGAACAAACTCGTTGAATACATTTGGGAGGTGAAAATGACTATTACTTTCATCCTTTTTCTTATATGAAAAGGGCAAATGTATTTTTTATTTTGTGCCCATAATGGCCAGGAAGGTGCATTTAGAGGAATGCAGGGTAAGAAGGAGCCTGAGGATAAGAGAAAGGGAGCAAGATGACTTCTCTCTGTGAGGTTGTTGACACCTCTGTTCAGGGCACTTGCCCCATCTATTATTTCTTCTTTTTGCTGATTACAAATCTCTCTCTCTGTGCACTGATACCTTTTCCATCAATAGTTACATATACTTGGGTTTTTTTTTTTTAATTAAAGAAATTAAAAATCTTCCATCTATGCCACATCTCAGCTTTTCCCTGCCTTTGAAGTCAAAGTCTTAAAAACAGTTTTGCTGCATTTTCTGCCTCTATTTTGTCACTTCCCACCTTTCCTCAATCTCTGGAAGTTCAACTTCTATCTGTAAATCTCCATAACACAGTCCTAAAATCAGCAGCTAACATGTCATGTAGCTATATATCAGCCCTCAATTTATTTGGTCCCTAAGCTTCAACTGGGAGCATTATCCACTCTCTCTCCCTTTAAACATATTTCTTTTATGTACTAAGTACAACAGAGACCCCTGGCTATACTAATAAATTATTTCCTTTTATTTCTGGCTTTATAGCTAGACACATTTCCCAGTATTTCTAGCAGTCCTAGTGACCAAATGCTATGCAGTCGAATGTGAGTGGGCATGATGTGCCATGTTGGAGATGAACCTCTTAAGAAGTGGGTAGAACTTTCCATGCTTTCTATTTTCCATTCTGTTGACTGTGTGAAGATGATAACAAGACTCTAAGGGATAGTGGATCCACGAAATGAAAATAACTTGATGAACCTGGCTCTCTGCTTTCCCATGTGGACATTTACCTCATATCAAATAGAAAGGAGAAATAAACCTCTATTGGTGTTCAAGTCATTGTATATAATTTATATTTATTTTTATAGCAGTTTAGCATACTCTACTAATGCTTGATGGGGTATACTGTTGTAATCAAAATCTATAACTCATGGCCATGGCTTAGCATTTTGTGATCAGATGGTGAGGAAACAGACAGAGCTACCAGAAGATCAAAAGTCCCAGGTGCTGAACACAAATGTTTGATGAAACTGTTAACTGTTGCAACAAGGAGACAAACGTACCTTTGCAACATACATCTTTAGGCAAAGAATTTAGAAAAGCCAGATGTTAGTGTGAGTTGGTTAATTCTGGATATATTCCAAGGACTTCAAGAAAAAAAATTATGTGCAGGAAAGAATTGCAAAGAAAAATAACAGAGATCATCCAGAAATATGGAACATCACACGGAAGAAGAGTCATCGACTTCTAGACCTCCACACTGCAAGAAATAACACTGAGAAGACATTGATTAACAAAGACTCCCCAGGTATTTCACAGTTAACTAGAAGGACCTGAGATTATAGAATTCAGATTACCTTGCCCTTGCTCAAGATGACTTCCAGTTAGCCAACACTAAGTTAAGAGAAAGAGAGAGGAATATGGAGGAGAAAATAGACAGTAAAGCAAGATTTAATACCATGCGTAGGAAATAAATTTGGGTTACTGGTTCATAGAACTGAAAGCAAATAGACCCAAGAACATATATCCAGGATTAAATTGTGGAACTCCCTCCACTGCCAGGTCCAAAGTTTCATCATTCAAGAACAAGAGACTTGCTAAGAACAAGAGACTGCTAATTCTCCATCCTTTTCTGTCTTGCATGGGGTTTTTGTATTGTGAGTAGACAATCCCTGTTTCACTATTGCATTCTGAGTATTTTGTACATGTGTGTGTTTGGAGGGAGGGACATACAAGGGTCATCTGACTTGTTATTAGTTTTTACTTGCAGGATCATAAGGAGCCTCATTTGCACCCAATAAAGAGAACTCACATCATCCAGAAGATTGAGACTTCTTGCTGAATGTGGAGAAAAGGTGAGATTTTGGCTTCCTGCCTTGGAAAGAAACAAGAGTGTGTTTCATATTTGTAAGATCTTAGGGGTTATTGTGGAGAGTTTTTATATTTACTTACTCAGCATCTTTTAAAAAAATTTCATTGCAAGAAGAAATGTCTCCCACTGCTGGGATGCATAATCATTTGGTGCCACATACCTTATTACAGAGGTACATTTGTGATCCAGACTGGCCCATATGAATTCATCATTATACTAGACCCAGTGACTAGCTCATTGTCAGGTACCTAGCCCAAATGGGATCAATCAAATCTTCATTTATTGGTATTTCCAGATCACAAGAACATAGTCATGGGGTTGGGAGGAGTCATGTACTCTTCTTTACTGTCAGATAAAATGAATCTATGAAGAATAAACCCAAAATAGTGGCAGAGAGATGATAGATACAGTGAGACACAGAGTCTCAAAGCTGTTATTTGAAAACCTGTATACAGCCATGGGTCTGTCATTGAAGTCACACTTTGGTCTTCCCAGTTTGGATAGCAAATAACCCCTCTTTGCCTTGGCAAATCCAGATGGGGTTTTGAGACTTGGAACTGAAAATGTCTTGCAGCACCTTAGTGCTGTATCTGGAACTAGAACTCAGGTTTTCTAGTTACAATTCAAGGCTCTTTCATCACATCATGGAAAGCTAGTGATCAAATATGATAACAAAGATGCCAGTAACAGATGAATATTTGCAGAACAATGAAAATTTTCTTCTAGAGAGGTGGAATTGTACAATCCTGGGAAGTTGTTGGAAGTCTAACTACATGGAAGGTGATCTGGCTTCTTTCTGAGCATCAAAGAAAAGTTTGGTCCAAATCTTATAGGAATGTTTGGAGGATAGCATCCATTAGCCAAGAAGCATGAAGCCAGTGAGGCAGGGCTGTGGGAGTACCTTCTCCTGAGACTGATATAGCAGCAAGGTGTAGCTTCTACACCAGGCTGCCCAAGTTCAATGCCAGCTCATTCACCTTCTAGTTGCTATTGTTTGAATGTACCTCCTCCCAAATTCAGGTGATGTGATAATATTAAGAGATGGGGAGTTGCAAGGTGACTGTGTTAGTCAGCTTTTTGTCTGTGTGACAAATACCTGATAAAAAAAGGATGAGCAAAGGTTTATTTTGGTTCATGGTTTCAGAGGTTTCAGTCTATGGCCAGTGGGCTCCATTGCTCTGGGCCTGAGGTGAATGTGGTAAACATTATGTCAGAGGTGCATGGTTGGCTCATGACAACCATAAAGCAGAGGGGTGGGAGGAGAAGAAAGAGAGAGGGAGGGAGACAGAGAGAGGGGGGAGGGGCCTGGGCACAAGAAATGCCCTTTCAGGAACTCCCAGTGACCTACTTCCTCCAACATGCCCCACCTCTTACAGTTCCTACCTCCTCCTAGTAGTCCATTCAAATCAATACACCAAATGGATCAATCCACTGGCAGGATTGGATCTCATGATTCAATCAGCTCCCAAAAAAGCCCCACCTCTGAACATTGCTGCATCAGGGATGAAGACTGCGACACATTAATCTTTGGGGGACACTTCACATCCAAACCATAACATTGATTAAGTCTGAGGGATTTCCCCTCGTGAATGTGGTAAGCCCCTGATCCAAGAGGCTTTAAACAGCCCTGGACTTACTCGCTCCTCTGTCTTTCCCTGTGAGGACACAGCATTTCTCCATTCTGGAGGACACACTAACAAAGCACCCATCCTGGAAACAGGAGCTGTCAGTGGGCACTGGACCTACAGGAGCCTTAATCTCGGACTCCCAGCCTCCAGGACAGGGAGATAAATAAATTGTTGTTCATTATAAATTTCCCAGTCTTAGCTACTTATGGCATAGCAGCATAAAATGCATTAAGACACCAGTTGTTTGACTTCAGAAAAACCCTCTAACCTTCCTAAGACTCAGCTTTCTCCTGTGTAAAATAGTTTTCCTCAGTGGGTTGTAATGAAAAAGAGATGTATCCCATGTAAAATACTTACTATGGTTTATGCCATATAGCAAGGGCTTTGTTTACATTTATTATTGATATTATTTTAACTTTCACTATTGGCTAAAGCAAATAATTGGGCGTGTCAATTGGGGTTCAAGAACCACAACAGAATGAAAAACAGAATTAAGAAAGCTTTAAACTGACAAGAGAGGCCAAGTGTTATGTCAGTTTGGATCCTTCAAGAAGCAGATGCCAGAATGAAACTTGAAATATGAGATATATACTGGTGAGAAATGCCTATAAAGGGGAGAAGGGAAGAAGGTGCAGGGTTAATTAGAGAGACCTTCAGACCACAATGCAAGTGTGACCTATAAAGAGAGAGAGAGGTTGAAGAAGCACCAGGGAGAAGGAGTCTGAGGCTGCAATGCTATGACGATGGCTGATTAGAGGAGGCTTCCTTGAACAGTGGCCTGGCTCTCTGGCAGGGAGCAGCCTGGGAACAGCATGGCCTCACTGAGGAAGCTGCTGTAGCAGATCCCAGATGTGCAGCAGCTGGAGGCTGTCAGCTGACTACACTCCTCTCAGCAGGTTCTCTCTGCACAGATCTGAACATCACGCTTCCCTGGCTGTCTGCCACTGGTAGGAGCATTTTCCTAGGAGGGCTCTTTCCTGCTCAGTATCTCCAAGGTACCTGGCAACCTGTCAAGACAAACAGGCGGCAACAGGAACGGAGCTAGCTGCTGTCTTATCTTAATGATTATTTCTCATTATTTTGCTAGCTTAAGCCAATATCATCTTCTGCCTATTTCAATTTTAGTCATTATTAACAATCGTTGCTGTTGTTATTTTTATTTGCCTCCTAAATGACTTTCCTGCTTCTGTCCTAGACACTTTTTTGGTCTATCCAGAATTATCCTTTTGACATTAGGCAGATGATAATATCCTTTGATCAAAAGTCTCCAAAGGCTTCCACTTTTCACTCTGAGAAATACTTGTGTTGGCCTCAGTGTCTGATTTTGATTGGTCTCCTATTACTCTAAGACCTCCTCTTTCGTTCCTTTATCCCTTGTCCACCCAACTCCAGCCACAGCATCTGTCCCCAGCTCAGGACAACCGGCTGATTCCTCTGCACACACCTGCAATTGCATCCCGTCACCCCCTTCAGGTCTTTGTTCAAATGCCTTCTTTTCAGTGAAGCTTCAGAGACCACCTGATATCTCAAATTGCAACTTCTCTGTCCTCAGTAAATCCTTCCCCAGCTTTATTTTTCTTTCATAGCACTTATCACCATCAAACATACAATAACGTTTCACTTATATTGTATATTGTCTCTTCCCCTCCGCTCCCCATGAGGGTAAGGATTTGGTTCTGTTTTGTCTACTGCTGTGGTTTTTGTTCAATGAATGAATATGTACTATGAATAGCAGCAGGGGAATGAAGATAAAAACAGGGTCTCTCCTGGGGAAAGGAAAAAAGCCCAGGATTTGGAGTCAGTGAATCTGGGTTTGGGGTCTAGCCCCGGCAATTGCCAGTTGTCTGACAACAAGCATCCACAAATCACTCCTCCTTTGTAAGCCCTACTTTTCACATCCATAAAACAGGAAGAACAATAAATATCATTAATTGGAGAACTCAGGGAATGTAAGAAGACAGAGCACAGGTGTTTTGCATGTTGTTTCACAACAAGCAATGGTATATTTTGTGGTCTACACACTAAGATACTGAAGGCATTTACAACTCCTCCTGGGATATTTTACACATTATGTTAGTGATCATTATTACCAAAAGATCAGGTCCTAAATCCTTCTCTACACTCATTCACTCTGAAACCCTAAATGGGGACCTGGACCTTATTTCTTACTTGGTAAAAAAAGTGATGATAGTGTCTTCCCCATGCTTAGCTTGGAGGGATGAGGATCAAATGAAATATAGTTTGTGAAACCAGGAATTTCTGCACAAATGTAAGTGATTTGTGATGGCAGGTGGCATGGCTTCACATGTCTGAGACCTTTGTTCCCAGCTGGAGTGAAAGAAGCAGGAATCCCCTCTCCCAATCCAACTCCTCCAATTCAACTATTCTGAAGTCCCTCTTGGTGCCTGTTGGTTCTTTGAGACGCCCAGACTGCCTATATCCTTTGCATTTCTCAAGATTTTTTTTCCATCATCTTTTTAAAATTTTCTAGATCTGTCTGAATTGGGGGGCTAATGCAGTCATGCTGGCTTTACTTTCTGAGACAGTTTTTAAGTGGATATATCTTGAAGGAATAGACAGGGTCAAGTGAACAGAGAAAAATTTTCTTAAACTAACACTGTCTTGAGTTAGGTTTTCGTAAGTCTATGATTTAACAGCCATAATTAATAATGTGCTCTCTGATTCCTTTATTTAAAATCTGTACAGTTTTATGGTTCCAGTGTACTTCTGCATGATTTTACCCTTTTGGAGAAAGGCTGTGCCTTGCGCTGTTTTAGTCTGCTGTCCCAAATGGACATGAAAACAGGACACTGTCATGTACACATGAAAAAGATGACCTACATATACGATGTTTCAGTTGGGTAGTAAAAGTACAATTTCAGCCATTTCTCCCAATTAAGGCTAACTCGTCTGTGATTTCAGCCTCCCATTTGAAATAAAAGTCTAACGATAATTGGAGCACAGAGCTATTCACCACTGTACTTCAATCTGGAAATAATTGTCTTTGTTCAATTAGGAATCTGCATTTTCATGCCAGTCTTTGCAGATTATTTTGAATGGAGAATGCTCTCTGATTAAGAGCTATCCTTCTTGGAAGGGGCGGGGGACTCTGGAAACCAGAAAAAAAATCCAAGCAGCTTGAAATCCTCATCTTGTTGGATTTAACATTCTGTTTACCCCTAACAGACTGAAAAGGATGTCACATAAATGACTTTCAGGATGTTTTAGATTTAATATGGTGAAAATTTTCTAGGACATTCGTATATGACCTTTAAAAGATACTGACCTCCTTGGAGATGATTCCTTAAGGCTGAGCTTGGAAAACTGTCAACTTGTCTGAGGCCTTCTATTAATTTGATAATATGGGACAAAATCTGACCACCATTTATGGTTTGGCATTAATACAACTATTTACTGTCCTGGGTGCTTTTAAAATATGGTATTATATGCAATTCTCACAAAGAACCTTGAGAAAATAGGCATAGTTATCTCCATTTAACAGATAAGGATAATAAAGGTCATAGAGTTTATGTGATTTTTGTGAAGGTCAACTAGCAAGTCACTGGCAAAACTGAGTCAACTGCAAGTTTGTCTATCTTGACTGGCAAATTCTCTCACACTTCTAGTGCTTTTTACTTTTTAATGTAATGCCATCAAGGGGAAACAAAGAGAGACATTCTACAATAAGATAGTATTGATAGAGTTTTGAACAAAGCCAACTGGTTGTATGTCTTCACTAAGAACCATCCTGCTCTAATAATTCAAAAAAAATGCCTATATTTAATATTCATCATTGAAAACAAAAGATCTACAGATTATGAAAGCATATAAGCACAGTACAACTTTCTTAAATAACTTGAGATACTATCCCAATCAAGATATGATTTAATCCCTTTTTCCAAAATGGATTCCTTTAGGAAAAAAATGTCTTTTCCATCCCTTTAATCAAACATAGATGTTACAGTGAGAAAAGGAGTGAAATCATTCCCTTAGTAACCCCAAGAAGCAGGCAGAATGCATAGAATTCATATATCATATGTATGTGTGTGTGCATGTGTGTGTGTGTGTGTTTTAGTATATACATGCAAGTCAAGAAAACCCCCTCAGTGCAAAAAAGTAGGATTCTGGCCAAACCTTTCATTATCCTTTTTAGAAACATTATACAGGTATTGTAAGTCTCCACCTTTGATGCAAAGCAGTTCCTTCCCTTTTATAATACTCTGGTAACCCCATGCAGGAGCGTTTTCTCCATTCTTCTCTTTGACTGTGCTGTTTCATAACGACAAGGAGAAGAAAAGCTTACTTGAGCACCTGGATGGAAAATGATAGCCAACCCAATTTTTCTTTTAGCAAATACAGAGTTAGCATTGGAGAGATTTTGGGTCAAACAGGACTTGTAAGCAACAGGGCAATAACTTCTACATTTCATGCTGAATTTGATTCTGGTTGTGGAGTGCTTGACTGGGGCTGGGTTGGTGGGAGGGATGTAGCACGTTCTCTTTTTATCTACCTACTCCACTGGTTGTGGCAGGTGTGGAGATAACTTTCCAGTAATGAGTGGAGGCCACATTCCCCACTTTCACAGGAACTTGCCATCTGGTTCTGAGGGCCAGAGATAATTCAGTCTCTTAGTTAGCTCAGCACCCAAGCAAAGACTGATAAATGAATCTGATTGTGGCTGCCGCTCAATAACACATCAGCATTTGGCCACTCTGAGCCAGCTCTACCAAAGCCTTCAGAAAAGAAAGTAGAGCTCTAATTAAATGAACCTATCTCAAAACCAAGCACATTACTTAAGAGGGAAGGGGTCAAGCCTTATGAAGGCTACCTAGGAACACTGAAAGTAAATTTGCATAGGATGTAGAGCTTTCCCATCTAACCTTTGGTGTCCTCCAGTAAAATGCCAGATTCAATTTTGGCTTTGTGTACTCTAGAGTGAATACTTTCGCCCATGAAATTCCCCTTCCCATGAAAAAGTGGTGTCTGAGGGTTGAAAAATTACTAATATGCCTAACTAATTATTTCTGTATCTTAAGAAAAAAAAGAGTCATGTCCATCAAGCACAACAAAGATGTGGAACTGTGACATGAACAATTTAAACCAAGAGACAAATCTTTGAGAAGAAAAACAGATATTTTCCCATTTTTCTTCTTGTCTTAATTGTCTGGTCTAGCTGCTGATATTGATAAAATTTGCCAGCTGGCTCCTTAAATCTCCATTTGAGTTTGTCAATGTGACCATAACCATCTTGGAGTGATTTTTTTTTGGGGGGGGTACAACCAGCATTGGAATGTGGACAGTTGTGATTTGATGAGAAGAGAATGAGATACTTGGAATGCAAAGCATTCAATATGGCTCACCACCACCCCCAAAGTAATAGAGTATATGTGACAATGACAAGCTGACATAATTAAATTAAGTGGCAGGGAAATACATTAAAAAAAAATACCCTGCAAGGCTTTGTGTCTTAGGAGAATGTAAGCTTGAACATTTTTAAAGATGTCTTATTAAGATGAAGGTCAATAAACTGAAATTATTTCAGATTGAAAATAAGACAATTCTCTTAAAAGCAGACATTTCTTTTCTGGAAATTAAAATAGAGAGGGAGGAAATGCTTTTTGAGAGAGTAATCATCCACATCCCTCTCAATGTAAAGAAAATAGCCAATATCTATGGTGTGGAAAGTGGGGGTGATGGGCTGCTATGGGCTGAATGATTCTGCCTCCCTCCCCTAGATTGATATGTTGAAGCCTGGACCCTCAAAGTGATGCTACACAGAGGAAGGGCCTTTTGGAAGTACTTAGAGTGAGACTAGGTCATGAATGTGGGGTCCTTATAATGACTGATGCCCTTCAAAAAAGATGAAGAGACTGTCTCTCCCTTTTTCCTGTCTCCTTTTGAATACAACAGGTGAGGACATAACTAGAAATCAGAAGATGGCCATCTGTGATCTGCCAGCACCTTGATCTTGGACTTCATAGCCTTCATCTATTTTCATTTGATGTATAAATTGCCCAGCTGATGGCATTTGGTTATAGCAGCCCAGACTGACTAAAATGTGGGACCACGTGCTTTCTCCTATAGAATCCTCTTTGCTCCACCTTCTTCACTGGAAGACAAATCTAAGTGACCATGTCTGTACCATGTCATGCCTCTCGTTAAATGAGGAAGGATACTTGAAACAATGTTAGAAAATCTAGTGGTTGACCTGCAACAACTGAATTCTCACTCTTGAGAGTATGGATCCCATGAGGGTGCAGGCAGGCAGTCCAGTGGTGAGCCAGAGCTAGACACAAACTGGATTGAAAGAGGGTAAGACTACAACAGATGAATGGATAAAGAAAATGTGGTACATATCCTCATCGGAATAGTACTCAGCGCTAAAGAGAATGAAATTATGGCATTTGCTGGCAAATGGATGAAACTGGAGACTATCATGCTAAGTGAAATAAGCCACCCCCAAAAACCCAAAGGTTAAATGTTCTCTCTTATATGTGGATGCTAACCCACAACAAGGCGGGTAGAGAGGGGAAGAATAGGAGTTCACTGGATTAGACAAAGGGGAATGAAGAGGAGGGGAGATTGGAATAGGAAAGACAGTAGAATAATTGGACCTAACTTCCCTATCCTTATATATGAATACACAACCAGTGTAACTCCATAAGAATGGGATCCTAATTAGAATAAGTTATACTTCAGGTATGTATAGTATGTCCAAATGCACTCTACTGTCATGTATATCTACAAAAGAATAAATTTTGAAAAAGTGAAAAGAAAAAAAGAGGGGCAGAAGGGTTAGCAGAAACTAGACTGCCACTCCATAGAGAAATGAATGGGTGGATGTCAGCAGCTCCTTGGTTCCTTCCCAGTGAGGCTCAGTGGAACCCAATTTTCTTTTTGAAGATGCAAGCATTTTTATAACATTGCAATTCTCTGCACGTCCCACACTTTTCTTTTCAGTTCAGCTAATTCCAACAAAACTTTTATTAGCTTACAGCCAATTCATCCCTGAGTAAGATAAAGGACAAATATCTAAAGGCAATGAATGTCCTTTGGCATTTGAAAATTAGGAATAAGGTAGAAAGATAATATAACATGCTTTCAATGTTGTCCACGTGACAGACACTGTAGGAGGTGTATTACATATTTTAATCTTTTTAGTAAATGTCTATTTCAATGACATTTTTATTTGAGTCATATGGATGAAGCAAATGAGCCTTAAAGAGTTTAGTAAACTTGCCTATATCCTGAAGTGACAGGATTTAGGCCAACTGGACTCAAGAGTCCCTTAACGCTATCACCAGACTTTAGAATGATGCAAAAATGATTACCAGGTAACAGAAGATTCTTGATTATGCAATGTTAGAATTTAGGGGATAGTCTGAGGTATTTTTAAAGAATTTAAGAGGAAAAATGAGTGGGTTTTTTATTTATCCCTGTGTTCACCATTTTCAGTCCTCTTATTTCCCAAAGCTCCATGTCTCCATATGGCATCATTTTTATTATGGTTTAGAGCTCATGTGTGAGACAGTGCAAGAAAGTTGAGAGGTGAAATGATTGGGTTATAAGAGCCTTAACCTAATCAGTGCATTCATCCCCTGATAAAGATTAAACTGGTGGTAACTGTAGGTAGGTAGGGTATGGCTGGAGGAAGTGGGTTCCTGAAGGTGTGCATTTGGGGTATATATTTTGTTCCTGGTCTGCAATGTCTCTGTCTTTCTTCTCTTCTCTTCTCCTCCCCCGTCCCTCCCTCACCTCCTTCCCTCCTTTCCCCCCACCTCCTTCTTGGTTCCATAGCCCCAGCTTCTTTTCTCTACCACACATTTCCACCATGATGTTCTGCCTCACCTTAGGCCCCAAGGAATGGAGTCAGTCAGTCTCATCTATGGACTGAGGCCTTTGAAACTTTTAGCTCCCAAATAAAGTTTTCCTCCTTAAAATTGTTCCTGTCAGGGACTGGGGTTGTGGCTCAGTGGTATAGTGCTTGCCTAGCATGTGTGAGGCACTGGGTTTGATTCTCAGCACCTCATATAAAATCAATAAAGTCTATTGACAACTAAAAAAATACTTAAAAAGAAATTGTTTCTGTCAGATCTTGTACTCACAACAGTGAAAAAGCTCACTAAAACAATTTTCCTTTAGCTTGAAGAATTTTCTTCAGCATTTCTGTAGTACAGGTATGCCACTGACTGAAACTCTTTATTTTGCCCTTATTCTGGAAGGATATTTTTGGTATACAAAACTGAGCAGTGATTTTTTTTTTCTTTTTACAACAACAATCAATGTGTTGGCAGTGACCTTTCTCACAGTACTTTAAAGATGTTCCAGTATCATCTGACCTTCATTATTTCTGATGAAAAGTCAATAGTAGTTCCTGGTATTTATTGAGTTTCTTGAATCTGTAAATTTTTGCCTTTTGCCAAATTTGGAAAAATTTCAGCTGTTATGTCTTTAAAAATTGTATGACCTCTTTTATCCCTCTTTTCCTCTAGCATTTTAATTACATGTATGTGAAACATACTGATATTTTCTCACTGGTCTCTGAAGCTTTGTTTTTTATATGGAATACTTATATTATCTCCAAACTGACTCCTTTTTTCATCTCCAATCTGATGTCGAACCTAGCCAGTGACTTTTCATTGCCTACATTATATATTTCAGTTGTGAAATTTCCATTCAAATTTTGTAGTTTTTGTTTTCTTGCTGAAATTTGCTATCAATATGAGAGTAATAGTTGCTTTAAAATTGTTTTCCAATAGTTACAAAATCTGGATCACTTCAGTTTCCATTGACTATCTCTTCTCTTTACTATGGGTCGTATTTTTCTATATTCTTTAAATGCCAAATAATTTTGAAAAATTTGTAAAATGAGAATAATACATTGTCAAGACTCTGGATGGTGTTACATTTCTCTGAAAAGTGCTGATTTTTATTCATTATGCCAAAGCTGAACTGAACTCAAACTACAAACTTCTGTTTCCTTGCACTGGGCAGCAGCGGAAATTGGTCAGATCTTTGAACTTCAGATGAATTTGCCCCACATAAGTTTGGAGGTCAGCCAGAGATTTGGGCAGAGTTTATTAATACACACAGAATTTAAGACTCTCTCTCTCTACTGTCTTCATCTAGGGAATCCCCTCTCTTATTCCATTTCCTATAATTTCTCAGAAATCTATCCTCCTCTTCTTCAAGCAAGTGACACTATGGATGACCAGAAAAACAATAGTCCCCCCCCCAGTGTCACTTCCTTTCCTCAAGCACTGGTCCCTGGTCCCCCTCCAGAATATACCATTTTGGGGTGGCTTTCCAATGCTTTTAGATAATTGTTTCTTGCAGTCTTTCCACAGCTTATAGTTATTATTTTCAAAAGGGCTAGTCGAATAGGAGCTACTCAACTATAACTAAAATGGAAGGCTACCTAGAAGTTTTGAGACTAACATTTTCAAATGATCCTACACTCAAACCTCTTTGGAAGAATTCTTTTAGCTCTTCAGGAACAAATGTTAATTAGGTTTAGTGTCCAAAGTCTTGTTTTAGATGAAGCCAACCTCAGTCATTACATGCTAATGTCACATTTCCCTAAGTTGTGAAATAGGTAATCAGATAAGATATTTTAAAGCAGAATTTACTTAAAACCCAAACATTGAATTTTCAACTTAGTTAGTTGCACACAATGAATAAGTAGATTCTATAGGATGTTAAAAGGTGATAGCTGCTGTAAAAAAGTAAAATCAAAACAATGCAAAGGAATTGGGTGGCCAGGTAAGGATGGAGAGCATTGCAATTTTATGAAGCTAGTCACTGTACAGTTTCTCAAAAAATGATGTTCAAGCAGATTCTTGAAGGAGATCAGGGACTTTGTTTACAGATGTCTGGGGGACGATGTTTGAGGACATTATATACTTTATACAAAGGGCTGCATATTTAATCCTCCTTAAAACCCCAAGAAAGAAGTTCTCATATATCTAGCTTATAGGTGTAGAAAGTGAGGGTCAGAGAGGTGAAAAACTTGTCTCTGATTATAAATCTAGTAAGTGATAGAAACAAATTTAGGTCTAGGCATTCTGTCTTCAGACCTACTCTCTTAACCACACTGCAGTTCTATCTGTTTACTGGAGTCACCAAAATTTTTGCAAACAATAGATATTCTGTATGCTTCCAGATTTGGGAAACCCAGACCTGTCCCTTAGGTGCCATCTATGTAGTGCAGATAGCCGTACAAATGAATACGTTATGATATGATGTAGTAGAGCTTAAAATAGAGATCTATAGGGATGAGGGCATGTTGCACAATCCACATTGCAAATTAACTACACAAAAAAGCACCTCAAAACCCACTTCTTTTACTTTTGGTGGACTCATTTCTGCTCATTTGCAAAAATCATGAGGAGTCATCTGTCGCTCTCTCGGACTTTGCACAGTGTACAAAGCTTCCTTGGATCTGAATTCAGATTCTTGTAAAGAAGCAAAGGAGCTGGGCGCGGTGGTGCATGCCTGTAATCCCAGCACTTGGGAGGCTGAGGCAGGAGGATCGCGAGTTCAAAGCCAGCCTCAGCAATGGCGAGGCACTTAGCGACTCAGTGAGACCCTGCCTCTAATAAGATACAAAAAAGGTCTGGGAATGTGGCCCAGTGGTCGAGTGCCCCTGAGTTCAATTCCTGGTACCAAAAAAAAAAAAAAAAAAAAAAAAAAAAAATATTAAAAAAAAGGAGGGGTGGCTGGGTGGCTGGGGATGTGGCTCAGTGGTCGAATGCCCCTGAGTTCAATCCCCAGTACCAAAAAAAAAAAAAAAAAAAAAAAAAAAAAAAAAAAAAAACAAAGGAGATGGGAAGGAAGGGAGGAAAGAACATAGGGAGTGAGGGTAGGGGGAGAGAGGAGAGATAATCCCAGGGAGAATCCTTGATGGAACCTAAACTTCCTCTGTAGAGGTGCATCTTCCTTTAGAAGCTTCAGTCAATAGCCCATGTCTCCAGGTGAACTGTTAAATACTAAATACCAAGACTGAGGGTCGCTGAGATCTAAAATTAAAACTGCACACCTGAAACAGCCCATTCATGTCACTGAGAGTTATTCTCTTTGTAGTCCAAGCACATATTTCTACAAAGACTTGTTTAAGTGCTCTGGGGTTCTTGTTCTTTATTCATAAAGAGAGATCATGGTGTTTCCTCTTTTGTAGGTCTGTGGTATTAAATAAGATAATATGATACTTGCCACATATTAAGGGCTCAATAAATGGTAGGCATTATTATTTCCATTCTGGTCTGTTTCTTAGATATTGAAGTGTTCAATAAGTGCTTGGTGATTATTAATTTTAAATTTTATTTCCTGGTAGGTTTAGACAAAAAAAATATTTGTAAACAAACATGAAATGGTGGAAAAGGTATGGATAGTTGGAGACAGAAGGAACTGTGTGTGACTCTGGTTCTATCAACCATTAGCTAAGGGATCTTCTGAAAGTTACTAAATTTCAGTTTTCTCACTAGTGAAATAAAAAGAACAATCCATAAATGCTAGTAGTAAATATTTATGATTTACTGGACCCTTACTGGACCAAGATTGTTCTAATACCTATATTATGTCATTATCTCTTCATACGGCAGGTATTATTATGCTCTTGGTTTTGAAAGAGGAATAAAATTATTGAAAAAAAGGTCTAGGTTGTGGTATTCCTGCATGTTCATAGCCTCGTTTGCAAGTATGTTCTCGTGTTTCTGTAATGTCCAAAGACGAGTCCCAAGGTTCAGACTTGTCTCCTGCCTTCTCTACCAATTCCCTTCCCCTGGGAATTTCACCCAATCCCATGGCTTTCAATATCAACTATTAACTGACCACTTTCAAATACAGGCTTTTCGGCCACCACATCTCCCCTGAGCCCTAGATGCTCACCACCTAGTGTTTGGTCTATGTTTTCCCTCTTAGCATGTCCACAGTGGAGCTCCTGACCATTCCCTTAAAATCTACTCCTTGCACAGATTTTTTCTCCCACCTTTAATGGCAACTCCATTCTTCTGATTCTTGCGAACGAAAAATCTCACAGTTATTTTGTAGTTCTTTCCACATCCACAGTCTTCAGCTCAGATGATTATGCTCCTTTCATAATATATCTTGAATAAAAGGGTCACTGCTACTGTTCCAGGCCCTGTTTATGTCCTGCTTGGACCACAGCTAAGTGATCTCCAGCTGTGGCCTATCCCACACCTTCTACTCTTGCCAGAGTCTATTCTCAATCCTGTGGCAAAGTTGAGCCTGTCAAATGGCAAATCAAATCATGTCACTCCTGTGCTCCTGTCCTTCCTCCTGGAGGTTTCCATTTCACTCAGAGGACAGCTAGATTAACCCAGTCCCCTGTCCTACCCAGCGATCTCAGCTACATTTCCTCTCCTCCTTGATTCATTTTCTCAACTTTCTGTACTGTTTCTAGAACAAGTGGGCAGCCTTCCACTCCAGGGACTTGGCATTGCTTTTCCTTCTGCCTGAAATGCTCTTCACACACACACACACACACACACACACACACACACACACAAATTCAGTCTCCCCTGTTGCTTCCTTTGGATTTTTGTGCAAAATTTACCTTCACGTTAAACCTTCCCAGGGCAAATTTTGAGGGCTCAATGCAAAATGAAAATGCAGGGGTCCCTTATTCACCAAATATTGAGCTGAAACCCAGCAGTAATAAATTTATTTACTTTAAATCTATCCAAACTTATTTGTAACAGCAGTCTTTTTTTCTTCTCTATAATTATTTGCAATATTTTCATGTAGTACATTTTGTAAAATGCCTGGTGAAATATTGATAATCTTTTGAACACAAAAAATCCATAAATGTAGATCAATATCACTATTCTATAAGATTACATCATCATTTACATTTTAATAACAATTTATGTTCTAAAATTATATATTTGAAGTATATTAAAATAAAATTTTAATATGTATTGATATCATATCTCATGAGAATTTAGACTTTCAGCCATTTTCTTTTGCTTTGTGAGGAGTTTGCCATGCAAATATGGAAATGGAAATTTGCCCTTTGAGTGATTTCTCAATCCAAATACGTTTGAAAAATCATATAACAGACTCCGACAGTATCTTTTTAAAAAATCTCATGCATTTTTTGAACTTTCTTTTCCTGAAGGCTTTTGTAAGACATTGGTGTTTTAGCAGGAAACGTGACTTTTACTCTTTGGTTCTAAGCCCTCAAGATTGAATGGTGACGACCAGTAACTCTAGAGATAACAATTTCCAGAGATATAGCAGTAGAAGATACCTTCAGAGGCAGGTGGAAGAGGCAGGGTTCACAGGAGGAGCATCCTTTCCTGATGATAACCAAGGGCAAGGAGAATCCACATCTGTTCCTCTGCAGAGTATTTTTATTTTTTCTTTTCTATGGAGAGGTGCATCTATGTATGCATGTGCTCTGCCTCAGGATTGCTCAGGTGAAGGACCAGCCTGGAGTTTTAAATTACCAATCACATTCTTAAGCTTCTGCAAGATACAGTAATAATAACCTATACTAGAATAAAGAATTTTTTAAAAAAAAATTGCCATACAAAACACAAGACCAAATATTTAATTATTATACTCAACAAGCATAAAATATCAAATATCTAGAAAAGTTTCCAAATGCTGGTACATCTCTTAAACTGTTTTGGTCTGAAATTATATAAATTCAGAAATGGAAAATGTACATATAGAACAATCTATAGATAAATACATGGATAGGTAGATAGATGGCAGATAGATAAATAGTAGATAGAGTATAAGTAAATATAGCTTTATAAAAATTTAAGTAGGACAAAGGGGGAGAACGTTGTGAAGTCTAGGATATCAACATGGAGATGTTCTCAAAGTAATTTTTCCTTTTCATACACTTTCTTGGATTGATGTTTGACAGTTATAACAAGAAAATGAAAACCCTTTTGAGAAAATTAAAAAAAAAAAACTTTAATAGGACATAATGTTTGTGATGTATACAAATTCACAAAGTAATAGTTTTGGAAAGTTTTAAAATAAGTTTTATGTTTTAAATGAAAAACTGTACCTACACATTGACAGGTATGTGCATGTGCGTGTGTGTGTGTGTTTGTGTGTGTGTATGTCTGTCTTGCTTTAAAAAATCTCATAGGACAGTAATTTCAAAATTCAGTCAGTGTCTCAATCCTACATTACTTAAAAATAAACTGATGTATGTCATTTTAATAAGCAGGAAAATGGATTTTTTATATCATCCAAGTTTCCTAATAAAAAATTCAACCCTAAACTCAAAAGGGTGAGAGGCCTAACTCATTTGCTTTTTAGATTTGGAAGTTTTCCCAAGTCACCTATAAAGCTCTAGTGTCACAAGTTTGGGATAAATCTAATGGACTTTTTACACAACCTGAAAACAGACTTCATTTTAGGAAACAAAGAACCAAAGGATCTTTAATACAGTTCACTACAAGCAACAAATGTTTCTTTCTCATGCAGTATGGCTGGCTTCTTTTGTATAAACTAAGTCATGTTAGTAAAAGCATGGATGAAGAAAAGAGTCTTTGCCACTGCTGTCTGTGGGACAGTTCCCTGAGAGCCAGGAATCCACTCTCCTGAAGTATCCAAGGGGCTGATGATTGCCAAGTTCCATAGCAGTGCAAAGAGGGGCAGGTACATCATGGAATCTAGGATCTCAAGCATAAGGATGTGCTGCATTTGATTCTTTCCTCAAGGTGCCTCATGCCCTTTACTAATCCCTTCACCTTCAGCTACAGGATCAGTTGATCCACCATCTTGACCGCATCTTTACATGGAATACTGATTCCATGTAAAATAGCTGTTGGAATCACAACAAAACAGATCAGTTGGAAAATATAAAGATTCAAATATGCTTACACAAAAACAAAGAATAACACTATAGTAAAGTAGCAACAGACAGGGACAATATATTTGCATCTGAAGTGCTCATGTTACAATTCATAAAGGCCTATTCCAGTTTACAGAAGAAGTCTACACTCGAATACATACATGGGCAAAGAATAGGTATGAACAGGCATGATTAAGCAATTCATTAAAGAAAACATGTGAATAATAAGCAGACAAAAAAAAAAAAAAAAGTTCATCCTCACTACTTACCAAAGAAATGGACAGGAAAAAAGTATCAATTTAGAAATGTTAAATTATTTTTAAAAGTTAAAATCTTAGAAACTTAGATATTTATTAATGCTCATTAATATTCATGTTCATGATACTCATTTGGAATATTAAAAATGAACATTGATTGGCACATTTGAAGGGAAACTGAAAAATTCACACCCTTTTGATAGAATTCTAAATTGGTGATTCAAAAACTGGGAAAACTATGAAGCTATCCATAAACTTGGGCCTGAAAACCAACAGAGGGGTGGATCCTAAGAACATAATGGAATAAAAAAGCTACGATGATAGTCATCATAACTAAGGAAGAAACTTATTAACCAGCAAAGGAGACTCACTCAGTGGCCATAAAGTATAAGACTTAAAAAAGCTACATTGAAATCTAAAAGAATAGTGATACTGGAATATTCAATAAACATCAAAAAAAACGCAAAGCAATTTCAGCTCTTGAAAACCTATGCATGTGGTGTTTTGCAAAGTTAAACATATACACGGTTGTTTTGAACTATAGGTTAAGATCCACACCCCACACCCCCCTTTTTTGGGAAAATTCTCTCACTTAGAGTATTTTCCTATTCTGTGCATCCCCCCCCCCCAAAAAAATCCCCCAAACCATTTCCAGGGAGAAGGAAGGAAGGGAGGGAGGGGTGTGGAGGCCATCCTCTCCCCCTTCTCTGTACAGTCAGGTTTCGAGACACTCAATTTTCTTCAGCTCTGTCAGTTCCTTTTGGAGGAGTTGATGTGTAGCTCTAATCCTCTCTGCTGGCTGCCTCTCTATTCAGGAGGGTATGCAAATACTTCCAAACCACAGCATTTTAGACCTATTCAAGACCCAAGACAACACGCTTTTCATTAGCATTTGAAGTGCGAGGGCTGAAAAAGGGGAATGGACAACTTTTTTCTTCTTCGTCGTCGTCGTCTTCTTCTTCTTCTTCTTCTTTTTTTTTTTTTTTTTTTTTTTTCTTTCCTTTTGGCTGGAAGCTTTGGGGAGACTTGAAAATGTACGTCCTTCATCCCTTTGCACACATCGGCATTGGCGCTAAACTTCAGAGAGACGCATTGACTGCCCTCAGGGGAAGGCATTCAGGGGGACTTTTACACATAGACCGAGGGCCATCGCCTGAAATAAATCACAGAATGGAGGTGGCAGAGATGAAGCGAGAGGGGTTCAACGGGCCGAGCCGCGAGTCCAGAGGCATGAATTTCAATCGAGATTTATTTTCTTCTCCCTCCGCTCTTGCGTGAACCTCGGTTTCTTAATCTTCAGCCACGGGAGGGGGCATAGGGAGAAGCGGCCCCGGATTTAAAATGCAAGGCGAGTCTCCCATCGCGCAGCTCCGGTGGTGCTACATCTGCAGCCTAGAGAGGTTAGAGCCCGGCGCTCTGCAGCCTAGGTCACAAGTTCAATCCCCTTCTGGGTCAGTTAGCTTTTCTCTGTGCCACAGCCACAGACTAAAGGCCGGAGCGCCTTATTCAGGCCGAATGTCTAACAAAATGTGTGCCCTTGGTCACTGCACAAAACAGCCCAGCCAGAGCTTAGCAAATCCGTCCTCCTCTGTGGGGGAGCCGTCAGGAAGCGAGCTGTCACTGGAGGGCTGCAAAGGCAGGGTGCATCTCTGCAAAAAAAAAAAAATGGGGTGGGAAGGTTAGGAGGGAAGGAGTGTGTGTTTGGGGTGGATGGGGAGGGGGACCAGGGAAAGAGATGTGGGCACTGAAGCCAGCCAGACCTTGAAGGAGGAGCCAGTCCCCAAACTGCTAGGTGACTCTGGGGGAGGTGTGCAGCTTTGTTAGGCCTCAGCGGTGGCACAATCGTGATGGCTGAAGGTGTCCAGGCACATCAAGAGACTGGTGCTGTGCCTGACGTATATGGAATGCTCAGTCACATTTTGCTAGGATGGTCTTCACCATCATAAAAGCACTCCATGGTCACTTAAAGATATTGGAGAAGATCGGTGGATATGGGAGGGCAGGACAGAAAGGTCTGATGCCAGCAAAGATTACTGAGTGCCTGATACACACCAGGTTCATGATAGATACTGTCTTTCTTTTGGAGGGGATAGGTTATTAAAAAAAAAAAAAAAAAAAAAAGTCTCACATGGATCTTGTCCATCAATGAACTCATATAACTAGATAACCTAGTTATAAATCCTGATTCAATCAATCACCACCTGGGTTACACTGGATAAGTGAAACTCTGAGTGCCTTAGTTTCATCATCTGCAAAATGGAACTGTAACTACCTACCTAGTAGGGTGGTTTTGGCACTTAATAAGTAATATAAGGGAAGCACTTTGAGTTTATGGTAAGCCATTACATGAGTGGACATTCATTATGAGAAAAGAAAGCAGGCTTTTTGCCATTCTTCAGCTTTAAAGAAGATCACAAAGCCTGAGTATTTTTTATAATGGGACTTCACTCTACCTTTCTAGTTTGGTTTTTGTGCCTGTGTTCCCTCCCTCTGCAACCTATAGTGATGGGTCCACTATCTTTGATATCTCCTTACCTTTGCATGTCTATCCCCCCACAACCTACTTCCTCCAAGAAATCCTCCAAGGTTTATTCAGAAGCATCCTCTGCCTCCTTGAACTACTGGTATTTATATGTACAAATCTCCATATGCTCAAGGAAAGACCACAGGGTCGTAAAGTAGGATTATTTAAAACAGGGAACAAACTTTTAAGAAAATCATGTAAAATAGATTCTTAGTCTACTTTCCAAGGGAAGGTGATTCCTCTGTTCCCTTTCCAGAGAAGACAGCAGAGTGAGAGAGATACCAAGGGAAAGAGTTGTCACAAAGCTCTGCTTGCAGTGTCTTCTACCCTCTCACTGTAACTGCCACACCTTCCTAGAGAAGCCCAGCTTTGTGTCCTTGATGATGCCACCTTGCACTTGATTCTTACCGGAGCCATTTCTTTTTTCAGGTGCATGTGAACTGTGAGGAAAGCTTACAACTGACCCTTCAGCAATTTTGGCAATTAGTTTCATTTCAAGATCTGATTGGATTGAGGAGAATTAACTTTTGAATTGCTAGATTAAAACTGCATCTAGAAGCAGCAGGGAAGAGTGCTGCAATCCATTAATGATGCCTGTCCTGGGCTCTACAATGGGTAGTGTTGGTACTTTTGCTAGGTGGTTGCAACCCCTGCCTGTGTGTGTTTCTAACACTTGCACAAGATACATTCTTCTTCTCTCTACCTCATTTTTTCACGGCTTCACCTATCTTCTCCTCCTAAGTGACCATCTCAAGGAAAAAATGTTCTTTCTCAAAACAATGTGTATCCACAATATCTGCATTTTTATTCATCAGTTAAAGTACATCATCATTAATTTAAAGCAATTGCAATGTTCTTTCCATAAAGTTCATTTCTCTCCCTCTCCCTTGCTCCAATCCATCCTCATCTACCCCTGATCTGAAAAAAATATATATAAACCTTCCTCCATTTCCTTCCAGTGTACAGGTTTGTAACAGGTACTCTGAGAAATGCTAAGCGTCAAAGCAACCTTAAGTCATTTGCTGATTTAATTTTTTTTTCTTAGTAGTATTCAATTCTTGGGGAAATGAGGTGGGAAGAGAGTGGTGATGGCAAGGGGAAGAATAAACTAAAGGAACTCTATTCATTCACTATTGTTGCTAACAAACCGCCCCCCAAACTAAGTGGCTTAAAAAACAGCCACCATTGATCTGGCCTCCGGGTTGGTGGGTAGACAATGTGGTTCTCCTGATTTGGGCCAGGCCTGCTGATCTTGGCTGGGTTTAGTCCTACCTCACAATCAGTCCTGAGTTTGCTGGAGGCGGCTTCATCTCAAGTGGCCTCAGCCAGACTAGCTCCTCTTTGTTCTCATGGTGTGCAGTTCTTCCAAAGACCAGCTCAGCTCGCTCACATGGCAGCAGGGTAGGAATCCTAGAAAGAGTGGACTGGCAAGGTCTCTGGAGGCTCAGGCTGAGAACTGGCATCATTTCACTTCTGCCACATTGTAGCAGTCAAAGTAAATCACAAAGCCAGCTTGAACTCAGGGGACGGAGAAACAGGGCTCATCTTTGCAACGAGTTGCAAAGCTCCACGGCAAAGGTGCCTGGTCCAGGGAAGGGAGTAATGAGGAGCATCAGGACTTCTTTCTTTTTTTTTGTACTGAAAATGGAACTCAGGGGCACACAACCACTGAGCCACATCCCCAGCTCTATTTTGTATTTTATTTAGAGACAGGGTCTCACTGAGTTGCTTAGCACCTCACTGTTGCTAAGGCTCGCTTTGAACTCATGATCCTCCTGCCTCGGCATCCCGGGTCACTGGGATGACAGGCGTGTGCCATCAGGACCATTTTTATAAATAATCTCTCAGTCATTTATTGAGGTGAGTCATCAGGCTGGTTAGGAAGCCAAATGAGGGCAGATGCAAGCTGGTAGATGAAGATGAGGCCGTGGGAGCGGGAAGGGAGCAAGCAGCTGAGGGTGTAAGGAGCAGGCTGAGGTTGGGGGGTGTCAAACCAACCTCTGCTAATGGCAACCGGGATATGGTTGAAGGAATGAACCCCTCTAGGGCATAATTTCCTTGTTCATAATATAGGCATAGCAACATCTAGAATGAAGGTTGCTATAAGATTGTAGATAACTGCTTAAAGGATTTGGACCACGGGAGGGATTCACCACCCCCAAGCCCCGCCTCCCCCAACATACACATATTGTATTACACGTGTGGGGCACCAGAACAAGAGCCCAAGACCCGGGCACGACCATAGCTAGCTCTGGTTTTAATAATCTTGTGGATTTGAGTAAATCTGAGTTTCAGTTTTATCATGTATAGAATGAGGCTAATGAGAACCAAATGCAGGGGCTCTTAACTACTGAGCCACTCCTCTGCTCCAGTACTTTTTTTGATGATTAGCATTATGAGACAGGGTCTTGCTAAGTTGCCCAGGGTCTTGCTAGGTTGCCAAAGTTGGCCTTGAACTTGTGGTCCACCTGCCTCAGCCTCCAGAATTGTTGGAGTTACAGGCATGTGCCACCATGCCTGACTCAAAATAACTTTCTTGAGGGGTTGAAAAAGGGAGCTAAAGAGTTCTGAGTACCCCAGAGAAGACCCTATCCTTGCATTTGACCTTTATCCCTGATGGGCAGGAGTAATGTGGAGGTCCAGGAGTCCTGCAGGCTTATAGCTAACTCTGTAATACTCCCAGTCTTGCAATTCATACAGGCTTAGGAAAATCAGGATCAATTTCATTATTCCCTTATCCTTATTTGTGTGGTCATTGAAAGAAGCCCAGAAATCCCAGAATATGTCTCCTCCCTCAGCCTCTCCAACCATGTGATCAGACACATATTCTCTTACTTAACCTCCTATGTCTCTCCAGTTAGAGTAGCCGCACTGCCAGTGCTCCGTAACCACAGGTGAGTGGTGGCCACCAGACTGCATAGGGCAGCTTAGTCCTTGGGCCTCTCAGTCACTGTCCAGTCGGTCTCATCCAGACCCTTTGCTTTAGATGTGTTTGTGTTAATAAATATAAAACATACCTGAAGCTCAGACCTCTTTGCTGTACTCCTGGGCATACAGTGGCTGCCTCTTTGATGTATCCCCTTGAACTTATGAAAACCTCAAAGTCAACATGTCCAAAACAAAATTCATATGCTTTTCCCTCCAAGTATGCTGCCATTTCCATTATTTTTGCAATTTCCATGAACAGCAATACCATCTTTTTAATAGATCAGTTCACAAATGTTGCAGGGGTCCTTGATTATTCTTTTTTCCTGAAACCCTTCTTCTCTGATCCATCAGCAAATCTTTTTTTCTCTTTCTTTCTTTTTTTGTACCAGGAATTGGACCCAGAGACACTTAACAAACACTGAGCCACACCCCAGCCATTTTTATCTTCTATTTGAAATGGGGTCTCACTAAGTTGTTTTAGGGCCTTGCTAAGTTGCTGAGGCTGGCCTTGAACTCGGGATCCTCCTGCCTCAGCCTCCTGAGCTACTGGGATTATAGACGTGTGCCCCCATGCCTGGCATAAATCCTCTTAACTCATTTTGCAAAGCACTTCTCAAGTGGACTCTTCTCATCTCTAGCACAACCCTCCTACTCCAAGCTATCACCTCATTTGGATTAGGGCAACAGCCTCCTAACCATTTTCCCTTCTTTTGTTCTTGCTTTCTGTCTGCTCTTGGCAGTTATCACTGCGATCCTGTTTAAATATCAGGTCTTACTACTCCTCTTCTTCAAAACCCTCCAATGTCTTTTCTTCTTTTTCAGAATAAAAGTCAAAGTCCTTTTAAGGATCTTTGATAACCTATGCTCTCCTCTCTTACCACTCTTTTCCCATGCTTGCTCTGCTTAGTCACACTCACCTCAGTGCCTTTGCACCTGCTCTTTTCTCTGACCAGAATGCTCCCCCCCCCCCCCCCCCAGAGAGTCTGCTTTGATGATTCTCTGATCTCCTTTAGGTCTTTGTTCAGATGTTGTCTTTTTTCCTCAACAATTAAACTAACTCATACTTCCTGCCCTAGAACTCTACTCTCTTCCTGTTTTCTTTTTCTCCAAAGTACTTCTTCCATTGGATGCTTCACGTATGTATTTATTGGGTTAGTTGCTTTTGGTCCATCTGTCCCTTAACATACGAGGTACGTGAAGGGGAGAGATTCTCAAGTTTTTGTTCCCTAAGGTATCCCTGGGCTTCTCACAGCGATGGGCACAGATAGCCAGTCAACCCTTGGTTGAGTGCGTACGTGAAATAGTGAGGAGGACAGGCTTAGCTCTGTGTCTGGCACACAACAGATGGTCGACAAATGTTGGGCTTTTTGTGAGGACCAAATGGCATGAGGAATGAGACAATGGTGTATTGCTATAGGATGTGACACAATTTGAGTCACTATCACCTTTATTGCTGCATTTACCACTGAGCTTTGCACTTAGCCTATGTGGAATTTGAGCAACTATTTAGACAGGATTGTTGCCAGAAGCAGGCGCTGGGGTAGCCATAGCCTGTCTCTAGCAGAGAGCTATCCAGATGCTGCTTATCTGTTGTAGGCTGGAAATCCATGACCCAGTAATTATCACGTTTAACGTAAATGTTCTTACTGCATTCTTACAGCTTTATATAAGAGATAACTCCTATACAGAATAACCGTATGGGATGGAAAGCATGGCCACCTCAGGCCATTTACTGCCAGGGACAGAAGCCCTAGACTCCTTACCAACTTTGGGGCTTTCACTGCAGAGACCCAGACAACTAAACCATAGCCATTAAGGAAGGGTAAGTGGCCTGGGAAGTGACTCAGGGGTAGGGGACTTGCCTAGCCCTGGGTCCAATCCCCAGTACTGAAAAGGAAGGAAGGAAGGAAGGAAGGAAGGAAGGAAGGAAGGAAGGAAGGAAGGAAGGAAAGAAAGGAAGAAAGAAAGAAAGAAAGAGGGAAGGAAGGAGGGAAAGGAGAGAGAAAGAAAGGGGGAGAGAAAGAGAGAGAAAAAGAAAGAGAAGAGAGAAAGAAAGAAGAGAGAAAAGAGAGGATAGATAGAGGGAGGAAGGAAAGAAAGAAAGAAAAGAAAAAGTAAAAGTAGACTCAGAGGTCCAGTAATACTAGGTGTTTAGGCAAGGAAATGTATTTTAGGAATTTTTTCATACCAAATAGTGAAAAATTAAGTAGTCTTGAAATCTTACAATTCTAAGCTTCAATCCCCGAGAAAATCAATTTTTGAGAATCTGTTCATTGTCTAAAAATGCTATTTGATCATGGCATTATTTATACACTGCCAATAGCCTTGGAGACCCAAAGAAATAAAGGCTTAAAAATTGCTGTTTGTTACCACTGCCTTCACCCAGTATACCCGGCTCTGTTTCCTATACTGACAGTAGAAATTTTTTGGTACATTATTGAATTTGCTCTTTTTACAGTGCATTTAATGGGTTTCCTTCAGAAGTTTGAAAATGATTTGTTTGTTTGTTTTTTGTTTGGGAAGTGAGGTATCCAGATGCTGCTTTTAGTAGAGGGGTCCTACATTGACCAGTTATGGGATAAGAAAAGCAAATCTCTGGAAAATAATAATTATAAAGAACCCAGCCAGTTAATGCTGAAAGGGAGCAGAAACCCATCAGATATTAACAGGTTTGGATGTGGCTTGAGTGTGTCCCTTAGGTTCCTGTGCTGGCAGCTGGGTCCCCAGTGTGGTGATGTGAGGTGGTTGGCGCAAGCTGGAGCCTCATAGGAAATCCTTGATGAGACTGAGGTAGCTCCCTTGTGATCCTGGTTAGTGTTTGTAAAGGGTTGTTATAAAAAGAGCCAGACCATCTCCAGCTTCCTTTCCCGCTTTGTGATCCCTTCCTCCTTCACACATGGGGCCATCTGCCCTGATGCCACACAGTCAGGGTTGGCGGACGCATCACCAGACCTGGCACCATGCTATTTGGACTTTCGGCTTCCACAGCTGTGAGCTAAATAAACCTCTTTCCTTTACAAATTACCTAGACTTGGGCATTTTGTTATAGTTACTGAAAATGGGTTAATACAAGAGCATAAGTTAAGCCTCACTCACGTGCCTAGCTCCAGCTGAACCATGCTTCACCCTGCATATCTGAGCAGGAAGTGATTTGATGACGCATTCCTCAAAGATTTGAGTGTCTCTCAATTTGGTTAGACTACAGCCCAGGATAGAAGAAGAATCTATGACATTCCATTCTATGGTGTATAAGGATCAACATTCCATTTTTTTCCTCTTCAGTCCAGGTCAGAGTGAGGTCCTAGAGAGAGTACCTTAGGAAAGGCAATGAAGGCCATCACAGAAATTTGTTCCCAGAGCTCCAGAAACACAGCACTTGTTTTATTTTTATCAACTTCCTTTGTTCCTTTTTAATGTCAAAGTATAGCCACATAAAATATAAACATTCTTCCTTTAGGAATATATATATATCTCCAAGCACCAAAGGAGATCAATCACAACCAGTAATAAAAAGCCTCTTGAGTTGTGTGGACGGGTCAGCTTCCTGATTATAGGTGTCAGACCAGGACACCCAGGAATCAGGGAAAAGGATTTCGGGGAACATAAGTCCTTGAACCCAATCTTTTCTGACCTTCTGAGATGATGCCCCGTCAGTCTCCTTGCTCTTAGGTCTCTTTAGCCTTCACCAGCCTCCTTCTCCTCCTGGGGGTGTGCTCAAGTCTCTGCCAGCCTGAGAAAACCCAATTCTCTCCTGTTTCTTTCTTTTTCTCTCTCTCTCTTTTTTTTTTTTTTTTTTTTTGGTACCGGGGATTGAACTCAGGGGCACTCGACCACTGGGTCACATCCCCAGCCCATTTTTGTATTTTATTAGAGACAGGGTCTCACTGAGTTGCTAAGTGCCTCGCCATGGCTGAGGCTGGCTTTGAACTCTCGATCCTCCTGCCTCAGCCTCCCAAGTACTGGGATTACAGGCGTGCGCCACCGCGCCTGGCTTCTTTCTTTTTCTCTTTTGAGCTTTCCATAAATACAGTGATGCTTACTTTCCTGATTTCCCCACTTCCCATTCCTGCCTAAGCCTCTCAAGGCTGCCTTCTATCCACTTCTCCCACCCCCCAGAGTGAAATTACTCTTGCTAAGGTCACCGTTGACTTTTAAATAGACAACTGAATTATATTTCCTCTCTCTACTTAAAGTGCTCTGTGTCCTTGACTTTGTACCTTCTGCACAGTGGGGACATGTTTCTGTTTCCTCTTCCCAGTGAGACTGGAAGCTCAAGGTTCTTTCCTCTGTCTATAGAAAGGAAGCTGGAGATGGTCTGGAGATCCTCTTCAGACACACACTTCGCTGGAAGACTATGGTCCAGTCTTAAAGAGTCTCAGTTAGCAAACACATGTGCCTATAACTCTTACGTTTGTATATACAGGCATGCATTGCTTAACAAACAGGATACAGTCTGAAAATGCATTATTAGGTTATTTCAATGTGTGAATGTCATAGAGCATACTTAACAAACCTACATGGAATAGCTACTACACACCTAGGCTACTATATACTGTGTAGTGTAGTATAGTGTAGGCTATTGTTCCTAGAGCTATGATGAAAAAAAAAAAAAAAAAAAACAACACCAGATCAAATCAAGCACAAAAGCAAATGAGGTGATAAAGAAATTTGACAAACAGAATATATGAGGCTTCTGCCAACCCAACATGTCACACAGTTTTACAGGGAATATTGCTTATAGTAGAAGGATGTTTAAGGTTTAGATATGAAGGGGACCCGCAAGGCCCATATATGAGACAATGCAAAAATTTTCAGAGGCAGAATGATTAGTTTATGAAAGGTGTAATCTAATTGGTACATTAACCCCTGGATATGGGTGAACTGGGCAGTAACTAGCCAGGCAGGATGTGGCTGGAGGAAGTAGGTCTCTGGGGGTGAGCCTTTGGGGTTTATATGTTGTCTCTGCTTCCTGGTTACCATGTCCTGAGCTGCTTCCCTCTGCTATGATGTTCTGCTTCACCTTGGGTCCACAGCTGTGGAGTTGGTCGACCATGGAGGGAACCTCTGAAACTGTGAACCAAGATAAATTTCTCCTCTGAATTGTTCTTGTCGGGTATTTTAGTCACAGTGACGAAAAACTGACTAAAACAGAGGAGGACGTGCTAAAATAACAGTGACGAAGTATAGTATAGTAAATACATGAACAAATGGCACACTTGCTTATCATCATTATCAGCTCTTATATACTTCTTCTTTTTTGTATCATTGGCCATGCAGTAGATTTTTCACACCACATTACCACAATCACAGAGTAATGTACTAGGCTATGAAGTTACAGCAGCTATTATGTCCCTAGGAAAGAGGAATTATTACAGTCTCCTTATAGTCTTAAGGGGCTGCTCTTCTACATTGGTTTGCCATTTATGAAATGTTATGTGGCACATAACTCGTGTGTGTGTGTGTGTGTGTGTGTGTGTGTATGTTTCAGACTACTTGGCCAAAATTGGAAACTCCAACCTACTCCCTACACTGAATCCTTCAATGTACATTTTATTTAACATACATAGGGTACATTCATTCTCAATAAAGCACTAACTGAAACACTCATAAAGATAACAAATAGTTCAATCTTCACATTAACCCTACAAATGAACTAAATCCTTTTTACAGTTGCAGAAACAGGAACAAAGGGTTAGATCTTTGCATATGCTATTACTTAGTTGTATTGTTCAGTTGTTTGAATTTCTTTTCTGGATGCAAAGGAATTATTTATGTATTCTGGATGTAAGTCCTTCATAAAATGTTTTTATTGTAAAATTCTCCGTGAGTTTTCACTCTCCTAATGGTGCTTTATTATGGATATAAGTTCTTAATGTTCATTAAGTCTAATTTTTACTTTATGGTTACTATTTTTTTATACCGTTTAAGACATGTTTGCATATCCCAGGCTCATAAAAGTATTCCCTAGGATGTCTCCTAGGACATTACTATTTTACCTCTTACACTTAGATCTATGGACTGTTTGAAATTGATTTTGTGTGTAGTATGAGTTGGACATCAAGATTTTTTTCCATATGGATTTTCAATGAAATCAAGTACATATATCAAAACATTCACCATGACCTGACGATTTTTTTCTCATCTTTTTGTAAAAGATTTGTTTTTCTACATTTTCCATTTAAGTTCATGTTCTATTTGAAGTTACATTTTGTGTGAGACTTAGGTTAACATATTTTATGCCTATTGATTTCTACTTGCTCCCTTCTGTTGAAAAGACTATCTTTTCTCCGTTGACCTGCTTTACCACTTTGACAATCAGTGGGCGTACTGCTGTGGGTCTGTTTGTTGTTTTTCTATTTTATTCCATTGATTTATGAATTCGGCCCTCTGCCAATAGTGCATGATTTTGAGAACTGTAACTGTACAATACCTTCCAACTCAGTAGACTGATTCCTCCCATTCTATTCACCTTCACAAGAGCTTTAGCTAGTTTAGTTCATATACTTCTACATATAATTTTTAGAATAATCTTGCGTAGATCTAAAAAGAAAGTCTTGTTAGTATCTCGATGGTGCATTAAATCAATAAATCAATTTGCAAAGAACTGACATCTTTATGATGTTGAGTCCATTTATAATCATGGCACATCTTTGTTTATTTAGATCTTTTATGTCTTCTTTCTGGAGCATCTTAATGTAAGTACAATACATGTTTAACTAGGTTTATAATTATATTTAAATTTTTATGTGATTGTGAATGGTATTTTATTTTTTTTATTTTGAATTCTATATGTTCATTAGTAATGTATATAAATACAATTAACATTTTAAACTACCTGATTTTTTTTGGATATTCGTTAGAATTTTCTATCTCGACAACCATGTCATCTGAAAATAGAGATTGTTACATTATTTGCTTTCTTATATGTCTTTTATTTCCTTTTTATGTCTTATTGCTCAGGTTAGAATTTGCAGCACTATATTGAGTAAAAGAGGGAGAAGTAGGCATCCTTTCCTGTTCCCAATCCTTAGGGGAAAGTTCAACATTAACTATAATGTAAGTGGTAGGATTTTTTATAGATGCTCTTTCTCTTTATCAAGTTGAGCAAGTCCCCCTTCTGATTTTACTTTTCAGGGAAGTTTTTTATTTTTATTTTTAATATTTATTTATTTATTTATTTATTGGTACCGGGATTGAACTCAGGGGCACTCGACCACTGAGCCACATCCCCAGCCCTTTTTTGTATTTTATTAGAGACAGGGTCTCACTGAGTTGCTAAGTGCCTCGCCATTGCTGAGGCTGGCTTTTAACTCGCGATCCTCCTGCCTCAGCCTCCCAAGTGCTAGAATTACAGGTGTGCACCACCACGCCTGGCGGCAGAATTTTTTTTTTTTAATAAACAGTATTTAATTTGTCAAAAGCATTTTCTGTGTTGATCAATATGCTTATGTGAATTTTTCTTTAATCCCCTAATAATTTGAAGTTACATTGTTTGATTTTCAAATATTGAACCAGCCTTGCATCACTGGAATAAGCTCCATTTTTTTTCAGGGAGTTTATAATTATTTTTGTATACTAATAATTTCTATTTGTTAGTATTTTATTGTTTTTATAGCTATATTCATGAGAGATATTGGCTCATAGTTTTCTCTTTTGTGCTGCTTTCATCTAGTTTTTGTTAAGATAATATTTCATAAAACAAATTGGAAAAGTATTCTCTTCTATTTTCTGGAAAAGATCATACAGAATTGGTGTTAAGTTTTGTTTAAATAATTGAAACAATTCTTCAGTAAAATCATTTGTGCTTGATGATTCCTTTTGGGGGAGTTTCAACATTATGAAATAAATTGCTTATTCATAAGTTATTCAAATTATTTCATATTGAGGGCTTGTGAGTATTTGTAATTTTCAGATAACAAATTCGTGTCACATAAATTATGAAATTGTGTTATGGAGTTTTTCACAGCTATTCTTGTTATCTCTCTGATGTCTGCAAGGTCTATAGTCATATCCTCAGTTTTATTCCTAACATTGGCAATTTGTGTCTTCTCTCACTTTTTGTCAGTTTTGCTTTAGGTTTGTCAACTTATTGAGTTTTCCAGTGAACCAAATATTTAGTTCATTGGCTTCCTGTATAATTGTTTCTGGTTCTGATTTCACTGATACCTTCATTTTTCTGTTCCTCCACACACTACTGCCTTCATTCTTTTGCTAAACACAACCATTGAGTTTTTCTTTTTAAAATTTCACTTGTGTTTTTCAGTTCTAAAATTTCCACTTCGCTTCTCTTTACAACTTCTGTCCCTTTACTGAGATTATTTTTTCTTCTGAAAGTTCCTATTTTTCTTGCTGAGATTTATAACATTTTTGTTTAGCGTCTGCTTACAGACACTTGTTGAAACACTTAAAAACAACAGATAGTTGTTTTTAAATCTGTTTTGGTTATTCTAACATATTTAGTATCTTGACATTGTTACCTATTGAGTACTTTTGTCATTCAGTTTGAGACCTTCATGGTTCTTGGAATTAAAAGGAATTTTTGATTGAAAACTGAATGTTTTAAGCTTTATGTTATGAGACTTTGTCTATTTAAACCTTTGGTTTTGGTTACTTTCTCTAACACTGCTTTGACTAGGGAAGGAAAGAACAGAACTTCTTTACTCCCCGGTGAAGTAGTTGTGTTGTTTTTCATGTATATGGGGATTGAAACTAGAGCCTTGTGTGTGCTATGCAAGAACTCTACCCCTGGGCTACATCCCCAGAGCTTTTAATTTAATTTTATTTATTTATTTGAGATGCGGTCTAAGTTATCTAGGCTGGTCTTGAACTTGTGATTCTTTTGCCTCAACCTCCCAATTACCTCAGATTACAGGTTACCATGCCCAGCAATACCTGATAGAGTACAAATCCAAGTTTCACATTCATTTTCTGTCAACACTTAAGGCCAATGCTTCTGGCTCTTTCTAAGTGGGCATGGGGTTTTAATAACCTCCAATTCAGGCTCTATTGATACCTTCTTGGATGGTAGAGGTAGTAGTGTCTCATTACTCCTCTCACATCACCTTCACTGAGACTGTGAACAGAGGAATCCTCTTCTGGTTAGTGGTTGTTATGGTTTACTGATGAGTTGTCCCTCAAAAGCTCATGTGTGAGACAATGAAAGCATGTTCAGAAGTGAAATGTTTGGTTACGACAGCCTTAACATAATCAGTGCATTATTCCACTGATGTGAATTAACTGGGTGTAACTGTAGGCAGGTAGGGTTTGACTGTAAGAAGTAGGTCACTGGGGGCATGTCTTTGGAGATTATGTTTTGCCCCTGGTGAGCAGAGCTCATTCTCTCTGCTTCTTGTTGCCATGTCCTGAGCTGCTTTCCTCTGCCATACCCTTCCACCAAATGTTCTACCTCACCTTGGGCCAAAGCAATGGAGTTGGCCACATAGGGACTAGATCTCTGAAACCATGATTGGCAAATAAACTTTTCCCCCCTCTAAAATTGTTTTTGTCAAATCTTTTGGTCTCAGCAGTGAAAAAGTTGAATAAAACTGTGGTGCAGTTCCTGATTTCTCACTGGCCTCCTTTGACACTACCTAATCAGAGAGGTGATATCATCCCTTGGTACTGCTATGTGGGATAGAAGTCAAGGTTCCCTTAAGATCTCCACTTACATCAAGGGAGAGGCAATGTTGCTACCTAGAAGGAATAAAATGCTTGCCTACCTACTCATTTTTGTATTACTGTTAAAAAAAAAACCTGAGTTAATCAACTTATATGGAAGAAAGGTATTGTTTTGATTCATGGTTTTAAAGAGTTTAGTCCAGGGGACCTTGGCCCTGTTGCCTTTGGTCCTCTGGTGGCACAATCCATAATGGCAAGGGAATGTGGCAAAGATCTCTTCACCTCATGGTAGCTGGGAAGCAGAGAGAGAGAGAGAGAGAGAGAGAGAGAGAGAGAGAGAGAGAGAGACAGGAGGGGCTGGGTTCCCACAGCCCCTTCAAGGGCACAGGCCTCAGTGGCCTAACCTCCTTCTACTAGGTCTCACTTTCAAAATGTTCCACACCTTCCAACAGTACCATTAGCTGGGGACCAAACCTTTGACACATGGACTTTTGGAGAACATTCAAGGTGCAAACTATGGCACACAATCATCCAATTTGGGAGAAGGAGTAGTTGAAGTACTTCTTAACAGCCTTGTAATGGTAGAAGTCTAGGCCCACCAAATGACCTTTGTTTCCTAAGTAACATTGGGGCCACCATTTTATGCTTTGTATTTGGATGGTGTAGAGGAGTTGCCTGTTAAAGGCTTTCTGTCTTCTTAGGTTGCTCCTTTTCTGGTCCCTTGACTAGAGAGAATAGGCTTTTGCTGTCTGTGCCTGTTGGTGCCTCCAGGTTGCTGACTTATCACAAAGTCTGGGGAAAAAAATCCAAGAAATTCAGCATGCTGTTTCTTGGATTTCAAAGTCCCTAGTCAGTCTCCATTCTTTCCATATCTCAGTCTTCTTATATTTATTATGTATATCAATCCTAAATCTTTTAGTAGTAGTACTTTGTGGGATAGAAATGGTTAAAGTATCTATTTAACCTTCCCAGAAGTAGAAATCTTTTCCTTCATGTATATTTTTGAACTGGCTTTCACTATTTTACATGTAGCAATCCATTGTCCTCTGGCTTCTTTTGTTTCTGTTGAAAAGTCATCTGCCAGTCTTATTGCAGTTATTAAAACTATGTTGTGTTTTTCTTAGCTTCTTTTAAGATATTTTTGTCTTTTTTTAGGGGGGGTGGTAGTTGAACCCAGTAGTGTTTAGCCATTGAGACACATCCCCAGCCCTTTTAATTTTTTATTTTGAGTCAGGGTCTTGCTAAGTTGCTGAGGCTGGCCTTGAACTCACAATCCTCCTGCCTCAGCCCCCCAAGTTGCTGGGATTACAGGAATGAGTCACCATGCCCAGCTATTTTTTGTCTTTCAAGTTTTGATTTTCAAAAATTCTAATGTCTAGTCTAATATCCTGAGACTAGATTTAGTCTTCTTTGTTTTTAATTCTACTTAGAGTTGGCATTACTCTTTCAACCCATGGCTTGAATATATTTTTATCAGTTTTGGAATATTCTTCTTTTACATTCTTAATTTTTTTCTACAAATATCACTTCTGATCCATTCTGTCTATCCCTGTCCTCTGTTACTTGAACCATATGTGTTAAATATTTTATCACATCTTATGTGTATCTAATACTTTTGTATGTTTTTAAGATTTCCTTTTCATTCTATATGACTCAACCTATATCTTTTCTACTGACCTATCTTGTATTTTATTAATCCTCTTTTCTTCAGCTATTAATCTGCTCTTAAATCCATCAATCAAGTTCTAAACTGTTTTTGCTACTTTTTTTTTTTGTTTGGTTTGAGAATACCCATTTGATTTTTTTTGAATGGATTCTAGTTCTCTTATAACTAAGGCAACTAGCTAAGTCTATTTCTACATATTCTTTCTCTTGGTTCTATTCCTTGGTATGCAACGCAATTTAACATTGGTTGCTGAATAATATACATGAATAATTGTAGAGTTCTGGATGAAGTAATATTTCTCCAGAGCAGTCTCTATATCCTCTGGAAATAGGCTGAATACAGGCAGATCTCCTAATACAGTCAAGGCTGAGTTGTAGATTTTTCAAGGCTCTATCTTAAGGACTTACTCTCAGATCCTAGGAGGTAGCTCTTGAGGACCTCAAGCTAATAGCCTGAGGGTATTTTTAGTTTACCTCTTTGGTGACTCTGAACTCAAAGTTTTGTTTTGTTCCCTACTTCAAAAAATAGGCATACATGCAAATAAATAAAAGAACCTGTTCTGCTTTTTATGATCTCCTTAGTTTTCTAGTTGTTGTACTGGGAAGTGTTGGAATGTCGGGTTTACTTCTTGGCATCTCTTTGTTCTCCAGAATCTTGCAACCTCAAATTGTGATTTCCTCAAAATCCCAGAGTCAGGTTGCTGTGTTTCTCTCTCTATGAGTTTGGAAAATCTCTACTGGATTCTGTACCTTTTGGTAATGCCTTTCAGCTCAGTTTCTCAATGCCTCACCCCACCCCAGTGCCAAACTTTATCAAATATCTTAAGAAGAGCAGCTTGTAGAACATTGGCTCCCTTTTCTGCCCTTGCTTTTTCTCCAGGATCTTGACCTTCATACCTCAGTTATTTCAGCAGCTGTCTAATAGAGGGATAATAGGTAGACAGATGATATACAAGACATGGTCTCTTGATCCCATTAATTTAGTAGGAGATTCAGAAAATATATGTCAAAGTTTGCATAAATAAACACATATTATTCACATAATCACCAACTGTGATACATGCCAAGAAAGTAAGAAAGGAGGGTGCTCTGACAGCAATAATGGTGGGAAAAGAAAAGCCCAGGTGGGAAAGAAAAGATGTTGTTGTGAATGAAAACAAAAGGTAGTAACCTTGTGATTTCTTTCTGTGCTTCCATCCAGCCTTGCTACCACTTTACATACATGTTAATACCAGTAACTTCTCAAAGGTTTTATGAACAGGTGTCAAGATGTGATTGTTATGACACTGAAACTATTTCTTCAGGAAAGGGAATGTTTCTAAAAACAGAAATCACAAATGTAAGATTTCTTAAATTGACCATGACTGTATTCGTTAAAAGGTGAATCATTAAGTCCACGTCTGAGTCTATTGGCCTTAGTGCTTGGACCACATTTGAGACAAGCAAAACGCTAGTGGAGTTGAATTTTCTGATCCCTTCTCATCTAACGAGGAAGCAATTTTGAGATAAATGACTCCATGGATGCCCAACATAAGAACTGATCCACAGTCAACTTACTTCATTCAAAATAGAAGTTTCTGCCCCTGTCATAGAGCTGGGGTTTTGTTTATTTGGGGTTTGGGGTTTGTTTTCTCTAGTTTGCCCAGAAATGTGAAACTCCTTCCATCTCTTTTCCCAGTTATGATGCCTCCCTGAAGAACTACACATTTTTTCTTTTTATGTTTTCTAAATGGCTAAACACAGAAACATCCCTCAAGAATGAGAAAAGAACACTTAAAGAGACCCTCTTACTGTAACTTCTCCCTCTATTGGGGCCCACCCACCCACGTGGTAGAACTGGCAACTTCTCCCTCTGATTTAGGGGTTGGCGTCACACTCACAAACAGAGGCATTCGTAAGGCTGGCAGCAACCTGTGGTTTGCACCCAGACCACAAGTAGGATAATTAAAGCTTTCCTTTGGTTAAAAGGCAGAAGAAATCGAACCACAAAAATACATCATAGCCCATTCCCAACCCAGCTGTGTGCTTCCCTTTGTTTTTATTTATTTATTTTGGTAAAACACCTTTCCTTAGCATGTAAATGCCTATAGCAGCATTAACTTATGGAGGTCCTAAAAATAAGAGTCTCAGCAAATTAGTGATACCCATCTCTTGTTTAAAACTCCTTTTACCATAAGACCTTCCCCAATAAGTGCCTATTGCTTTTGTAGGACTCAAGCATCATCTTCCTTGGCAAGAATGATTCCTCAAGACTTCCATATTTAACTTCTTACCCAGGCTGAGCTCAACATGCACTCTTAAGTTGTTTTTAAAATAATAATTACAGAGTTAGATACTTCTGTTTTCCCTTGTGAGGATTAACTGATAATATGAAATCACCTGAGTCTCTGAGGCCTCTCCAGGCTACGAGTTCAAAGACAATTGTGCTTATATTAGTATGGAGATCTCACTGGCTCTGAGCCACCATCTGTCCATACTAGCTGGCAGCCCACACTTTGGTTTCCCCTGGATATTTCAGGAAGCTCCAAAGAATGGTTCACTTGTGCACAGAAACGAATCTCTTCCTGTTCTGCTTCAGCCACTTGGTTGGTGATCTGCTGACTGTAAGTCAGATAGTAGAGGAATCCTGATGTGACTGTAGATCTCCAGAATTCTGTACAATAGCAATATTCTGCCAGATAGCATGATTTCCTCTTGCTCTAAGGACAGAGAAACTCTTGGCTAATCACAAGTCAGAGCATTTAGGGTGCTGAAGCAGCACAGGGGTCTGTGATAGAGTTTGGGGCAAAATGCTTCTCTCCACAACCCTATGTGGCACTTGCCATTGTGGCTCCGAGCCTGTTCATGTCCTGAGCCTCAAAAAGTTTCATTGTGGCAGAGATGACTTACCATGCTCCAATTGTTCTACCCCCTTTTTATAGAAGCAACACCCTGAGAAGCGGACCAGCCACCAGCCCGCCTAGCCACTGGCTCACGCTGCCACTGCCACCAGGATTGGAAATAGCAGGTCCCCGCTGCAGAGAGGGCCTGACCAGAAGAAGGGCCCTGTCCATTCCCTGGGGAACTGCGACCTGCCCAGCTGCGACCAGAACAAGCGGTAGACACCCGCCAGAAGGAGTGGCCCAGCCACCAGCCCATCTGACCACTGGCCCACGCCATCACCAGGACCAGGAAATGCAGGCTCCACCCTGTGGAAGGGCCCTGATGCCCACCTGCCCAACCCCCACCAAAACAACTAGACTGAGAGGAGACCCAGGAGGAGGAGAGTGGGGAGAAGAAAGTCAGACTGGCTGCTCCACCACACTGCGGCCAGGAGGAGATCTGGAGAGAGAGGCCCTCTCCACGCACCCGCAAATCTGAGAGGCAACCCGCATCTGTCCACACCACAATGGGATTCCGTAGCTACTCAACCCAACAACAATATAATTATAGGCCTGAGGCTGCCACTGCCACAAAACTGAATTAGCTACACTACTACAAAGGAACAACAAAAAGGTCCGGGTAAGACATCATTAAAGTCCCTGGGAACCAGGATGTACCAAAAGGTGCAAAGAATGTTATGCTGTTATGAACTAAGTTATGCTGTTGTGAACTAACAGGGAATCTTACATGGGGTTGCCTATCTCTTGCTTCTTCTACTAACAGCCAAATTCTAATGATTATACTCTCGCTAGTCAAATAATCTAATACCTCTATTTCTCACATCTTACTTCATAAATGTTTAAGCCAACCTCTAAGTCCCCCCTTCCACCATTAGATACTGTAAACCACCACGCAAACATAAAGATATATATGGTATAAGATATCCATATATGGTATAAGATAACTGATCTCATCATTTCTGTTTACAGCGACAAAACTGTAAATATAAAACTAGAAACTAAATGATATATGGACACACATTGGGTACATTGAAAGCTCTAATATTGATATTTCCCTAAAAAGTGAGGTTTGGGGTAAACTGGAGGGACCTTATAAGACAAAAAGGCAGAAGCTGTAATACCTCAGGCTTACCTTGCAAGAGAGGAAAATACATAGACATCATGAAGAAACAAGGGAGGAAAATGCCCCCAAACAAACCAAGATACTACAACAACAGAAACCATAGAAAGCAGAGTAGGTGAAATGTCAGAGAAGGAGGTCCGGATATACATAATTAAAATGATAAGGGATTTTAAAAAACAACCTAAGTGAACAGATACAGGCAAAAATTGATCTCTCCAACAAAGAGATAAGAGATCAAATACAGGCAACCATCGAGCACTCCAACAAAGAGATAAGAGAACAAATCCAGGTAGCAAAAGATTATGTCAAGAAAGAGATAGAGACTTTGAGAAAAAAAAACAAACAGAAATCCTTGAAATGAAAGAAACAGCAAGCCACTTTAAAAATTCAATAGAAAGCATCACCAACAGATTGGACCACTTGGAAGATAGGACCTCAGACAGTGAGAACAAAATATGTAATCTTGAAAATCAAGTTGACCTCACAGTGAAGATGGGAAGAAACCATGACAGAATATCCAAGAACTATAGGATACCATCAAAAGACCAAATATAAGATTTATTGGAATAGAGGAAGGTGCAGAGATTCAAACCAAAGGAATGCACAATCTCTTCAATGAAATAATATCAGAAAATTTCCCGAGCAAGAAGAATGAATTTGAAAATCAAATACAAGAGGCCTATAGGACACCAAATGTACAAAATTACAACAGGTCCACACCAAGGCATATTGTAATGAAAATGCCTAGCATACAAAATAAAGATAGAATTTTAAAGGCTGCAAGAGAGAAAAGTCAGATTACCTATAAGGGAAAACCAATTCACATCACAGCAGATTTTTCAATCCAGACCCTCAAAGCCAGGAGAGCCTGGAACAACATATACCAGGCTCTAAAGGATAAGGGATGTCAACCAAGAATTTTATATCCAGAAAAATGAAGCTTTAGATTTGAGGATGAAATAAAAACCTTCCATAATAAACAAAAGCTAAAAGAATTTACAACAAGAAAGCCTGCTCTATAGAACATTCTTGGTAAAATATTCCACAAGGAGGAAATGAAAAATAATAATGAAAATCTGCAAAGGGAAGAACTACAATAAAGGGAAAAACCAACCAAAGGAGAAACCAAGTCAAGCTAAATACCAAAAATAATAAAAAAAATTAAAATGACTGGTAATACAAATTATGTCTCAATAATAACCCTGAATGTTAATGGCCTAAACTCACCAATTAAAAGACATAGGCTAATAGATTGGATTAAAAAAACAGACCCAACAATATGTTGCCTTCAAGAGACACATCTCATAGGAAAAGATGCCCATAGACTGAAGGTGAAAGGATGGGATAAAATATATCACTCACATGGTCTACGTAAGCAAGCAGGGGTCTCCATCCTCATATCAAATAAAGTAGACTTCAAGCCAAAGTTAGTCAAAAGAGATAAAGATGGACACTTCATACTGCTTAAGGGAATCATAGATCAACAAGATATAACTGTTATAAATATATATGCCCCAAATAATGGAGCATCTACATTCATCAATCAAACACTTCTCAAGTTCAAGAATCAAATAGACCACAACACAAAATAATTCTAGAAGCAACACCCTTAATACTGGGCACAGGGCTATTCGGAAAAAAGATGGCATTTTCTATATCTCATTCCTAGATATGCATAAGTTATTTTGACCAACAAGATGCAGACAGAGATGATCTATGCTACTTTCCATAAAGGAAGAACTATCCCACCTTTTTCACTGCCCACCAGCTAGATACACCTAGCTAAAAGTCTGATGATGATTTGACCCATGAACTCATGCAGGAGTTTAATCTCCATTGTTTCATGTGATTGGCATTAAGAGAGTGGAAACTTAATCCCATTGTAGTCTACCTTTGGGGAGTGGTTAAATAAGACCTTTAGGATGGAAACCCCATGGTTGAATCCTGGTGGCTTTATAACAAGACAGAGAGACTAGGCAGACACACATGGTCCTACCATAAGGAGATGTGGTCAAGAAGGACTCACACCAGAATCTGCAATGCTCTTCAGAGTTCCAGCTTCCCAATGTGAACTAAATAAACCTCATTTCTTTATGACATTGCCTGCCTTTGTTTTAGTAATGAAATATGGGCTAATAAAGCACATGATTTGAACTCATTGGGTAATAGTTACACTGGAGAGATTGTGGGGCAAAAGGAGAGAAGCAGCTGAGGTTCCCCATGATACTTCAGACTGATGTGAGAGAAAAATACATTTCTACTTCATTCAAGCCATTGTTATCTGGGTATTTGTCCATTCATGAACACAACTTTTGCCTAGTGTCTTGTTCTATTTTGGCTTAAAGCAAATTCCTCCAGACGGATAAAAGAACAAATCCCATTCATTCCCATTATCTTTGACATCTCTATAGGACACACGTATAAAAGAGAAAAGTTTTCTTGACTTTAATTTCCTTTCATTCAAAACAGAAAAAAAACTTGACAGAAATAAGAGTCCCATGGACATCCTCTCCTAAACAGGCAATTTCCTTACAGCCTGTTATGTCATAACAGCAGCATCCTCTGGGGATCTGATTACATGCTGCTGTCCATCAACCACTGGAGAAGTGCCCCTCAGTGGCCAGTGGTTTAAGGATGGCAGCTATTTTTCATATTTTTGTTTTTACCTCTAAACTATAATTCTGAATTTTGGTCGATTCACTTAATATTAACTTGAAAACTCAGCTATCATCATTTTGTCTCTAAAACTATAAAATAAAATCCTAAGAATGTAAAAGCCAAACAGATTTTGATCACAAGAACGAGATTTATGGGAATTTTCAGGGACAGCATCCGTGGGCATGTTCATGACTCCTTCGAACAGATGTCTTGCTGTTGGGAGTAACAGAAGGGGCCTTGTTTGTATAAACCCCCGAAGACCTCCAAAAATGAGACAAGGCTTCCCCCTAAAAAAAAGTGAATCAAAAAGTAATTTTCAAGGGGAAATAATTATTGAACGAGCTGTTTAAAAGGAAAGGAACTAATTTTGATTGAGTCTCAAATGTGGGCTAAGGACATCCAACATAGTTTATTGTCAATTTCTCAATGCAGTTCCTTTGTGCAGCATTCTAAATCATGCCTAGAAATAAGTAGGAGTAGCAGAGGTTAATACATTGGCTTAAAGTTATAACATTAGTTCTACTTAGGCAGGATTTGAACCCCATGACAGCTGAGGCCATAATCTATGCCCTTTCTCTCTTGCACATCATCCTCTAAGTTGGAAGCCCTTCTAAGGTTTCATAAGCAAGGCATCAGAGATAAATGGGCTTCTCTACCAGCAAGTACAAGGTAAGGAATGTGTCTAGGGAGAGATAACCTAAATAAAACTGAAGTATGAGGAGTTATGTGCTAAAAGTTTTAGCCTCAAATAAAGAAGCTAGAGGACTGAGCATTACCTCTGGGTCAGAAAAAAAACTTTATTCATGAAGACAGCAGCTCCAATTTATCATGTCATTCATTAATTTTACAAACATTTATTGTTCAGGCAAAAAGAAAAATACTTATGTTAATATAGAGTTTAATCAGTTATAGGCCTTTCCCTGCCTAATGAGGCGAGGTGGGGGTGTCCAAATGAAAGGAACCAAATCTCTTGGTTCCCACAAAGAAAGATCATTGCATATAAGATAAAAACCTTACCTTGTTCTTGTGCAAAGACAGGGCACAACTCTTGATTATGTGCTGGATAAAAATGTGACAGAATCAGAAGGTCTTGTCAAGAGAAATCAAAATGCTTAAGCCATGCAATGATTTTTTAATTGGTTGTAAAAAATATGATTAGGATTCTGCTCTGGGATAATAAAAATAGTTAGTGAAACCTGTTAAATTAGGAAACATAAAACCTCTTGGAAATCTAAAATTAAACCAAGGGGCATCCCCAAATTTGTCAATAAGTTGCTTTATGGCAAGTGGTAGGTACTAATTCGTACAATAATTAACAGAATACAATGAAAAATACAGAATAAATGTTAGCTGGAATTTTTGGGAAATGAGTCATAAGGACAAATACAATATTCAGAATTCAAGCATTATTTTTTCAATAACAAAATTTCCTTTTACTTTTCCCTGGATTAAATGGCTCCAGAACTACTGCACTGTTTTTTCTTTCCTATCTATTGTGTTTTTTTTGTGTGTGTGTGTGTGTGTGTGTGTGTGTATGTGTGTGTGTGTGTGTGTGTGAGTCCTTTCTCTTTCTTGCTGTCAGTTTTCAGTTGTGGCTGACATAAACATTTCCTCCCTTCCTTTTTCTTCTCTTGTTTTCCATGCAATCATCTTAACCTGCTTGCAAGCTTGGAAACCAGATAATTAAGTTTGTTAGAATTCTATGGAGATCAAGAGTTGGTTCCAAAGGTATCGTATGTACTGACAATAGTAGACATTCTCCCATATTGCCTGACTGGTGACATTTTCCAAGAACATTTTCAGGGTCAGCATCACAATAGTGAAGCCACTGATCCAACAATTGCTAAAGGCTAGTATGACCACAGGTTATGTTCCAATTAGTCAAAATCTAAATCATTTCACGTTCTGTACTAATTTATATGTTTTGACTCATTTTACAGGTCCTCTACTGTTCCATCAAGGTTATTTTCTAATTCTTCAAGCCAGCTATTTCTATTAATTTCTATTATGTTCCTTTAACCTTAACCAATCCATTTTTGACCAACAAACCAGGATTCCACATTTTCTAGCAAAAATGATGTCTGCTTGGCACCTCCTCACTTATGAACAAGGAAGGGTCTGGACAGAGTAAGGACTACGGGAGAGGAGGAATTTTAGAGGTATCTTTAGAAGCGTAAGTTTTAGGATTGTGCATGATCAGGGATAGGGTGGCATAATGAGAAAGAGTGGGACCTTGAACAGGATTCCACATTTTCTAGTTTGGGGGAAAAACTAGAACTCAGGAGGAGCTAGTTCATCATGAATGAAAGGGAAGTACTTGATTTTTATTTGGATGCATGAAGGTTGAAATACCTTGAGATATCTCTGTGATTTTCAGAGTTTGGGTTGTCTTCAGAGAGTCAACATATTTAAAATGGGCATCATGATCAGCCAGACATTTTATCAGACATAAGTAAAGCTGGGTGGTACTTCCTAGGATGGTTTTGGGTACTTGGTAGGGGGCTAATATCTTGCATGGAAAAACAAGGGTTAGAGGGGGAGGGATGGGCCACCACCATTGCCCTGAACACTTAAATAATTGTGCACCTTTTGGCTTATGAGGGTTGTTAATGTGGTCATTCTAGGATCAGAATAGCCTTTCTTAGATTCATCACAGAGCTGGGTCCAGGGATATTTAGGTAGTCACAAGGGGGACTTATTCAATGACTCTAGTGAATGAATGAAGCTTCTTTTGGTACTGATGGCTAATGTAAAAGAAAACCCAATGAGAATAATATTGAAAAAATTTCTAATTGAAATCACTCTGTCCCATGCTAGTCACTCTGCACCATTACAATGATACTTAATACTTATTTATGTATTTAAGGAAATGCATACCTAGCATTCACAAGCTATGCAGATGGTAAGTTGTGGGAATAGGATCCAAACCCAGGATATCTGATCTCACAGCTTGTGCTATACTGTCATTTACATCAGTCAATCAAATAATTTAAATCGAGCTTCTAGGTTGCAAAACCAAAAATGTACCTCTATATGTTGCATGCAATAGATATCTATACTTTGTTCTAGATCTATTTGCCCTAAGTATGCTGAATTCAATATCACATTATTTGGATTGATATGAAGAAATGGATTTGTCTGTTTGCTTATGCCCTCTTATCCCACAAACAATAGAAGACATAATTAATATGTTCTACAAATCCAGAGGCATTGAATTTAACTTTGCTAGTTAAAGTACATCAGGTAGAAAACACCTATTAAGTGATATAAAAATTACAGACAACAGACAAGACAGGTGCAAATATTTTTGAACTGGAGATTATAAAGTTAAGATCAATCTATACTTTGGAGAAAGCCTGATAATATTAGTGACAGTAAACATATTACACTTACTGTGTTCCAGACATTCTTCTTAAGACTGTACACGTGAAGACTAAGTTTACACATGGAAAAACAAAAGCTCAGAGAAGTTAAGTAACTTGCCATAGTCACCCAGCAAGTAAATAGTGGAACTGGTTTGAACCCAAGTAGTTGACATGAGACCCTATGCTTTTACCCACAATGCCATACTTATCCTGGATAACCACATCATAGCTGGGATAAAGGGGAGATAGTTTGGCATCCTAAACTTGAGGTTCTCTGAGACAAGTCTTAGAGGAAGAAAAGTGAATTCTCCAAGAGATCAAGTGCCAGGTAATCCCTTTAAGATATAAGAAACAACTGTCCACACTTGTAACCCACTAAACTCTGATGATGGTTAAGAGTGGAGCTCACTAGTATGTTATTGACATCACAAAAATGATCTAACTGGGCCATTTGAATCTTTATTCCCCACGTTCTATTTCCCTGTATTGCTGACATTCATTCTGAATCAATCTCATTTTTATTCTTGCTATAAAACAAATTAGAATTTTGACAAAATGAAAAGGGAAATAAAAAGTTGATGGTAATAATTTCCACAATGTTAAAGGAGCATTGGATTAAGAGTCAAAAACTTTGCTTTAACTCTGCCCCTCACTAATCGGCTGACTCGAGACAATCCATTTGATATTACACGGATGTACGTTGAATAATTGTAAAATGAGGAGAACAAAAGCTAACAGCTATGAACTGCCTTTTATATACAAGGTGTCATTCTAGGAACTTTACATATGTTGACTAATCCAATCTTCACAGTATTAGTAATTAATAATCTCCATTCATTTTCAACGTTGAGAAAACAGAGGCTTAGAGAAACTAGGAATTTATCTAAAGTCAGCCAGCTAGTGAGACGCAAAGCATCAAAGTTCATGAACTTGTTTATGTTATGGTCTGCTTTTTTAGTTTTTATATTTTGCCTCCCTTTCATCACTGCAAATCTACAATTCCAGAAATTTACAAGTACACAGGGGGGGATAGGTAATGTTGGCGTTCTACAAACCCTAGTTTGTGCACGTGACCATCATGTAAATTCATTTTCACCTCCATTTCTTGAGAGTTCTTCCTGGATTCTGGTTTCACTATCAAACACAATCGAAAAGTAGTTTTATCCTCCCAATTAAAATTTAGATTATAGTCAGCTCCATGATGGCTGCATAGGCTATGCTGCAAACAGAGGATCTGTGATAACCCCTTACAGTGAAAACCTAGAATGCATTCCCTTAGGAGGTTAACTTATGTCTAAGAAGTGACAGGTATCAGAGAAGAAAATTTGATTATAGGTATTGTTTGCATGGTCTATTTGAATCTTGAAATATTTGAGAAGACTTGGTCAAAAAACAAGAAAGGACAAGTTTTCCACAGTGGGTGTTTTCCATTCTTATGAATGTAATTTTGTCCCTGCTGAAAATTCAGAAGTTGTTTTGTCCAAAAAGGACACTGACATCCTATCCTATGCTTTACCTGACATCTTATACTGCACACTAAACCACACGGGGTGAACTTCAAATGACTCAGCTATAGGAATGTGTATCTGGTTTGAAAGCTGAAGTCAGCTCCAGTGTGCTTCCTCGTGCTGCTCCTAGAGGGCTGGAGGACATCTGTATACATCTTCTCATTGCTTTTGTCTTCTTTCATTTTTTAAAAAATAGCCATCAGATCCCCAACACTTAAACATCTTCCATTACAGACAGAGAATATTGAGTGTTGAGTGGTGGTTGTTTGGGGTATTAGTAACAAAGCCAAATACAGGCTTTTGGTGACTCCTAAGAAATAATGAGAGTAAAATGATCACAAGATTAGTTTGGAACCTACTAAAGAAAAGTTGCTCTTCACCAATCACTGGGATAATTATGATCAAATAATTTATCAATGTAAAACTAAGATAAAGAATGCAAGACTTTTCTCTCCCACAAAGATATAAACAACCCATAAACTATATTAGCAAAGATGGAAACAGAAGCCCAAATTGTGTAATCATAAATTAATATCAAAGAAAGTGGGCCTCTATGTGTACCAGTCAATAAGAGCTCCCACCAAAAACTCCTTAAATGTTCCTCAAAAACTCTTTTGTTTCAGGGAGTTTACATTGCCTCTTTATTCTTCTTGAAATACCACTCCCCAGGTATGCACAGGGCTCACTTCTTTAACTCCTTCAAGTCTGTGTTCAAAGGTTACCTTCTCAATGATGCCTACTCTGACCCATCCTGCTTAAAATTGAAACTACACTTTTCCATCTCCCCATAGCACTCTATTTTCCTCAACAGGTTTCATTTATTTCTGTAGCATTTGCCATCTACTCCTATACCATTTTCCCTCCACTAGAACATCAGAAATCCTGGTCTGTTTTTACACTACTCTATTACTTGTGTACAGAGACTTACACAGAACAATATATGGATAGACACATAATAGAACAATACCTGACACAACACAAACTGCCATTAGTCGTGGAGTGAATGAATGACTAAACAGATATTGTAAAGCTTTTAAATTACTTCATGTAACTATATAGGTTAGAGTGACAGAGTTGGGTCCCAAGGAGACAATTACATCTAAATTCAAGTAATCTAAGAGGGAGTAAACTGTAAAGTAAGCCTAAGCAATCATACTTGTTCTCTGAGTGAACTCAGAGCCATGATTTGAAGAAACCAGCTATCAGAGTTGAGTTCAATAGTGCAGGCAGGGAACATAAGTGAGAAATAGTAGCTAGAGAGAAAAAGACTCAGAAAGAATACAGGTCAAAGGCTGGGGCAGCCAAAGACAATTTTCTGGAAGAACAAAGAACAATTGCACTTAATAGTTATTAGATGATAATTAGGAAATTTGTGTACTTGAATTTGATTTGAACTGGAACTGGTGGCATCAAGCAACATGGGAAGGGAGAATTCTTTCTGGAAAGGCTGTGGTAGCAGCAGCACCTTCATCTGTATTCTAGTGTCATATATGTAAGTTGGGGTACTGAGTCAAAAGGGGCAGATGTGGAATCTTCACCTGATGGTGTCTGTTGTGATTTGGGACATAGTTTGGGCTGTGTAACTCCCCTTCCTATCTGCATGATTTAAGCCTGGTTATCTACCATTCCAATCTGTTCTGAGTTTCCCAACACCTTTTCAATTAATACCATTATTTTAAAATCAGATTGACCACTTTCTGTTGATAAGATTTATGAATCATGACTAATACGAAAAGTCTGAAATATCATGCACTCTTTTTGTTCTATTTGTCAGAATATTTGCAAACTTCTAAACAAAAGTTGACTTATCTGGCACTTGACTGAAGAAGAGAATATTCCTATCACTTTAAACTTAGTTTTATGTTTTTAAAAGCTATCTGTGAACACAAACTAAAAATTCATAAATTTCTCCAAGTCATGCAAAGCAATACTCTTTCCACTGCATCTTTCTCTTTCTCACCAACCAATTTCTACTATTTCAGCTGATTCTTTTGATATTTACCACATCATCTCTAGCAATATTATGGTAATAGCCAAGACTTGTATATTGCTTGCGGTACCAAGTGTTGTTCTCAGTAATTTAGAAATTTAACCCATGTATAAATCTTATGAGACTGATAATTATAATTCCAGCTTTTATATGAGAAAATAGATTCAAATATTTTTGTACAACTTGTCCAGCATCAAATTGTTGACAATTAGTGGTGCTAGGATTTGAACACAGAGAGACCAACTCTTTAATATGCCATACTGTGCCCCCACCTGTGCTTTTATATTTACATTCTGATTATGCAGCTGTAAACATTTATCTATTAACTTGTCACTCGGTGAGGACCTCTTTTACCCATAACATATAGTACTCTTTTCATTCTTCATATTCCACAAGCTATAGAAATATTTAGTGATCATTATATCTATAAAAATGATATATAGAAATGAACTGCAAATTTAACTTCAAAATTTTCCACAAAATTTGTAAACCTCCTCTTAATCTATCCAAATATATTAGGTATTATATAAATTTTATCTTCTTGATTGTTCTTGAAATCTCCTGAGTTTTTAATTGTTCTCTAGACCTGACACACGGTTGCTGCTTTGGATCTTCCTTCATGGAAATGTCATCAGAATTTTCTTTCATCTTTTTTCTTGTGTTAGAGTCTAAGATCCTATAATTTCTGTTTTCTTGATTTGTTGTATTTTTGTCAAGACTGATACATTTTAGGAGCTTCCTGAGAAAGACTGCATGAGATATAACTTATTAAAACTTTTCACTTATGAAAGTACTTTCTTATATGTAAGCATGCAGATGACAGTTTGGCTAGGTATAGAATTCCAGGTTGGAAATAATTTTCCCTTATTTTGAAGGCATTATTGCATCATTTTTTTAGCTTTCAGTGTTGCTTTTGATAGGTCAGTTCTATTCTGATTCTTGATCCCATGTCGTAAGTGAATCAAACATCATATCAAATGATTTTACTAAATTGAATTTATAAGGATTATTTTGTTTAATCTATGGAGAATACTGATGCATATTTGTAACATTTTTATTTGACTTATAATTTTATGACAGCCTGGATATGTTTTGCATTATAATTAATATATAAATCTTCATCACTTTTATTGCTAACAAAAATGTATATGTATCTTCTCTCTTCCACAAATCTAGTTTGTTTATACAGAAGTTCTTTTAATATTGCTACTATTTTTCTTCTCCCGGTGGAGAGTAGGAATAGGTTGGCAGAAAAACGGGGGAAGAAATGGGTGAAGACATTCCAGAGACAGAGAATAGTCAATATGAAAGCTGAAGGTGAGTCAACAATTCATTGGTCTGAATCATTTTGTTTTATGAAGAGAAAAATCAACTAGAAGTGTGTAAAAGATATGTTGAGGAGCTATGTTGAGTGACCATATAATTTATCATCCAAACCAGGGCAACTCTGAAAGTGACAGTGGATGATTATTAATACTACTCCAGAATGCCAAGCATAAACCAGATAAATTAAGATATTTCAGGGCAAGTGGGGACATGTGATTATTCTACAGTAACCATGGCCTAACCAGTTCTAGAATTCTTGTCTCTCATATTTTTCCCTGTTTCTCCACTTATGGTAACTCCATCAACAGTCAATCTCTCTTGAGTCATCTTCTCTCACATCATTTTAGCTGCCACTTAGTCCTTGGTTCATTCAACAAGTATTTTTGAACACCTATCTTCACTGCTGATCCTTAAAGTACCTCTTATCTTTTAGATGAGTTAGTAATTTCAATAAAAATTACCTCATGTGTATAAAGCCAGAAAAATATTAGAAAATGACCAAGGGAGCTGACATCACCATATCTTATTCAAGAAGTAATTAGGTAGGTAAATTTTTGGCACTGTTTACTAATATAGTACAACTAAGTTAAATACCTAGTGAGCTAGAAGTGTACGTTGCTTAGCAGGTGTCATTGACGGCATTGGCATAATTATTCAGTGGTTGTTTCAGGAAGGGCTTTATAGAAAATTTAAGGAAGCATGACCACCAAGGGTGGGGAAATGAAGTGAAGCTTAAGGTAGAAACACACAAATGCAGTTAGAAAAGCGAAAAAACCTTTCCAAAGTTCCAGCATCAGAATTGATGCTGTGGGTTATTTTTCAAAGTAGAATTTCTGTCTCAGTCACTAACCATACATATTAAAAATGTTTATGAAAAATGTGAGAGGCAAAGCCAAACTAGTTAACCATTGTGCTGGTATTTTAGTTAAAGCCTTAGAGAGATCCTCAACTTATTGCTGTTGGTTGTTTGATACAATTTGCTTTCCATGTCAAGTGTACATTTTAAAGTTTATCTTTCCTTAGGTGGATGAAATGCATTCGGTAGTTTCACATGAAATGCTGATGTTGAAAGTTCTATATACCAATGTGGGGTCTTGTGGGCTCTCAGGGAACATATGAATAAAGTCTTTTAATTTCTATCAGCAAATATAATCTGTACTTCATACCTGCAGATCCTGCATGAGTAGATTGAATCAACTGAAGTTCAAAACTATTTGGGAAAAAATTGTATTGATACTGAACATGCAGACTTTTCTCTTGTCATTCTTTCATAAACAGCACTGTATAGCAACTCTTTACATAACATTAGCTACTTTAAGTAAACTAGAGATGATTTTAAATATACAGAAGAATGCACCAATGAATTAAAAAAATTTTTTTAAAGACTGATGGATGTACAACTAAATGTAAACAGGTGTTTTTAGTAGTAGGATTATGGGTGATTATTAAACTTTCCTGCATATTCCAACTTTTCCATAATGAATACATATACTACTTATATCCACAAAAATAATGTTTTTTTAAAGCATACAGGAGTATGTACATAGTTACATTCAAATACTATGCTATCTTATATAAGGCGGTGAGCACCCACAGATTTTGTTCTCCACAGGGATCCTGGAACCAACATCACACAGGTATAGAGGGATGATTGTATATTGTACTAAAATAGGATATAAGCAAAGCACTGTACTAGATCTTCAGTCACTATACAAACCTGTCTTTGCCTCTTGGTGAGTCTTTTGGCAGAGTTCTTAACTTTTCTAACTTCCAGACTCCTCAACTATAGAAAAGGGAAAAATAATTCCTGGTGGAAAAATCAGTGTAACATTGCAAATTATGATGACAAAAAAGTAACTCTGTGTTTAACAAATGGAACTACCATCACATTGGAAGTAAATACATTTTTGGCAAATTACTGGAGTCCAACTGAAGATGTTTAGGATTCATGAGTTCCTGCACATTTTAAGCAAGACTCCTGGTTTTTATTAAGTTATTAATCTTTAATTTGCCTACATTAAGTCTATGTGTTTTTCCATTTTCACTGTTGCTTTTAAGGGTAGTGTCTATTCCCTCCTCCCCTTCTTTTTAAATTTGCTAATTTCTCAAATATGAGCTCATTCAAATCTAACACACTTTTCTCTCTGGCATGCAGGTCACATGAGTAGACCGGGGGGGGAAAAAAAAAAAAGAAAGAAAGAAAGAAAAAAGATTTCAGAAAGCACAGTTCTTTTGAGGAGTCACTGTGCCTGCTGCAAAATTATTCGAATGAAAAGATTTTTTTTCTTTTCGAGGTAAAACGACAATTAAGGTCGACCTCCTTCGCTCAAATTAAAAAAGAGAAAAAGGAGTGTAATGAAGAATCTGACTCCTTCCTCTAATTTTACAAGTTCAATGGTAATCTAACCGTGCCATTCATTTACAGAAACCATTAATTTTACTATGTGGCTGAAAGTAGTAGGCCTCAGCTTTCATTCTCTTACTTTTCCCCCTCCTTAGTCTTTGTGTGTGCACCTGTTCGGGCCACTTTAGCATCCCATTTGTAAAACTTTGGGTAATCCTCTGGCACTAACCCTGGTGTGATAATACTTCTGTTATTCAGCAGCCTAATTACAAAGGACAACACAGATAAAACACTTCAGTCCTATTTTTTAATAGCTGATTTGCCAATTTCACCGAGCTCCAAAGAGAATAGTCTCCGAACCTTGATGGATTTAAATTTAATCTGAATTCGTTCAGCACACGGAGCTCCTATACCTTCGAGCAGACCTTTTGTTGTCAGATCTTTGGATACCTCACTCCTTCTCTCACCTGCACTCCTTTCTAATAGTTTATAATAACAATCTGTTTGCTTTTTATAATATAGTTTCATAATATAATTGGAGTATTTTCAAGCATTCCCCAACATCCTTTTTGAGACAACTGTTGACATCCTCCAACATCAAAATAATTGGAGCATAGGCCGAAGGGGCTAAAGGGTGACCTAAATAATCTAGATGAAATATGAGCTAGTAACGCTTTCTAATTTGGAAAATTCTTTGTGGTGTAATGTCAGAAACGGAGCTCAGTAAAGAAAAATGTGTTTAGTGTTGCTTTTCTGGTTTAAGATGGAAAAAGGAGAAAAATATTTCTAATTCCTGACAAACTGAAAGAAAGGCTCATTCATTCAGGACAGACAGGCCCCCCAGTTTCTGAGTCTTTAAATCTAATTCTTTGATCTAGAAAGAAGCTGGAGATGTGGCAAGAAGAGTTCTGGATCCCACCTTAGTCAGGTGGAGAATATTCTGAAAATTTGAGGGTGGACTCAATCTCTCCCCCAAAACAAGATTTAGGGGCTCTGGAGGGTTCTGTGTAACTGAAGGGCAGCTCCTGCCACTTCTCAATCCCTTGATTTGAAACCTAAATAACTCCAGGGAAATTTAATACATTTGTTTCTGATTCGCTTACCCTGACTGCTTCATCCACAAGGTGTTGTGTAAGAGCCGTTTGACATCTAAGAAGCCTTCTTAGTCTTCTTTCTAAGCCTTTTATTTTGCTCCAGGAAATCACATTTTTCCTCATGTTCAGCAGAATAGGAGCAGGGGAGGCTTGGGCCTGGTTCTAAAGGTCACACTCACAACATCTGGAAGTTGGCAACCTGTGTCACTGTCTTCTTTTACAGCACCCGACCTGTTGAAAGCTCCATGATTTCATCAAAACAAGATGCTTTTTGTTAATTTCATTGACAACTCCACTCAGTAATTTCATCAGAATGTGTATTTCCCCATTCTGAGATCCTAACTGCCACATATTAAATGACCTCAGGGGGTACATTCAACCCATTTTACAGATAGAAAAATCCATCATAGACTGAAGTGGCTCTTGTTTCAGTACAAAAAGACAATATAACCTATTAGAAATACCAGCCCACTTTTGAGTCATATAATACCAGTGAAAATCATGTTGCAGAGACATCCACCTTGGGTCACAGTAGAGCCCATTAACTCAGGGGGAGGGGAATTTAATGTTTTGGAGGAAAAGTTCAAAGTTTGAAATTTGAATACTTGATTGATTGTTGAAATTCTCTAAAAGAATGATCACTGAGACTCGTCAAAGTAATACTAACTATTTGTGACAGGCTCATAATAGTATACTGGTTTATGGTAACATGTGTTAAACACTTGTGATAAGTCACGTCCTGTGCTAAATGCAACCCAAAATTGATTTCTTTCACTTATCATATAATCCTGGGAAGTAGGCACTATTGTTTTTATGACCACTTTCTCCATTGAGTAACATGAGGCCCAACAGTTTCCAGGGAAAGATTAACAGTTATGTATGGCCACTTCAGCCATCTCTTATAGTAGAGTAACTTTTTTATTAAATAGGATGTAATTAAAATGCTCAATTTTATGAATAGTATAGAATTTGCATATAAACATTCCAGGTAATGCTATGAGTTGGATATTATAAAACAAGCGCCACTGTTATCTCTGTTGTGGTGGTATTAAGTAGCACATTGCTAAATAGACCTTTTGCAGGTATCTACTTGACCAGTGGCCCTTTGTTAACGTGTGTTTCTCTGCACTGATGAGTTAATGTACATATTTGTTGAGCGTTTTCTGAGGCTGTTAGGTGTTGAATCCTCAGGGCTCATAGTAAATGAATTAGACTTACAAAGTTTCCCTTAAGTATAAAAATAAGGAGATGCAAACCTAGAATGCAAGAATTTTTCATGAGAAAACACTACTTCGCTGATACATTTATGTGAAAATGACAGCAGAATTATAAAGGGTACATTGTAGGGTATGTTTGTTTTGTTTTTTGTACTGGGGATTGAATCCAGGGTGCTGTACCACTGGGCTACATTCTAGACCTCTTTCTTTTTTATTTTGAGACAGGGTCTTGCTAAGTTGCTGAGGCTGGCTTTAAACTTGTGATCCTCCTGTCCTAGCCTCCCATGTCATTGGGGTTACAGGCATGCATTATCACACCCGGCTTAGATATATTTTTCATTATTATTACCCAATACTTAACACAACGCACAGCAGATAGCAGACCCTCAGTCATTTTTTGCTGAAAGGATCAATAGATGACTAAATAAAAGATAGGGCCTTCTATATTTCCTAGCCCTGAGTTGGACATTAATAGAAAGCACCCATATATGGATAGCATATAATTTTCTTCTCTGAGATATCTGGCTCCTATGTATACTCGTATGTGGGGGACTAGCCAGCTAGCTGATTTACTCTGTTAGTTGAGTAGAAATTACCTCTTTCTTCTTCCTACTACAGACAGTGATAGAGCTAAGAACTTTGCCATGGTATTTGCAGTACAACTCCCAACTGGCTCTTGGTGATTTCCCCTTGCTGAGATTCATGCCACTCCAGAGATACATTGAATGGGTTAGGGTTAGGGTTACCTAAATTTAGATTATTTGGTCAGCACCTATGCAACCTAAATAATATCAATATCACTCTCATGAAGCAAGGAGAGTGTGACTTCTGAGGTTAGGTCATAAAAAGAAAAATCACAGGGCTGGGTATGTAGCTCAGTGTTACAGCGATTTCCTAGAATGCACGAGGCACTGGGTTCCATTCCTAGCACTGAAAAAAAACTTACCACATCCACCTGTTCTCTCTTCAGTTACTTGGTCTGGGAGAAGCAGTGGTTGTGTCATGAGGACCCATCAGCAACTTTGTAGAGAGACTTTATGAAAGAAATTGAAGAATCAACTGCACAGTCACATGAAGGAGCTATCTTTCAGCAAGCATTCAGATGAACACACCTTGGTGTACATCTTGACAACTTCATGACAAAACTGAGCCAGAAACCTCACCTCAGCTGCTCCAGAGATCCTAGCCTACACAACTTAAGAGATTAAAAATGTTTTACTATTGCCTTCAGCTACTGAATTTAGAAGCAATTTATTTTGCAGAAATAGCAAACTAGGACAGAGTTGCATTGTGGACACTTAGGCAAACAAATATGTAACTTCAATTGGCACCCTTTTACATGGTTTATCTTCTTCTTCCTATTCGTGTTGGCTCATTAGAATGCGGTTAGTGAGATTCCAATCTGTCATATGAGAATTAGATTTAACAATATGTTTTCCTTGGATGCCATGTTAGGGGGGAGGCAAGTTCTAGAGAGATTTTATGAAGAGTGTGTGCACTTGTGTATATGTGTGTGTTTGTGTTAAACGTCTCCAGAGATCTTGATTCACAGAGAAAATACTCAAGCATCATGAAAATTGGGTTCTGGTGTCTGTTCTCCTGTGTGACTTTGATCAGGGTACTTCAGCTCTCTGAATCTCAGCCTGTTAATTCATAAAATTGAAAGCCTTTTTTAGTTAAAATTTTATGAGGGAGCTGGGGCTTGTGGCTCAGCAGTAACATGCTTGCCTAGTACTTGTGCAGCCTGGGTTCGATCCTCAGCACCACATAAAAATAATAAGGGCATTGTGTACAACTAAATTTAAGTAAATAAATGCTTAAAAAATTATGAATGGTGTATATTTAAAAAAAAAAAAAAAAGACCTGACAATGGTGGTCATGCTCTTGAACTTTAAAGACAGGTACATGGAACTTCAGCATATCAATAGATGACACACAAAGGATTTTGCTGGAAGTTTTAAGTGCATTTTGTACAATATTATCCAAAAGGTCTTTGCTACCTGGCTACCTCCACCCACTGTGTTAGACGCCAGTAGGGCATCTCCTGGCATAAATCCCAAAGACCAGCAGTGTAACATGTTGTCAGTGTAGAAAAACCACAGTTTGGAGATCAGCTATTGCAACTGATTTTTTGGCTAAGATTTCATTCCTTGTGACTTGGTTGGTATGGTCTGCTGCATGAAGGAGGGAATTTAAGCACCCTTGAAGATCTACTCCTGGCATCAGCCACAGCATGATCTCAGCCAGATTTCTTAGCTCCATGGAGGGACATTTTTGGGGATGTGAGAAAGTAAATGGCTTTGGCATCTTGTGGCACTGTGTGGGATTTGTGGTGAGGCACAATCACCCCCAAATTGATGCACAAGCCTTGGGGAGCTTCAGATAGGATAACTGCCACCTGTAAGAGACATTAGTGAAATTTCATTACACAGGACATTTGAATTCTTGTTCTAGCACTTACTGAATGTGTGACTTTGGGTAAAGCATTTAATCACTTAGAATGCCAGCTTATGTAAATGGCCTGAAAAAAAAAATCACATTACGGGGTGTTGAAGAGTAAAATGAAATATTGCACATGAACCATGAAGGACAGTGCCTTGCACACTGTGCCACCCAATATCACAATAATTATATTTACAATTCCACCTATGATCCAAGTGGTTAGATTATGAACATTACCTTTGGCAGTAAGCTTTGGGGAGGTCCAAGTTTATCCCCCCACCCCAGGTTAATACCTACATTTCCGATAGGAGTTATAAAATATTTGCAAACCTTGCCTATAAGCTAGACCAGAGAGAAGACATGGATTCTTTCACAATGAGAAATACAGAAACCTAAAGAACCATGGATGATTTTAGAAGACATTTGGGCCAATGGATAACTTTTTGTTTCTGAAAGGGGGAAGGCTCTTCTCAGAGAGAGAGAGACAGTAATGTCATTATTCATGCTGTAAGCCAGCCCACTTCAACTGCTGGTCTTTACAATGCCTACAAGTGTAAAAAAAAAAAAAAAAGAATACAAAAAACCCACTTGCTTCCTTTTTTTTATGAGTATTGACATTCTTGTGCAGTATTAGGAGAGCTAATTTAGCTTCCAGTTCTAAGAATTTTTGAATCTATAGCCAGTAATTATTGGCATTCAGAGGTACAAAAGAGGAAAACAAAGCCTGCAAATTCTAGCACATTCATGTGGGATTGGGAGCTGAATTAGGATCCTCACACCCCATTGAATGATCAGCCCCCCTATTAGAGCCTTATTAAAATGGTAATGATTATATGCCAGCTATAGGCAGGCAGCCGCACCTGTCAAAAACTACCCCGATTATCCTGTTCACTGAACTGTCTGGTTCCTGAATCAGTGTCTCAGGTTTACTCCTCTGTGAAGTTTTTTTTTTTTTTTTTTTTTTTTTTCCCCTGTCTTACATAAAAAAAGATACAAGAACGAACATTTCCTTGGGGTCACAGAACACACTGGTCGTTCATTCTATCTTCTCCTCGTTTTCTGTTTTTGTATTTAGGTTGGCAGCATGATAGGGAGGCTCTCCTCTTTTTGGTTTGAGATCAGAACAGGAGGAAGAAACAGAAGAAATGTAGTTTCATCTAGGAAAATTTTAATCTTCATAAAAGAAAATGCAAATCTATAATTAATCTGGAAACTGAGACCATTTGATTGTCAGCCGCACAGACTGTAATGAAAGGATAGGTTCTCGTTACTCACACATCAGTTCCCAGGCCCGGAGATCTGTTGTCTTATTTAATGGACAATTTGGATTTTCATCTATCTTTTTCTTTTAAAGATACATAAAACAATTATGTGTTTCATTTGGAATCACTTTCCCCCCCCCAAGATTAATCATATTATCATTTGTACAATGTTGTTGTCTTACAAGACCAAATCTTGCCCTTCCTGGGAGGAATAATTTCTTTTAAACCATTTCATTGATTGGTTTGTCAAATATCATGATAGAAGAACAGATCAGAGGGAGAGGGTGCTAAGGGGTGGTCAGACATCATCAGTAGTACCCTTGATAGTGGCTGCTATGATGTAACTAATTACAACACTTAGTTAGAAGGGAAAAATGTACAGGAAAAAGTAGATTAGTTGTTGTTGTTATTGCTTGGTATGTTTTTGTTTGCTAGAGAATAGCTTTCTCTGATAACCAGAATTTCTCGGAAATACCACAAAGGATGTTAGTTCCTGCAATATTTCTGGACTGAACAGACTTCTGTTACCTGTCAGTCACTGGTCTGAGCCACTGGAGAACAGAGCAGGAGGCAGAGAAGTTAGTCAGATGTTCTCTGTGGAAGTCCGAAATCCAGGGAGGTAATAATAAACCAAAATAACCTCAAATCCCTTATGCACACTTTTTTGTTAGTTTGGGAGAAGAAATGCAATATCTGAATTTGGGAATTTGTGACACTAACTTCACTAAAAGCAGCCTTGGGTTTCCAGTTCTTTTGAGATTACAACATGAAAGTATTCTCCACTAACATAACAGACATCTCAGTTATACTGAGCCGCTGCTTCTATTACTATAACAACAAAATAAGGCAACTTTTACAGTGAGCCACAGTTCATCTGAGATTCTTTCTCAGAATGCTATTTAGTTTTCTCTTCCCATGACTTCAGGGCAGTGAATTCTCCTGCCTCCCCACTACCCAATGTATATCCCTGACCCCAGCCAACCCATCTTGATTGAATACTATAAAGTACCAACCAAATAATTTTCAAGTCTTTGTTGTAGCATTTAGGTTGTATCATGAGATAATCTTACACCAACTGCTCTGCAGTCAAAATTATGAGCAGGTATCAGAGTGGCCAAAGCTTTCTCATGATCTTCCAACTCCTTGTCCTTGTTACAACAAGAACAACCCTGCCCCTCTGTGAGAAACACCTAGCCTGGCTCCTTTGCAGAGCATCATCATCCTGGGTCTCCTAGTCTTCCGTTTCAGGCCTTCCTCTGGTTCCTTGCACTATTTCCTGTCCCCACATGTGGACCTTTCTTAGAGTTTGTCTTTTTTTTTCCCCTCTCTTTCTCTCTCTTCTGTCCTTGCCTAACTCCCACCCTCTTCATTCTTTTCTTTTGGTGTTTTTCTTCCCCCTTAGCAATCTTCTCTGTCTCATTACTCCTAGTGCTTCTATAAGGATAACTCTGAATCCCAACCTCCAACCAAGACTTAGGCAGTCATTCATTTCTAAACATCTAATTTCTTATTTTTCTAGATGTCTCATGACTCTGACTCAACTTGACACATCTGAGCTAGCTGTTGTTAAACCTGTTCCTAATTCTGTAGCATTTTCCTGGTCTAATTGGACACCAAGGCCTGTAGATTCAATCTGTGCAGCATTTCCCTGCAGATACTAGTGTAACAAACTTAATAGTATGTCCCCCGCCATTCTGTCCCTCACATACATTCTGTCTTATAATGATCACCATTTCGTTAGCAGGAGAGGGATGTCACAAAGAAAACAGTCCTTGGGCTTGGAGGCAAAAACCCCAGACTCCAAAAAGACTCTGTGTATAAATGCTATATTTGGAGAAATTTGTGGTTGGTTTCAGCTCCACTGCCCACATCTGCTACATAAGGATCCCTTAGGATGGAGGGGAAGTATGAAAGCAACCAAAGGAATGTGAATAAGGAAAGAAGTTGAAGGGTTGCAGGACAAGGAGACCAGACTCCACCATTCAAGGGTTGCCCAGCCGCTGCTCCTGTGGGTCCATCATCTTTAGCCAGGCCTATGAATCAGAGGGAATTAGAGCCAGTGCTCATAGATGGATGGGCAGGACCATGCTGGACAACTCCATTCATGGTCCTACATCATGGTATCTGGTGTTTAGTTTGTGGATGATCACCCGCAGAAATGACATCAGTCTTAGATAAACTAAGACTTTGCTAATTCCTCTGCACGGGCCTCCTCCTTTCATCGGCTTATAGAACTCTCCCCTGACACTCTTCAGTTGGAGAGTGGAATGTTTTGCATATTTAGAGAATAAATGGTGGGCCGGGAGGAAAAGCCCAACATGTATTTAGCTAAATGTGAGAGGAACCTGCTCAAATTCTTCCTTCTGGTCCAGACAGTGGTGGGAAAATAGCCAGTCCTTTCAATCTCTTCCATGTATAGCATTGTCTTTACTTTCCATGACACTATCCTGTGCCAGGTCTTTATTACTGTTTTATTTATAATGTTACACCACCAGTTCCTCATCTCCATTATGCACATTACTACCATACTAATCTTCTTCCAGCTCCAGTCCCTTCAAGTAATCTCCTTGTTGACACACCTTGAAAGTTCCTCCATTTCATACTGAATCAAGCTCTGAATTCATTCAGGTCTTCACTGTGTACGTATTAAAACCAACCTATCTCTGTAATTCTGGAAAGGAACCACCTATTCCTACTGCTATCTTAATTCGTGAATCCTGGGGCCAGTCTTCCTCTTTATCTCGACAAGATTAAGTTCTATCATTCCTAGAGGCCTGTTTAACTCAGGAGTCCTCTTCCCCCGATACCCCCCTTCCACATGGAAAGCTAGAAGTCATCTTCCTTGGACGTTCCACAGCACTTCATCAGTATCCCATTTCTGGTCTTTTTAGTTTTAGACATTTCATATGTACATGTGTTATTGATGCTTATACACTATACACCCCTTGAAGTCAGGAAGGACACAGGATTCATCTCTAAATCATCCAGAAAGCCTTGACCAGAACCCCATGTCAAATTCAAAGCCCACATTTGTCAGAGAAAAGATAATTTTCTTTCCTTAAATATTGGCAATTCGTGTTATGCATCTGATTGGATTGAACTGGTTTTCATGTGTTCTGAAGTAATTTCCTAGTAAAATTGCTTAATATCTGAGTTATGTAGTATTGAATACAAAAGGTACAGAAATAAAAACATACAAATTAAAACACCAAAGTTGATTTTGTTATTTTAGGTATTGGGTAATATTTAGAAACTTTTTTTTTTTTAATTTAAAAGTTGCAGCATTTAACTTTTGACTTGGAACCAAAATCTTGCAGTCATTTTGACTCCACTCTTTCATATCCCAGAATCAATCTTGGAAAATCTTATCAGCTCTACCTTCAGAACATATCCAGAATCTCAGCCCTTCTTACCATTTCTACTGCTATACTGGTCAAAGGGGTCATCTACTGTCATCTGATTGGTCCCCTGCTCCAATAGTCTATTTCTACACAATAGCTTAAGTGATCCTCTTAAAAGTTAAGTCAGATATAATTGTACCCTCCTTAAATCCTTTCTCACTTAGAATAAAGCCTAGTGTCCTTATAGTGTTCTTCCAGGTCTTATGGTTCTGCCCTTAGCCTTGCTTCATCTGTGACTTCCTTTCCTGTCACTCTACTTCTTGGTGGCTCTGATCCACATACACTGTTTCCTTGCTGGTCTTGGAATCCACCAAATACCCTCCCACCTGAGATCCTGTGCCCAACTTCCCTGGGTAGAGCTGAGTTCTCTCTTCTTCAAGTTTCAAGATTTCACTTTACAAGAAGTCTGTATCCAATGGTCCTGTTAAAAATTGCAATCTGGGTGTGGTGGCGCACGCCTGTAATCCCAGCACTTGGGAGGCTGAGGCAGGAGGATCACGAGTTCAAAGCCAACCTCAGCAATAGCGAGGCACTTAGCAACTCAGTGAGACCCTGTCTCTAAATAAAATACAAAAAAGGGCTGGGGATGTGGCCCAGAGGTCGAGTGCCCCTGAGTTCAATCCCCGGTACCAAAAAAAAAAAAAAAAAAAAAAAAAAAAAAAAAAAAAAAAGCAGCTGCCCCTACTCATCTCCCCAATCTGTTACCTTCCAACATAATTAAAATATAAATAATTCACTTATTATTGCATTTATTTAATTTTCTTATCTTTTCCTGCTAGAATGTGAGGTCCACAGAGGCAGAGATGTTTATCTATTTCGTTCAGTGATATATCCTTAGTTTAGACCGACCATTGATACTTAGTGGGTACCCAGTAAATCCTGAGTATATAAATTATACAATATTAGAGTTTAAAGGGAAGACTTCAGAGGTCCTCTGGTTTAGCAGGATCTCTGAAAGTCATAACAGTATCTCTTAACCCTTTTAGTGATTTTTAGAAATCCTAATGAAGATTAAAAATAGGCCCTGACAAAATCACCTATTCCTGTGTTTCCCAAATTGTGTGCCAAGGAACGCTGTGCTGGAGGGAGGGATGCCAACGTGAATTCACAGGGACATTGTGGCTAATTCTAAATTTGTAGATTTGTAAATACTCTATTTGTCAATATCAGGCAAATTTCTAGCCTGGGATAGTTTAGTTTTAACATTTAGATTGTGCTACATTGCTTTTGATAATGCCCTATCTTTGTGAAACCGAAGCCAACTGCCACGTGGAAGCTAAAACAGAACAGAAATTGGTCTGATTCCAAGATTTCTAAAACCCAATATGCACAAAAAGTCCTATTATTAACTGTGGTTTTGTAAAGATTAAATAAAAATAGTTTTTTCAATTTAGATGTAATTTTTCCAAATGTCTACTAATTCAGTAGAATATAAATACCTTCTAACTTGTTTTGACATAAGTACTTAATATACATTAACTGCTTAGGTATTTGTTTTGGCCTTGGAGGACCATGAAAAAGTATTTTAGGACCCAAGGTCTCAAGGCTGCTATGAACTAAAAAAGTCTGAGCACCTCTGGCCCAAGTTTATGTGTTATTATTATTTTTTTTTTAATTTCAGCTACAATCATATGAAATTAGTGTCAACTTTCATGTTTTTGAGTAAGTCTGATTGGCAGCCCTACGAATGAGCTTGATAGAAAATAAATCATTAACAAACAACAAATTAATTATTAATAAATGTTCTTTCTTAGACCAAGTCTTTCAAAACATAAGGAACAAAAAGAGAGAGAAAGAAAGAAAGAAAAAAGATATTCAAAGGGTCCTTTGTAGGAATTGGTGAAGAGACTTAGATCTTGTCTAATGCCCTGGTTCAGGACAAGAGGAAACAGAGGCCTGGAAAACTTGAGTGACATGATCACAGCATACAGCTGGTTAAGGAAGAATGAGCGTCACCCACTAGACTCTTGACCCTTTTCCAATGTACTTCACTGAGCCTCCCCACCCCCCTTTATCTGCATGAAGTTTATGGAGGGACTTATTTTTCTCTAATACATTGAGGTTTTTATAGGCAAATGATCATTGTATGGGCTGTCTACTATAGAATATAGTTTCTTAGGGCCTGGCATAGTTCCTGAAACCATTTTAAAAGCCATGCTAAAATGAATTATACATGACCATTAATCTATACATCGTTTCCTAGTCTCAGATGTGTATTGATTAACCTCCCAGGAAAGTTAGAAAACCACTTACTTTATAAAAGGAAGCAATCAGTGCTAGTTAATGTGTCAGTGCATTAAAAACTGAGTGTGTGGAGCTGGTGTGCTAGAAGTTGATTTTATTTCACAGCACCTCTTGTGAAAAGCAAGAGGAATATAGCCCAAGAGAGCAATACAGAGCATGCTCCATTAAGAGAGACACTTGATTAAGAAGTCAAAGCCTTTTTCATTTTCTATATAGGTTTTGGGTTAGGATATGAAGATAAGAATACTTTGAATTTCATCCAATATAAATATCAATCTCTCATTTACTAAATTCAAGTTGTTTTTATCTGAGAAATGTGTTGAGTTAGTCACTATAAATATCAAGAGCTCATAGAGAGTAGTTTCAAAATAAAAAGCTAGGAAATAGCTTCTTTAACATTTTCAGTCCCTAGATGGGCCTCTGTTCAACATAATTTTCGCTCTCATTTTGATGATATGGGCTGGGAAATGTCTCAGCCAAATTAAGCTAATGGAGGTCAGTATGTTGTGCGTGCCATTAATTTGAAGAACAAGGAGATAGATAGAGAAAAGTCAGGTAATGATTTGTGACAGGGGCTCCCAAATTTGATTTAAATAATTTAATTTTATATTTAAAGTCCCCCAAAGAAATGTGCCATAAAGCCCACCATCCCCACCCATATGAACAGGATACAAAAGCTGCTCTTGGTAACAGATTTATGTCACTTTCTCTATTGCATGTTGTGGGGATTACAAAACTACAAACAAAACAAACCTCCAAATGTCTAATTGTGAAGTGTTAAAGGTGGTGACAGGTGGGAGGATATTGTTGGATTGAGTTTTGTATGGCTGGAAGAAAAGGCTACAGGAAGTTTCATTCAGAAAGACCTTCTCAGGCAATGAATATGGGGGCGGATATTGCCAAAGCAGTTGGGGCATTTCAGAAAATTTAGGGAAATTTTTTAGTCAGATTTTTCATTGCTGTGACCAAAAGACCTGGCAAGAACAATTTTAGAGAAGGAAAAGTTTATTTAGGGTTCACTGTTGCAGAGATCTCAGTTCATAGTTGGCCAACTCCATGTTCTCTGCCTGAGGTAAGGCAGAACAGCATGGCAGAAGGGCATGGAAGAGGAAAGTAGCTGGGAACGTGGCCCCCGGAAGCAGAGGGAGATTTCTCCTCTCACCAAGGACAAAATATATACCCCAAAGGCAGACTCCCACGATCCACTTACTCCAGTTACACCCTACCTGACTACAGTTACCACCTAGTTAATCCTTATCAGGGGATTAATACATGGATTACGTTAAAACTCTCATAACTCCATCACTTGACTGTGTACTGTATCTCACATGAATTTTTTGGGGGAGACACCACATACTTAAATCATAAGAGGAAATTTCTCTCTGCAACTGCCAAAGGATGCAAGGTTAAGTTCTGCCATTGCTTCAGAACGTGAAACAACGGAGACACACACAGTTGATCCTTCATATCTACAGGTTATGCATCTGTGGATTCAATCAGCTGTAGATGGAAAATATTTGGGGAAAAAAATGCATTTGTACTGAACATGTAGAGACATTTTTTCTTCTCCTTGTTCCCTAGCCATAATAGGATAACAACTATTTACAAAATATTAACATTTTTATTAGGCATTATAAATAAGTTGTTTATTTATAATTATTAACATACATTGATTGTACAAATATCAATTTGTTTCACTGTGGCATTTTCATACATGCATACATCACACTTTGATCATGACCACCCTCCCTTTTATCCTTGTATCTCTCCCTTTTCCTCCCCTTCCCAATAGATCCTCTCTTTTCCATTTCCTAATGGTCTCTCTGCTACTTCCAGGCCAAAGATTATTGTTTTTTTTTTTTCAATTGTTGCCACGTATGAGGGAAATATGCAATACATATCTTTCTGTGTCTGGCTTATTTCACCTACTGTGTACTCCTGTTCCATCTGTTTTCCTGTAAATGACATGATTTCATTCTTCCTTATGGTTCACTTCTTTGTGAATATATACCATATTTTCTTTATCCATTCATCTGTTAATGGGCACCTAGGCTGATTCCATATCTTGGCCATTGTGAATAGTACCACTGGAAATACAAGCATGCAGGTAATCTTTGATATAGTGATTTCATTTCCCTTTTTACCTAGTGGTGAGATTGCTGGAACATATGGAAATTATGTGTTTAGTTTTTGAGGGTCCTCCACGCTCTTCACTATATGGCTGTACTAATTTACATTCCCACCAACAGTGTATAAGGGTTCCCCTTTTTCCACATACTCACCAGCATTTGTTACTTTTTTTGTCTTTTTGATAACGACCATTCTAATTGGGGTGAGGTAGTTTTGATTTGCATCTCACAGATGGTGAAAGATATTGAGAATTTTTTCATATTTTTTTTAGCCATTTGTACTTTTTTTGAGAAGTGTCCATTCAGGTCATTTGCCCAAGTTTGATTGGATTACTTTTTACTTTGTTAAGCTTTTTTTTTTTAGTTCTTTATTAATATGGATATGGTTATCCATGTGGATATTATATTTTCCATACTCTGTCAGACAAATAGCTGGCAATTTTTTTTCCCATTGTGTAGATCATATCTCCACTCTGTTTATTGTTTCCCTTGCTGTGCAGAAGCTTTTTAATTTGATATGAACCCATGTCAATTCTTGGCTTCTGTTTCCTGAGCTATTGGAGTTCTGTTCAGGAAATCAATGCCTGTGCCAGTATTTTGAAGTGTTTTCCCTATGTCTTATTCTAGTCATTTTAAAATTTCAGGTCTTACATTGAGGTTTTTGATGCATTTTGCATTCATTTTTTTAACAGGGTAAGAGACAGAGGGTCTAATTTCAATCTTCTACTTGTGGATGTTCAGTTTTATCAGCACTATTGACGAAGCTGTCTTTTTTCTAATGCATGTTTTGGCATCTGTATTGAAATTCATTTGGCTATACACACGTGGATTTAATCTGAGTCCTCTGATCTATTACAATGGTTTTCATGTATGCTTTTATGCCAGTACCATACTGTTTTTCTATCTATGACTCTATAATATATTTTGAAATCAAGTATTGTGATACCTCCAGCATTGCTCTTTTTGTTCAAGACTTATTTGGCTATCTGGGTCTTTTGTGCTTCCATATAAATTTTAGGATTTTTTCTAGTTCTGTGAAGAATATTACTGATATGTTCATGGGAATAGCATTGAATCTATAAATAACATTTTGTGATATGTTAATTTAAGCAATTTTAATTCTCCAAATTAATCTTCTAGTGTCTTCTTGAATTTCTTCAATGTTTTGTAATTTTCATTATAGAGACTTTTTTTTTGCCTCCATATTCAGGTTTATTTCTAGATATTTTATTCTTTTCAAAGCTATTGTGAATGGAATTGCTTTCATGATTTCTTTCTCTATGGGTTCATTATTGGTATATAGAAAAGCTATTGACTTTTATATGTTGATTTTGTATCCTGCTACTTTGCTGAATTCATTTATCAGTTCTAAGAGTACTTTGGTGGAGTCTTTAGGATTTTCTAAGTGTAGAATCATATAATCTACCAACAGGGATAATTTGACTCCATCCTTCCCTATTTCCTCTTTTAATTTCTTTATCTTGCCTCATTGATCTGGCTGAAGTTTCAAGTATCGCATTTAACAAGAGTTGTGAGACTGGAAACTCTCGTCTTAGTCCCAATTTTAAAGGAAATGCTTTCATTTTTTTTTCTCATTTTCAATGTGATGTTGGCTATGGTTTGTCATATGTAGCCTTTATTATGTTGAAAGTGTTACTTCTATGCTTAATTTATTCAGAGCTTTTGTCATTGACTGTTGAATTTTATCAAATTTTTTCTGCATCTGCTGAGATAATCATGTGATTTTAATCCTTTATTCTATTTATGTGTTGTATTATGTTTATTGATTCATCAAGAATTCTGGTCTATAGTTTTCTTTTTTTGTTGTGTCCTCACCAGGTTTTGGTATCAGGGTAATATTTGCTTTTTAGAATGAGGTTGAAAGAGTTTCTTCCCTTTTAATTTTATGGAATAGTTTGAGGAGCTATGTTATTTGTTCTTTAAAAGTCTGTTCCTTAAAACTATGGAATAGTTTGAGGAGATTTTGTTCTTTAAAACAATGGTAAATTTGTCCAGTCCTGTGCTTTTTTGCTTTGGAGACTTTTCATTACTGCTTTAACCTCCTTAATTGTTATTGATCTATTTAGGTTTTTAATATACTCTTAGTTCAATTTTGGTAGGTCATATGTGTCCAGAAATTTTCCCATTTCTTCTGGATTTTCCTGTTTATTGGTATATAGCCTTTGAAAATATTCCATAATGATCTTGTGAATTTCAGTTCTATCTGCTGTAATATCTCCTTTTTCATCTCTACTTTAATTCATTTGGGGATTCTCTTTTCTGGTTTCGTTTAGTTTAGCTAAGGGTTTATCACTTTTGTTTATCTTTTTGAAGAACCCTCTTTTTGTTTCATTGATCCTTTGTTTTATTTTTTAGTCTCTATTTCATTTATTTTTGTCCTGTTATTTATTCTTTTTTTCCTTCTATAGGTTTTGGGTCTGGTTTGTTCCTGTTTTTCTAAGACCTTCAGATTCATTATTAAGTTACATTAGCTTATTTATCTGAGATCTCTCTCTCTCCCTCCCTCACTCCCTCCCTGCCGCCACCCCCCCCCCCCCCGCCCCAGGCACTCATAACTATAAACTTCTCTCTTAGTACTGTTTTCAAAGCATCCCACATATTTTAGTATTCTGTGTTTACACTTGCATTTGGCTCTAAGAATTTTAAAATCCCCCCCGCCCCTGCTTTCTTCAATGATCCATGGTTTGCTCAGAAGTGTACTGTTTGACCTCCATGCATTTCTGTAATTTATGTAGTTTCTCTTGCTGTTGTATGATTGGTGCGATGGTGCTCCATTTTACTTTCTGTTGCAGTATCCCCAAATCCCTGGGTTTCTCTAAGTCTGTCTACTGTTGAACTTCAGTGTTCTGTCTTAGTCACCTAGCTCAATACACAGCTGCTCTCCACTTGTTTTGGTTCTGTCTCATGGAGAAGTGGGTGAATTATGAGTGCCCTTAATGTGCCATCTTGAATCTCTCACTTCCAGTCTTCTGAGGTGTCTGCATCCTTTCTATGATTTTCATCACATGCAGGTCACAGGGTGATAAGTACTGCAGCAGAGTCATCTGGACACCTCATGCAAAAGGGGAAGAGCCCATAGGTTATAAGTAATTTACAGATGATTTAAATGGACATGACGTTGTGCGTAGGTTAACTGTAAATACTATACCATTTTATATACAGAACATTTACATGTGCAGATTGTGTTGGGGGGGGGAGATTGTCCTAGAACAAATTCCCCAAGGATACCCTGAGATAACTATACCCTTGTCAAAGACACAGGTCCCAGAAGGAGGTTCAAACTCTGGCTTCAAGGTCTACCTGCTTCCTAACCTTGTCACATTGGTTTGCTTCTCTAAACCCCATCATAAAGAAAACAATTTTAACAGAAAAACTATGAAGAATTTGTATGCCTTTGTTTTTCTTATTTTAATAATTGCAAAAACAATATAAAGTCTGAGTTTTAGCTATCAACTGGTCACTTCATTTGGGAACCAGTGCATATCATCTCTCACCCTACAAAAACAAGGGTCATGTGCTCCTTTTGGCATCCTGAAGCTTCATCCAGAGAGGTAAAGTCCACGTAGGAGGCAGTGATTGTTTATGTGCTGCACAAAAGAAAGAAATATAAAGCAAACTAGACAGGCTCATGAGGAAATAGGCTTCTCTTCTTATTTAGCATCTTTCCAGTGTCTGAAACAGTGCACTCATAGAAGTATTTCAGAATCTTTTATAATGCAGGGTTTTGCAGGGATTCCATATATAATAGTGATTAGAAGGATTGCAAAACAATCACACTACCCTGCATACTCATGGCATTAATAAAAGCATCTGTGTTGATTTAAATGTGCAGAGACCAGAGTCATAAGTTGTACCCAGCACATAGTAAATACTCAATTTTTGGAAGTCATTTGGAGCTCCAGGTGTAGCAGTTCCATGAATAAATAATATAAGCTTTCGACTTCTTCCATGATAACAGATATAAAGTAAGAGAACATGTATATTAAAAAGAAAACACAAAAAGAATCCAGTGACATATTTCTTTGTCAATGAGAACATGGCTATTAAAACATCGTCTCATCCTACCACAAATATTTTGATCAGGAAGTGATTTTTATCTACTATATTCTAAAGTTAGAGATTTGAAAGGAATATGAACTGGTTGTAATGCTTCAAAAGGTTTAACAGTCTGATTGTATTTTGTGACACCACTCGGTTTCAATGACAAGGTAGAAGCTCACTTTTTGATCTTTGTGGCACTGATGAATTAATTCACAATTGTTAAACTTTTGCTCATCTGAGTGCTCAATCGACTAAAATAAGGAAAATGCAGAAATAGCTTCCTAACAGTTCTAATCAAGGGATACAGACACGCAAATCAATAATTTGAAAATCCAATGGGGTCAGGACTAGAAAAGCGCATACAAGAGCATGCAAAAATGGTGCAGAAGGTACACTGAGAGCAGGACTAGGGCGTGGACAGTGTGCTGAGGAACTCAGAAACTTTTTTTTTTCTAAGTCTTTTTTTTAAATTAATCAATTAATTTATTTAGTTGTAGGTGGACACAATGGCTTTATTTTATTTATGTGGTGCTGAGTGAGTATCGAACCCAGGGCCTCACACATGTGAGACGAGTGCTCTACCACTGAGCCCCAGCCCCAGCCCCAGAACTCAGAAACTTTATCACTTTGACAAATGCTTATTTTGTCAAATACAAATCCAATGACAACATATTCTGCCTTTGGAGAGCTCTAAAAATGAAGAAAGTATGGTATCTAAGGAAAGGAGATTTTGTTATTCCAATTAAAATTATAAGTCTTATCTTCCTTTATGGATGTGAAATGCTGTATCTGGAAAACTATTTTTCGTGTTTCTGTATTTCAAGCAAAGATGATCCATTCTCAACAACCTGGTTATGAAAACATTGCATGAAGCATTGCCTTTCTTTTAAGAAAACAAATACAGTTCAGATTTATATGATATCTTATAGACATCTTTCATTTCCATGTATTGGGCAAATGTACCAAGTTTCTCTTGGATAAAAGAATATGCATCCCTTGCATAGATAAACTTGCTGATGATTGATGCAATCTCCCCTACGATCGATCAGAGGGTCCTCTCCCTTTTCCAAAGGATCAAATACTTCTGCAGATGAAGTCATTTGCTCCATCTTGTCATACCTGAAATTTTCCATTAAGCTCAAAGTACATTCTCGGCATGATTCTGTTATTACCTGTAATTTTGGTTTTCTCTTTCATGCAGAAATCAAAGCTTAAATGCCTGTGCTGTTTAAATCCCAAAGTAAGGGGCATAGGCCTGGTGTCCTGCTCCACATCCACACATGCCATGCCGGCAGGATGGGCCCGAACTTTGGCGGGCAATCTTGCCACATACTCGGTGAGCTGATGATGAATGGCTGTGAAAGCTTTGTGATTGCTCAGGCTTCTTTGTGGGGCTGGACAATGGAGGAGGACACAAGTCTGGCTCAGGAGAGCAACGGATAAAACTGCTGGGCAGGATGGCGGGCTCCTGCCGACACGACCACTTGTTGACATTGAAAGAATTTCACAACAAGTGAGCAGAAACAGAAACGATTCTGTTCGGCAGGGCTATTAGTTGCAACGTGTGGCACTGGAGCGGTCACTCCTGATGTGTTTCCTCACTAATGAGCTCTGAATGCCCATTAAACTGGGCTGCTATAGGCCCAGAGCCCCCTGGACAATGGTATGCATGATTGCCTTCCCCTGTTGCTATTGGCTGGCCCAAGGAAGAAACAACTGGTATCACTCAAATTTAAACAGAGTTGACAGTACAGTTAGATGATCATTAATTAGAGTTTTGTGGGCAGATAGACTCAGAGCCATTTCTAATGACAAGATAGGCTAGCGTGACTCACTTGGAAGCAGAACCCAGGCTGACTCTGCCCTATTTCTGGGGCCATGTGGAGGGGTATCTATGGGATTTTAGATGGGATAAAATAATCTGTAGACAATATTATGTTGTAGAAGACCAAAAGAAAGTAAGAAGTTTGAGGGAGATTAATAATTCCTCATATGGTAGTGGTGAGAACTGAATCAATAATAAACACAAAAGTCCTCTTTTATATGGGAGTATGCTAAGAAATACAAAAGACTTTGAATTAGAAAGCCCAGCCTTGATCTGGCTCTTAAATATACTTGTTAGGCAACCTAGAGCATCATTTTAAACCCAGAAGACTCTGCTTCTCCACCTGCTAAATGGAGATGATCCCAATACCAACTTTACAGGTTATCACAAGGATCTAAGAGGAAGACCTTGAAAGTCATATTGAACATACAACTGTTGGCTTATCTGTTGATATGTCACTTGAAAGTGACATGCATGAATATAAAGTAAACATGAGTAACCTATAGAAAGAGGAAAAAAAGTTATAGTGAAAGATTAACACTTTTTTTTCCTCCAAACATTTCATTTTTAGAGGAATGACTCAAGCTTTATAACACCTCAGATAAGCTAAAGAGAAAAATCAATTACTCTCTTGAAAACATTTCTCTTAATTATTTATCTCATGATAGTTTTTTTCCTCAGAGATAAAGGCAGCAGAACTAAATGCAAACAGTTTTTCATAGTAGCCATTACCATCAGAAAATTAATTCTTATTCAGGAAATAAATTTCCCCATGTACATCCTTGATGTCAGTGACATCCCTAGCTAAACACTGCTAATCTCTGCCTAGAACATCATCTGCTCTCCTGTGATCCAAATTTACAAACCAAATTTCCTGCCAAATGTACTCAGATGGATAACTCTAAGATAACTTAAAATTGATATATCTGTAAAAGTTAGCTTTTGTTGTCTAATAAGCTACCCCGAATTTAGTGACTCAAAACAACAAGTGTTAATTTAATTTGCAATTTTGTAGGTTGGCAATTTAGGTTGGGCTCAGTTGGGTGATTCTTCTGGTGTGACTGAACTAATTGACATGACTGTGGTCAGCTGCCAGGTAAGGGGGCAGTTTGGTGCAAGGATAAAGTTAGCTAACATAGTTTATCTCTGTTCCAAGTGGCAGTATGTTAGCCTAGAGTTTCCCACTTGGGGGCTCTTGAGGCCTAGGCTTAGAGCTGGCACACCAAGACCTTCTCTGTATGATTTGATCAATGCAAGTCTCAAGGCCAGTCCCAATGCAAGATGTAGAGAAGAGGAATGGAACAGGTTTCACTTCTCAGTGCTTAGAGCTACAAAGTCTCACTACTAAGAAGTGTAGACACATAGAATGAAGTAAATGGGGACCATTTTTATTAATAATCCTAATCTGAACTCATTATGTTCCTAATGAAACTTTTCCTCACTCCTGTTTTCCCCAATCTGATGAAAAGCAACAGATCTATCCCTAAACCTTAAGGTCATTCTAGAGCATCCCATATTGGCATTTAAAGGGTATTGAGTTTATGTCCATCTTCTTAATAGATCTGGACTTAATAATTTTATGCTTTTGATTTCATCAGACTTGGTGTCATTTGGGCCATTATTATTATAATGGCCCACTGGTCTCTGACTCAGCATTAATTTTCTATTGTTATGTAAAAAAAATTCCACACATTTAGCAGCTTAAAAACACTCATTTATTATCTCATAGTTTCTATAAATCAGAAGTCAAGGTACAAGTTAGCTGAATTCTCTGCTCAAGGTTTCACAAGGCTGAAATTAAGACAGTGGCTAAGCTATACTGCTTTCTTAAGTTCAGGGGTCTTTTAACAAGCTTATCTGACTTTTGGCAGAATTCAGTTTCATGTAATGCTAAGAAGGTCCTTGTTTTCTTACTTTTAGCTAGGGGTCACTCTCAGCTCTAGAGGCCACATGCTGTTCCTACCATAAGGTCCTCTCCATAAACATGACAGTTGGTTTCTTCCAGGAGAGTAGAAACACAACTCACTGACTTCCATCCTTTCCCCATCTTATATACACTATCACTTAACCACAGGAGTGACAGTCCCATCATTTTTTCACATAATGCTACCTAGTCAGAACAAAACTAGACTAATGAAAACAAGATGATATTGATATGGACAGATCAACAAACTGGAGTAGAGAAATCAGAAACCCATCTACAGATACATACAAGAAAGGTAAACTTGTAGTTTGATAAGGTAGTAGGGATGGCAGAGAGGTGCGATGTTTACTACCATGTTCTGGCTTGCCATACAGAAAAAAGACCAAATTAAAACCCAACCTTATGACTTTCGCCAAAAGCAATTCTAGATACACCAAAACTCTAGATGTGAAATGCAAACTTCAATATGTTTAGAAGAAAAAGATCTTCATAATTGCTGTAAAATGAAAAGATTGTTTAAGATGCAGAAAGCATAAAATCATAATTAAGAGAATGATTATAACACCACCTAAACATTTAGCTATTTATATAAAAACAGCCACCAAAGATGAGTCAGAGATTTAAACACACATTAAAGGATTAAAGATACTTAATTAGCATCTGAAATATATAAATAATTTCAATTTATGTTACATAAATGACAAATAATCCCTCCCATCCTCCCATCCTCCACAATGAGGAAAGTTATAAATTAAGTAATTCACAGAGAAAAAGCAACATTTCAGTAGCATCAATAGTAATCAGGAAAATTCAGTAAAGTATCAGCAAGATAACGTAGGCACCTCAACTTTGTCAAAATGAAAGTCTCCTGATGACAGAGGACTGATGGTGTTCCCTGCCAGTGTTTGATATGGGAGGACGGTTTGGTTGGGACCTCCCACACAGTCTGCTAAAACCTCTTTGGAGAACAACAACCCACATGTTCATCAACAGGGGATAAATACTATATGATGAAATTGTAGAGTAGAGCATTCAGTGAAAGAGATTTTTTAGTATCAATATGCCTAAAGCTAGAAGAGCTTGTTAATTGAATAAAGCAAGTATTTTAAAATGACTTTGAGTATGAAAAGTTATTTAAATTCTCAAAACATGTGGAACAAGATTACATATGATTTACAGAAACATGTATGGTAGAAATACCACACATACACAGGAACCTCAGGATCTGAAGGGATTATTTCTTGGAGAAAGGCTGGAGGGTTGAATTGGGAAGGTAAGCCTCAAATCTATTTTATCTAACACAAAAACTCTGAATCAATTCGGCAAAGTTTTTTGTTAAATCTAAGGAGGGCCTACAAAGAGTCGGATATATTATTTTTCAGAAAAATGTTTGAAATATACCACAATTAACATAAAATTAGAAAAATTCATATAAAGTTTCTCATTAATGAAAAGTGAATAAAATCACTGAAAATCTTTATGAGTTACACTACAAATAAACAATTATCTATTGTTTTTTTTATTATCTACATTCAAAATCCTGGATTATAAGAAAAAAATAACTTAGGACATTTTAAACTTGGTTTGTGCATTTGGGAGGACAGATTTAGCAAGAGTTTTATTTACAAACAATGCCAATATCCTAGAAGCACTATTGGTAGTCATTAACAGCAAATATGCTAATAGATTTCAAATGCCTGACCCAGATAGTCTACTTGGTCATTGCTAAGTGTCATGTTTCCCACATTCTGGGCATCAAATAATGGCTGAAAAGGCCAGACAGCACTAGCCAGCTCTGTTTTTTATCAAATATCTATTTGCTTTGACTGTCAGGAAACTCAGAGCTCACTAAATGATTCACAGAGTAGCCAGTTTAACCCTCTGTGGGATCTTGTTTATTTCTTCTATTTCTTACTTGGTTTTCATGTTTAATTTCCCTTTCAATAGTCTTACCGTCCTTTATCTTAAAAACAAAAGCAATGTAAAACAAAAACAAGACGTTAAAAACCGAAATGTTAAGAAATCATTTGTTCTCCTTGATTTTATGACACTATTCATTTATGGGTTTCAAAACTGGTTTTCTGACTCTTATTTTCTCCTACCTGAGAATGATGTGCATTTTATGAAGCCAATGACTATAAAGTTCACTTGTGCAAAAATGTAATTGGAATTCCCACGGTTTGTTTGAATCAATAGCAATTTATTTTCCATCTTCTATTTGAATCTTACAGGGAAACTTGCATCCCATCACCATTCACGAAATCATCCAACAATAAAGCATATATTTCTTTTTTTAAATTTTTTATTTATAATAGTAGTATGTATTATAATTCATAATGCACATATATAGCATCTTTTTATATACAACTGTTTACAAAGTATATTCGTACCATTCAGGTCTTCAATCATGCATTTAGGATAATGATATCCATCTCATTCAACCACCTTTTCTTTTTTATTGTTTTATTCCCCTCCTCCCCCCTTACTAGAATGGTCAAAGGGAAGGGAGAGGAAGGGAGAGAGAAAGCATATCTTTCTTGAGTGCTTATGACATGTGTTCAAGGCACACATCCATGAGTCACCAGAAATGTGATCTCTTAAGGAAAGAAATGGTGTCATGTGAAGTTTGGCCTTGAGAAATGGAAAACAAAGTCAGAGTGTTGCGTTCCTTTTGGTTCTTTCAAAGCAGTTGCTCATAGTCCAGTGTCAGGACTCTGGGTATCATACTGTCCCTCTGCTCTGATGGCCTCTCCTTCCTGAATGCCAACTTGGAACAGTCTGTAGAAGCTCACACTCATCATGCTGAGAATTCACACAGAATATTAAGAGTTAAGAGCCCTTTATCCTGAGCAATTACACATTTTACCTGCATTGGCTCAAGAACAGGAAAAGAGAACATGATAGCTCAGCACTTAGAATGATTTGTTTGTTTTGATGTATTCACGTAGAGTCAGAAAATCTACAAAGACTTGAAGAAGCCCAGTTCAATGATAGATGGAAATGGAGTTCAAGTGGAAATAGATTTTAAGTGTGTGATACCAGATGGGTGACTTGGTCATTGTTAAATTTTGTTTTCCACAGTCTGAGCACCAATAATGGTTGAAATGGCGCTAGGCAACTCTTGGATTTTGTCAAAACACTTCTTGCTTTGGCTGCCTGGAAACTCAGAACTGAGTTTGACACTTTATGGAAAGCTTTTGCAATTTCAGAATGTTTCCAACATCTGATTGGAAGCTAATGAGTTTTAGACTGTGGTCTTATCCTCCTATCAAATTACTCAAACCAAATTTGTCACCTTCCCTTTATAAATGATATCCAATTTAAATTTCCATTTGCCATTAACTGGTGGGATCAGTAAGGTCACGTTCAGAAACAAGTGATGTGTGTTTCTTAGGCTACAGATGCAGGATAGGTGGGAGAACTGGCAGGGATGAGGACAACTTGAGGTGGTTTGGGCAGATGCAGTCTTGGGACATAAAAGATTAAGTGTTAATTAATTTATTAAAAAAACACAATATGCCTTTGTTTCTTTCTCATCTTTTGCCTCATTTATATCCATACTTCATTGTCTCCCCTAAGACTCTTGATGAAATTCAAACTAAGTCCGCAGCAGGTTACAGACCTCCTGGTCTGATCTCCACAGTTCTGTCGTCACATCTCCCTGCCATGAGAGTTTCTCCATTGCTCTCTCTGCTTGAAATATCCTCATCTGAGAAACTACCTAACCTTTAAGACACAGCTCAGCCAGCACCTTCTCCAGGAAGCCTTCCAGATCTGCTCAGGTGGGCTTGACACTTCTCTCCTGTGATCCCCAACCACTCACTACACAGTGCTCTGTCTGCTGGCTTACTTCTGATGGCTTTGGCATTCCCTGGCCTTGACAACTTGCTCAGTAAATGTGTGTTCAATGACTAAGCAAATAAATGACAAGGAAGGCACTTTCCAACTTATATAGAGTCCTCAGGCTACGAAAAAGGCAGGTTTGCAACCACCTGGCACACTGAGATGGTGACACTGGGGAATTCAGCTTGCTCTGTCATTTTTCTTAGGAGAATAACTACAAAAATTGTGGCACTAATGAAATTTGTTCCATGCCTTCCCTGCATTCTTCCTCTCTGCCTTTGGCCTCTTATCCTGTTACATAGCACCCCTAAACTGAAGTCACACTTAGGTGTGAGCCATCATTTGTTACTACTTCCAGGGTCCTTATGACTTTGAAGAATTTTATAGAAACAAAAGCAGTATTTATCCCAACAGAAGACAATCATTTAGTGGACTAATCATTTAGTGACCAAAAAGAGAAAGTCTGTGGGGATAGAGATCTTCCCAGAAAATCTCAATTCACATTAAATTAAACAACCCAATTACCTTGCATGCAAATTGCTCCACCCAGTCTTGGGCACAGAGTAAGATGTCAAGTACTTTGAGTTTCCTTCTCTTAAAGCCTTGATTCTCCACATTTGGCCACATCTGGGGACATTTTGGGTTGTCAGAACTAAGGGGGTGCTAGTGGCATCTAGTGAGCAGAGTCAGTGATGTTGCTTAATATCCTCCAAGCACAGAGTAACTCCCCAGCACTCCCTAGTCCAGTATATCAACAGGGTCACTTCAAGTAAGTGAAATTTAACATTAGGGATTTGGACTAGGCATATTCCTTTTGAAATGAAAGTAAATTATTCTGCCTGTATACTATAGAATTCTTTAAATATTCATCTCAGGTCCTTCATTTTTTGAGCAGTTGCATAGGCTCTGGGGCATGGAAATACCAGCTCCAACCAGACTGCACGTTTATTTCATCTATGATATGTCTCTCTTAAGCAAATAAGGCCATTGACATGAATACCACAATGCACTCGATGGTTTAAATGTTCTTGTTAAATCATAGTTTCGATTTAAATACCCTTTAATGTCATGATTAGCAATTGTTCATTCCCCTTCTAGTAGGAGGAGGAAAGGGGATTTTTTTTTTTTCATTTTTGTCAAAATGTATTCCATCAGGTGGAAGAGATTCACTTGTACAGTTTAAAATATTCACACAAAAACTTTGCGTTTTGTATTTAGAGAAAGATCCATTTTAAATGGCCCGGGAGAAAACCAGTTGGAGTAGGTGGCTACTCTGCATGGTCAAGTGGGAAATGTCCTGAATCAGGTATCAGAGGCATGTCTCTCAATCCAGTGGGGCTTCAGGTTTGGTCTCTGGAACAACATGAATGCTCCCTGGGGATTTGTGAGTCCCTGGGCCCCACCCAACCTTGCTTGCCAGCGTGTTCTGGGGCTGGATTCCATTACAAAGCCCTCCTTTTAGAAAAAAGCATGGGGGAGGGAAAGGGGCAAGGGGATAGAAACAATGGCAGAAGGAGTTTGACATCAATATACTAAGTGCATGTATAAAAACTCAAATGGTATGAAAATACTTTGTGTAAAACCAATGAGTTGGAAAACTGTGCTCTTTATATGTAGTATGAAAGGAATTGCACTCTAAAAGCATGTATAACAAATTAAGTTAAATAAATTTTAAAAAAATAAAGGCATTGTGTACAACTAAAAACAAATAAATATGTATTTTAAAAAGTAAATAAAAAATTAAAAAAAAAATAAGCCCTCCTTTGACTCAGATGCACACCCAACTGTGGGAACTACAGACCAGAACTTGATTTCTACTTCTCACCTTGGGCAAGTCAGTTTCTGTCTCTGACCCTTGATTTGTTTGTAGGTTTGCCTCCTTCGATGAAAACAGAGACGTGCAACTAAAAGGACTTTGTAAAGTGAAAAGTGTGATGCAACATTGTTAATCCAGGACAAATCAGTATCCATGCTGTTGAGGACCTAAGAACTGGACCTCACTTTCAAATCTGTACCTGACTTTCTTTGTCTATTTCCCCCAAAGTGGAGATGTCTACCTTAGGACATGTGGTTCAGGCCATTTATCGGTAAGATAGAAGATTCATGGAAATGACTCAGTGTTTGCCAGGGTAAGCAAGCAAACTTGCAAGCCTTGCAAAAAAGGCACCCCCAAACATTAATGAGTGTTTGCATCCTGGCGTAATTGTGTCTCCAAGTACTTGGTTTCTGTTGACAACGATTGTACACTGAACTTCAGTTTCTCTGATAAAGTCCAAGAAGTAAAAACACACTGTGAAAATGGAATTTTCTTCTGGCTGGTCACTCATCATCTCACACACACACAGTTTCTCATATTAATCTCTAAATTAATAATTTCTAAATTAATCTCTCATACTTTTATTTTCTTCTCTGTAACTAAGTTGTAATGGGGGTAAATGCTCTCTAATACAAGTTGTAGAACTGCCATTAAAACACTAAATAGTCATTAGATTACTTTTTACTTTGACTATAAAATAACCTGGAGATCTTAGAGTATTCTAATTGAAGTTTCAACAGAATACTATGAGAACATTTGCTCCTCCCTCCAGTTATAGCTTATCCAATGTCCTAGATACCAAGAGCTAAGAATTGTAAGTTATTTATTTCTTCTGTTGTATAATGTCAAAGGGCATCATAGAAAATTGTATTGCCAACAGAGTAAAGTTATTGTAAATGTTACTTCTATTTAGAGCATGTAGCAAAGTTGATCAATTATTTGCAAGTTGGTTCTGGTCTCAGAACTTATCTGTAGAAGTAGAATCTTATTCCCCACCTTCCAAAATTGTTTTGAAATTTTACTTTTTGTTTTTGGTGCTGGAGATTGAACTCAGGGCCTCATGAATGTTGGACAAGCCCTGTATCACTGAGCTACATCCCTAGCTCTTGAAAATTTACTAAGATAACTATTTAGAATGTATGAAGAATTTAATGTGGTGATTGACATATAGAAAGTGTTCATTTAAGAACATATGGATCAATCTCCAACAGATGGTTCCAATACCTAGGCTTGCTTTGGTGAACAAAAGATTTCTCCCCATTCTACCCACAGTGGTTGGATTTTCTTGGTAAATGTGGCTGGATTCACTTGTGGAAATCATGATCCCTGGGCAGGTTTTACAAAAACTAGTTTTTTGTTTGGTCTAAGTATCCACTTAGGGAGCAAAAGGAACAGGATTTCAGTCATGGGGTGGTCTGGACTTGGTGTTTGAATTATAAAAGAACATTCGTGGAACAATCAATCAATAATGAGCATATCATTGCACTCACTGATAAGGGAAGTCAAACGAAGCAAATTTCAACTGCCAAAATGGTGATGCTGATAAAGGTGTCATTCACCTCCTGATGAAATCAAATCTGGGGAGATAAAGTTCTTGCCTTTTTCAGTATTGCATAGCGATACCTAGACAAGTCTAGTTGTTCATTGGCCTCACAATGCACCGTGGAGGTATGGGCAACATGCTAGGGAGTTAACATGGCTGATCACACTAGTCTTCACCCTCTCTTAGGTTCCTTACCCATTATCATCTTCACTATAAGCAAGACATTTTTATCCTCTTTCCCTGGTAGAAAATAATAAGGTTCAGAAAGGTGAAGTAACTTGCTTAAGACCACAGTGCAAGTTCATGTTGATGCAAGTTTGCAGGGTTCAAAGCCAAGTTTGCCTAACCCATAGCCCTATCATATATTCACAATGCCCCATAGCCCTATTGTATACTCATAATGCCATACTGTCCCCATTGTATTCAGTGTTTAGTCCTTCTTGTCATGAGAACTGTAAGCTCTAAATACTCGTTCTGTGGAGCAGTTGCAGATCTAGAATAATTCTTTGCACTTAATTTTGTTAAGACCTTGTCTCAAGGTTTGAATAATGGCTGTCCTCCACATACAGGTCACTGGTGACATGCCAGACACGGTGCATTCCCTGCTTAGATTTCCTTGTTTAACCCTCACAACAATCCAAAGCACCAAGTGTCCTTCCCTGTTTTATCTACATCTTCAGGTGAGGAGACCGACTCTGGAGTTAACTAAATGGGAATTCAAACCTAACTTTCCCAACTCTGTGTACTGTAATGATTTATTTTTTAGCAAATTAATAATTTCTGGTTAATTTTGAGATTAAATAATTTAAATTGACCTAAGGGTCATTTGGTCTCTGAGATAATATATTTATATAATTTATATAATATATAATATATATTGCATGCCGTTGATAATGACTGTTTTATATTTTAAGATGGAAGAGAATCTGGGATGACTTAAAGTATCTTATTTAGTCCTACAAAAGTTTATTTATGTTATTTTGTTATTATTAATAATAAAAATGATGTGACTATTATAATATTTATATTTTTTTAATAATAAAATCCAGAACATTATTGTGTCTCTCCTTCTGGCATATTCTATGAGGACAACCTGGGTATAGCTCTGACTTGTAATAAAAACCTTGGAATTCCAAATTCTTGCTCCCTAGCTCATTAACTCTAAAATCTAGAAAAACAGGTTAATTCTCAAATGAAGCTAGAAATATCCACTTTCCATTGTCATTAAGAGAATTAAATTCTTACAAGGCTTTATCAATTGGAAGTCACAGTGGAAAATGAAACATTAAAGGTTTTGGTGTCTTTAAATTTGTAATTTGGAGTATAACTTTACGATGGTAACACAGTTGTATTTTTTCAGCTCCAGAGCTTTAAGGGAGCCCACGCCTGAAAGGAAATATTAACATTAATTATGACACTGCAATGATTGTGTGTTTGCCTCTCTCACTTGACAGGGAAAATATAAAGGACAGATATCATGACTTATCTCCCACTTCTTATTTCCAGTGCCTGACACATAGAAAGAGGCAATTAATACATATTTTGAAGAATGAGTGAAAGAAACATTGAATGAATGGATAATTGACCCCTTTGTCTATTATTGGAAGGTGAGGATGTGAAGGGAACCACCCTCAGGTTCCATGACCAACTCAGTGGCATAAGCACCATGAGCAATCAGAGCTGGTCCAAGATTGTATCTGGACCATTCCTATATTTTGTAATTTACTTTTCCCTGGAAATATTTTCTCTCTTCAAGTGGGGCAATGAAAACACTAGTTTTATAACATCATGTTATGCCTTAGATTGATGGATTTAAGGAAATCAATGCATATCATACTTTACATTTCTGTGATTTAAATGGACACATTTCTGAAGATTAGTCCTGGGATGGACCATTAAACAGGTAGCCACATGCCACAATTTGCCTAAAAATTCCCAGTTTTTATCGGCCATCCTAGTAGTTCCCCCTCTCATTCTCAAAAGCATTCTATTTTATCCAGTGAAAAATAACTTAAAGGGTATAACTTAAAAGACTTCTTTGTTCCCAGCAGGCACTAAGAAAATAAATGTAGTTAAATAGACCATGTGAGCTTTGGAATCTAAACAGCTTGGATTTTAATACCATCTCTTTCATTTACTAGCTATTTAATCTTGGGCAAATTATCTAACTTTCCTAAACATTGTTAATAATTACTATTATCAAAACATAGTTAATGATAGTGTCTATATCAGTGGTCACTGTGATAATGAAATGAGATAACACATGAGAAGGAGAAACAGGTCTAGAGTACAATAATCAATAAATACTGGTTATTAGTTATGACTGTTGTTTTCCAACTCACTTTTGTCCCATTGAGTAGTCGCATTGAGTAGTAGTTCCATTGAGCAGCACAGCCACTAGAAAATGCATTTTGCCATATCTGGTCCCCAGCCCACAATAGAAGCTAAAGTGGTGGAGCAAAGTATGGTGAACTAACTAGTCTACCAGTAGTAAGGAACTGTGATCCACCAATTCTGGACAACTTATTGGAGAATGAAATCATTGTTCAATGTCTGTCTTCCCCCCAGAGAGCTATATTTTCCTTGGGGGTAGGAGTTTCATGTACACACACACACACACACATATACATATATACATACATACTATATATACAGTACAATTTTTAAAAATTGCATTCTAGCACCTAACCTAGCATCTAGAATACAGAAGACATTGAATAAATATTAGTTGAAAGGACACAAGTGAATCAGCTGGAATGAATGGCATGATTCATGTATGTATGTGTGCCCATTCATGGAGTCAACATTCCTGACTTTTCACCTCCAAGCCAGCACTGACCTTCCTGATATGAAGAGACAGACCATTGACTTGCCAGCTTTAATCCAAACCTGGCCTTTGGCCCTGTTGTTGATTGATAATCCTTGATGTGGTGGCACAACCTTGGTTTGTTCCTGCTTGTGAGAAAATTTGCCATCACTGCATCAACAGGAATTCCCATAGCACTAGAGGTCTGGGGATAAGTATCCCAGGAAAATTCAAATGCCACGGCAGAGCTATTACTTGTGTTTCTGGAACACACGTAGTTAATAAAGCCATTCTGTGCAGCACCTGCTAGGTGCTGGGCTCTGCACTCCGCACAGGAGACAGAGATCTGAGGAGACAAGGTTCTTGTTGGAAAGGCAAGTTCAAGAGAGAGACAAGTAACACGTTCCTAGGACAGTATTTTGTCTCTTCAAGTATTGGAAACTATAAAAACATTAGCTTCTATGGCTTAGATTTATGATTTAATATACTGAAGACTAATTCTGTGTGTGAGCAGTGTGAAGGGGCTGAGAGAGGTAGTAACCCTTGAAGATAGCTTGAAGAGTAAATTTGCAGAATGAATAAGCAGAAAGACACTATCTAAAAGAATAGGTAGAGCTCGTCATTTCTAGAGGGATGTGATAAACAGTGATAGCAGTGTGAGAAGTGACCAAGAACTTTCTGCAGCTAAGAATGTCCAAATTGTGATAGGCAGGGAGGGATAGTTCAGCCTTAATATGCCAGTTGTTTGACTTAAGGAAGAGTATTTCATTTCCCCATGCCTCAATTTTCTCATCAATAAAATGGGTAGAATAGAAATAACAATCTCATGGGTTATTTTTGAGAATTCAATAGGATATAGGGCAGCTACAACTACATTATTATTTCTATAATGGGGATGATTATTACCAAATATCTATTATTGCTGTAACAATAACAGTAATGGCCATAATAATAATTACTATAATAATTATTTCTATAATCATTATATTATTAGCATCATATAATTATTACTATAATTTGATTTTTAGAAGAAGCCTGGATTTGAAGAAGTTAATAGAATACCCACAGATTACAGAAAGAATGCATGATGGTTTCTCAGTATAAATACATCAAAGGCCTCAGTTAACATCAATTCTTCAGAAGTCAGTGAGTGAAACATTTTATGCTGTGGTCAAAATCCAAAACTTCTGGGGACCCCCAATCTTGTAAAAAAAAAAAATAAGTTAAGTCTGTTAAAGTGGTGAAAGACTTAGATTTATTTAAATCCTACTGTCAAACAATTTCCAAGATGCCCTATCTCTTTAGAGTAGAAGTTTAAAACAAGTCCATGACAATAATGGAAATGGACTATGCTGTCTTTTATCATATTGAGGCAGAGATCAGAACCAATTAATCTTCAAAGAAGTGAAAATAATCTGTTCCTGAACTTAATTATGCAAATAAAAGCTTAATTCTCATTTCAAAAATGTCTAGAGATGGTTCTTTGCCAAAGAGGGAAGGCAGATTAATCAGAGAAAGACGGAGGAGTGAACTTGGCCCTACTGAGCAGGCTGAATGGCCCTCCCTTGTGGCTTTGGAATGGGGCAGCTGTGTCCTAGGAAAGTCAATAGTCAGAGGAATGTGGTATGCCTGGAGTTTTCCTGAAATATAGGAAGGTGGAGAGGCATCAAGATGGAAAGTCTCATCCAGCCAGGGAGGGACAGACAGCCTGGCTCAGCATGCAGGTAGGATAAAAGGTTTTGTTGTCTGTCTCAGGAGGCCAGGGTTGCAGGCTGTCCTGGCACCGTCCTGTCATTGTCCCACAGGGACCCTACAAGAATCTAATCCTCCACTTGTTCACTCTCAGGTATTTCTTACATGTGACATCTGATCCAAATGACCTTGGTGTTCAAAAATTACTACTCTTAAGGGTTTGAAATTTGACTCACCCTGGTTAAAAAGATTAGCCTTTTCTAGATTTTCTTTTTAAAGTTTATATCTATATTACTATATTTTGCCAACAATTCATTTGTATTTCAACTCAGCAGGAAAAACAAATAACATAAGCATTTTGACATTTTTAGAGAGAAATTATCTTATCCAGCAGAGATAAGATGGATTTCTATACTTTTGACAAAACATGTCAACTTCAGACCAAAAGTGTATTTTTGAAGTGAAGTGGTGAAGTGAAGAAACTTGAAAAATTATTCAGCTTAAATGAACCATGCAGATGATGGATTCTAACTTCCTCTTATCTAAAAGAATTTGCTTCATCCTTTATTTTTCATATGTAGATGCAGGCTTATGTCTGTTCAAGGTGGCTATGGTAATATTTTTTTCTTATAAAATTCTGTGAAGATTCCTTCACAGTGCTGAGAGAGCTTAGTTGGGAATGGAAAGCAAGTGGTTATCAAGTGGGAGGAAAAACGGAGGCCACAGCTCAAAACACTTTGAGCTCTTAAGAGGATGAGCCAGGAGGTGCAAATGACATTGACCTTCTATTTTTCTGTCTCTCCTCTGCTTCCATCTGTGACTACTACCCCATGTTACAAAAGAAAAGGCCATGATTAGTGGTAGGGTTCACAGGTGATGAATTTCAGAGATCATAAGTGAACAGAGCCAGAATTCCTGGTATGCAGGACAATAGGCTTTTTGCATCCATCAGGGAATTTTTATTTCTTTTGATAATGTAGGTGGGCAATTTGGAGTAAAGTTAAAGTTACTTTTTAATTTACTCCTTGTTATGGGTTAGAGATGAGGTGTCCCCCCAAAAGCTCATGTGTAAATGCAAGAAAGTTTAGAGATGAAACGGTTGGGTTATGAGATCTTTAATCAGTGCATGAATCTACTTGAATGGATTAACTGAGAGGTAACTATATGGGTGGGGAATGGCTGGAGGAGCCAGGTCACTGGGAGCATGCATTGATGGGTTTATATTTTGTCCCTGCTGAGCAGAAATCTCTCTCTGCTTCCTGTTGCCGTTGTCCTGAGCTGCTTTCCTCTTCTATACCCTTCCACCATCATGTTCTGCTTCTCCTCAGGCCCAGAACAATGGAATGGGCCATCTATGGACTGAGACCTCTGAAACTGTGAGCCCCAGATGAATTTTTCCTCTTCTATATTGCTCTTGTCGGGTGTTTCGGTCACAGTGGTGTAAAAAGTGACTAAAACATTCACACAGTCAACAAATATTTACTGAGCATATACCATGTACCAGGCACTGTGTAGTCTTTGAGAATTCAGGACAGAAATTCAGGTCTTGCAGGACTTTGACTTTCTACTATGAGTGAGATAGCAATTTTGCCATTGGAAGATGTGAGCAGAGGGGTGACAAGAGCTGTACTGCTTCCTAGTGGGATCAGTCTGATTTTTGTGTAAGAAAATATTGAAATGGGACAAGAATGGAAACAGGGAAACTAATTAAGAGGCTGATGTGATTGTCAAGATAAGAAATGATGGTTGTTTGGATAAGGCTGCTAACAGAGACCTGTTGAAAAATGGTTGAATTCTGGAATATTTAATTGAAATGATGTCTGCAAGGTCTTCCCTCAGTACTAAGGCAAGTCAAAGGAAGCTAGTGGGTTAAAATTTGGAGGATGTTTTTCAGAGGTCTTGTCACAGTGTTCCCTGTAATGCTAGTGAGCCACTACCCATCCTAAACTGAGGAGATTACCTAAAGAAAAGTTCAGCCAGATGGCAAATATTTGTAGACAAGTAATTGCAAGCAAGCAGTTTAGAAAGCTTCAATGTTGGTCAAGTTGCCTGAATCAGAAAGAAGGCTTCCAGTCTTGGCAGGGAGCAGGAAGTCAATTCCCAGGATAATCCTGGGGTATGGAGTGGCCCCAAGCATGGTTATCTCAGCATTGAATCAGATAGGGCTAGGCAGAAAATACCATGTGAAAAGTTGTACCCTTTGTTAACCAGCTTTTCGTAGCTGTGACAAAATGCCTGAGTAAAACAACTTAAAGGAGGAAAGATTTATTTTGGTTCATGATTTCAGTCTATAGTCCACTGATGAGATCAGAACCCTTGTGATTTAATCATTGCCTAAAAAAAACCTGACCTCTGAACCTTGCTCCATTAGAGACCATGCTTTTAACACATGAGCTTTGGGGAACATTCTAGATCCAAACAATTGCACCTAGACTTTCTTTCTTTCTTTTTTTTTTTTTCTTTCTTTCTTTTTTTTTTTTTTTTTTTTTTTTTTTTTTAGGAGCAGATTTTGGATCAAGACTATGGTTGTTCTCCTAAGTGTAACCCTTTGGCTTTTAGAGGTCTATTCCATGTATCTGGAATATCATGGTCCACACAAAAAAGTGTGTGCTTTAGCCAGAACATCTGGGCTTCTCTCAGAAGGAGTAGTGTCTTCTCTTGAGGGTAGCTCTGGTCCTAGGAGAGCTATCTCTGAAACTTTGGCTATAGGGTTTTCAACATCCTAGCCCTCAGATCTTAGATGGTAATATATAATTCCTCATGACTCCAAAAAATTTTTTTTTAACTTTACATAACAAACTGGTTTCCTATTCCTTAGAGTAGGAAAGGGGGTAGAGACACTAAACTTTACTAAGTTCCTCTTGTAATTTGTGAGACACCGTTAAAAGTGAGTTTGTGGTGGAAAAAGACTGCCTAGATGTGGATCAGAAAACTCATTAACATCAATAGGGAAGTTGAGAAGAATGGATGGGGGACTTGGCTCATGTAGTCTCCAGGTGTAGGTAGCCTCTAGCTGCACTGTAAACATCTAGGTAACAGGAAAACATCAAAAGGCACTAGAGTGACCTCAGACTTAAGTCAAAGGGCCAGATTCACGTATGGTCACATCCAGTATAAGGCTATATGCAGTTGGTTCTTTACTGGTCCTTATATCTATGCATCTTAATTCATTTCAAACCGATATTATCTTCAAACATCTGGGATGTCGACACAGAGACAGATATAGATAGATATTTGAGATCAGAGTGAGAGTAAGCACTGGTGAGGTAGGATTTCATTTGCGAACACAACTTAAGAGGTTCAAGAAAAATAATCCTCTCCAAAATGTTTTGTTCATACAAAAATACCAGTGATTTGGACTCTACTACACTTCCACACTCTGTGATTTTTTTTTTTTTTTTTTTTTTTTTTGGTCCCTCTCAAAAAACACTGGAGAAAAAAGTACAGATGGTGATGTGTTCACAAGGCATCATTTCTATCTTTCTTAATTCCCATTAAAAATCAGTTTCCTAACCAATACATAAATAAAAGTAGGGGAGACCAACAACCAGCACCAAAAACTGGAAAAGAAAGCCATTGCCTTGCCAGCAGTGTTGAGACATTTTTGCCAGAAAAGGTGCATGCGAGACCATGATGGAGGGAGAAACTGTCATCTCTGGATTCCTCTTCCTGAGAATAAACACCACCTTAGGACGTAAGTGGAGGAGGCCTTGGTGCCATCCTCTAACTCAGAGCTCCTGGGTAGAAGTGGAGGGATCAGTCTTGGAGCCCTCTTTCCATGGCAACGAGTGAATCTGGAAGCAACTAATCTTTCTGGCCTGCCTTCAGAGGTTTTGCCTGATGAAGGTGGTGGCAGTAACTGACCATGGCATGGCAAAAGCTGTCTCCCCACTGGGGTGGCAGCACATGGAAGAAGTGTACACAGTAATGCTGTCTGTATCTGCCCAAGGAAACTAGATGGAATTAAAAGGAAGATCCTGTTAGGACTAACCTTATGCACACAGTTGTTTCACCAAAAGGAGAATAGGGTGCTAAAACAGCCCACTGCTAGGAAGACCCAGAGCTCTGTTGTCTTCCATGAAACTTCTAGAAGGAAACGGAAAAACTTGAATGCCTTCTCATGATCCTCAAACAACCAATAAACAGTCCATAATCTAACTGGGAATGGATAGCTCTTAACATAACTAGATTTTATCTGAAAAAAAATCACAATAATAACATCTGGTAGAGAAATGTTAGTTTCAGATCAATTATGTCAGGAACAAGATAAGGTACCAAGATTTTTCTGGAAGTTATAATCAAGGTAATGGTTCCATATGGGAAGCAAGGCTAAATATTAGAAAAGGAGATCATATTTAGTGCCTTTTTCACGTAGAAAACTTTATGACATTAACTTAAAATATAAAAACAGCAATAAAACAGGTGGTCAAAAAGGCCATATCCTACCATACCCTATTTAGTTTCCTATATAATAAGTATCTTTTTTTTCTGAAGACTCCACTCATAAGAATTTCAAGACAAGAAATAACTGTATCACTAAATAAAAATGCTATAAAATTGAGGAACACAAAAGGAGATATAAACATATGAAGGGAATGATATGTGAGAGGTGTTCAAAAATGGCACCCACGTAAACATCAGCAAATACCATGGAATATTATTCCAAAAGCAGGAAATGCAGATTGCTTGAAAATGCAAGAGGATGTTCCATCTCACTAATAGTCAAATAATTCAAACCATGCTGTGATACCATTTGCTTTGCCTGTCAGACGTTGAGAGTTTTAAAATACTGTGAATGTCAACTGCTACAGATGACGTGGAGAACTAAGCACCCTCACACGGAGAACTGTTTGTTAGAGTAAACTTTTTGGAGGAAAAAAAAATAGTAAAATCTACCAAAGCCGTCTGCTCAGAAATTACTCTGACAATTTCTTAGAAAACATCACTAAGATTCATGCATAAGGATATTCACTGATATATTTCTTGTTCTAGAAAATATTTGGAAATAACCCAAATGGGTGAATACTACATGATTAAAATGTTGTTAATGCTAGGTATATAATATAATATTAATGCAAAATGCCTAGTATATTACTATGAAAATGCTATTACCTAACCAAAAATTTGGTTACAAAATAAGATATATGGCATAATTCAATTTTGACACATAAAAATATGGTGTATATAGAAAAAGTCATGGAAAAAACGAGTGTGTATATGTATATGAACATGCATATACACATACATATATACAAATGAGGCAGAAAGAGACAGAGAATGAAAATCTCAACCAGAGGTATTTTGGTTCTCAGAACAGGGAATTTTGGGTGATGTTTAAAAATATTTTTTGTTTGTCACAACTGTCCAGGGGCATGATAAATAGCATCTAGTAAGTGAGGTCAGGGACAGTTGCTAAATATACTCTAATGCTCAAGACAGCCCTCCACCACAAAGAATCATCCAGACCAAATTACCAATAGTGATGAATTTAAGAAATCTTGACATACATGCACCTGTTTATATTCACAGAACTTAATTGGGAATATTCTGTGCTCAGTTTTGTTTCCTTTATTCTTCTATGCTTTAAATGTTTCTGGTGATTACCTTAGATTATTTTTAGAGTCCGATAATCATGAAAATAATATCCAATTAAGGGAGGTTGCCCTTACATCATCCCATTCTCCTGTCTCTTAATTCCTCACTAACCATTCTCTTCCTTCTTCTGAATTGTTAAAATATTTCCAGTTGGGATCACATCACTTAAGTGGATTAAGATCCATTTGGTTTTATTCTGGGTCTTCATCTCCACTGACCAACAAACCTTTGAAGTCAGGAGCCATGAAGAGATTGAGGAGAGGCTCTTGGTTTTCAGAATCTGGAGTATGGGAGGTTCTTGGTACCTGCTCATGAAAGCAAGGAATGGAGGAAGGAAAGAGAGGAGAGGAAAGCAGAGGGAAGAAGAAAGAAGGAAAGGCTACTGGCTTCACAAATCTTACCCCTGCTCTTCCCCACATCATACCTAGCACAGGGTAGCTCACACAACAGGGGTGGAAACAGCATCCTGTAGAAGAACACACTCTGGGGTTAGAGAGGTAGGTTCAAATATTGATTCTACAGCTCACATTTTTAATTCCTTTTTTATTTGGCAAATATAGCACTTCCTATTTGTCAAGCACCATTCTGAACTTTTTGCATCTATTTACTGCATCATCTTAGAAAAACACACGAAGCTTTTCAGAGCCCTGATTCCTTGTCGGTGAAATGGAAATTATAGTGCCTTGCAAGGTTGTTGTGAAGTTTACATGTGATGGTGTGTCTAGAGTGGTAGGGACAGAGCATGATATATGGTAGTTACTCAGTAAATAATAAATTAACATTGTCATGGTGATCCTCATCATTTTCATCATTCAATGAAGTTTTTCAGGTGACTATTTGGCCTACTATACGATAAGATTTAAAATACATCTTGAAACCACTTTTGCAAATGAATTACTAGCTTCTCAGAGGGTGGTATGTCACATTCCATTTGGAAAGGCCACACAGGTTGAGTACTGCACAACGTGGGTCCAGTTACACAGGGAGGGCAGGGATGGGGCAGCCACACAGCTCCATCATCTAATTCACCTCCAGGCTCTGTGGGGTTGCCTTCCCACACTTTAGTCTTCAGTACTCAGCAATCTATCTTAACCACTGTATTTTGATTCTGGGTAAGCTAGGTCCTGCAAGCCAGCTGTGGAGCAGAGGATAGGAACATGGACAGAGACACTGCTGAAGCAAGACCTGTGAGAAGAATTGGCACTTCATGGAAAGAGACCATGGGGTGGTAACAGGGAATGAATGCTGAGTTTTCAGACTTTACACCTGATTCCAGTGTGCCACTGAAAGGAATGGACTGGAATCAGGGTATTCTGAGCCTGGGGTCTGCCCAGGGCTGAGTTAGGTGGGATGAAATATGGGAAGGTTGAGAGGAGAAACCCAAATGGATGGAGTAGGGTTTCCTAGAACTTACTTCATTAGTTTAGTCCATTCACCGCCCCCCCCCCCACACACACACTTTCCCCAATTGATCAATCAACCAATCAATCAATGTGTTTATTCAGCAGACATTACAGGACCCATCCTGAGTGATTATTTTTCCAACTTTGTAAAATCTCACTCAGAGTTCAAGGAGTCTCCTTTCTCACTTTTTTTTTACAAATCTCCTTTTTTTTTTTTTTTTTTTTTTTAACACTCCCTTGATGGTGTTTTTTTTCTCTACTTACACCTCCTTGGACAGGCTTGGAGGGGTTTCTAGACTAGTTTTCACTACCCACCTGTCTTCAGAAAGTTAAATGATATTTGTCTCTTAACCTAGCCTATGGCATAAGGAGATCTTCCAGCTCACCCTAGTCCAAATGACTCCTGGGGACATCTGCTACAACTGCTTCTCCTTGGCCCTACTTCCTCCCTAGTCCTCTGTCTTTCATAGTGTGTGTAGACTCTTCCTGTCCTGACCCTTCTCAGCCATGGATCCCATGAAAACCCCCAGGTAAACACTGAAGATGCCAGCTAGCTGGAATCCTGAATGTTTTCCCAATCCATGGGAAAAGTACCTAGTCCATGGAGATTTGTATTTATTTCCAGAAACATGTGGGCACCTGAAATTTTATATTTGGAAAAAAGCAGACAGAACCAAGATTACACAGAGTGAAATCTATTGGGTTTTACCTATTGATAGAAATGTGGTCCTGGGTGGCAGCAAGACTAGCAGGTTCCCACAACTTGGGACAGAACGAAGGACTTATATAATGGCCAGGGCAAAAGTAATGTTTTAAAAAAATGTTTTAATAACATAGTTGAAACTTTTTGGGGGGATGGAGGGTGGTAGAGACCAAACTCAGGGCATCACACATGCTATAAAGTACTCTACCAATGAGCCACATCTCCAGCCCAAAGTGACGTATATCCAAGCTAGAGTACACTGATTTATCTCAAGCTGATGTCAAGGACATCAGGTACATTGCTGGCACTGATGGTGTCTAAGTCTGGTTTATGAAGTGCCACATATCACTCTAATGATTTTGTCTGTTTACAGTATGCTGAAAAACTGTGTGGAAAAACAGATCAGGGTCTATCACAGTCAATCATAGCAGTTATGACTCAAGATAACTATAGTCAGATCAAACTGAATCCCTATAATGTCTCATCTGATTAACAAAACAGCTCAGTAAGTATTATTATCATCTTGAATTTACAGATAGAAGAGCTGAGATGCAGTAAGGTAAAGTAACTTCTCTGACATCATAGAACTACAGGTGGTGAAGCAGGAATTCTCAGCCACATCTGTCACCATCAGGGTCTACAGTGTAAAATTCCATCCTAATTGGCTACAATGATGATTTATTTGTTAGGGAGTGGATTGCAATCAACACTTATAGATAGGAAGAAAAGAAGTAGGGTCAAAATTCAAGTTTTATAAAGATCCAACTTCAGCCTCTGCCCAGCCTAAGTTTGGGTTTGGTTTATTCCTAAGGGTTCATGTGTTGGAAGCCTGGCCCCGAAAGTGGCAATGTGGGAGGTGGTGGAGCCTTAAAAAGGTGGAGTCTATTGGGAAGTTCTTCAGCCATTGGGCATCCTAGAAAGGGAATAAGGTAGTTCTCATGCAACCCCTTGATAATGTGCACAAGACAGCCATTATCAAAGGAGGATGCCTGGCTTCACCCATCCCTGTTTGATCCTCGGTAAGCACATCTAGGGTCCTGGAAGCTGGGCTGTGGAGCAGAGGTTAGGAACATGGAGAGAGAGACACTGCTAAAGCAAGGCCCATGGTATCAACCTTCCCATATTTCATCCCACCTGACTCATCCCTGGGCAGACCCCAGGCTCCACATACCCTGATTCTACTCTCTTCCTTTCAGTGGCACACTGGAATCAGGTGTAAAGGCTGAAAACTCAACATTCATTCCCTGTTATCAGCCCATGGTCTCTTTCCCTGAAGTGCCAATTCTTCATGGCCCTGAAATTTTATATTTGGAAAGAAGCAGACAGAACCAGGATTACACATAGTGAAACTTATGGGGTCTTACCTATTGATTTGAGATATATCATTGGCTCCTGCCTGCACTCCTCCCATTGCCATTGGCCATGATGAGGGCAGTCCTCACTGGAACTGAACCCATGCCCATAACATTCCCTTGAACCTCCAAAACTGTGAGCTAAATAAACCTCTTCTTTTTATAAAGTTAGCCTGCCTCAGGTGTTTCATTTAGGTAACGAAAAGTTAATAGAAGGCAGAGTAGCCCTGAGTAGGGGTGACAGGATACAGCCTAATGACTGTAAGGACAAAAAAAGGAGACACAAAGCCCTTTTCTCTAAGGACATTACCACAGAAGCTAGATACTACACCTGTATAGTTATCTTACCACCTTCAAGGAGAAACTGCTGGGCATTCCAAGGGTGAAAGACAGAGCACCTGTTACCCCACCCACCCCAGGAGTTTGCTCACCAAAGGAACACTTCCCTGTATATTTCCACGGTCAGAATGCCTACAAGTCCCTATATTCCCAGTAGCTGTATGCCTGAGATGATAGTCAAAACTGATAAAAGACTCCAACACAGAGTTTCCTTGTGAAGGACATTGCTGTAGCAGCTAGGCATCCTGTGTCTTTGCACAGGAGTTTCCCAGCAGCCAGGCATTCCATGACTTTGCACAGAAACTTCCTAGCATCCAGGCATTCTAGTCACCAAGCATGCTACAATCACAAAGTTTATCAGAGACCCCAGTCCCAAACACAGAACCCCTACAAATGACCTCATGGTTATGGGTCATTGGATGAGGACTTCCCCCCAGAAGGCTATGTGACCTTGTGTCAGTTAGCTCTCTGCTGCAGCTTCAATCCCTGTAAAGGCTGGCAGCTGTGGGGATCCTAATGTGCCATGCATTATCTCCCATACCTACCAACTAGTCAGTGGTCCAGTCAGAATAAAGATCTGGTCCTTGAGCACCCTTTCCCATGTACAACCCTGGAACTCTGGATGGATGGACTCTGGCACTACCTTCCAAGAACTGACAATGCTGATTCTGACAATGAACTGACAATGTTGATTCTGAAGCAAAGTCAGAACCCAATAATTTGTACTTGTCCTCTGGATCCTTTCAGCTACCTCCACAGGTACCCAAAGCAGATGTCAGTGGGTGTGTTAGTGGGAGGGAGGGTTGCAAAATTTAGTATACTGAAACTGGTGACAGTGGAATCTATGCCATGTAGTTCCATCTACTACTAGAAGAAAATGAAATTTACTGAATTAGAAATAATTATGAGACCTTGGTTAATTAGTTAGTATTAGTATTCACCAAGAAATAGAAGGATTCTGAATATTTTGGGAATATGTACAACATCTGATGCATGGATTTGATCTGCCTTGACTTTTATGTTTTTATGGTTATATATTTACTCTATTTCTCTAATCAAAGTTGTTTTTAAAGCTCTTGGCTTTTCTGACTCAAACTGCATTTCCAATCTAGAAGTCGTATTTGTGAAGTAACAATTCTCACTCCTCTTCACCTAACATAGCTTGTCATATTTCCCCCTGGATGGTTTTGATGAAATCATCTTTTGGTTTAGTTAAAGTCTCAAATCTCTTTGCATTTCTAAGATTTTTTTTTGAATGATCTGTCCTATCTCTGCTCATTCTAAATCTTATTTTCAGTAGAAGCTCAATCCAGTGAGACTCCCCTCTAAAGATTTTTCTCAGAGAATTAGACAGTTAGACTCACTGGGTGGGGTTCAGGTAGTACCTTTGTTGCTGGTGACAGTGGTGGTGATGGCTGCTGCTGGAAGGACATGTTGAGCATGGAGTGTCAGAGGGTAGTGGGATAATGTTGGACGATGTCACTGAGGGATGTTGGGTAAGGGCAATGTCAATGGTATGGGGTGATGGTGGTGGAAGAACATGGCAGGACACTGTAGGTGGTGATGATGGAGATGAGGTTGTCGGTGGGTGGGGGTGAGGTTGGCAGAGGGTGCTGTTATTCTAGGTGGTGGCGAAGGAGTGATAGTGGTAGTGATGATAGAAAGGAGTTTTCACTGAGAAAGTCACACCATAGTCCCTCTGTCAAGAAGCAGCTAAATATGCATTGGACATATTTGTTTCCTATCCTGATCCTTAAAAGCCTACTCATTCCACCTCAATGATATTGGATAAAATCCTTTTCTCAAATGATCATATAAAATTCTTTTCCAGAACATAATGTATTCCCTGTAAGTAAAGAAGTGAGAAAAAACATTTCCTGTACTTCCTGAAAAATGGAGGTCACCATTATACCTCTGTCCTCAATTTCACACTCAGCTGATGCTACAGACACCCTGGGAGCCAAACGGACTGCCCCCGTTCTTTGACTTTCACAGGCCAGCTCATGCTCCCCTGGGGTTTTGCTCAATCTCTTGCCTCTCTCTTGCAGTAACCACCCCTGATCATTTTTAGCAATTCATTTCTTCAAGATTCAGCTCAAACTTAAACTCCCCTATGGGGTTAATCCTCTACCTCTGTAGAATTCTCATTTCCCTCACCATCAAAATCACGCAGTTCTGCAAAATCATGCATCTGCCTTGTTCTTCAGTGGTACCATATGAGATTCTCTGGTCTCCCCAGCAAGATTTTCACCTCTGTAAGAACAGTGCTCTCCTCTTGTACTTCCTTTGTATTTACTCCTTGTAGTGTCTAGCACTCAGCAGGTCCTTAATTGAACACCATACTTGACTGCAAAATACAAAGAAAGAATACTATAGCCCTAGCTCTGCCTCTAACACATTACATAAGCTTACTTCTTTACTTCTCTAGCCCTCCGTTTCTTCCTCAGTAAAGTACATTATTGAGCTAGCACTATTTTCCAGGCATGTGGATGATATATAAGTTCCTTTCATATGGAAAAACAATATTATTCACTGAATCAAAAGGATAACATTGGAATTCACCATTTATTATTCCAGGTTAAAAAAATAACCTCAGACTACTTGTTCCAGATGTTCCAGATGGTGGCTTGGGCATTGACATAATTACCCCCACTCTGTTCTAAACACAAGAAATGACACAGATGATTATTACAAACTATTAATAATCATACAGCTGACTTTAAAAACAAAAGCAATAAAAGGGGGGGCCAGTTTCCAGTGACCAAAAAGAATTACAATGAGTGTCTTTTTAAAAACTGAAAGAGAAAGCACAGAGAGCCAGGCACAGTGGCCTGTAATCCCAGTGGCTTGAGAGGCTGAGGCAGGAGGATCGTGAGTTCAAAGCCAGCCTCAGTAAATGGTGAGGCACTAAGGAACTCAGTGAGATCCTGTCTCTAAATAAAATACAAAATAAGGCTGGGGATGTGGCTCAGTGGCCGAGTGCCCCTGAGTTCAATCCCTGGTACCTCCCTCTGCGGAAAGGAGTGGAAAGGAAAGGAAAGGTAAGGAAAGGAAAGGAAAGGAAAGAACAGGACATACAAAAAACCCAGAAGTGATTATGAGCTGACTCTGAAATCCAGATGGGGCTGGAAACAGAGCTGGGCCACAGTAGAGGGGTACAGGCATTGACTCTGTGATGCTTTATTTGTAATAGTATGATAATTTTAAAGAGACAACGCAGACATACATGTGATTTCAAATAATGTAAATGTAGAGTTTAAAAAATAAATAAATACAGGACAGGAAGAAAATAAGCCCAAAATGTCTGGCAGTGATAGGACTAAGAAAAATAGTTATTTTCTTCTTTGTTCGTGTCTATACTTTTCAAGTTAAAACATGGCTTGGCAGGTCTAGCTTCATGTGCTAAAAGATTCACCTGAGTATGAACAATCTGGGCTCCAAGTCAACCTCCAAGTGGCTGAAATGCTTTCTAGTAGTTCAGGTGAGGAATCAGAGTGTCAGGTGGGGAATCCAAAGAAGAAAGGGTGGCCCCTTCCTGGTTGTCACGGGAGCTGTTCTTTGCATTGGGTACGATCATCCACGTGGCTCCTCTGTCCCTTCCTCCACTGTTCTTACACAACAATACAAACATTTTATCATGAAAAGTTAAAAAAAAAAAAAAAAAAAAAAAACCCTGCCTTCTGTTTTTGAGTCCTTTCATTGTTTTGATACCTCGTGGCAGGGCCGAGATGAATGGAAGCCAGTCTGATCAGATCTAGTCTGAATATTCAGAACCCATGAAGGGAACCCTCTGCAGCAGTATGCCAACCTACGTCCTTTAGTTGCCTCAGCTCCTGATAGATTGGCTCTTACCCCTTTGAATTCCTTTGTTGCAGAGGAGTTAAAATTCATGAGCGTCCCATGCCTGGGAATACTTACTCCAGTGCTGCTATTTTTGCGGAGCCAAGCTGGCCAACACGGCAAAGAGTCGGAGGTCTGTTGGGCCATCTGTTACATAATAGTCAACAATCTCGACAATCTCGGGGAGCAGGGATGAGGGAACGAAGATGATGGGGGCATTTAAACAGAACAGATTGCTGCCTTGCTTACAGGGGAAAAAAAGAGAGAGATAATATGCTTTGATTGAAGCAGAGACAAGCTTTATTAGCATAGGGAACAAAACAAACTTAAAATAATGCTGACAGTCTAAAGAGGCTTGGTGACAAACCCCATGTTGAATTGTAGGTCACAGGAGCCCGATGTGACGCACACACAAACAAGGCACAATGCATGCGCTCCACACCGACACCCACATCAGTGACAAATGACAGAGACCACTGAAAAATTGCTGTTGAATGCAAAAGCTAAATACAATTCTATACTTGCCTTTCAAATCTTGGAGATCTGGGAAAGGCATTTTGCCTTCACAACTAATAACAAACATGCTCATTACCAGGAGAGGACTCAGGGCCTACTCCAGTTCCACAAAGCACAGGCCTCCAAGTTCCCGGATTTAGCTCCTGGTAAATTTGGTAATCTTTGCTTGGCCCAAGCCATGCTTACCAGTGACCTAAGCGTTCTGCAAAAGAAAGACTTCAGGACAGAAAAATGAATCTGGAGATAACAAAAAGTAAGGATAAAAAAGAAATGGAGGTAATTTTGACAACAGAAGAAATCGCGAAAGGAAGATAAACTCTAGGAAAGGCATAATGTTGGCAGAAAGCCCCGAAGTATAGGGCAATGTTAAGATGTGTTACAAACCAACCAATGGGCAAACAAACATCAAACAGTATTTTATAGTGTGCTGACTGAAGTGTTTAGGGATCAGTACAGAGAGCAGCTACTGACTTTGAAATGCACCAAAAAATAAAGTGGACTAATGGATGAATGGAAGAAGAGATAAGTGATTTGCAATAAAATGAATATAAATAAATGTTAATTGTGGGATATAGGACTGTGTGTGTGGAATACACCATGCAATTCTTTCAACTTGTTTGTATTTTGAAAATTTCCATAATCAAATGTTAGGAAAATATAAATGAACATGACGATGCCAAAAGTTAAAACAGAATGAACACTGAAAAATTTTAAAACAGCTAAACATATCTAATTAAGTATTCCTTGCCGTTCCACTCTTCTTTCACAGGAAATGGTTTTCAAATATGTAACTCCAAGCAGAAATGAGAATATGGGTTAAAGAGTGTGATTACCAAGTTTGGGTGACTAGTTCGTTGCTTTATTGATTTAATTTTCCCATTGCTGTTGTTTCTAGGAAACTCAAAAGAAAAAGATTAGGAAAAGTCATAATTTGCTATGAAATTTGCCCAAAGCAGGTTTTACTTTCACTTTCTCGAAAATGAACTGAAATGAACAATATGCAAATTCGTAATTCCTACTCACTGCTCACAGACGCTTCTGCTGACAGATAATCACTTCAAAACCAAAGAAAACAACAACAAAAGTTTTAAAACCTCCGATCTTTCAGGGTGGTCATTTGGAATGCTTTTGGCAAATTTCATGCCAGTCAAGGTCATTCTATCTAGCCTCTCTTTCTTGTGTACCTTCACTGAATCTTAGTCTAAATTTAGAAGTCAAGACTCTGGTGTATCAGAGAGAAAAAGAGAGAATTTTTTTTATTTCTGAAAGCTCCATTTTACCCATCGCTTAGAACCAAATTATGAAGGGACAGTTTCAATTCAAAGATGGGAGAAATCAGAAAGGAAAAGAAAAAAGAGGATAGCTGCCTCTTGTAAAGTAAACCTCCAGCCTTCAAGTACTTTTGTCTGTACGTGTCTCCGAAGAAGCTGAATCTCCATGCTCAGGGCATTTGACGTTAACTCAATATGTACAGCAAATAACATTTTTTTAGTAATAACTAATGGTAAAATACAAATGTGCATTTATTTATTTTTAAACCAAATTCATCTACTATATTTTAGTGTTCAAGAAGAAGGCATTAAGTTTCAAATGAAAACATATGCAATTACATTATTCCATTTAACATATAAAACTGCATCAGGGAAAGCCTCACAGCTTAGAACATGAAGACACAGACGGGGGCAAGATTAGAGGTTTGAGTGGGTACCAAAATATCTATCTGTGAGCTGAACACTTAAAACTGAAATGTGACAAGCACAAAAGTTATTGTCTGCAAGTTTTCATCCCAGAGGATACCAAAAGAGAAGGAATGTGAAAGTATTTGAGCAACTTTCTGCTTTTTAAACAAGCAAGTGCAGAATAGTAGACACTGAGGGGCGTCCTCATTCTTGAGCCTGCAATGGGCTTTCAGTGCTCTGACCCATGAAAGGAGAACTTGGGACTTCAGTGCTCACCCAATGGCTGGTTTGGGGACTCTAGATGTGGCAAGTTACCAGGTAGAAGTAGATGCAATCTGTAAGAGCAGAGTAAGGCAGAGGATCTGAAGGGACAAGGCTCTCTGACTGCTGGTTTCCCTTCAGTGGCTTCGCTGGTCTTTGTCACTCTCTCATTGCTCAGGTCACATCCCAGTCCTAAGGAGTTCAGTGCCCAGGAACTCAGGACATTAGGCACCAGTCAGACCTAGGAGCCTGGGGAAACTGCTCTGTGTTGAGTGGTGGTGGAAATTTGCCCATGTCCCAGTGGGTGGATCATCTCTGTATACTCTTTAAAAACCCTGATTTATATGATAGGAATGAAAATTAACCTCATATTTCATAACTAGTGCCTCTAAAGGCCTACACGTCCAAACAGTGTCTATAAGTCTTTTGCTAATAAGAAAAGGACTTTGAAAAAATCTGATGGTGTCAAAGAAATGTTGTGGGGAATTTTATATACTTATTACCTATGAAAAGATAAACTACTGACTAAGAGCCAGACAGCCTGAGTTATGAGTTCCAGCTCTGCCATTGTACAGAAGGAGCTAGGTCTTTACACCTCTCATCTCAGCTTTTCCATCTGTAAAGTGGGGATGATGCCAGTATGCTATGACTGCTACTAATCACTATCATTATCATTATTATTATAGTTATTGTGAGAATCAAATAATATAGTAGAATGACAGCTTATACACCCCAGTGCCACAGGGATATTAAGTGCTTAAAAACTGCTTAAGATTTGAATTGCTGCTATGCTCATCACTGTTATTGTCTTCTGAGGCAGAAAGAAAATATAAACTTGGAAGATACATATTTATTGGGGAACTCCTGGATTAAGTGCCTCAGATATGTATTTTGGAGCTCAGCTTGAAATGCTTTTCAGTAAGCTACTTTGGCTTCATTCTGTAAACAGAAAAAAAGAAGCCAGAGGAAGATGAGGAGGAGAAGAGGAGGGAAGAAGGTCAGGGAAAGCATGCATAGGCAATCTTGGCTCTGAACATGAAGCCTTTCTCTGGAGATGTGCAAGCTTTTTGTAGTCACCTTAGCAAGACTGAGGAAAGTCCCATGGTATTTTCCCACCTGTAAGCCATATTTGAAGAACGTAAGGTAAGTCCCTTAATGAAAAGTGAGATACCATGCAGGCAGCGAGTATAATATCCTGATTTTGCAATGGGCTAGGCACAGTAGATGCTGGTATCAGCTTTCTTACATCATTACAAAGCAATGAGAAAAATCTTCCAAAGTGGATTTACTACATTTGAGAAACTTTTTAGGGGGTGATATAATGCTAAGGGATGAAGGAAAACATATTTAGAATTCACAGATCTTTTTTTTTTTTTTTTTCTTAAATCACATTATTAGTACATAGTTGGAGTTCTACACTGTGGGAATCAGAAACTGACCTGGACAACTTAAGCAGAGGGAATTTTTTCATAGAGACACAGACACTGTTTAGGAAGATCATGCTTAGGCTGAGTAAGAACTGGGGGTCTGTGTAGGCCTCAGCTGAAGGAAGCACACCATTACTGCTTAAGATGTATGATTGACAACCGTTCCCTCAAGATTCAAAATCTCAGGACAGCAGGTCTGATGGGCTGAGGCTAAGTCATGTGATCTACACCTGGCTGTACTGGAGCTGTGCTGTGGCAGGAATGTCTTTGGTAGGCACCTTCTCTTTCCACAATTATACATCATGGGAGATTATCTAGGAAAGCAATCAGGATGCTCTAAGGATTAGTACTGAATATTAAACACTTAAAAAAAAACATTTCTATACTGCACATTTTAAAACATTCCAAAAATTTCAGTATTTTATTTTTAACCATAGTTACCATCTTTAGCACATGAAAAAATTCCTATTCTTACTCCACAACAGTGATTCTCAGAGTTCTGACTTTCCTAGATCCAATTCAGTAAATTGTGAATTTTACCAGTTTCAGAGAGCTCTTGCAGGAAAAGGAAGAAAGGTTCACAGTCCAGGTTCCCCTCTATTGCTTGGAAAGGCAGGACTTAAACTACATTTTTGTCTATGAAATTGGACCACATGGGCTGGGGTTGTAGCTCTGTGATAGTCTCAGAGTGCAGGAGCCCTAATAAAGGAGATAGCTAAGATTGCGGTTAGCTGTGAGCCATAAGCATTACCACCTTCCATGGTCTCGTGAGACTTGGCCGGGGACATTGTGGATCGGGTCGGAGCCATTTGCATGATCTCGCGAGACTTGGCCCGGGGGATTGTGGGTCGTCGTCGGGGCCATTTTGTGGTTGTTGGTTGGAGGAGTGTGGACCGTGTGCCAGGGTGTTGTTGGAGCCGGAGAGAGAAGCTGGCAGAATACAGAGCCTGTTTGTTTCCAGTCTGCCTCTGAACTTATTCCCGCGGCTTTGTTGCTCCAAGTGGCCATCGCTTCAGGCGGCAACATCAGAGCACTTGCCTAGCACATATGAAGCACTTGATTCCATCCTCAGCACCACATTAAAATATATAAATAAATAAAATAAACATATTGTGTCCATCTACAACTAAAATATTTTTTAAAAAAGAAATTGGCCGGGCGCAGTGGCGCACGCCTGTAATCTCAGCACTTTGGGAGGCTGAGGCAGGAGGATTGTGAGTTCAAAGCCAGCTTCAGCAATGGCGAGGCACTTAGCAACTCAGTGAGACCCTGTCTCTAAATAAAATACAAAAAAGGGCTGGGGATGTGGCCCAGTGGTCGAGTGCCCCTGAGTCCAATCCCCGGTACCAAAAAAAAAAAAAAAAATTGGACAACATAAAAATAGAATGATAAGCAGCAGTGATGTGGTTATAGCAAATCAGGCACTCTTAGACATTACTCCTAGAAAATTAAACTGGTGTAATCTATCTGAAGGACATACGAAAGTTTTGATGTATCACAAACCTTAAAATGTCCACACCCTCTGATCTAGTAATTCAATTTCTAGGAATTTATCTTAATGGAAAAATTAGTGTAAACACAAAGATATCATTATATACATCTTCATACAATGTTGTAACAACATTATGAAAAATTAGAAACAAAAATACTCAGCAAAGATGAATTGGCTGATTAAGCCACGGTAGAACTATGAAAAATACCTTGCAGTCACTGAAAGATGCTTCAGAGTTGTGTTTGCTTGCTAACATTTTAAGATGTGTATGACATGTTGATGAACAACCACACTCTCTCCCCTTCCACCAAGAAAAACCTCTGATTTAATAAAATGCAAAATATACCTTATGTAGATTAATAAATGCATAGAAGTTGGGTATAGGCATGCATACCTGTAATCCCAGCAAGTTGGGAAGCTGAGGCAAGAGAATCACAAGTTCGAGGCCAGCCTCAGTAATTTGGCAATGCCCTAAGCAACTTAGTGAGACCCTGTCTCAAAATAAAAAGAGTTGGGGGTGTACCTCCATGATAAAGTGCCCCTGGGTTCAATCTCCAGTACCAAAAATAAATAAATAATAGATACAGAGATGGAGAGGGAGAAAAAAAATAATTTAGGAATTTACCCACCAAAATGTTAATATTGACTTCAAGTAGTGGGATTATGGATAAATTTTATATTCTTATTTGCGTTTTCTGTTTGATTTTTTTTTTTTTTTTTTATTTTCTTGCCAGTACTGAGCATTGAATGCTGAGCAGATGTTCCACCACGGAGCTACATCCCAGACCCTGATATTTTGTCTTTATCTTTTATATGTAATTGAATCATAATGAAAGTTATTTATAAGTTTTTTTTGAGAAAACATAGGCTAATATAAATGGATACACATGCTATTTCAGAAAATGGGCTTTGTGTAGGTTATACTTTTTAAGGAAAATAATATCTCTGTACACAGTTGAAAACATCCTGAGATGTTTATGACAAGAAGAATGTTGTTTCTTATGCCTTTGTTTACATCATGAAGAAAAAGCATTTTTCCCAACTATCATCTATCAACTGCAGTTAACATTTACTATGAGATAGCAGGAGGAACGAGCTTAGTTTGGCCATGGGTACACATTGAGAAAGCTCATGCATTATTACCAAATTATCAGTAAGCCCCCTAAAACACCTAGAATACCTCTGTCCACAACCCATTCTTGCATGACCCAGAGGTGAACTTTGTAGATAAAGTAGCAAGCAGAATGTTCCAGATCCTTACTACGAGAAGGGCAAGTTTGGCTCACGGAGCACATTTCAGAGGACCTCTCTGGATGCAGAAGATTGAATCACCTAAAGCAGCTCAGGATGAATTCAGCACACTTTGTATTGAAATTAAGGCTTCACTGTCATTTCTGCAGACAAGGAGGCCCATAAAGGATGCAGGAAAGCAAGCTTCCTTGTGTTTCCCTGGACTGTAGTAAAAATTAAGTCTCAAAGGAGGGAAACAATTACTGCCTTTCCCTTACTTCTGCATACAGCTTTCATTTCTCTAAACAATTATTTTCCAATTCATATGCCCAAGAAGAACTTTCAGGTCAATGCGATGAAAGATACTTTGTAAAGATGAAGAACTAGCATTATGCCAAATGAAAGTTTGGGCTTTCACAATTAGCAAACCATTTTCTATACAGAAATCCAAGGCTATGACCCCGGGGCCATGCAGAGGTTAATTTTTTTTTTCTTTTCTTTCTAATCAACAGTCACTGCTACAAAGTGTGCTCTGTAAAGCCGCAATTGCATGAGGCTGGCGTTCGCCTGGAGTGTTGGTACAGTACATGCCATTGTGTCTGGGTCCCTGGCCCCCTTTTCTATCTCAGCTTTGAAAAACCTTGTACAATCATTACAGGACAGAACAAAATGTTCAGCAAAATGGAGGGAAGGACCGAACTGACAGTCTGTTTACTCAAGCCTCATGGACCAGAAGCTAAAATAGCCTGACCAACTTAGTGATTTGACTTTTCTTAAAAGTAGAAACCACAGGACAAAGCTTGTGGAGAACAATGAGAGAAATAAATGTTGGTAGCATCCACTCCCTTTTTTATTAGTCATACAAGAAAGAACCATTGAATGTTAAAAGAACAAGAGCAGATGGCGGAATCATTTCTTTTTCTGTATATCATTGACGGGTGATCCCAACAAAGATGGAAAAATGAATTTGCTTCATACAATAAAAGCAAACAATGTACGTTTGTGGAATTGGATCCCCATAATAGTGTACTGGGGCATAGCCAGGTTTATGAGGGGTATACCAGAAGTCCAATTATTTTAAGTTCTTAAAACTAATTTTAAGAACCTACTAATTAGGAAAAGTTGTTACTGTATTTATCACTCTCTGACTATAGTAAGAGTCAAGTTCTTTGACTTCATTGCTTCCAGACTCAAACTAAAGTAGTTTTGCTTTAATCCTCTAGTTCTAATTATGTTTTTTAAAGGCCTGGTTTATAACCTTAATTTATTTGGCCCTTACTATACTAACAAAAACAGCTAGTTGGAAATTCCCTGCAAATTCCACTTCATTTGTACTTCCTGCTCTTCGTTCCCCCCATTTTTTTTCTTAATTTATCATCCTTATTAGAAATAAAAAGTATTTTTGAGGAGTTTGAACACAGAGGGTACTTTTTCTTTGCATTTATATTATGAAGGTCTATTTAAATTTCTTTCTGTATTCCTGTATATTATTCCCTGAGTCTCTGAACCATGGAATTAGCAGATACTACATGAGACTCAATCTAGTTACTTAGATTTGCTAGCAGATATAAACAGTAGTGCTCATTTGAATAAACTAAGGCATTTTGGAATAACTGAGAAATAAATTGGCAGTAGGTAATATTATCTCAGTATTTAATTGTCTCTGATTGCCCCTGTAATGTGTATATATGGGGTTAGATAATAGTTTCATTTGCCCTGGGGAAACTAGACCCAGATTGATTACACGTTATAAAAACCCATGCCCCATCATGCACCAGTTAAAGTCAGGATTAGGAAACTTTAGAACAAACTCCCTGAGAAGTCTATGTATCCTGGGAACCATTGTTCACTGGTCTATTATCACTCCAGAAAGAATTTGCATATCATAGCATTTCTTGACACAAATTTGCATTAAGACTGAAAAGCTGTAGAGTTGGACTCGTTACATAATCATCTATTTTCATCTATTCTAAAAATCAAGTACATTTTTATGGATCAGGTAGCCTAATACCTATTTGCTACCTCCACATTTGCTTGTCTTCAGAAATCCGTTTTGGGGTCCAGCTACAGCAAAACAATTTTCAAAGAATTAAATCCTTCTTCCATTGATTTGCAAAAGAATATCCTTGCTTAGAATTATTTTTCTGTAAGGAGCACAACTGAAATTTTCATTTTGAATTTGGGACCCCAAAAGTAGTACCCCACAGAAAATTGTTTGATACAGGTTGTCTCATAAGATTCCACCATCAAAATTAATATCGTGAGTCTTTCCAGTTAAACAAATAAAATTGCAAATAAAAATGCCCCATTAAATTAGAATTTCAGATAAATAATGAATAATTATAGTGTAAAGAAATATAAGTATGTTCGTTTGCCTTTCAAAAACTAACCTTGTTATGAAATGAAGATTTTATTGTTCCTTGTTTCTTTAGAGAAGAACTAACTTTAAGGCTGAAATTAGTAAATCTAGATATAGATACATCACAAATATATCAATAGAATATTGCTCACTACTTGTGTAAAGTATTTCCCTTATAGAATGGATTATCTTCATACATGTATTAAAATTTTTTAAGTTAGCTCAAATTAAGGAATTTATAGAAATGATTCTTGGGGATTGAATTTTAAAGATTTCCATGGAGATACATTTCTAAAATTTGAGATAATGACAATAAATCTCAGCACTTATGATACTTTGGGGTTTTTTATATCAATCATAATCATAACAGTTAGCACTTTTAAAGGTCTCCTATGTGTCACAAGCATCACACATGTTGCCTCAAATATTTCCAGCATCTAGTAAGATGAGTTTTTGTTATTCTTTTTTAAAGGAAGAGTAACCGAGTCTCAGAGAACTTAATTAATTTTTCCATGGCCACACAGATTAAGTCAGAGTTGTTACATTTTCTATCCTGTTTTTTCTACCCCATACCAAGTTATCCATGCATTTGTTCTTCAGGACAATGCCAGTTTGCTAAAAAGTGCCATAAAGACCATTTGTCAATCCCCCAAATCCGAAGGCCCAATGTTCTCTCTGATAAGTGGATGCTGACCCATAATGGGGGTGGAGGGGCACAGGGAGAATGGAGGAACTTTGAATGGACAAAGGGGAGGGAGTGGAGGTCAGGGGGAATGGGGCCAAGAAAGATGGTGGAATGAGATGAACATCATTACCCTAGGTACATGTATGACTGCACATGTGGTGCAACTCTACATCATGTACAACCAGAGAAATGAAAAGTTGTTCTCCATTTGTGTACAATGAATTGAAATGCATTCTGCTATCACGTATAACTCATTAGAACAAATGAAAAAAAAAAAACTTTTTTAAAGACTGTCTGCTGATAGGCCATCTCTGTAGTCTAGGGGCTGGGAACCATGTTTTATTTTCCATTTCATAGACAATTCTTAGACTGTGGGCCTTTTTATTTTTTTAAAACCTTACCTTCCTGAGTCATTATTTATCTTACTTAGAGAGTGCTTATACCATTATGATCAAATATTGGTGTTTCAATTTCAGCTTTTGCTTTAAATTTTTTTAAATGGGGGGTTAGTAGTCTAGATATCCTAAAACTGATTTTTTTCAAGTATAGTAAATAAAATAATGAGACATGATTCAGGGGCAGAGGATAATACAGTTTAATCTGCTAATTTATGGTAAAAAAAAAATAACCTGAGCAAAAGTATAATAGGAGGGGCCTAGAGTCCCCATAGCCACCATGTAGAATCTTCCAGAAGACTTTTAAATCTCCTGGAGGAGAAAAGAGAAAATATTTTGTTTATCTTCTCACAAGAAGACAAGGAAGTAAAAGTCTGTATGTTGGGTTTGTATAAAAATTATATATAAAAGCCGGGCGCGGTGGCGCACGCCTGTAATCCCAGCACTTGGGAGGCTGAGGCAGGAGGATGGCGAATTCAAAGCCAGCCTCAGAAATGGCAAGGCACTTAGCAACTCAGTGAGACCCTGTCTCTAATAAAATACAAAAAAGGGCAGGGGATGTGGTGCAGTGGTCGAATGCCCCTGAGTTCAATCCCTGATACAAAAAAAAAAAAAAAAAAATTATACATAAAGACAAAATTAGGCTGATGGGATTGCTTTATGGATAAACTTCTCTCTCTTCATCTCTTTGTCGCCCTACCCCTCGCCATCAATGTCACACTTCTAATGTAAGCTCCAGGGACGCATGGCTACTGAGGGAAAACCCTGGGCTAATGTTGGAGATGATATGGACCATCAACAATTCACCAGGTGCTGCCATAGCTCAGATGTGCTATGTATCGGATGCTGAGGCTACAGTGGCAAGTCAGAAATCTTCCCCTGCCCTCAAGGAGCTCCCAGTCTTGTTATTAAAGGGTTTGAGGTCTAGTGCCCTCAAAACCAACCGAGTGCTTGTCCAGGTCTGTCAAGTCCTCCCAGACCACTGGTTTTACTTGGATCAAGCAAATGGGGTCTGCGTCAACACCTGCCCAACTCTGACCACCCATTTATTTTATAACAGGTTGCTCTCTGCAACAAAACCAATTTGCCATCTATTGAATCTCCCATTTCTGCTCAGGTTCACTGTTTCCTTTCCATTGTCCATATGTTGTGTATATAATGCCCTCCAGTTGTCTTCCAGAAGTGTGTGTATGTGTACATATCCTCTCCCCAACTCTTTGAAGGCAAGGACTCCTGGCTTTTGGTTTGTGCATACTTAGAATGCATTGTTCAGAGTAAATTCACACAAGTTAACCTAAGAAGTATTGCTGATCCACTAACCGACTGAATGTGATTTGAGACCACTTATTCTATGTTACAAAGCATATTACTAACACAAAACTGTTTCCCTAGGTCATTTGAGGTGAAAGGACAGGACAGGATTCAGTTGAGGTGTTTACTTCATGGTGTTTGATATGTTTTCACGTAGCAAGAATTTTCCAAGAGTGACTGATAATATGCATCAAGCTTTCCTTGTTAAAGTTAGTTTAGCGGAAAAAAGAAAGAAAGAAAGAAAAATAGTCAGAAATTATTAAATTAAAATGGAATCATTGATCCTTTCCAAAATTTATCCTGATATCGAAAGTCCCTGAGGCTCTACAAATAATTTTGAGAGCCATGGGAAAATATGTTGAATTCTCATGAACAAAGATTTCCAGTGCTATTTCATTTACGCCCTTTCCTATCCAGAAAGATGTTCAGTTATTCTAGAGGTGAAAGGGAAAGGTTTATAGGACATTACCCTTTGGGATAAACTAATCCTCCATTGTTCTCAAATACATTTTTCCCCCTAAGCAAAGAATAAATAGTAATAGGGCTTGAGGTCACCATTTGCAATGTATGGGATGGAGTCCTCCAGGAGTCCCCAAGTTTGCTGCAAACACAAACACTCCACATTTGCTCATTAGATCCCTTGCTATGTAGCCCCTATTCACCTGAGTACCCCCAAACCTTCCCAAATCCCAGCCCATACCTCCAAAAGGCAGATTCCTACCAAGCTAACCTTCACATCTCAGATGATTTCTATCCCAATGGGAAAATAAAGTCCAGGGACTCAACGAAACTGTGACCCTGAATGAGGCAGGACATCTAGATATGTCAACACAGTGTAGTGTCTAAAAGTCAAATTGCCTCATTTTGTTCTGGACACACTGTCTGGGTTTGTTTGAATCCCAGCTCCACCACTAGCTACACAATTCCACTGTAGGGTAGTGTGCTTAACTTCAGTTTCCATGGCTATAAAATGGCAGTAGCAACCCTCATCAAGTCATTTTAAAGACTAAAGTAGACCAGTTGTATGAAATTCCGAGTGTAATAACCAGCACACTTTAGCATTTGTTCCGTGATTATCTGTCCAATGGCACTGAATCTCAGACTCAAAATATGTCATGGATAGCATGCCTTCCCAGGTGGCACAGGCTTTAGGCTTTCCACTCTTGTCATTGTATGGAGTTTAACTCTCGGGGTTCTTTCTGAAGATCCCAAAGACACATGGAAAATCTCCACCTCTTAACCCTGAATCCCAAGCTAGAAGAAAGATCTTATGACCTCCAGGTAGTGAAGCAACAAAAGGTTGGCTTCAGGATGTGTGCTTTTAAAGTCACTCCTGGGAACAGCTTTCACACGAGTACAACCCAATTTGTGCTCTGCCCAATATCGGTTCTACAAGGTGCTCATCAAGAAAAGCCTCCTGCATGTCAAGAAAAAAGACTTTTGAAAGTCCTATTTAAAAACCTTCTTCTCTTGGAGATTCTCAGAGACATCAACATATGAAAGTCTCAGAAAGATCATTCAGGAAGGAAACTTATTAGGTTTCATCTTGCATAAGAGTCCTGCTGCTTTTTGTTGTTGTTGTTGTTGTTGTTTGTTTGTTTTTTTTAACCACAAACACTTGTCAATACCTTGGAACTCATGTTCTTACAAACATGCTGGAAATGGAGGAACACGACCAGGGCAACAATAATTGATACTACTAGAAGGACTTGACATCCTATTTCACCAAATTCTCAGAAAACACTTTTAAAAATTGTTATGTAATTAGTATTGAACACAAAATGATCTCACCTGGCCAAATACCTGAGGTCTTTCTGATTCTGGCATGGTGCAAGCGTCATGCACACAGTAATAGCCTGTTGGCGAAGAATTTTAGGTACCCAGCATGAATAGCTTGGGTTTGATTTTGATTTTTCAGAAGAAAGGTGACTTCTTTGAAGATGGTTCATTGAACTCCATTCTACCCCAGGATGTCTCCCCTCTCCTTCTCCCTTTGTGCCATAATCTACTACAGAATCTGTTCCCACAGGTTTGAGCAAGGGGAAAAAAAAAAAAAGGCTCCAATCCCCCAGCCCCCCTTCTGCCCCCTTCCAATGCCCCAGAGCAGCTGGTAGGGTTTATTGCTCTTCCCCAACACTGGCTCTGTTCTATGCATGTGGCAAGATTGATTATCCTCATTCTAAAATGTGAAGATCCAGCATGCGCCTTTGTCCCACGTCCCCCGAGAGTGAATTGGCATCCGAAACACTCAGTAAAAAGGCGGCTCCTTTTGGGCCCTCGGCAGTGACAGTGACCTTGAGGAGCAGGCGTGCAGAGGCCATTCCCCCAACCCTGTCAACTGCTACCTTGAGTTCAGTGCCCACCAGAGCAGGCTGCCACCTGACCAAACGATGCCATGGGAAGAGGGCTTGAGCCCAAAGCACCCCCAGGGCCAGGGGAAAAGGAATCCACAACTGAAATGGCCTTGTAGTCAAAGTCACCTACAGTTGAAACTCCAAGGCTATCCAGATGTCAAGCCAGTCGTGGCCGTGTCCGTGCACACGCACTTGAGAGCACACATGTCCTCCTAAGGAAGAAGCCAATCAAAAACTGCCCTGAATGTTTTCACCTTCCTCCTGGGAGCCAGCTCCCCTGATTTCAAACACAGGGTGCCCGAACCTGGCACATCCCCAGAATCTCACCAGGCTCTCGTCTTTTGTGTCACTAATTTGGCTGAACTAAAATCTCAGAGCCCCTAAAGTACTGAACCACTACTCCCAACCCAGCCAAGATTTGGAACATAAAGCAAATTGAATGAACCAGCCTGTGGGCAACACAGGTAAAGTAATTGCTCTTCCTCGGGCACCGCGGCTTCTCTGCTTAGCATCTGAACAAGTTAATTTGAAACATGGCTTTCTGGAAAGCAATGGTGCTCTTCTCAGCATCCAGTGGATTCATGGGGAGAGATGCCCTTTCACCAGGTAGAGACAGTAAATTATATTTGAAATCCATTTCTATTGAAAGGAGGAAAAATTGTATTTTTTCCCAGGAGCCTTTTTTTTTTTTTTTTTTTTTTTTGCTTGGCAGCACCATTTAATATCCGGTGTCCAACATCACAGGTCCTTGTTCGCTTACATAAGTGTCTGGCAACTAGGGGAAGAATTTTACTAATCAAACAAAGAGCAGTTTAATTAAATACAGAATTGCATAAAGAAGTTTGCCCTTTGCCAGTCCTGGGCTTAAAGGAACTGATCTCAGCAGTGTCTAAATCAGACAAATTGGCTAAATTGATCCTGCTCCATGAAAAGGGTGCTTCATCTAAGTCCAATCAATGGCAGATTGAGGTGTGATGTGCAATGAGGGGAAGGAATCAGACAGCCCACTATTTCTGGGAGAGCAGGAGCAAAAACGCTTCTGCTTCATGTGGCTTTATTACTTCCTAAACACCAAGGCCTTTGAGTCATGTACTCTGGACCTCCGTTGCTTCTGCACACGGTATAGGTGACAATGGGCTCAGAAAGGAAGAGCCAGAGAAATCTGATGTAGACATTGTGTCATCTGTTCTGTCCACAGCTTGTTGAGTCTGTATTTGACCCTCCGTCCTCAACAAATTAAACACCAATAGCAGAGATGACCTTCGGTGCTTCCGGCACTCAGTCGGATGTTTCACAAAGTTATTTTTCAGACTACAGACTTGAAAAGTCAGTAATCACGTATAAGTGAATAGGTTGGCCTTGGAGTGCATTCCAGATCCCAGTTGTTTGGGGCAAGTCACTTTAGATCCCTGAGTCTTAAGTTTTCTCATCTGTAAAATGGAACAAAGTGCCTACTTCACAGGGTCATGGAGAGAATGAAATGTGATACTTCTCAAAAAAACCACTTCGTACAGTGGCTATTATTCTCATTTGGGTAAAGAGGTTATTTCCTAAGGGAAAGAGATCAACTTGTCCCAGATCTTATTACTACTAAGTCACCAAAGTTGGGAGATCCAAACTAGATTTACTGGACACCAAAGCCCAGGCCCCTTCTGCTATATTATGTTGCAGCAATCAAAAGCTATTGTTGTATGTCTCAGGCTGTAGGCTCCGTGCTAAGAGTTGCAAAGAAAGACAAAAGAAATCTATTTCATGATTTCCTTCTCAGAAGCAGTCCAGATCATGAACACCAAGGTTTGATGCCAACCAATCTCCAAGACAGACTCTGGCACTTCAAAAGGTAATATTCCCATTCCCATTTCCATATAGTCTCATGCAAACTCCTAGAGTTTTAGGGAAGCTTTCACTAGTCTCTTCTGGCTCTGTGACACCACAGACATTCTTAGATACTTTGAGAATCTCACCTCCCATTTCATGGAAATGATACACTTACATTTGTCTCTCTGTTCCTCTGAGAAGTAGCTCCCAGAAACCAAGTCTTGTGAACATATCATATTTTAATTTCTTCACCTGGCACAATGCCCAAAATGTTCAAGAAAACATGCTGGATGAAAGAATGAGTCCATTTATTTACCACCCATGGAAGAATTGGGCATTGCTTATATGTCTCCCATCTAGGCACAGAGGGCTATCAGGCTAAGAACATATTGTCCTGAAGAAATTTACATAGCATACTAGTATTTTCCAGACACTGGTACTCCTATTAATATTTTCAGTCTCACTCAATGTCATGGTTCAGGTTGGAGCTGTCCCCCCAAAAGCTCATGTGTGAGACAATGTAAGAATGTTCAGAGGTGAAATGATTAGATTATGAGAGCTGCAACCTAATCAGTGCATTAATTCGTGACCTGGATTAACTGGATGGTTACTATAAGGTGTGGCTGGAGGAAGTAGGTCACTGGGGGCGTGCCTTTGGGGTTTAGATTTTGCCCTTACTGAGTGGAGCTCTTTCTCTGCTTCTTGGTTACCATGTCCTAAGCTGCTTTTCTCCACCGTGATATTCTGCTTCACCTCTGGCTCAGAACTATAGAGTCAGCTGACCATGGACTGAATCGCTGATACCATGATCTAAAATAAATTTTTCCTCCTCTAACTTGTTCTTGTCAGATCTTTTGGTCATGGTGGTGTGAAGCTGACTAAAACACACGGCTTTTTGTGTTGCTTTTATAGGCTTATATTTTCCATCTAGATTCTAAGCTCCCAGAAAGCATGAACCATGATAAATATACCTTTATTTACTTAATATCACCCCATGCACAATAATAGGCTTGTTTTTTTGTCATATTGATTAAATTACTGGTCCAGTAAGAAAGACAACATAAACTGATAAGCAACACATCTGTTAGTATATTCCCTAATGTAGAATATTAGGATGAAATATGCTATAGTTGAGGGAATTCAGTGTAATGGGAAACAAGACACTTAGGACCAGTATTTTCAGATAGAGATGTTAATCTCCATGTGTATACCATCCGGTTCATTGACTTCATGCTGAAATTCATCTGCAAAGGGAGGAGAATGTTGCGAGTGTATATCTAAGATAATAATAGACCTACAGGGACCCAGATGCATGTGGAAACAACATTGGGTAGAGCCCCAAACTCATAATTTAGATGGCTAATGGACTACTAGCACTTCCTTCCTGCTTGACAACTGCTATGGGGGGAAAATCACATAGCCTTGCAATTTACTATGTGCTTGGTCTGTAGCAAGGGCTGTGGAAAGAATGATGATAAGGAAGGCAAGGGCCCTGCCCTTAAGGGCATATAATCTGAAGAAACCACATGGTACTGTAGTTGGGAACACGGGCCCTGACATCGGCCTTCCTAGGTTTGTGTCCCAGCTCTACAGCAAAGACTCTGAGTCCCTGTGTGAGCAATCTGAGTGTGCCTGGTCCTCAGATTCCTTACTAGACAATAGAGAAAATATGGCTGGTCTCATAGGATAGTTCTTCTGAATATTTAAAGAGATATTATACATGTTGAAATGGGTACATTTTTCCTCATCAGCCTGCAAATTTATTTCTTAGGGAAACATTTCATACAATCATTCTTTTTTTTTTATTTCAATTGCTCTGTGATGCCAAAACCTCAGAGCAGAACTTGGTATTTACTAATGATTCAGGAAATAAGTTTTTAGGTCTTTATCTTTGTTGAGTCTTTTAAAACATCAGCCTGACAACATTTTGATAGTTTTAAAATAAGTTTCTCCTCACTGTTATCCAAATGTTTGTGCTTTTGAAAAAAATCATTGTACCAGTATACATATGCGCATCACATTGCACCTCTGACAGGTCACGTCTTCTGACCTCAACAGCCTTATTGGTTGCACAGTCATAATCTTCTCCACATTTGGATTCTCCCAGGTGTACCTCCTGGCCCGCTCCAAATCCAGGTACCAAGAACCTGCGGGCTTAAGTCACCATCATTAAAACCCCTTTCCAGAAACTTTGGTATATATACACAATGGAACACTACTCAGAACTAAAAGAGAATAAAATAATGGCATTTGCTGGTAAACAGATGGAGTTGGAGAAAATAATGCTAAGTGAAGTTAGCCAATCCCAAAAAAACCAAAGGTGAATGATCTCTTTGTTATGAAGATACTAATTTATAAAGGCAAGGGAGTGGGGATGAGAGGAATGAAAGAACTTTAAATAGAACAAAGAGGGGGAAGGGAGGGGAATAGGCAATGGGATAGGAATAATGGTGGAATGAGTTATCCATCATTACCCTAAGTACATGTATGAAGACACAATTGTTGTAAAAATACTTTATATAAAACCAGCAACTTGAAAAATTGTGCTCTTTATATGTAATATGAAATGAATTGCACTCTGCAAACATGTATAACAAATTAGAATAAAAATAAAATTTAAAAAAAACCCTTTCCAAACAGAACCAAAGCAGGTGAGATGCTGGGTATTTCATAGTGCCTGGGGATTCACTAGACAGTTTTATGTTCCCCAAACCAAAGCTCCTACTTCTAATCCCCTCTACATTGGCTCAGACTGCACATCTCTGATTTACACACTAGTCATCTCTCTAAGCTGTCTTACCTTAAACCTGCTGAAACCCTGACAAAATCCTAATCTTTACAATTCCCTCAGCCTAGAACCCCAGACACTCGCTGGGTTCCTGCTTTAACCCAGTGGATTCCTCTGGAAGAAATATGCTGCCCCTCACCCACTATTGACAAACAATCTCCTGTTGCAGCTCTTCTACCTACTGAAAGAGATTTTGAATTCTCATTTCAATAACTACTTGGTAAAAAGTATCTCTTGGCATAAGCACTGAACCACACAAAAAATAAATTAAACTTGCTCTTGAGGAACCTTCAAAGTAGTGGGACAAATCAACAGTAAATGACAAAAAAAATGTGTTCTAAGTGGAGGTATAAAGAAAAGTAAGCTAGAAATGGAATTGAATGATAAATAATTTCTATGTTCTGAGTTAAATCTATCTTCACATATGGATGCATGTCTCTTCTGGGGAGTAAAGGAGAGTGTAGAGAAATTGGAATAGTTACAATATTGTAGATATTTTACATTTTTATTTTTCATAATGGAAGTTTTTAAACATAAGAGCAATGTAGACTAAGAAGAGCTGAAGCCCAGGGCATATAGTCAAAAGATTCCCCACCCCACCTCCCATTTCCCTGCTACTCACTCCAATAATCCATCAAATCTTCCACAGACTCATATTCACTACACTCAACTAAATTCACTTGTGAACCATGAGAAATAGAAATATGATCTGCCTCTTTGCTCTCAAATAACTGACCATATAATCCAGAAGAAAAATATCTTACAGCCTGAAAATACCTCAGAGATTACTGAGTTCAACCCCGTTTTTTTGTTTTTTGTTTTTTGTTTTTTGTTTTTTTTTTTTGATCTGGGGATTGACACTGAAAAAGTATATTTCATTTTTTAAACACATAAAACCACTGGAAGTACATCTAAAATATGAAAAAGTCAAGACACTAAAAGGCAAGATACCAGTGCAGTAATCCAGGCTTAGGTAGTGAAAACTTTTTTCCCCAAAACCTATTGGCTATACTTTGAATCTCCTTTTCTAGGTATCCTTCAACGTCTTGACTCTTCAATGTCGTGTAGTACCACAGATTTCTATTCTTAGATCTCTTCTCTATCTACGCTTATGCCCTTATGAAATAGAATTAAAACTCTCATATGCTGATTATTTGTTACTTCAGGTTTGATAGTTTCACTTGGATGTCTACACTTACATGTAGCCATTGAATAATTGATATTTTGCTATTCCTCAAAAACTTGCCTCGCCTTACTCACTTAGTGGCTCAAGGTCAGTCTTGATTCTTCTTTTACATATCCTTCACTGGGAAACTGGTTCTTTTTTCAAAATTGGACCACTTCACACTACTTCTCCATCAGTCTTTCACTTCCCCATTCACCTGTTTCACCTTTCTCTCCCTACCACCCCTAACATTGTCTGTTCTCTACATAGTAGTCAGAATGATCCTTTTTAGAAAGAAAGTCAAATCATGCCATTGTCTTGCTCAAAATTTCATTGGTTGCATTCTCCCAGTAGAATTCATCTCATAATCCTCAACAAGGTCCTACATGATGTCCTTTATTATCTCTGTCTTCAAATTCTACCCTTTCCATCACTCAATTTGTACCCAAGGTACCCAGTTCAATTTTACTGTATTATGGTTTGGACATGAAGTGTCCCTCCACCCCCCCCCCCCAAAAAAAAAGCTCATGTTAAGCAATGGAGCAATGTTCATAGGTGAAATAATTACATTATGGAAGCTATAACCTAATCAGTGGATTAATCCATTTGATGGATTAATAATTTGAATGTATTCCCGGTTGGCATGACTGGAAGAAGTAGGTAACTTGGGGTATGCCCTTGGGGATTTTATTTTGTCCTTGCCCATTGGCTCTCTCTCTCTCTGCTTCCTTGATGTCATGAGCTAAATAGGTTTTCTCCACTATACCGTTCTGTCATGAGGTTCTGCCTCACTTTGAGCCCAGAGCAATTGGGTCAGTTGACCATGGGCTGAGACCTCCAAAATCATGTGCCACAATCAACTTCTCCTGCTTTAAATTGTTCCTGTTGGGTATTTTGGTCACAACAATGAAAAGCTGACTAAAAGACACTAACACCAAAAAGTGGGGTCATTGCTGTTATTAACATGACCATGTGGTTCAGATGCCTTTGGAACTGGTTTTCGGGAATTTGGAAAAGTTTGGAGATGCAGTCTAGAGAAGTCTTAGAATGTTGTAAATTGAGCTTAATGGGTGATTCTGGTGGGAGCCTCAGAAGACCAGAATGCTACTAGGAATGCAGACCATAAAGACTGTGTTCATGAGGTTTCAGAAGAGAGTGAGGCCTCAGTTGGGAATTGGACTGGAAACCATTAATGCAACATTCTGGCAAAGAGTTTGTCTACATTTTGCGCATTTCCTGAGACTTTCTGTAAGGCTTAATTTAAAAGTGATGGACTAATTAATCTGACGGAGGAAATTTCAAGGCAGCACAGCATTCAGTCAGTGTCATGGGGATTGCTGGTGCTTTTAGCCAACTTTACTGGAACAATCAGGAGCAGAGAGTGGAAAAGAAAGATTTAAAAATTTTGCAGTTGACCAGTTATATAAGCACAAGTAAAACCAGGACTAAGGAAGATGTAGTTGTTGAGGAGATTATAGCCACTCAAGGGAAATCAATATTTTGCACAGAGACAATAGGAAAATACCTTATGGGCATCTCAGCAACCAGCAAGACCACACCCATGTCAGGCTCAAGGGTATAAAAGTGAAAACTCAAAAATCTAATTAGGAAAAAAAATAAGGAGGTACCCTTACCACACAAGGTAAGGAAGTTATTTCACTGTGCTCAGCCACCCAGGAACTCAGAGGCCACTACAACCATAGCCCAAGGGCGTGCTGCTACTGCTCAAGTTGCAGAAGAACATGGTATCATCCAAGTGGGGCTGGTTCTGTAGACGGATGGATGGAGGCTTACACCAAGATTTCAAAGGAACACTTGGAAGCCAGGAAAAATGCAGCAGGATCAGAATTCCTATGGGTAGAGTGTGATATATGAAGCTATGAGAAGGAAGCCAGTGCTAGAATGGAAAACCCAGGAATTAAGAAATACCAGTAACATGGAATGTCTGCCAAGAAAAGCTGCTGGCTGCAGACAGAACCAGCCAAAGACAAGGCCATGTGGGCTTCAACCTGCAAGGCCCTAGGAGCAGTGCTTCCCAAATCCTTTGGACCCCTCATTTCACCACCACATGCCCTGGATGGCAGATTTGGAGCTACTGGACCTAAAGTTTGCCCACCTGGATTTTGGTCTTGTTTTGGTCTCACCCCTTCTTTCTATGTTCCTGTCCCCCCCTTTTTTTGGAATGGAAATGTTTACTCTGTGTCATTGTATATTATTTTTACAGGGGCTCATGGCCAAGAGTTTGCCTTGTGTTTGAAAAAAGGACTACAGAATCAGACTTTTGGGCAATGCTGGAACTGTTAAGATTATGAGGTCTTTTGGAGATGAACTGAATGCATTTTGCATTGTAGGATGGACAATGGACTTGAACTTTTAGGAGCCAGGGGCAGGATGTTTTGAATATAAGGTGTCTTCACCCCAAAGCTCTCTTAGGCAATAGAGCAATGTTCAGAGGTGAAATGACTAGATTACAAGAGCTGTAACCAAATCATTGAAATAATCCATTTGATTATTGGTTAGTAACTGTAGGCAGATGGGGTGTGGCTGAAGAAGGGTGACTAGGCTGTGACTTGGCAACCAGGGGCATGCCCTTGGGGATTTTGTTTTGTCTCTGACTTCTGCTTTCTCTGCTTTCGGCCTGTCATGAGCTAAGTAGCTTTCCTCTGCAAGTCCTTCCACCTTGATGTTCTACTTCACCTTAGGCCTAGAGCTGTTGTGTCAACCAACCAACCATGGTTTGACACCTGGGAAAACATGAGCCAAAATCAACTTTTCCTGCTCTAAATTGACCTTATCAGGTATTTTGGTCATAGCAATAGAAAACTGACTAACACATATTGCTTTGTGAACTATGGAGGGTATAAATACAAATTGGCTCCTTGCCTTACTATAACTGAACAGCTAGTTGAGATAATAAAATAATTTTAAAGTCTGAGGATATTTTAGAGGTTATCTAGTTTAACCCTTTCATTCCAAAGGGTGACTTTCCTAAGTCAAGAAGTCACATCCCATCTTTTTATCCAACACCCTTCCCACTATGTTTTTCCTCCTATGTTAGATGTTCCCAGGTGTTTTCAAGATGAGGTGTCTCCCCCAAAACTCTGTTAGGCAGTAGAACAATGTCCACACACATCTCCATACGGTTCCTAGAACATACAAAGTACCTTCTCTCTTGGGTCTTCTGTGATGACTCTTTGATTCTCTAAAACAATACTTACCTCAGATAGCTATCTGACTCACCCACACGTCATTGAAATTTATGCTCAAATATCACCAATACAAAGGAGCCTCTAAAATAGCAGCCACCTTAACCCCATCTATTTGCTTACTCTCTTCTATTTTTCTTTAATATCCCTCATCAATTCCTGAAATCATATAAACATCTAATTATATGTTTATTAATTCATTTATTGTCTATCTTCCCTTCCCAGTAAGTAAGTTCCATGAAGGCAGAGATATTGTCTTCCTTGTTCACTAAGAGGCCCTCTGTAAATCTTTGCAGAATGAAAGACTAAATAAGTGAATGAATGAACAGATGGGTAAACATGATAATTACATTTTAGAAGTATAATTTAAAAATGAGACAGAAGTAAGGATTGTTATAAAGGGATACTTTATAATGGAAGTAATTGGATCTACTGAGATGCTGAAGATTAAAGAAAAGTCAAAGAGGACACCAAACATTTGAGACTCAGGAACTGGGTGGATAGTATTTTTAAGAAACTGAGAAGTTATAAAATAGAAATAAATGCTAGAAAGAGGCATTTGAAAACAACTGGAGAGCTAGCAGTACTGAAGTATGGTGCTTACTAAGATTTAAGAGTGGAAGAGCAAAGGGAAAGAAGAGCAAAAGGCCAAAGACAAACCCTTGGGCTGCCTAGGATGGGGTTAGATGGGGCAAGGTCTCTTTTCTTCCTCTAGGTAGTTGGTAGCTTGGGCCTGGGGAAATATGCATAACTGCAGGTGAGTTAATTGGTAGGTTAGAAATGACAAAGAGAACTTGAAGGAAGTGACACAGAGAACTGAAAATGGCAGGGAGAACTCAGGTAGCAAATGTAAGAGGCCAATGTGTCTTCATGTTGAGCAGCTCAGGGCCATGAGATAAGGAAAGGACTTGTATGGGCCACCACCATGAAATATGTAGGGCACAATGTAGTACAGAATGGAAAGTCTAGAGACTAAAGCCAAATCAGGGCTATTTCTAAGAATGGGCATCATGTGTTCATTCCTTCATTTATTTTCTGAAATTTAGGCAAAAGAGAGGCTACCAAAATTTGTGAATAAAGCAGAGATCCTACTTTCATAGGTTTCCTAGATTGTGATAGCAGGGAATATTAAGACAGCAACATGAATGATAGAAAGCAGGGAAAAATCTGAGTGGGCAGAAGTAATAATAATGCTTAAGAAGTCTGGCCCACAGTTGAGCGATGAAGTAAATAAGTGACAAGCTGGTGACAGGAAGTTGATGGAATGAGCCAGAGGTAGGTAAAGTATCCCATACTTGTAAGGACAATAAAGGTGATCATAACAATAACAATATTTTAAGCTTCCTTTTGTCCTCTTACTTTTACCATCTTCTTACATTTCCATTCATTCTTCACAATATTACATATGGTATTTAACATTACCCATTATTTATAGGTGGGGAATTCAAAACTCAGAGAAGTATAAGACTTACTTAAGGTTCCCAACCCAACTCTAAGTTGGAGGTAACACATTTCACTAAGGGTTATACAGAAAATCCAGAAATCCTCTGTTGATATCCTTTTATTTCCTAATAAATCATAGTCCGATTTTATTGGCCACTGGCAGGAATATTTTTACAAAAATTTTCCAATGGTTTTAGAATCTATTCCTGGAATTTTATGCAAAATAAGAACATGGTGTAGTTACCCAATTCTAAAGCTTACATCAGCCTCTTTTGTGCCTAGAATCTGAATTTCATCAAATGTATCTCTTTCGTACCCTATGAGTTAATAATTAAAGTTCCCACCACATAACCTCCATGGATGTGTTAGTTTGCATTGCCCAATAATTGAATTCCATGGACAGAGTTTGCCCTAAACAGCATTTTGAAGTGCATGTCCTCTTCTCTCCAGGAATTAAATGGACCTTTGAGAAAATTAGTTCCACCATGGCTATTAGAGATGAGCCAGTCCAGACCTCTCAGTTATAGACCAAACCTAAGTTAGCAAAGGGTTTGGTGATTTGTCAAAGGTCTCAGAGCTGTCATGGCATTTTATTAAATCAATGTTATGTGGTGTTCATTTTATTGGCACTTATGTGCCCTAGACATAAAATCATGAAATATAATTGATTAGAGATTATCCAGTTTAACACCCCCATATTACAGGTGAGGAAACAGGCTCAGAGAGTCTAAGTGACAAGCCTGAGTTCACACAGAATTATGCAGGAAGGCTAACTCCAGGTGTCCTGATTCCCTACCCGGAGGTTTTGCAAAGGATGGTGCTTCTCTAAGTATAGTCTATGGACACTTTCATGGTTTAAAGGAAACCCACTTCTCATTCTGGACTTGTTGAATTATGATATCTGGTAGTAGCTCAGGAATCTTCAAGCCTCTGCCCAAAGACCTCCTGAGTCCTTGCCATGTTTCTTATACAAGTTTGGTGCCTCGTGTTGTGGCAAGATGACTTTTGTCTCTCTCCTGCGATTTAGACTTTTATGGGAAAAGGAACCAAAGACCCTTTGTAACTTTCATTCAACTTCCACTGCTTATACTTTTTCTTGTACCCATGCCTTCCATTAAGGCAGTGCTTCCTTCTTCTCTCTATAATGCTTTCCTTTGCCAAGAAAAGGTGGTCACAGGTGGGCGACACTTGCTCCTCTTCTCTTCTACCTCCTGATTACTGTTATGACTCCTTCTCCACTTTGGTCTCCCATTCAGTTTCCTCTCATCTTTTTCTACCTGATAAGTTCACTGCAGGAACTTAAATATTATCTCTTTTAACTCTTATTGCTATTGTTCTTGATATTTACAGATCTGGGTAATAATGGACTTAAATAAAGGGGAACATTCTAACTGCTCTCCAAAGGTAGAAGGCAAGGCATTGAATCTAGTTGTCCCACATCAAAGAGATTATGGATCTAGACTAGATTCACAATCTAGCCATCTCTCCAGACCTGCAGATCTCTGTCCAATTTTTGGAACAACACCACCTCTATTACCTAATAAAACCTGCAGTTACCTCTTACTGAACATTTACTGTTTCAAGTATCATGCCTAGTGCTTTATGTATAGATTTTATTTCATTGCTATAACCATACTTTAGAGACAGTATTATTATTCCCATTCCATAGATGAAGGAATTCAGACATTAATTGTCTTGATGAAGGTCATCCAACCAATAGTGAGCCTGTACTTAGATTCAGAGTCAACTGAACCTCCATTCTTAGTTATTGCATTTCATAAGTATTTACCAGAAGTAGAAATGAAAAGATCACTGCAAATCAAACTGTGCCAAAAGAATATTTTTAGGGTCAATTTGAAAGCCATGTGCTAAGCACTAGTCTAAATGTTTTGCATGTATTAAATATTTAAACAACCCAGGGTACAGATACTAGCATCAAGATTCCCATTTGGCAGCAAATGGAGGCAGAGGCCCCCAGATCACACAGCTAGGAGGTGACAGAAGCAGGATTCAAACCTAAGGAGACCGTTTCCAAGCCTGAATCATAACCACTAATCAACATCCCCCAATGACTCCATCTGCTAATTAAGAACAACCTTCAAAAGCTGAATAAATTTGAACACCATTTCATGAATAATTGAAGCATATCCAAGTATTTTTCCCATCTTGAAACTAGAAGGCTGGCTTTAAAATTGATATCTTCTGACAATTTAGAAGGGTATTAGTAAAGTTCAAAAAGTGTTATATGATTTTGCCAGGTGATGTTAGAGTTCACAGGACCTTGAATTTTACTCCAAATAGAGCAACATAAGATAATACATTTATTAATTGTTGCTTCACATAATCAATAAAAAGTAAATTGTGTGGTGAGAAGCCACACATGTGTCTATGATTGAAATTCTTCTGTTTATTATTTGACAAATGAGCACAAATAAAAATAATAATTGCTGATATCCAATCTATTCAGGTGCATTATAGTTTGCACATGTGCAAATTATATGAATATTATATACTAATGTGAGATTTTCCCCTAATAGATATTCAGGACACTTCCTAAAGACACATGTTAATCTCAGTTCTGGAATACGTAAAAAATATCTCCTATGGCTTGAGAATCTATAAATGATTTCGTTCAAAAACTGAAATGGCAGTTCACACCATATTATCTATGTAAATTCTTTGTTTTCTCAGTATCAGTGGGATCAAAGTCAAAGTAGCCTTCATCCTAAATTGTGAATACAAAATAAATCCAAAATCCGTTCACGTACAAGCCCACCCACCTATAGCATAACATCTAATAAACCACCATGAAAAGACAGTTCAAATAAGAAAGTACTGCAAAGCTCATCCTCACCCACAACTGGTAAGCTAAAAGTTGTAAAATATACATGTCCTAAAACCTGAGTGCCCACCTTCAGCACAGTGAGAATAAAGGTCAAGGAGCTTATGTGGCAGGACTGCTAAAGAGAGTGGAGTGAGCTTCAGAGATCCACCAACTTTCAGAATCCAAAGGGGGAAAATGGAACAATTCCTTCTTACACTCCATTTTTCCACCTCCTCAGATGGATTGGGAGAGTAGCAAGCAATCTCATGAGGCCTTGCATAACTCTTTAGGCTGTTATTGGGTGCACAATAATGACAGAGAAGCTGCCTTTTCCAGTTGACTCTGCCCTAAAATAGTTTCAAAAGGCTAATCTCTGGTAAATTAACCGGCCACTATGACCCAAACCAAATAGATGATTAAGTCAGTCAATTAGTAAGTACATACAGAGGCTTCAAAAAAGACAAAAAAAAAAAATGGACAGGAAAATGACATCTAGTCCATTTACCCCAAATTAAGCTTTGATCTCCTTGGACAGCACAACTGGACACAGGATACAGATCCCCTACCAAAACCATGGGCATTTCTTACCACCTGCCAGATGTCTGTCATCCTTGACTTTCTTCATCTGTGGTAGCACTGTCCTTTCCCTGCCTCCCAAGCTATGTTGTATTTACCCGTTTCATGCAACATTACCTCTTGGACATGCTGGCTGGTTATTTCACCTTTTCCTCCCCAAATTGAGTATCTAAACTCTTGGGGACCTGGAGATTATTATTGACTATGCATTGTATAAGAGGTGGCTGAGTCCTAACTCTGTGATTTCCATATCTTTGTTTTTACAAGCCTCAGCTACTCATCCTTAAAGCAGAGAAAATAACAATTCCAATTCTAGGCTTGCTGTATAAATTAAAGAATAAGGCATATAAGGGATTATCAGATTGCCCCGCACATAATAAATGTTCAATATTGAACTCCAACTCCCATTTTTCACCCTGTTCGACAGTTTCACGCGTGTCATTTGACTCAGAACAACTTTCCATGGAATCATTATAATCCCAATTTGGCAATGAGAAAACAGGCAAACTCTTGGAGTCAGTAGTGGCAGAACCAGAATTTGAAGCCAGAGTGTCTGGTTCCAGAATCTTGGCTGGACTCCCAAGCTGTACTACCTTGAAACAAAGTTCAACCTGGTAAACAACAACCAGAAAGATTATATGGAATTCTCTCAGAACTCAGGTGCAAGTAAGTTGCTGCCACCAGTCGCATCATAAAACGATGTCCCTGTCAGTCATTCCTATTCATCACTTACTCTTGAGGTGGAAACAGGTAGACCTGATTTTCTAAGAGCTGCTGGGACAAGTGGAAGCTCTGCTTGAGGCCAGCAGTAAAAATATCGTCCCAACTCATTTTGTCTCTGCAACATTTCCCATGTTAATTCACCATCCAACAGTTTATGGGAATGTGCACTATAGCATATTCTGTTAAGATGATACTTTCTTGCATTATGACTCTGAAGTAAATGAAACTGGGAGACACTTTCTATAAAGAATTACTGAAAGGCTGAGGGTGTGGCTTAGTGGTATAGTGCATGCCTAGCATGCATTGTGACCTTGGGCCCTGGGTTGGATACCAAGCACCACACAAAAGATTAATGGATGTACAGTCACAACCCGCTTCATCATAGAATGACAGCCCACAAGTCAGGCATGATGGAGAACACATCTTCTAACCCCAGCATCTCAGAAGGCGCTCAAGGGAAAAGGATTATAAGTTTGAGGCCACAGTAAGACCCCTATCTTAAAAAAAAAAAAAAATCAAGATGCTGTCCAAATTCTAAAACATGTTAAAGCTTTTGACCAAAAGGCCCCCAAAATCTCTTTCTACAGTACCCATGGGAAAACCAACCCCCAGCACCTACTGTACCTCTCCTAATTCCTGAGATAAAGAAAGGTAAAGGTCCCCTAGGAGCTAAAACTCCCAATAATTTTGGAGACAGAGTTTGAGAAATAGGAAAGCTTTTCCCAGAAAAGGGAAAAGAAATAGACCTGCCACTGTGGGCCTTCCAGAGGCCTGCCCAGAAACCCTGCTGAAAAACTGACTTTCTTTTGTGAGTAATCAGATAATAAGACTTCCTTAAGAAGCACAGAATAGCTAAATTCATCACCATAATTTAATTGTACAGGTTATTAAAGAGCAGTTTGCCTGTCCTCCCTCTCCGGCGCTGCTTTTGTGTATTAAACTCAGACTAATCAAATTGAGGATTCCAAGAGTACTGTATTAGTCATCCCCATCCCTTTTAATTTGTTTAATGGCTTCGTGCATGTGTGTGTGTGTGTGTGCGTGCGTGCGTGTGTGTGTGTGTGTGTGTGTGTGTGTGTGTGTTCTGACTAGCTGTACATCGCTTAGCCTCAGGACGACATGTAAATAAAGAATGGATAGGGAAACTTCTGCAGAAAACAATACAGCATGCCCCCCTTCTAAAGTTACATTTGATGTTTGAGTAATTCATGGGACGTGTACTGCAAGCAGTGGTGCTGATTATATCCACTGAGCGGTCTCCAGACATAGGAGAAGAGAGAAGGCAAAGAAAGGAAGGAAGGAAGAAAGAAAAGGAGTCTGAATTTACACTCACCGCTTGAAAAGCCCTTTTGTGCTCCGCCAACTTCTCCTGGCTGAAGATGCAGTATTTGCCAAAAAGTCGCCTGCAAGAACGCACACAACACAACCCAAGTAGAAAACAGCCCATTCAAGGACTCTCTCTCGGCCCACCCCCACCTTCTTTTAATAATTTTTTTTTTCTTCTACATAAAAGACACATTTTTAGAAAGTGGTGCTCACTCAGGGTCCCACAATGCTGACTGGGGATTAGAAAATAAACCACCTCGTTAGTGAAGTTTGGAGTTGGGTTCGGCTGTTTGGGTCAATTGTCTTTTCACCTGTCTCCAGCCACCAAGTCAAAGTGGACTAAGAATAGGAGTTATTTAGCATGTAGCACCCGTCGGAGAGCAAGCCTCTCGGAGCGGCGGTCTGGGGCCAGTGAGAATGGCTGTCTTGTGTGGGTAGCTGTTGTTGTTAGCTGCCCTTACACATTCAGGCTTTCTGTCCATTCAGCCAGAGAGGCCACGTGTCCCGAACCTCAAAGGGGCCAGTGCCTCACAGCGACGTGGTTCAACTTGCCTTTTCATATGTGGGGTTTTCCATGTGGGCAATATTTGTTCTCTCAGCAGTTTGGGGGATATTTCCTCAATATAATTGCTTTTGCGTGTTTCTATTTTCAACGAAAACATCAGCATACATGGTGTGGGTGTGGGGAAGGAAGTAAAGGAGGAAAACAAGTAGAAAGAAACAGAGAGAAAGTCATTTCTTCCGTCCCAGGCTGCGTGGACACCTGCTGAACAGCCACAGTGGAACAACTGGTTGAATGTTTAGGTCCCCACGATGCCAACTGGCTAACTTTTCCAGTGAACTGACTAGTCGTTCTGGCATCTCACAGGAACTCTGGTTCGATCTGAATTATTTAGAAGTAATCACACTGTTGGTGGATTTTCAAGGCCTGTGTTTGCATTCTATTTCCTTCCTGGACACCTGCTTTTTTTCCTCCCCACCATTTTAATACTAATTAGTATCCCCAACTTGGGGAAGGGCAGTTCAATTAGTTTAACAAATATTTTATTGATCATTTGTCCTATGCCACACATTCCTTTAGCTTCAGGAGGCAGATAAAAATAGAGGTGATTGTTGCCATCGACAATTTTGGGATTTAATGGGAGACAGACAAGGTTTAGAGGCAAGGCCATTAAAAAGAGCCCAGAGCAGTTTGGACTACTGGGGAAGAGACTAGGGATGCATAATCTAGGGATGATTTTCCAAGGAGGTGCAGACTGGGCTGAGTTTCTAAGGATTGTGGAGGAATAAACCAGTTAACAAAGAGTGAGAAAGGAATTCCAGCAAGAAGGCACTATGTGAAGAAAGGCAAAGAGGCACAAAATAATGGGATTAGCAGTTCAGTTGAACTGGAGCTTAAAACCTGAGGACAGAGAAAGAGGGGCTAGGGTGGAGAAACAGAACAGGCCATCGCCATCATTTTTAAACATTTCAAAGCCAACGGGAAGCCACCAAAGACTGAAGCCAGAGTGGGAAGAGATAAAATCTAAATTTAGGTCTGCATAGAAATGGATTTGAAGATGGTCGTAGGAGAATGGTTAGCAGAGTACTCTAGCCACTCAGGGAAGAAAGAATGAAATGAGGGATGTGGGGGTTGAGTTGAGGAAGAAAGTTTGTTCATAAAGTATATGGCACAGGGTTGGGGTTGTAGCTTAGTAGTAGAGCTCTTGCTTAGTATGTGCAAGGACCTGGGTTCAATCCCCAGCACTGTAGAAAGAAAGAAAGAAAGAAAGAAAGAAAAAGAAAGAAAGAAAGAAAAGAAAGAAAGAAAGAAAAGAAAGGAAAAGAAAGAAAATAAACCCAGGACAGATGGTCTCAAGCTGGAGGCCAGGAGATCAAGTGAACAGGCAGCAGACTGGTTGCCAGGGCTCAATGGAACCATGGATGGGGACGGCAATCAATGGAGGCTCAGCCTCTGGTTTAAAGCAGGCATTCCCAATGGGCAAAAACTTCCTCTAAGAAGTGAAACTTTGTTCTTGTTAGAGGGAATGTACAAAAACATTCTTAAATATCATAATAGTGCATGGTCCTTCAAAGGCCCTCTATGTATATAAACATATTTATTGTGATATAAACATATTTATTACTTCTCCATGAAGCCAAACCGTTGTATACTATACCCCAACGGGTGGGGGGGGAGAGTTAAGATACATTTAGTAAAATGCTGAGGTGACTTTGGAAAATGCCATAAGCTCATACTGAGTTTCCCTCTGATCCTTAACATTTTGTCACCATGTCAATTGTGAGGGTGTTGCTAAATGTGTTCATTCTGTTGCCAAGCACACTTTGAAGGCAGTTGTTTCTATTGGGTGGTTAGTAATACTAGTGGGGTTCTGAAGGAGCCCCAATTAGGGAGATGGCTATTGCGGTCAGCTGGAAGCCATAAGTTCCACCTGATAATAAGTATGTATGTGACGCACCTGTAAATGCACGTGAGGCACCCGCAAAGCTAAAGGTATATAACCGGGTGAAAGCGGTCGGAGTCAGGAGAAGAATGAATTCATTCAGTCAGCCATGCAGTCGCTCGGTCGGAAGAAGAGTTCGGGTCAGAGAAGAAGAAAAGAATCAGAGCGGCCAGAATGTAGGCAGAGTGGTTATAGAAGAGAAACCAGATAGAAGAAGTAATTGCTGGTCAGAGTCAGGCCGAGGCTCCCGAGGAAGAAAGAAGAAAGAAGAAAGAAGCTCTAAAAGCTAAGCTCTCTCTCTCTCTAAAGAAGAAATCTCTCTCTTTCAAGCTCTCTCTCTTTCTCTCTAAGCTCTAAGAAGATGAAAAAGAAAAAGCTCTATCTTTCTCTCTAAGCTCTAAGAAGAAGAAGAAGAAGCTATCTCTAATCTTTCTCTCTAAGCTCTTTCTAAGAAGAAGAAAAATCTTTCTTTCTCTCTCTAAGCTCTCTCTAAGAAAGTAGAAGTAAAAGTAGAAGTATCTTTACTCTGCCTCCGAGAGTTTTCCTCCCGCGGCGTTGTGGCTGGCCACGACAGGCAGCTTACAGGGTTCCTCTCCTGGTGTTATTTTGTTTTAATGTCATGGTCATTGAGAATTGCATGTTTGATCATTTTTCCTTCTTCATTTCGGCTGCTCAAAGAAGCAAATGCCAGACATGCTCATCCATAGCAAGTAGAAGGGAATCAGTCCTATGTGTTTTATCTCAGCCCCATTCTTCCTTCCATTTTATGTCCTTAAATAAATAGCAAGAGCTACAGTTGAGGGCCTGTAAGAGATACATAAAGTTAACGCATTACATTGTCTGGAAGTTACCAGCCAAGCAGGTATCATTTATCTGATTGGCCCATCAGCACAAAGCTACAGAGAAACAGATATAAGCTAGGTATATTCTAAAGCCACTGGCAGGGGACAGAAGCAGTGCAGAAATGGTTCAGACAAAGGACAAGTGGATCACAGGAATGCAATATCACACCGTGGTGCTGCACTCAGTAAGAGCCCAAAGCAGGGAAAGGGCAGAAAACCTTTTACTATCACCCTTGACTCTCCCCCTCCCCTTATTTCTATATTTGTTCATTGAAATTTTTAGTGAGAGTCTTGTAGGCTTAAATGAAGTTGTAAGAAATAATGCAGAGAGACATCCTATAACATTTTTCCTCTTTCCCCCCATAGTAACATTTTGAAAAACAAAACAATATCCCTATCATCCCAATCAGGATATTGACATTGATATCATCCACTCGTTCCAGTTTCCTGTTTTCCTGTACTTATATCCGTGTGCGCTTAGTTCTGTGTAGTTTTTTTAACATGTGCAGTTTCAAATGTCACTACACTCAAGAAACAATTCCATCATTACAAGGGTGCCCTTTTAAAATCCCTGTTCTTTATTTTCTGGGAGACAGTGTATAAAATTGGTTTAATTCTTTGTTAAATGTTTGGTAGAATTCTCTAGTGAAACTGGGCCTGCAGCTTCTTCTTCTTCTTTTTTTTTTTTTGCAGATTTTTTAATGACAATGCAATACATTTTATGGTTATAAGACTGTTCAGATTATCTACTTCATTTTGGTTCATTGTGAGTGGTTTGTATTTTTTGAAGATTTGGTCTAATTCTATTTGTCAAATTTATGAGTGTAAAGTTATCATGCTATTCCCTTACTGTCTTTTTAATGGATGCAAGATCTATTGCTAGATTCCTTACTGTATTATGATATTGGTTATTTGGATCTTCTTTTTTTTTCTGCTATTTTTGTTACAGACTTACAACTTTATTGTTTATTTTTGAAGAAACAGATTTTTGCTTTATTTTCTTTCTGTTTACTGTTTTCAATTTCTTTGGCTTCTGCTCTTTATTATTTCCTTCCTTTTTTCTTTGGGTGTATTTCTCCCTTTTTTTTTTTTTTTTTTTCCTGCTTTCTTGAGGTAAGAACTGACATAATTGATTCAGATCTTCTTTTCTAATATGAATAATCAGTGTTATAAATTTCCTTCCCAGCACAATAGCTGTTTCCCAGATATTTTGATATGTTAGATATTTGTTTTCATTTAGTCTTATTTTTTATTTCATTTGAGACTTCCTACAAGACCTATATTTGTAAGCTTCCTGGTACCGTAACCCGGGAGGAAAACTCTCAGAGGCAGAGTGAAGCTTTTACTACTTTTACTTCTACTTTCTTAGAGAGAGCTTAGAGAGAGAAAGAAAGATTTTTCTTCTTCTTAGAAAGAGCTTAGAGAGAAAGATTCTTAGCTTTTAGAGCTTCTTTCTTCTTTCTTCCTCGGGAGCCTCAGCTTGACTCTGACCAGGAATTACTTCTTCTATCTGGTTTCTCTTCTGTAACCGCTCTGCCTATGTTCTGGCTGCTCTGATTCTTTTCTTCTTCTCCGACCCGAACTCTTCTTCCAACCGAGCGACTGCATGACTGACTGAGTGAATTCATTCTTCTCCTGACTCCGACTGCTTTCACCCGGTTATATACCTTTAGCTTTGCGGGTGCCTCACGTGCATTTACAGGTGTGTCACATACATACTTATTATCAGGTGGAACTTATGGCTTCCAGCTGACCGCAATAGCCATCTCCCTAATTGGGGCTCCTTCATATTCCTCCCTTTTAGTTTAAAAGGTGCTTTTTAATTCTATTTTCTATATTTTATTTTCTCTATTTTTTTTTAATTTTCTTGTCCCTACCTGGCTTTTCACCTTTTGTTTTAAAAGGGTGGATATTTGAGCCCTTTTTGAGGAGGTACTGCGGCTTTAAGGAAGCCTACTGTTGAGGAGCAGCTAACGCACTTAGTTAAGCACAATTGCATAAGCGGCTTTGACTTTTTTTTTTTCTTGTCTCTTCTTTATTTTTATGGCTTTTTTGCCAAAGCTCAATGGCTTTTTCTCTGCATGGTTTTCACCGTGCTTTTTAATTCTCTATTTTCTTTTAAGCTCATGGCTTTTTTCTTTATGGCTTTTTGCTAAAGCTCAAGGCTTTTTCTCTGCATGGCTTTTACCATGCTATTACTTTCTGGCTTCTTTATTTTTTATGGCTTTTGGCCGGCTACTCGCTTCATGGCTTCGGCTTCTCGCCAGCTCTCGCCGGCTACTCGCTTCGGCTTTTCGCTAATTCTTAACTGGCCTCAACTGAGTACTACTCTTTTTGCTGGCCTCAACTGAGTACTACTCTTTTTGCTGGTCTCAACTGAGTACTACTCTTTTTGCTGGTCTCAACTGAGTCAGAGGCTATGCTTTCTTCTCCTCTCTCCTCACTATCTTAGCTTCTTGTTCTTATATCTTTTTTTTTTTTTTTTTGGTACCGGGGATTGAACTCAGGGGCACTCGACCACTGGGCCACATCCCCAGCCCTTTTTTTTTTTGTATTTTATTAGAGACAGGGTCTCACTGAGTTGCTAAGTGCCTCGCCACAGGCTGGCTTTGAACTCACGATCCTCCTGCCTCAGCCTCCCAAGTGCTGGGATTACAGGCGTGTGCCACGGCGCCCGGCTTGTTCTTATATCTTATTTTTTCTTCTCTGCCTGCCGAGCCCCGGACGGGCCACCATTTGTAAGCTGCCTGTCGTGGCCAGCCACAAACGCCGCGGGAGGAAAACTCTCGGAGGCAGAGTTAAGATACTACTACTTTTACTTCTACTTTCTTAGAGAGAGCTTAGAGAGAGAAAGAAAGATTTTTCTTCTTCTTAGAAAGAGCTTAGAGAGAAAGATTAGAGAGAGCTTAGAGAGAGAAAGAAAGATTTTTCTTCTTCTTAGAAAGAGCTTAGAGAGAAAGATTAGAGATAGCTTTTTCTTCTTCTTAGAGCTTAGAGAGAAAGAGAGAGAGCTTGAAAGAGAGAGATTTCTTCTTTAGAGAGAGAGAGCTTAGCTTTTAGAGCTTCTTTCTTCTTTGTTCTTTCTTCTTTCTTCCTCGGGAGCCTCTTCCTGACTCTGACCAGGAATTACTTCTTCTATCTGGTTTCTCTTCTGTAACCGCTCTGCCTACGTTCTGGCCGCTCTGATTCTTTTCTTCTTCTCCGACCCGAACTCTTCTTCCGACCGAAGCGACTGCATGACTGACTGAATGAATTCATTCTTCTCCTGACTCCGACTGCTTTCACCCAGTTATATACCTTTAGCTTTGCGGGTGCCTCACGTGCATTTACAGGTGCGTCACATACATACTTATTATCAGGTGGAACTTATGGCTTCCAGCTGACCGCAATAGCCATCTCCCTAATTGGGGCTCCTTCATATATTATTTAAAAGTGTATGTTTAATTGCCATTATTTACAGATTTTCTTGTTCTCTTTCTGTCACTGTTTTCTAGTTTGATTCTATTATGGTCATAATATTTTCTTTCTGATTCAATTATTTCATATTTGTTATCTTTTTTTATAGCCCAAGACAAGGTTACCTTGGTGGAGGTTCCACGAGTGCTTGGAAAGACTACAAATTCTGCTATTGGGTACAGTGATATGTGTATGCATGCACACATGCACATTCTATAGCCTTGTTGATTTTCTATCTATTTAGTCTATTAGTTTATGAGATGGGTGTGTGTGAAGTTTCCAACTATGATTCAGGATCATTCTATTTCTCCCATCAGCTCCATCAGTTTTTAGCTTCCCACATTTTGAGGCTCTATTGTTTGGTGCGTATATATTTAAAGCCATTATCTTTCTGAGGATTGGTCCTTCTATCGTTATGTAATGTCTCTCTTTGTCGCTAATAATTTTCTTTACTCTGAAGTCTATTCTTATAGGTAATCATAATACCCACTCTTTTTTTGTGTTCATTGTTTTTTTTTAAACAAATTAACGTTAGTATGTTACATATCTCTCCATGCTTTTATTTTAGCCCACTTATGTCATTGATTTTGAAATAAACTTTACATAAATAGCATACAATTATCAAACTCCCTTTTAAAAGGTGGAGCAAAATATGGGATAAGAACTTTGGGGCTAGGGCTGTACTGAAAGGTATGGATGATGGTAGGCAAAGGGCATAGAATATAAGAAGCACAAAGAAATCTTACAGTGGATTGACTTATGGTTTCTATCTTAGTTTAGGTTCCCCTGAAAGCAGAATCTGAATCAGAGATATGAGGATTTCTCCCAGATTATTATGTTAATGCTCCAACCCCTACAGTTGTGATAGCGTTTGAAGATAGGGTCTTTAAAGAGATGAGAAAGGTGAAATGAGGTCATATGGGTGAGTCCTAATCCAATTTGACTGGTGTCTTTAGGAGGAGAGATTAGGACACAGACACGTGTGTGTGTGTGTGTGTGTGTGTGTGCGCGCGCGCGCATGCGCACACAGATAAAATTTCATGTGAGGAAATAGGAAGAGGTGGCCATCTGCAAGCCAATGAGAGAGGCTTTGGGAGAAAGCAACTCACAGATAACCTGATTTTAGACATGTGATCTCCAAAACTGTGAGAAAAAGAATAACCTCTTCAACAAATAGTGCTGGAAAAACTGGAAATCCATATGAAGCTAAAAGAAATTAAACCCCTATATCTCACCCTACACAAAACTCAACTCAAAGTGAATCAAGGACTTGGTCATTAGAACAGAGATCCTTCACTAGATAGAAGAAAAAGAAGGTCCAACTCTCCATCATGTCAGGAAGCAAATTCCTCAATGAGGAAAGTCCTAAAGCTCAAGAAGTAAAATCAAGAATCAACAAATGGGATGCAATCAAACTAAAAAGTCTCTTCACGGCAAAGGAAACAATCAAGAATGTGAAGAGAAGCTTACAGAATGGGAGAAAATCTTTGCCACCTGCACCTCAGATAGAACACTAATCTCTAGGATATATAAAGAACTCAAAAACTTAACACCAAAAGAACAAATAACCCAATAGATAAATGGGCAAAGAAAATGGACAGACACTTCACAAAAGAAGAAATACGATCACTCAACAAATATATAAAAAAAATTCAACATCTATAACAGCTAGAGAAATGCAAATTAAAACTACACTGGTATTTCATCTCACTCCAGTCAGAATGGTAATTATCAAGAATACAAGTAACAAGAAATGTTGGAGAGGATGTGGGGTAAAAGATACACTCATACATTTCTGGTAGGACTGCAAATTGGTGCAACCACTCTGGAAATCAGTATGGAGATTCCTTGAAAACTTGGAATAGAGCCACCATTTGACCCAGTTATCCCACTCCTATATTTATACCCAAAGGACTTAAAATCTGCATACTTCAGTGACACAGCTACATCAATGTTTATAGCAGCTCAATTCACAATAGCTTAATTATAGAACTAGCCTTCAACCTTCAACAGATAAATGGATAAAGAAAATGTGGTATATATACACAATGGAAAACTATTCCACCATAAAGAAAAATAAAATTATGGAATTTGGTAGTATATGGATGGAACTGGAGACTATCATGGTAAGTGAAATAAACCAATCCCAAAAAACCAATGGCCAATTGTTCTCTCTGATATGTGGATGCTGACTCACAATAGCCTGGGATGAGCAGGTGGAAGGGAGGGAGATGGAAAGGTTCACAGAATTGGATAAGGCAGAGTGGGGGCAACAGGGAGATGGGAATGGGAAAGAGAGTATAATGATTTGAACGTAACATTCCTGTGTTCATATGTGAATACACAACCAATGTAATGCTGCATCATGTACAACCAGAAAAATGAGAAATTGTACTCCTTATATGTATAATATGTCAAAATACATTCTACTATCATGTATAACTAATAAGAACAAATAAAAAAGAAAAAAATAAATTTCTGCAATTTAAGCTACCCTGTCGGTGGTATTTTGTTTTGGTAGCCCTGGAAAATTAATACAATAAGTAAAGATGTAGGATAAATTGATGGAGCAGAAAGAAAAGGTCACAAGTAGGATCTTCAGAGATTTTCCATGGTAGATATTCTGAAATGTAATCCCAGACTTTTCTATTCTTAACTGGCTAAGAGTCACACCTAGAGCAGGTATTAAATCTTTGGCATTTCTGTGCTACCTTGTGCTTGAGCTAAACCAACTTTCATGGTGCTGGAGAAAGCTCTTAGAATATCCATGAGCCACAGATACTTGATGAGGGAGGTTATCACTGTGCCCACTGCAGTTGCAGGTGAACCAAGGTACAGGTCTAGAGATAGGCATTATCTACCACAGCCTTTTTCTGCCTCCTTTTTTTCTTCTTTTGCCAGACTTTTTCAGGAATTTCAGCTTCTTTAACAAGTCTCTGGGAAATCTTGTCTTCCAAGTTCTGGTGTCATAATAGAGCTAATACCTCCTCTTCAACTGTTCTCTCTCTCTCTCTCTCTCTCTCAGGAAGCTGAGTGGGTTTGGAGTGGGAACCAAGGGAAGAGCATCCTAGAGTGTCCTAGGTGCTGAATTATAGCTCCACACAGTCAAGGGAAGTTCTTTGTCATAGGAGTTGTTCTAGTCATTTTTTTTTTTTTCATCTGTGACTGAAAGACCTGACAAAGAACAATTTTAAGGGAGAAAATGTTTATTTGAGGGCTCACAATTTCAAATGTCTCAGTCCATAGCCCACTGGATCCATTCCTCGGAGCTTGAGGTGAGGCTGAATATCATGGCAAAAAAGTGTGGCAGAGGGAAGCAGTTCACATGATGATCAGAAACAAGAGAGAGACTCCACTCCCCAGATACAAAATATATACCTCAAAGGCAAGCCTTCAATGACCCATTCCCTCCAGCCACACCCTACCCACCTTCAGTCACCACTCAGTTAATCCTGTCAGAGGATTAATTCATGATTGGGTTAAGACTCTCATAACCCAATCATTTCTCCTCTGAACCTTTTTGTGTTGTCTCATGCATAAACTTTTTGGGGAAACCATACAGGAATTCCTCAGTATCCACTCAGAATTGGTTCTAGATGCTCTTATATAAAAGAGTATGGTGTTTCCCTATAACCTACACATATTTTCTTACATAAATGCATACCTGTGAAATACTCCACTCAAGACCACCACAATAAAACAAATATCACAATAAAACAAGTCACATGCAGTTTTTGATATTCTAATGCATATACTATGCTAACTTTATACTATAGTCTATTAACTGTACAATATCATTATGTCTAAAAATATGTGGATACCTTGGTTTTAAAAAAACTTTGCTATTTAAAAATACTAAGAATCATCTGAGCTTCCAGAGAGTTGTAATCTTCTTGCTGGTGGAGGGTCTTGCTTTCATGTACATGGCTGCTGACTGATAAGGTAGGTGATCAATGTTGAAGGTTGGGGTGACTACAGCAATTTCTTAAAATAAGACAACAATAAAATATGCCACATCAATTGACTCTTCTTTTCATAAAAGATTTCTCCGTAGCAAGTGATGCTGTTTGATAGCATTTTTACCCACAGTAAAACTACACTCAAAATTGGAATCAATCCTCTCAAACTTTGCCACTGCTTTATTGATCTAATACACTCTATTAACTTTATGTATTTTATTAAGTTTATGCAATTCATGCAATTCTGTAAATCCTTCACTGTCATTTCAGTGACATTTATACCACATTCACCAAGAGTAGATTCACTCTCAGGAAACAACTTCGCTCATTCTAACAAGCAAGTCTTCATCTATTAACATTTTACTATCAAGTTACAGCAATTCAGTCACATCTTCAAGTTCCACTTTTAATTCTCATTCTCTTGTTATTTACACCACATTTATAATTACTGACTCCACTGAATACTTGGACCTGTTATAGTCATCTATGAAGGTCAGAATCAATTTCCTCCCAATCCCAGTTAATGCTGATACTTTGATCTCTTTCCCGAATAACAAATATTCCTAATGGCGTGGAGAATAGTAAATCCTTTGAAGAAGATTTTCAATTTACTTGCCCAGATGCATCAGGGAATCACTATCTATGGCAGCTATAGCCTTATAAAATGTATTTCTTACATAATAAGACTTGTGAAAATTACTGCTTCATCTATGGACTATGGAATGGATATTGTGTTAGCAGGCATGAAACAACATTAATCTTGTTCATATCCATCAGAGTTCTTGGGTCACAAGTACATTGTCAATAAGCAGTAATATCTTGAAAGGAATTCTTTTTTATCTAATCATATGCCTCAGTACTGGTCTTAAAATATTCAGAAAGCCTTGTAAACAGACATGCTGTCATCCAGGTTTTGTTGTTCCATTTACAGAGCACAGAGAGAGTAGATATAGTATGATTACAAATGACCCTAGGATTTTCAGTAAAGTAAATGAGCATTGGCTTCACTTAAAGTCACCTACTACATCAACCCTAATAAGTAAGTTGCTCTGCCCTTTGATGCTTTGAAGCCAGCAACTGACTTCTCTCTTGCTATGAAAGTCCCAGATGGAGTCTTTCCAGTATAAGTTTGTTCTATCTGCACTGAAAATCTGACATTTAGTGTAAGCATCTGCATTAATTACCTTAATAAGACCTTCTGGCTAACTTGCTGCAGCTTCTACAATGCTATCTGTTTCATCTTGCATTTTTGTGTTATGGAGAAAGAGAGTCTTTCCTTGAACCACATGAACCAACTTCTGCTAACTTCATGCTTTTCTTCTGCAGCTTCCTCATCTCTCTAAGTCTTCAATGAAGGTCTTCATTTATGGTCTTGCTCTGGAATAGGCTATGACTTAGGGATTGTTATAGCTAGTTTGATCTTATATCCATACTGTAAAACTTTGATCATATCAGCAAAAGGGCTGTTTTTCTTTCTTATCATTCATGCATTCATGGGAGAAGCACTTTTAATTTCCTTTGGGAACTTTTCCTTTGCATTTACAACTGGGCTTCTTTGCACACGATGCCAAGATTCAGCATATCTTGACTTTTGAGCTGCCTTCTTCATGATGCTTAATCATTTCTAATTTTTATTTAAAGTGGGATAGGTGTGGCTTTTCCTTTCACTTGAACACGTACAGATGATTTCTGGCTTATTAATTGGACTAATTTCAAGACTACTTTGTCTCAGGGGATAGGGGAACTTGAAGAGAGGGAGATAGATGGTGGAATAGTCACTGGAGCAGTTGGAACCTACATAGCATTTGTTGATTGAGTTCACTATCTTATATGGGTCTGTTTAGTATCACCTCAAAATAATTATAATAATAACATAAAAGATCACTGAGCACAGGGCTTTGGATGTAGCTGTGTGGTAGATTATGTGCTTAGCATATGTGAGGGTATTTTGGGCAGCTTTTCTCACTGCTGTAACTAAAAACCTGACAAGAAGCATTTTCAGGAGGATAAGTTTATTCGAGGGCTCACTGTTTCAGAGGTGTCAGTCCATAGACAGCTGACTCTATTCCTCAGGCCTCAAGGTGAGGCTGAACATCATGACAGAAGAGTTTGGTAAATGGAAGCATCTCACATGATGATCAGGAAACAGAGAGACTCCACTCTCCAGATACCAAATATATGCCCCAACGGCATGCTCCCAACACCCACCTCCTCCAACACCCTACAGTTACCACTCAGTTAATCCCATCAGGAGATTACTTCACTAATTGGGTTAAGGCTCTTTTAGCTCAATCATTTCTCCTCTAAACTTTCTTGCACTGTCTCACACATGAGCTTTTGGGGGACACCTCACATCCAAGTCATAACAGAGGGCCTGGGTTCAATCCCAGAAAGGAAGAAAAAGAAAGAACCAAATAATGAAAGAAAGTAAAAAAAAAGATAACTACTACTCACAGATCACCCTAATAAATATAGTGATGGAAAAGTTTGAAATATTGATAGAATTGCCAAAATGTGACTTAGAGACAAAAAGTGAGCATATGCTGTTGGATAAAATTATACTGATAGACTTGCTTCATGCACAGGAGCCACAAACCTTCAATTTGTAAAAGATGCAACATTTGCAAATGCAACAAAGTGAAATGTGATAAAAACAAGTTATGCCTAGACTTTAAATCATCTCTTTCTTATTTATAATATCTAATACAATGTAAATGCTATGTGGATAGGTGCCATATTATATCATTTAGGAAACAATGGCAAGAAAGAAGTCTCTTTTTAAAAATTATTTATTTATTTGCTTTAGTTTTACACAATGTGTTTATTTGTATGAAGATCGAACCGGGGCTGCGCACGTGCTAGGCGAGCACTCCACCGCTGAGCCACAACCCCAGCCCAAGAAGTCTCTTTATATTCCATACAAATACAATATTTTTGTGATATTTTTAGTCTACTAGTTGAATTTGCAGATGTGAAACTCACAGATATGGAGAACCAATAATACCTGCCCCTTGTAGTCTTAATAGAAATTCAGACATGGGCTACATGAATTAGACCAGGAAGGCCACCATGTGTGGTTTGAGGATTACAGGCATCAAGATCACCTGTTTCTTGGGGAAAGGAGTCCACATGCCTCCATCTACATCAGGGCACCTTACTCAGGAGCTGTCTGTCAGTGCCATCAAAGTCTACTTAATAACCTCTAGGAATATTCCTTCTGTGAATCTCCCTCATAACCCTTCAGTGATGGTGCTAGACAGAATAAGTATTTAGGAAACATGTCTCTCTCCAATAACTTCCAGTTTGGGCTGACATGGGATCAAAAGTGATTTTCACTGTTTAAAATTTAGGAAATGGTGCACTGTCTAGTCTAGGCCATGATCATTTGCTTTTGGCAGAAATTTTATCATCTCATCCTGGTGCACCAGAACCTTATGTTGATTGGTTTTCGTTGGCTGTTATAGATATGGGTGTGATTGATTCATTTAAAACACACAAATTGATAAACTTTGTGAATGTATCTTTGGAAGGGCAATCCAATCTCTTAAAACACAGTGCTCAAGTGAGAAGAAATTTAATAAGCTCTTGGAAGTGATGCACCTAAAAATAAAACTTTTAAATATATTGTACTGTAAAATCCTGAAGGAATATTCTAGGCACATTTTTCCTGACTCTTGATTTCGTTTAGGGTTTGCCTTGAATACTAAATTAATCCTGGTAGAAGGGAAATATTTAAAATGGCTAAGAATCCTCAGTCTTGTTAAGGAGACAGAGTGCTAACATTTATGTGATACCTACCTACTAAAGACCAAACAGTATTTTAAGGGCATTTTATAGAATAATTTAACAGATTAAATCATTTAATCTTATATGATGCCATGGGATTAATACAGTTATCCGCTTTACATGTAAGAAAACTGGACACAGAGAAGTTCCCTTTGGTCATAACACTAACAATGAATGCATCCAGGATTCAAACCCAGGCAGTATGGCCCTAGAAGCCAATTCTTCCTACTAAGCTAAGCTGCATGTTAAAAGTACAGAAGGGATGACCATGAAGTCATGCTGTAGACTCCCTTCTTAATAAAAACACATGGTCACAATGAATGAAAAGCTCTTTGTCTCTATGAAGCACATGTTTTTGTTCTGCCAGTGTATGGCCTTTTTTTATTAATGGGGATTGGAGAAAACAGTTAAAGAGAAGCTAATGAATAATTGATACTTAAGTGTCCATGTTTTCTATGCCTCGGGAAATCTAGGAAGTTAATAATGTCCCAGGGTAGAAATGTCTGGTATTGTCTTCCATTTTCCAAGCAGCCACCTCATCCAGATTTGCCCTGAAATTAAGTTTTGGGTATAACAATTTATTTTATCTCTTACTCCGGTAGCACTGACTAGCTTCCCTTTTGATAACACTCTTCGCCTTATTTCTTATTTATTTGTCTGAATGTGCTTCAAGTAATTACACAAGAGGATACAGGGAGGCTTTTAAAACTACATATAATTATACCAAGGTTTTTAAAAGTAGATAAATGGAGGAGAGGGAATTAAGAATAATATGTATTTTCTGTTTATTACCTCCATTTCTCTCCTTCTAAAAGGAAGACCCTGACTTTCCCTTGAAAGTCTACTTTTCTCATTTATGTGTCTTGGGTAGAATCAATCTCATCTTCAGCTCCAGATATGGGCTTTGAGTAGACAAAGACAAGAAGTATTTCTATTGCACTGGTTTAGGGATGGGCACTTCATGAATAGATCCAGTGGGAATAAATGAGATGTTTCCCAGAGTTTGGGGAAAAGAAAATGTTCCTTTCTTTCACTTGATTTGTTGATATTTTGGTGTGAGGTTTGGAGTCACAGAAGCAATTTTGCTGCCATAAGAAAGGCCAATCAATGCTGCTGAATCACAGAAGAAGACAGAGCCCCGTATGAATCTGTGCGTGGTGACATTACTTGAGCACCAGAGGATTCCTACTGAACTGTTCTTTTTGTTGTGTGGGTTTAAATAGGTTGAATTGGGTTTTATTATATTTGAAAAAAGAAAAAGACTCCTAATTTAAACCCAGATTAAAAACAAACAAACAAGCCTATGACATTGGACTGGAGCTGGTATTAAAATACAAAATGTATTAACTTACTTTGGGTACATCACTGATTGGAGTATGAGCTTTATAGCACCCAGTACAAAGAGTGAAATACAGACAGTTACTTTTGAGTTCATAGTATCTGTAAATTAAAATAAGGCCCATATGTTGAAAAGAAGAACTATTTCTAGAACAAAGAGCCTAACAGGAATTTCTTATATGGACCTTTGTAAAGAAGACTTTATTGGGATACATCAATAAAATAGTATAAGAAAAATTTCTACCTCAGTCCCCTCACAAAAGCATTGATTTGACAAGGATCCATGTATGTATATAGCTCCATGAGATTTCCAGATCCAAGTGAGAGATTACAGCACCAGATAGGGCATGGAAATAAGAAAAATGCATTGAAGAGGTCAGGACAGGGCTGGGGCTGTAGTTCAGGGGCAGAGTGCTTACCTAGCATGTATGAGGCACTGGGTTTGATCCTTAGCACTGCATAAAAATAAACAAATAAAGGCATGCTGTCTATACACTTGGGAGGCTGAGGCAGGATGATCATGAGTTCAAAGCCAGCCTCAGCAATGGCAAGGCACTTAGCAACTCAGTGAGACCCTGTCGCTAAATAAAATATAAAAAAGGGCTGGGGATGTGGCCCAGTGGTCGAGTGCCCCTGAGTTCAATCCCCCGTACCAAAAAAAAAAAAAAAAAAAAAAAGGCAGAACAGCTTCATTTTACCCAGATCATCCCTCCCCTAATTCCACATACCTCGGATTTGAGAGAGATCCAGGGAGTTTCCTGTGGGGAAAAGAGATTGAAGTGAGCATATAACTTTTCTGTGGACCCAAACTCCAGGCCTATACCCATATACCTAGGTACCAGACCTATTACACTAGACTCTGATATCGGGACAGCCACAGGGAAACAGGCACTAGGATCACCAGCACACACACAGACCCAAGTATCAAGCCCACTTGCCCATGGATCTAAGCAGCAGGCCTCCAAAGCAGCCAGCTTCTCAGAATCTTTGGCCAAGCTAACTTGTGAAGAGAGAGACTCAATGAAGGCCATCTGTAAGGGTGGAAAGATAACTATTTCTTCAAATGTTCAGACACCAATGTTAATCTACAAGAAATACAAAGGGTAAAGAAACAAAGTGCAACCAAGGGAACAGAAAAGCATTAGCAACCAACCCCATAGAGATGGAGACCTACAACTTACTCAGGCCTTGAAAATATTACAAAATATTCAAAGTAACCATCTTGAGGAAGTTCAGTGAACTTCATGAGAATACAGATAGGCAACTAAACAAAATCAGGAAAACAATACAGTGACAAAATCAGAAATTAAAAAAAAAAAGAAACAATAAAAAAAGAACCAAACAAATTCTGAAGCTGAAGAATACAATTACTGAACTAAAAAATTAAATAGACAGATTCAATGGCAGACTTAATCAAACAGAAAAATCAATGAACTCAAAGTCATGTCATTTGCAATTACCCATTCATAGGAACAAAGATGAAAATGTACACAACTTCAGGGACATCATCAAGCAAGCCTATATACACATCATGCGATTCTCAGAATAATATAGAGGAAAGAACATGGTATTTATTTAAAGAAATAATGGCTGAAAACTTTCAATTCTGAGGAGGGAATGGACTTATAATTTGATCTGAATGGTACTTATATACTTTGTATACAAACAGTTGTATGTAAAAAGATGCTATATGTGTGCATTATGAATTGTAATACATACTACCATTATAAATAAAAAAAAGAAAAAATATTCATTACATATGTTTATATTATAAAATTAAAAATAAAAGTTTAATTCTTTCTGCTGAAATAAAAAAAAATATCCAAAGGACCTGGAAGAGATTGAATATCAAGAGCACTATACTTAGAATAAAACTGAATTGCCAAAAGTCCAAGAAAAAGAAAAATTTGAAAACAAAAGGAAAAAGTGACACATCACATACAAATAGCCTCCATCAGACAGACTATCAGTGAATTTTTCAGTAGAAACCTTGCAGAGCAGCAAGGTTTAAGACATTTAAAGTGATGGAGAAAAATAAAATCATCAACTAAAACTACTTTACCTAGCAAAATTATCCTTCAAAATGACGAGAAAAACAATAGTCCTATTTTACTAAAAGTGCCATAGAAGTTTTTTTCCCTCCAGTTGAAACAAAAGGATTATAACGAGCAACATAAAATCCCATGAAAGTATGAATTTCACAGACAAAACTAAATATAAAGAAAAATACAAAAAAAGAAAAGAAAAATACAGGTACTGTAAAACTATAAAGGTGGCACTTAAACCCCTTTTAATTGTAATATAAAAATTAAAAGACAAAAGTATTAAAAACTCTAATTATTAGAACTCCACAAAGAGTAATTGAAGGATGGAAATATAATATAAAAAGAAGAAAATAGTGACGTACATCAATTGCAAAGTATGTGGGCAGGTAAAAAATAGTTTTCACATGTGATAGAAAGTAAATTGCTATCATTTCAAAATAGACTGCTATAACAATAAAAAGTGTTATACAGACCTCATAAAAAAAATTATAGTATATACTACAGATGACTCCTAACCTAAAATGATTAAACTTAATGATTTTTTACTTTACAATGGTACAAAAGCAATTCTCCTTCAGTTGAAATCGTACTTTGGAGTTTGAATTTTGACCTTTTTATGGACTAGTGACAGGTGGTACAACATGGTCTTTTATGTTGGGTAGCAGCGTCAAGCCACTGATTCCAGTCAGCCATGCAATCATGCAGGTAAACCACTAATGGGCTACAGGATACTGTGTTGCTAAACTATGATGTTTGGCATGTTTGAACTATTAAACTTATTCTCCACTTACAACATTTTCAACTTACAATAGGATTATTCTAACAATATAACTACGTTGTAAGTCAAGGAATATCTGAATTTAGTTAACATTATCATCACATCATAAAGAAAGAGAGCAAGAAATGGGTAGAAGTATTTTTAAAAAATACAAAACAGATAAAACAATTAAGAAATACTAACAGTAAGTCCTTACCTATCAACAATTACTTCAAATGTAAATAGTTTAAACTCAGCAAACAAAAGACATAGAGTGACAGACTAGATTAAAGGAAACTGTATCTATTTTATATTGCCATTATGAGACCCACTTTTTTTTCTTAAACAGACATACCTATATCTGGCTTTATTTTATTTTTTAAACATATTTATTTATTTATTTTACAGTAGAGTGAATTTTGACATATTATATACAAATAAAGAACAACTTCTCATTCCTCCAGCTATACCCAGTGCAGAGTCACTCCAGTAGTCTAATCCTACACGTATATGCTCTAGCTCCATTCATTTACCTGCAAATGCCATAATTTCATTCTTCTTTACGGCTGAGTAATATTCCATTGTGTATATGTGCCACATTTTCTTTATCCATTCATCTGTTGAAGGGCACCTAGGTGGATTCCACAACTTAGCTATTGTGAATCGAGCTGCTATAAACATTGATGTGGCTGCATCACTGTAGTATACAGATTTTAAGTCCTTTGGGTATATCTCAAGGAGTGGGATAACTGGGTCAAATGGTGGTTCCATTCCAGGTTTTCTGAAGAATCTCTATATTGCTTTCCAGAGTGGCTGCACTAATTTGAAGTCCCACCAGCAATGTATGAGTGTATCTTTTCCCCACATCTTCACCAACCCTTATTATTGCTTGTATTCTTGATAATTGCCATTCTGATTGGCATGAGATGAAATCTTAAGAGTAGTTTTGATTTGCATTTCTCTAATTGCTAGAGATGATGAACATTTTTTTTTCATATGTTTGTTGATCTATTCTATTTCTTTTTCTGTGAAGTGTCTTTTCAGTTACTTAGCTCATTTGTTGATTGAGTTATTTGGTTTTTTGGGTGTTAAGTTTTTTGAGTTATTTATATATCTTGGAGATTAGTGTTCTGTCTGAGGTGCATGTGGTAAAGATTTTTCCCATTCTGTAAGCTCTCTCATCACATTAGTGATTGTTTCCTTTTCTGAGAAGAAGGTTTTTAGTTCGAATCCATCCCATGTATTGATTCTTGATTTTACTTCTTGTGCTTTAGGAGTCTTGTTCAGAAAGTCAGGTCCTAAGCCAACACGATGAAGATTTGGGCCTATTTTTTCTTCCATTAGGTCTCTGTTCTGGCATAGTAGTCTTTGATCCATTTTAAGTTGATTTTTGTGCAGGTTTAATTTCATTTTGCTACTTGTGGATTTCCAGTTTCCCCAGCAGCATTTGTTGAATAGGCTCTCTTTTCTCCAAGTTATGTTCTTGGCACCTTTGTCTAATATTAGATAACCATATTTATGTGGGTTTGTCTCTGTGTCTTCTATTTTGTACCATTGGTCTACATGTCTATTTTGGCACCAATACCATGCCATTTTTGTTACTATTGCTCTGTAGTATAATTTAAGGTCTGGTATTGTGATGCCTCCTGCTTCACTCGTCTTACTAAGGATTGCTTTTTTGAGTTCTATGAAGAATGTCATTGGGATTTTGATAGGAATTACATTAAATCTGAATGGTATTTTGGCAGTGTGACCATTTTGACTATATTAATTCTGCCTATATGGGGGATCTTTCCACCTTCTGAGGTGTTTGATTTCTTTTACCACTTCTATTCAACATAGTCCTTGAAACTCTAGCTACAGCAATAAGACAAAAGAAATTGAAGGGATACACATAGGAAAAGAACTCAAACTCTCACTATTTGCTGATACATACATCATTCTATGTTTAGAAGATCCAAAAAAATTCCACCAGAATACTTCCAGAACTAATAAACAAATTCAGCAAAGTAGCAGGATATAAAATCAGTACCCATAAATCAAATGTATTTCTATACATACGTGATGAATCCACTGCAAGAGAAATTAGGAAAACTACCCCATTCACAATAGCCTCAACAACAGCAAAAAATACTTGGGAAACAATCTAACAAAAGAGGTGAAAGACCTCTACAATGAAAACTACAGAACACTAAAGAAAGAAATTGAAGGAGACCCACTTTCAATTAAGGTACATGCATATGAAGGGATAGAAAAAAGATAGGCCATGCAAATGATAACTTAAAAAAAATACTGATAACTAGTAAAGAGATTGAATCAGTACCCGAAAAACCTATTGCCACATGACTTCACAGGTAAATTCCACCACATATTTGGAGAAGAATTAATGCTAATTCTTCCAAAAATTAGAAGAGGCAATACTTTCAAATACCTTTTATGAGGTCAGCATCACTCTGATACCAAAACCAGAAATGACATCACAACAAAAGACAACGATAGGTCTATATGCTTGATGAATGTGGGTGCTGAATCAACAACAGGCAAACAGAATTAGCAAAGAGAATCTAGAAGCATGTTAAAACCATCACACCAAATGGGATTTATCCCCAGGATGCAAGGATGACTCAAGATATGCAAATTAATCAGTGTGATAAGCTACATTAACAGAATGAAAGATAAAAATCACATTATCTCAATAAATGCAGAGAAAGCATTTGACACAATCCAACACCATTTCATGATTTAAAAAAAAAAAAAAAACTCTTAATAAGTTAAGTATTGGAGAAACTAACCTCAATACGATAATATATGAAAAACCCACAGGTAAAACCATATTCACTGGTGAAAAACTGAAAGCTTTTCCTTTAAAATCAGGCACAAGGCAAAGATTGCACTTGTATTCAACATAGTACTGGGAGCCCTAGCCAAATAGTTAGGCAAGAAAAAGAAAGAAAAGGTATCCACATTAGAAAGACAGTAGTAAAATTATCTGTTTTCAGATGACATGGTATTATATCTAGAAAACCCTATGGAGTCTCCCCAACACACATACACCTGTCAGATCTAATGAATTAATTCAGCAACATTGCTAATACAAAAGCAACATATGAAAATCAGCTGCATTTCTATGCAGCAGTACTGAATCATTCAACAAGGAAATTAAGAAAACTCCATTTACAATAGCATTAGAAAGAATTAAATATTTAGGAGTAAACTTAACTAAAAAATAAAGAAGTTGTATGATGAAAATAATAAAACACATAGGAAAGAAATTAAAAGACACAGAATAAATGGAAAGATGTCTATGTTTATGATTTGGAAGAATTAATATCATTTAAATGCCTATATTACTCAAAGTGATCTTCAGTTTCAATGGAATCTCTATCAAAATCCCAATAGCATGTTTTTAGAGAAATATACAAAACAAAAAAAAAAGTTCATTTAGAATACAAAAAAAAAAAAAAATCCTAAAAGTCCAATGTTAAGTAAGAATAATACAAAGCTGGGGCTGGGGTTGTGGCTCAGCGGTAGAGTGCTCGCCTTGCACGTGCGCGGCCTGGGTTCGATCCTCGGCACCATGTAAAAATAAAAGGCATTGTGTACAACTAAAACAAATGGATAAATATTTTTTAAAAAATGAATAATACAAAGCTGGAGGCATCACACTTTCTGATTTCAAAGTATGGTAATAAAACATGTGTTTCTTATACAAAAATAGATATGCATACCAAAGGAACAAAGACCTCAGAAATAAATCCATGTGTATTTGATCAAATGGTCTTTGAAAAAAATACCAAGAATACACATTGGGAAAAAATTCTCTTCAATAAAAACCATACTCTCTTCAATAAATGATTCTGGGAAAACTGGATATCTATATTCAAATTAATGGAATACCCTCATCTCAAACCATACACAAAAATTAATACAAAATGCATGAAAAACTTCTTTAAAAAACTTGAAATGTTTCTGGATATTGCCATTGGCAATGATTTCTTGGATATTACACAAAAAAACACAGGTAACAAAAGCAAAAAAAGACTAAGGAGCCAGGCGCGGTAGCACACACCTGTAATCCCAGCAGCTCAGGAGGCTGAGGCAGGAGAATCATGAGTTCAAAGCCAGCCTCAGCAACTTAGCAAGGCCCTAAGCAACTCAGTGAGACCCTGTCTCTAAATAAAATACAAAATAGGGCTAGGGATGTGACTCAGTGATCGAGTGCCCCTGAGTCTAATCCCTGGTACCAAAAAACAAAAACAAAACAAAACAAAAAAAACAAAAACAAATGAGGCTATGTCAACCTAAAAAGCTTCCTCATAGCAAAAGAATAGCAAAATAACAAAATGAAAAGATAACACAAAACAAGTAAAAATACTAGTAAATCATATATGTGATAAAGGGTTAATGAACAAAATACATAAAGAATGTCTACAACTCAAGGGGAAAAATCAAATTGCCTGATTATTAAATGGGCAAAGGAACTGAATAGATATTTCCCCAATAGATATTGTCTCACAAGGGACCTCAGCTATATGAAAAGACATTCAACATTATTAATTATCAAGGAAATATAAATCAAAGCCATAATGAAGTATCAACTCACAATTGCTCAGATGGTTTCTGTCAAAAAATAGAAGCTAACAAATACTGGCAATGATGTGAAGAAAAGGGACGCTTACATGGTTAGTGGGAATGTAAATTTTTATAGCCATTATGGAAAATCATTTGGAGATTCCTCAAAAGACTAAACATAGAATAAACCATACGTTCCAGGCATTCTATTCCTGAGCATATACTCAAAGTAATCAAAATCAGGATCTTAATGGGATATCTACAGGGCAGCACTAGATAAATAATACATAGTTTCAGTTACACATTTAAGCTATAGAGATCTATGAAGCATAGTGTAAATATTCCATAAACCATTGTACTGTATACTTAAACATTTACTAGGAGAGTAGATATTAAGTGTTCTCATCAAAACTTAAGAGAACAGGAGGAAATTTTAGAGATAATGGATAGGTTTATGGCATAGATTGCAGTGATGAGTTCTCAGGTATACACTTACCTCCAGACTCATCAAGTTTATACATGAACTGTGTGCAGATTTTTGTAGGTCAAAAAATTAGATTAAAAAATTGAATTTGCAATAAAGAGGACATTATTTAATGTGGTAAACGACATCCTCAATAAAATCCTTATGATAAGTAAAATTAATTTTATAGGCCTCTTTATTTTTTAATACCCTCCTTAGGGCGAGCAGAAGTCTTTACTACCAAATGTAATTTGGTAAAAAGTATCTTTACCAGGGTCAAGAACCACAGAGTTTAGGAATCCAGCTTTCTGAAGTCCTGGATTAATGCAGAGACATATCTGCATGTCTCTAGAGTAGTAAATTCCTCTGGCACCCTGGGCGGGGCCCAGTGATCCCTGAAGCCTTCTCTGAGGCTGGTAAGGATCAAGACAACAGAAGAGGGACTGTGTCCCCCCAGCTCCACTCAACTACAATCTCTTCTTAGGTCCATTTACACACTCCACCTTTAGAACAAGAATTTTACTAGAGAATCTTTAAGCAAATGAACAAAATCCCTTCGAGAACCCTTATACTAGAGGAAAGAATGGCCTACCCATTCTTCAGATGAGTCCCTACAAAGATTGTTTTCTTCCAAGCTATTAGAAATGCAGAAGTGCAATGGATGGGAAATCAGGTACCCTGAAAATACCTGGAGGGAAGTTAGCCTTTGCCTCCTTAGAAGAGGACCACTGGCTTTTGGAGGTTGAGGCCCATGGAAAATTCAGGAAGAATAACCTGTGTGAGCTTGGCTCAGCTCATCCACCTTCTTCTTCAGAGAGGGTGCCACAGGAAACTCTCCGCTTTTCTCTAAAGTCTTACTCTGGTTGCTTTCCCCTAACTCCAACATACGGATCACTTCTTACATTTGGTGGATAAATCTGAGCTCCTCAGGCTCAGGCAACAAGATTAGTTGTTTCAAACTAAACTTTTCCTTCACCATTACCTTTATTAGTAATATAGGACAAATGGCAAAGAAAAAAAAAAACTGCATTAACACACAGTAAGTGTGAGCCATACAATTCAGTTGTAGGATTTGCAGCCTATTATGAGGCTAATGGAATAGCCAGGTGAGACCAAGTAGCTAACTGGTATTTCAATTTGTGTCTAAATTTATTCTGGCACCTGGTTATAGTGTTCCAATTTGTGTTCTAAATCTTTCCTGGCACCACCCCATTAAGGATGATTGATTCAAGAGTTTTATGTCTGATGGGGACTTCCAGGGCAGTGGCAGCTGCTCCAGACTCACCCAGGTATTTGATACGCATTTTCTCATGCCACTTCAGGCAGAATGGGTCAGGAGAAGACCGAGGATATGAAGACCCACATTCCGTTTCCCCGTTTTTCAAGATGGAGTTCTCTGAAGCTACATCACTTAGCTTGGTCCTTATATCTGGAGAAATGGAGCTAGTCAGAGAATTGCCTCCATCTCTAATCTTGCATTATAACAGAGTTTTTTTCCTATTGTTTCATGAGTGTTTTGTCTTACTTTCTCAAAATTTTTTTTAGAACCAAAGAAATAAATTCATTTATTGGGACTTATGCACAAACTGCTAAGAAAATAATATCAATATATTTAGTTGTTTATTGAATTCAAGTTGGTTAACCTTATCAAAACTTGCAGAGGTTTGAGCAGCTGAAGCTCATAATTATTTTTAACAGAATTTTCTCTTTGGGTTAATTAACTGGAAACCAGGCTCATTTATGTACTTTCTTGAAACTGACATGGAATTTTAACTTTTCAGATGGGATCCCTTCCAGAAACAAGGACACGTAGTTGAGAATCACCAGTAGCAATACTGCAGTTGAGTGAAAGACTGGGTTTCCCAAACAGAAGAGCTTGAAAACTCCCCTGCTGTGGTCACTAAGTAGTACCAAGAGCCTGGTGATTTGGTATCAGTGATCCTCAATTTGGGGTTGTAGCACAAATAAGTGTAACCCAATGCCTACCGAAAAACTGAGATGGATCCCCAGGAAAGATGAACACCCAAACTTCTAGGTCCTTGAATGGCCAAGAGATAGAAAGGAAGAACAGGGACTTATATTTAGTAAAAGGACAGTAACTGGGGAAAAGGACATCTCAGGACAGGAAGGTGATCTCACCTTCCCCTTACAAAATAACGCCTTCAACTGGCAAAACCACAAGACGTACCAGCCCTGCCCCCATCTTTGCAGGCACTGCTTCCGTCTCACCACCTTCGATTCATGCCTGCATTTCTTGGCTCTGGGAGATGCTGCAGAGAAGGGGGAATTAGCAGTTTGGAATATGTTGGGGTCAAATAGCCATAAACGTCCAATCAGATGGCTTTAAGGAACTGCTGGGAGTCATTGCCCTAAGTGACATAGCTCTTAAAAGGTTATGGATAGACCCTAAAACTCTCAACTTCTTTAAATAATCCCATTATAAAACCATTACTCCATGAACTCATTTAAACCCTTTTGGATCTGTTCATTTTTTTTTTTCCACCTTGTACGTAATACATTTTCTTTGCTGCCTCCTGCTGAGAATTTTTTTTTTTTTCCTTTTAACTACAACAATGATTATTTCTACTGAAGAAATTTCAACTTTGAAACTTAGCTGAATTTGCATGGCATTTGTACATCAAGTTGATTTTTCTGTTTTATTTAAACAACTAGCTGAATTTCCATGCAGGTCCAATGGTCAAAACAAAGAATTTGCAGTTAAAATGAAGTTAACTTAATCTTGCAAAGAAAAATATTTTTTTTCCAGACATTCAAAGTGGGTTTTTTTTTTTTTTTTTTTTTTTTGTTAGGAAAAAATAGTTCCAGATACCTTTTCATCATGGAGCTGAACGGACAGAATACTTTATAAGATATCTGAATCTAAATTCTTACGCAAGCTTAAGGTCAAGATATTTCATAAGACACATCACAAGCACTAACCAAAAGAAAAAATATTCGTAAATTGACTACTTTAAAATTGAGAACTGAAGACAGCAAAGATGCAGCCATAGAATATAAGAAAATATTTGTGATTTTTATCTACTGTATAATATTTAGTCATGTAAAACATAAAAAGATATTATTTAATTCAACGAGAAAAAGACAACTCAGTAGAAAATGAACAAAACAGGCTTTTCAGAAAAGTAGAAATCCAAAGGGGTAACATACACGAAAAGGTGCTCAATTGATAATTCATCAGGGAAATGGAAGATAAAACCATGATTGAATGTCCACCAAATGGCTGCAGTAAAAACAATGAACACATATGTGAGTATCAGTGAAGATGTGAAGAATGGACACAAAAATGCTCTTTGGCATCATCTAAGAAACTTGCAAGTCTGTGTAGCCTATATCCAAGCAATGTCACTTCTGATGGCCTACTCTAGAGACACACATGTAAACACGTATACTAGGAGACATTTATAGCAATTTTCATAGCTGTGTTTTACACACACACACACACACACACACACACACACACACACATCTCTCCAAGGGTGGGAAACAACTCAGATGTATCACTACAGTAGAACAGATAAATTGTAGTAAGCACATAAGATAGAATACGATACTATCATGAAAATAAACTAATGTATCAACCACAGGTATCCCTAATGCAAAAATCCAAAATCCATAATGCTCCTACCTCCAGAATTCTTTTGAATACCAACATGGCACCACAAGTAGAAAACTCCACATCTAACCTCCTGTGACAAATCGAAGTCAAAATGCAGGTGCACTAAAAACATTGTATAAAATCACCGTGAGCCTATGTGTATAAGGTATATATGAAGCATAAGTGGATTTTGTGTTTAGAGTTGGGATTTATTCTTAAGAAATCTCATTATACATGTGCACATGTTGCAAAATATGAAACTTGAAACTCTTCTGCTCCCAAGCATTTTGGATAAGGGATAAGGTTGGATATTTAAAAAAAAAAAAAAAAAAAAGTACTTAGGTCAGTGTCATAGGTACTATGGTGCTCCAGGATTTTTCTCTCAGGTGCCAAGCACCATTCTCAGCTGCTGAGAATATTCTTTGCTGAGGGCTCCCTGTGAATGACCTGGGGCCACAGGGGGCTGCTTCATCTCAGGTCACATTCAAGGGCATTTATATGTTGAAACACACACCCACATATATACACATACAAAATGAGTCACCAGTGGTAAACAAACGCCACTTGCAAGTTCAGCTTTTCCAGATAAAAGAGAGAATAAAAGCGAAGAGAAAAAAAAAATGGTTATAAAAGGACAGCCGTGGATTTAATCTTGCTTAAAAAACAACTCTGCTTTGAAGAGCTCATCACAGCGCCTCTGCAACCAAGCTGAGAAATTTTGATTAAACCACATTTCTTGCTCTCACACCTGAAAATTGTCTGTGACTGCTGTACAAAGCTGGAGCCTCCTTTTCATGTAAACCTATCACTCGAAACAGTTCCCCAGCACATCTGACACTTCTTGGTGCCTATTTACTGCTCCCCACCACCACACAACATGAAAAGGCTAAGAAAAGAGAGATTTTCATCACTGGAACTCTTGGGCGAGCTTAATAGAGTATGAGAGAAACGCTCACGGGCTTCGTTTTTAACTTGCATGAACTCCTGGTGACAGCTGGCAAAAAATTTGATCAAATCAAACCTTCAGATGCTGTGACTTGGCCACATCAGGCCAGGATGGAAAGGCTTTTGTTTCAGCTGAATCCGGGCCTTATCACCTCATTCTGTCACTCATCCTTCCTCGATCCACCCACAAATCCTCAAGGATTTATTGCAGATGTAGCGAGCTTGCTGGAAATAATGGTACAAGCAAAGAGGCTAGTCGGCTATCGACTCCAAGCTCCGGGTAATACCAAAGGGAAATTATTTGCACAAAAGGTGCGCTGGGGTGACAAATGAAGAGGGGGCTGGCCCATTGAAGATGCTAGGACTTAGACAAAGCTAACACACTAATACCAAGCCACTAGCTTTATCTGATTACTTCTGAGGCTGATGGCTCCCCACCCGGCTCCCCCTTCGGGTCTCCCCACCCACCCACACTCTTGCGTAAAAGACACAGGTTGCTTTCTTTGGTGTGCAGTCTACCATGAAATGGTAATCTAGAGAATTACTACATTGATATCAACCACAAAGTGTTTTTACGCCCCCCAAAAAACAATTTTCAGATCGACAATACATTTGTTTTTACCTTGTTGACTCCAGAAAATGTAACAGATAGAGGAAAGGGTTCAATTAGGACAAAGGGAATGGAGATTGATTTTTACTCAGAAAGAGCAGTTTTTTGGCCATATCTTAGACACATTTTTGGTGCATGGTGGCTGACAAGATTTAGGAAAATACTCAAAACAATAGCAATTTCATTTTTCACCTGTATTTTTGTGATACAGGTGGGTGAAACCAAAAAAAAAATGTGGTTTTCATTTTCCCACTTTAGTCTTTGAGCAGGTCCTTTTCTGGGTAAGGTCTTGTGTTCATTTTGTTGTTATTGTTGTGATTTTGTTCAGTTTGCTCTCACTGGAAGCAGGTGGCAATGCTGAGTTCTGTGTGATATAGAATGGGCTTTAGTGTCCCTTATTATCAAAGCCCTCAGCTCTAAAAGTAAGAAGGAATTACCCTCATGAACAGTTTCTCCATTTCTCTAATCTCATTTTCAGAGAAACAAAGTGAAATTCTTTTAATCAGAATCTTGGTTGACTGCCAGTGTTACAAAATGGATTGCATCAAGGTGAACTGCTCCTCTCCATAGTGCTTCTCCTCAAGTTTGGTAAAAAAGAAAAGCAGAGTAGAATGAATAAGTAACAATATTTGTGAATCATTAATGCAACTCCTCAATGTTGTTCAGGAGTAAGAAGTTACCAAAAGAAGGTGAAATGTAAATTCAAAATAAATGATTTTCTTCTGAATGTACTCTTGATATCTATATTTTATGTAATAATGTAGCTTGAGAGGGGCTGGGGATATAGCTCAGTTGGTAGAGTGCTTGCCTTGCATGCTTACAAGGCCCTGGGTTCAATCCCCAGCACCACCCAAAAATAAATAAATAAACAAATGTAACTTGAATAATGTGTAATAAGGTATATTTGAATAGGCAAATTCTTTTTTTTTTCTACTTTTTTTTCCCTTTGTTCTACTTAGTGAATAGGCAAATTCTTTACCTCACTCACAAAAATTCCCTAAAATGTGAATAGTTTTCCAGTAGATTCATTCCATTATGTGAGAAATAGATATGTCTTAATTGCAAAGTGTCTGAGATACAACAGAATAAAACACTCCTGTTTGATATTTGAAATATTTGGAATTAGTTGGAGAGGTGCTGACTGGGTATGTCAGCACACCTCCAGCCAAGGTTCTCTCACTGATCTTGCTTTGTTAGCTTATGTCGCACAATCTTAAAGATCAATACAAGATGACTTGCAGGCCAATAAAACTCTACCAGTCATCCATTTTTTAAATGCCCTAAATCTGACTCATAGCCACGCCCTCAGCTAGCACTGAGTCACAGAATTGGGCCATTTTTCAAAGGAGAGGTCTGAGAGGACAATCCTCGGAGAAGTTCCCATTCCTAAATCATCACCCAGTAAATCCAGGGCCTTATTCTTTCTTTAGGTTCTGGCCTGGAGATCCCTGGAAACCACTCTTCTATAGGTGGGGTGGAAAACATGGCTTTCCCCACTTTGATTTCTAACTTTTATATTCCAAACAATTTCTTTCCTAATAAAATTAAGCATTGCTCTTATCAAAGAACTACATACACGTAATGTAACAACAGGATAAATGGAATAAGTACATTTAAATAAAACCCTACATTTAAATAAGTGCCTATCTCACTGGTCTCATTTCTACTCTTTAAAAATGACCCTTCCTGGACTTTTGCTATTTTTTTTTTTCATATTTCCAAAAAAATATGTCTCTCCTGCTATATTAATTATAGCCATTTTCTATTGTCCTCCTAGTTGGAAAGATAGCAATTTATGATTTTTATGTTATCCCTACCTATTTTCCCTCTCTCCTTATTTTTAAATCATAATTACCCCCAATATTTGGTTGCATCAATATCAAATATTCAAATATCAAATATTGAATCAATATCAAATATTCAAATATCAAATATTATTGTGTCTAGGTAAATACTGTTTTTTAATGAGTCGAGTCATAAACCATAATTTTATTTTTTCTCCTTGCCCAATCTTTATCTTCAGTCAATCATTTCATTTTCCCCTTGTGTGTATAGATTTTGTTTATCTGAAAATATCTAGCAAATTAACACAATGTCTACTGACTTTTCTTCCTCTCATAAGGCCACAGTCCTATCAGATGAGCCTTCTCTCCTCTATGACCTTATTTAACCTTATTTAATTCCTAATAGCTCTATCTCTAAATGCGGTCACATGGGGAGTTTGGGTTTCAACGCATGGATTTTACCCCATCCAGAAGTATGTTACTACTAAGATTAAGTTATGAAACCTACAATTTCAATCTTAGGTTTTGTCTACTCAGATCACTTGCTCCAAGGAAAGTAGCTGCTCAGCAGCCCATGAAGAAGACCATGTGCTGAGAAAAGATGGGATCTAGCTAGCACACAGCCAGGAGCTGAAACTGCCACCAACCACTGACATGATCAGGGAAGTCAAGCCCTCGCTTTTGAGAATCACCAGTCTGGGGCTTAGTGCCACAGCTCTCGAATGCAACCTCATGAAAGATCCCTGAGTCCAAAGAAACCAGCCAAGCCATTCTTGGATTCCCGAACCTCAGATACAGTGTAGGGTGATTTTTAAAAGTTCATTGTTTTAAGCTCCTGTGCTTGGGAATAATTTATCTCAGAGTGATAGATAACCCAGTTTAACCAGGGAACCTGTGCTGTGGACTACTGTATCATGGTTGCCCTGACTACGTGCTAAACTTGAGACTATCTCTAAAGAGTGTCTCTCTGACATACAGGACATAAATGGGAAAATCCCATTTGCTATGGTTTGAATATGTCCCTCAAATTTACTGTGTTGAAAGATTAGTCCCCAGTGCAACAGAGTTGACAGGTGAGACCTTTAAGAGATGATTAGGTCTAGGTAGTGCATTCTCTGTCTCCAGCTCTCCTCACCTTCCACCATGGGTTAACACAGCACAAAGTTCCTCCCCAGATGTCAGCACCTTGATATTGAACTCGCAGCCTCCAGAACTGAGAAATACATCTCTTTTCTTTGAAAATTACCTATTGGGGATATAGCAGCAGAAGCAGACTAAGACATGATTGTAGAGTCCTGTGGTATAAGACAATTATTTCCTTTTCTTTCTTTTTTTTTTTTTCCCCTGTAGGGATGATGATTTAGGGCCTACTAAAAGTGTCTCCTGAAAACTTGTTGAATGATGTCCAGTTTCGTGAAGGAGAAACTGAGGCACAGAACAGTGGTCTGACCACCCGCCTTCTACATCACTGACAAATGCAGTTTTTGATGACTGGGTTTCACTTCACTTAGACAAGGTTTGGTTTGACAAGGTTTGGTTTACCCCATTTAATAAACTAGGCCAACAAGCTGTCACTTTAAAAAAAAAAAAAATGTTCTCCCTGAGTACTAAGAATACTGATGTAAAAAAAACATCAAAACAACCCAGAGAAGAGCAGGTCCTCCCCAGGCAAGACATCTTAAGAAGGAATGTCCCCACTGCCACCATTTGTTGGGTATAAACAATTGTCATAATAAAAAGAAACCAGGGAAAACCTCAAGTGATTCTCTCTGCCTTCCCTAGATGAGTCTACCAAGTTGCTTATCCACTATTTCTTTTGCATTGCTCCAAGACACCCCAGAAGGAAAGAGTTAATGTTCATGACATGCCAGCACCACCCCGTGATAATCTGATGTCTCTACTTATCTTCCCCAGACCAGACGTCACCAAAAATGTCAAAAAAAAAAAAATGTTCCTACTCTGCAGGGGGCTGTACCATGTTCCCCAGGAATGGATCTCTAGTCAGTGTTCTTCCAAATCAAGAATCCTTTCTATATACCAAAGACAATACTCTGTAGCAGCAGTTCATTTGATTCAGTAAAATAATTTATAAGACATATTGATTGCATGGAAGAGAAAATGTCCACGTTTTCAAAAAACAAAAGGCAAAATTTTAGCGAAAGAGAATAAGTATTTGCAAAACCCTATTTGTACCAAAACATTGTTCTAGATTTTTTTAATACTAACACCAATATCAATATTAACACTGATGCTGTCACTAATACCAATATGTCAATGTTAAGACTATTATTGCAAATACTAATGCAAATACTAATATTAATGCCAAACTAATATTTGTACTGATATCAGTACAAATAAAAATACTAAGACTGTGACTGGCAGTAATCAAAATTTTTTCAGAGTTTTTCTTCCATGGAGGGACCTATAATAGAGTATCACTCCTGGTTTTGACCTATTCGTTACAGATTCCTCTCCATGAGTAACCTATTGGATGGGTAATAGCCACAGATCAGTTAAAATTCTGTAATTACTAAGTATTTGTTCCCTCTTTCTCTTTCCCTATTCAGACAATCTCCACAAAAGGCAGTGATCCCGGGTAAGAGTGTCTATTCTGCCGGGCGCGGTGGCACACGCCTGTAATCCCAGCACTTGGGAGGCTGAGGCAGGAGGATCGCAAGTTCAAAGCCAGCCTCAGCAATGGGGAGGCACTTAGCAACTCAGTGAGATCCTGTCTCTAATAAAATACAAAAAAGGTCTGGGGATGTGGCCCAGTGGCCGAGTGCCACTGAGTTTAATCTCCAGTACCAAAAAAAAAAGAGTGACTATTCTGTAGGACAGACTCCTGCCTGAAAGGCTAGATTGGACAGTTGGAGGTGCAGACAGTAAGCCCCCATTGGATTGAGCCACTAAGTGTCCCTCCCTTCTAGCTCTGTCCATAGTAAAGCTGATGTTGTCGTGGGTTCTCTGGAGCAGGATGAAAACTCCCACCTTCTAGAACACAGGACCCCAAGGGGCAATGGAAATACACATTTGTGGACGGGAAAGAGGACCTGGAGTTAGGGCAGCATTTGTTGCAATTTCTACATTTCATAACAAGGAAGAAACATCAAATGCCTCCCTCTCAGAGGAGATAACAGATCCCATCCTTCTATGCCGCCCAACATGCCGAATGGTAAAAATGGTGTTGAATTAATCTCTGGATGGAAAAGATCTCCCACTTGAGGTTAAGTTCATAGGTGGCCTCAGCCAAAGCGTGGACTCACTGGATGCTGGTGGAAAAAAAAAAACGGGACAATCTTCTCTGTCTCCCATTTTCTCTCTATGGTCTTCGGTGACACTAACATTGGATTATAGGAATGTGAGTCCTCCTGAGGCAACAGCTGTCAACTGGCTTATTTGCAGGTTTGGGAGCAAGAGGTGTCATTATTTCTTTTTATCCTTTCGCTTATAAAATTCAGACGCAGAATCTCCTCCAATGAAAAATAGCTGACTCTGTAAGAGCATTTAAATTTTAATTGTCACATTATAAAATCCCAACTGTAAGACAAGGCAGGTCATTCCAGCCCCATTTCCCCATTTTTCAGGTGAAGAACCAAACCCAGAGATTCTGTTAACTCCTCAAGTTCACACAGATGCCAAATACCATGTCCTCCCACCTCCACCAAGACCTTTCTCAGGTTAATATGATTTTAAAATTCTGTCCTACAACTTATGCAAGGCCCCAAGCTAACATTATCTTAAATGGAGAAAAATTTAAATCATTCCCTCTAAAAACTGGAACAAGACAGGGATGTCCCATTTCACCACTGCTATTTAACATACCACTGGAAACTCTGACCAGAGCAATTAGACAGACGAAAGAAATTAAAGGGATCCAGATAGGAAAAGAAGAGCTCAAATTAGCACTATTTGCTGATGACATGATAATACACCTAGAAGACCCAAAAAACTCTACTAGAAAACTTTTGCAACTAGTAAATGAATTTGGCAAAGTTGCAGGATACAAAATCAATACCCATAAGTCAAAGGCATTTTTGTACATCAGTGACAAAGCCTCTGAAAGGGAAATGATGAAAACTACCCCATTTACAATAGCATCAAAAAAAAAAAAAAAAAAAAAACCTTGGAATCAACTTAATGAAAGAGGTGAAAGACCTCTATAACGAAAATTATAGAACACTAAAGAAAGAAATCATAGAAGAACTCAGAAGATGGAAAGACCTATCTTGCTCTTGGATAGGTAGAATTAATATTGTCAAAATGTCCATACTACCAAAAGCATTATACAAATTTAATGCAATTCCCAGTGTCATTCTTCAAAGAAATAGAAATAGCAGTCATGAAATTCATCTGGAAAAATAAGAGACCCAGAATAGCCAAAGCAATCCTGAGCAAGAAAAGTGAAGCAGGGGGCATCACCATACCAGACTTTAAATTATACTATAGAGCAATAGTAACAAAAACAGCATGGTATTGGCACCAAAACAGACTGGTGGACCAGTGGTACAGAATTGAGGACACAGAGACTAATACATATAATTTCAGGTATCTTATATTAGACAAAGGTGCCAAAAATGTACAGTGGAGAAAGGATAGCCTCTTCAACAAATGGTGCTGGGAAAACTGGAAAGCCATATGCAACAAATTGAAATTAAACCCTTATCTCTCACCATGCACAAAACTCAATTCAAAGTGGATCAAGGACCTAGGAATTAGACCAGAAACAATACGCCTAATAGAAGAAAAAGCAAGCTCCAATTTCCAACATACTAAAACTACAAAAAAAAAAGTTTGTTAAAAGACACTGCTTTGAAAAATTGGATACAACACTCTGTTGTTACTGCTCATTCCAGAATATGCCACACATCACCAATACTTCACTCCATGATGTGCAAACCATTTTTGCTCCAACTTTTCAATGCTAATGGAATCCAATCTGGAGGTGAGTGTGCTGGGAAATGGTTTTCATGGAGAAAGAACTGGCTGATCCTATCTCTGTTCATTTGCTCACTTTCCTTCCTTGGGATGCCATCCTTAAGTCCCACTCTCCATCCATCAAGCTCTTCCTGGTCCTGGATGAGGGTGTCCTTGCTAACATCTTCCTTTATCCTCAAAGCTCCTGGTAGCCTCACCCTCCACTGAAATCCTGGTAAGTTTCTTGTCTACACAACTCATTTGCATATCTCATCATCTTTTAAAATATGTTTTTTTTTTAAATCCTTTCTCTACCCCCTAAAATATTCTCTTTCTGAGGTCAAGGAAAGTTCTGTGCTTCTCTGGGCCGTAGAAATGTCTACACAGTGTTGGCACTCAGTAAAACTATTGGAGGTTGATGGTGATGGCTTCTGCATATTTATGTACATTCTTTGATCTCCCTAATACTGAACAGTGGGATTGGAATTCTGGCAATAAGAATACTATAAGCAAGACCTCGGTTTTTTGAGAAACGATTTATTGGAATCTTGAGTCTGTCTTAGGTAATTCTGACATTGCCCAGAAACAGAAGATCTAGACAAAGGTATCTACATTTCATTTGGAAGTTAGGCTATGGACTGTGACACGTGGCTCAGGTGTTTGGCTCAAAAGTAGATAATACACAGCCATCTCTGCTATGTGCACAAGTGAAGGGAAAAGATGAGGCAGAAAATAAGAAAAGCTATTTTTACTTCCTGGTTATTCCCATAGTAGATAGAACTTTCTGTTTTACCAAATAAGAGTTTCAAAGAAAAAAAAAAACCTTAAAAAGATAATCCTGTTTAATTGCCATCTTGCACTAGGATCATTGTCTCAGTCCTGTTGTGTACTCTCTAACACTTGATAGAAGCATGTTGCTTTAATATTTTAAAGTATTAATGAGTAAAGTACAAATCAGATATAAAGTTAAAAGAAGTCAGACTGTCATTATTGTTAATATTTTTAACAGTAGCGGGCATTTCTTGAGGTGATATAATTTGATCTCAGAATTCTCATTACAAGCCTATGAAATAGACTTTACTATCATCAGTCATTTTCAGATGAGAAAACTGAGGTTTAGAGAAATTAAGATTAAGTGATTTAATATGTACAAATTGATTGGAAGGGTATCTGATTCATTCAAGGGCTCAATAGATTTTCAATGTCACCGTCATTATCATTGTTAAAGTAACTTGCACATGGTCACACAGCTAGAAAGTGATGGACCCGAGATCTCTCTGAACCCAGATAGAAAGGCTTTAGTCCAAATATATAAAAATATTAACTCTATTGTTTGTTCTCATTGTCCCTAGTCATCTTTGAGTGTTTAAAAATAATGACTGCTTTTTCACATATTTTTTCAATAAATAATAAACAGTATAAATTTGTATATGTCCCCAAACCCTGAGCTACTGGAACTTTATTTCTTCCTTTAGTTTACCCAGGTTCAATTAAGAAGAAATGTCAACATATTGAAGTATAAGTGTTTCCATATTAAAGCGTTGAAGAAACCTGCCTTTCATACCATTCCTGAAACAAAAGACATTCAATATGGAGCTAGATTCCCCAGGAGATGATACTACCACAGAATTCGATTTTCTTAATAAGTTATAAATAGAAAGGAATTTTATGATTTTCTAGCATAGAAATGATAATTAAAAAAAATAGCTAATTATCTCTATAGGAAATTTTTAACATCACAAATCTTTCAGAGAAAATGTCATTTTATCACATAATACTTGATATTTTTGCTGCTCTTGCAAATATTAAAACAAAACAAAACAAAGCCAGAAACTACCAACTGGTATTTTGTATTTATCTTGGTCTTGGCCTTTTTCCAACAAAATCTCTGTGACGGTCCTTCTGTCTAGAATACTATTCTTAAGTACCCAGTTGTCTCAGATTAAATGTCACCTTCTCAAGAATACCTACTTCAATACCCAAAACAAGGTCAAGGAACTTTGTTAAATATTCACATTGAATCATGTACTTTCTTTCATGTGCCTTATGCTAATTGGAACTGTGTACTTAGTAAATGTGATTGCTTTTTAAATGTCTGTTTCCCTCCTTCTGGACATAAACTTCATAAGACCATGAACTTTGTCTTACTCAGCCCAGTTCCCAGCATGTAGCAGGCCTTCAGGACATATTTGTCAAATGCATGAATAAATGAATCCAACCAGATGAAATACGTATCTGTAATTTCCTCGAAGACTCATCCCTACTCAAGGCTCAGTCCTGGCAAGGGCAGAATTTTTCCAGCATCTGAAAGAAAAGCTCAGAGGTGTTGTTGAAAAGTTGTCAGATAAAGAACAGGGTGCCTAGTTAAATCTGAAGTTCAGATACACGATGAATAATTCTTTAGTATGTTTCAAATGCTGTGTAATTTTTATTCATTATTTATATTAATTTTACATTACCTGAGTTGTCTGACCCCAATTTCAGAGCATCTTACTAACGGGAAATGATAAAGAAAGTCAACGAGAGAAGGAAAACTGTGCAGGGGACTCACCTTCCTATCTACTCCACCTACCCCAGTGGCACCCAGCACTGTCAACTGCAGGGAAAATGATTTGAAGAATCAAACTACAAATTTAAAATTCCACTAAGTTTCTCCATCTGCAAAGAAGCATGAAAAGTAAGATTCTACTAAAAGGAATAAACAAAAGAAGGACTTAATAACTGCTTAAAGCTAGAAGGAGGTGGGGCCTCCCTGCTCACTGAGTTATTTTCCAGAGTGAACAAATTTGTCCAAAAGTGATGGATGCTGTGACTGTCCTAAGATTCTACCATTGACAATGGCATTTCTGGAGCTAGAACCAGATCACCCCACCCCAGTCCAATGTTCCTTCCATAACCCCCACAAAAGGCGTTTGTGACAAACTATTCTGGTCTAGAAAATTTCCAACTTTCCTTCTCCAAAGCTTTAGCTTTGTCACCAATCAACACCATGCAGTCCCTCATATTGTTTAAAAGAACCTAAAGAAGAGCTTTTCCCTTGTTTGAGCTAATAAAGATTATTCTTTTAGATGGATAGAATAAAACATGAAGTCAAACATGAATATAATTGATCAAAAAAAATATTTCAGGCCTTTTGCGTGACACTGCCTGTCTTTTGTAGACATATCAGATTATACCAAAGATCTCTCTTTTTGCATTTTTTAAAAGGGTGGCAGCTTCAGTTCAATAGTGTCAGGCAATCCCTTAAGCTGTGTCAAAATGCCAGTTATCCTAGATACCACCCAGATTTGAATAATTTAGAGAAAGACAAAACACACACAGAAAGAAGGAACCATCTTCGGAGGACCGCTGCTTTTGAGGGAGCAATCTCCCCCAGTCCCTCCCTTTCTCCTGAAGCATCTTCCTCTCTCTATCAGTGGTGACAAGTGCCAATCAAGCCTTCTGTGGCTGAGGGAGGGGGAGAAAGGGGCAGAGAGACGGCAGGGGAGGGGAAGGGAAAGAAACATGAAACGTTCTGGAACAATTGCTGAAGAAGATTCCCTGTCAGTGTGTGGTCTGGGGGGAAGGAAGTCTTTTCCCCTTTTTTGCTTCTAATCTCTAACCGACTATTTACCTCTTTTTATAAACTTGAATCTCTCTGTTCCTCCAAAGGCACCAAAACAAATCGCCAGTCATCCGGGATTAAGCTGCTTTGTGGCCAACGATTAGCAGGTTTGCTTGTAGTTTTAACATCTTCAGCAACAGCCGAATGTCAAACAACTCGGAAAATACTTGTCTTATTTTGACCAGAGCTATATGAATGTTTGAAAGAAGGTAGGAGAAACCACATAGGATGATAGAACATTCCAGAGAGGTAGAGTTGAACGCAGACAACTGAGAGCTCCATCAACATTTGTCTTTTATGCCATCATTTTGGAAAGTGCAACATCCCAGACAACTCTCTTTCTCAAAGGAAATCCCTGCAAAGGGTCTTTTAAGTTCCAAACTCAATGGAGAATTCACTCCAAACCCAAGAAATATTTTGTAGTTGAAAATCCTCATAGCATTCAGCTTTTGATAACCTACTGGATGCTGGCTGGGTCCCTTGTTAGAAGGAAATCCATTCCAGTTTTTAGTTTTAGAGTCTTCTATTGCATTCACTCATACACTTATCTCAGTATTTCCGATGGATTAGATAGGAGGTATCCCCCAAAAGCTCATGTGTGAGACAATGCAAGAATTTCCAGAGGTGAAATGATTAGATCAGGAGAGGTGTAACCTTATCTGTGAATTAATCCACTGATATCAATTGACTTGGTGGTAACTATACACAGGTCAGCTGTGGTTGGAGGAAGTAGGCCCCTGGGAGTGTGCCTTTGGGGTTTATATTTTGTTCCTGGTGGGTGGAGCTCTCTTTTCTTTCTCTGCTTCCTGGTGGCCACGTCCTGAGCTGCTTACCTCCACCATGGCCTTCCACCACAATGCTGTGCCTCACTTTCGACCCAGAGCTATGGAGTTGGCTGACCATGATGGACTGAACCTCTGAAATCATGAGACAAAATAAACTTTTCCTTCTCTGAATCATTCTTGTGAAGTCTTTTGGTCACAGTGACACAAAGCTGATAAAAACTGAATTTAATCATGTAAAGTAAAGCAATAACTACCTGGGACTATTCCTGTGTTACTTTTAAGACCCTGAGGGAGGGACATTGCCTTAGTCCTCTACCATCCCCTACTCTACTTCACAATGACATTCCTGTGGCAGCTGCTCAAAGACATCTCTTCCCATTATACGTTATTTAAGGAGAGCCATTTGTGAAGAATCAAGGACTCTAGCTCCAACTCCACCTTATTTTATGACCATGGACAAACCCATTACCTAGTAGATCTTTCATTTTCTGCATTTATAACATGAGGGAAGACCCTATTTTATTTATTTATTTATTTATTTTTTTTAGTTTTGGGTGGACACAATATCTTTATTTTTATTTTTATGTGGTGCTGAGGATCGAACCCAGTGCCTCACGCGTGCTGGGCAACCACTCTACCACTGAGTCACAACCCCAGCCCCAAGGGAAGACCCTTTTTAATATTATTTCCAGTGCTAACTATCTGATTTCCTGATCTCAGAGCAAGGAGACTGAAAAGCAAGGTTTAGGGATCCTGATCTGATTTTAAACACCTTAAAGGCAAAGGTCATCTCTCTCACTGAATTCCCAGGGTCAACACAGTGTCCTGCAGTTCAAGATCTATATACTTGAAAGGAACTCAAGCCAAACACCTGTGGAACAAGAAAAGAAAGCAACCCTGGTGGGTTTAGACGTGATCCCAAGGCAAAGGTCACAAGAAAGACCTAGAGCAGATGCAAGATTTTCCATGGCTGTTTTTGAGGCAATCAGCAACCTCAAAAGTACAGACCCATGGCTGCAACCAATGACCACAGGCTTGTCGACAGGAGGACATAATCTTATCAGGGGCTTCTGGATAAATGTGTATGAGAGGTGAGACTGGGGGTGAAGGAGAGCCTTCAGCCTTGACCAATCTTGAAATTCTAGCTGTGCAAATGAAAATTCTTGTATTTCCCATGTATTGAGTACATTTTGCCTGCAAGGACAATCTGTCCCACCTCTACGGGAAACTCCCTGCACCTATCTGGGTGTCTTACCTCAAATCACTGGTGCAACGCTGAGCTCACCATGTGTAGGACATAGGCAGGGGGCTAGTTCCACCCAAGAGCCTTACCTCTCCTGTTTATTGTTCAGGAACTGCTCTGTCGTTCCTCTTAACTCAGGTACCTGCAGCCTCCCCATACCCACTGCTTCTTCCATTCATTCTGAAGGGCAAAAAATCCACGCCAGAAACCGCCGTGTAGCAAAGGGGTTTATTAAATGTCCCCTAACGGCAGGTGGGGACCGAAGGATCCTGTGGAGGGAAGGGGAGCAAGGGGAAGGAGAAGGAGGGAAGGGAAACCTGCGGGGATAAGAAGGGTGTAGAAGGGGCAAGGAAGGGGGAAAGGGAAAAAATGGGGGGAAGGGAAAGGGAAGGAAAAAGTGGGGAGGGGAAAGGGAAGAAGGAAAGAAGGGGAAAGGGAAGCTGGGGAGAAGAAGGCAGTGAAGGGAGAAAGGGAGGAGTTCTGGCCTGGATGGGCTTTAAGTAGCGACTCAGGTTACAGAGGGGCGGAAGCGGATTTGTAGGCTCGGGATTGGCTCAGAAAGGGCGAGCCCGCCCTGGGGTGAATTCCCGCGAGAAGTGAGTATTCCCCGGATCAGAAAGAGCGGAGACTCAGAGCCCGCCAAATGGGGATTCTCACAAGAGATGGGCACTTCCGGGAAGTTAAAGCTCAGGCTCACTGGATAACCTAAGGCACCTGGGGCGTGGCCAGTTTAAGGCACCTGAAGGGTATAGCCTGTTGGCCAGAATTTATCTAACACATTCCATAAATGTGTTCAACTCTTCATTCATTTATTCATTCATTCATATTAATTGAGCACTTAGTATATGTACAACCCATAAAAATGACCAACCCACACCTTCAAAACCGTATGTCCATCACTTCCTTTTCAATGGGATCAAAGTCAATTGAAGAACATCTCATCGCAATTTTGCCACATCTGCTTTCTTCCTTGCTTCTTTACTTTGGTAACACAAGAGATCCTTTCCGGTCTTCCTCTGTCAATTAGGATGGTCGCATCATGCCTCACAATAAGGAAATGAATTATCCCACATAACAGGAAGCTGCGTGATAGCCCAGGCTCCAGGCAGAGTGTGATCAAGGGTCTGGTTCCTTTTCTATGAGATGCTTTCAGTGATTTAAAAGCACCAGGGCAAGGCATGGTTGTATTTGAGAAGATAAGGAGAGATAGAAAGGATGGAGTAGCATTAGTAAGAACAATCAGTTTTCTTATATTCATAAATTTTATTTCTGTAAGCTGGGTTTTGGGTACTTGGATATGTATTATTTCAGTCAAGTCAACATCTTTTTGTGAAAAGAAACATAAGGTTAAAATGCATTAATAAAGTGACCATTCAAACCACAATTAAGAGCATGTCTGAAGTCCTTTATGTTCCCCTCCTTATTTGCATTTCATATCCAGGCTCTCAGAAAGAATTACTGTATGTTTGAGTTTTATATAAATAGAATCATTTTACATATCACTTACAAATTTTATCCTTCCATGACTTGACTCTTTTCTCTCAACACAATACTTCTGAGTTTGTACATGTTAATGCATATGTCTGTAGTTCATTTGTTTTCTTTTTTCTTTCTTTCTTTCTTTTTTTTTTTTTTTTTTTTTTTTTTTTTTTGTACCAGGGATTGAACTCAGGGGCACTCGACCACTAGGCCACATCACCAGCCTTTTTTTTTTTTTTTTTGTATTTTCTTTAGAGACAGAGTCTCATTGAATTGCTAAGTGCCTCACCATTGCTGGGCTGGCTTTGAACTCAAGATCCTCCTGCCTCAGCCTCCCAAGTGCTAGGATTACAGGCATGCACCACCACACCCAGTTAGTTCATTTGTTTTCAATGACTGAACTTCCTGTTAATTTTAGTTAACATGAACTATACCTGGCTTCCATGTTAAGAAGCCAACCACATCTGTGAAGTGGAGAGTCTGGGGAAGATATCCATAGAGGCATGACGGAGCTCATGAAGAGGTCTGCAAATCTGAAAGGTTGGTGAAGACTGGATTTGCAAAAAGTGTTCTGTGCTATTTAATAAATTACCATAGATTTAGCAGCTAAAAGTAACACACAGGTAGTATCTCACAACATGTGTGTGGATAAAGAGTTGAGGTACAGTTTAGGAGGGTTTTCTATGTAGGTTCTCCCGTGGTTGCAATTAATGTGTTAGCCAGAGCTGAGTTCTCATCTGTAGGCATGACTGAGAAAGAATCTGCTTCCAAGATCCGTCAGGTTGTTGGAGAATTCATTTTCTTATGCCTGAAGAATTCATAAAAGGTTAATTCTTCAGATCCAGAAACAGAGAAGCAGCACACTAAAGCACAATGACTACCAAGAAGGAGTGTTATTTAATGTGACATAATCATGAATATATTAGCCCATCACCTTTCTTTATTCTATTGCTTAGAAGGACATCTCAGGACATTAAGTGTGAAGGAAGTCATGTGAAAAAGGAGGGTATTATATAAGGGGATGAATACCAGGAGGCAAGGATCATAGAGACCATTTTAACATCTGTCTATCACAGAATAGTCTTCACAGATGCCACATTTGACAAACCACCTTTGTCTCACCCCCATTACTACCTGGGGATAATGGCCCCTCTATCACTTCTGCCAACCTTTCATGACCAAACTGTAAATCAGAACCAAATAAGGTACTCTCATACATGGTTAGTGGGGCTGCAAATTGGTGCAACACCTTAGAAAACTTGGAATGGAACCACCATTTGATCCAGTTATCCCACTCCGTGGTCTATACCCAAAGGACTTACAAAGAGCATACTAGTGATGTAGCCACATCCATGTTTATAGCAGCTCAACTCACAAAAGCAAAGCTATGGAAACAACTTAGGTGTCCTTCAACATATGAATTGATAAAGAAAATGTGGTGTATATACACAATGGACTATTACTCAGCCATAAAGAAAAATGAAATTATGGCATTTGCTGGTAAATGAATGGAACTGAAGACTGTCATGCTAAGCAAAATAAGCTCATCACAAAAAACCAAAGGCCAAAGGTTCTCTCTGATTTGTGGATACTAACCCAAAACAAGGGAGGGCAAGAGGAGAATAATAGAAATCCACTGAACTAGACAAAGGGAAATGAAGGAAAGGGAGGAAAGAGGGGAATAGGAAAGACAGTTGAATTAATTGGACATAACTTTCCTAACTTTCCTAGCCTTACATTTATATACATGACCAGGGTAACTCCACATCATGTATGACCACAAGAGTGGGAACCTAAATAAAATAAGTTATACTTCATGTATGTATATTCTATCAAAATACATTCTACTGTTATGTATAACTAAAAATAAAATATAAAAATATTTTTTAAAAAGGAACTCATAAATGTAATTTCCTACCTTCCTGACATTGTGGTACCGATGCTACCAAAATCACAACACAGTAGTTTTTGACATAAGAGTCTAGCACATCATTTGTTAGAAGTATACCTATGCATTTTAAATTGAATTTTTGTTAATTTCTATATATGGGAGTATGATCAATTTTCAAATATTGTTCTTCAATCTGTTTATCTAGATAAGCTCCCTTATCTAGACACATGCATATATCAAAATTTATCATGTCCTTTATGAGCTATCTCAGATATCTCCTTCCTCTGAACATCTATAGTGCTTACTTGATTTCTTAGTTATGAACTATCCTATTTTTCTCTGAATTACTTTTCATTAACATGTTTTTTCTCCTATTGGATTAATAAGGAGCTTGAAACCTGAAACTTAATCTCAGTCATTTTGCAGTCCTACCATACCTAGAAAGGACTCAATATATAAATGCAAAAGAAATATGCAAATATCCATGTCCAAATTCATAAATTTTCATGACTGTAACTTCACTAATTAAAAATCACTTTGAAAGTGTCTGTCTGGATGAATATCATAAATGTTCTGGGTTAGAGCAAACTAATTTTAGAATATGAATAGACTTCCATAAATACTACTGACATTTTTATACTAATTGTTGTGTAATTGAAGACCCAGATGTTCCAGAGTTGTTTTACTAAAACAACTTGAATCAATTTGGCAATTCAGTTCACACCAGGCTTTGTGACTAGTCAAATCACATTTCCTAACTATTGAGTTTGTCCCCATTTCCTCCAATATGGTAACTTGAACTGGCTAAAGGTAGAAAATAACCAAGAGAGGCTCAATGTGTGGGTCAAGAGAATAAGCTACTGATCATTTATAAATTTCATTCAAATTTGTTTTTCCTACCTACCTGTCTTCCTGTTATTTTCTTTTTTTGTTGTTGTTATAATTGTTCTATTTTATTATTAGTTATTGCTATAAGTCTCTTACAAATAAACAAATTACAAACTAACACATTAAACTTTATTAAGTGTGTATAGGAAAAAAATATAGCTTATATAGGATGTGGTATAAGCCACACGTTTAGGCATACACTGGCAGGAGGGGGGTGGTATTGGAATGTATTCCTCCCCTCCCCACAGTTGAGGAGGGACTACTGTAATCTTTTTTTCTATTATTATTTATTTACTTATTCATAATGTCCTGTTATTTTCAATCTTTTCAAATGTCAAGCCAACCACACCTAGCCAGCTGGCATCAATCCTGCTTGGTCTTGGTCTATAATTGTTTTTGTAAATTGTTGGTATACTAATTTAAAAAAAAATTGTTAACACATCCTTTAGTGCTTTAGGGTTTATAATATGGTCCATGTCTATGATTGTTCTTTATGTGCATAAGCACACTGTCCATAAATGTAACTTTCCTAGGCTTCAATTTCCTCATCTGTGATTTTTTAAAATAATACTTGCTTAGTAGTACTGATGTGTGATTTAAGAGAGTTTATATATGCAAGGTTACTGAGCCATGCCTTTCACTTGGTAAGTTTTCAACCACTACTGTTGTGTTAACATGGTGCTTAGAGATCTAACTACACCAACCTCATTTACATTGTGAAGGAAGCTATGTGTTTTTTAAATACAGCAGTGGAGAAATTTGAATTTAAATTATACACATGCATTAACTTTGGAATAACTTAGTTTAAGATTTGTGCCAATTCTGGTGGTTGCCTTATGTTGGCAAAATAGTTAAAAAAATGTTCCTGGTGGCCCTGAAAATGGGATAAGGCACTATTTGCAGTCGAATGCAAGACAAATCCTCTGCCAACATCCACCTCCCAGTATCAGCTGTTGAAATGCTGTGATATGGTACTTTCCAAGCATTTTATTGATTTCTGTTATCTTATGGACAAATACATTTGATTTAAATATTCTAATTAACTGTCACTTTTCAGACTCTTAGCCATCTATTAAGTGCCTGGTGAATCTGGCATGTATCCTGAATTCATAACTGGTTTCGACCTTATGTATCAAAATACTACATTTACACTGAGTTTCTAAGTGCATATTGAGTTAATAAATTCTTAGGTTACATTTTGCCAAGCAACTGAACTCTTTCAAGGATAACTGGAAATATTATTCCCCCAATACCTTGAAAAATTTAACACACCACTAAATACACTTAGGTTGAAGTCAATGAGTCGTTGATTTGACCCACTGGGTTTGCTCAATTATATCACCTGAAAGTGTCTTCTTTAATAATGGCTGAAATGTAGGATTTCCCTCAGATGGTATTTGTGATTATCTCAGTTCACTACACTGAAAACCTGATTATTCTCCCAATTAAAACAGCAGTGGGTGCCTATTTCTCAGCAAGACACATGGAGGGTCTTGAATGACCAAGATTTCATTTCTTTCTCAGAATATTTTATACGATTCAGTAATCAGTAAAATTGGTTCTTCTACAATGGGCCTCCTCTGTCATTAGTGAGAATTAGCAAAGTTCTATTGCTTAAAAAAAAAAAAAAAAAAAGTAAAGTGGTCTATTACCATGAATGAACCTGCTTTTTAATTTCTTTCTTTCTTTTTTTTTTTTTTGTGAAGACTTCTTTTAGTTTTAAGGAGGGCTTTCATGCTTTTGTGCTGAGAATTAAATCACCATTTCATGAAGTTTATCCTTGGCCAGGAGAGAAGAAAATCAATCTTTCATTAAATCTGTAAGACCAAAAATCGTGCTTACAGAAAAAGACTGTGGACCTGGCAGACCCACTAGCCTGTCATAGATAAGACGTCCAGGGCAGCATTGCATCTTTCTCTGATGCCTTCACAATTCCAAAGGAGCACTTATATTTCTTCCAAGGAAGAACCATATATTTTTTAAAAAAAGTTCTAAACCAGCACAGTGTTATCAATATTCCTTAAGTAACTTGGTAGCTTGTGGATTTGACTATTTGAGGTTTAATCTTGCATGCTCTGAAATGTCACACACGCAACCCTGTGAGAAATAACACAGCTCTGGGACTGTTATTACAAAACTCCCCCAGCATCAGTGTTGGTTGTCCTCCTTGGTGGGTGAGAACTTCAAATGTCAAGTACACAACAATGCTGTGTGTACATTTGTGGGCTTATGTTTGTACGTGTGCATATGTGTGTAGGCTGGGGGTAGAGATGAAGAGGGGATACCAAAACAAATTCAGATGAGAGAAAATGTTGGAGCAGTGACAAGCGCCCAAGATTTGGAATCACTTTGAATTCTGGCTCTGTCACTTATCCACTGTGCTATTTTGGGGAAGTTTGCTAGCTGAACCATGGTTCCTTATCCATAAAATAGACCTCAGATGAACCTCACGGGGTAGTAGGGAGGATTCTTGATAAAGCATGTGCTTATCACGTAGGAGGTGTATCAGTTAGCTTTTACTGCATAACAAACCACCCCAAACTCTGTGGCAGGAAATAAAAATTATTTGGTTTATTCATGATTCTGAAATTTGGCAGTCGATACTGGGTTCAGCTTGGCAGTTTGGATCTTGGCTGTGTTCCTTCAGGCATCTGCCAACAGCTCGGCTTCTGCAGTTGCTGGGTACCTTGGCTCTCCTCCTGTGCTTTCTTATCCTTCATTGGTTAGTGCAGATGGGCTCCTCTGGGAGGAGGGCAGGGGTCCAAGAGAGCAGATGCCGGGAAAAGGCCTCTTGATGATTGGGTTCATAACTGGCACAACATTACTTCTGCCATGTTCTATTTGGCTAAAGCAATTCACAAGGAAAGCCTAGATCCAAGTTAAATGGAAATAGATTGTACTGCTTGAAAAAAAAAAAGAGGCAAAGTCTCAGTGCAAAGAATGTAGTAGATACAGGGGAATCATTGATTAGGGGCCATCAATGGAATCAATATACTGCAATAGGCATGTGATCGATTGGGTCTGTAGCTAGAAAAAGGCAAATGTGCTTGCTAGAGTATATGCACTTGGGCCAAATCTGGCCACTACTTTTTGTAAATAAAATTCTATTGGAGCATAGACGCATATACTTGCTTAAATATTTTCTGTGGCTGCTTTCACACTGTAAAGCGCTATCAAGTAGTTGCAACACAGGTGGCATGGCCTGCAAAGTCCGCTATCTGATTCCTTAGAGAAAAAAAGTCTTCTTCAGAATTTTGCTACTTCAAGTGTTATCTGTGGATTAGCAGCTTTGGCATCACCTGAGAGCTTGTTAGCAATATAGAATCTCAGGTCTATGGTATCAGAACTTACATTTTAACAAGACTCCCCCAGGTAATCACACTAGAGTTTGAGCAACGCTGGACTAGAGAGTAGCTAGATGTCTTGCACATAATCTGAGGAATGTAAGAGCCCAAGGGACAAATACTGATGAGCTGGTCCCCAACTGGAAGGCTCAGAAACAGTTGTTTATTTGGAATCAGTCTGGGAACTATGCGGGCTCCATGAGCTCTGTCTATTTTTGGCAGAGATCATGCCCTTGAACCAAGGATACAGAGGAGGGGAAGGCCCCGTGAACACACACTGGTGAGAATGAGCTAATGGGACAATTAATTACAAGAAACATGGTCTGAATCAAGGTGGTAGGAGCCAACTCTGTAAGTTCAGTGGGATCTAAGATGGAGAAGGAATCTCAATTCAGGGATCACCCTTATTACTGCAGATGTTGACCCTCGCTAGTAGGGGACACTGGTAGAGCAATGAGACCTGACAACTGGGCCTGCACCAAAGAGTGTGGTTGAGTCCCTACTCTAATTGTCTTTCTGAGCATTTACCTTTTTCTTAAGGACATTTGGGGGAGAGTGAGTTTACATGGGGGATGGTTTCTATGAGGCCACAAACAGGTTGTCTACCAAATTAGGATAACATAAAATTTTCTGTATGTTTCTTGTGAAAATTAACTGAATTAGTGCATATAAAAATCTTAAAATATTGCCTAAAATGCATGCTGAGGAAATGCTGTTTATTGTTATGTGGGTAACAACATTATCAGCAGCAGCATCTTTGTCATTGACATCATCAGCATCATTGAAAAAGAAGCTGAAGTCATCAGGGTCCCAGGTAGGTCTTGGGATCAGCTACAATCTTCAACTCCCTCTTACCTTTGTCTCTCACCTGTCTCTTCTTTCTACATCACTCTCAACACGTCTTTCTCTACAAACCAGCTTCTGCCTCCTTTATTCCATCTGTGTCCTGCTATCTCACAATTTCAGTTTGAAGATGTCCTTGGCTTGCCATTCTAAAAGCCAGTGCCTACCTTCATCTTCATTACCAGCTGGCAGATTTCCCTCATGTTTCCTACCATGTGAGAATCCAATTGTCCCTGCTAATCATTCTGCACCAGGCCCAGTCTGTGAGTGGCTCCCTATGGGTCAGAGATCTACTGTTGTTTGGACCCAGTGTAGCTGCTCAACAGAGAGTGGTTTCCTTGGAAAGGGTTGTGCATGAAGCGACACTGAGACTTGCTCTTCTCGGTCCTCTTCTAAACTATCTTAGTCTGGGGCAGGTAAGGGGAGACTAAAGATATTGATTGCTTGGGCTCTTGGCTTTATTTTCAGGATGGAGGAAGGAAGTGGAAACAGAGTGCTCTTGGACTTGCAGCTACAAACTAGCTGCAGTCCCAGCTTGGCAAAGGTATATAAAGACATCAGAAGTAAGGAGAAGGCTATGTTACCTGTTAACACAGCTCTGATAACATAACAGTTGGGGAGTTTCCACCATGTGCAAACACCCTTATTGAGATTCTTCATATTCAGAGTCATCCAATACCATTGAGCATTTCCTATGTAACACATTACTAATAGTACTAAGTATTATTACTATCATTACAACAAAAGTCAATAATAATTTGCATTATCATGTGCCAGCGCCACTAAGTCTTTAAAATGCAATTCTGATTTAGACTTTATAACAACTCTGAGTAGGGGAGAAAGATCCTTAATAAACCTCACAGCTGTATAGCCCAGACACTAAGCCATTAGAACAGACATCAGCCAGAAACAACTCTTAAGACCCTCAGGGGTGTGACTTTTTCTCCACATCCTCGCCAACATTTATTGTTGTTTGTGTTCTTAATAGCTGCCATTCTGATGGGTGTGACATGAAATCTTAGAGTGGTTTTGATTTGCATTTCTCTAATTGCCAGAGATGTTGAACATTTTTTCGTGTATTTGTTGATTGATTGTATATCTTCTTCTGAGAAGTGTCTGTTCAGTTCCTTGGCCCATTTAGTGATTGGGTTATTTGTTTATTTGGTGTTAAGATTTTTTAGTTCTTTATATATAGAGATTAGCGCTCTATCTGACGTGCATGTGGTAAAAATTTGTTCCCAATTAGTAGGTTCTCTGTTCACCTCACTGATTGTTTCTTTTGCTGAGAAGAAGCTTTGTAATTTGAATCTATCCCATTTATTGATTCTTGATATTAATTCTTGTGCTACAGGATTCTTTTTTTAATATTTATTTATTTGCTTTAGTTGTACACAATGCAATGCATTTATATTTACGTGGTCCTGAGGATTGAACTCGGGCTGTGCACGTGCTAGGCAAGCGCTCAGGAACTTGGGGCCTAATCCAACATGTTGGAGATTAGAGTGTAGTGTCTCTGGTCTAATTCCTAGGTCCTTGATCCACTTTGAGTTGAATTTTGTGCATGGTGAGAGATAAAGGTTTAATTTCATTTTCTTGCATATGGAATTCCAGTTTTCCCAGCACCATTTGTTGAAGCGGCTATCTTTTCTCCAATGTATGTTTTTGGTGACTTTGTCTAATATAAGATAACTGAAATTATATGTGTTAGTCTCTGTGTCCTCTATTCTGTACCATTGGTCTACCAGCCTATTTTGGTGCCAATACCGTGCTGTTTTTGTTACTATTGCTCTGTAGTATAATTTAAGGTCTGGTATAGTGATGCCACCTGCGTCACTCCTCTCTTGCTAAGGATTGCTTTAGCTATTCTGGGTATTTTATTTTTCCAGATAAATTTTATGACTGTTTTTTCATTTCTATGAGGAATGTCATTGGGATTTTGATTAGCATTGCATTAAATCTGTATAGTGCTTTTGGTAGTATGGTCATTTTAACAATATTAGTTCTGTCTATCCAAGAACAGGGTAGATCTTTCCATCTTCTAAGGTCTTCCATAATTTCTTTCTTTAGTGTTCTGTAGTTTTCATTATAGAGGTCTTTCACTTCTTTGGTTAAGTTGATTCCCAAGGGTTTTTTTTGTTTGTTTGTTTGTTTGTTTGTTTGGTTTTTTTTGATGCTATTGTAAACGGGTAGTTTTCCTCATTTCCCTTTCAGAGGATTTGTCATTGATATATAGAAATGCCTTAGATTTATGGAAAGCAGTATGGAGATACCTTGGAAAACGTAGAATGGATCCACCTTATGACCCAGCTATCCCACTCCTTGGTCTTTACCCAAAGGACTTAAAAACAGCATACTACAGGAACACAGCCACCTCAATGTTTATAGCAGCACACTTCACAATAGCTAAACTGTGGAAACAAAATAGATGCCTTTCAGGAGATTAATGGATAAAGAAAATGTGGTATATATACACAATGGAGTATTACTCAGCAATAAGAAAGAATAAAATCATGGCGTTCGCAGGTAAATGGATGGAGTTAGAGAATATAATGCTAAGTGAAGTTAGCCAATCCCAAAAAGCCAAATGCCAAATGTTTTCTCTAATATAAGGAGGCCGATGGATAGTAGGGTTGGGATGGGGAGCACAGGAGGATTAGAGGGACACTAGAATGGCCAATGGGGAGGGAGGGGAAGGGAGGGGGCAAAAGGGTGAAGAAAAAAAAAAGATGGTAGAATGAGATGGATATCATTACCCTAAGTGCATGTATCACAAATGGTGTGACTATACTTTGTATACAACCAGAGATATGTAAAAATGTGCTTTACAAGTATAATATGAAATGTAATATATTCTGCTGTCATTTCTAACAACTAGGAATAAAAAATAAATTTGAAAAAAAACAAATAAAAAATATAAAATACAGAAGCTGAAAAGTAAATTCTGGAAAAAAAAAAAAAAAAAAGACCCTCAGGGGGGAACCCCATCAGCTCTTGATGTAGCTTTTATTACCACCATTTTGTAAATGAGCAAACATAAAAGGAAGGAAGTCCCGTGCTGGCAGGTCATGGCAATGGGCATCTGCAGTCAGATGTCTGGATGCAGAGTGTGCACATTCTCACCTACAACCTTCAGAACTCTGAAGAGTCATGTTTATTCCTGAAGACATCAGAGTTGAAATAATAGTACACCCACAAAGCACCACAGTGCTTGGACTAGATGTGGGCCTACAGTTGGAGCCTTTATTTAATGCCAAGACCATGTTCCAGGTTAAGAGGAATGCAAAGCAATTGCTACTTCGAGATTCACTCCAGTGTTACACCTTTGCAATCTTCCCTGAGTGTTCTTACCCTGCATCACATGTAGAATTGGAGTCACATGTTCCTTGGTGCCAGGAGCAATTTGTATTTTACTGGAATTATGAACATTTCCCCAAAAAGGATGCTGAGCTTTTTTTTTGACTCTGTATTCTAAATATGTAATATAATATTCAAAACATTGTAGGCACCCCGCACAAGTTTCTGAACAGATGAAAGAAAGAATAAATGGGCACCATAGCACATTGCTCATGTCAGAATGCAATCTTCTTATAGCCTTCCATCATTATGGAAAGACACATGGTTAACTAACAGTAAAAGAAATACAAATATCTAACAAAATTTCAAATAACCTACGCTTGTGGAAAAAACAGAACACTCTTATTGACAAAGAAGATGGTAAAAAGCATTTGATCTCAAAATACACAGTGACATTAAAATCTCTGTGAAAAACATAGCTGTTTGATTTTTGTAAGAAAACATTTTATTGGGTTTTTTTTCTTCCTGAGCCGCCCTACCCTTGTCCCTGACTTCCCCTCCCCCACCCCATAACAGCATGCAGCACTAAGATGCCACTTCATTTATTTGGATTCCATTTTAGTGGATTAGTCATTTACCTAATGGAGCTGGCTTCTCTTGTTCGGAAAGCAAACATATTGAAAGGTAAATACAACCGAACAGATCAAGTAACCACGTCCGGTGGCTGCACCTGCCATTCGGACCACTCTCCATGGACAATTTGAAAAATATCTGGCAAATTTCTCTATTTACCTTCGGAAGGTGGAGTAGAAAGAGCAGTGGAACATGAGTTAGGAAATCGGGTTTGCAGCCAGAGCTTTGATCTTAGGAGTAGTGTGACCATTGGCTGGTTACTTTCCTTTTGGGGTCCCATTTTTCTAGTCTTTAAAATAAGAAAGTTAGACCACATTAGCTCTAAAGGTCTTCCCAGCCTTAAAAGTCTACATTCATTTATTTAGTAAACACTCAAAACCCAATCTGGGAAGGGTACTCTGTAAGGGATCTGGAGGTGCAGAAAACATGAATCTTCCCCCTTGGGACTTAAAACTAACAGGAGGACTGACATGGGATTAAAAGAAAGCCGGAAAATGTGTGTTAAACTCATTCGTTTTAAAACTATCCATTTAGTCTATCTTACAAGTTCTTTGAAAGAATGATTTTTGTTATGAAGTCCTACAAATTCAGTACCGATACATTTATTTAATTAAGCTCTTGCTGAATCCTAAATAAATGGAAAAACTCTTCCAAGAAAAAACTACAAATGAAAGACGAAGTAAGAGAGTGTTTTCCCATAGCGGATGCACCTTTTCCTCTTCCTTCTTCTCTATTGGCTTATGGAGTTCAACTACTATTTAAAGTCTTAGAATATAAATCACACAGACTTTCCAACTTCTTGACTTCAATCAGCCAACAAAGGAACTAACTGTTAACCTGCTTCTCATGAGCTTCAAAAATTCAGTGCTGGAACCCAACTCTGAGACTCACCTGCTCTACTACTGGAAAAACTCAGGACATTCTAGGTTGTTATAATTGACCTAAATTTATTTTCTTCCAGATGTGGTATAAAACATTTTTCCAGACTTCAATTCAGTCTTAATTTTTAAAACAGACACTCAAGGAATAAGAGTTAAGTTGTGTTTTCTTTATTGATAAAACCATGGCAATATCTTTTTTTAACAGTAATAGTTCACAGAGAAATCTTCACTAGACTATGAAATATTATTTTTAATATATTGCCATACTTTTGACTCTCTAAAAATGTTGGTTATGACAGTTTAAAAATGATTTCCCTTTTTCAGCTAGAAAAGTCTTAGAAGGTTACTAAACATTAAAATTATAGTTCCTGCAAAGTTGTTTTAGCCCACTAACCATCTGCATAAAGCAAGTTTCAGATGTGAACTCACAAGACAATCTCACCCCAACATTTGGAAAAGAAATTAGGTGGGTTAGGTGATTAAAGATTTTTTTTTTAAGAAAGAAAAAGTTTAGTAGCTACTGGGATAAACACCAAAATTATAGAAATCCAAATTTACACAAAGAATACATTTGTGATAATTTACAAAAATACCATAAAATTATATTTAACATTAACTCTTACTAATGTATTTACTAATACGCTTATGAATACTAGTCCTGTTTGGGTAGCACTTATCTCTTTTGGAAATCATTATCTCCAGCATTATTATGATGACTCTGACTCTTACCCTACTATTTGCCTGTCATAAAATCAAAATTTCTCTCTCTAGATTTCTAGGGAAATCACTGAGTATCTGGATGTTACAGAAAATCTTAGCCTATAATGTATTTGAAATTAAATAAACATGGGGAGGAAAGATAAATAGTTGACAAACGTTCCCATGTTATTCATTACCCCATCTTCACAAAACAGTTACAATATTCTTACTGTAATCATTAAAATAATTTCTATTATATATTCAGTAAATAATTCCCCATTTTATTCAGTATCCTAGTATTACTGTTTTAAAAAAATCTTCTTCTTAAAAGCATGTTAATATTATAGTAACACATTAAATGATTGATCAGACCCTTCTCATAAGAAAAAAATTATTCTTTTTGCTAACAAAACTCTATCTACAATAAGCTTAAAATACACTGGCATTTACTCCTAGTCACTAGATTTAATTTTATAAAAATGCCTAGGTTTGTCCTCTTTTTCCACCTCTAGAGGACCAAGTACAGTCATTCGTGTTTTGTTGGAAAAATGAATGTTACCCATGGCAGAACCAGAAAGGGAGGAAAGTAAAATAAATGTGTGTTACATCAGAAAAAAAGAACACCTGGTGTCAACATCTGAGCCCTGGCTCTCAGTGTTGGTTGCCTGTTAGAATTACTTGGGGGAACTTCTAATAATTCCATTCCACAGACTAAACGCCATTTCATTAAACCAGACTCTCTTGACGTATGACCCAAGCATCAGGATTTGTTGAAGCTCCCAAGATTGATTTCAACATACAGCCTAGGTTAAGCACTGGAGCTACAGTGTAGGCAAGAGAAAAATAGGAATCTGAACTCGAGCTGTCTTTATAGTTCTCATTTCCAGTGAAACCCATTATCAAACATCTCTCAGATTTGAAAGTTCTCAGCCCATAACAAGTAAGGGCCTGCTGAAGGGTCAATGTCAACATAAAATGGGTTCCTCCAGTGAAGAGCTGATGACCTCTTAGAACATGAGTTACCTGCTCCAGGTACCCACACCAGAAGCATGGTATCTCTGGATCATGCTCTTGATGCTTAGAGTGTTTGGGTCCATATGGATGTTGACTCACGTATAGTTGCTTAGGCATGGGTGGGCATGCTACTGAGTCCTTGTGCTGTGGGATACTTCCCCACCCTCAGCCTCAGCTCCTGAAGACCTGTTCTGACAACTGTCAACTCTAAGTACACCTTTTCACCCAAGCAATGTCCAGAATTCTTTGAAAAAAAGCAAGGAGAGATGAAAGATTTCTACATTAGCGTCTAGGAAAAATCCTGATCAACTGTGATGTTCTATACTACAAATAACTACAGATAAAATAATCCCACCTTTATTGAGTCCAAAGCCTTGAATCTAATTTATTTTTTACTTGGATACAGCGTACTTTTCACTTTCTTTTTTCCCTCCCCACTCCCACCCTCTTCCATGTCACTAATATTCTCGACATTTCCTCCTAGACCTAAAATGAATATGCCCGCTAAATAGCCAAAGATGATTCCAAAACTCGTGAACCTCTCCATGGGTCTTTAGTTCAGGAGATTTCAGAAACAAATATGCTGATTCGTTTCTTAAAAGAGCATCTTTCATCTAAGGATTAAACCGGGGAAAGTTTGAAAAAGAGAATGTTATTGTAATATCATATTTACACCAAACATCAGGTGGGCAAATTACTCAATTAATGTCTAAAATGAGTACAAGTGTTTGATCCCAGAGGGCAGATAATAAGAATGTACTTTGCAGAACCCAAGCCCCATTCCAACACTATGAAAAGCATCTAATACTATTATCTTGAGATAAGAAGAATTAATTGGAGACAAGCATTGAGAAACCCAGCTGATAAAGACAGATGAATCCAAACTTCAGCAGTGGCTAATTGCCATACAACCTTAGGCAAGACTATTAAGCTGTCTTGGCTACAGTTTTCTTACCTGTTCAATGATAATAATTCTTAAGGGACACTATTGCTTCCCAGAAGCACAAGCTATGAAGTCAGAAAGACCTGTGATGCAATCCCACTTATGGAAAATACTAGTGGAGCAATCAGAGGCAAGTTAATTAAATTTTCTGAGTATCACATTTTTCATGAAAAAAAGAGTGAAAATAATCCTTAATGTAAGGTTGTTTTTTTTTTTTTTTAAATTAATGAGATAATGGGAATAAAATGCCTAGTTAACTGCCAGGAGCACTCTAAGTACTTTATAATAAATACTATTTCTTATAAAATTTAGAGCTACCAAAAAGATTCATAACTGTAGGTTCCAAATACTTAGCCCTCAAATTCTTAAAGTGTTCCATAAATATTTATTGAGTTTTGATGCATAATAGCCACTGTGGAGAAATAAATGCATGAATGGATACATTATTTTGCCCTGAAAAAATTACAATTTAAGACACAAGACACATACAAATATCTATGGAACTACACAGTATTTTAGCTATAGAAGTGCCTGATATCTGCTCAAAGCAAATGCTTTAAGGTGCTAGAAGCAGCTAGAACAATACAGAGAGTAGAGGGAGGAGGCGCTCTTTGAGCTGGACCTTGACAGAGTTGGACAGACTAAACTGGTGAAAGACACCCCAGAAGGGACAGATGTGAATTCATCAATAACGTGCCCCAAATAATGGAGTAAGCCCACTTAGTTTGACCAGGCTTTTGACAAAACAAAAGCAATCGACAGTAATTAGGTATCTGATCAACTTCTCCAAGTCATCCTAAAGTTGCCAATTTGGTTCCAGCTTACAGATTCAAAGTAAACCTAAATGCACTAATATTTGAAATGTCAAAACATGGAAACGAACTACATAACTGCAAGAAATAGTCCCTTTAAAAATTGAAGCAGAGAGATGCCAAGTGGTTAAGGATATCAACTGTCCCAATACCAAATGAAGTTGGTTTGTCCATTTCTTTTAAAAGACCATAACCAGAAGTCAAAGTGACTCTAAGGGAAGTTTCACTATGTAAATGATGACTGTACATTAATGTACCTCTTTAGCAATTAACTCTATGTTAAGAGGGCTGAATTTAAAGGATTTGGAAGAATACCAGAATACAGTCAAATAATCTTATGGCTTATGACTCTGCACCATATGTGATCAGATTTAATTAAACCGATTTGAAAAAAAGAAAGATGTCACTGTTTGCCTACAGTGTGGATATAACCCTTGGAACCTAAACATTCCAAATATTGGAAATGAAGTCATAAAAGTAGTTCAACCGTGCAAAGATTTAATATCTTTTTAAAGACATAGACCTGGGAGAAAGGGATTATCTGTTCATATGGTCAGGGTAAACAATCCACTTTTGCACCCAACAGATGGAGGCTTTGAATCCGGGGAAGGGAAAGCAGAGAAGAATAAAAATGCAGAGCTTAAAAATGACCATTTGGACTATATTTTTAAAAGCCTTCTTCCCTACTCAGTGTGAGCCAAGAAGTTCATTATTACAGGTGTAAGAAAATATTACAAAAAAAATTCTGGTGTGAAATTTCTCAGCCTCTGCCATTTATTAATATGTGTCCTTGATTTTAATATGCATTATTAATTTTGTGAAAACTGAATTAAATAAGATTATAATATATTTTCTTGATTTGCAACAATTTATTTCAGTTTCTTGCATTTTTTATCTTTATAAAACTGTGCCTTTCAAGAAACAAACAGTTATATGATCTTAAGAAAGACTCAACTATGAAATTAGTATTTGAGAAAAAAAATTTCAAGACCATGAATTTTTAAGTTGTTCAGATAAAGGCCTCTTTCTCGGTAAAACAAGTACCATTTTTTCAAAAACAAAATATATCCATAGTCTCAACATGTTCATATTTTGAGCTGACATTTAATCAGAATGATATTGGAAAAATGATCTACAAGTGCAAATATTATAGCCCAGCCTAAGTCAGCAAAGTGCTTTGTGGTTTCTCCAACTCATTCCTGCTTAAAAAATAGAGCAAAACCTAACCATTCATTTATTCTAGAAATCATAAAACAATCAGAGCCATGGTGTAAAAATCTAATATTCTATCCACTTTAGGTCAAAGAAAATTTCATGTTATGAGCATATTGTTTATCAATATTTCTTGTACAATTTTTAAAAGGGATTATTCATCATTCCACTCAGAGATAAAAAGTTGGAATGCTGAAAATTTGAAGCAAATAAACAGAGTGAAGCACTGAACCTCTTGATCCCAAGAGTGCTCCTAGGTCCACGTACCTCCACCCAATACCACCCAATGCTTCTCTCCCCTTTAATATCTCCTTACCCATCATCTTCTCTATGGAAGCCTTCCTGCCTGTCCCTAGTCTAGCTGGACCAGAATTCCTGACTACTCTGTAGGCATCTCTAGTGATTGAACTTGACGATGCCTTTTGGGAAAGTGAAGCTTGAGTGACAGTGAGCATGGGCCTATGATTGAAGCCATCAAGACTTACTTGTGAAGAGAAGCAAAAACTAACGGGAAAAACTCAAAGGGGGCCAGCACTGTGCTTAGTCCTTGCATGGGGATTGTCATTCCATCCTTCCAGCAATCTTGTCAGCTAGGCCCTACTATCCTTCCTACTTTACAGATGAGGAAACTGAGGCTTGAAAAAGATTAGTAACCCAGCCAAGACCATGCAGCAAGTAATTAGCAGAGCAAGAGAGAGAAAGAGAGCCTCATCCCAGCTCTTTCTGACTTGGGTCTGTTCCCTTCATCGCAGTGCTGTGCTTCCATTCATTGGGGTTTTGGTCTATGCCTAAGATCTGAAACTCCTACGATGCCAACTCTGAATTTATAAGGATTTATAAGAAGAAAACAAATTCATTTTCTCTTTAAGACAATGAATCAGTATTTTTTTTTTTAATCAGATGTTTAGCCACCATAAACGAATTGTCAGCACACACCACTGATACTCATTTACATCTGTGGAAACAACACGATTATGTTTAACACTCTCAATTCAATTCAAATATCAATGCCTAATATTACACTATGTCAATAATAAAATACTCAGAATGATTTCATTTAAACTCTCTCTAGCAGAGTCTTCAGAGTTAAACAATAATTCAGACAATCCGAAGCAATTATTTGCTTGTTTTTGTGTGAACAAAACATTTTCAATTTGAATATCAAGCTGTCTTTCAAATTTTTTTTAATATGTACACATATAAGAGATTTTCTGATCCTTTTGAAAAACATAAAGACATGAGAGTGATTGCGACAATTCTGAAGATTAAGGAAGTCGTGAAGTGAATTTTCAGCTGCTTTGCCGCAGTTTCTTTGGAGCAAAACAGAAATGAAATGGGACCCTGGTCCAGCGCCCTCTAGCTGTGGGGTCTTGCACAAAACACTCAAAATCTCTGGTCTCTTATTTAATTTCTCCATCTGTAAAAACTGGTCTATCCAAAGGATTAAATGTCTATGTGTGTGAAAGTGCCTTTCATAGTATTTGGAAGATGGCTGACTTTTTTAAAATGCCATTTACTTTTCTTTCTTTTAACAGTTTGCATAAAACTATTGAACACTGACTAATGTTATACAAATGGCTCATTCCCTAGGAATACAGAGATTGAAGATAAAAATTCAACCTCAAATACAATCACAGTTTAATGGGTAAGAACAATTTGAAAACCAATAAATGAAATACAATATCATATGAACAGCCACAGAGAAACCCAGGGTGGTAGGAGGAGCCAGGCTGGAGGGAGGGCCCTCAAAGAGGGATGGATGGGTTAAGGTGGGTCTTTATGGGTCAGAGGATTGAAGTGTGTTTGCTGAGGGCAAAGAAGGCCTTCAGACACTCATGAGATTGGGAACAGGGTTCTTCCTTTATGTTTTGTCATTTAACTTCACAACAACCCTGCAAGCTACGTATAAGTATTCCCATTTTTTCAAGTGATGAAACATCAGGGCCTAAAGAGCAGTTATCATTTTTATTAAGTATAAATGTCAAAGAATAAACAAGTATGCCAATAATATGCCACTACGATTCAAAGACATGGCAAAAAATGATAGGTTGACCAAAACCACCTGGGCCAGAATCTTAACATAAGCATAGGAAGAGACTACAGTTTTTCTCAGTCCAGAGCAACTAGATTTGTAAAGATACCAAAAGGTCCTAGCGAAAGTCTTCAGAATGGCAAAAAGCTTGGAAACATACATTTTAACTAAGAAAAACTTCTCTGATCACATTATTCCATGTCTCTGTTTCCCCTGGTCCAGTTCAATCCAGGAGAGAAGCAGGCACGCATAAGAGTCTGCTGAACAAACAGCGACTACTCTGTCAGTACAGCCCATATTAAACAGGAGAACAAACTCAAACACACAGGGCTGACAATACCAAAGGATGCAAATCAGCCTGCTTTATGTTATCATGCTGAAAGACTAATATTATCCATTCGTTAGGAAACAAAAGCCAGGGCGAGTAAGCAAACCAGTCAACCCTTAGATTTTCTAACCTTCCAGGAAAGAGTTACATATGTCAACATTGACCCAGCAGGGCTGCTTGAATACAGACAGAATGTCATGTGGTTACTCCAACCAAGGCTTTTGCTCAAGTTATGATTATAGTCTCTATATGGAATATCAGTTAGAATCGTGATCTTGGTTGACACAAATAAAGTTTCCCCCACTCTTAAAAAATCAAAGGTATCTTGGTGTGCTGATTGTATAGAGGAATCAATCATATTTTTATTTCTTGAAATATCAGTTAAGTCTGTTTAGGTTGAGATAAAAATGCAAAGAGGTTTATCAGCTCACATAACTGAGGTGGAACTTATTCGAGCCATGGCCTAACTGAGAGATCAAATTATGTCCCCAAGGCCTCTAGTTTTTCTCTGTCCCCTGCGTGGTGTTGTTAAAAGATGGTTTAAGCATCTCCAAAGCTCACATCTCTCACCTTCACATGCAGTAAGGAAGAGCAAACATTTCTCCAACAGCACCTACTTGAAGTTCTGAGCTACAATCCAAGTGATTTGGCTTTGACCAGGCCCTCCCTAACGAAGCCAATGACAACAGTCATGGAAATCTGTAAGCTGCCTGGTACCGAAAACCGGGAGGAAAAACTCTCGGAGGCAGAGTTAAGCTTTTACTACTTTTACTTCTACTTTCTTAGAGCTTAGAGGGGGAAAGAAAGATTTTTAGAGAGAAAGATTAAAGCGAGCTTTTCTTCTTGTCTTCTTAGCTTAGAGTAGAGTAGAGTCTTAGTTAGAAAGATAGAAAGATAGAGCTTAGCTTAGAGAAAGATTAGAGCTTCTTTCTTCTCTCTTCTTTCTTCCTTCTTCTTTCTTCTGTCTTCTGTCTTCCTCAGGAGTCTCGGCCTAACTCTGACCAGTCATTACTTCTTCTATCTGGTTTCTCTTCTCTGGTTTCTCTTCTGTAACCGCTCTGCCTACGTTCTGGCCGCTCTGATTCTTCTGACCGACCGAGTGACTGCCCGGCTGACTGAATTCTCCGTTCTCCTAACTCGGACCGCTTTCACCCGGTTATATACCTTCAGCTTTGCGGGTGCCTACAGGTGCGTCACATACATACCAGGTGGAACCCATGGCTTCCAGCTAGCTACAACAGCCCTTCCCAATTAGGGCTCCTTCAGAAATCCAAGGTATAACCAACCCAGGGAAGGGAGAGGTAACAATGCACGCCCAGTATTCTTGCTCATGAAGTAGGGTTCAAGAGTTCTTCAAATGATAGAAAGGAGAAACTAAAAACAAGGAAAACGACTTCAAGGGATAGTAGGCAAGAGAGGCTCACCATCCCTGAAGATACGCCTTATGGAAAATAGTCACGCTACTTCAGCAGAAAGCAGCATTTTAAAATACACATTTCTTATTTTATCAAATTATACTTTTTCTTGGTTCTTTTCTTCTAATGACTTGTTCTTGGAATCCATCACCAACTTTTTTCCATCTTTCCACTGAGTATTCAATGTATTTTCACGATTCTACACTTGGGATTCTTTTATCTCTGTGCGTGTATGCGTGCATATAGTTGGATAAGTCCATCCACTCCTGCAACTCCAAACATTACTCAAATCCATACCTCCGATTCATGTCCCTCTTTGGCACACCCAAAGAACACATTTTCCTTGGGCACTTAAGCAACGTGCACTACTTTGTTCACTCACCTAATATTTATCAAACCCCTGCAATATGCCATTCGCTATTTGAAATGCTAGGATAATAAAAACAAAACAAAAAGCAAGATGTGGTTTCTGCCCTCACTGAGTAGTGATTCTTTCATGAAAGGTAAACATGGAATAAGCCATCGCAAAGGTAATCTGAGCCACCAAAAGAAAGAACAGGATGGACAAGTGGTATCCAACATACATGTGGAGTACTTATTGACACATTCACAATGTCTATGAGTTCAAATTCACCATCTCCTCTCCATAATCTTCTGTATTCTATGCCATGTTAATGAAATCACCAGCCACATAAGTTTTTAAGTTGGAAGCTCCCTTCCCTCCCTTCTCATAGGCCACCAAATTTTACTGATTTTTTACTTTCTGGATAGCTCTCACCATTATCCTTCTCAGTTTGGTATATTCTAGCCACAGTGAACTTCAGGTTACTTGAATTTGATACTCATTCACATGCCTTTCCTGATAACATAGAATCAGGAATCTTCACAATTTGTTCTTTCTTTATGTCTACCTCTGTGATCCTTTGCATGTATATCTTAACACCCTTTAATGGGAGTAAGAAATCAAGCTACTTGATATCATTAGTCATGGTTGGTTCTTTTACCTAGCCATAAACAAGTGAGACAATATTTGTAGACTTCGTAGGTCTGTAAAGATGACAGAATCCAGCCTGATGCTAATATTCCATGGCATGCTACAGGTTGACCCCATTTCCACTGAGCCTCCCATGTTCCCACATCACAGGGCTGACACCCATCAGACTCATATATTGCAATGAAAAATGGTGGAGAGGTGCCACTTTTGAGACTGTCCTCAGGGGACACAATTTCTTCCTTCTTTCCCTGGTTAATACACCACAGATTAAGAATGGCTTAGAAAAGAGGAAGATGTGTCCAGAACCAGGACTAAGGTGAAAGAAGAGGGTGAATAGAACTCAAAATTGAAGGAGTTGCTCACTCTCAGCACCATGCAAGTCCATTACCCCTGGATTTAAGAAACAAACTGTAAGAATAGGATTTTAGTATTTTATTTTACCTCTCAATGTACAGATCATACAAAAATTCATTTTATAATTGTATTCCTCAAAAGTTGTAAAATTGAATCATAGCATAAATAAATATACTAAGGAACTTGGTAGTTTAAATAACTGAGTTGTGAATGCATTTGTAGAACACCCGATGGACACAAAAAAGAAAAAAATATCCTACAGGCATCAGGAAAAAATTCATGTAATTTATACAGAAAATAAAATTATATTTCGACCAGACTTTCAACAGAAAATTTTATTTCAGAATAAAATAAAATAGTATCATTAACATATTTAAAAGAAGAAAGTATGAGCTAAGGTTTTCACATTCATTAAAGAGACAATATGCCTAATAGAAGAAAAAGTAAGCTCCAATTTCCAACATGTCGGATTAGGCCCCAAGTTCCTTAATAAGAATCCTGTAGCACAAGAATTAATATCAAGAATCAATAAATGGGATAGAGTCAAATTACAAAGCTTCTTCTCAACAGTGAGGTGAACAGAGAGCCTACTAATTGGAAACAAATTTTTACCACATGCACATCAGATAGAGCACTAATTTCTAGACTATATAAAGAACTCAAAAAACTTAACACCAAAAAAAATAAAAATAAAAAATAAAAACCACAAAAGACACTTCTCAGAAGAAGATACACAATTAATCAACAAATACATGAAAAAATGCTCAACATCACTGGCAATTAGAGAAATGCAAATCAAAACTACTCTAAGATTTCATTTCACTCCAGTCAGAATGGCAGCTATCAAGAACACAAACAACAATAAATGTTGGAGAGGATGTGGGGAAAAAGGCACACTCATACATTCTAGTGGGACTGCAAAATGGTGCAACCGTTATCGAAAGCAGTATGGAAATTCCTTGGAAAACTGGGAATGGAACCACCCTATGATCCAGCCATCCCACTCCTGGGTCTATTCCCAAAGGACTTAAAAACAGCATATTACAGTGACACAGCCACTTCAATGTTTATAGCAGCACAATTCACAATAGGTAGGTTGTGGAACCAACCTAGATGTCCCTCAGTAGATGAGTAGATAAAGAAAATGTGGTATGTATACACAATGGAATATTACTCAGCAATAAAAGAGAAGAAAATAATGGCATTTGCAGGTAAATGGATGAAGTTGGAGAATATAATGCTAAGTGAAATTAGTCAATCTCAAAAATCCAAATACCAAACATTTTCTCTGATATAAGGAGGCTGGTTCACAGTGGTGTTGGGTCAGGACACATAGGAGGATTAGAGGAACACTAGAATGGTCAAAGGGAAGGGAGGGAAAGGGAGGAAGCAAGGGGGGATGGAGGGGAAAAAAAGAAAAGATGGTTGAATAAGATGGATATCATTATTCTAAATGCATGATTGAAGACTTGAACAGTACAAATATACTTTGTATACAAACAGTTTTATGTAAAAAGATGCTCTATATGTGCATTATGAATTGTAATACATACTACTATTATAAATACAACAACCTTGAATAAAAATATTTTTTTAAACTAGCTCTAGTCTTTAAGGTGCAAAGGATTGTTTTTGTTATCATTATTATTTAACTGTACATATGAGATATATATTAACTTGTTTATGTGCTAATTATAAATGTAAAACAAGGAAAATGGGTGCTCACTCAGAAGGAAATACACCAAATTGCTTTTCAACCAGATAAAGGTACACAAATGAGCAACAGGACAATTCATGATCCCCCAAAGGTGAAATAAAAGCAATTAAATTCAAAATCTGTAAAAATAATGTGAATATTTAATGTTTTAAATGTGACATACTGTCGGGGCCTTTGGAACACGTCAGCCGAAAGGGTAAAGAACTTTAACTCTCTGGCTGCTTTCCACGCCCTGTTATGGACCTGACCTAAATAGGGGGCGTTCTCCTGATGTAAGATGAGAACTGAAACCACCCTAAGGATAGGGTAGGGGACTCTGCCAATAGGATTTGCCCATGTTCTTTACCTGTTTCTATAATCTCCTTGCTGACTGGTCCTTGTCCACTATAAGACTGTCCACCTTCCTCAATAAACCTGAGTTCCAACGCTGCTACCTGATTGGGCTCCCTGGTGTGTCCCTGAGTCTTTTGAAGGCGGAGGAGGGGGCGCCAGCCACCGCTACCTTCCCAATCTTGTCTCATCGCTGAGGTATGCTCCCGTAGACTTCTTTGCTGGACAAAGAAGGTCCATCCCAGGTCTACGGGGAGCTACAAACTCCAGCCCCTACCATAATTTCCTTACAACATACAAATATTCTAAGGTAAAGATCCCTTCACCCAAACTGTATTCAGTTGTATCCTGACGGCATTAACTGAATAAATTAAAAAGTTAATTTTTAAAAAAGCTAACTTTAGAGAATACAAGTATAGATAATCTGCTATCAACATGGAAGAATTCATTTCAATGAGTCCTTACTGAGGAATTTGCTGGAGAATAAACTTTGGACAACCAAAATGAATAGACTAAACTAGGGCTTGAGAGAGACAGGAACCGTATTCAAAGACACAAAAGGTAAATGAAATAATAAAGAGTCATAGTATGTTCATAGATGAGAACATCAGTATCATGAAGATATTATTTCTCCTCAATTGATAAACTTTACATAATTTCAATTCAAATCTTAACAATAAGCTTATTCTAAAATTCACAGACGAGCTCAGCTGGCCATACAATTTTACAAAAGCAAGATGGTGTCCTCATCTTACAACAAGGTTCGTTAGAAAGTTGTAGTGATTAAAATAGTGTGGTCTTGGTATGGGGATAAGCACATAGATCAACTGAGTAGAACAGATAGCCAAGAAACAAAAACACATAGCTGAACATTTGAACCCTGAGTCACAATTATTTTCACAAACTTTGTTTTAGAGTCTGGAGTCACTTTTTTGTCAAGGTTCAGATTTCACTATTCCAAGACTATGAACTACAACTGGATTATATCAAGAGCTCTTCTCCTGGAGTCAGATTGTTGTCTTTCCTTGCTACATCTAAAATAACTATAAATTTCTGGGTTTTAGGTTCTTATATAGGCTTGTGTTTAACTATCTAATATGATACAGTAGACTTTTTTTTTTTTTTTTTTTTTTTTTTTTTTTTTTTTTTTTTTTACATAGCAGGCAGGAAATGTCATAGAGTTGTCTTTTGTCAGTAGTTCAATGTAAGAGACTTCACCCCTCTTTTCTCATTTAAGTTTAAAATGCAATGATGATTACAAAAGCACTTCAAAAGTTCTCACATATCCTTGTATCTCATGGTCAAAAGTAATAATCATAGATATTGAAGCAGTAAGCACTTTTCATGAGTTATAGGAGTTAAAACTACAAGTGCACTCAGAGACAGGTGCAGTTAACATCCTTATTTTATGCTTGGTACATTGAGATTTGGAGAAGTTAAATGACTTTCTCAAGGTCAAGATCAATTAGATAGCAAGTAATGGAGTAAGGTCTTATATCTGTATCTATTAGGCAGCAGTGCCTGGGCTTTTAGCTGCCACTCCACACTGTCTTTCTATAAAATATTGCCATCACCCTGTTTGAAATCGAACTATACACTTTCAGTCTTGAAATAAGAGTAAAGGAAAAATTGTACCCTACAAAATATTTAAAAGCAACCAGTTCTCTTTCCTGAAAACACTTTTATAGAACTACATTGGCTTTGCATTTCAGTAAAAACTTTTTAGTCTTTGAACAAGAAATGCCCAAGTGACCTATAGACACTTTTACAAAATAAATTTTAAAAGAGTGAGAAACTTGGAGAGAATGTTATTTCCTGAAACAAGAGTAAACTCCTAATGCCCCCTTTCTGGACTAGGTCTTGCATTGTTGACACATGAAGAAGCTCTTTTTAATTAACTGGATAGGAACTTAATATCTTCACATATGCAAGGCAAGTCAACTTGCCCAGGCAACCAGATACACCAAGCTTTGTATATTAGTTCTGCTTTTTTGCTTGCAAGTGAAACTTCTAAGTCATGGGCATTAAGGTGAGGTCTCAAGTACCAGTTTTGTACTCAGGTGGTTCTTGGGGAAATTAGGATACGTTAACTAGTGGCACAGGGTGCAAGGTGACCTAGCAGGCTAAAAATTAATAATCATAAGAAGAAACCAAAAGAGTTCAAATAAAAAAATTCAGGAGACTAATTTACTGAACACCACACTGTCCTCACTGAATGTGGATAAGAGAACATTGGAGATTTGACAAAATATGAAACTGGGAATTAGACATTATTTTCTGAATTAGATAAGCTTATTCAGAAACCATTTCTAATAAATCTGAAGTGAAAGTTTTGCCACCTTAAGGTATAGGTCAATGTCTAGGCCGTGTCTTCATTCTCAGGATTAGTGTCACACTCTGGTAGTATTTATGCCCTTAGTTGTCCCTTGATTGATCACTTTAACAAAACTGAGGGTAGTTATCTCAAAAATACAGTATTATCTCTTCTGATACTTTCATTCTGATTTTGCCCACTTAGGATAAGAGTAACCCTTTCCTATACAATTTCTTAATTGCATGTGTATGTCTTCTAAATGTCTTGGCTTTTTAACAGTTCTTTTTCATCTGAGACCACAAACTCCATGTTTATTTATGAGATTATGAACACGTTAAGAGCAATTATCATCATTTCCATTTATTTATAAAAGTGCTCCAACAGAATTCATACTTGGTTCTTCACACACAAATTCTCCAGATCAGAAACTGTTCTCTTTTTATATTTCTGTGTTCCCTAAAACTTAACATAGATTACTACCCAGAGGGAACACTCAGTAAGTTATTCTTTGAATGGAATTAAACTTATTTAATTAATTTTTAAAGATTTAACTCTACTTTGGACAGTAATTTTATAATGTTCATCATTCCCCTCACTCAAGAAATATATATTGAGCCTATACTATGTCCTCAAAGTACATTGTATTTCTTCAAGATATTTGTTTCACAAGATAACAAAAGGTAAGATCATAGAATTTTACAGCTGCAAGGAGACTTGGAGGTTATTAGGTCAACACACTTTTCTCAGAGAAGACGAAGATATTTTATAAGAGTTTACAAAAGTGAGTTTGCAAAACCAAGTTTGCAAGACTAAATGCCAGGCTAAAGGGAAAATAGCTAGTCTGTGTAGAATGAAAACACTCAGATTTCTTAATTTTGCTGCAAGGAACTTTCCAGAAGATCATAGGATTATGCTATTTATTGATATATCTGGAAATTGGGGTGGGGTAGCTTTTTATCACAATAATGCTACTTTAATAAAAGACATCTGGCCAGATATGGTGGTGCACACCTGTAATCCCACTGGCTCTGGAGGCTGAGGCAGAAGATCACGTGTTCAAAACTAGTAACTTAGTGAGACCCTGTCTCCAAAAAAAAAAAAATTTTTTTTTAAAGAAAGGGCTGCAGATGTGGCTCAGTGTTTAAGCACCCCTGAGTTCAATCCCAGGTGCCAAAAATATAAAAATAAAATAAAATAAATCTGTATTAAAAATTTGTATGATTTAGTCAAGAAATTTAAAATTGTATGCTTTCATTCAATCATGCCACTTTGGGGGATTTTTCCTAGGGGAAAAAAAATCAAAGATACGAAGATTTTTGTATAAGACTATAAATCACAGTGTTTTTAAAATAAAAATATCTAGATAAAGATTGTAGTAGACCTATGTGGTAGAATACTATGCACTTTCAAAGGACGTGTAATCATACAGCAAAATACAGTTAGTTTAACATTAAGTTCTACAAAGGTATGTTGCATACAGTCCAATTCTAATTTTGTAAAATGAAATTGGATGTGTGCACCAGTGCATTCTAGTCTGAGGAAAATAAACTAAAATCACAACTGCTCACTTCTGAGTAATAAAATCACTGGTGAGTGATTTTGTTCTCTTTATTTTTTTTCCTCGTGCCTACTATTAAGAAACAAACACACATATGCATGTATAATAAGGGTGGGGAAAAGACATATTACCTTGGAAAGAACACCTTTAATTCAAGGTCCATTGAGCAAGTGGCCAAACTGAACAGTCACCCATAAGGAAAAAGGTGGATTTGCATGAAGCCCCCAAACTCCCCAGTTCTAAGCTTTCATGCCCCCTTCACTGTTGGCCTTCCATAGTGTTCTTTCTCCTTATCTGGACTGCTGCAGTGAAGGGGGTGTGGCACTGTCAGAGTTCTGAAGTCCCAAGGAGACAGAGCCTCTGGAAGCCCAGGCCCTGGCAGGACAGAGCCCTACCTATTCCTGGCAAGGAGCCTCCCTGTCCTCCCATATATGCTCAGCCTCACCATCCTAAGCTGCACTGAGACCATAAGGCTAAGCCACACACCCCTACCTCCCTGCTTATGATTCTAGGTCACCCCTATAGAATCCAGGCTCTCCTCCTCTGGGTATGTATGTACGAGTCCAATCTCTCACACTGCAACACGATCCCAAACGATTCCTTTGCAGCCTTTGGGAGGTGTGTGGTTAGCAGCAAATACCCTCTGTTATTGACCTCTTGATCACAGTTCCCTTCAGTTTTGATCTTTAACTGAAAGCCAGCTGAATCCCTGGGCCCCTGCTTATTAGAGAATGGCCATTTTCTCTCCCATCCTCTACTATTGGGCCTGAAGAGTGGGTTACATTTCCTCTTTGTTTTTCACTGGAATCACAAAACAGCATCCTCTTCCTTAAAAGCAAAGTTCATGCTATCACAAAATATCCTGCCTTGGAAATATGTTTATTCCATGTCTTGTACTGCTCGCATCAAACCTGAGTGAATGATGGCATTTCTAAAATGTGTATAAGAGCAAACCCCAACTTGAAGGTCCATCTGGTTTCAGGTCACCGATGAGCTGCACGGCACTGTAGGTTGTAAAATGAATCCTGCCCTGTGCATCCATTGTACAGTGAGATAAATGTTCTCCGTTGACATGGCTGAAATGGTCAGAGGAGGAAGTGGTGGGATTGAGAGTGGACTGCCCATGTGACCTCTGTGCCCCAGAGAGTAAGAAAAAGGGGTGCCACCAACCCAGTAGGACAACTTTTGATGATTCAAAGAAAAGAGCCCTATGGACCCTGGCATTGGCAGGACCCAGCATAGTGCAGGCACCCAATAGGGCCTCCATAAATGTTTATTAGCTGACTAGTAGGTTTAATGCCTTGCCACATTCCAAACTAAATACAGCCTATAAAGTCCCACAGCCTGACATTTCCCCATCCATAGCCCACAACTTAGCATGGTATTTTTTTCTTTTGGCTTGAGTGATATACTGAAAGACGAGAATTTGTAGGGTCTGTGTCTGTGATGATTAACTTCAGGAGCCAACTCAACTGGTAAGGCATTATTTGGGGTGTATCTGTGAAGGTATTTCTGAAGGAAGTCAGCAAGTGAGTAGGTGGACTGGGTTGGGAATGTTAGCCCTCAACGTGGGTGGACAGCACTCAATGGGCCAGGGACCTGGAGAAAATAAAAAGAGAAAATGAAGATTTGGTCACTCTCTCCTAGAGAAAAGATACATTTCTTCTCCTGCTCTCAGACATAAGATCTCCAAGTTCTCTGGCCTTTGGACTCTGGGATCTATACATGCATTCCTCTCCTGCCGGGTTCTCAGGCCTCTGGGCTTGAACTGAGTTACACCATTGGTTTCCCTGGTCCTGAGGCCTCTAGATTTGAACCGCCATAGCACTGGCTTCTCTGGTTCACTGCTCACAGGTGGGCTGCCTTGGAATCCTCAGCCTCCATGATCATGTGCATCAATATCCTAATATATCCCATCTCATATCTATTATCTATCGGTGTGTGTGTGGGCGTGCACACACATGTGCTGTGCACATGTGCACGCAGATATATTGGAGAACCCTCAATAATACAGTCCCATAGAAAACTGAAAACCAGGTGGAAACAAAAGCTAACAATTATGCTTATTTGGAACTCCAAAATTAAAATCCGAAGCTGGAGCATACTCTATTCATATGGCACTTTTATTTGGGTGGATAGTCATTTTCATCTTTGCTAGTTTTTCCTCCCCTCCCTTATTTATCTTTCAGAATGATCCTAAGCAACATTATAACTCCTGTGTTAGTTCAGGTTGCTGTTGCTATAACCCAGTACCATAGACTGTTGTCTTATAAACAACAGAAATCCCTTTCACATCTTTGGATCCAGGAAGCTCAAAACCAGGTGAAGTATGATCAGGTTCTGGTTTGTGAGCTCCCTTCTGGGTTGCAGACCACTGTCTTCTCATTGTGACACCAAAGGGTAGAAAGGTGGCGAGGGAGTCTTTGGTATTTCTTTCTTAAGGGTGTTAATCCCACTATTAGAGTCCTTATGACCTAATTACCTCCCACAGTCCCCCTTTAATACTATCACATTGGGGGTTAAGATTTCAGCACATGCATTGGGGGAAATATGAACATTCAGTCTGTAACACATTCTTTGCAACACTTGTAGATTTTAGCAAGTTACTTATCAAGTGTCTCCTATGTGCCAAGCCACTGCAGCAAGGGATCGGGATGAAATGACAACCTTGACTGATCAGAGCCTTGACCTGCTTATCTTCCCCTGAAATGGCAGATAACTGTCTTACCTATTTTAGTTCTATTTTACTGTTCTAGCCTCATAGAACTAGGATTGTATAATAAAAATAACAAAAACCAATGTTTCGATGGCAACTGAAAATTAACAAAGCAATTTCACGTCCAATATCTTATTTGATGCTCAAAAATGCCCCATAGGGTAAGAAGAGGAGTTAGTTCTAATGATGTTATTAAACAGAGGACAGAGCAAACACAATGACATTAGCAGGACTCATTCCGAGGGTATGCAGAAATTGAGACATGGAGTGGGGGACCTGGGAAGTGTCAAAAAGATGAAGGTAGGAGCAAACATCTGGTAGAGAAAATACAGGCCCTACACTCTGTCCATCACTGCCTCAGCAATTTGTTTAGTTGTTTGTGTGTGTGTGTGTGTGTGTGTGTGTGTGTGTGTGTGTCTCATCTAGTTTTGATTTGCATACAGCACACACTGCTACAGCAACCCTGCATGAATACTTCACCTTAATAGGGGTCTGTTGGCTGAGACCACCTTCGATGTTCATCCTGAACAGATACCTTCTCACTGGCATTTGGTGGGAAGGCCCCTCTCCCTGTGTCATCTGTGTAATATTTTTATTCAGAAATGATACCAACATTCTGAAACCTAGATATCCAAATAGAAAGAGGAAGTCCTATAAAACAACATCTACAGGACTGGATGTAGTTTTGTCTGTGTTTTTATGCCCTAAGGCAGATGGCCCACCCTGGACTGTTCAGCTGACCATTGTGATTTGGAAAATGATATCAGTGTCACCACAGATATCAGGAATGAGAATTTCTATTAGATCTGATCTGATCAACCCCCTTTGCAAGATTTTTCTCTCCGCAATTAAAGTCATTGCATTTGTATCCCCTCATGGCTTTCAAATTCTGAAGAAATAATAAAAAGTACATCAAAGGAGTGTCAACCTGGTCAAGGTAGCATGAGCAAAAGTGGGAGCCAGCCCTTGCATCTCCTTCCTAGATAGAAGGGTGTACAAAACCTAATAGTAGGCAGATGAAGACCAGGCTAACCTTGACTGTTTCTAACTTCATTTGACAATTTAAACTTTTTAGTTTGGTTCTTTTCTGTTCCACATCATTAAAAACATGGTAGAGTATTTTTAGATTAAAGAAATAACATATTTTGTGAGCAGGTGGAGAGCTAGAAAATTCCAATCACCAGGTGTCACACTATCAAACCGCACTCCAGGTGTAAAAAGTGGAAAAATAACCTTCAAGTGTATCTGGGGAAAATTCCAAGAAAGGTCGAATAGCGATTATCCTAACCCCTGGCAACTATTTTGCTTTACAAGTTAACTACAAAGAAAAGAACCCTTACAAAGATATATACTAATTAGGAACACCTTCTAAATCCAGAAACCGCACACAAGAGCAGAATAGAAGCAGTCAGCACCTGTTCAGAGTTACCTACTCTGACCCACCTTACTGCTCAGCCTGGAAGGGCTGGTCCAGCCCATCTGTGGGAATCCTGCCTGCCCTCCCAGGCTCAGATAAGAGGCTATCAGTTCCAGGAAGCCTTCTCTTACTCCAGCCAATCAACAAATATATGTGGTTCACCAACACTAAGCCAGGTACTGAGGGCCCAGCAGCCATGAAAACAGATGTTGGCCTGATGTTGTCAAGGGCCTAACAGAAAGAAAAAAACCTCTATACTCAACCAATACTGAATGGGTAGGGGGCCAGGCGCTCTTCTAGTGGCACGTATTACTGTGGGTGAATGTCAAAACCCAAGGCTGAGAAAAAAGGCAGAGGTAATATATATATATATATATATATATATATATATATATATGTGTGTGTGTGTGTGTGTGTGTATATATATATGTATATATGTATATATATATACATATATACATATATATATGTATATATATATATATGTGTGTGTGTATATATATGTATATATATACATATATATATATATATACATATATATATATATATATATATATATATATATATATATATATATATCATCCTCTGCATCCCTGGAGAATTGGCCAGGTACCTCCTACCTCCAGGCTGCTAAAATCCACAAATACTTAAGTTCCTCAAATAAAATGTTGTAGTATTTGCATGTAACCTACACATATTCTTCCATACACTAAGTCATCTCTAGTTGACTTTCAGTGCTGCATATAGTATAAATTCCATCTAAATAGTTGCAATACCATATGTGATGCCAAGGGGAAAAGTCTGTACATTTCAGAACAAGGTACACTTTTTTCCCTATATTTTCAAACCACACTTGGTTGAATCCTCGGATATGGAACCTGCAGATACAGACGCCTGATGAGTCTGTGCGTCTGGGTACGTACGTACATACAGAAACACAAGTATTGAATTTATGTAAAAGATGTGTGTATATGTGAATTTATGTGAATTACAAGCACACAAGTTGTAGTCACGATTTTTTATAAATACAATTAGAATTATTAATAAAGCAAGGATAAATAACATTTCCATAGTAATTTACAACTTACAAAGCACTTCTGATCAGCATTTTATTTGATGCACAGAAAAAGCCCACTGGGACAGAAAATATAGCTAGTTCTGATGACACCACTTATAGGTGTCAAAGCCAGTGAGCAAGAGATGTAAGCATGGAGCCACCAAGTCTACCTGCGGTATTTCCATTCCTTTATTTAAATAATGTAAGATATTCTACTTCACATAACGATGAGAGCCAGGTTCCCCCCCCCCCCCCCCCCGCTCTTCATTTTCTAGCAAATCATGAGCATCCTGAAGGCAGGGCCCCTGCTTCAATCTTCCTTTGATACCCCTGAACTGCTGCCTCTCCTGGTTACCAGGTAAGTAATAAACCTTTGTTGTAAAACATGCTCACACCACAAACAGGGGACTTAATCCTAAGCCGTATTAGCAAAGCCTGTTTTCTTTTCCTTCCATCTTTCATTAGAATTCAAGAATAAAAAAGGAAAAAAAAAATTAACACCACCACTCAAGACCAAGCTCACAATGTCTTTTAGTGTGGCTGCCTGAGTCCTCATGAACTGGTTAGCAAGATTTGTTTGCATTGTACTTTGAGAAAAACGAGGATTTGGTATTGATTTTTTCCCCCCTGATTCAAAGAGAGTGCAGGTGTTGAAGCATTTATGAAATTGATTGACTCCCCTCTAGCAGCCAATTGATAATAAGTTTAAGCTTCAGAGTGAGGCTGTAAAGGTTTGATTATAGGAACAATAGTAATAGTCATGGGTTCATAAATCTTAAGAGAAAGGATGCATATGTCAGATATAATGCATGAAAAAGTTGTTCTTTTATCATGGATAACTCTCTATTGTGTAGAGGCCCAGTTGATCAGCTATTCCATTATTTGAATAAGTATCTGATGTCTTGTTTTCTTTCAAGAAGGCAGGTGCAGGATGAAGCAGGAAGGCTGCCAAGAAAGATGATAAATTACCATTTGGTACCGGCGACCAGAGCTCCAGGAACACAGGACTGCCAGGAATTAAGAGGGGGAGAGTAACCAGAAACAAGGAGGGAAATGACTTCTGACTCAGCTCCAGAGGTGTTTACTTTTTGTCTTCATTATCTTCGTGGTATTGTAAGGGTCTGTGTCCGTTGTAACCTGCAAAATGAAGTACTGTTTAAAACCATCAAGCACCACCTTAAGATATTACACTGCACCTGCTGGGGCCAAATAAAAATCAGAGTTGAGAGACAGCAGGTTGGTGGAAGCAAATAAATGACTGAAGTAGACAGTGATGGGAAACCAACGTGAAGTGCTGCTGCAGCCCCAGGGGAGGAGCCCATGGGCCATTCTGATCCTAAGCCTTCTGTCCATGGTCACCATGTTGAACTGGGACATACTCGTCTGTGTTGTGCATCACACACTAAGATTCAGAAGAACAGAAACATCAACAATGTCAATAGTGACAATCATCACAAACGGATTTTGGAATCAGTCTGTTCCGTGATTGTCTCCTACCTATACACATTGTGTTTCTGGTTGTCTTATCATAGGTTTATAAATCAACGTTTCATGTTCATGCAATGAATCCATTGAAATGACCATTGATAAGGCCTGTTCTTAATTTGTTAAATTCCACAAGAATTTGTTGAGCACCTAAAATATACCTGGCGCTCATCTGGATGCTGGGGACATAAAGACAGAAGACTCAGACCATCTCCTCCAGCTTACCATCCAGTGAGGAAGAGACCAGTAGGACGATAGGAGTGTGCTTAGAACCAGGGGAACGATGCAAAGATGTCATGGGAGAGAGTCGAGGGACCAGAGGAGCCAGGCAGCTCAGGAGAGGGCTTCCAGGAGTGGTGACATCTGAACTGGCAAGGGGAAGAGGAGAGCTGTTTCAGGCACGGGGTTAGGGGGCTTGGGATGTGGCTATGCATAACATAACTCTTTCCAACACTCCAGCTGTGTGTCTGGAATTCCGGATGAATGTGTGAATGTTAAACTGTGAAACTGAAAGGGTTCTCAGGGTTTATGTCACAAAGGATTCTGGACTTCAGATTAAGCACTTTCGGATGCAGTCTGATATTCATGAGAAGTCACTGCAGGATCTTGAGCAGGCGAGCCACGTGATCAATTCTCATCTGGTAGTAGAAAAGGAAAGAGGGGAGGCTTTGCTTTCTGTGGATGCTCGCACTCTGGGACAGTGGGTTTAAGAGGACCAGTAGTTCACCAGGCTCCAAAGGAATGGAGAGCATTTCTACTAAATGGGAGGGCATGGGGAAGAAGAAGGAGAGAGAGGAAGACAGAGGAAGAAGAAAAGAACAGAGAGGCAGAGAGGGGAAGAAAGGAAGGAATAAAGAAGGAAGGAAACAGCAAGGCAGGGGTGGAGGATGAGAGAAAGAGAAAGGAAGAAAATTTCAACAAAGCATTAAAAACTAAAGAATATCTTGGTTACATTCTAATTCTTGTTTTTTCTTGTTTTAATCATTTAGGAACATCTAAGAAAAAAATGTCAGATTGATAAGTAAAAAAGTGGTGAGCAATTCTCCCCTTTTCCGAATAGAACATCTTGGCCTTCTTTAGATTTGGGAACATTAGAGTGAGATCATTTTGAAAGCTTCCCAGAGCAAGGTAAGGAAGATATATGAAATAAAGGACAAAAACAAGAATACAGAAATCTGAACCGTATTATTTGTTTTGCTGGGAACAAAGTAGTGACTCTGGAAATGCTTATTTGGTCTTTCCACAGCTCTAGACAGACTTTGTTGTATGTTGGGAAATAGCTGTGGCTTTTACAAGCCACCATGGTCTCTATTACCTAGGGCACTGGGAGGACTCCTCCTCCACATTTAAGGCTCAGCCCCTGTACCTGGTGCCAGCACCTCGTCAGCAGTCCGTTGCTGTGACTTCACATACATCAAAAGCTGAACCACAGAGGTCAGGCCAACCAATCACTGTGAACTGTCATCCTCAGGAAGATGCAGTGTTTGGATGCAATTTCACATACAGGTATAACTAAGTCAGCTCTTGGCATTTCCATTTGTGACCATGTCAAACAGGCAGCCCTAGACAGTGGTTTGATACAGGTGAGAATCAGGCAAGCGCAATTGGGCCCATCAGCTGTGATGTGGGTTCTTCCATTGGCCGTTCATATGACTCCAACAAGATAATCTCCTTGAGCCTTAGTTTGTTCATGGGGACAATAATGCTCATTTCCCTGGATGTTTATGAGGAATAAATGAAACAGAAGCAAAGCACCTGGCACTATGATGGCTTATGGAGTTTCAGGTAAATGGAAGCTCTAGAAGAATGACAGAAAGGCTGGTTTCTCTGGCCAGGAAGAAGCAGACCAAGGACACAAACCACTAGAGTGTTTAGTCATGCGGGACCTGCTGAGCCCCTCTCAAATGTTGCAACTGGTACTATTTCCAGAATGTACATTGAAATGGTCTGATATTTTTCAACCATGTTAACAGTCTTTCAAAAACAAACACAAGCTGGGCATAGTGGCACATGCCTGTCATCCCAGTGGCTTTGGAGGCTAAGGCAGGAGGATCTCAAGTTTAAAGCCAGCCTCAGCAAAAGCTAGGTGCTAAGCAACTCAGTGAGACCCTGTCTTTAAATAAAATACAAAATAGGGCTGGGGGTGTGGTTCAGTGGTTGAGGGCCCTGGAATTCAATCCTTGGTACCCAAAGTAAATAAATAAACACATAAATAAATAAACAAACACAGCACTGAATAGTGGTCATGTTGTGTTTTAGTGGGGAACATACCCCCCTAACTGCTAGAGGAGTCCTAACAATGAATCATTAGCTCTGTCAGTAATGTTATAACTTGGGAACATCAATTAATGTTTTATTATATTTTCTTATCTTTAAAGTGAAAGATTTGTACTCGTCAACTTCTCGATTGAACATCCATCAAGTTTATTAATATATAGGATACTGTGTCAAAAGATCTTGAGAATAAGGAGGTGGTATGGAAATAAAATTACTAAATTACTTTATGAATTACTTTACAATGTGGTGGAATAAATGTGTATAGGACACAAAGCACTTTTGGGGGCAAAACATTGACGACAGCAGTGTTATTTCTAGGCCTCTAGCACCCTAAGCATGTTGCTATTAGAGACACTTAGTCCACCTGCTCAGTTGAATATATTTAGACCAAGTAAGACAATGATGGAAAGTGTATCAGTCAGCTTTCTGTTACTGCAGCGAACACCTGAGATAATCACCTTATAAAGAGAAAAGGTTTATTTTGACTCACAGTTTTGGAGGTTTTACTCCATGATTAGTTAACCCCATTGCTTTTGGGCCTGGAGTGAAGCAGCACATCATGGGATGGTGGGGAGCACGTGGTGGAGAAAAGCCATTGGCCTCATAGCAGGGAAACAAAAGAGAACAAAAAAAAGGAGGAAGAGCCCAGGATCTCAGTGCTTTTTGAGGACACCCCCCCCCCCCCCAATGACGTAAGGATCTCCCACCAGGCCCCAGTTCTAAAGAGTTCTACCACCTCCTGATGGTGCCACAGGCCAGGAATCAAGTCTTTCATACATGGGCCTTTAAAGGGTTTGCACCCTCTCCACAGCTACCTGCACACAGTGAGGCCCACAAAGAGATTTTAGACCCCTCGCCAAGGATGTTTGCTTTGTCCATGATGACACAAGGCCTGTGAACCTGACCAAAATAGGTGGAGCTCCGCTCCTGAAAAAGTGGTTTGAAAACTAGCTTTCAACTAGTGCATTTTTACTAAAGAGAACCCTGATTTTCTAGTGCATTACCTCTGTCACCTGATAGGGATGACAGCCATTTTTCCTTCTACATGAGCTTTTAGAAAATAGTGCACGATCAAGACTGGGTGGCACCCAGAGACCCTTTCTCTGAAGTTACAGACCAGTGAGTCAGAGCACTACATCATACAGAGGGAGACGCAGGACCCGGGAGTGACTTAAAACACACAGCTAGTCAGAGGCCATGCGGTGAACTGGAACCGCAGGTTTCTGACTAGTGTGTGACCGGCCTTGCTCTCTTCCTGTCACCCAAGCCTGCGTTCTTCTCAGTTTCTTGCCAGACTCTCTGCTTCCAAGAAATCACGAGTTCGTTCTATTCACACACAACACCTAGCTTGCTCATTTGTTCCAGTTTTATTTTTGTGCCACCTCTGTGTTCTCCTCGGAGAGGAGGTAGAACATTCTAACACAGGTTGCTCCCTCCCACTCCAACACCTGATGCTCTTTCGCTGTGGGGATATTAGTCATTCTTCCTAGGCTGGGGTGACTCAGTGTGGGACCATCTGGGAGCTAGAATTTTGGGAACCTTTGCCCAAATTCAGTTTAAAAAAGGTCACTGAGTTTGGAAAAAAAATAAAACACTGTAATGACAAAATATTAAGAATGCCCTGAGTGTACAGATTCTACTGTATAATGTAAACTATGTAAAAATTTAAAAGATATTATAACTGCTTTCATAATTTCTTCAAAACTAAGCACAGTGTTGAATTTTGGCCATATTCTCATATAAGGTATCCATCTAACTGCTACAGCGCACATCCTAACTTTGTGATTGTCACAGCATCACTGACTATAATCTTGAGACATCATTGAATTCCCCCAGCCTACCTTATCATCTATGAAAGGAAGGGTCCAGACTTCTCAGATTCCTAATTCCTTGACTGAAGACCTGTCAAGTTTATTAATATATAAGACAATTTGTCTAAAGGCCTAAGAGGTGAGAAAGAGGAGGTGGTATGGACAGAGGATAACTAAATCACATTAAGAAACCAGAAATTCAAGCCAGGCACAGTGGCGCACACCTGTAATCCCAGCACTTGGGAGGCTGAGGCAGGAGGATCACGAGTTCAAAGCCAGCCTCAACAATGGTGAGGCACTTAGCAACTCAGTGAGACCCTGTCTCTAAATAAAATACAAAATAAGGCTGGGGATGTGGCTCAGTGGTCAAGTGCCCCTGAGTTCAATCTGCAGTACCAAAAAAGAAAAGAAAAAGAAAAAGAAACCAGAAATTCAGGGGGAAAAAAAGAAGAGAGAGGATGAGGAGGAAGAGGAAGAAGAGAAAGAGCCCAAGGAAGGGCAAGAGAAGCTTCTCACTTGATTATGTCTCAGGTCTAAGCCAGCATTGATACAGCTGCAGTTTCAGACTAACACACTTGGAGTAAGATCCCTGATGCTGGCTATTTTTAATCTTAAGAGTCACAGGTCATGTGGGGTGCAGTGGCACACGCCTGTAATCCCAGCAGGTGGGGAGGCAGAGGCAGGAGGATCACGAGTTCAAGCCAGCCTCAGCCAAAGCGAGATGCTATGCAACTCAGTGAGACCCAGTCTCTAAATAAAATACAAAATAGGGCTGAGGATGTGGCCCAGTGGTCGAGTGCCCCTGAGTTCAATCCCCGATACCTAAACAAAAACAAAATCACAAGTCAAGAAGGGAAAGCAAAAAGAATGATGTTTTGACATCTGCTTGGTAGATATTCAATGCACTGTTCAGAATCAAGAAAAACCCTCCTGAGTGTGGCCTTACACCCTGTCCTCCTCCTTGGTGCCTCTGTCCTTTCCAGAGCTGTAGTTGGATACTACTGAGGGCCCTGGAACTATGCCAAGTGCCTCGATATGTATTTGTTCATTTAATCCTCACAACAACCTAGGAAGGTACTACTGTTAGTAATCCCATTTTACAGATAAGGAGTGTGAGACAGAGAGATTAAGCCACCTACCCAAGACCACACAGCAGTCAAGTGGCAGATCAGGATTCAGACAGTGCATCTGCAATCTCTGCTTTTTGCACTCTGGACTCCTGTGGAGTCTTGTGACCTTCCTGAATGACGTAGTTAACCTTGGGTACATCTTTAAACACTGACTCCTTACCTCCCTGGGTTGTAATGAGCACTAAATATATATGACACTTGCTATGGTATGCATAGAAGGTTTGATGAGTTTTTTTTTTTTTTTCTCTTTACTTTAGAAAGCGCAAGTTAGCGATCTCTAACTCTCAGCCTACAAAGCTAAATTCATCATCTGTGATTATTCCTCATTGGTGATTCTTTCTTGCTGTGATTCCTTGGTGAAGCTGGTTTAGAATGCATTGGTTCCTGTGAGCATAGAAAAGGTGTGTGGTTCTCTTTGGTGTCTGTGTGTCTGCCTGTGAGTGTGTGCACACTCTTGCTTTAAACCGTATTTTCCTATGTACCGAATAAATAAATCCTTCTCAAGGTTTAGCATTGGCTGCCCAAAGAGAAACAAAACCAGAAATACAGCTTGTTCAAATGTGGTAAACAACATTTCCAGCTGCTATTCTTTCAGTCTGGCCAAACACTTATGCTTAATTTGAAATTGGTTTCCTTTAGTTTTCAGCCTTCTAAATGAGATGGTAGGACTGAACTCTTTTTACCTCCTGACATCCTAACTTCTCAGTTCTATCCACAATTTAGCACATTTTAGTTTTCTTTCATAAGAGGACTTAGAAGAAAACAAAAATCACAACTTCATTTTTATCTGTTTTTATTTAAAAGCTTTGTAGTAAAGGTCTTGCTGAAGTTCAATATAATTTCTATCCTGAAATATCAACTTTATATTGTTATTGATATCTCCAAGACCAATTTAAGACTCAAAACCCAAAAAGAAATTGTTTCTATGAGTAATTAATCTCAAGTTTCAGAGATGGTGATTATGTAGAAAATCTGAGAAAATGAAAATAAAATAGGTTGATGATATTAAGAGAAAAGAATTTAACTTTCTTTATTATTTTATTTTAATGGCACTGGGAATTGAACCCAGGGACAGTCTACCACGTCCAACTTATAACAGTTTATTTAAAACTATAAAAAAATACCATGAATAAACATAAACACATGATATTGAAACCTATATTAAGCACATTGAGTTTTGGAGAAAAATGTAAAAAGTCAACACTGATATTGAAGAGACAGGAAACTTAAACACACCAACTTATAGAGAAATTGAAGTCATGCACTTAAGGTCCTTTCCATCTCCTCCCAAGAAAGTTCTAGACTAGGGGTTTTTTTGTTTTTGTTTTTGTTTTTTTAATTTGCTTTAGTTGTACACAATGCGTTTATTTGTATGTGGTGCTGAGGATCGAACCCGGCGTGAGCGCATGCTAGGGAAGCAATCTACCACTGAGCCACAACCCCAGCCCAAGACTCAGATAGTTTTATGCCACATTTCAAAGATAACTCTGATCTTAGATGAATTGTTGCAAAATTAAGAAAAATAAAGAAAACAGGCCGGTTAATTTTATGAGGTTATGAATTTATATCCAAACTAGGTAAGGACATATAAAAGGAAAGTATAGTTCAATTTCATTCAATAAAATAGATGACAAAACTCCAAATAAAATATTAGCTACCTGAAACCAATAGAATATTAGAAACTATATCATGATCCAGTAGGTTTTTTGGTTTTTTTTTTGTTTGTTTGTTTGATTGGTTGATGATTTAGCCCAGGAAAACAAGACAGATTGACTTTTTTTCCCTATTCCATTCAATTCACATTAGTAGACTAAAAGAAGAAAGACTACATTGTCATCTCAGTAGATATAGGAAAAAACCTTTAAATGAATTTTAATGCCAATGCAATATAGTGTTTAAAAGTAAAAACTACAGATAGAAGTTCTATAATATAATAATATACTACCCATCAAAAGCAAGTATAAGGGGCTGGTATTGTAGCTCCATGGCAGAGCACTTGCCTAGCATGTGTGAAACACTGGGTTTGATCCCTAGCTCCACATAAAAATAAATAAAAGAAAGGCATGCTGTCCATCTACAACTACAAAAAAAATTTTTTAAGCAAGTATAATACTTAAAGTTTCACTCATTTTCTTTAAGATTAAAAAAAAATGATGACCACTCTCATCATTGTTATTTTTCATAGTGTTTGTGGAAGATTACAATATTCTCTCTCAGTACTTCCTGTCCTCTGCACCAGGCCCCTCTCTAGAGAGCCCTCCCTGGCATTCTACCCATAGCCACGGCGGACTTCCTACTCCATTGTTCAAGTTCAACCATCCCAAGTCCAGGAAGAAGTTTTAAGAGTTCCCATTGGTTCTGCTGTTGTTCTTTTCCCTCTGTGAGCCAGTGGCTTCTTCTACCTGGATCCCAGAAGAAAGAAGTCCAAGCTGCTACCAATCATAACAAACCTGCTGCTGCTAGGTAAAGATACTGAGAGGAAACCTTTAATTTTGTAAACCTTTGCTATGCAGGGGTGATAAATTTACTATCATAACATAACCTAATGAAAGCTGACACCATATCCATTGAAGGTTACAATGACTATTATTCATCCTATTTGTGCAATTAAGTAGGCTAGGATTTTTTGTAGATTAGTTTGATTTAGTCTTCTTCATCCTCCTGCTAGAACTGATAACATAATGATAATTAGTATTATATTTAGGTCAATTGTTAATGGTACTTGGAACAGGATTACAATTGGTTCTAGTTTTTAAATTTTTCTTTAATTAGATAAAAAGACTAAAAGAGAAAAAGAAAAATTGTCATTATTAAGTGATTATAATGATTTATAATAAAACTCAAAAAATGCAAAACTCTATTAAGGCTAATCGAGGCTAGAGAGATTTCTGGATATAAAATCAACCAAAAGATCAATAAATTACAGTAGCAAAATCATACAAGCAGTACTCATTCCTCGTGGTAATAAATCATAACTGCTGGCTCTTGTGATTTCTTTTGCAGAATCTCTGAAAGGTATCAGGGACTCCAAGAAGCTTCTGGAACACACACTGAAAAACCATTTTAGTCATATGCACTTAGGCTTTCTGTGATAATGCTTTGTAACAAACAATCCCCAGTACCAGTGTCCTATAACAATAAACCTCTGGTTTGTAGACTGGATCCAAGGTCTGCTGGGCCTGAGTTCAGGTAGACTTCACTTCCGCAGGCTTCCAGAATTCTAGATGGGTTTAAGTCTGATCATCAGGTTCCTCTTCAATTCACTGGAATGTTATTAACTACCTACATGTTACCTTTGTCCACCAAAGGATAAGGAAGTTAAAAGGCATTAAGTACACTGTACTCTTTACAGCAGAGTAATGATTTGTCTCCTGTAAGATCTTGCTTAGAAATTAAAGAAAAAGTACATTGTCAAAGAATAAATATACCGTAAAATATGTGCCTTAAGCAAAAGAAGAACATCTAGGCTATTTGATTAAGGAAAAAAATGAAAAGTTAAATATACACAAAAATTAGAAAAGCATAGTTCACAATATTGGATACTGAAAAAAATAACAATTTATAAGAGAGAAAAAAAGAAGATCTTCCCAAGTTATTTCTGGGTCATCTGATAGCTTGAGCCTATTGGAAAGCAAGATTGTAGCTCAGAGGTGGCCAACCCTGAATTCAGTGTTATTTACAACCAAGTATCTTAAAATAGTTTTTCAACACTGTATCAACAAATCTAATTTGACAGCCTTAAGATAATCATTAAAACCACATGTTTCTGTATGAAATATCAGTTTTAAAGAGCAAATTGCTGCACACTAGTAAAGTTCATATCTGTAATGTTTCCTTGTATGTTTCCTAGAAAAGTAAAGAGGACTATAAAATCACAGTTTAATGACATGGTGACAGCGACACCACTGTGATCTCACTGAAGAGATGCTAAGAACGAAACAGTGGCTCACCTCAGGATTTTTGCTGACTGAATCACACAGTGGATCTACACAAATCTCACTGTACAGGCAGCATAAACAAGATAGTGAGCTTGGAAAGCAGTTCGGGACCCATGAAAAGCATCTTAACTAGGTCAGTAATTCCCAGGGATTATTTTATTGATAAAAGTTTATACTTTCAACAGATTTTTGTCCATAATGTTTATACATTCAATAACACTTTTCATGCATCTATTCTGAGCCAGAAACTGAAAGGATTACTCGTCTCTTAACAGAAATCATACCTGCTGTTTCTATTACCACCACATTGAGCATTCTGCCCTCTCAGAAATATTTGATTCATTAATTTACGACTTTAAAGGATCCACTAGTTCTCGTTTGTGAAAGATTACAGAAACTCCCTTGAAGAGTCAAAAGGCTAAGAAATTTATTCTTACCTTTGCTAGCCAGGGTGCTCCAGAGACACAGAAACAATAGAATATATATATATATATATATATATATATATATATATCTATCTATATATTGAGAGATAGAGAGACAGACAGACAGACAGAGACTTCGGAAGATAGCCAGAGTCAGGGAGACAGAATCAGGGAGATGGGGACAAACAAACTGTGTTAGTCTGCTTTGATTGCTCTAAAACAAAATACCTAAAAAACAACTTAGGGGAAGAAAGATTTATTTCGGCTTAGAGTTTCAGAGGTTGCAGTCCATGGTCAGCTGGCTCTGTTGCTGTGGGCCTGTGGTAAGGCGAAGCACCACAGTAGAGAGGGTGTGGTGGAGCAGAGCTGCCCACCTCTTGGGGACTGGTAAACAAAAAGGGAGAGAGTGAGCAAGGGACCAAGGACCAGACACACCCTTCCTCCTGTCCCTAATGACCCACTTCCTCCAGCGAGACCCCACCTCCTACAGTTTCTAACACCTCTCAAGAATGCCATGAACTTATGAGCCCCTCCATGGATTAATCCACTGATGAGGTCAGAGCCCTCATGAGCCAGCCGCTTCCCCAAAGCTCCACCTCTGAACATGGGTGCACTGGGAACCAAGCCTTCAACACTTGAGCTTTTGGAGGATCTTGCAGATCCAGACCATGACAAAGAAAATGAGACAGAGAGAGAGACAAAGGAACATAGAGAGAGAGGGTTTTTTTTTTTTTTTTTTTTTAATAATTGATTCATGCAATAATGGAGGATGGCTAAACCAAAATCTGCAGGAGAAACCAGCAAGCTGAAGACCCAAGGAAAAGTCGATGCTGCAGCTCAAATGTGAAGGCCATCTTCTGCAGAGTTTCCTCTTCCTTGGGAGAGTCAACCTTTTTCTTTTGACCTTCAATTCATTGGATATGACCCATCCACATTATGGAAGGTAACCTCTTTTACTCAAAATCTAATGATTTTAAAATGTTAATCTCATGTTTTAAAATTACCTTCATAATAATACCCAGACATGTTGGACCAAGTATCTGTGGACCATGGCCTTGCCAAGTTGACATAAAATTAGCTATCATATGCCCAAATGCAAATACTTCCATGGGAAGCCTCAGAATCATTCCTGATTATTAGCTAGGATTTTTTCTTATGGTAAAGGAAAATGCAACTAGATATTTCAAAACACACTTTTAGATATTATATTTTTTTCTCCTATGGAAAAAATTCACTTCAAAAAATCATCTCTTTTTTTTCCTCCACTAATAAACACACACACACACACACACACACACACACCAAAAAAAAAAAAAAAAAGATTATAATATTGTGGTCTGAACATTATGTGACTCCTAAGGCTGGAGACTGTCCAGTCACGCAGAAGGAAGATGGCGGGCACGTGAAGAGGCTGTATGGAAGAAAGTTTGGGTAAGTGTGGATGACTGGTCTCTACTCACACACTGGGCTCTGACTGGGCATGTAGGTCCATCAATCAGGGCATGGGTGACTTGCCCCATCGCCCTTGGAATGTGCTGACAAGACACAGTGCCCCAGAGAGGTGAGCACGGCCATGGAGCTCCTTGGCTGCTCACTGGGCATTTCAGAGACTGTAAGTGGGGAAACTCTCTCAGGGTTTCAGACCTGTCCTCCAAAGGAACCTAATGGCTAATCCTAAAACATAAAATAAAATCCAATGGCTTTTCTCAGTCTTACAACCACAATTGGGCCTGAGAGCCAGGGCTTGATAAGTAGGCAAATATGACTCCCCATTTCCCCTTCCTCCCAGCTCCTGGAAACCATCATCCTAATCTCTTCTTTTATAAGTTTAATTATTTCAGTTATCTTACATAAGCAGGATCACCGCAATATTTATCCTGGGTTATTTCACTTAGAATACTGCCCTCCGGGTTCATTCGTGTTGTCACATCTGGTGGGACTTCCTTCTTTCTTAAAACTGAATAATATTCCATTGCTGATGGGAATAAATTTTCAGTTACACAAGATGAATACGCTCTAGAGAATACCTACAGTTAGCAATACTATATCATACACTTAAAATTTTGTTCAGAGGGCAAATTTCAAGGTAAGAACACCCACCCCAACACACACACACACACACACACACACACACACACACACATAATGGGTAGGAGGAAACTTTTGGAGGTGATGAATGTCTGTCACCTGGATTGTGATAACAGTGTCACAGAGGTATGCTTATGTTCTAACCCATCAAGTTATATACATTAAATATGCAGATTTTTAAACAAACAGGAAAGCTGATAAACATAGGTTTCTAATTATATACTTATTTATGTATATATTGGTTATAGTTTTTATATATCTAAACATATTAATAAATAAAAATAGGCAAGCAAACATTTGGAAGCAATGGCTGGCAGACAGGGAAACTGCTAACAAAATCAGTTGTCACAAGAACTCCCCTTCCATCAGAAAGAAAAGGTGTCATGAGAGAAGGGAGCAAGAGGTCAGCATCATGATAAGTGATTGGCTGACGATGAATTTATTGTTTTCTGAAATGCTCTGTTGGACCTAGTGCAGGTCTGGGCACAGGCAGGACAGACAAGCCAGCATTGTGCCTGCTGTGCTGCAAGACAGGACGTCACAGCACAGAGACAGCAAGTCGTGCACAGAGGTACAAGGCATGATTCTTGGAGAAGAGATTTCCTGTTTTCATGCTGCTGTGTTTAGGCTCATGGCCGGGGACAGACCCAGAAAACAGAGGGAGTAAGTACATCACAGGAAAAAAAAAAATGTCAGAAATATCCATTCATTGATCAGGAAATATTTATTAACTTCTAGTGGTTTCCTGGACACTGATAAAAGCATTGGGATTTTAACAACAAGACTACTACTATTAACACTGAATGTGTGCATTGCGGTAATTTGTTGTATCCTTAACAATACTACATCACTTAGTTCTGACAGCAAACCTAAGAAGTGGGTACTACTCTGAACTACATTATGTAGACAGGGAAATTGAGGCTTTGACAGGTTAAGTAACTGACTCCAGGTCCTACAGACAGTAGGTGGTGGAGGAAGTTTACACATCCAGTCTGACCACAGAGCCTGTTCTCTGAAAATGACAGAAGAGAGGCTCTTAAGGCTCTGATAGCAGGGTAAGAGACAAGCAAGGAATGAAATGCAGTGAATGGTACATGTCATGATACTGTTTGTCACTGGGCCTTCTACTCTGAGCAAGAAGCAGGTGATAAGAGCCTTGCCGGTGTTGTCCTATTTACACCACCAAGGGTACCTACAGAGAGGGATGGCTCTCCTCAGATCACAGAGTGAAACACGACACCCAAGAAGGGAGAGTGACAGGCAGGTCACCCTTGCTGGAAAGAGAAGTCTGAAATTCAGCTCTGATGATTGCTTCAAAGTCTAAGCACTAAACTAGTCTTCTACAGGAGAAGGCCACTAACCCAACCTCACTGGGGACAAGACAAAGAGAGGCCAGGCAGGCTCCTTAGAAGAAGTGACAGCTAAACTGAGTTGGAGTCCACATAGCCCTAAAACACTAGCAACTTGTACTTCAACCACTCTCTTACTCTAAGTTGCTACCACAGTCGCATGGCCTCCAAAGTGACATTCTGCTTCTATTCAAATATGCTCTGTTCTGAATTCAGAGTACATCTGTCTACATAAAACACTCCAACATCATTTCATCACTATCAGGAGGAGATCAAAACCCCTAGCATGGCTCCAAGTCCTCACAGCCTCCACTGACTTGTCCAACCTCATCTTTAACCACAATCCCTGTACCCACTGGGCTCCACACATACTGGCCCCAAACATGTCAGCTTCTTTGTTCTCCAGGGTCCTGATCAGGAAACCAGCCATGCTCACACCTCAAATACACCTTCCTTATCCTTTTTCTTTGGACTCTGAGCAAATCCATTTTTTCCTACTATGCTGACAGCATCACATACCTCCCTCTCACTGGCACAAAGCCCTAAATAAGATAGATAATGCACCCAACACTCCTGATGCCCAACACCTTTCTTAGGACCTAGTAACTGCTCAATAATATTTTTGTAAAAGAACCGAGTGAGAGAACAGCTTATCTTCCTTCAGATCCGGAAAACTAAGGCTGAGTGAGAGAAAGCAACTCAGCAAATGAAACAATATTCAGAGCCAAAGCAATACATATTTTGTGAAAAGGCTATTCTATTTATCAGGAGGCAGCAAATAGCATGAAAGCTCTGTGACGACTTCCCTGAGGACATCATGGGGGATGAGGAAGAACTTTTGAATGACAGAATCTCATCAGGGGCTTGTGATAGAGGTTGTCAGTCTCTCCTGAACCTTGACACCTCAGAAATCCTAATCAGAGCTTTCCCCATGAACATTAAATGACATGGTGAGGGTTTCTTGTATTTTTGAAACTTCAAAACTCCTGTAGATATAAATAACCATATGGAATCTTTATTCAGAGCAGCAATGTGCTTTGTTTCTATTTGGAAGCAGGGAAACAGAATGTTTTGCTAACAAGTATCATCCCTGGGTGATAACCCTGGTATTGACTTGAGCCAAATTGGTGGAAAAGGAGAATAAAGGGGAATTGAAATACAGAGCATTCATACAACAATCCCTCCCCCACCTTTATGGAGAGCTCCCTGATGCTTAGGGGTGTAAGGATGAGTGACTGACATCCCTTGCCTACAGGTACCTCAGTAGAGTTCTGTTTATATCCAGGTAACCAAAACAGGTTAACACAGCTACTGTAGCTCCAAGGAAGTGTGAAGATAAAATGTTTTTAATCTGTCACATTGCTGTCCCCAATAAAACAGAGGTTCTGTTAATAAAAAGGGGACATTAGATACCAGCATAGGCAGTCAGCAGTGCATGCATGGATCCAGATGGCCATTGAATTTGGAAGCTCAATAAATAAATGTGCTCATAACCTCTACCCAGTTCAAACGTGGGAAGTTCTAAACCCACCCCACCACCTCTGGAGATGGGGGGAAAAATCCGTTTGAAACCAACTTGTTGATCGTTGTGGTCATATTGCTCCAGCCCTGGAGCCAAGGAGGAGGAAGGCTGGACCGTCCCAGGTCTTCAATCACCGCTGGCCTCCCTCCCCTTTCTCAATGCAGTAAATGACCATCAGCCTTCTGCTCCCCGATGACCAAATACCGAAAATAATTTTCTTTGAGAAGACTTTGTTCAACCTAATTTGTGAGTAAAATTTCCAAAGGGCAGCAGTGAAAGGCCTCAGATAATGAGGAAGTCTTCAAACTCAGGGGACCTGAGGAGACCTGCTCTCAAAGTTACCACACACCATTAATCACTTGTTACTAGGCAGAGGCACGAAATCCAGTAAAAGGTCAGCGGATCACGTGACCCACGCTGCTCCGGGCTCCCAGGGTCCTGCTGCTTCCACTGATGCATGCATGCAGCTTTGCAACCTGGCAGAATTCACAGCCTACCTTGATTTTTCCTATCGAGGGCTCATTTCAGACTGGGGAGGGTTTCAGAGGAAAACAAAGTCGAAACTCTAGAGCCAAGGCAGCCAAGGTGTATGGGGGGATCGGGGGCGCCAAAAAACCGAGCACAATCATCACACAGTTCACAAAAAGGAACCAAATAGGAAATAAGCATTGATTGCCTTATCTAGTTGAGCGTGTCCTTGTTTGAAAAGTGCAAGTCCTTTTACCTGCCATTTTTCAATAAGCATTTAATCTTTTTTTTTCCCAAAGCAAAAATATTTCATCATTTTCAATCACACACGCTATTCTGTCTTTTTTACATCCTCTGTAAACCAGATCTATTTATCAGACTTTTAAAAGGTTCTCGGCATTGACTTTCCCTCTCTTTATTTATTAATCAGAGTGGCTTTACAAGATTCTGAAAGATAGATAAATGAGCATCTCAAAATCTCCTTTATGGGTTTGGGGATGCAACTTAATGGCAGGGTGCTCGCCTAACCTGGGTGAGACCCTCAGTTTCATCCCCAGTATCAACAAAAATGATTCAAAATCTCCTGTAGCTATTTCTTACATTAACAAAACTCCTAACTTCAAACTCCTTATTAGTTCATTCTTCTCCAAACTCTAGAATTTTCTTAGTGCTATGGAAAAATAGAAATTGAAGCAAAAAAGTAAAAATCACTTATAACAAGAAGCAAGCCAATTTTTATTTATTTTACTTTATAAACACATCCCTGTTATTTTGGTTCAATCTGTTCTTTTTAGTCACACTTAGAACAAGGTGTCAGGTAACAACCACATTTAATAGAAATACACAAAGGTCAAACAGAGAAGCAAATTGGGTCAGTTAAGGATCTGTTTCCATATTATTTCATATGTGAAGCAAGTGCTATCATATACTTGAAAAGCCCCAATGTTAGTTCTCAAAGACAAACCCTCTGATTTTTCAGATGAAAACTTTACCACACTGATACCAAAGCCGAAAAAAATCTATGTAGATCTAAATCATCATGACCAATGTGATCAGGCAAGATGATTTAATTCAGAATCTCCATGTCTGTTTTTGGTTTAGTCTAAGTCTTGCCTAACTGATATCACCATTTTTTCTTAAGTTCTACAAGTCAGAGAGCATGTTAGATGAAATACTTAGGAATCTTTCTAGACATAGGCAAAAGATGTCAAAAGTTATATATCTTTTATGTATCTTGACTGGTAACTCCACATTTAGGAATTAACAGAATAAAAATAATCAGAAGAGTACAAAACAAAGGTGTAAAATATATTTTATTATATTCATCACAAAAAAATGTTTACTGTAGTGAAATTTGCAACTAAAATGCTCCAAAATAGTAAAATGCTTAATTAAATTAGGGTACAATAAAATTCCCTTTATTTATTAATGGTAATAAAGATGATATGATCTGTTGATATTGCAAAATACCCACAGTTCATTGTGAGGGGAAATCATTTTATAGAACTATAGGTGTGGTACAAGTTCATATTTACAAAAAGAGTTTGATATATGAATATGCTAAAGAAAATATATGCAAGGGTACACTCCAAAATGCAAACAATTGTTGCCATTGTGTCATAAGGCCATATATAATTTCTGCTTCTTTATACCTCTCGGTAATTTCTTTTTCTTCCTTTCTTTTTTTAAAAAATGAGAATACTATTCAAGAAGTGATTTCCATTTTAAGAAAAAAGAGGGGGATGGGAGGGGAGGGGTTCTTGCACTAATGCCTCCCTTCCCATCTGGGTTAGTGACATGCGTGCAAAGGGCCTAAAGAGAGAGGTGGAGAGAAAGCAAGAAGGAAGGCTTCAGCACACTAAATGAAAACCAAACAATATGCATATCAGCATCTTAAGATGTACCACTCTGCTGGGAAAACCCAAGACAAAAGAATTATCGGACACAACAGTTCAAAGCATATTGCACCTGTCAAAACGTCTGTCATCTTCTATAGAAATGCACCATTCTGAGAGAGAAAAGGAAAACTTTAGAAAAGTCACTCAGGAACAACAGCTTACTTTGTCTCCTTCCTCTAGCCAACTCCTCCATCTGAAAGCCATTGAGCTCCATGCTAAAGATTGCCTGGAAGGACCAGACAATAGGAAGGTCTCTTTCATTGTCAAGGACAGTTACACTTTGAAGATGACGCTCAAAAGAGGTTAAAATGGGTCAACAAGCAATTGTTGGGCCTATGGAAGGACATGTGAAGAGAACATTGTTAAAGTCACACACACACAAAAAAAAACCTCGATCTCAAAGAATTCAACTCTAACCTAGAGGAGGTGTGGGAAGGAAGGAACTAACACGCAATACTGATTTCTGATTTCACCCCAAAGAGGGGTTAAGGGGGGAGGGGACTGACCTCAAGAGCATTGGTTAATAAACACTTTAGGGGATTTCTTTTTTTTCTTTTTTTTTTTTTTTTTTTTTTTTGCCATTCCAAACATCCAGGCACACTATAGATTAGAAAGTCAAGTGCAAGTGAGAAAATGTGATTTTAAAAAGTGATATTAACATATGTAAGTGGTGCTAAGTAAATCCATGTGAGCCATTATATTTTTCAGAATTATGTTTTCTGGATGCACTTTAGGAAATCTGAGTAGTATTTAATCAGATGATGGGCAAATGGCTAGGGAGTGAACCAGCCATTGGAATAGTAGTCTGTGTGTATTTGTGTATGTGTGCACACACGTACAATTTATTAGATATCCCAAATAAAGAAAACTTAGAAAGCTGTCTGAGAGACACTGACACAGGCAAAACAGCATGGTAAATATGCATCAGCCTGCCTGGGTATAAGGCCGAGCTCGGCCACTGACTTTGAACAAGTAACGTCACCTCTCTATTCTCAGTTTCTTCCTGTGTACAAGGGGATAACAGCAACATGCCCCAGTGTATTGTAGGAAACAAAGAAGATAACTGCATCCAGGAGAAAGGAAAACCTTTGTCTACACAGACCCTGTGCACTGATGCTTGCAGCAGCATTACTGATAATAGTCTATGCAAGGACATGTAAAGAGAACAGGGGTAGAAACAACCCCAAGCCACAAACAAATGAATGGATGAGCAAGATGGGGTGCATCCGTGCAAAGGAATACTATCTCACCATCAAAAGGAATATGAATATGAATCTTGAAAAATTATGTTAAATGAAAGAGGCCAGTCACAAAAGGGCATGCATTATATAATTCCACTCTATATTCAGAATAGGAAAATCTATAGAGACAGCAGATTTGTGGGGTTTTGTTTGTTTGTTTGTTTTTTGTTTTTAGGGTTTAGGGGTGGGGAGGGAAGTAAGGTAACAGTTAAAGGATATAGGGCTTCTACCTGAGCAGATGAAATGCAAAATTGACTTTGGTGATGTGAATAAGCTAAAAACTAGTGAATTTTTTCAGCTTAAATAGGTGACTCATATGGTATGTGAATATAATAAATCTGCTATATCAAAGTGAACAAATCAAGAAATGATGGCAAAAATTTATGCGGCAAAAAATAAATCAATAAATACAAAAGAGAAAATGTGTGGCAAGGGGAGGAATCAGGGATACTGAAAAACAAAAAAACAAAAACAGAACAGTGTTTGGCACCTCTTAGGTACCTTTTAAACACTGACCATCAGTATTGTATGAGCAAAAATAATGATTGTATGTACCTTTGGGAAACTTTTCATGAAAACATTAGTAAGGCTGAAATTGCATTGTAATCGTAAAGTTTTTATCTTAAAAAAATATTCTGAGCTGGGCACTGTGGCTCAGGCCTATAATCCTAGTTACTCAGGAGGCAAAGGCAGAAGGATCACAAGTTCAAGGCCAGCTTCAAATAAAAAATAAAAAGTGCTGGGGACATAGTTCACTGATTAATCACCCCTAGGTTTTATGTGTGTGTGTGTGTGTGTGTGTGTGTGTGTGTGTGTGTTGTGTATATATGTAGGTTTTAGATAGATAGATAGATATAGATATATCTGTATTACCTATGCTAAAATTCAAGTTCATCTCCCAAGGCATAAAGACAATCTATCCCCAAATGTCTTTTAAAAAGGTGAGCTTCAAAATGAAATGCTGCTCCTTCTCTTCTTTGAAGAGTTTTCCATTTATCTATATTAAATAATTTATGATTGCCAAATCTTTAAACTTCTGCAATTAACTACTGAATCAAACATGAGAAAATTGATAAAAGCCTTACACTCTGAAATACATTCACAGTTGGATTCATTCTTTAAAAATCATTTGGACTCTTTTCCCAAAGCCACAAAAACTATTATCCATTGACTTGTATTTGTGATCAAATTTAAAAATCCCAAACAATTCTAAAAAATGAGTCTCTCTCTCACACACACACACACACACACACACACACACACACAGGAAACCAACTCCTCTTCTTTCCCCACGTGCCAACATACAAGTTTATTATTTATAAATTTTCAAGTACATTCTACTTATAAAACAAATTAGCCGTGCCATGGATCTTGAACAAAAATGAATTTATGAAGAAATTAATGAAACTTAAGCTTCAGGGTCCTCCTCCCTTTGCAAGCACTCTTCCAAGCCTCTCTACATAACCATATTCATCTTTTATATCCTTTTCCTTGAAGAGACCCCTTCAAAATGTATAACTTTCCGGTTCTATAATAGTGGATTTGCACCTGGTTGGTATTTCCCTTTCTACCCACTATTTGTCCCTTCAAATCCTCTGCTTTCTAAAATCAAGCTCAAATTCCGCCTCTGGAAGTTTTGTCTGGTTATTTCATCCCAAACTGGTCTCTCCCTTCTCTAAATTTCCACTGCACTTAATTCATTATAAAACATCAAAAATTCTTTTTTCAAAATTGTCTGGATCAATTGAGAAGTTTTTCATATTATTGCCAATAAACTACAATATTAGGTAATGGGGAATAAATTATGCATTGCTTAACACTATCAAGCCCACAATCAAATATATTAACACATTCCCTCAAAATACATGAACATCCACACAGAATGAGATTTAAAAAAAACTATTAATAGCCTCTCTTTGGTTTGGCTCATAATTGATGCCAAATGACCTTTTGGTTCAAAGATTTGAGATTTCAGAATTGGTGTTAAAGGATTACAGCCCTGAACATTATTGAGTCATTATTTAACATCTATGTTTATGAGACCAAAATGGATCTTCACTGATTTATCCCCAGCAAAAAGAAAAAAAAAAGTGACTAGCACATGCTAGGTGTTCAATAACTGTAGAATGAATAAATGACAGAACTAAGCCTTACTTCAGGCTGAGCTTGTCAAGAAGGATTGTGTCCTTTTTGGTCAAAATTCCCAGGACCATGGCGAGCACCTGGTACATGGTGAGAATAAATGCGGGTTGAGTGGAACCAGAGTCCTCAAATCCCTCAACAACTACCTAGGATAGTAAGAATCCAGTCAGTGCTTCACGATTGATCCCATAGTAGTGACTTATAATATCAGCTTGATTCCCAAAGAGGAGAGGAAGCAAAGCAGAGAGGATACAGAGAGAGGGCAATAGGAGCAGGTGCTTAGACATGGCAAAGAACTATGGAAAAGAACTGATGAAGAAAATCATATTTCAAAAAGGCCTTGGATGTGTAAGAAGGACACCACACACCTTAACCATTCTAGAGCATTTTTCGTAATATCAATTCTTTCCCTGACAATAACCTCTTTCCTGGATCTTTAATACTACAATGACAGTCACAAAAGTGCTGTCTTATCTTTCCCTCGTCTGTGTAGTTTCAGATATTTTTATAGAGTTGGGCTAAAAACACATTTGGAGAATGTCACCTGCCATTCTGCACTCTAAAATGAACTTTTCTAAACTGAAGTTTCAAAATGATTCATCTGTTAATTTATCAACGACATACCTTGTTTTAAATGTAGAATTTTCTTTGTATGAGATATTGTAGCATGATGTTTGTGAGCATGGTTGTGGAGAGGACCATTGACCATATTGCTTTGTCTATGTTTTAGTTTCTTCACTGGTAAATGGGATAATACTGCTGACTTCATAGGACGATGATGAAGGAAAGTGATGTGGTATATAAAAACTTTTCGGAGAGGAATGTGACGACATAGTCAACAGAAATAGTGCACAAAGTAAGGCAGATGGCTCTACAAGCCCTTAAGTGAGCTCTGCATAGGCAATGGTAGTATATATGCTAATGATTATTCATATTAGTCATAAAATTGTGTTTTGAATTGCATACTACTCTTACTTTTCTAAATGCTTTGATTTGATGGTAAATTTGGTCCTCAGATTACCCCTTATAATAAACTAAATATTTCACTCCAATTTAGCAGTGAAGAAATTTTCGTCAAATGGTGGTACTGACACCAAGGTCTGGTCATAAACAACACTTTCCTGGCTTTTCAGATCCAGGTCAGCTCCAGCACCTTAGCTATTTCCATAATGCCACCCCACTCTCAAGTCTGATATTGATTGACTTCAGAAACCTTGAAAAATACGGACATATTTCATAAACCTAAAACCACCTTCCCCTCCCTTGTCTTCTGAGCTTTTATTCACAGGGTTGATGTTTTTTCAAACAAAAAAAAATTAGGTGATAATAATCTTCATTGATGCTTTGCTCTCCAAAAAGTTCAAACATACTATTTGTGGTCAACCCACAGTGTCACCTCCCATTCTCTCAAGAGTGAAGGCATAGAAGGAGAGTTTCATTACCATGTTTGTCCACTGTTTGTTGATGTGACCAAAATACCTGACACAAACAACTTAGAGGAAAGAAAGGTTTATTTTGGCTTATGGTTTCAGTCCATGCTTGGCTGGCTCCATTGCTTTGGGCCTGAGGTAAACAAAACATCATGGCAGAAAGAAGCCACAGTGGATGAAAGCTGATCACCTTATAGCAGCCATGAAGCAGAGAGAAAAAGAAAGAGGAAGATGAAAGGGGCAAGATGAAAAGATGAAAGATGAAAGGCACCCCCCCCCCCCCAGTTACCTACTTCCTTCAACCATGCCCCACTGCCTACAGCTACCACCCAGTTGTCCATTCAAATTATTATTAATCCAGCAAATGGGTTGAGTCATTGGCGAGGTGACAGCCCTCAGGATCCAGCCATTGCCTAAAAGCCCCAACTCTGCTGCACTGTCTTCAACACATGCACTTCTGAGGAACATTCTAGATCCAAACCATAACACTCACCTCACCTGTGTACCAACAGCAGGGAATAAAAATTTATTTATAGATGTTGATGGAACGCACACATATGCATACGTACATATGTCCTAGCTTTATGACATCATATGTAATGCATATTTGTATATAAAATTAAAATTTATACTTATGATAACAGAGTTTTAAGCTTATTTTGTGTATATATCTATTACATATGTATATATATAATCATCATTAAAATGAGGCTTTCCCATCTATGAAATGGAGATAATAATAATAAATACTTCATAAATTATTGTGAAAAATAAATGAATTAACATGCATAAAATATTATAATGGTTCCTAGCATATAATACACAAAAATATTAGCTAGATGTAATTACCATTTATTTTATCTTATAAGAGTATTCTTCACTTGAAAACATTATTCACCAGTCTGCCTTAAATATGCAGTTTCTTCAATGCACCAATATTTTAAATTTATCAATGTCTATTTTTCAATGCGGCTTTGAGAAAAAAATATTTTTCCATAAAGTGGAATATCATGTTCCTTAGGAAACACAGTATGTGATGATAAATATATCATAATGAAATCTCATACCCCTGAAGAAGTAAAAGCAAGCTGAAATTCAGAACCTACCCAATATTTATTTCATACCATAAGACCTCATGTCTGTCCTCACTGCCTGTGCTACAAATAAGTACTTATTGTTTACTTCCTGAAATTGATTCATCCTCCATTATGACTGTTTAATTCAGCAATGTTTCTAGAAATAATGGCCTTGGGAAAGATCTGACTGTGTTTACCTTTGTTCTGAGTTCTAGTACAATCCTTCAGAAGGACTTGCATGTCCTCAGCCCACAATTCTAAAGTCGCTCTTGGCCTTTCAGGGCATCGCTGTCTCAGCATGGGCAGGACTGATGGGCAGGGCTGAACCAGCTGACCTTCTCTCAGCCACAGCACCCAGAATAAGGACAACAACCCAGGGGCAGCTCATTTCACTTCTCCTAGGAAGAACGTGATCTTAAAAGGCTTTTTTTTTTTTTTTTTTTTTTTCCTAAGTTCTGATCCTTTCCTCATTTATTTGAGAAGAAATCCTCACGGTAAGCCCCACCAGTATTCTCAGACTTGCTATGTTTGGAATAGACTTTGAACAATGTTTTCTCAGCCATTTCCTCAGGTGTGTTCCACAGGACAGTCATGCTGCTAGATATTGATAGGTGTTATTTTTAAAAAATACAAAGATGTGTACAAACACATACACACACACACACACATCAGAGTTCCTTGATTAAATAAAATTGGGAATAACTGGGTTAAACAGAGCGTATCAGATTTTTCATTGTGGAAATTCTCAGAGATGTAATGTATTACTACAACTGTAGGAGGAAGCATGGAGGGCCTCATCTCTCACATGTATTTATCTATAGATTCTCACAACATATCCTTCCAGTAATAGTTTCTGTGGAACACACTTTGGGAAACTGCTTTCAAATATTATGTACCACATAGTTTACATCTTTTGCCTGTATCCTTTTTCTCGATTCTGACCAGACCTGCTTCTTCTGCAATGCACTGTCAGTAAATTCACTAATTGGCATTTCTACAGCTAAGAAAATCCATTTACTGTATCAAATACATTTTTCTGTTCTTGAAATTGATCTTTCTGAATTTTTGGCTAATTGTTTCAGAATCACCTAAAGCAATCTTGGCCTTAAAAAAGAATTCATTGCTCCAACTTATAATCAAAGAGCACATTAAAATATTCCAGAGTCAAAATTCTACATAAATAGAATCAGTTTGCCCATACACTCTCTCCAACCTGATGACATGAAGTTGAACGTACCATTGTTACATGAACTCTGGCGAGCAGATGCTATTTATTACATACTTGGAGAATTCTAGCAATTGCCCTAAATAACCTGTACATTCTCTTAAAGCAAAACTATGCTAGCAAATAATAATAAAAGTAAAAGCACTATATCATATTATAAAACTATATTAATCCAGAACGAGCAAAGCTCTAGAGTTTGGGTGTAACACTTTTCTTTAAACTGTGTTCTCTTAGAGAATGCTACTATTTAAAGAAATTAAACAGTTTTCAAAGAACTAAACAAATTCCAACATATAAGGACATACAAATTTTCATAACATCCCATTCCTGTTGATACTGAGACAAATTGAGACTTGAAACATGATGATGTCTTAAATGTAGACATCATATCTATGTATCTACATACAATAATATATATATACATATATACACACACACACACAAATGGCCATCATATATATTTATATATACACATATATACATACATGTATGTATACATTATATATAAATGTTATAAATATATATCAAATGTATAAACTTGGATTGGAAGCAAAAACCAGTGTAATTCATTAAGATTTTTACAACTTCAGCATATCAAACTCTATAATCCAAGCCTGCAGGAAATTGCAAGAAACTTGAATATAGAACTGCATATGGATCTACTGTTTACATGGATTCCTGTTTCTCTCTGAATGTTTAAAAAGAAAAAGAAAATGAAAGAGAAAAACTAATCCCATAAAACCATTTCATAAAGTTGGTCGCAGCATTACAACAGGAGGTAAAGCCGCTATGTTAACATGTTAAGTTAACCAAAAATTTTAAAATATTGCTAAGAAAGATCATTGTTAATACATTCCGTGAACCACTCTGGTGTCTTTGACCACAAATTGTAAAAGTTGGAATCTTCTTTACGTTCCACTTACTTCCAAGTGTTTCAAGGCCTCAAATCAGGATCCAGCTTCAGGTTTCTGACATAAAAACCTGAATATTGCCTGAAGAACTTCCCTTAGGCACATCAGGAATCATCAAATTTCATGTGAACTATTAAATTACAGCCATTCAATTATGTTTTTCAACCCTCTGTTTAGAAAATTCTAAAGGCCCTTGGAAAACGTCCTTAAACCAGAGCCTGAGCTGGCAAGTGAAACCGGTTACCTGCAAAAGCCAAACAAAGAGATGGACCCTTGCAATCCCGGTGTGGGTAGGCACGTTGCAAAGTGGCACGCGGTGTACCCCATCCCTATTGTGCGGCACAAATTCTTTGTAACACTGGGAGACACTGCAGAACAAAAATACTATTAGAAATGCTTCAAAAGGAACATTTTTGGCCGCGATAGAGACTTTTGACATTATTTATTAGGTTCAAAAATGCTTCACAAAAGCCTAACAATGGTTCTGTGGAAACCAGTACATCTGAGGCCCTTTCTGTTGTTCTCGGCAGGCATTGATTTGAAGATGGGCAGCGGTCGCGGAACAATTCCCTCGCAGCGGTCAATGTAAGTGAGCATTCACCACCGGCCTCGGCAGCGCCTGTGAACAGGCCGTATGGAAACGCCGGGGTGGGCGGGGGGGGGTGCCGCTTCGCAAACCTTTATTAACCTCTTGGAGTGGAAATGGGTGAAAGCACCCGCGAGCCGAGGAAGGGGCTCCTCTGCCAGATTGCCCGAGAGGGAGGCGTCTGCGCGCAGCCTCCTCTCCTCCGGGAGGTGGGCGTGCTTGGGGAGCATCTCCGGCGCCATGGCAACCGCGCCTCTTCCGACTGCATTTCCGGGAGCCACTGAGAGCCCTTTTGGGGAATCTGGGTGTGCCCTGGAGTCTACTGTCACCGCCGCCTTGTCCTACAGCGTGGGTTCCGAGGAACTCCACCGGGCGCCCGGCGGGGCGGAGCGGGTCTCGGTCCTGCACAGGCCGACGGCGGTGAAAGGGCTCCCCGTGGGACCTGGAAGGCAAAGGAAGGCAGGAGTGGCCCGACCACACCGCGCCAGCCCTGGCGTCAAGCAAAAGCTCTCTGGCTCACAGGACGTTTAGAAATGGACGTGTGTAATGCAGAGAGAAAGGAAAATCGCCTAACGTTAGCTTCACGTGCTTCCCTCCAGGTTTCTTTAAGGGAAAATTTTTTAAAATTCAAAACTTTGTCTATTCCTTTCCTGTTGCTTGAAAGCACCTCCTCACCCCCTGCTCCAAAATGATTTTTGCAAATTTATCAGAAAATCTTTCATTTCGAGGTAAATTTTTCAAAACTTCTAAGAAGTGGGGGTCGGGGGGGACGAATTGGTGACTAAAATAGAGCATCAACTTATAAATTTGGAAAAAGTTGAAGAATGGGAAATGATTATGTTGTAGTTAGATATCATGCAAAAATGAAAGGGTGTGTGGCCCATGTAGGCTGACAGCTGATGATTTTTAAAGATCCAACAGGAAGTTACTTCATGGATTTTATTAGAAATTGTAAACCAGCTGAAAATTAAGTAGTGGGTTAACCTGAAGCTATCTACACAACACACATGTACACACTAACAATAATAATAGCAACTTCAATTTTGTTGTTGTTATCGTTACCCAATTAAAACATTTTGTCTCATGAAAGATGTGGTTATCTTTTTACAGTGCAGCCAAGACTGCAAAAGAATATGTGTGTGTGTGTGTGTGTGTGTGTGTGTATTCCAAGCAAAGAATATATGTACAGAGACACATATGCATACATATGTATATAATTTCACCTGCATTTTTATGTATGTGTGTGTATAAGTTTGAAGTTTTTGAGAAATTCTGCCTCTTGACTTCCACAAAAAAGCCTAATTCTTCAGTAATGTTTTAATAATTCACATGCTTTAAATCACTTTTAACAAGTTTTTAAAGGACTTTGAATGGTATGTAGATGTCTAGAATATTTGAACAACCCACAGGATTATTTGCAAATTAAAAAAACAAGTTAAAAAATTTAAATGCACAATATCTTCCTAACAGTGGATGTCAAACAACCAGTATATCCCTAAGTAATTCAATGTAATCCATTATACATTGTTCTATGCCTAGTAAGCATTGGGTGCACTCAACATCAAATGCAGGGGGAGGGGAGTTAGTGAATCTGATTTGTCCAAAGTGAGAATTATTTCCTGAAAATAAAGATGGAATGACATTCCAACATCTCCAGATAGACAAAGTTTGAGACTTTCAAACTCATTGGTTTGTAAAAAGTTAACAGCTATTTATTTGGATTTCCAGCCTTGGTAGATGATCCATGCACTGTCATTAATATTCAGGGCAAGAAGAATCCACCAGAGAATATGGATATGGCTCTGGAATTTGGAGCAACAGAACATGACTGAATATGCTGTCTTCTGTCTTAAGTCAAAGAATAGAAATTCCTTCCCTCAAAGCACTTTGGTAATGATGCACTTTGCAAAAAAACTGTCTTAAAAGGACAGCATAGTTTAATGAAAAAACAAGGATCTGGGGTCAGAGTCAATCCTGGCATATCACCTGGCTTAAGCACTTCCATCCTTACACAAAACATGGAGATCACATTACCTAATTCACAGGATTATGAGTGAGACTAAATTTGTTCATTCACTTATTAATTCATTAATATTTGAATGCCTGATATGTGCCTGGCAATAATATAGTCGCATTAGTGGTTCAGAAGGAAATAAGGCAGACAGATCCCTGAAGAAGGAAAAGGATTCATAAATAAGTAAATAAACAAATTTACAATTGTCCACTGGTAATAAAACCTGTGAAGAAAAATAAAGCAAGACAGGGGATTAGAAAATACCTAAGTAGGTAATATCTCACTAAAGATTTTTTTAAATGAAAAACAAGACTAGTTAAGTAACTGAGGGAAGAACATGAGAAAATGTTAAGCATTAAGTACATGGTAAGAACTCAGTGCCAAAAAAACCATTGCTGTTCTATTTAGAACCTTAATATAGGGATACTCAGACTCAGAGTTGGAATGAAAGGCTTAAATTCTTTCTTTACCCCTAAAATTACAGAACCTCTATAGGTCTCAGATTCTATATCATAATCATAAGAAGATAACAGTTTCTATCTCAGAAGAGGATCATACAGACCAAAATTGAAAATGTACAGTCAGATTTTAGTACTTTGCCTTGCACATAGTAAGACTCGAAAAATGTTAATCAACTAGCCTCTCTGCCTCCCGTCATCAGCTCCAGCCTCTCAGAAATGAAGGAATCTCCAACTCAGTATCTCTGAGAGAAGGTCTCCCCTGGCTTAGCACTTCTGCCCAAGCAGTATATTTTTTTCCAGTTTTCAAAGAACATTCTGCTTTGTATTAAGTCAAAATTTGTCCCTCTCTTCTTTGAGTCAACTGCACCAAACTGTGCAAATATTTGAAGTGAAATTTACCTCAAAATTTCCTTTAAAAGAAAAGAAGACTACAAAATATCAGCCTAATCCTTCTACTTGAAAGTTTCTAGATATTTGGAAAGGGGCATATTTTCCTTTCTTTTTTATTTCTCTCCTCCAGCATCAGAAACACCACCATCATCACCACCCCCATTCGGTCCCTACTATGTTCAGGGAACTTTATTTATATCAAAATCCTCTAATTGCAACAGATTTTCAAAGTAGTAATTGTCATTAGTTTACAGATGACAAAAAAAAAAAAAAAAAAAGGAGCTAAAGAACATAGGTGGGACTTTGTCACGGCTACAGAGCTGAAATGGGCAATACCTGAGACTGGGCCCAAGATCTTCCTGTTTCAAAGCCCTTTCTTTCTGGTCCATTTCCTTACTTTTAATGATTTCTCCTACTATGACATATGATTTTGAGGCACTTTAGTATCATACACATTACCCTACACTATGAATTCATGGCTTCCTTAATTGGAAAACAAGAATAATAACAATATCATCTGCCTAAGTGTTTTATGAGGATTTCATAAAATAATGTAAAATGCTCAGCATAGAGTCTAACATATGATTAGAACTAAGTAAATTGGGCTGGGATGATGAAAATAACTATCATTATTATCTGGTATAACACCTCCACCATCAAATTACCTGTCATCAGTTCAAACATATTCTCTCCTCCAATACAGTTGCTGAAAAAAAGGAGATTCTCATTGCTGGGTGCGGTGGCACACATCTGTAATGCCAGCAGCTTGGGAGGCTGAGGCAGGAAGATCGCGAATTCAAAGGCAGCCTCAGCAAAAGTGAGATGCTAAGCAACTCAGTGAGACCGTGTCTCTAAATAAAATATAAAATAGGGCTGGGAATGTGGCTCAGTGATCGAGTGCCCCGAAGTGCAATTCCTGGTACCCCCGCCCCTGCAAAAAAAGTAGATTCTCATTAAGGACTGACTGATATAGTTCTTATTGTACCCTCTAGAAAATGACCTTCCAGTGGTTCAATAATTTTTTGTTGTTGTTGTTGTTTATATTGAAATCAACAAGTGAGAGGTTGCAATAAGAAAAGAAAAGCTAGGAGTCAGGTGATACTTACGAGAATTTCCCTTGGAATTACGCAAAGACTGGTTTTGAAGTCTCATGTGTCTACTTGCAGCCTCCAAGTACACAGGATGCTCTGAGTGAGGTAGAATGGGTTTATTTGCCATTTTGGGTTCCAAAAATGGGCTGCTCCAGGCCTGCTTGGGGGCTTTGCTGACTCTCTTTGAACTTTCTCTCTAAGAGTGAAACTCAGCGAATCCTCGTCCCTTTCACTGGATGATGCCGCGGTGGAACAGGCTTCTCTGCAGCCTTCTTCTTCAAAAGAATCTGTGCTCACAGAAGACCTGGGGATGATGCACTGGCAAGTGTGAAGTAGCCTTTTACATGTCACTGGACTCTGAGCTCTCTCTGCAAATATTGTAAAAGGTAAATCCATTAGTTTGAAAGAATGCACTTCATTATCACCTTCTAGTTGAATGGCAGGAAGGATGAAATCAGGTCATATGTGGATTTGTGTTGGTTTGTTTGTTTTATGCTTCTACCCTGAGCGAATAGAAATGACCAAGACAAAGACCAGGGTACTTGCATGGAAGAAAAAGAGGAGGTATGGAGAAGGAGGTAAAGGGTAGAGAATGCTTTTGCTGAGTTTGAGCTATATTGCAGGCACCATGTGAGACCCTGCCCATGCTTATCATCTAGTCCTCACAAGACCCATAGCTAGCAGAGGATTATTATCTCCATTTTACAGGTCAGGGAGCTAGTTTGAGGCTTATGAGTTGAATGGTATCTCCCCATTCATTCAACGGGTTACAACCTGTTGAAGTCATAACCCACAGTACCTGTGCATATGACCTTGTCTAGGAAGAAGGCCTTTGAAGAAGAAATCAGGCTAAGACAAGGCCATAGTGGATTAGGGCTCACCTTTCTTATCCTCATGAGAAAACTAACACACACACTTGTAAAGAAACAGACACGCAGGAAGAAGCCAAGTGAAAATGGAGGCAGGGACTGAGATGTGTTGCTACAAAGCCAAGGAACACTTGGGGTTACCAGATGCAACAAAAAGACTCCTCTGCTGGAAGCTCAGGGGGGACATACAACACCTTGTTTCAGTCTTCTGGCCTCCAGAACCAACAAAATGAATTTTCCTGTTTCACGCCACTCTGTTTGTGATCATTTGTTAAACTAACCCAACATAGACTTAGAACAAGTAGCTGGTCCAAGGTGACACAGATATTGATTAGCATATTTGGAACTTGAATTTAGATCCCTCAGCCCCATAGCCCAATCCTGATTCTCAAGACACTCTTCTGGATGCCCTATCAGCACACCAAAAAACAGGCTCATTGCTTAAAACTGCTCTAGAATATTGTGAAGAAGCCAGTGAAAAGCGGAACCTCCCACTTTAACTCTTATCCAGCAACTGTGGTGAGTTCCTTCACCCTGATTACTTCCCTTGAGAAACGGATAGCTGCTGTGGCAACTCAGACCATTTGTAGCTACACTACTCATTCTTTGGTAGAAAATGAACATGAGTAAGAATTCCCAGCAGTCAAAGATATGAACAAACAGAACTGGTGCAATGGCAGGTTTCCCTGTCACAGAGGATGGTGGTCTGGAAGACGTAGGAAGAAAGAGAGCTTAAAGAGATAAATGTGAACCAACACTGGCTTCTTAGCCAGTTGGTAATGGGTTGGTTATGGAGGAAGGAGACAGGCAGAAAGAGGGAAAGAAGGGAGAATAGTGTCTGAATTGTACAACTGGGTGGTGTAAGGGTGTGTGTTTGTGTTTGTGTGTGTGTGTGTGCGCCGCGCGCACATGCGCGCGTGTGCATGCACACGCACCTGTTTGAGAGAGAGAGAGAAGGGGGAGAGAGAATATAGGCTTAGAATTTGAAAGCACTGAGGTCTCTTTGGGAGTTGTGAAGTTGAGGAGAAAAGATAAGATTTATTTGCCTTTATTACCAAATCCAAGTCTTTCTGAGATTCCCTTTTCCATGTAAACAAAAAATGAATCCTGGCTCATTTCTAAGATAAGACATTAATCTTATCTTAGAATAATAGATAAGTGTCAAGTTCTGGAGTTTTGTGAACTAGGTTTGAATCCTGAATTCTACAAATTCCAACTGTGTAGCCCTGGGGGAAAATGTTCTTAGTTTTACCCTCCTCATTCATAAAATGGCATCATCATACTTACCTCTTAGGAATATTACAAGGAACAGGTTAAATAATGTAATAAAGTACTTATAGAGTATACTTGGTATATAGAAAACAATAAAATTTTTTAAATTAACATTATTACATAGTAAAATAGTCTATATAGGAAATACTTGCTAAGTATAAAGATACAAAATTACACAATTTTTATTTTTAAAAGAAAAGAATAAAAGCTGGAAGAAAACGAACTAAATTAAAAGTTCTTTCTCAGTGGTCTAATTCAAACTTTGAAATTTTTAATGTCATGTTCAAATTTAATGCATTATTCTTATGATCCAGAAAATACCCTTAATTAGACAAAAAAAAAAGGTAAAAGTTTAGAGAGCTAATGTGGTTTAGCATTCCTATTGTGCACTTATTTAATCACCTAATAGCAACATGAATGACCTCTTCCATGGAGGGAGCCGAATAAGCAAGGAGAAAGTTCCAGATCTGACTGGGTAGGGTGTTGATCAGACTAGTGTGGACAAATGAAGGGCCAATTTGCAGGAGGTCCTGGGCCTGTGATTATATGGGAATTCTTACTCATGTTTATTTTCTACCAAATAATGAATGGTGTCACTAAGAATGGTCTGAGTTGCCACAGTAGCTATCAGTTTCTCAAGGGAAGTAATCAGGGTGAAGGAACTCACCTCAGTTGCTGGATAAGAATTAAAGTTGGAAGAAGGAGGTAGGCACCCGCCCAAAAGGAGTGACCCAGCTGCCAGTTTGCCTGGCCTCCAGGACCCAGAGTAGCAGCTCCCTGCTGCTGCACGCAGGGCCCAACCAAAGGAAAAGTCCCTTCCACCCCCTGGGGGAAGTGCGACCTGCCCAGCTGCAACCTGAACAAGAGGTCTGCGGAACTGCTGTTGAGCCCGAGGAGAACACCGCCATATTTGAGGAAAGCAGTGGCTGACCAGGACAAAGGAACAAAGAAGAAAGGAAAAGCAGCTGCAGACATCCAGGGATCTGCCAGCGCTCTGAGAACAGCACACACCTGGTTGAGACTCTGGCAACCAGCAGGGGAGGGCATTTCTGAGGCTAGTGCAGCAGCCCCAAGAAGGTACAGCTGTGGGTGGGCTTGGGGAAAGGGTGCCTTCTGGAGGGTATATCAAAAAGATAGTGCACCACGATGAAGTGGGGTTTATTCCAGGGATGCAAGGCTGGTTCAACATTCGGAAATCAATAAACATAATACATCACATCAATAGACTTAAAGATAAAAATCATATGATCATCTCAATAGACGCAGAAAAAGCATTTGACAAAATACAACACCGCTTTATGTTCAAAACACTGGAAAAACTAGGAATATCAGGAACATATCTCAACATTATAAAAGCTATTTATACAAGGCCCCGAGCTAACATTATCTTAAATGGAGAAAAATTGAAAGCATTCCGTCTAAAAACTGGAACAAGACAGGGATACCCCCTTTCACCACTGCTATTTAACATACTACTGGAAACTCTGGCCAGAGCAATTAGACAGACGAAAGAAATTAAAGGGATCCAGATAGCAAAAGAAGAGCTCAAATTAGCACTATTTGCTGATGACATGATAATATACCTAGAAGACCCAAAAAACTCTACCAGAAAACTTTTACAACTAGTAAATTAATTCAGCAAAGTTGCAGGGTACAAAATCAATACCCATAAGTCAAAGGCATTTTTGCACATCAGTGACAAAGCCTCTGAAAGGGAAATGATGAAAACTACCCCATTTACAATAGGATCAAAAAAAAAAAAATACCAGGGAATCAACTTAACAAAAGAGGTGAAAGACCTCTATAAGGAAAATTATAGAACACTAAAGAAAGAAATCATAGAAGAACTCAGAAGATGGAAAGACCTACCTTGCTCTTGGATAGGTAGAATCAATATTGTCAAAATGCCCATACTACCTAAAGCATTATACAGATTTAATGCAATTCCAATCAAAATCCCAATGTCATTCTTCAAAGAAATAGAAAAAGCAGTCATGAAATTCATCTGGAAAAATAAGAGACCCAGAATAGCCAAAGCAATCCTGAGCAAGAAAAGTGAAGCAGGGGGCATCACCATACCAGACTTTAAATTATACTATAGATCAATAGTAACAAAAACAGCATAGTATTGGCACCAAAACAGACTGGTGGACCAATGGTACAGAATTGAGGACACAGAGACTAATACATATAATTTCAGGTATCTTATATTAGACAAAGGTGCCAAAAATGTACAGTGGAGAAAGGATAGCCTCTTTAACAAATGGTGCTGGGAAAACTGGAAATCCATATGCAACAAAATGAAATTAAACCCTTATCTCTCACCATGCACAAAACTCAATTCAAAGTGGATCAAGGACCTAGGAATTAGACCAGAGACAATATGCCTAATAGAAGAAAAAGTAAGCTCCAATTTCCAACATGTCGGATTAGGCCCCAAGTTCCTTAATAAGAATCCTGTAGCGCAAGAATTATTACCAAGAATTAATGAATGGGATAGATTTGAACTAAAAAGCTTCTCCTCAGCAAAAGAAACAATCAGTGAGGTGAATAGAGAGCCAACTAATTGGGAACAAATATTTAATACGTGCACATCAGATAGAGCACTAATTTCTAGAATATGTAAAGAACTCAAAAAACTTAACACCAAAAAAACAAATAACCCAATCAATAAATGGGCTAAGGAATTGAAAAGACACTTCTCAGAAGAAGATACACAATTAATCAACAAATACATGAAAAAATGCTCAACATCGCTGGCAATTAGAGAAATGCAAATCAAAACTACTCTAAGATTTCATTTCACTCCAGTCAGAATGGCAGCTATCAAGAACACAAACAACAATAAATGTTGGAGAGGATGTGGGGAAAAAGGCACACTCATACATTGCTGGTGGGACTGCAAAATGGTGCAACCACTGTGGAAATCAGTATGGAGATTTCTTGGAAAACTGGGAATGGAACCACCCTATGACCCAGCTATCCCACTCGTGGGTCTATTCTCAAAGGACTTAAAAACAGCATATTACAGTGACACAGCCACCTCAGTGTTTATAGCAGCACAATTCACAATAGGTAGGTTGTGGAACCAACCTAGATGTCCCTCAGTAGATGAGTGGATAAAGAAAATGTGGTATATATACAAAATGGAATTTTACTCAGCAATAAAAGAGAATAAAATAATGGCATTTGCAGGTAAATGGATGAAGTTGGAGAATATAATGCTAAGTTTAATTAGTCAATCTCAAAAATCTAAATACGGAATGTTTTCTCTGATATAAGGAGGCTAGTTCACAGTGTTGTTGGATGGGGATACATAAGAGGATTAGAGGAACACTAGAATGGTCAAAAGAAAGGGAGGGGAAAGGAGGGAGCAAGGGGGGGAGAAAAAAATGGTGATTGAATGAGATGGATATCATTATCCTAAATGCATGATTGAAGACCTGAATGGTACTTATATACTTTGTATACAAACAGTTGTATGTAAAAAGATGCTATATATGTGCATTATGAATTGTAATACATACTACTATTATAAATTTAAAAAAAAGAAAAAAATAAAATCCTAAAAAATGTAAAAAAAAAAAAAAAAAAAAGAATTAACGTGGGAGGTACAGCTTTTCCCTGGCTTCTTCACAATATTCTAGAGCAGTTTTTTGTTTGTTTGTTTGTTTATGGGTTAAACTATGTCCCCAAAAGAAATGTTCAAGTCCCAATCACCTATACCTATGAATATGACCTTATTTGGAAATAGAATATTTGCAGATATAATCAATATGAGATCATTATGGTAGTCCTTACTCCAATATGAATGGTATCCATCTGAGAGAGAGAACAGAGACCCAGGCATGAGAAGACCCATGGGAAGAGGGAAACAGAGGAATGTCAAAGCCAAGAAATATCAAAGACTACCAGAAACCACCAGGAGACAAGAGAACTAAGAGCCAAGTTTCCCTCAGAACTTCCAGACAGAACCAATGTTGCTGACACCTAGAGTCTGGACCTTGGTCTCAAAACTGTAAGAAAATTAATTTTTTTTTTGTTATTTTAGCTATGAGTTAGTAGTACTTTGCTATAGCAGTCCTAGAAAACCATTGAACCAGAAAAACACCAATTTGCAATGCTGTCCAACAGCAATTATTCACAACTACCCTTTTTACTAAAAATAAAGAGTATCCAGATTGGGAGGACAGAAGAGAGAAAACCTCAAGATGTGGTAGGCATAGAATGGGAGGAAGAAGTCATTGCATATATTGAGTTGTACTATGTGAGGGGAAAAACTGTGGCAGAGTGTAGCAGCTGGGAACAGGACACACTTTCCCTGTGTTTAAGGTACAAATGGCAAAGAGGGTGCTGGTCACACGGGATGCCAGTGCATACTCCTCCTAAAGCACAGCCGTGTCTGCAGAAGACAATCAAAACAAACACCTCCCGAGGCCGGGCAGATAGCCACGATGAAAGAATGGCCAAGTAGGATGTTCTGGAGCTATGTGTCACAGTAGAAGGGCCCCAGTGCCATCTGATTCTATCCTTGACTGCCATAGGAAATGTGAATCTAGTGTAAAAAGATTTTCTGAATTTTTAGGCAATGCAGAATTCTTTTTATGTATGTTAAATGATTTTTAAATGTTGGTGACTCTTCAGTCTTTTCAAATATACAGTGTGGAATACACAAAACACAAACTGCTCTCCAAATAATCACAGGCTACCAGTTTGTGTCTTTGACCCAAGGCCAGCTGTATAAAAGCCACATTGTTACTTCCTTCCCTAACATCTTCACCTCAGAACATGGTTTTATAAATATTCAGTCTGGACCAATGAAAGTGCACTTGCAAGCCCCATGCACAGCAGCTTTTGAAGCTCTAGAAATCTGATCTAACATTTAACTTTAAATCTCATGATTAGAAAAGGTAGACAAATTTATTAAGCTCTCCCCAATGCAGAGAAACATCCAGAATCCTCCAAAATAGTAGCACTGGATCTCGTGATCCCAAAGGAAAAGATTATTAGAACCAATGGCCAAGATTATTAGAACCTTGTTCAGGTGCTCAAACACTTGGAAGAGGATAGAAGGCCTGAGGCTCTTCATATATCTTTATATCCCAGAAGTTATGGGTTCAAAGACAACTTAAAAGGTTATCTGAGGCTGAGCCCCATGATCTTCAACATCCACTTCTGTTATAATATCTCTAGGGGACTAGATCTTCAGACCTCTGTATCAAAGATTTCACGGCTTGTCAGAAGAGCAAGAAGTAACTTCATATTTGCAAGATAATGGGTGTATGTGTGTACATGTGTGTGTGTGTGTGTGTGTGTGTGTGTGTGTGTAACAAGCAAAAAGCAAAGCCAATGTGTATGATTTTAGGACAGATAGTGATTATGCTTCTTTATTTAGTTATTCAAAAACCAATTTTTATTGATTATCTACCATATGCTAGGTTCTACTCTAGTGATGGAAATTTATCTAGGCCAATAGAAGCAATTATTTTAAGACTAAATCAACCAAAATGAACTTCAGCACAGTAAAAATGATCCTTTCAGTTTCAGACTCTTAAATGAATTTCTGGTTTCCTCTATGGTACTACTACCATGTTGCCTGACTTGATAACAACCAGTTGTTTTGGCATTAAATCATCAGAAACAGAAACAGAAAATGCTTTTGTAATCTCCAATGGCTTTAATTTTTTTTTTCAAATTTATCATCCAAGATAGTGACAAATTTTGAGCCAAAAACCATGGCTCATGACTTAAAGTCCAGTCCTTCTTATTAGGTTATACTTCTCCTCAGTCTAATTCAACATTCCACGGCCCTGGCTGCACATTAGACAATATCTGACATGCTTTCAAAAACACAGACACATGGTCCCACCCCTGATCAACCCAGTTAGAGTGGCACCCAAGTATTCATACTTTGTATGCCCTTCAGTGATTAAACTGTGTAATCAGGGTAGAGAGTCCCTGGTCTCAGTCATTCAGCACGATTCCAGTACTGTGACTCAGGCAAACAATCATGAGCATTTGCTATAAAGTCAATAATGTCATTCTCCCCAGATCTCTCTCTATAGATTGTCCTCATTTCAGAATCCAGCAGTGTATTCCTCTTTACAACTTGCATCTTCCTTCATATTTTATTTGTTTTCACACCATTAATCACAAAAGCTCTCTGACTTACTCATTTTACTGAGGAAAAAACCAAGACCCAGACAGAGTAAATGTCTTGACTATACCACTAGTCAAGCTAGGATTCAGATCCAGGACTTAGAATTCTGCAGCAATTTTGTCTTCTTACTACACAATCAATGCTAATGGTGTTAGATGGTACCTGTGAGTTCTGTGAACTGGGCTTGATGAAGCACTCATGAAGAGCAGCTAACAAATATTGGGCATAGTGGGCATGCCCTTCCCTACTGTCCCAGCCTTAGTTCAAGAAAATGTTGTCAGTTATTTCTAATGCACAGAAGCAGAAATGACATCTTCAAGAGGACTAAATACTCTGAGGCAAGGGCCAATGTTTCTTAACTACTGAGATACTTATTTTGCTATGGTTGTTATTTGAAAAAAAATCTTCCCAATGTTAAAAATGTGCAAGTTCTTGTAATGCAAAAACAACTCTGGCTTTTATTTTGCAGCATAGATCTTCCATCTGTTGCTAATTTTATTTGAAATAACTTTGTGGTAGACAGGAGATTTCAAAACACAATAAAATAAAATTCAGAGCTGAGTGTAGTTTACAGAAACAACTTTTCATCTCATTTGAGTTGTAGTTCATGATAAATCATGATGGATGCTGATATATGCATTTTTAATTCAATAGAAAAAGACATGTTAACTCCTGCGTGTTTAGTCCTACTGAGATCCAGAGAGCACTTTGTTCACCCCTTTACACCCAAAATACATCTTTGGTTTCCCACTCTGTCTCTTCTAATCTCTCCTGCTTCTAACTCTAGCATGTTCATGTTTGGAAAATAGACTAGAGGTGACTCTTCCAGAAGGAAAAATAAAACAACCAATTCCCCAAAACTAATTTTGTTCTTTAGGCACAAATAGTGCTAAACCTAATTGATTTTATCTCTTCATATCTAAAATCAAATATCAGCCTCAAAAATGTCTTCCATTCATGCTAAAAACTCTTGTGTTGCATGATTTAAAAGTATTCTTAGGTTATGTAATGGGTTTTAATGAAGTCTGCAACTTCCCACTCACCTTCTCTCCAAGCTGTGGAGTATGAGTAATTTTTAAGCTCATAGGGTTGAGTCCAAGAGAGGAGTCCCTATATACCAAGCCCTGGAAGGTGACAGAGCTTAAAGGCCAAGTGCACAAGCTCTGAATCCAGAGTACTTGAGTTAGACCTATGCTTGACCCCTCCTTGGTCGTGTTACCTAAGCCAAGTTATTTCAATGCACTCTGCTTCATTTTCCCCATACATAAAATATTACAAATGTATTGCCTACAAACAGAGTTAGGAAGCAGATTAAATGAGTAACAAATAAAAGCTTAGAGCATGTTATGGTTTGGAAATGTAAAGTATGCACCCAAAGTTCTGTGTTAATGCAGGAATATTCAGAAGTAAAGTGATTAGATTATGAGAACTGTAGCCTAATTGGTCCATCCTAGTTTGAAAGGAGCATCTAGGTGGTAACTGTTAGGTAGGTGGGGCAAGGCCAGAGGAGGTGGGTCACTGGGGTGTACCTGGAAGGATTCATCTTCCCTGTAATTTCTTCCTCTCTCTCTCTGCTTCTCATCCTCCATGAGTAGAGCAGCTTTCTTCCACCATGCCCTGCCACCATGATGCTCTGCCTCATCTTGGGCCTAGAGCAATGGAGTCAACCAACCATGGACTGAACTTCTGAAAATGAACTTCTGAAATAAAATAAGCTTTTTCCTCTCTAAGTTGTTCTTGTCAGATATTCTGGACACAATAAAAAGCTGACTCACACAGAGTCACTTACACAGAGCAGTACCTGGAGATGGGAAGGACTCACATGACTTAGTTGTTATTATCGCTCAAAATATTCCTTACTCATTCTCTCTACAGCTTCTGAATGGTTTATTTCAGCAGTAAAGATTCAAGCAGAAATAAAATTTTTTCATCCATCCAGAGTTTAATTTTTCTTGTGCATTCCTTCATTCAAAACCACTTGTTGAAGACCTCCTATGTCTTGCCCTGTACCTGATCCCTGGGCTACAATAGAATAAAGCAAATATGACCCCTGCCCTCATGGAACTTAATATACTGGGGAATATGGAAATAAAAGGCCATGAATAAATGGTTATAAATAGCAGTGAGTGATATCAAAGGGGAAAAAATGAGCTAAGATAGAGATACATGTGGAGGTGACATTTCATCTGAAACTGATCTGAAGACGCAAAACGGTTTGTTCATTTCAGGAGTGGAAGAAAAGAACATGCCTGACAAGGACTGAGATGTGTTCCTAGGATCAGGAGCAGCCCTGAGGGCTAAAGGAAGTAGTCAAGAGGGAAAGGGTATGTAAGTTATTTGGAGGTTACACAGCATGTGATGGAAAGCTACTAGAAGTTTTACATAGGTAAATGATGATGGCAGCATTTACCTTTGAAAATGCTCTAAAAGGGAAAATGAGTAGAAGGGGACCAGAGTGGAAGCCAGGTAGAAAGCATTTGGCAGCCATCCAGGTGACAGAGAATGGCAACTTGGAAGTATATTGTAGTTTTGGATAGTGGTTAAAAGCAAGACAATCTGGTATTGATTTTCCTCACCTATAAGATGGGGATTATGACAACAAAGTTGTAGGTGAGAATAAACGAGATGGACTTCTGATGTCAGCTCCAACATATAAACAACTCAGCAACGTACACATCTATCCAAGCAACAAGAAAGAACTGAACAAACTAAGTAACAAATGACTTTTCTTGGACCTATCAGAAAAAAACTTAGTTTTCAAGACAAACTTCCACCCACAAAATCTGGGGATAGAGGGAACCCCACAAAGTCAAACTAAGATGGGTTTATCAGGAGACGGTACCTCTGGAGCCATAAATTTGTAGTAACTTTTAAATACTAAATTGGATGAATTGCTAGAGGAAGGGTGTCCGTATACTTGAGAGTGAGAAGCTCCTAGGGATAAATTTTGAGTTATCCCCACATTTTGGTAGATTTTGCCTCAAGGAACTCCACTGGTTTCTCAAGGTGAAGATCTGAGAAAAAAAATCCTTTCATGGGTCTGATAGGGAGAAGGGAAGAATAATCATTGTAAAATATGTACAGAGCATTTTCCATAATATATGAAAGTCTCATTCTAGAAGAAAAATAACTATGATTTAAAATAACTATGATTAATGTGAACTCTAGTGGCAAAATGAGAAAATATGAAAGAACAGATGGGTAGGGTAAACAGAGAAGAAGAATTTAATAAAGAATTAAAAAATGGTATGGTACAATTTTTAAATTCTGAAACAGAAATGAAGAATGCCTTTGATGAACTCATCAATAGATTTGATATGGCCACAGAAGAAACCAGTGAACTTGAAGATAAGTCAATAAGAACTCCTCAAACTAAACTGCAAAGAGAGAAGGGAATTTTAAAAAGAAAGACATTAAAAGAACAGAGCATACAAGAACTATGGGATGACTTTGCCATTATATACCCATAATTGGAACACCAGAAAGGAAAAAGAGAGAGAATGGAGCAGAAGAAATAATTGAAGTAGTTATGGCTGAGAAGTTTCTAAAATCAATGACATACAATTGATCCAGACAGCTCAGACAACATCAAGCAGAAAGTGCAAAACCAAAACAAAACCAAAAGCAAAAATCCTACATCTATGCATATCATATTCAAACTGCGAAAACCAAACCCAGAGAGGAAATTTTGAAAGAAGCAGTTGGAGGGAAAAACACACACCTTAAAGAGGAGCAAGGATAAGAATTATAGCAAGATGTCTATTGTACAACATGGTGATTATAGCTAATAATAAGTTAATAATGTATTATATTTTGAAAATTACTAAGAAAGTAGATTCTAAGTGTTCTCACTACAATGTAAGTATGTGAGGTAAAGCATAAGTTAATTAGTTCAATTGAGTTATTTCACAATTATATATGTTCTAAAACTTCATGTTACAAATACATACACACACACACACACACACACACACACACACACATATATATATGTGCACTATTTGTATTTCCCAATTCAAATTAAATTTTTAAAACAATTACAGCAGACTTCTCATCAGAAGGCATGCAAGCCAAAAGGGAGTGAAATAAAATATTTAAAATTCTATAAGACAAGGCTGACCTTCACCCCAGCACGGCCAACCTCAGGTCAGTCCTGCTGACCCCCCTGGTGTGCAACCAGGCTCCAGCCAGTCCCTTTGACCTCCTCCCCAGGGCAGGAGACAGCAAGGACAGACACACCCAACTCTGCTTAAGTGCAGGTGGGCCCCAACTCTGCTTGAGTGCAGGCAGGCTGAAGACAGTCCCAGGGACCTACATTGGAGTGCCACCAGACTCATGTCAGTCCCGCTGACTTCCACCATAGCACTGCCAGCCCCAGTTCAGTCCCACTGACATCCACTTGAGTGTGGCCAGGCTCAGGGAAGTTCCACCAACCTCCTCCCAAGCACAGGCAGGCCCAGGCCAGCCCAGCCCACACATGCAGAGCTCAGGTGAATTTGGATCTATATCTATCTACCTTTTTTTTTTTTTTTTTTAAGCGCTTAATTATTTGTGACGTCACACTAGACAGACGCACATATAAACATATTTGTGACATCACATTAACATGAAATTTAGACAAATGCACAGACATAAAGACATATATATAAAAGAGAAAAAAAAAATTACAATTGTGTATACACTGAAGAGAGATCTTCTTGTCCCGGCCGGGAAGAATGAAATTTAAGTTGTAAATTTAATGGAGAACTCTTTTTTTAAGGGATCACTCCATACCTTCATTTTGGTCCTCTTGACCTTGCACTTGTTTATATTCAATCTAGACTCCTCAATAACTTCGTCTTGATCCCTTTGACTTTGTACCTGCTTTATCAATCTAGATGGTATCCATATTGGAGAGGATTCGTGCTTTGGAAAAACACAAACAGATCCTCTCCCCCAAATTAATACTGGGTCTGGACCCTTCCATGTACCTGAGAGAACATCCTTCCAGTAAACCAAAGGTTTATGTTGTTGGTGTGGGTTCCAGTGTCTATCTCCAGCCGAATGTCCATTAGAATCTAAAGTTAAGAAATTTAGGGTAAACAGGGCAACTGCCAATCTGTCCTTAGGATTTTTCCAGTTTCCATCTTTTTGCTTTAGTAACATATTTTTAAGTGTCCGATTTGCTCTTTTCAATTATTCCTTGTCCCTGAGGATTATAAGCGATACCTGTTTTTGTGGATAATATTGAACTTTGTACAAAAATTGTTTGAAGGATGTGGATGTATATGCAGGGCCATTATCTGTTTTTAAAGCATTTTTGGGGATGCCCAATGCAGCAAAAGCTTGCAGACAATGAGATATAGTATCTTTAACTTTTTCTCCGAATGTAAAGAAGCAAAAATCATGCCTGAGCATGTATCTATGGTGACATGAATAAATCGTAATTTTCCAAAACTTGGCTCATGTGTGACATCCATCTGCCACAAATGATTGGGCATCAAACCTCGTGGGTTAACCCCATAATGTGGATTGGGCAAAAGTGTTACACAAGATGGACATTCTTTTACAATTCTACGAGCTTGTTCTTTTGTGATTTTAAATTTTTGTCTTAAGGTAGTTGCTGTTAACGTGGAACTGGGAATGAAATAAAGTAGCTTGTTGTACTGTAGTAAATATAAATATTGTTTTTAGTGAGGGCGTCAGCTTTTTGATTACCTTCATGGAGAGGACCAGGCAGATTAGTGTGAGCTCTTATGTGACCTATAAATAAAGGTTCTTTTCGTTGCCATAGGAGATTTTGGATTTGAGAAAACAATTTAAAAGCTGGAGTATGTGGTGCTATTGGACCTGCTAGCTCCAATTTTGGGACAGCATGTACAATATAATGGCTGTCTGAAAAAATATTCATAGGCTGTTCTTTAAAATTTTTCCAGAGCTATTATTATAGCTTCGAGTTCCACTAATTGAGCTGATTTTTGATTAGTGATATGAATCATTTTTTCATTTTGAGTGACTACTGCAGCAGTACCGTTAGAGGATCCATCTGTAAATACATTAAATGCTTTAGGAATGGTTGATTTTTATTACCTGTGGGAATATGATAGGATGATTGATACAAAAGGACAGTATAGGAGATTTAGGGAATATGATTGTCAAAATTTGCAGAAGTAGAGCATCTAAGCTACAGCCCAATCATTATCATTGAAGCACAAATATTCAACCTGTGACGATGAATAAGGAGTAATAATAGTAGCGGGATGAATACCCCAAATATTTTAGTAGAGGTTTTAAGTCCTTGAAGAATAAGTTTAGCCACCCATGGAGGTAATAAGACTCAATTGTACTTTTAGGAGAGACAGGCAAATGTAACCATAATATAGGTCCCTGTTGCCAAAATACTCCTGTTGGAGTATATTGTGAAGGAATAATAATCAATATTAGTGGTTGTGCAAAATCAAATCTAATCGCAATGGATCTTTCAATGGCCTGTTCTACTAATTTATAGAGCTCTCCTGGCTCCTCAGGAGTTAATGTTCGAGGTGAGGATGGGTCAGGGTTCCCACGAAGGATGTCAAATAAGGGTTTTAAATTGTCCAGTAGTGAGGCTTAGTGTAGGGCGAAGCCCAATTAATGTCACCCAGTAATTTTGGAAATCATTGAGGGTGGTTCAAATGTTCTTTACTTATTAGAATTTTTTGGTTTAACAAAAGTATCCATGGATTTAAAGCCTAAATATAGTATAGGTGATCTGCTTTTAACTTTTTCTTCTGCTATATATAATCCATAATTTTTTTAGATTTTTTTGTTATTTCACTAAATATATTAATAAGATTTGTTTGATTAGGGTGAGCTAATAAAACAATGCTCGTCCATGAGACAATAGTGTAGACACATAAGGTCTTGATATTTGTTTTTTAATGGGGCTGTATAGCTCTGTCCACATATAGTTGGCACAGTGTAGGGCTATTTGCCATTCCCCTGCGGCAATACTTTCCATTGATATCTTTTATCAGGGCCATTATTATTAATAGAAGGAATTGAAAAAGCAAACCTGGGGCATCCAGAGGATGTAGGGGAATGGAAAAGAAACAGTCCTTTATATCAAGGGTTATAAGGTAATAGTTTTTTGGAATAGCTACAGGATTAGGAAGTCCAGGTTGAGTAGGGCCCATAATTTGCATTGTTTTGTTAATTTGTCTTAGATCTTGTAATAGTCTCCATTTTCCTGATTTTTTTCTAATTACAAATATGGGATTAGAATTCCAGGGAGAGGTGGAAGGCTCTATGTGTCCTGCTTCTAATTGTTCTTTAATTAATTGGTGGGCCGCTTGCAATTTTTTCACATTTTCTTTGGATAGGGGCCACTGAGGGACCCAAACTGGCTTATTAGAGATTAAAGCCTAATAAACTTTTGGAACTACGCCCAAGGATTAGTCCCACAGTTCCTGAAGGGAGAGGTCCCCTGATTCCCGTAGGAATCAGCTGAACCCCCATTTCAGGTGTCAGGACCATCCGGGCAGTAGAACAGAGAATCTAATCCTGCACTTCCCTCTTGTCCCTCTGATAAGGGAGTTAATGGGTAGGAGGGACTGTGACGAGGAATCATTGAATCTGAGGGCCTTCCTCCTCTAGTGCCTCGTACATTTGTGGGCCCCGGGGCATTGGCCCCGTGCCCGTTTTTTTGAAATCCTTGATAACTCATTTCCATATATATCATATCTAGAATGGCATTGATTGGCCCAATGTATACCTTTTTTGCATCTGGGGCATCGGCCTGGAGCACGGTATGAATTTGATTTTATTACCCTTGGGGGATATTGCTTAGCATATCTTGGTTGATTATAATAATTTTGTCTGGAATATCCTGTTCTAGGTTGAAAGCTTTGGGAATTTTGAGGGGAGGAATTTTTCATCACTGCAGCAATTACGTTGCCTGTGATAACAGCCTCGTTAATGTCTTTGCACCATCCTGGCAATATTTATTAGCGTTCTCGTATGCTAATTGGATAACTAGGGGCATAGCTTGCTCGACTTCTCCAAAAACTAGCGTAAGGTTCGTTAGGCCCTTGTACTGCCTTGCAGATCCCCTGTGCCTGAGATTGTCTTCCAGTATTGTAGCTGATTTTGTAGTTCCCATATCTATATTGCGTTGAGTTCATTTCTGAACAAAGTTCCTGGAATTGTTAGGTATTGTCCCCCACTTAGTACCGCTCTGCATAGACTTTTCCAATCTGAGGGGGCTTAGGGTGTTAAGTGACTCTATCATACTTAATGACATAGGTCATTACCGCCTCTTTAAAATCTTTATTGTTTTAAAAGTCTAGGAACATTTTGAAATACTGGCAGTTCTTGATGTTGTTCGAGAGCGTATAAGCGCTCTGAAAGGCCGCCAATGTGGCCAGAATCGCTCAGGGAGTAGTGTCTTTCATGGTTTGGCCAACTTTCACTCCTGAGTTTCCTAAGGAGAGTACAACTCCTCAGCTAATTTTATTAAGCTTCTGATGGCTTTTGCAGATCTTACTTTTGAATTTACATTCCTAGCTGGTCTCCACTGAGTCAGAGGATATGCTTTCTTGTTCAGCTGAGTTCTCAATATCAAAAATTTTCATTCATGCCCGACTTTTTGTTATATTTTGCTCCCATCTTTTTAAATTTTTCTTTTTTTCTTACCTTGCCGCCGAATTCCCCGTACGGGCCGCCACCTGTCGCTGCCTGAAGCGGAAGTTGCTTGGAGCAGTGAACGCCACAGGAAAATTCGGAGGCAGCTTTTATTCTTCTCCTCTCTCCAGCTCCAGCAATCACTCCAAATGCTCTAACTCCAACCACCACCTTCTTCTTCCCCCACACACACTAACGAACCTCACCCAGTTATATACATAAATAGCTTTAACAAGGACACGTGCTTACAGCTCGAGCTTACAGGTGCGTCACGCAGTGTTCACGGGGCATACAAAGATTCTTTGAATAATGCAACATCAGGTGAACTAGTCTCGGACCGCAATCTTTAGCTTCATTATAGGCTGACCTCTGCTCAGAGGACCACCTCTTCCAACCAGCAGACCACCACAGGAGCTCAGACTCAACCAGTTCAGCCCACACCAACCTGCATGGACCCAGCCCCAGGTAGCATACTTTGAGGGACAATGGCAGGTTTTGATAGCCCAACATTAAGGGGAGGCACAGACAAACTGCAAGAATATTACAAGAATATAGGGTAGAAAATGTAATATATCAGATTTACACTGCAAGAAAGTAAGGCAAATAGACAACATGAAAAAAACAAGGGAGAAAAGTACCCCAAACAAACCAGGATTCTACAATAACAGAACCCATGCTCAGCAAAGTTGAAGAAATATCAGAGAAGGAGTTCCAAAAGTTCATAATTAAAATGATCTGTGAATTATGAATTAAGAATGACTTAAATGAGCAAATACAGGCAAAAATTGACCACTACAACAAAGATATAAGAGAGCAAATACAGGTAGCAAAAGATTACTTCAAAAAAGAGATAGAAACTCTGGGGAAAAAAAAAAGAAAAACAGTCAGAAATCCTTGAAATGGAGGAAACAATTAACCAAATAAAAAACACAACAGAAAGCATCACCAACAGACTAAAGCAACTGGAAGAAAGAACTTCAGACAATGAAGACAAATTATATAATCTTGAAAATAAAGTTGACCACACAGTGAAGATAGTTAAAAACCATGAACAGAACATCCAAGAATTATGGGACAGCAGCAAAAGACCAAATCTAAGAGTAATAGGGATAGAGGAAGGCACAGAGTTTCAAACCAAAGGAATGAACAATCTCTTCAATGAGATAATATCAAAAAATTTCCCAAGCATGAAGAATGAATTGGAAAACCAAATATAAGAGGCTTATAGGACACCAAATGTACAAGATTACAACAGATCTACACCAAGACACATTATAATGAAAATGCCCTAGCATACAGAACAAGGATAGAATTTTAAAGGTCGCAAGAGAGAAAAATCAGATCACATATAGGAGGAGACCAATTAGTATCATAGCAGATTTTTCAACTCAGATACTCAAAGCAAGCTAGGAGATCATGGAACAACATATTCCAAGCTCTGAAAGAAAAGGGATGCCAACCAAGAATCTTATACCCAGCAAAATTAAGCTTGAGATTTGAGGACAAAATAAAAACCTTCCATGATAAACAAAATTTAAAAGAATTTACAAGTAGAAAGCCAGCACAACAAGCCGGGCGCAGTGGCGCACGCCTGTAATCCCAGCACTTTGGGAGGCTGAGGCAGGAGGATCGCGAGTTCAAAGCCAGCCTCAGCAATGGCGAGGCACTTAGCAACTCAGTGAGACCCTGTCTCTAAATACAAAAAAAGGCTGGGGATGTGACCCAGTGGACGAGTACCCCTGAGTTCAATCCCCAGTACCACAAAAAAAAAAAAAGAAAAGAAAGCCAGCACTACAGAACATCCTTGGCAAAATATTTCATGAAGAGGAAAAGAAAAACAATGATGAAAATCAGCAGAGGGAGGTATTACATTAAAGGAAAAACCAATGAGAGGAGAAACCATGTCAAGTAAAATACCAAAAATAAACAAAAATGGCTGGGAATACAAAACATGTCTCAATAATAACTCTGAATGTTAATGTCCTAAACTCACCAATCAAAAGACATAGACGAGCAGATTGGATCAAAAAAACAGACCCAACAATATGCCGCCTCCAAGAGACTCATCTAATAGGAAAAGACATCCACAGGCTGAGGGTGAAAAGTTGGGAGAAATCCTACCACTCACATGGACTGAGGAAACAAGCAGGGGTTTCCATCCTCATAGCAAATAAAGTAGACTTCAAGCTAAAGTCAATCAAAAGGGATAAAGGACACTACATACTGCTCAAGGGAACCATACACCAGTAAGACTTAACAATTATAAACATATATGCCTCAAACAATGGAGCATCCATGTTCATCAAACAAACTCTTCTCAAGTTCAAGAGTCAAATTGACCACAACACAATAATTCTGGGTGACTTTAACACACCCCTTTCACCACCGATAGATCTTCCAAACAAAAGCTGAACAAAGAAACTATAGAACTCAAAAATACAACAAACAACTTAGACTTAACTGACTTATATAGAATATTTCATCTTTCAACAAGCAAATACACTTTCTCCTCAGCAGCACATGGATCCTTCTCTAAAATAGACCATATACGATGCCACAAAACACCTCTAAGTAAATATAAAAAAAATAGAGCTACCACCCTGCACTCTATCAGACCATACTGGAACGAAATTAGAAATCAATAATAAAATAAGAAATAAAAGCTACTCCAACACCTGTAGACTAAATAATATGCTACTGAATGAACAATGGGTTGTAGATGACATCAAAGAGGAGATTAAAAAATTCTTAGAGGTGAATGAGAACACAGACACAACATACCAAAATCTCTGGGACACGATGAAGGCAGTTCTAAGAGGAAAGTTCATTGCATTGAGTTCATTCCTCAAAAGAAGAAAAAGTTAACAAATAAATGACTTAAAATTACATCTCAAAGCTCTAGAAAAAGAAGAACAATCCAACACTAAAAGCTGTAGAAGACAGGAAATAATTAAAATCAGAGCTGAAATCAATGAAATTGAAACAAAAGAAACCATTGAAAAAATTGACAAAACAAAAAGTTGGTTCTTTGAAAAAATAAATAAAATTGACAGATCCTTAGCCAGGCTAACAAAGAGAAGGAGAGAGAAAACTCAAATTACTAACATGTGCAATGAAAAAGGAAATATAACAAACACTACAGAAATACAGGAAATAATTCAAAATTATTTTGAAAACTTGTACTCCAACAAAATACAAAACACTGAAGGCATCGACAAATTAATAGAGTTGTATGATCTGCCCAAATTAAAGCAGGATGATATACACAATTTAAACAGACCAATTTCAAGCAATGAAATAGAAGATGCCATCAGAAGCCTACCAACCAAAAAAGCTCAGGACCAGATGGATACACAGCCAAGTTCTACAAGACCTTTAAAGAAGAACTGATACCAATACTCTTCAATTTATTTCAGGAAATAGAAAAAGAGGGAGCACTTTCTACAAGTGCTCTATAACTTTCTATAAGTGCTCTATAACTCATTCTATAAGTCTATAACTTTCTATAAGTGCTCTATAACTTTCTATAAGTGCTCTATAACTCATTCTATAAGTCCGATATCACCTTGATCCCCAAACCAGGCAAAGACACATTAAAAAAAAAAAAGAAGAAAACTTCAGACCAATATCTTTAATGAACATAGATGCAAAAATTCTCAATAAAATTCTGGCAAAATGGATACAAAAATATATCAAAAATATAATACACCACAATCAAGTGGGGTTCATTCCAGGGATGCAAGGATGGTTCAACATACGGAAATCAATAAATGTAATTCATCACATCAATAGACTTAAAGATAAGAATCATATGATTATCTCAATAGATGCAGAAAAAGCATTTGACAAAATACAGCACCTCTTCATGTTCAAAACACTAGAAAAACTAGGGATAACAGGAACATATCTCAACATCTTAAAAGCTATCTATGCTAAGCCCCAGGCCAACATTATTCTAAATGAAGAAAAATTGAAAGTATTACCTCTAAAAACTGGAACAAGACAGGGATGCCCTCTTTCACCACTTCTATTCAACATAGTAATTGAAACACTGGCCAGAGCAATAAGACAGACAAAATAAATTAAAGGAATACAGATAGGTAAGGTAGAACTCAAATTATCATTATTCGCTGACGATATGATTTTATACCTAGAAGACCAAAATGTCCACCAGAAAACTTCTAGAACTCATAAATGAATTCAGCAAAGTAGCAGGATACAAAATCAACACCCACAAATATAAGGCATTTCTATATATCAGTGACAAATCCTCTGAAAGGGAAATGAGGAAAATCACACAGTGTGATTGGATGGGGGTACATATGATTAGAGGAACACTAGAATGGTCAAAGGAAAGGGAGGGTAAGAGAGGGAGCAGGGGGGGAGAAGGGGGGGAAAATGGTGGTTGAATGAGATGGATATCACTATCCTAAATGCATGATTAAAGATCTGAGTGGTACTTATATACTTTGTATACAAAAAAAATATGTAAGTTATGAAAACAAATTGAAAGTCAACACAGAATATGTAAAAATACTTTTTTTAGAAAAATTGAAACTTAAAATGTCATTTAATTAAATATTTAACACATAAAAAAATAAAATAAAATACTTGGGAATCAACTTAACCAAAGACATGAAAGACCTCTATAATGAAAACTACAGAACATTAAAGAAAGAAATTATGGAAGACCTTAGAAGATGGAAAGATCTACCTTGCTCTTGGATAGGCAGAACTAATATTGTCAAAATGACCATACTACCAAAAGCACTATACAGATTTAATGCAATTCCAATCAAAATCCCAATGACATTCCTCATAGAAATAGAAAAAGCAGTCAAGAAATTCATCTGGAAAAACAAGAGACTCAAAATAGCTAAAGCAATCCTTAGCAAGAAGAGTAAAGCAGGTGGCATCACTATACCAGGCCCTAAATTATACTAAAGAACAATAGTAACAAAAACAACATGGTATTGGCACCAAAATAGAGTGGTAGACCAATGGTACAGAATAGAGAACTCAGAGACTAATGCATGTAATTTCAATTATCTTATATTAGACAAAGGCACCAAAAATGCACATTGGAGAAAAGATAGCCTCTTCAACAAATGGTGCTGGGACAACTGGAAATTCATATGCAACAAAATGAAATGAAAACTCTTTCACTCACCATGCACAAAATTCAACTCAAAGTGGATCAAGGATCTAGGAATTAGACCAGAGACACTACGCCTAATAGAAGAAAAATAAGCTCTAATCTCCAACATGTTGGATTGGGCTTCCCAAGTTCCTTAATAAGACTCCTGTAGTGCAAGAATTAATATCAAGAATCAATAAATGGGATAGATTCAAATTACAAAGCTTCTTCTCAGCAAAAGAAACAATCAGTGACGTGAATAGAGAGCCTACTAATTGAGAACAAATTTTTACCACATGCACATCAGATAGAGCACTAATCTCTGGAATATATAAAGAACTCAAAAATCTTAACACCAACAAAACAAGTAACCCAATCAATAAATGGGCCAAGGAACTTAACTGACACTTCTCAGGAGAAGATATACAATCAATTAACAAATACATGAAAAAAATGTTCAACATCTCTGGCAATTAGAGAAATGCAAATCAAAACCACTCTAAGATTTCATCTCACACGTGTCAGAATGGCAACTATTAAGAACACAAACAACAATAAATGTTGGCAAGGATGTGGAAAAAAAGGCACACTCACACATTGCTGGTGGGGCTGCAAAATGGTGCAGCCAATATGGAAAGCAGTATGGAGATTCCTTGGAAAACTGGGAATGGAACCACCCTATGACCCAGCTATCCCACTCCTCGGTCTATACCCAAAGGACTTAAAAACAACATACTACAGGGACACAGCCACATCAATGTTTATAGCAGCACAATTCACAGTAGCTAAACTATGGAACCAACCTAGATGCCCTTCAGTAGATGAATGGATGAAGAAAATGTGGTATATATACACAATGGAGTATTAATCAGCAATAAAAGAGAATAAAATCATGGCATTCACAGGTAAATGGATGAAGTTGGAGAATATAATGCTAAGTGAAGTTAGCCAATACCCAAAAGCCAAATGCCGAAAGTTTTCTCTGATATAAGGAGGTCGATTCACAGTGGGGTTGGGATGGGGAGCATAGGAGGATTAGAGGAATACTAGAATGGCCAATGGGGAGGGAGGGAAAAGGAGGGGGCAAAAGGGTGAAGGAAAAAAAATATGGTAGAATGAGATGGATATCATTACCCTAAGTGCATGTATGAAGTCACGAATGGTGTTAATATACTTTGGATACAACCAGAGATATGTAAAAATGTGCTCTACAAGTATAGTATGAAATGTAATACATTCTGCTGTAATTTCTAACAACTTAGAATAAAAAATAAATAATTTTTTTAAAAAATTCTATAAGACAAAAGAAACCCAAAAAGCCCATAGTTCTATATCCAGAAAAATTATCCTTCTACGTTAAGGGATAAACAAAGGATTTCTCAGGCAAAAAAAAAAAAAAAAAAAAGGAATTCATACCAGCAGGCCTATCCTGTAAGAAATGTTTTAAAATTTTTCTTTGGGAGAAGGAAAACAATGTAGGTCATAAGTTCAGATCCACATAAAGAAAGGGAAAACTTTGAGAAGGAGTAAATACAACAAAGCCTTTTTTCCTTATTTTTAATTGATCTAAAAAAAGCAGAGTCTCCACTTTGTTGCAAAATGGGCTCCTGTGCCACCTATCATTACTCCACTTCTTTATTTTTCTTCAACTACCATAGCAATGTACTATGTATGTGTTTTACTCAGCTTTTTGTTTTGTTTTGTTGGTGCAACCAAAAGACCTGACAAGAACAATTTTAGAGTCAAAGTTTATTTGGGGCTCACACGTTTCAGAGGTCTCAGTCTATAGATGGCCAACTCTGTTGTTATGGACCCCAGGTGAGGCAGAACAACATGGTGGAAGGGTGTGGTGGACGAAATCTGCTCAGGACATGACAATCAGAAAGCAGAGAGAAAGCCTCGCCACAGACAAAATGTATACCCCAAAGGCACCTGCAATGACCCACCTCCTCCAACCACACCCTACCTGCCTACAGTAACCTACAGTTCCTGTCAGCAGAATAATGCACTGATTAGGTTAAGGCTCTCATAATCCAATCATCTCACCTCAAAGCTTTCTTGCATTGTCGCACACATGAGCTTTGAGGGGGACACCTTCTATCTAAACCATAGCTATCTAATTGCTTACAAGTTTAATGTCCACCTCCCTCTCTACAATATACGCTCTCTGAGTGCAAGTACCATCTCTGAATCACACTCCAGGCACATGGCCCATAGTAGACACTCAGAAATGTACCTTGCAAAGAACTAACGAATGAATAAAATGTTCTCCTCTCCAGGGGATGCACTTTAGCATGCCAGAGTTATCCTTCCACGTCCAGCTCATCACCCTCCACCCTCTCCTTCTGCAGAGTTGCCTGGGGTAATGCTTTACTTCTTTCTTCAGAGACTGGCCCACAATGCCAGCTCATCATAACCACTGTCCCAGCTCTAGTAACCAAAGTGCCTTGTTCCCCCACCAAAGACAGCCAGTTTTGTCTCAGAGTCCCTCCAACTTGGTTGTGGCACCCATGTTTTAAGAAGAGTTCTAGAACTGTGTTTGGTTCATGGGGCATTGGTGATATTGCCATGAATGTGGGACAATGAAATGGCCACAAGTAGAGCAGACATTTGTCATATCTCAGGCACGCAGTCTGCTGAGTGTGAGGGTCACTGCCTTTGGGGAGAAGGATGTTCCTTCTCACAGTACCACCCGATCACCTCCTCTCCCTAGTGAAGGGACACATGGCGTCAGCCTCTCACTTGCACCAAAAGGTAGAGGCAGCATTTTTAGATGCAGTTTGCCCTCCATCTAGAGCAAACCTCTTCCCATGACACATCAGCCTTTAGTGCTATTAAATCACAGAAGATCTCCATCCCAACACAGATGCATGCTGGAATGTTTCATTTTGAACTTCTAAACATATTTCAAACATGAGCCATAATTTAAAGAAGATTGGTCTGAGAGCCTGAGTATTTGATTACAATGGACTCATCAATTCACTGAATAAACTACGGACCTGCAGACGGTGGGTTCCCCACCTGCAGAAGAAAGAAAATGATCCCTAAATTCTTCTCCAACCATAAAAGTCCTGTAAGTGTCCAAGTAGATGGTTTCCATAACTATGTGGAACAATTTTTAAATTATTTTTATTTTTGAAACATTGTTACCATTTTGTATGTCAAAAGCAGCCAAAACAGGCCATTTCATATATCACAACAATATCACACATACAAAAGACTACACATATACATATAATTGGAAGAAAATCATTAATGCCAGATACCAATTTTATTATATGAACATCCATAATTGATTCATCCATTCTCTTATTAACGGACATGGGGTGAGGCCCACTTCTGTTTTTGTTTTTCTTTTAATATGACAAACAAGGCTGCTATGCACAATCTTGCATGTGTGTTTTTGTGCACATACTCTAGTTTCTTTAGGAGTGGAAAAGCTAATGGGGTATGTATATCTTTGCCATTAGAGAATACGCACTTTTCCAAAGTGTTCATACCAGTTTGCACTCTCACCATCCGTATACACAGTTTGCTACTGTTCCACGATCTTGCCAACACTTGCTACTGCCTGATTTTTCCTTTATTCCCCCACCCCATACTGGTGGGTATACAATGGTACTACATATTGTGGTTTTAATTTATATTTTCCTGATAGAGAATGAATTTGAGCATCTCTCCTCCCACTAAATCTTTCATCCAAATGGCTTACAAGCTGTCCAATTGTGGACTGGGTTTCATCCCCTTTCCTTTCTCCTGCTCTGTGCTCTAACCAGCTGGAGAATAATGACATAACCCAGGAGGACACAGTGGGGAGCACCTGGGTAATCCACAGAGTCAATAATCTGCCTCTAAATGAGTAACCAGGAGTTGACCTTCAGGGATTGTACTCACACAATTCAGCTGCCATGACCCACAGTAATATTTCACATCTTACTAAAACTCTCTGCCAAGCACTATTTTGCATGCAATTAAGTTCTTGGAAAATTCTTTCATCTAAATGATTAACTTATTTTAACCATAGCTGGCTTGAAGCACAAAAGCCTTCTGCTTCCTGCCTCTATTATCACTCGGGACAGCACCTCAGCCTTCTTAAATGAAGTGATTGCTAAGTCTCACCCTTCCTAAACAGTAATCTCAATGATTATTTTAAAATATGATACCAAGATTGGAAAATAAGGTCGTGCATGTGAACATTTAAAATTACCTGAAAAAGAAATTTAAAAAAAAATCATTTAAAATAATCTGAAGAAGAAAAAATAAAGATGGAATAATAAGATGAATATCATTACCCTAAGTTGCATGTATGAAGACACGAATGGTGTGAATATACTTTGTATACAACCAGAGATATATAAAAATGTGCTCTATAAGTATAATATGAAATATAATGCATTCTGCTGTCATTTATAACAACTTAGAATAAAAAATAAATAAACAAAATAAAATAAATTACTTATTATAGCTCAAAAAATCACCTGGTTTTATAGCATATATTCAGGAAACCAATCTCTCATTATATTTATTCTATAAAAGAAAAACTAAAGTGTTTTCCACTCAAGGGACAGAATTCAACAGGAATGATGATATTTCTAAAGTGGTTCCACAAATAAATAAATAAAATAAGGAGAAGGGTAGAGAAAAATAAGTCATACATAGAGTCAGAAATGATTGAAAAAGGAATCCAGGCTCCTGCCACCCCCAGCCTTTGTTGGCAGGATCAGCAGAGATCTACATAGATATTATTTTAAAATTTAGAGCTGCTGCTTGTATGAACATGAATCCCCATGCTGAGTTTTTGCGTGCCTCGGTGAAACAGCAAAAAAGAACCCGACAGATTCCATTCTTGCATTAAAGAAACACGCTATGGAAAGCCTGAAAATAAACCATCTATGCTTGATTAATTAGGTTTGTACGTATTGTTTCAGAACCAAACAATATTTCTAAAGATTTCAATAGTTCAAAGATTGCCCTATGGCCGTTGGGCCAATACATCTTCTAACACACGCCGTTTACAAGCATTTTTCTTCCCAATATGTTGTCTTTGGTTGGTGCGACATTGTTTGAGCGAAGGGCTATTTGGGTCATAGTGGTTTTCTCCCCCGCACAGCAGTGGTGCTGAGCACAGCACTTTGACCATACATCTTCCATGTCATTTCCATCAAAGGCACATGATACTTCCTGGTGACCAATCAGGAGTGGTCCCGCATCCTAACAGAGGGCATATTGGCAAACCAAGCTTTCTTAATGACAGCCATTGTTCAAGGCCAACAAAAGGGAGGTCCTGAATATTAACATGTGCCCTTGTGTAAAGGTCACCAGTATGGCACATCCATCATATTTCACAGCCGAGAAAGAGAACTTTATAAGTTCTGTCAGAACCCACTGTTGTCCAAATAAAGGTAAGAGGCTGACAGCTGACACCGAGGGGCCAAATGCTCTTGAGCGATGATCTCCTCTTCAAACAAACATCTTTTCACTTCTTTGAAGCAGCAGCAGACATTATGGAGAGAGATGGATTTTGAGGAATATACCTCGAGGCCACAGGGGTTAGAATAACCAGGCAGCCCAATTAAAATATTAATGTAATCACATGTAATCATTAGACCAAATGGCATCTCCTTCTATCAGACACGCCACATTGGAAAGAAACCACACATTTCAACATCCCTGAGTCCTGAGTGGTGTCAATGATAAAGACCAACAAGTCCATGAAAGTTCTAATAGTAAGATTTAGACTGTTAATACAAGGGGTGCAAGAGAAGCCAAAGGCCCAGGCTTATCAACACTGTGTTTTTGTTCAAGGCTGCACAAAGCAAAACATGACAGCAGAATAGAATAGAACTAAACAGTGTCCCATGCATTTAATATCAAACCTAAGAGCAGATGACAAGGTTTCTTACTTGGCAACCTTGATGAGAGGCAGTTCTGTGTTCAATAGTAGATATAGAAGGTTCTGGTTATGAAACGCTGTCTTTTGGTTGGTTTGTTTTTTGAAATTTGTTTATTTATTTAATTAGGTATATATGACAGCTGAATGAATTTTGATACATTGTACACAATTGCAGCACAACTTTTCATTTCTCTGGTTGTACACAATGTAGCATCGCACTATATGTGCAGTCATACATGTACCTAGGGTAATGATGTCCATCTCATTCCTCCATCTTTCCTGCCCCCATACCCCCCGCAACCCCTCCCTTCCCTTTGCCCCATTAAAGCTCCTCCATTTTTGCCATGCCCACCCCTCATTATGAATCTGCATCCTCATGTCAAAGAAAACATTCAGCCTTTGGTTTTGGGGGATTAGCTTACTTCTCTTAACATGATATTCTCCAACTCCATCCATATATACCACAATTTCTGTATGCATTCATCTATTGAAGGGCATCTAGGTTGCTTCCACAGTTTAGCTATTGTGAATTGAGCTGCTATAAACATTGATGTGGCTGTGTTACTATAGTATGCTGATTTTAAGTCTTTTTATTAAAAAGTTGGAATTTATTTCTATTTAAGAGATCCCAAACAATAGCTAAGCAGAGAAAGAGAGAGAATGAGCATGTGAGCTCAACTCGTTATTCTGGCTTTGTCATGGGAGAGGCTGGTGGGAAGAGGGTAGGAGAGTACTCCCTTTAGTTCTACGGATATTGCATACTCTCTTGACAAGCAGTGTTTTCTTTCTACCTGTAATATTTTCCGTGGTCTCTTTTCCTCTAGTCATTTTCTACTCCTCCTATAGTTTTTTATCCTAATCTCTGAACAGCTTGAATCTTTTGGCTGTATGCTCCCACAGTTCCTTGGACTTGCTTTATCATAGCATTCAACACTGGACACTGCTTATTTAATTATCTTGTCTTCAAAAATTATTCCAAACTCCAGGAGGCAAGAGGCAGGATATGTCTATTTCACTATTGTAGAGGCTCCGTAAACATTGTTACAAGAATACTAACTTTCAAAAGTAAAATATGACCCACATCGATTACCTCTTGACTCAAAATAAGTTTCTGTTAAATGAAAGAAAGTCTCCTGCACATGAAGAAAGGAACCAACATTGGAGCAATTTGTATTTGTCCTATGTTTTAGTCAGTTTTTTTTTTAACCACTGTGACCAAAAAAGCTGGTGAGAACAATTATAAGAGGAAAAGCTTATTATGTGGCTCAAGGCTTCAGAGGTCTTAGTCCATAGACATAGACATAGTCGGCTTCATTCCTTGGGGCCTGAGGTGAGGCAGACCACCATGGCAGAAGAGTATGGTGGAGGGAAGCGCTCAGAACATGGCACCAGGAGTCAGAGAGAAGGAGACTAAGCTCACAAAACATATACCCTAAAGGCACTCTCCCAATGACCTACCTCCTCCAGCCACACCTTACCTGCCTTACAGTCACTACCCCATTAATCCATTCAAGTGGATTAACACAATGATTAGGTTAAGCCTTTCAAAACCCAATTGTTTCACCTCTGAACTTTCTTGCATTGTCTCACACATGCGCTTTTGGGGGACACCTTGTATCTAAACTATAACATTATGCTCTAAAGAGAACAACAAATGACTACAATGCAGCCTCATTCATTTATGTTCCACTATTCCAGAGCAAGGCATAATTAGATAAAGGGTAGGAAAAAAGCAAATTTTTAACTATCTTTGAAGAAAAAAATTTCTTTTGTATTCATACAAATTAGTTGCATGAATAATATATCAGAGACAAAAATTACTCAAAATAACGGTGTTTCCAAACTTTCATCTTATCTTGGCATCAAGCCTTCCTTTCCATCTCTGCACATTAATTCCACCTAGAATGTCCTCCACCTAGAAAGTTCTCTACCCATTCACATCCTATTGTTCTTCAAGGCCCAAGTACCATGCTTTTCATGAAACCTGCTCCTCATGCTCACACTAATCTACCTGTCTTCTGAATGGCTCTTCAGGACATCCTCACCAGACATGCTGTAATTGAATGTCTTAGGTAAGTCCTTTCTTGTTTAAAAAAAAATTTTAAAGGAATATACCTCTTACAATTTTCTGAATCTAGCCTAGTGCCTATCATGCTATAATCTGAGTATTAAAACAAATGGTTGCTTAGGTAAATGCATCAACACACAAAACTTACCATTCTAAGAATTTAAGCAATTATTTTAAAAAATCTCTTGTTGGCATGGTAACCATGTTTTATTATGTCTACACACACACACAAACACACACACACATACCTTTTCTACAGTCAATGATCCTGTGATTCTAAGTGATTTAAATGACAGCTTCCTCACTCCTAGATTCTGCTCTAACTACAATGAGAAAATCATCCCAAGTGGTACCCCATGCCTTGCTCACAGTTGACGGGACAGGGTTTGTGTAATCAATTTATACTTGGACAACCCAACTCCTTCAATGGACTTCTGTTCTTAGGACTTTCAGAGACTACATCTTAGTTCTTTCTGAAGGCAGATATTGTCAGATATGAGCTGGGAGTTATTGGAAACCATGTTTGCAGTCTTAACTGAAGAGACCAAAATGAGGAAAAGAAGATGACATGCAGAAATAATGAGAGGCACACAATAAAGAGCCCTAGGGGATCGGGAGACCCCCCCGCTCAGATCATCCATGAGGTCCACCTCACCCTATCAATTCCATGTGTAAGCTATCCTCCCTTTTTGATCAATGTAATTCAAATGATCTTTGTGATAACTAATCAAAATGGCTTTAATAAAACTCGTTCTTATTCTTGTATTTAACATACTAAAACTACATTTCTTTATAAGTTGAAACTAGTCTTGCCAGCACAAATGTCTAAATTCAGAAGAATGCTATTGAGTTCATTTTCTTTCCTCTTAAATAAATGGAGTGCTTTTGGAAAAGATGCTTAGACAAGTTATGAAGATTTTTCATCCTCATTAATATGCTAAAATATATTACCACCTCTTAATGAATTAAAAAAAAGAAATGATAACAACAAGGCCCCAGGTTACAATAATGCATAATTACATATTTTCTACCCATTTGTAAAATATCATTCATTTTTATTCTATTGTTCCATCTACAGATGAAGAAGAAAACAGGCTTAGAGAAATTAAGTTACTTGTCCAAAGTTGCCTAGGTTTTCATCAATAGAAACAATCTTCTGGGCTTGACTTTAAAGGACCAAAATGATGTCCTGTACCCCACCAATTCACATAGCCATTCATTCTTCTCCATCTCTTTTTCCTGCAAATTCTGGCCCTTTTCCACTATATACTCCTGAGTGCTCTAGGAACAACTCCTGTGGCTGAATTCTAGAACCTCCCTTTCTGACTTATGGCAGGCCCTAATCCTGTCTCTGTTTCCCATCAGAAAGAAAGACAGAAATAGTTATTATGTTCATCCAACAAAAAGGAAATTAATGGTTGATTAGATGCCTGTTCAACACAAGGAGGATAAAAACCAGTCTTCATGGTGAATTATTGAATTAGGGGGCCAACTTACAGTGTGGCTCTGTCTACACAAAGCCAAACAACCAGTAGATTCAGCCAAAAAAAAAAAAAAAAAAAGTACAGTTTAGCAATAGAAAGAAAAAATGAAGCTTGCTGATCAGGTCTGTACAGACAAAATAAAAAGAGAAATGAATGTCATAGTATGATAAAAGCAGAGTTTACAAACTTAAAAACAGGAATAAGTAAGAGTGAGACTTTATGCTCACTATCAGCAAGGCAGAGATTCTGTTGAATATACAAAAATAGATTTATTAAATTTGTGGGGCATACATTCTTCTCTTTCCTCTAATATTTCTATCTCATTTTCAAAATTCAAACATGATATAAATCAAGAAAAACCAAAGCCAGTGTCCAAACATATTACATTATGTCCCAGCCCAGGATATTAAAAAAAAAAAAAAAAAAGCATTCTCTTTTGATAAGTCTGGCACATAACACATCATGATATAGTCATTCAACCTGACTTGGCTTCATGTTTGGTGAATTAAATATTATCTTCATTTCCCATTGGGCACAAAGTATGTGGAGATGCATTTTATCTATAAAGAATTCTAAGCAACAAAACTCTTTGGTATTCCAAATCTCATTTTCCCAAATCTTCTTTAATACTACAGTAAAAATTTAGAAAATCCTCTTCAAAGTTTGTGATTTTCTGTTTACTTCTTTATATGTAGCTGTTGAATAGCATTAGAGGTGTATGTATGTCAACTGTGCTTTGAGAAGACGTTATTTTAATGTCCCGTGTAATTTTTTTATTTGTTTCCATTATAACCACTTTCAATACTCCGATGCTGTAATATTCCAAACCCATAGACTCTAAATAGGCTCTAAAACTGAAATAACTTTTCATAACCATGGACTCAGTAGAATAGCAAGAGAGAAGATGGTAATTTTATGAGTAATGTATCACTTCATTAAGAATGAGATACAATTCATGAACATTGAAGATCTTAATTAATAACTTATTAATTTAATTGTCTCCCTCACACTAAAAGAATCAGAGCCAGGAGGTACACAAAGGAAGCTTTCTTTGAGACAAATTGGAAAGTATCATTTTGTGAACTGAATCCTGAACCCAGGAATGAACATTTGCAGCTGCTACTATTTTCCGTTACCTTAAATATTACTGGGCCATATGGAGCAGTTCTGAGGACTTTCTATTTTTAAAATGTTCTGTTCATATTTTATACTTTTCCATATGTCTCTTCATTACTTCAGAGTTCCTATTCATTTCCATTAAAATAAGAGCTTTGTTTTGCAAGAGTCCATTTTTCCCCTGTCCCCGCAATTCTATTATGACCACAAACCTCCACTTGAAGCCAGATGATTGTAGCAAGAATAGAGAATTATTTGGGAGGAAAGGAGACATGGAAGGATGGCCTATGGGCTGTAAAGTTTCCGTTGTCTTTGCTCCTTCCAACCAACTCTGCATCACTTGGGTGTTGAACTGTTTCAAAATGAATCAAAAGTGTATGGAAATCATCACTGAAACCCTAAAGGAAGTACTGAAGAAAGATAGAATCTGATTAACTGAAAATTAACCAAAATGTACTTTCTGCAAAAGGGCTCTCCCTGTACTTTGGGGTTGACTTCAAGCAATTATCCAAACAAAGCAGTTGGCGCCTGTATTGGTGACCAAGTAGTGTTTGCATAAAGTAGAAGAAGGAGACAAATATGCATGAAAATTAAATTTAGGCCTCTGGGACTACCCTTTGGGGGTCACAGAAGGGCTGATTTCATGTTCACAGCTAGAACTGGTGTTGGCAGTCTGGCCTTATTCATGGGCAGAAGGAGGGACTGCCTTTTTGAGGGACACTCTGTAGCAAAGTAAGAATGGCAGCATCAAAAGTGGCTTGCAGACCTCAAAGCCCCGGCCTCATGCTGCTCAGATCAGGCCTCCAAGCAGAGTTTTCTCCACTGAGAAATAATGGTGGCTCACAGCATATGTGTCCACTCAAGTGAAGGTCCCCACTCACGTCCCTCCTCACGTTCCCAACCACCCCGAATACAGTTAGCAACTTTTCCATTTAGAAGATAGCTCCTATACCCAGAATAGCCAGTATTCTGCACAATAGAAGGGCTGAGTCTTAGAAAACCAAGTTGAAGGTCATAACATGATGTAAAAGTTATCTTAGAAAAAGGTCCCTTGAGTACTTTAATACTTGAAGGTGTGTGCTTTAACAGGCGTGAACACATCTCTGGCACGTGTGGTAGTAGGTTGCAAAACCGACCCCAATTCTTCACCCTTCCTTTTCAATGTGACATTATCTTCTATCAAGATAGAATCTGCCTCCCTTCCCCCTTAATCTTGCCTGGACTTGTCACCTGTTTTGCTCAATAGAAAATGGCAGAAATAATAGAAAAGAGAAATATGTTCTATGACAACATAAAGCATTATATAAAGGATTATTAAAAAAAAATAGCCTGATGGATGGGAGACATGGACAGTTACATCCTGTGTCAAAAAAGAGTGTGTTATGCCCAAAGGAAATAATGTCTACATACATGGAGCTCTTTGATGCGCTAGGAACTGTTCAGAGCATTTTACTTATATTAAAAAATTTAATTTCCCCACAAAAATAATTGGATGAGGTCATTATAGTCCTCTTCCCCCCCCCCTTTTTCAAATTAAGAAAACAAGACCCACAGTGGGTAGAGTCCTGGCTAACATCCCACAGATCCTAATTGGCAGAGTCCTGATTCCAACCCCAGGCCATTTGGCTTCAGAGCCCCTCTCCTTCACCATCATGCTACAGTGCTTTTGAAAGAACTAGAAGCAGCTCAGCAGGACATGAACAGGTTGTAGAGTGGGGAGCTGGGACTTCAGCAATAGCCCCACAACCAGGACCAGGTGTCCACTCTTTGAGGAGTCTATTCTCCATGGAGCCACCAGAGGGATCCAAGTAAAATCAGCTCTTGCTATTTCCTCACACAACCACTTCCAACAGCTTCCCATTGCACGTACAGAAAAATCAAGTTTTCTTATCATCACCACATGGCCTTCCACCTTCCACCTTCACCCTTCCCACCTTCTCTACTCCTCTACCTCACCAACCTCCGCCTTTTACACTCCACTCCAGCCACACTGGCCTTCTTCCTACCTCTTGACTACCCCAAGCTTGCTCCACTCAGCTCCTTCCCACTCAGGTTCTGAGTCTTCATGGTTATCTCTGCTTAAAATGCTGTCTCTGCAGACCTGGACATTGGTGCAACCTCTTTTCTCCTTCAAGTTCTACACAAATCTCACCTCCTTACAGAGGCCCCCCTCAATCACCTTATCTAAAATGACACCTCTTAATTACATTGTTCTGTCTTTACCTTAATTTTCTTCACATGACTGACCACTGAAATTATATTTGTTTGGTTACCTATTTGCTGTCTTGCTGCCCCACTCAAGTGTACCCTTTATAAGGCAGGGCCTTTGGCATTCCTGTTGACCACCTAGACAAATGTCTGGAATAGTAAAAGCTAATAAAACTGTAGGACTCCAAGTTAAACTTGGATTACAAACAAGCAATGAATATATTGCATGGAATATGATTATAACAAAAAAATTATTTGAAGAATAAACTGGATGTCCTGTATTATATCCAAAATACCATGGACCACACTTAAAGAAACATGGTATTAAAAAGGGAGGTAAAATCAGTCTGGAGAACATACATTTTGGAGGAAATATCACGATACATAGTGACATTCAACACTTAATGTGAAACAACCTCTATTGTCTGCTACTCTGGAAGATGGAGCTCAGGTCAGATGATGCAGTAATCAAATAACACACTTTCAGTCTCTAGAAATTTCCAACACAGGTGGCCAATGGTGGAACAGGTTGCCTCTCAGAGAACTGGGCTTCACCCTCCAGGAGTTGCAAGCCCTGTTGTGGAAGGAATTGAATGAACATTCAGGAAGGGAGTCTATTCAGTGTGTGGATGGAATAAAACAGTCCAAAGACTCTTTCAACAGCAGTAATTCAAGGAGAGAGAGAGAGAGAGAGAGAGAAGAGAGAGAGAGCGGGAGGGAGATCTGGCATTTCTTGACCATTTCTGAATTGAAAACAATAACAGGGCACCTTCTAATATTCCAGTACTGTGCCAAATACTGGGAATAACTCAATTATGGTTCTTGTCCTTCAGAATAGCCTGAACTGGGAAAGAAACAAAAACATGCAGAGGAGGTTATGACATGACATGCCAAGGGTAGGGAGGCAGACCTGTGTTCGGAGCTGTAGCAGCACAAGGGGGTGGCATGAAACCAAGGTCAATAGGCCAATGATCTTTACAAAGCACAAACCTGCTAGTATTCTAACAATAAACATTCAGACTTTGTACAAAACAAGGCAAATAAAGAAAAACATGGGAAAAGAAAAACAAGGACATAAGCACTGTAAGAATTTTTCTCCTATTTTCACCCCAGCCTCCTCTAGATGAATAGATAATTGTAATATACACATTAACCAGATATTATGTATATCATGTGATCTATGCATATCCAAGAGCATGCATATATATATATGCATATCCAAGAGCATATATATATATATATACACACACATATATATATATACATATATATATACATACATACACACACACACATGCATATATATATGCACACATACATACATACAATGGTACTGATGACCTTAGATTCCACTTTTCACTTAATTCTCTATCATCAAACATTCCATGTGCCAATGAATATTCTTTTAAGACTTTTTACAACTCAGTAGTTTGCACTTTTCTTTGTGTGCAGTCTTTCTGATGGAGGCAATAAAAAAGAAATTACTAAGTAAAACAACTCATTTTGGCAAACAATATCAAATTTCAAAATGATCTGAGGTCTACAACTCCAAAAACCCTGAGTAAATAAGCTTTAAGGGAGATAAAAAATGTCACTGGACCTTTTTTGTCCATTTACTACTCTAAATATAGAGGTATAGATATTACATGAAATATAATTAACAAGTCACTCTCATTGATTATAATCTTTCTTCACATTCAGACCAACAGTTAAGAAATATTTATTATATTTATAGTGATGGGCTGGGATGAATATAAGTTTGTTATAATGCTGTAAAATAATTTAATAAGCCAACCCAACTCCAGATGGACCTTTACAAAAAAAAAAAAAAAGCTTTACAAAAAAAGAGCTTGCTGACTCTAGATGGCTGAAATGACTGCCTCTCTGTTTTGAGAATCAAACCAATGTTCAAGAAGCCACATCAGGCTGCATAACATGCAAGCCAAAAGGCCTGGTATACAAAGAGAGGAACTTCAGGAAGGAAGATATGAACATGGAAGATGCTGATTATGCATTTCACGTCAGGCCATAAAGGAATCTGCAGGAATTTGAGAAGACGGTGTTAGACATGTGCTCACTAACAATCTGAGTGGATCTCTATCTCTTTGCCACGACTCCTAACATCACCACATTTCTTCTTTAGAAAAGAGACAATAGAATATAGTGACTGAAATGAAAGGCTTTCAAATCAGACAAGCCTGGGTTTGAATTGTTTCTCCAATCACTTCCTGGCTTCATGACCTCAGACAAATTAGTTACCTTCTCTGAGCCTTCCTGTGGAGTTGTGAAGATTACGTGAGATATTATGTATAAAGTTTTCTTAGAGTGTTTTCACATTGTAAACGCTCAATAAGTGTCAGTCATTACTATTAACATTTGTTTGTCACTGTGAACAAAACACCCACCAATAACAACTTGGAGGAGGAAAAGTTTATTTGGGCTCATGGTTTCAGAAGTTTGGTCCCAGGTCATCTGGCTCCATTGCTCTGGGCCCTAGGTGAGGCAGAACGTTATGGCAGAATAGTGCAGTAGAGGAAGGCTGCTAAGTTCATGGCGGCCACAAAGCAGAGAGAAGGGGGTGAAGAAGCCAGGGACAAGATAAGAGTCCCCAAAGGCACACTCCCAGTTACCTATTTCTTTCAACCATGAAACCCCCGCCTAGAGTTACCACCTAGTAGTACGTTCAAATCATTAATTTATCCTGTGGATTAATCTATTGAGGTTATATCTCTCATAATCTAATCTTTCCACCTCTGACCATTGCTGCGGTACCTAACACATGAGCTTATTGGGGACACCTCATATACAAACCATAATAATCAGAAGCCAGCATTTTTTCTGACTTTAGTTCACATAATAAGGAACCATAAAACACTCTTTAGAAAACATAGCTTCATTTTCAAAAGAGTTAAGTTATGGTAGATTTCCCAAAGGTAAAAACTAAATTTCAAAATTAGGCAAGAAATGAAGAATTAAAAACCATTTTTCCTTTCTCAGTTATAATAAGGCAACTGTCTCAGACTCTGAAAACTCAGATCCAAGATGAGTTGAAAAATTCCCAGGGTCTTCTTTCAATATTATTTTGTATTAGGACCAAATTTTCAGTGGTAGTATTTCAAAAAAACGCTATACTTAAGTTTCAAATTCCCAAGCCCCTCCACTTTTAAAAGCATACAAAATGCAAACCCTGTCCCTGGCATCCAGTATGCTCTCTCTGTGGGGAGTCAGCTTTGGAGGCCAACCTTGATAGTGAAGACCACTGAACAGGGTCTCATATTTACTACAAGCACCAACCACATAACAGCAGCATTAGTAGCTGCCTGGGGCCCTTAACTCCAGTGCCCCAACTTCAAGCGGCTGCTTCTTAATTAAAATTTAAGTTGCTGAGTGTGAACAATTTTAGCTTAATCGAATTTCTATGCATATAAATGCCCGGTTAATCTCTAATTGGCAACTTTCGCCTCCTTCTTCCATTTTGTTCCAATGTCAAATCCAAAAAGCACCCAAGTTGTGCCCAGACAACATTTATGTTGCTCTCAGTTTTCCTTCATCAGACTCCCTGAGAAGAAGGGAAAAAAAAAAAAAATCACACAAACTCATTTCAGGAGATTGGAATATCCTAAATCTAAACCAGCTCGTATCTTAACTTGCTTCTGTGAGATTTACAAACAGGAAGAGAACAAATAAGGAGTAATTTAAATTTTAATTTAAACACCCCCCCCCCTATTTTCTTATCCCTTATCAAACTGCCAGCATTTTGCCTGCTGACAATGAGCAAGTGTCATTGGCATAGGCCAGACCCTACCCACAACCAAGGAATCTCTTTCATCTAAACCCCTGATCCCTTTAATAAACAAAATACGAAAAGGCAGTCAAAATTACGCTGTGGCTTTATAAAAGAAGGCAGGGAAATCCTCTGAGTACAATCCCCTACTTGTTATTTTCGCATGCCATGTGACTCCAAGTCATTCTGCAGGATAAAGAGACAGGGGCTGCCACTAGGTCCCAGCCATGATTTCCCTTGCGTTCCCAGCCTGGCCCATCTGTTCTCCAGAGGCCACATGAATGGCATATGTCAAGAGAGTCAGAGCTGTGCAAACTGCCCAAAGAAATCGCTCGGCCAACTTCCCTTTGCTTCCACGGCTTCAGTAATTGTTGCTGAGCCAACCACCATATGGCGAATAATTAGTTTTTCGACCCCACTCAAGAAAAATGTCCGCCTCATTGCCAAGCGTCAGCAATATGTGTGTTAATGAACAGTGGGAGCTGAATGCCTATACATTAACAAAAGTTGGGATTTTTTTTTTTTTTCTTTTCCAGTTTCAAGCTCTGTCCCCTTTGCTTTGCCCCCTTTTCAAGTGGGTGACAGTCTGGAGTTCACAGCATTTAGGATCAAACTGTATTTTTTTTTTTTTTAAGAAGCTATAACTCAATGGGTGATGCCCCGTTTTCACAGCCAAATGTCTTCCTTTTAATAAAATGACTTTAATCTTTTGCTCGAAATAATGAATTCAGTCCATATGAATATTGGGATTTCGAAGCAAAGTAACAGGATGATTTCTGTTATGATGTGTAAGAGATGAGCATAAATGTATAGGGAATGTCATTAGTACCCTGTTCTCAAGCGGGGTGCACCTATTTGGCCTCTTTAAATAAACACTTACCTTTTCACTCCACCTGAAAATACACAGGATGCTTTTAGCTTGAAGACTGAAGAACCCAGTTAAGATTTCAAGTTCACTTTCCCCAGAATAGAAAGCTTTAAAGGCAGATAATTTCTCTCAAGAGGGAAAGGTCTTCGTGTAGTCAGAAAATAAACATTTACTCAACATCTATGGTGCAAGATTAAAAAAAAAAAAAAGTTTGCATCTTTTTTTTTTTTTTTTTTTTTGCATTTTCCGGAGCAAGACAACACTGATTTCCCCACACACAAGTTTCCAAGCTAACTGCTTTCTGACCTTGGCCTTTACATTCTCTGCATGCAGACATATGAACCCTGAGAAAAAGAGACGGGGAATTGAAATGTTCTCTAATACAATTCTCAAAGAATCTTGCTATAGGTCAGTGGTTCTCAAATATCTTCAGTTTGCAGACCATCCTACCATGGCAGAATCCCCCAAAGATCCTCCCTCCTATTTGTGGCTGAAAAACAGAATGCCTTGCCAGAATAAATCAGCAGAGGGGCGCTGACTTAATGAGACAGCCGGGCGGAATCACACACGCAAAATGCGAATTAGGGTCAGACACAAGGATAACTGTTGTTTTCTTTTTATACTTGTAATCAATCAGAATAACACCTGCATCACCCTCCAGATTATAAACTCACTGAGGATAAGGTTGTTTCTGTTTCACTCACCACATTACATCAGTCCCTATAGCTCACTTCCCAGCAGGGTGTTAGGGATTCAATTTGTGAACTTCCAACAAGGATTTGTTCCATAAATACTTGAAACAATCTTGAATAAGAGACCAGCCTAGGAACCGCAGGCAATTCGTAGGTCCTGTGTAGACAGCCTTGGCCATGGGCATTGTTGTGAGGTGATACGGAACATAGCACCTGGTGGCGTCTTTGACTTCCTTTCATTATTAGTGTCCCTCTGACAACCACTGGCCTATGCACACAATGTTTATGACTTTCTGCTCTAAGATAGGAATTGTAGGGAAAACATGTTCCATTGTGGTTCCATAGCAGCTCTTCTGGTGTTTTCCACACACTTGCAGACAGAAAATTGGGGAGTGGGGGGAGCAACAGCAAAATTTGGAAATTCTAGATCCGGGCCTTCACGCCAAGCTTCATCAATGACGAGCTCCCTCTCCATTCCCCTATCACTCAGTTTCCTCAGCTGTTTGCAGAGGGTGGAGGAGGGGAGCAAAGAATCCCTCCTTTATATATCATTTGGTGGATTAATCCGTAGGTTGGACAAACTGCTTCCTATGACGCCTGGCACAGCAGAACATCTATAAAATGTGGCTATTTTTGAGTTGTGATCAAGGAACATATCTCCCAGCCCCAAATCTACTTAATGCCCAAGAGTCTCAGATTTTAAGGAATTGCAAATAAACACTGTCTTGGAACATAGGGGCAGTTGCTTATAGGTCTACCCTCTTATTTTAAGCAAAGCTCTTTTTCAACTCATAAGACACTAAACATGCATCAGTGGGAAGAATAAACAGCTTGAAGTGGCTTTCTTCGTGGAACAAACAGTCATTAGAAACAGGTTTGATTTTGCTTCCCACCCTGAGGGAAAGAACAAAGGATTCTCAGGTCTCTGGAATCAGACTTTCAATCTCTTGGTGGGCATTAAACCTGATTCTAGAAACAGCCCTTCAAAGAAGATTGGGGTGCCAGCAGGGCAGTTTCACCAGCAACACTGCTCTTTAAGGGAGTATTTCCATTGCATAACCCAAAATGTCATCCTGCAGAGTTGCAGTTCAATTGTGCAGAGGTGGCGGGAAACTTATTAAAGCAGGGTTGCTGCTCTGATTGGTGTTTTGTCAAGAAATGTCCTCGAGAAGCAACCAATACAAAAAAAAGTTTCAAGCCAACTATAAATGAGGAAGTAACTGCTTGCAGAGGTCATCTGTCCCAGGCGATAGCTGGCCCTTTGTGCACAGCTGAAAAGTTTGCTCCTATCTGGCAGCTTAAAAACCCCAGCTGGAGGACTGGGGACAAGGCTCTGAGATTGTGAGGAGGAGCAGACAGGAAATCTGGTGGGCAGGGGATTTTAATATAAGATACGGCTTATCACATAGACCATATCCCTCTAGCTGGGCATCATCTAATAATCCACACACAGCCTGGCACTTTGTACTGATCTGAGCTCATATTCTTCTCCTTATCCCCCAGGCTCCCCAATCAATGGCTAAATGGCTGCTTTGATAAAATGAGTCTCTGAATATAGCCCTGCAAAATGCAGCTGTGCTTCAAATGAGCTGATTGGGTGAGCTGGAGATGACAATCAGGGTGAATTCTATGAGGGTGGAGTGGGCCCCCCACCCATGCAAGGTAAGCTGAGGTATGGAGTAAAGTCTCCCTTCCTCTCTCAAATTGTCTTTACTTGGCCTTCTTACTGGGTCACCCTCCCCCATTCTTATCCTTATACCTAGTCATGGTCGGGGTTAAAATACTGTCTCCAGAAGGTCCCCATTTAAAAGCCTACATTCAGTGAGTAGAGGGTGCCACACTGAACTCAGTAGCCCTTGCACTTCACTTATTGTTGACTTACTATGGTGGCCCACAAACTCCATGCCCAGTGGGACTTCACACTGCTCTTAACTTTGAGGACACCCAGGGTGAACTGCCTGTCTCACTTGCACTCTCTTTCCTGTCTTCTTTTCTTTGCTAAGACACTACCCGCCTCACCTGGCCCCCTTATTTCATTCCCTGACACTCCTCCCAGGACCACGTTGTGTTCACTGTCCATGTTCTTTTAGAAATTTTGATCTCTTCTTTCATCCCTACCAACAGCCCCTCTTAGCCCCTAATATTACTATATGGTATGGTTGTCTTTCCCTTTACCACAAAACTTGTAGAAAGTGACAGTAATCTGAAACAGTGGACACTATCCCGCAGTGGCTAATAAACACATGACAAACTGAATATTAAATTTTACAGGATTTTAATTGACATTTCAATTGCTCCTTGTGGCTAGTGACTCCCAGGTGGAGTCAAGGAACCCTGAAGTTCTGTCTCTTTTTTTTGCTTCTCTTTCCCAAAGCTTTATCTGTCCCTCTGCTCTCTAATAGGACTAGGAATCAGACCCACATTTCCAGTTTCCTTCTGGAGATCTGACTACACCAGGTCTCTCTCCAATATCTGGACCTCAACCTTTCAGATTTCCTCTTTCCCGCTGTACGCATACACTTGAACCTCACGTCTTCTCAGGAAAACTCAGAGCAGCCTCTGATTTCTGGGCTTCTACTCTGCTGAGAAAGCCTGAAGAAAGGCTTCCAGGTCACCTGTGATTCCTCAGATGCATTTCATGTCTATAATGCTTTCCTTCCAGGTCATATTTCTTTACAGAGCCCTGCTCCAGGGAAGAGCTTCCCAAACTCCTCTTTACTCCTTCCCATTTTCAGAGCAGAGAATGGAAGGAGGAATTTCAAAAACAAATGATGAAACTTTGGGGGGCAATGGATATATTTGCAATCATGATTGTTGTGGTGATGTTTCCATGGATGTATACACAATGTCAAAACCCGTCACATTTCTGTGCCTTATATATCTGCAATTTGTTTTATGCTAATTACACCTCAAAAAGTTAAAGTGCCTAGCTTAAGTCTATTTACATTTTAAAAAAGAACAAAACCCTGGACGAGAGGGGAAGTACTTGGTATGACTGCAGGGTTTTTTCTTTTGTTCTAAAATGTCTCCTAGCTGCCATGCATCCGTTGGATATGTAATATACTCAGTATTTCAAATAAGCAAATAGGTAAATGACAGGTAGAAAGTGAGAAATGATACGAGTGTTTGATTTTATGGATCAACTGACCAAGAGATGCTCAAGTATCTCGTAAAATATTATTTCTGGGTATGTCCATGAGGGTGTTTCTGGAAAAGACTAATATTTGAATCAGGAGTCTGAGTCAAGAAGTTCATCCTCAGCCATGTGAATAGGTACATACCCAATCCATAAGAATAGGATAAAACAACAAAAAACAAAGTGAGGACAAATTTGCTCTGTCGGCTTGAGCTGGAACAACCATCCTCTCCTTTGACTGGACATTGGAGCTCCTGGTTGTGGGTCTTGGGTCCCTGGAACTTACACCAGCAGTTCCTTCCTTCACCCCTTGACCTTGGGTCTCAATAAGACTACCCCATGGTCTCCCCTGGTTCTCAGCTTTTTGGATTCTGACTAAATTACACCTCCGGCTTTCCTGATTCCCCAGCTTGCAGGCAGCAGGTCGTGGGACTTCTCAGCCTCCAAAAATCACGTGAGCCAATTCCCATAATAAATCCCCTCATACATCTCCTACTCTCTGTTTCCCTGGGGAATCCTGATTAAGAGATGATAGGATGGATGAGTAAATAGATAGACAGATAGACAGGCAGGCCTACAGAACATAACCAAGCTAATCAATTTGCAGGCACATCTATATGTCTACAGACCTTCCAGGTGAAGAGGTGCTAAGTTGGATACCTCTGGCACGTGACAAAACTCCAGGACTTAGCACACACATCAAAACACTTGCTAGGCTCCTCCACGTTTTAACAGAAATCCCAATTACCTGACACCTGAAGGGTTGTAAAGATACCAAGTAATTGTCGGACTTCATCTCTCATCACATTTTATCCTGGGATACATTACCTTACTCTTACAGAGAGCTAGACAAAGAATAATGTTTTATTGGCTCACATTATAGAATGATCTTAAAGAGGGAGGAATGGAGAATATGCTAAGCACCTACTGTGTGCCAGGCACTGTTCCTGGTGTTCCACATGCAAATCCTCATTTAATTCTTCATTCTGCCCCAGCATAGTGTTAATACCCCATGATATCAACCAAGGAGATGCTTAAACAAAGTTACCCAGAAAGCTTGTGAATTAGAAAATACACCAGCTCCTTTAAGTTTCAAAAAAGATAAAAAAGAAAACTGAGATTGAAAGATGATACGTGCCATTCCCACATCTGTCTATAAAACCAAGCCCACACTGAAATAAAATTCCAGGATAGGAGCTACAAATTGCAGAAGCGACTGGACTGCGGACATCAAATTAGAAAGATTACGTCAGTTTCCAAGGGTCAACACTGGTAGCAAAACCTCATTGTCCTGTCACCATGGTCTCTGCACTCCTTCTAGATGTCAGAAAGAAAATAACCAGACAAGCACTGGGGCAGATTCGAGGGCGCTGTGTGAGATCCCTTTGCTCCTCACCCTGTTTACAACTTACACCATGCATCCACCACAAAGTTCCAAGCATCCGTCAGAGATGTCCCACCATTTACAAAGTAAAAAGAAAATATGTAAATAGTATGAGATGTTAGCACAAATCTAAATGGAATAATCCATTTTCAAAAATATCAAGGTTCGCTGCCAACACGGCTTAACAAAATAAGAAATTCTATTGCTCACTAATGAAAACAAATCTCTTCTACACCCAAGAACCCCACAAACAATTTCCCAGAATGGATTCCTGTAAAAAAATGGAAACATACAATATATACTTTTAATTGTATAGGCATTTAAAATCAAAACCAATTTTTTTTCATTGACTTTTTTTTTTTTACTTTGATAAAAATAACCCAATGCATCAAAATTAAAATTTCGCTTTAGCTGGGCACGGTTGCTTACACTTCTAATCCCAGCGACTCAAGAGGCTGAGGCAGGAGGATCACAAGTTTGAGGCCTGCCTACGCAACTTAGGGAGGCCCTAAGCAACTTAACAATGGCCTCAGAATAAAAAAATAAAAAGGGTAGCGGGTGCAATTCATTGGCTCAGTGGGAAAACACCTATGGTCCAATCCTCAGTCCCACCAAAAAAAAAAAAAAAAAAACATGGCTTTAAAAGGAAAACACACTAAAAAAAAAAAAAATTTGTAAATTAGACTACAAAATTTTCTGTTTCAAAAAGACTATTTACAACAGTCAATATGCAATTGAAAGATCTTAAAAGAAGTAATACAGTCAACTGAGGAATATTTCCTAACATGCATTTTGATGTCATTTCAGAAGTCAGAGTTTTTATTAATGCTTCAATTGAAATATGAGGAGAAAATCTGTGTGTTTTTTTTTTCCAGGGCTGTTCTTTGACCTGGTACCATATGAAGCACTACCAATTAGTACATCCATGTGCCCTGAATGTCCACATCCAGAGCAAAAAAAAACACATTTCTTTTTCATCTAAGGAACAATAGCAAAGCCCAAGCATGTTACCAAATGTCACCTGATGTGACCTAAAGAGGGAGAAGCAGAAGGCTTTTCCATAGTTGTGCAAGGTTAAGTCATTTTCAGCTGTTTCCATCTTCCTTGTACAACAAAGACGGAGGCCAGGGCAGCTAGATGTCGGACCAAGATGTAGAAGTCCTCCTGACCTCAACCACAAATATGAAAAATAATCTAATTCAAATTTCTTAAGACTGTGCTCTCCTGGTGTGATGAGAACAGCAGCTGAATGTCCATGTTCATGGCCAAAGGAGGGTATCACTGCCCATGGAACTTCTTCATGCAGAATTATCCGTGAAAACCCTGCCCATGGCCTGATCAGCAAGATACACCCCGCCTCTTTTCCCTACTTAGAAAACTCTGAGCGTTTGGCACTGATTCCAGTCAGTAATGATATGTCAATCGTTGCTGTGCTGCTGGTATCCACTTCTTAGAGAAAGTGACCCACTCACACCATTGTATCATGTCACCGTCTGCCCCTACACAGAGCCTAATGAGGCTACCAACTGCTTGGAAAGCCTGGAAAAGGACAAGGTGAATTTGGGACTGTCCATGATAGTCTGCATGCAAGAAGAGAAGGTGTTCTACAGAAAGAAAAGACTGAGGGAGAAAGAGAAAGAGAGAGAGAGAGAGAGAGTAAAAACAACCCTGGAAAAAGACAATGCAAAAAGATAATCAAAACTACAACTGTGTACTGGAGAGGACATTAACCTAAGAGAAGGGACATAGGTTCAGCCTACAATTGGCTACTGCTCATAACTTATCTCTGGGCAAATCATTTCACTTCACTTGATTTAGTTTCCAGAATGGCAGTCTAGCCTAAGTAACAGTTACTTTGGGATCAGGCAGAGTCTGAGTTTCTAATCTTTACAAGCACTGTGACCTCAGTCACTTGACCTTCTCTGTTTGCCTTCAAATATTTTGCATGTGCAAATGGGAGTATTAATTACCCTCTTTATAAGGATTTGGGGAGAATTAAATGAAAAGATACTGTGAAGCAGTTAGCACAATCATGGACATAAATCATACAGGAAAGAGGGCATTCGCTCCATAATAATTAGGAATTACTTAACTATGTATATTTTCTCTTCTAAAAATGGAGATAGAGTACTTTACTCGTAGGGTTGCTGAGGATCAAATGAGTTAATACACACAAAGCACTTAGAGGAGGAGTTCTTGGCACATAGCAAGGGCTCAATAAATATTTTATCACTATTATTGCTGTTTATGATGTCATTATCATTAACATCATCATCATCTTCTTTATCATCATTAGCCAAGCACCATCCAGGACTTGGCAGCACCTTTTTACTATCATCACTTTTGCAGATTAAAACCAGTTAATCATAAAATTATGAAACTATGTCCAACTCTGTGCAGAACTTTGTCAGTCTTGGATGCTGAGCTAAGGCTATTTTTTGCTGATGCTCTTATTAAATATGCAACAATAGCAATAGTTTATTTCAGTGTAATTCTTGGATTCTTTAGAGGCAAGTTTGTAGTTATTCATGAAAGGGGAAAAAAATTAAAGCAATCTAAATGTCCCACAAGGGAGAAATATTTAATTCAATGATAGTTAAGTCAACAGCACATAATATTGTTAAGCAATTCAGAGAAAATGTAGGAAAGTTTATTGAACTGAACTAGGAAGAGATACAGAAAGATGATGTAATGGTAAGTTAAAGAAATATGTAATGGTAAGTTAAAGAAAAATATAAAATGATACATACCATAGGATTGCAAATCTGTAATAACTATGCACATAAGGAGAGTCGAGCTAAGTCTTAGAAACAGTAAATTTTGTCAGGTTATGAGGATCAGAGAACTTCTCCCTTCATTAATCATACTTTCTGGAGTATAATTATAGAAATAACTCCAACATGTTTTATTAACTTGAATCCTCCAATATTAACCACAAGAAAATTCATAGAAAAAACATATTTTTCTTGTTTTCAGATAGAAATAGATAACAATCCTCAACAGTTTTGAATATAATCACCTTCATTAATTACATGCCATTTAAATATTAAATTAGAACTGGTCAAAGGCTAAATCTTTAAATCAATAATAGTATTACTGCTATAATTACCAGGTTACCCATATTAAAGTTCATTATATCACATAACTGTAGTGTATGAATGAATCAATACCATAACATTACAACTTAACTGCATATAAATTGGTAAGAACTGTAGATAGTTATGGTGTACCACATGGTATTTTGAAATATGTATACATTGCTCTACCCCATTGCCCCCAGAGTGCAAGAATTGGTGGGCAAAAAGAAACATAAAAAGGCATAGCCACCCTATGATGAAGTAAACTGACTTTTTAAGGTAGGACATTTACTACTGCAATTCCTGCCTCAAATCCTGCTTGTATGCATGGAGAAGTAAGGAGAATGGCAGTTGCATGGTCTAATCCAGCAGTCAGAGGCCTTAAATGTAAAAGGTTAGGTGGGTAAAAATATAGACATCAAAATGGGCAAGAGCATACATCATCCCAAAGACTCAGAAAAACCTCCTACCCCCAGTCATATGGGGAATTTTAGGAAAACAGTTTGGAATCCTTAATGGAATAAAAAAGACAGAACCTTACTGAACAGGAGCAGAACCCCACAAAAGAACAGGATAAGATGAAAGGACAAGAGCTTTAGATGATTAAAAACAAGATGAGCAACAAAGACCAGTAAGCAGAGACAAAACAGACCAAGGTGAGATAAGGAACAATTGCAAGGAAATTAAATGTCCAATGGCAAAATGGATGAGTACATGCAATAACTACACACACACACACACACACACACACACACACACACACGCAAATCAAATGCTAGTACAGTGGATACAGCAGATGCTGTTGGTGCAAACAGAAACCATTTTTCCAAAGTATCCATACCTTATGGAAGGAGCCCTATTTCCAGCTCAGGAGGAAATCCCTACTGGGATAACCTCATTCCTCTTATCATGACTAATTTAGAGGAGCACATGTAACCTGTTGAAGTCCATGAGGTCTGAGGTGCAGTCAGCTGAGGGCTCTCAGAACAGTCAGCTGAGGGCTCACTGAAGGCGATACACCAGAGAACACACTAGAGCTTCTGGAACACGAGGTCATCTTCTAAGGTGAGGGAAACTAGACAAGGGTGGGGCCTCTACACTGGGCATAGCAGCCTCTGTTACATTTGACAGATCCCGATGTGCAGGACAAACTTGAGAAGCTCATCCTTAATGAAATAAACAGGCCAAAGAGATAAAAACCAGGAAATAACAGTAAATATAGAGGAAGATAAGACAAATAGAAATTAAACCTAAGAAATGTATGAGTTCCTAGAAAAAAAACTAGGGAAAGATGTTATGGTTTAGATATAAGGTGTACCCCAAAAACTTATGGGTAAGACAAGGCAAGAAAGTTTAGGGATGAAATGATTGGGTTATGAGAGCCTGTTGTGGTTTAGATGTGGTGTCCCCCAAAAGCTCACATGTAAGAAGATGTAAGAAGTTTGGAGGAGAAATGATTGGGTCATAGCCTTAACCTAATCAGTGGATGAGCAGCAAAGACCAGTAAGTCTTGGATGGGATTTACTGAGTGGTAACTGGAGGGAGGTGGGGTGTGGCTGGAGGAAGTAATTCATTGGAGGCATGGCTATGGGGTATATATTTGTATCTGGTGGGTGGAGTCCCTCTCTCCCTGCTTCCTGACCACCATGATGTGAGCTGCAAAGCTGCTTCTATCCTCCACACCCTCCCACTGTGATGCTCAGCCTCACCTCAAGCCCCAAGAAATGGAGCCAGCCGTCCATGGACTAAGACCTCTGAAACCGTAAGCCTTCAAATAAACCTTTTCTCCTCTAAAATTGTACTGATTGGGTCCTTTAGTCACAACAGCAAAAACATTGACTAAAATAGAGCTTTTGCAGGAAAATGGATGGAGTTAAGAGAATATAATGCTAAGTGAAGTTAGCCAATCCCAAAAGCCAAATGCCAAATGTTTTCTCTGATACAAGGAGGCCAATTCACAGTTGGGTTGGATGGGGAGCATAGGAGGATTAGAGGAACACTAGAATAGCCAATGGGGAGGGAGGGGAAGGGAGGGGACAAAAGGGTGAAGAAAAAAAAAAGATGGTAGAATGAGATAGATATCATTACCCTAAGTGCATGTATGAAGTCACGAATGGTGTGAATATACTTTGCATACAACCAGAGATTTGTAAAAATGTGCTCTATATGTGTAATATGAAATGTAATGCATTCTGCTGTCATTTATAACATCTTAGAATAAAAAATAAATAAATTTTCAAAAAAAGAGCTTTAGCCTAATTACTGTGTTAATCCCCTGATAGGGATTAACTGGGTTGTAACTGTAGGCAGGTAGGTTGTGGCTGGAGGAGGTGGGTCATTGTGGGCATGACTTTGGGGTTTGTATTTTGTCCCTGATGAGGAACTCATTCTCTCTCTGCTTCCTGGTGCCATTTTCCCCAATTGCTTTCCTTTGCCATGCCATCTGTCATGATATTCTGCCTCCTCTTCAGCCCAGAGCAATGAGTCTATGGATTAAGACTTCTGAAAGCATGAGACCCCAAATAAACTTTTCCTCTTCTAATTGTTCTTGTCAGGTCTTTTGGTCACAGAAGAAAAAAGAAAAAGTCTGACTAAAACCAAAGAACAACTGAAATCTATGCAATAAGCAAAAATGTTATTTAAAAAAAATAACTGAGATGAAAAGTTAAGTCTTGAGAGTTCAAAGTTAAAGAGCTCACTGTGTGGGTTTTTTTTTTTTTTTTTTTTTTTTTTTTTTTTTTTTTTTTTTGTGTGTGGTACCAGGGATTGAACTCAGGGGCACTCAACCACTGGGTCACATCCCCAGACCTTTTTTTGTATTTTATTTAGAGACAGGGTCTCACTGAGTTGCTAAGTGCCTCGCCATTGCTGAGGCTGGCTTTGAACTCGCGATCCTCCTGCCTCAGCCTCCCAAAGTGCTGGGATTACAGGCGTGCGCCACCGCGCCCGGCTGAGCTCACTGTGTTTTGAGAAAAATTAATTTAAAATTTATACATTGACTTATGCTAAATTATTTGGTTTTTCTTTCTTCAGAAAAATTGTGAAACAAAAAGAAGAAAAACTATGCAACTATCCAAGAAGAAAATTTACAAACGTCTACCTCTGTACAAAAATAAGATTGAGACCATACTTCTTTATATGCAATTTTAAATGCTACAGACAATGGACAATCATCTACATACGCCAAATAATTTTGGTTCTCATTAAGTTTTCATTCACATAGCAAAACAATAGAAAAATGCTTTATTATGATATGCAGGGGATCAGAAAATATACCAAGTAAATGTGCTTCTTTAAATTTTTCATTGAAAGTATCCCAATTCTAAATTACATAAAGACTGAGGAGTGAAGCAGCCTTGGGAATAAGCATAGTTAATTAAGCTTCTTGTTTTACAAAAGAAAGTGTCAAAATATACTTTTTCACAAATTTTCTAATCATAGAAATACAGATTGGAGAATATTCTGGAAAATGTTTAGGGTAGTAACTAAGGTAATGACCCTATTATTGTCTACCATGAGAAGAAAATGTATAATATCCTTCCTTAGAAGAAGATTAATGTCATTCCTTAGGAAAAAAAAAGGTAAATATGTCTCTGATCTCAAGATGAGCAAGACTTGCCATGCATTAAAATAAAGTCAAGGTGGATTTTGAACAAGGACTTGTTGGTCATGTCCCTCTGAGAAGTATCTCTGGGAGCTGAACAGGGTGGTCTGTCTACACATCATATGCTGAAGACAATCTTATAATGGTTAGTTAACAGTTGATTCTGAACTGAAATGTTAACTTTAGGAATAGTTGCAGGGGATTAGTTATAAGGTGATCAAATGAGCTAACACATGCAAAGAGCTGAGCAGAGTTAATGACACAAATGTTCAATAAACATTACCTATCATTATTATTGCTTCTATTCAATCTTTTCAATATTGGAAGAAATTGCAGCCCACCAGATGCAGCTTGTAGCCCCTGCTTTTAGGTAAACATTCTCAAATATCTTACCCACATAATGTACAAACAGTATTTTGCTATTAATACCTTGTAGAATAGTAATATTAATTTCTTCCTAAAAAGCATAATCTAAAAGCAGATAGATCATGGTAAACATTTAAATATCACTTGAATTTCTCAGATACTTCCTGTTACGGTATATGTTTCTGTCAAGCAAATTAGTTCATCATTGGTAAATATGAAAAGACACAAATATAATGTCACATTTTTCATACGTAATTTTTCTCACTATCTTAATGTTTGAACCACCAGTGAGAGTAGCTGAATGCAACTTGCCCTGCCACAGCAGAATACAGCAATTGCCAGAGGAATAGTGTTGTTCATGCCCTTCACCACCACATTCTTTTCTACTCAATTGGACCAAGGGGGTCTCATCCTCCAAAGCTGTTGTGCCAGTCCTCCAAATCTTTATGCATTTGCCCTAGCCTCCAAAACTTGGCAGCCTAAATCCTTCACCTATTTCCTCCCATTCTCTTCTTAAAAGCATTCAAAATGTGTACGAATTGTACTGGTTCTTTACAAGAAACTCGACATACTTTTTCTTCAGAACTTTCATTGGGATTGTTATTATTTTGTGGTATATCAGAGTTGCACATGTTGTGATTAATCAGCCCCATCTGATTTTTCCTACTTTTGCACATGATTTTACAGAACGTGGGATGTCGCAGAAAACTATAAATCATATAATAGTAGAAACAACTAATTCCTGAAACTAGCCACAGCCTTTTCCTTCTGCCTTCGCTCCCTGTCCCTTCAAATGCTCCATCCAATCTAGTTTTACTTACAGTTTTAAAGAAACAGGTCTTGGAGATCTTCTGTCTATTAATATCTGGGGAAGATAGCAGAGTATATTCAATATTTGAAGTGACAGATGTCACAACAGAGCAATATTCAATGATCTCTCTCCAAGGCTAGGTACTAGGCAAAGGACTTCTCACGTATGATGAAAACAACTTAAGGATTATTCTTCAAGAAGAGTTTACTTTAAAAGTATATGTCTATAGAGGAAGCTCTGAATTCAATACTCAAATGATATTCAATAGCAAATGTCATTCCATTTTGCAGATGTTCTTTGATAATGAGTAATTCATACTTCAGGGAAACCCCATATTTCTTGAGTAAGCATGGATTCACACTTCTAAGACATATTATTAGGATTGAAGAGGATGGTCTAGTTTAATGTAATGCACTAACCCAGACTCAGAGTAATTATTTAAGTCCCATGGTGTCTTAAAACAATATGTTATTTTCAATGGGTTATAAGGAAAGCTTAGCAGTGGCTACCATGTTAAAGATCAAGAATAGTATAAGCCCTTTTATAATTTGATTATGACCAAAAGATGGTCAGTTAATAAAAAATTAGTCCAGCAAAAAAAATCTAAATATTTTAAATATTTTAATTTAAAACATATGTATTTGCAATTTTTACATAGAGCCAATGCCTTATCTTTGAACACGTGCCTGCCAATGGCATTTGAGTTTCCTTTCTTGAAAACATAGCATTCATGCCGGGCGCGGTGGCACGCCTGTAATCCCAGCACTTTGGGAGGCTGAGGCAGGAGGATCGTGAGTTCAAAGCCAGCCTCAGCAATGGCGAGGCACTTAGCAACTCAGTGAGACCCTGTCTCTAAATAAAAATACAAAAAAGGGGCTGGGGATGTGGCCCAGTGGTCAAGTGCCCCTGAGTTCAATCCCTGGTACCAAAAAAAAAAAAAAAAAAAAAAAAAAAAAAACATAGCATTCATAACGCATATCTACAATTGCATGGTGATAATCACTGATTTCCATTTCCTGAAGTTGCATGAAGTATTTCAAAAAATAAATGAATGCAACTTCTTTCTAAGTATTAGTAATTTACTTCTAAATTCTTACAGATGTCTGAAATTTAACAAATTTAAACCTAATTTAGAAAACATTTCTGAAGTACTGGAATTAATTTTCAGATACGTTTTCCACTCATCTAGTATTTGTTATGTGATCATAACAAATCCAACTGTCACGAATGTTTCAGGAGTAGACAGCTTACTCTTGGCAAACATGCTACTCAGTTAGGACCAGCAAGGCAGACCCCAGAGCAGCTTATCACCACTGTGCTGGGAGTGTTGGAATATTCTACAAAGGAAACAGAGAACACTTATTAATTCAGAGGAAATGAAAGACCAATTAAGTGAGACTTTCTAATAGAATATTTTAATATAGTCTGGAAGCAACCTAAAGCTTAAGGCTCTGCATTAATTGAAACCCAGATATCAGGTGCCGGAGCATTGATAAGAAATCTCTCACTAGGATATTGCTTAGAGTTAAAAGATAATATTTGAAATTATCTAGTCCCAGGTCTTTATTTAACAGAGGAGTAATTTTTAGCCCAAAGAATCTGGGTGACTTGTCCAAACCAGACTTCATCACTAAACTTAGAATCTAAGTTTTTACTTCTACGTAGGTGCTGGTTATTCTCCATTTTCCGCTGCATCTCCCACAGCTAGCTACTTTGTAGTCTTTTCTAGCAAGATCTGTGCCTCAGAAGACTTGTCCCTGTGGAATATGTCACCTAAGCCCCATTCCCTGTGGCTGGGCTTGGATAACTGAGGCACTAAGAGGAGATCAGAGGATTGGAAAAGAAGAGAAAGGTGTCTCTTCTCTCTCCTCCTGCTCCCTCCTTGTCTTGTCACAGGTCAGGTAGTGGCCACCTTCTTCTACCACCTAATTCCAGTCAGGCATCAAGTGTATGACTCAGCTGTGCTGGTAGAAACATTTAGAAATGTAATGGCCTCCCATAGTTACTAGTCCTAAGTATTTCACCAACCCACTCTACCTCTCTGCATGTTATCCCTTCATTAAATTATTTCCTGTGGAACACTTCTGAAAGTATGTTGAATATTTCTGGCTAGACTCTCACAGATACAAAGAGTGATTAGATAATTTTCCAACCAAACACTAAATTTTCACTTATTTATTTATACCAGGAATTTAAGGGCAACAAAACACCTTGATTTTACCCTTAATTTTCAGCAGTTCTATTACAATGTGTCTTAGCATAGATCTCATTGGATTCATCTTATTTGGGACTCATTTAGCTGTTTGAATGTGTGGATTTCTGTCTTTAACCAAATTTAGGAAGTTTTCAGCTACTATTTCTTCACATATTTTATCAGTCCCTTGCTCTACTCTCCTTCTAGAACTCCAACAACACACACATGTTAGAATTTTTGCTATGATTCCACATATCCTCCACAATTTTTTTTCTTTTTTTAGACTGTTTTTCTCTGTTGTTCAGATTTCTCTGTTGTTTTTCTTTGTTGTTTAAATTCTATTGATCTCTCTAAATGCTTTGATTTTCACAAATGGAGATGTGAAAAAATGTTATTAGAAATCTATTTCCTATCCTCTTTTAGTGCTCAGTAGTGTTCCATTGTGTATATATACCAAAGTTTCCATATCCATTCATCTGCTGATGGGCATCGGGATTGGTTCCACAATCTAGCTATTGTGAATTGTGCTGCTATAAACATTGATGTGGCTGTGTCCCTGCAGTAAGCTGTTTTTAAGTCCTTTGGGAATAGGCCAAGGAGTGGAATAGCTGGGTTAAATGGTGGTTCCATTCCCAGTTTTCCTAGGAATCTCCATACTACTTTCCAGATTGGCTTCACCAATTTGCAGTTCCACCAGCAATGTCAGAGTGTGCCTTTTTCCCCACATCCTCACCAGCATTTATTGTTGCGTTTTTTTTTTTGTTTGTTTGTTTTGTTTTGTTTTGTTTTGATAGCTGCCATTCTGACTGGAGTAAGATGAAATCTTAGAGTTGTTTTGATTTGCATTTCTCTAATCACTAGAGATGTTGAACATTTTTCATATATTTGTTGTTTGTATATCATCTTCTGAGAAGTGTCTGTTTAGTTCCTTGGCCCATTTATGAAAGTACTAACTTATAAAGGCAAGAGAGAGGGAATGAGAGGAATGAAAGAGCTTTAAATGGAACAAAGAGGGGGGAGAGAGAGGAGGAGGGGGCAAGGGGATAGGAATAATGGCAGACTGAGTTATCCATGATTACCCTAAATACATGTATAAAGACACAATTGTTGTAAAAATACTTTATATAAAACCAGCAACTTGAAAAATAGTGCTCTTTATATGTAATATGAAATGAAATGTACTCTGCAAATGTGTATAACAAATTAAAATAATAAAAAATTAAAGAGTCAAAAAAAAGAAATCTATTTCCTAGACATTTCCCTAAAAATTAATATCTTGCCTTTCTTTCCAGAATTCATTTAACAGAGTCCTCATTTTACAGATCCAAGTTTAACTGTCGTTTTTGCAGGGAGTCATTTCACATTTACTTCCTTCATCAACCCTTTTACACTCTGTACTTGCGTTGTTTACATAATGCAATGACTTCGTTTCTGCTTCCTCCCTAGAAAATAACCTCTCCAAAGACAAGGACCATGCTGTGTTCACTCCAGGGTTTTCACAGAGTAGGCATTCGACGAGTATTATTTTGAATAAAAAGTGAATAAATATATCACATGTCCAAAGAGAAGCAAGTGGTATTTCTTGCCTATTTTAGTGATGGAGCTGATGTTGGACTGAGAAGATAGAGGTAGCATGTGAGCACATAACCTGGAGACCTTAAGATGTATAATGGGCCCCTTGGTGGCCCATCCTGACTTAATAAAATAAACTGACATTAAAAAAATAGTTAAAGATCACTTGAAATCTTTATTTCAGTCTACTGAGGAAATACTGGAGAAGGTTCAGATTCATAAAGTACTGCAAATTCTTCCAACCTTCACCCCCTCTTCCCCCTCCCTGTCCCCTTGTCCCTCGTCAGGTTTCTATTTCTCCCCCCACTCTCTTGCCATAAGTACACCAGCTGTCCCCACTTTTCTCCCCATCCTCTTCCATCCCCAGCTCCCTAAAGCTCTCCTTCAAGACCACCTGGCATCACCGGATCCCTCGTCCTTCCTCTTTGCCCCGCTTGAGGTTATCATTGTTCTTCTTCTCTTACTCTTAGCATTTTATTTATTTTATTTTATTTTTTTGGTTCTTTTTTTTTCAGGGATTTTTCACATTAAAAAAATTTATTATTATTTTTATTTGTTCTAATTAGTTATACATGACAGTAGAATGCATTTTGACACATCATACATAAATGGATTTTAACTTCTCATTCTTCTGGTTGTATATAATGTAGAATCAGCCTGGTTGTGTAATCATATATGTACATAGGGTAATAATGTCTAATTCATTGGATTTTTCACATTTTGAGAGCATAAGAGCCATCTCCTCACTTAATGAGTTTGATAAAACACTCCACACGTGAACCAGGAATTGAGTGGTTCTGACTAAATCAGGGGTGGCACGGCTCACTCACTTGACTGTCTACTCCCTCAGCACAACTTCAGCTACCTCTATAGAAATATGCTACTCTGAAGAGCAGGTTTAGGAACCCCAGGCTAGGTTTAATTTTAAGTAACATTTAATTTTGCAAAGTTACAATTTTGTGATGTGGCATCCAGTATGAAATAGATATTCTACAGATAAATAATACCCATATCAAATTTTTAAAAAGACAAAATTTCAATTAAGCAAAAGATAGAATCAATGACATTAAATAAAATTTTACATTTTATTTGCATTTACTTTTAAAAAAGTCAGACTTAACTATTATTACTTCCTCTTTGAAAAAGTGCTGCGAATTTTACATGAGGACTTCATTTTTTTTTAATTTTGAGAATTTTATATAAGAATCATTAGCTTTAGATGCAGAAAATGTTGATATGTGTTATTTTCTTCTTTCTTTTGTTTTCTTTTTTTGTATTTTTGTATTTTTTTATTTTATTCAAAGTTGTTGTATTTATAATAGTAGTATGCATTATAATTCATAATAAACATATAGAGCATCTTTTTACAAAACACTGTATACAATGTATATTTGTACCATTCAAATCTTCAATCATGCATTTAGGATAATGACATCCATCTTATTCAACCACCTTTTCTTTTTTCCCCTCCATCCCCCCTTGCTCCCTTCCTTCCCCCCCCCCTTTGACCTTTCTAGTGTTCCTCTAATCCTCCTATGTACCTTTTTCTGATTCTTTAACTTACCCATTGCCCCGAAATGCATAAGAAAGGCCAAGCAGCTAATGAGGGGCAGAATTCTTTGCTCCTAAATTTGAAGAAGTCAAGGTGGACTAAGGTAAAAGAATCCTCACATGGAGGGAGACTGAGAGGGGACAGTGCTATGCAGGGGAAAGACCAGGAGAAAATAAAAATAAAATATTTCAAGATTTTGCTTCTTTCCCCCTGATTTTGGCCCCTCTCTTGTTCTCCATCCACTTCTTCCTCTATGCTATTCCTTCCCTATGAGGTTGAGAATAAAGGGTTTTGAGCTTCTGAATAATAACAACTCTGGGCTGACATAGGAACTTATCTGCCACATTACCTTATCTGTTTGAAGAAGGCACAACACATTAAGAAACACTGAAACACAGGCTGGGAGCATGTGTCGAACTCTTGAAGGCACAAGCAAACAAGGCTTAACAGACAGGCTTTCAGCAAAAGAGAACAGCATCCAGGGTTCAGGTCTAAGTTGTCTCAACTCTGCCACTTTACAGTAGTGTGAAATCCAGTATGATACTGAGCATCCCTGATCCCAGTTATCTTGCCAGAAAATGGAGATAATAACATGTCTGTCCCGCATGGTTTCTCTGAGGATTTAAACAATGCCTGGCACAAAGTCAAATTCAATGAATGTTAGTTATTATTGGTGTTGAATTAGACAAAGACCAACTAGTCTTATCCTGGAAAACGGGGAGGTGTGGGCTTAAACAGGCTTAGACACATGCATCCACCTAGCCCAGGCACTGTCTAAGCCCCACGCCATCAGATGCTCTCTACAGAACCTTTGCTCTCTTGGCTTGGCATGCTACCTTTTGCTTCCAGCAGAAATCAACAAAATGCAAGCCCCAAAAAACACCCTGAGTTTTCCCCCATGGCACAGAGGTTACCATATAGACACAAACAAGCATTCTGCATGCTGAGAAATTCAGGGAGCCTACCTTCCTGAAGGGTGGACCAGTGGCCCAACTGCCATGTTACTCAGAGAACGCCACTCCTTTGTCCCAGCAGAGTTACACAGAATTCAAAAAATGGGGGTGAGGGGAGGGGGTGGGCAGAGAGGGCCAGCACAAAGGCTAGAAGGCACCAGTGAGTGAAGGCAACTGTGTTTTATTAATCCATGTGATTAATCCAGCATGCTAGATTCTTTACAGAATCAAAACTTGCGTGGTTTTGATCCACATGGATTAGAAAACACTATGCCATTCACCGGCCAGTTCCTCCTTGGCTTTGTGCTTGAGTTTTATTCTTTGGAGTCTGGCAGGAACAAAGGAAAAAAGAGCATTTATATGAGGACCAGCAGCATAGGCACTTTGACAAATGTCCTCCCCTCCCCTTCTGGGAGACACTTCCTGAATTTCCCAAGAACTAAGCCCTGGGTTTGTATTTATATCATTTTTTTTCCCCAAAAGCTGAACAACCGGAAACTGCCCCCCAAACACAGATTTCTGTCAACCCATGAAAAAAAGTGGTTTTCACCCAGGAGTGAGATGGCAAATCCCACCCCAAGCTCTTTGCAAGAAAGTGGTGAGAATGGTAGAGAAGTATTCAAGGTGCCAGTGGGAACCACAATTTCTCCATGAGGGTGAGTGCCCTGAAATAACCCTGTCGGAATATAAGAGCTGTCTCGCAAGCTTCAGTGCGAGCCTTCAGATATGCCAAAGAAAGAACGTGAAATCCTCAGGGAAACAGAGAGGGTGCTGCCCCGCAAGACCCAGTCAGGCCTCACCTGCCTTCAGTCACTCAAAATGTAGCTCAAAAGCGCCATGTGGTATGTGTGAACAAATTTAAGCATTACCAGGCCATTTCATCTCTTTTTAATTCTACCTGAAAGAAGCAGAAAATGGGTCTTTTCTAGGAAACCTTTGTGGTCTATAACACAGGGGTCTCTGACCTTTGGAAAACTTACAGAGAATGAATTTGGCTAAGCCTACTCTTATTGCCAACAGAAAGGTAGTACTTAGTAAGAATCTCAAAAACCTTCCCAAAGCACGTTTTTGCACCTGAGAAGTGCTTCAATCTCCATTCTGGAAAAACAGATTATGGCTTTCAAGTGAGATTGGGCCACTCCAGGTAAATGGGATCCCAGTTCTCCCTTTCACCTTCCTGCTGCCCATCTTCCCACCTTCTCCAAGCTATGGTCCCCTTCCTACTGCAAAGACTGAGGCCAGCATCTAGGACACCTCCCATGTGACACTCTGAGGTCACCTGGCTGATGTCAGTCATAAGAAAACCGAAAGTTGATGAGGCTTCATTGATAGAAACAATTTTATCTTCCCCAACCCCTACAAGAATTTGCCCATATTTTTCTAAGGGCTACTCCGAGTACCCAGAACAGTGCTTGGTGCAGAGTAAGCATTTAATAAATACTTGTTGAACATTGTCAGTCAGCTAGCTTATTCTTTATGAAAATTCCCCATCTCCCTCTTTAAGGACAATCACCCTAATGAATGTATTTATGTGTCCCCCAACATCTAACGGGATACCCAGAATGAAATAGGTCATGTGTAAGTGTTATTGAACATCATCTGTGACATAATCTGTTTATGCACAGTCTTGTTCTACTATTCATTTGCAAATAAGAAGAGGTGATAAAGTTATCCATAGACTCAACATAGGCAACCATCAGTCTGAGACTGTTTACCACCACTGAAAATCTGGGTGGTATAACAGTTAGTTTTGCTGTGTAATAAACCATTCCAGAACTTAACTAGTTCTTCAGTAAATATTGTTTATTTGTATATCATATATATGCATAGATGTGTAGGAGAAAAGGAAAAAAAAAAAAGAAAAGGTGGTTGAATGAGACGGATTTCATTTTCCTAAATGCATGATTGAAGACCTGAATTGTACGAATATACTTTGTATACAAACAGTTGTATGTAAAAAGATGCTAAATTCATGCACTATGAGTTGTACACATTAAAAATTATTAAAAAAAATATACATACACATATATATATTACTTCCCATGACTCTTTGGGTTGACTGGGAAGTTCTGCTTGGAGTCAGCTCACCTTGAGCTTGATACGTTAGGGTGAACACATACTCTTTCAGTCTGCCCACAGTCAAACTAACTCATTGGTGTAGAAGGAGCCTCACTCACATGTCTGCTATCAGCTGGGAGTAACCAGCTCATTTCTCATCATCCAGCAGGTGAGCCGGGGCACATTCATAGAAAGATGGAAATTTTTCCAGCACTGATAGAGCAGGCCTCAATTCACAAGCCCTTTCAAATTATCTATTTATATAATGTTTTCAAGCGTCCCATTGGCCCAAACTGGTCATGCAGCCAAGCTGAGATTCAAAGGTTAGAGAACTAAACTCCTCCTCTCATTGGGTGGTATAGAAAAACACATTTCAAGGGGCCACATTCAAGAAGGAAATAAATGTTTTGTGACTACTTTTGCAATTTCATGACATTTTGCTTAGCCAAGTTCTAAACAGAATAGAAACTAGAGCGATCTCAGGGACGTGAAATTGCTGGGGGTTTTGAGAGATAACGGGACTGCATCTGGAAAAAGCCATTTCAGGGATAAGAGCAATTAATCCCAAGAGCATTTCAGATTTTGTGACTGAGTCTGGGTGGTGGGGGGAGGGTGACACCAGGACTTATTCAACTCTGTATTTTCTTCTTTAAAAGAGGTCTTTACCCAATAATTCTCCAACCCAGTAAATGGAAAAACCATCACCCTGTCTCTTCAGCCCAAAATCAGGACTTGTCCTGGATTCCCCGCCATGCCCTGACCCATATATCTTAACCATTAGCAAGTCCTGCTGGTTCTATCCACCTAAAAATGATATCCAACACGCCCCACCCAATCTCTATCTTCTCCATCATCAGCTTCACTTGGTCCCTTCCTCTTCCACTTGGACTTTGCTTTACAGTCTCCTACCTTTCTCATTTGTTCTCCCTTCAGTTCATTATCCAAACAACAATAGTGTGATGATTTTTTTTTTTTTTTAAGTAAAGGAAAAGAGTTACAGTTCTACCTAAAATCTTCAATGGCTTCCCCTTGAATTTAGGACAAAACTAAAAACTCCTCATTCTAACCTAAAATGTTCTTCCTAATCTGGAAACTGCTTGTTTTGTTTCTGAATTCACACTACTCATCTCTTCCTTCTTTATACACTCATGTCTTTTCTCTTTTCTGAACACACCAAATACACATATCTCAGGATGAATTTCAACTCCTCAGAGAGGGCCTCCCTGTCCTTCACATTTAAATAGGCCCAATCTTCTGTTTCCCAGGTTACACTCATTAATTTATTTTTTCTCATCTTTCTTATCTTTTTTAAAATGTTTGATATGTAAGCTATTTTAATGTAAGATTTGTTAAAGCAAAATCTATATAAGAGTAAAATTCATCTTTCAGTGCCCAGCTGTGAGTTTCATCCAACATGTAGATGTACAACCATTGTCACAATTAAGACACAGAATGAACATTTCAATCATCTTGACAAAATTTCCCAAAAGGTTTTCCAACATCTGAAACAACTTCCCTGATTTAGCTGATGTGTGGATAAACAAAACTATGGTAAATGTATACAGTGGAATACTACTCAACAACAGAATGAATCTCAAATAAATTATGCTAAAAGAAAGAGGTTAGTTTTAGGATATTACATATCATGATTCCACTTAGAGGAAATTCTGGAAATGGCAAAATTATGAAGGTATTAAACAAATTGGCAGTTGTCAAGGACTGGAGTTGGGGAGAAGCTTCTTATGAAGGGGCGCAAGAAAACACTCATTTCTTTTCTTCATAGCTCTTATTATGATCTATAATCATCTTGATTATCCAACTACTTATTAATCGTTGCCCTCCTCAAAAGACACATTTCAAAAGGACAGGAACCTCATCTGTCTTGTTCGCTTCTCTGCCTCCAAAAGCGACCGTGGTACCAGTCACTGAACAGATGCTCAATCACCCCTTGCTGAATGACTTAATGGATACATAAATGCCACCCAGATCAGCCTTCTCCCTCCATCCTCATCCTTAGTCCATAATCAGGTCCTGTGAGCATTACCTGCTAAATATCTCTCCTATGCATTCTTTTCCTCTAACTTCACCGATGTCTTCCTGCCCTTATTGTTTTTCACTCTCATGATTATAATAGCCTCAGAAGTAGTTTTCCACCTGCAATCTTGTCCCCTCAATCACTATCTTTAACTGCCACTGGATACAATTGAATCACATCACTTCTCTGCTTTAAAAAATAGTAACGGTTCCCCATTGCCTAGCAACCAACCTAGCTGTGGCTCTTCTCTCCTTCCAGGTGCCTAACCCTAATCATCATCCTTCTTACTATTGACAGGACTCTGTTTTTATCCAGAAATGGCTCCCAGAAAAAAATGCTCTCCAGGGGTCCAAAATATGACAGCTACCTACACCCAGGTGAGTGCCTCCTGCCTAGGAGTTCCCTGCTTACCTTCTAGTCCTACCCATCAGTGCCCTGTCCATCCCACCATGCCTGTAGCCTCCATGTCTCCAAATTTGAGATGAATATCAAGGAATTTAAAGCTATTGGAGCAAGTTGTATAATTTTAAACCATGGCATTTCTCAAAGCGATAACCATAATCTCAACTCTAAACATCCTGATATACTGAATTTTAAAGTCATACATTTTCAGTTAGTAATAGTAGCTATTTTTTATTGTTGTTGTTCCTTCATTTTATTTATTTATTTATTTGTTTGTTTGTTACAGTGCTGGGGATCAATCCCAGGGCCTCACACATGCAAGACAAGCACTCTACCACTGAGTTATATCCCTGGCCTTCCTTGGTATCTAGAAAAGAATTAAGAAGTTGGCATTCACTTTTTTGGAATTACATCAATTTCCTGGAGTCAAGCCTAAATTACTCTTCCTATAACACTAAAAATAGTGGAATAGGTCAAAAACTTTTTTTTTTTTTTTTTTTTTTTTGGTACTGGGGATTGAACTCAGAGAGACACTCGACCACGAAGCCACATCCCCAGCTCCACAGCCCTATTTTGTATTTTATTTAGAGACAAAGTGTCACTGAGTTGCTTAGCACCTCGCTTTTGCTGAGTCTGGCTTTGAACTTGCAATCCTCCTGCCTCAGCTTCCCTAGCCACAAGGATTACAGGCATGCACCACTGCACCCAGCTCAAAATCATTTTTTAATACATGCCATCAAAACCCTAAACTATGAAATCCATGTTACAGTCATCTCTCAGTTTCCACAGGGGATTGATGTCAAAACCTCGCTCAGCAGATACCAAAATCTGAGCATGTTGAAGTCTCTTACATAAAATGGCATATATGGGTAAATGACCTACATGCAACCTCCCACATACTTTAAATCATATCTAGATTAGTTACCATAACTAGTACAATGTAAATGCTATGTAAGTACTTGCTATACTGCATTGTTCAGGGACTAATGATAAGAACAGAAGTCCCGAGGTGCTCAGTGTAGATGCACCCATTATAGGTCTACCTACATTATTGATCTGCAGTTGGTTGAATCCATGGATATAGAACCAACTACAGATATGGAGCACCAAGTATACTAATTCAGTCTAAGGAATTGCTGGTGTTAATCAAAGGAAACTAGCTGAGTAAATTAAGGTATGCCATAAAACCTGCTACTCTAAAGTTGAAAGAAAAATGTACCTGGAATCTCTCAATGAACTGATGGGTGAGAGCTCCCAGGTACAGTCTGAAGTGAAGTCAGCTAAGTGCAGACTGTCGCTGCCCACCTGCACTCTTTCATTTATTCCTATGCACTTGCATTTGCTCAGAAAAAGTGTGAAGGATTCTCAAGTAAATGCCAAAAGTGCTTCCCCGTTAAGAGAAAGGAGATGAAGCAGAATGGACTTGGGGCGGGGATCAAAACTCTCCACTGTACACCTTTCTCTTTTTGCTTCTTGAACCATGTGAATGAATTCTCCCCTCAAGCTTTTCATGTTTCATAAAATAGAAACAAGTTTGAGTATATATTGCAACATGGTTCTTAAAAGACTCCACTAAAATTACATTATCCAAGGACATTGAAACTATTAAAAAAAAAAACTTATAAAACCATCAAAACCTTCCAATAACCCTGATATCCAATATCCAAACATATAAATGAACATTATTAATATGTAAGTTTAAGTGAATAAGTAAATGAGAATATTCTAAAAATTTAAAAATAGTAAAACAAAACATTCTCCAAGTGAAATAGCACTTACTGCTTTATAGTCATCTCTAAAAATTTCACTTTCTCTTAGATAGTAAGTTGAACATGTGAATGTATTTACCCTTCCAGGTCAGTTGTCAGTGACATGGTCACCAAAATGCAGTTTATAGAGAGTCCCAGGTTGTTAAAATGGACTCTGGTGCCCATATTGTGTAGAAGATAACTAACACAACAACACATCGTTTAGACTTGGTACAAAATGATATACTCTTTTGCTTGCCCCATATCCATTTATTTTGGAAAACCATTCCTCTATTTCTCCCCTGCCCCCACCTCCCCCCCACATCTCTCTCTCTCTCTCTCTCTCTCTCTCTCTCTCTCTCTCTCTCTCTCTCTCACACACACACACACACACACACACACACACACAAACATACAATATTTTAAAATTTAAATGCAGCTGTTGATCAAATGGCCCATCTGATACACTTCATTCTGTTAGACTCAGAAGTACCAAATTTGGCCAAAGCAGTCATTGGAAAAGAGGTGACAACTGCTACTAATGGAGGGCAAGAGAAGGCTTTTGAGAGTATAAGCTTTAAGAATCATCTGCACCCAGAGCTGCCAGGACACAGTCTTGCTATCCTTTCCAAAAATGAACCCAACATGAGAATCGAGCCAATTTTTTAAAAAAGAGAGATATAAAATCATAAGAACTGCAAATCCTGGGTCCAGCCATGCTGAGCTAGTGTCCCTTTGGATTTATCAACTGAATACTCCAATAAATTCCCGTGTGTGTGTGTGTGTGTGTGTGTGTGTGTGTGTGTGTGTGTGTTTGGTGCTGGGGTTTGAACCCAGGGCTTTGTGCAAGAACTCTACCAATTGAGCTATATCCCCAGCCCTAATCTCCTCTTTTGTTGCCCTTTTGGAGAACAGCTAGAGTGATCTTCAATAAGGTCTTTATGATTTTTACCTATAAATTCCTGAGTTTCTTTGGAAACCCTGATCTTTCTTGAGATTAATTCTTAAGTTACCTGAAAAATGTAGATTACTATATTTATGAGATTTGGAGAAATTCTTCATGTCAGTAACAAATCTGGAGCAGGGCAAAACAGTTCTTTTGTGATGAGGGCTGGACTGTAAGGTAGAAGAGAAAAATAATATAAAATTAGGTCTGTGACTTCAAAAATAATCCATGCCACCTACAACTCCTAATTTCCTAAATAAATGAATGTTTTCAAGTATTTGCTTCTTTATTCTTTAAATGAAATAATCCTGAGAACAATTGCAATTGACTCTAGTTACCTATGACATTGTTATGATCTGACTTAATCAATATAGTTAATAAGAAATAAATCATTAGATATAGATTAATAAAATATAAAATAAAAGAGATAATTAGAGTTAAGAAGTAATTGTTATAGAATTAATAATGTCAAGATACCTTAGTCTGCTCTAGTTGTAAGATAGAAAAAGTGACAGTGTAATAGTATAATAATATAGCTATAGGATATAGACATAGAATTGAAGAATGTTAGTATAAGTAAGTGTGTATGGGCCCATAGATTAACTATAGTCATAAGTAAATGTTAAGATAAAAATAACTAAGCAAGACAAAATTATTAAGGTAGGAACTGTTTGTTGTAGGCCAGCATAAGTAAGCATAGCCAAAGTGACTCCATTGCTGTTCCAGTAAAAAGAAACTGTTACAAGAGCCATTTCTGAGAAATCGATAAAAAAGCTGTCTTCCTTAAAGAGTTGTATTTTTTGTACTTTGTACCCTGCAAATGTTCTAATATCCAAACTATACACCCACCAAAGGGGGTCTTTAGTTCTGCTTAGGGGCTCTTAAGTTCCGCTGACTGCTGTTTTAGCTTCTATAATTGCTTGTATGCTGTTAGGGAAATTCCATGAGATGTGGTTTTCCTCCTTAGATAACCAGGGCACAGCCAGCCCAGTCAGTTGCTGTTCTTCCAAGGAGCTTTAGTCTCCACGGGAAACAGTCCCTGCCCAAGTAATAAAGCTCTCTAATTTGTTTTAATTCAGACTTTGCATGTTTCCTGAGCGGTCTTCCTATAACAACATGCATGTCCTTCCTATGTATTTCATTAAAGGGGTTAATTAATATATTTTCTATTCATTCAAAGTACCTTTATTGAGTTATATATACTGTGTACCAGACACTGCAGATGCAAGAGATGAAGTTCCTGTCCTCATGAAATGGACATTTGTATGGAGGGTGACAACAAATATAAATATATCTATAGATGGTACTTATTATGTTGCTAAAGTAAAGTACAAGGTTAAAGGAAATGGAAAAATGATAAAAGGAATTTATATAGCAAAGTAAGGGATGGCTTCTCAGATGGGATGCTGTTAGAACAAAGACTTACAGGCAAAGAAAGGGTAGCCATGTGATGCCTTGGGTAAAGGTCATTTTGAGCCCAGCAAACAGCCAGTGTGTCAAAATAAAAAGGCAGGATATAAACAAAGGGCCAGAAGATGGGAGAGGGCAGGCTATCATGTCAGGCTTGAAATAACCAAAACAGAAAATAAAGAAGGGAAAGAGCTACAAAGATATTGTATAAATAACACGAAATAAGGTCACAAGAAAAGATTATTTGGTTTCACTTTAATTAAAAACAACTTACAGTCAGCAGCAATTCCCTATTAGTGTTTATGTGCCATCTTTATTGTTTGGATATTATTGATTTGGATGTTGTATGAATATTACTATTAAGTTATTGGATACTTTTGTATGGGTACAGCATTGTTTAGATATCATGAATAGTATATATTCAGGGTAGAATTAACTTGCTGGTCCTATAAGAGATCAAACCATCCCTGCATGAAAGACAGGATCTTACCTAAGTGTGAGGTTTTCATCCTATTACTTCACAAAGCCAAATCACTCAACCATTCCCACCGTTCCCTAAGGAAAAGGTTTATGTCTCCAACCAGAAACTTTCAGCTGAGTGGGAGGGTCCCAAGACAACCCCAGAATATGAATTTCCCTTTGCCATGACTGTACACCATGGAAGCAAGGATAGAAGCTTTAAAAGATACATATCTCTTAAACGACAGCAAGTGAACCAGACCAGTTGTTCCTATGACAGAAAGTGGACATCAACTGAGGAGGGATTAGAAACCTGTGCACTTTATCAGCTTTTTTGGCTGCCAGCACTTCCTTTTTGTTTTCTTGGTATAGAGTGAAGTCTTTTTAAGAAATCATCACAGATAAGCTAGGAGAAGTGGAAGGAAGGAAATTTTTGCCATTTTAAAGGGATAGTGGCACCACAGGTGATAAGAGAGACCTTAAGACAGAAAGAAATGAGGGAAAAGAATATTCGTGACTCGGTGATCACAACTGCCCACCTGAAGTTATCTATGCATGACCACCTTGGAGGCAACAGTTGAGGGCAGGAGCTACAAAATCATAGTAGTCCATGTTTCTATCTCATCTCCACTCCTTTCTGTGCACACTGGGGTGACACCCTTTCTGTCCCTCAACTTCTACATTTGCAATCCAGGACTAATGCTTTCTCCCAACAACCATTACCCCCATTTTACTGATGAAAACCTCAGTTACTTACCAAAGCTAGGTAAGTAGTAAGTGTTGGAAGCAAGACTCAAATCCACTCTTTCCAAAGACCACATTCTTTTTTTTTTTTTTTTTTTAGTTGTACACAATGCTTTCACGTTTATGTGGTGCTGAGGCTCGAACCCGGGCTGCACACGTGCGAGGTGAGGGCTCTACCACTGAGTGACAACCCCAGCCCCCGAAAGACCACATTCTTAAAACTATGCCATATTGCCTCCTTGTGTCAGTTGTTTCAACCAACAATTCATATGTCCAAACTGGAATGGGAAAGGCCACCCTTGGCCTCTTCTTTTACCTCTGAGTCCCGAGATCTACTCAACACAGAATGCTGTCAGTTCCAGCTTCTCAAGTTCCTCCAAACCCACTCGGTCCTCTACAGTCCTTCTGTACCCATGAGCTGTACCACCATAGCTCTGTTTGCAGACACCTCCATGGGATTCTCACAGGAGTGGAGATGAGGTTTGGACATGGACCACCATGATTTTGTAGCTCCTGCCCTCAACTCTTACCTCCATGGTGGTTGTGCACAGATTTTCTCCAGATGGGCAGTTGTAATAACTAAGTCATGAATATCCTTCTTCCCTCATTTCTTTCTGTCTTGAGGTCTCTCCATAGGATTCCCCTTTTCACATTTTCTTTCTAAAACCCAAGTCTAACGTCGGACTTGCCTTCTTAATAGTGTTTGGTGATTTTCCATCATTTAAACAGTGGTTCTCAAACTTTACCATGCATTAAAAATCACCTAAAGAATATGCTGAAATGTAAATTTTGGTGCAAAATGCCTATGGTGGGGCCCAGGAATGACATGGTGAACAATTATCACAAGTGGATGGAGGTGATAAGTTTTGTTGTGATTCAAAGTGTGTCACCTGGAATCCTGTTAGAAGTAGAGATCCTCTGGCCCCATCCTAGATCTACTGAATCAGAATCTGAATTATGACTGGTTGTCCATGCACATTAAAGATGTAGACCTTACTTTGATCTAAAGAATCAAATGTAAAATCCCTTCTCTGATCTAGGAGGCTGGTCAACACTCATATAACTCTCTCCCTTCTGTGATCTAAGTACGACAAATTAGGGAAACAGAGGCATCCAAAGCTAAGTCAGTGACCTCCATAGCCTTCATCTTGATCACCCAAGTGCCCTGTACAGTCCCTCCTACCTGAGCCAGACTGCCTTGTCAATAATGTGGAGTTAAACTGAACGGAATCAATTTATGTTTTACCACGTATTCTGAAACACAACATTGTATTACAGTTGGGCATTTCATCAAGGTAGGAATTAACTGGAATAATAAAGAAGGAAAGGAAAAGAGGCTGTGTCATCAGCTGGTGGATCTTACTTCTTAAAACTTGGAACATTTTGCCATTGGGCAGGGGAAGGGGGCACAAAGTCCTCTCTGAAGACCTTGCTGCTTTGGGTTGATTGTAGCCAAATCCATCCTCCTGTATAAGGCACAACCCCCACCTTTTTTTTTCTTTCTTTCTTTCTTCCTTTTCTGTTTTAAGAAGAGCAAACTTTCCCCACAAAGATACAAGAACAGCAAATATTGATCTTCTTGACAAATGGTGCACCTCACGCCACAGGCCACTCCAGCATCTGCTCATTACCACCCAGCCCTCCCCTTTGTCAGGAAATAATGCCAAGTGGCCCCGTGTGCTATCGCCTGCAGATTGCAAATATTTAAAAGAAATAAATTTCTCTGAATGAAAAGCACCTTTCTTTGTTATCTCACCCCCTCTCCTCCCAAGTCCTGTTGATTCAGGGCTGTGCACACTCCCAACACCTGTACTTTCCAATTGTTTGTTTGCCAAGATCATCATGGTTTCCTTGCCTGGTTTTAGGAGCCATTCTAAGTACAGTAACCAATGAATGCGTATTTTCTTTCTCCCTTGGCTATGTGTAAGGAAAGCTACAGCAACTGCAATCAGAGGATGTGGGGAGGCTGGAAAAGAAATTGTAGTTCCTTTTGCTGCTCTTGTCCTGTCTGATAATGGGACAGGTATGTACCTCCCCTGCAGACCAAAAGGACATGTGAATGTCCTAGTGTTGGCAGAAAGTTTTTAAAATTGGTTCCTCTGAACCATCCTTTCATGGAACATGAACAATAAGAAATAAGAATGGAAATTCAACAAGTGGAAAATCAAATTGTGATTGAGAATGGCCACTAGAATACTAAGCCAAGGGTCCAGATATAAATGTTGAATAAAACTATAATTTCCCTGACATGAAGCATGCTCTATGTGAGGTAGTCCAAGTACACCCTATGTGGTCTTGATCATAGCTCTTCTTCTTTTTCCCACTGAGCCGTGTGCAATACAGAGTTACAGTAAAATAAACTGCTGACCAGCGCAGTGCTGCTGATCAATGGAGATGCCAAACTGACTGCAGAGACAAAAAGCCTGTGTATAAAGCATTAGCCCCCTCACTTACCCTGAGCAGAATTCTACTTCAAAGAGAAAGCTAGAGCCCTACTACCATCACCACTTGGGATGACTTTTGTCACTTTATACTGCCCTACTTATTTTTATTTTATTTTTGTGTACAGGTATTTGGGGGATCTACTTTTCTCCAATTCTTTATCCATATGGTTTGCATAAAACAAATAGTAAAGACCTGAACACATCAGCACATTATCTTCTTTTGACAACAGAGGTTGGAACCCATGTAGTATTTCAAGGTTTTATTGAGACTCCCAGAAAGGAAGTTTTACGGTAAAAGATTACAGAGGCTGGGGCTGCTACAGCTATCTTACTTCCAGGAGGCAAATGTCTCTTGGCTTTGAATCACTTTTCTGATAAGACATCTTGAACTGGGTGAGCTGCATTTTCTTGCTTATTCTTCCTGGTACCCATAGATCTATATTTGTGAGATGAGGGTTCAAAAGGTTTACTATGTTCATGGAAGTTTATTTCATGCTACGTAAAAGTGACCAATTCTGATAAGGATGGTATGGATAAGGAAGGAACCCACCTTGCCTTAGTTGACATCATTCTCCAACCAGTTGGGGCAAAGAACTCCTATGTAATTTACTTATCCTAAAACTGAAAGAGATGATTCTTGTTACAAAACCCTTACACCTAAAACAAAGAGGCATTTTGTTGTCACCAGTGTTAGCAAGCTATGGAGTGAAGAATTGACTCCCTCTGTTCCGTGGAGGAAACTCTCACGGAATAGTGCAGCGGGTGTTCTAAATAACAAATCATGACTCTACTTTCAGTTTCTTACAAAAGTCAAAAAAATTACAGGAAATGTCATAGGAAATATGAAAATGCCATTGCATAAACGTCAACGTAAGTAAATTCAGACTTACACAAAACCAAATTGTATGAAGAGTTAAATCTTTTTAGAAAAAATGTTCTGTAAGAATAATCAGTTCAAAAAGGAAAAACAAAGAGAGATGGGATTTCATCAAAATAGGGGAAAGACGCATAGAGTAGATGAAAGGGATTGAGGAGGAGGAAAGAGGGACTAGAAAAGGCAAGAATAATGGAATGAATCCAACCAAACTTCCATATGTACATACATGAATATACCACAGCAAATCCCAACATCAAGTATAGCCAGAGACATGAATTTTAAAAAGAACTTTAAATAAATTTAAAAAAAACAGTAGAGTAGAGGGAGGGGGAAGTTCTGGGGACTGAAGATTTTCAGGTTGTAAGTTCACATGGATACTCAGGTATTGCTATTACCCCTATTACATTTTTATAATAAGTCTTTTAAGGAAAAAGCTTTATATCTCATTACCATTAACTGTCCCACTTCCTGCTTTTAAAATAGGAATCTGGTATTTTGTTTTGTACTGGGCTCCATAAATTACGTACCTGGCCCTGATTGTATCTACACAATTTTTTCAGACTAAATCTTATTTCTTACAGTCACATGGACAAGACCAAAAGTTCTGACCCAAATGAATGAATTTGGCACTTCTCACCTGTCATTCGAAAGTGGCCCTTCTGTCCTGGAAGATCACTTCCCACCAGAGCTTAATGAAGAGATTAATTAATATCTTACCACTGGGAAAGAAGATAATAATTTCTACCAAGTATCTTCACTTGACCACAGATAGTCCTCCCAAGTTAGAGGACTATCTGTACAGTACGTGTACTTTTTTTTAGAATTTCTCTGTCTTTTGGCATCAAAAACTGATGCAGTCTGATAACCTATTGATTTATGTTCTTTTGCCATCTGACTAGGGGATGTCATGCATCATTGAAAATTTTATGGTCTCTTTGTCATTATTGAAACAAATTTTATAGTAAAGTGTCTTAGTGTAGATTTTTTGTTGTTGTTGTCGTTTGTTTTCATTATACTGGGCACTCAAATAAATCCTTTAAACCTGGAAATTCCTGTTTTGAGGTTTTAGGAGATTTTCTTCTTCTCCTTCTCCTCCTCCTTCTTCTTTTGGTGAAAATAATTTCCCACCTTCTGTTCTCTCTCTGTCCCTCCCACCTCCCTCTCCCCTTGACTCTTTCCATTTTCTATTTTGTTTAGTTTCCTTTCCTCTTTCTAAGGACTTCCTTAATTAATCTTCTCAATCTCATATGTCTGGTCACACATTTTGTGTATTACACATTTACTTTCCAATGTTATTTCTTGGTCTTAACGTCACTTTTCTTTTTTAAATATGACACCCTGAAGGAGCCCCAATTAGGGAGATGGCTATTGCGGTTAGCTGGAAGCCATAAGTTCCACCTGATAATAATCATATGCACGTGAAGCACCTGTACGCGCCCACAAAGCTAAAGGTATATAACCGAGTGAAAGCGGTCAGAAGCGGTATTCATTCAGTCAGTTGTTCAGTCGCTCAGTCGGTCGGAAGAAGAGTTTGGGTCAGAGAAGAAAAAAAGAGTCAGAGCGGCCAGAACGTAGTCAGAAGAAGAAATAAGAGTCAGAGCAGTTAGAAGAGAGAAGTAATAGTTGCTGGTCGGAGTCAGGTCGAGGCTGCCGAAGAAGAAAGAAGAAAGAAGAAGCTCTCTCTCTATCTCTCTCTTTCTCTTTCTCTAAGCTCTAAGAAAGTGAAGAAGAAAGAAAGAAGAAAGAAGCTCTCTCTCTCTTTCTTTCTCTCTCTCTCTAAGCTCTCTCTAAAGTAAAGAAGTAAAGAGTCAACCCGGGCGCGGTGGCGCACCCCTGTAATCCCAGCACTTTGGGAGGCTGAGGCAGGAGGATCACGAGTTCAAAGCCAGCCTCAGCAATGGCGAGGCACTTAGCAACTCAATGAGACCCTGTCTCTAATAAAATACAAAAAAGGGCTGGGGATGTGGCCCAGTGGTCGAGTGCCCCTGAGTTCAATCCCCGGTACCACAAAAAAAAAGAAAAAGAAAAGAAAAGAAGTAAAGAGTCAGTAGTCAGAAGAAGTAAAGAGTCAGAGAGGTTGCAGAGAAAAGCCAGTGTTAGAGTTTTGAGAGATTGCTAAAGCCGAAGAATAAAAAAACCTTCTTTCATCTTCATTCTGCCTCCGAGTTTTCCTGCGGCGTTCATTGCTCCAAGCGGCTTCCGCTTCAGGAAGCAACACCACCCTACTCTCACCTTATGGTTGCTCTGTCTTCTTTGGTCTCTCTCTTAGTTTTGGATTTGGGTTTGCCTCAGTACTGTTGACTTCTGGTAGCATCATTGGCTCTCTGCATCCATGTCCTCCAGTTTCCTCCCCTTTGTGTGCTTTGGCTTATCTCAGGTCAAAGGCTTCCCTCAGGGTCCTGGAGAGCCTCCACCACCTGCTGCTCTGTAGTGGGTCCCACCAAACTTGACCTTAGCTCTGGATTCACTCGGGTGGGGCTTCTTGTCTCGTGGACCTCACAGCACCACTGTAGGCAGTGCGCCTGTCTCTCCAGTGACAGATCCCTGAGTGTCAAATGTGAAAGGCATTTCCCTGGCATCTAACCAGCCCAGGAAATATCAGGCTGCAAGCCTTCTAGGAACAGAGCAGGAAGAAATGGCCTGAGGGTCCCACAGGCCACTAGATTAAAATTTCAAGAAAACCCTATTTGGAGTGCCCTTGTCATCCCTGAGTTGGGAGCCTTCTATCATAATTTTTCTAGAGACTAAATCCTGTCCTAACCTGTGGGGTGAGCCAAGAGGAGAGGGAACTCTGCCTGCATCTAGCTCCTTACCAGCTCCACACCACCATACTTTTTTTTTTTTTTTTTTTTCTTTTTCTTTTTTTGTACCAGGGATTGAACTCAGGGACACTTGAATCCAGCCACATCCCCAGCTCTATTTTGTATTTTATTTAGAGACACAGTCTCACTGAGTTGCTTAGTGCCTTGCTTTTGCTGAGGCTGGCTTTGAACTCACCATCCTCCTGCCTCAGCCTCCAGAGCTGCTGGAATTACAGGTGTTCACCACCACACCCAACTACCAGCCCCCCTTTTTAAGCACTGTACCCATTCTCTGTTTAGATGGTGTGGGAACCTTCAGAATCCAGGCTTCTTAGAGGTAGCATAGACAGACTCACTTCTTGTCAGGGCCCTGTGGTAGACGTGTGTTGGAGTCACTCAGTTCTGTTATCAGTTATTACTTTTTAACCAACTTCACAGCTTTTGAAAAAGTATTGAACAGGTCATTAGGTAGGGTCTCCTCTCTTTGTCTTTATCCTTGAGGGTGAATGGATTTTGCTTTTGTTTTTGTTTTTTAAATTTTTTTGTAGTTGTAGATGGAAAGCATGCCTTTATATTATTTATTTATTTTTATGTAGTTCTAAGGCTCAAAACCCGGAGCCTCACATATGCTAGGAAAGCACTCTGCCACTGAGCTACAGCCCCAGCCCCTGAATTTTGTTTTAATGCATCACTTCTCAATCTTTTTTAGAATCATATGAGACATAAAAACACACAATTCTTGTAGGAAACACTGAGGCTACTCAAGGGCAGGTGCAACCAGCTGGATCTATTCTGGCTCCACAAGGCCACTAAGAGGGCTAAATAATTTACTCTCTCTCTCTGCCTTCCTGTAACCTATTTGTAGCACACCATTTAGAAATCTGTGTTCTACCACTCATGTCTTGGACTTGAGGAGAGGGATAGGAAATACATAAGTGTGATCAGTCCGCCATATTGAATATGGTAAGACACTGTCTGGATTAGACTTTTTTTCCTCGTAGAATCCAGCTCATGGTCCTACAGAGTCCATCCAGCTGTTTCAAAAGGCGTCTTCCTAATATCTTTCTCCAGGAACACCACAAGCAACTGCTGTCTATGACTGTTCCCCATGGAATTCATGGTGCCACTACCACCGCATGAAGCAAACATTTGGCCCTAAGATGAATCCGTTAAGGTCCAGGAGCCTGGACCCCAGACACATTCAGCCTGAACCCTGGTGACTGAGAAGTAAGGAGCTTCTACCCACCCCCCAATCCATGAATAGAACTGCAATGAAGGCAAAGAAAATAATTTGAGAAAAGCTAATATGCAGTAATACAGTTTGGCAGGGCAGTATAACAGGATCTGAGACCAGGGGATTTGAATTGATCATTCCTGAGTTGTGATTCTGCCTCCAACATTCACTGGATATGTGATCCCAGGAAAATTACTGCACCTCTCTGAGCTTTGATGCCTTCATCTGGAGGGTGGGGTATAAGAGCAATCCATGTCAGGGAAGAAACAGCAAAGCACCTACCACCGAGGGGGAGAGGGAATGGGTGGGAAGAAAATGTCAATGATAATTAAAATTAAAAGGAAAGGCTATAACTGCAAAGAAAAAAAGAGGTTTTTAGAAAAACATTAAGCAGAAAATAAAGGCTGTCAGGGCCGCAGTTTACATACACAGAGACACTATGTCCCAAATATCGACCATGAAACGGGTCCACATACACGAGATCACAGCTCTCAGTAGCATCCAGGTCCTCATTTCCTCATGTTGTTTCCCAGGAGAATAACAAATTTACCATCTCCACTTAGTTATTAATTGGCCTTCCAATGGGGTCAGGAAGCCTTACCAATAGGCCTTTTTTTTTTTTAAAGACCATACATAAAACTACAAGTGATCTCTCATCTCATCATTTGTCTTGCTTAGATGTCAGCCTGTGCATTATTCTACATTGCAGGAAGCCCTGTGTAAATGTTTGGGAATAGTAGACGGAGGATGGGTAAGTGTGCAGGGCCAGACCATCACACACAGCCAGTGTGTGCCCCAATGTGTCAAGGGCAAAAGAAGGACTAAAAGTGAAGCAAATGTAAAATAGGTCAACGTCTCCCAGACAGCCATGGAGATAGAAACCTAGCCACGTTGCTCCTCAAGAAAGCACGAGTTCAAGTTCCTCCCAGGTTGTCCTGAGCAATGGGGTATGGAATCATACTTGGACAAAGGAATCATAATTCAATTATCTGATGATTTGTTACAAAACACTTTGCTCACATTGGATATTGGGATGGGTAAACATCAGAGCACCGCCCCCACCCTCCCATCCCTAGCTTCACATTTCAGATTTCATTAGTCAATAAAGCCAGGTTTATGTATAATAAAGTTAAGCCCTTCAAACCACTGACCATGGAAACCAGATTTTGAAATAATTCAGATTTGTGTTTCTGTTCTTTCTAATTAAGGGTAATATCGGGAAGCACAGACAGTGGGGAGCATTGTTCGAGCACCATGGGTTTAAGCAAGAAAATCTGATTATCAGCTCATGTCAGAAGCCAAGCGATAATGCAGCTTAGCATTCGTTTGGGCTTTTTCTTTGGTCAAAAGATAATTACCGTTCGTGAGGCCTTACGTAAGTGTATCTAATATCTAAGGCCCTAAAATTTATGAATAGCCAAAGCACACAATGGGCAAAGAAGAATTACTGTATTTATTATTTCTATGGCTTCTTCCACCATGATAATTTCATTATCTAGCTAAGTCAAACCTCCAAAATCAAAGCATAATTTCTTAAAGGACAAGAAGTTAAATATGCCTGGCAAGGTTTTCTGCTCAGTTTCCTCGGGTGAAAGTTATTTCTAACAAATAAGACTAGTAGAATTGCCAGAATTTCAATAAGAAATTTACTAAAAGGGACTCAGAGTTATGTATTGAGGTCATTGCACAAACAGATATTAAATTTCTATAATGAGCTGATTTTTTTTTCATCTTTCATAAACTGTTATTTCTCAGTCTGATAATATTGATTATAAATCCAGTGCTTGCAATGCTCCCTACAAAACAACGGCAAAAATGGCTGGGGATATAGCTCAGTTGGTAGAGTGCTTGCCTCACATGCACAAGGCCCTGGTTCAATCCCCAGGACTGCTGGGAAAAAAAAAAAAAAAAAAAAAAAACAACCTAGTAACAATCTGAAACCGGAAAAGCACTTCTTGGCAAAAGCAGGACAGTGACAGAGTGAACAAGGCCAAATACAAGCAACATTGACACATACTCAAAGAACAAGTGCTGGGAACCCAAAGTGGAAAAATTGTGTGAATCGGGAGCTAGAACTTTGGTATACAAAACCAAATCTAACTCTGAGAGTATATGAAATCAAGTTGTGAGATTCTGAAGGTAAATTTGCTGAGTTTCTCCAAACCATAATGAAGTAAAAGCTTTTCAAAGAGAAAGGTAACATGATTTTCCTTAACTATAAATTTTTATTTCTTTAACAGTAAATTTTGTTTTCCTGTTCATTATATACCAGCAGCAGCTAATATTCTATTGAGTTCTTACTACAGACCAAGCCTAGTTAAAAACACTCTAGACATTTTAACTCATCATCCCCTCATAATAACCTTATGAAATCATAATTTTATTTACCTCATTTTACTGATGAGAAAAATGGGTCACAAAGAGGTTAAATAACTTTCCCAACTGATTCCCAGTACCCCCAAACTGTATAACGAGGGTACTTGGTCTTATTCATCTTCTTTATTAGAGCTGGTTTTCTGTCTCAAACTTCTAATTGAAATCATTTTTTCCCCATCAAAATTCCCAGAGTTTATTTATGTTCACATTGCTGGTATGAGAGCCAGGTTCACTTAGACACCATCCTGAAGGAAAGGGAACTGGCAGTTTAGGACTAAGAGGAATCACACTCCTGGCACAGGCACCAACTTTCAACTCCCAACTTCAGGTGAATCACCAAATTCTCTGCTGAACAGTAGTCCAATGGGAAAAGGTTCCCTTCCCTACCTCCCTCCTTCACATGGTTCTTCAGACAGCATGGGGAATTGTTAAGAACTTTGGGAAGTATGGAATACTACGAAGGGATGAACTCACTGACAGGACAAGGCAATTGGTGAAGGCTGGAAGCACAGGACTAATAAAATGAAAAGTCAAGATGGCTGCAGTGTGGAGACACACACACACACACACACACACACACACACACACAAGCAAAAGTCCTTTCCTGAGCATTACAGATTAATGGAAGAGGAAGACCGTCTCACCCACATCATGCAGAGAACTGAATCTGCCAGAGGAAGCCATTTTCCAGAATCTGACAATATCTTGCAAGATTTGAGAAGCATCAAAGTTACTAGTGTTTCCTCTTGACTTGGACACTCAGGTGGACTTACAAAACTTGCAACCACCCTTATATGCATCAGTTTCCCCCCCCCCCCAGTGGACTTGATACAAAAGCCCAAGCCCACTTTGTCTCAGCAGAATTTTGGTTCAGCCTGACTGAGTGTGTTTCCCAATTGGCAAATCTATTCTGCACCCTAAAAAAATTGTCAATTGCTTTGTTCTACACTGACTTGTGACTTGCTCATGACTTCTTTGTTTACAGGTGAAGGTATGAAAGGTAAAGCTAGTGGAATCCATAGCTAGCACAAGCCTACCTTCCTCATGCTTCTCTTTCATTCACATTTATAGCCTAAGTTTATTTGAGGGAGGAGAAGTAAGGGGGAGAAAATCTAAGGTAGGACAATGACAACAGTGCTGACAGAGAGGCAATGTGTGCAGTGGCCCACCACACAAACCTGAAACTAGAAAGCCCAAGAGGAATCCTGGATCCATCACCTGGGCAAATTGCTTTACCTTTCATTGACTCTATCATTTCACAAAATAGAAGTTATAATAGTCCTTACCTGATTGAGTAGTGACAGCAATTCAGTGGCAGTATGCAGGGAATTTAGTATAGCCTGACAGAGAGTCACTCTCTCTCCATACACACTTAGAGCTGTGAATCATGGTATAACTAATTGTTTGGTAGCAGGTACCGTCTGTTCACCAGTTATTGTATTCGTTAGTTATTTAACTCAGGTTAAAAGATGAAATCATGGCTTTTACTCATTTCTATTTTCTATCTTGCTGAAAAATTGGTGATTCATTTTCTACTTTCACCAAACAACTAGAACAGGAAATTGTGTTTTACAACATATGCATCTGGTTTCCTCTACTTTCTATTGCTTTTATAGGTTACTAATAAAATATCTTCTTGAATATTGTAGAACCATGTTAGACTTTGGAACTTTGGGGGGACTGTTTATGGAGATAATTAAGGCACTAAAAGCAGAGTACAAAATAGTCAAGTCAATGGCAAGCAAACTCTGAGGAAAGAAAGAAGTAATAAGTGCTGTGTCTTCTAACTCCAAAATCCATGACCATAGTCCTTCTGCTATTGCTCTGACTTTAATGGGACATTAAAAGGAAGAAAAACAAATATAGTAGAAGTGTACTGAGGTCCCTGTAGCTCAAACTAGGTGTTTACATCAATTCACTGAATGCTTGCCACAACGTCATGACACAAAGTACTCTGTGTTCATTTTACAGGTGCAGAAATCATGGCTAAAAGTAATTAAACTCATGGAAGGTTAATTAACTCTTAAGGAGTGGGAAGGATCCAAAGAGAGAAACTACCTGCATTTGAAGAGGGAGCTCAGACTCCCACACCACTGACACTTCAACATCACCTGTAATGATTCAGTACCAAGCAAATCAAAACTTTTCACACTTTTTATAGTGTTTTCTCCTTATGTTTAGGACTGGACATTTAGCAACCAAAGATCCAAACTAATTTCTTCTAACAGAATGTCAACTTTGATTAAAACAAAGTGAACTACCAGCATTAACCTGACATCAAAGCTAGGCAAAGACAACTACCAGAAAACTACAGACCAATATCCCCGAGCAATATTGATGCAAAAATCTTCAACAAAGTACTAGCAAAGCAAACTCAATAGCACAATGAAAGGATTACACACCAAAACCACGTGGGATTTACTTCTGGAATGCAAGGATGGTTCAATGTATGAAAATCAATCAATGTAATAAACCACATTAACAGAATGAAGAAGAAAATTCACATGATTATCTCAACTGAAACAAAAACATTTAACAAGATTCAATTAACTTTCATAATAAAAACACTCAACAAACTAGGAATAGAGGTAAAGTACCTCTACATAATGCATGTCATATATGAAAAGCCCACAACTAACTGGATACTCAGTGGTGAAACACTGAAAGACTTTCCTCTAAGGTCAAGAACAAGAGTGGTGTCTGCTCTCACCACATCTAATCACCACAGTATTGGAAGCCCTATGCAGAGTAATTAGGTAAGAAAGAAAAAGACATACAAATTGGAAAGGAAGAAGTAAAGTTATCTTCATTCACTGGTGATACAATCTTATATATAGAAAACCCAAAAGATTACACACAAAAAAAAAACAAAAACACTAATAAATTCTGCTAGTTTCCAGATATAAATTCAACAAGCAAAAATTAGTTGCATTTCTATAGACTAATAATGAACAATCTGAAAAGGAAATTAAGAAAACAATTCTACTCAGTTGGTAGAGTGCTTGCCTTGCATGCACAAGGCCCTGGGTTCAATCCCCAGCACCACAAAAGAAGAAGGAGGAGGGGGAGGAGGAGGAGGAGAAGAAGAATTCTATTTAGTAATATTGAAAATAATCAAATATTTAGGAATAAACCTAATGAAGGAGGTTGTACTCTGAAATGGTAAAACATTGTTCAAAGAAATTAAAGAGGGGCTTGGGATATGGCTAGGGGTAAAGCTCTTGTCTAGCATTTACAAGGCCCTGGGTTCAATATCCAGCAAAAGAAAGAAAAAGAGAGAGAAAGAAAGTTAAAGGATGCATATATAAATTGAAAGACATTCCATAATCATGAATTAGAAGAGTTAATATTGTTAATATATTAATACTATGCAAAGCAAGTAACAGATTCAATGCAACCACTATTAAAATCCCAACTATTTTTCAAAATTGGAGAAATCCATTTTAAAATTCATATGGAACCTCAAGAGACCCTGAATAGTCCAAAGAATCTTGAAAAAGAGGAATAAACTTAAAAGAGTCACATATTCTAATTTTAAGATATATTACAAATCTACAGTAATCAATACAGTGTGATACTGGCATAAATATGGACATGCAAGCCAATGGAATGCAATATGTATCCCAGAAATAAAATTTTGCATACATAGTTCAGTGATCATCAATAAGGGTTCCAAGCCCACTCAGTGGGAAAGAGCAGCCTCTTCAAAAAATAGTGCTGGGAAACTGGACACATACATGCAAAAGATTAACTTTACCTTTATCTTACACCACATGCAAAATTAAATAAAAATAGATTTAAAAATCAGTAAAAAAAAAAAAAATACTATAAAACTCCTAGAAGAAATCATAAGGGAAAAACTGTGATATTGGGATTGGCAACAATTTCTGAGATGACATAAATAAAGGCAACAAAAGCAAAAATAGATTAATGGGACACATCGAACTTAGAAACTTCAGTGCATCAAAGGACACAATCAACAGAGTTAAAGACAATCTATGGAATGGGACAGAATATTTGCAAATCACATATCTGATAAGAGTTTGATATCAAGACTATCTATAGAACTCAATAAAAATTAAATAATTCAATTTAAATATAGGCACAAGACTTGAATAGATATTTCTCAAAACATTTTAGAGGAATAACCAACAAGCATATGAAAAGTTGTTCAATGTCACTAACCATTAAAGAAATGCAAACCAAAACCCAAATGAGATATTATCTCACACCCAGTATGATGGCTACTATAAAAAAAACAAAGCAGGAACAGAAAATAACAGGTTTGGGAGAGAATGTGGAGAAATTAGACCCATGTGCTTTTTGGTAGGATTATAAAATGGTACCACTACTTTGGAAAATAGTATGACAAATCATTTAAAAATTAAAAACAGAATTACTATATGATCTAGTAATCCCACTTACAAAAGAATTGAAAGCAAAATCTCAAAGAGAGATTTGTAGAACCATGTTCATAGCAGTTCATAATAGCCAAGGGGCAGAAGGTAAGCAACTCAGATGTTCATTGATGGATGAATGTATAAACAAAACATGATATACTGTATGTTTGCTGTAGAATATTATTCGGTCTTTAAAAAGGTAATAGATTCTGACACATGCTCAGTATGGATGAACCTTGAAGACATTGTGCTACATGAAATAACTGTCACAAAAACAAAATTTTGTCAATTTCCACTTACAGTGACTTATAGTTGGATTCACACAACGAAAATGTAGAATGGTGGGTTCCAGGTGGCATGGAAGAAGGAATTTCCGTTTTATACAACAGAAAAGTTCTGGAGATCTGGTATAAAACAATGTACAAACTTAATTAACATTAAAAGTGGTTAAGATGGTAAATTTTATGTTGTGTATTTGTATTTTAAAAACAAATAAATTCTCCAAGGGGAAAAAAACTATCCAAGTGTCTGTCCAAAATGGATCCCGTGGTCTTGCACAGGATGGAAGAGTAGAAGAGGCAATGACACAGGACCCTCTGATGGAAGAAGCAGAGGTCCAAGATCAGCATGAGGCTCCCACGCTTCCGCTCCTGCTTCACATGAGCACCAGTAAGGAACCTTAGGGCTTCCGGCCAGACGCACTCCATGGGTCTCTTCTGAGCTCATGTGGACTTTGGTTACTTTTCCACTGATTCCCCACGACTAAACTTTCCCCTTGCATTTTTCATACATTTTTTTTTAAACTTTTGCTTTGCACTGTGGGAGATGTTCTGTGACTTCTAACAATCTTCTTACAAACTTTCAGCGATCACTTATTCGATTCCATGAACTCTTTCTGTTTGTTCATTGTTCCTTTGTAAAGGACCCAGCTGTTCTTAGTTTATGGATTTTTCTGAGAATCCCTCACAGGATACTAATTAGATGTCTTTTTAAAATGAAAATTCTCTACTGGTTTCAGAATCAGGTTTTATCTTTTGATGATGCTGTTTTATCTTTTCAATCTTCTTGATCCTTCTCTTTTATGTAATTGGCTTTCCTTGAATTCTGGAAGTCCCTGATATTTTGAGTAATAGCTAAGGTTGATGAGTTTCTTCTCTCTTTCTGCAGGTGTGATTCTCTCGCAAAACAATTCAGGCCTTCTCCCAATGACAGTGAGCTTGATGGAGAGGGTCAGGCATGGAACAGACTGGCTTCAATTCAAGGATGGGTATGGGCTTGCAGGGCACATCCAGATGGCAGAATGAGAGGGCTTCATTTTAAGGTACCATTTCCAAACCACAAGTCCTGATTCTCCCCCTAAAAGTTTCCTTGCTTTCTTTAGAAAATTAAAAAAAAAAAAAAAAATTCTAGTTTTACTCTGGAGAGAAACCTGCCTGCAAATCACTTCTGCCTTCCCCTCAACTGCTTGAGACAGGGTACCTTGCCTGATTAAGGAATTTGGGAGGAAGAATTAAGTGACATAGTCTCCATTGTCTTTGGGGGTGTATCTTCTACTTTTAGTCCTAAGGAAGATGACCAGGTAAAGAACCTCCCTGTGAGGACTTGGGGGGGGGGGGGTCCTGAGTACTGCCCTGGTTGTTCACGTATGTCTGCTGTTCTGGGAGTCATGATAGGAAACCCCCTTTTGCCATGCTCGTAAATCACATCCCCAGCCTATCTGATATTTTGACCTCTAGTGGCCGACTTCTCTGTCTCATTTGAAATTCATGCAAGGAAAAGAAGAATATGAAGCATTGACAGCTTAGATCCAAGTATAGGTATTTTTTTGGTGTCTTGTTTTGGTTTGTTGTTGTTGTTGTTGTTGTTGTTGTTTTCCTTCTGATTCATTGTGCACTACCTGGCATCCAACCGGTTCCTTGCTGTGTGGGGAGGAAATTCCCCACTGGGAGGCAGCCATCTAGTAGGACAGGAAGGAGCGGATCCTCCACTGTCTCCTCAACCCTGAGCCCCACAGATGTCTGCGTCTTAACCCTTGGCACTGGGCCTGGGATGCTGGTTTCCATACTTGGTCTTCTAGACCCAAACATGCTAGGAGGCCCTGACAGCCTGTCTGTGACTAGAAAGGGCAAGAGTCCTCTCAGGTACACTCCCAGAGCTACTGGGAGGAAGTAAAGCACTCAGGATTTATCTAGATCCTCCCTTTGGTCTGGGAACTCCTCTCCTGCCAAGAGTCTCAATCTTATTATTTCAATTTAAAGTAGGCATTGGAAGCAGTTTTCTCCAAAATCCTATATTTTTTAAGACTTTTGAAGCAAGGACATAATCTCTCAGGCATAGCTCTTCCACAGAAGAGAAATGTTGCTATTACACTTTATGAGAAATGATTTATGAGAAATACAAAGCTTGTTTTCTTCTTTAATGCTCATTCTAAAAATCTTAAACAGTATAGAATAGCGTTCAGATTTCACTATTCTCAACAGGTGATTAAGATTTAAAAATGTTCTTGAATGCTTTCAGGAAATTTTGGTGCATATGTATTGCACCAAAATACATCCACTCTTGTACATGAATGAGATGACAGTGTAACCAAATAAAGCTGTTTCTTTGCGGCTCACATCAGTATGGGCACCACATTCAAAAGAAAGCAAGCCCTGCTTCCAAAAGCCAGTTAGAAGGCAATCGAAACCTTTACTGAAATCATTCAGAAATAAAAGAAGTATTACCTTGCATGGCGCAGAGTAATGTTCTTTGAAATTCTTCATCTTTTCATCTTTCTCCCTAAAACTTCACTCTTTTTTTATCTTTTTGATATATTTTTCGTTGTTGATAGATCCTTATTTTATTTATTTATATGTGGTGCTGAGAATTGAACCCAGTGCCTCACACATGCCAGACAAGTGCACTACCGCTGAGCCATGGCCCCAGTCCAGAACTTCTTTATCATTTTTTTTTAATTTTTATTTATAGTAGTAGTATGTATTACAGTTCATACTACACATATAGAGCATCTTTTTACACAAAACAGTTTGTATACAAAGTATATTCGTAGCATTCAAGTCTTCAATCATGCATTTAGAATAATGATATCCATCTTATTCAACCACTTTTTCTTTTTTTCCCCCTTCCCCCCCTTGCTCCCTCACTTCCCCTCCCTTCCCTTTGACCATTATAGTGTTCCTCTAACCCTCCTATGTACCCCGACCCAACAATACTGTGAACAGGCCTCCTTATAAAACTTCACTCTTTTACTTTTTTTTTTTTTTTTTTTTCTTTTTGGTATCAGGGATCAAACCCAGGGGTGCTTAACCACTGGGCCACATCCCCAGTCCTTTTTGTATGTGTGTGTGTGTGTGTACACATCACACACACATATATTATATATGTATATATTATATGTATACATTGCACATATATAATTTATATATATAATATACTATGTAGAGACAGAGTCTTGCTGAATTGCTTAGGGCCTTGCTAAGTTGCTGAGGTTGGCTTCATACTTGTTATCCTCCTGCCTCAGCCTCCTGAGCCACGGGGATTACAGGCATGCACCACCCCACCTGACAAAACCTCACTCTTTACAGCATTGTTTTGTCTCTCTCTCTCTCTCTCTCTCTCTCTCTCTCTCTCTCTCTCTCTCTCTCTCTCTCCCCCTCCTCCCATGTCCCTTCCTTCCCAAAACTATCCCTTCAAAACTAAATCCACTCCAGCTCTAGTCTTCCCCTACTTCCTGCTTTGCCTATATATTATTTTTTTCCCTTAGTAGCTTCTATCCATTCCAAAATCACCAGTGGCCTTTCTAGAACTCTTTCAGTTCTTTTCTGTACCCATTACTGAATCAACCCCATGAGGGCCAGGCATGACTGGCAGGTCCAAGACACAAAGGCACTTTGTTTTTCAAAGTCCAGCATCTCTTTACATATAAGAAAGTACAGTTGTGCTCTTGGCAAATGTTGATTTTTGTCTGTCTGGGGTGATTTCAGATAATAACAATTAATGTATTTTTTTTAAATCAATGAATCAGTGAACACATGAATAGGTGAGCACATAACTGAGTGTGTTAATCAACTACAGCTAATGCAGATCAGGCAGCAGTTCAACCTGAGTTACAGGGTTCTACCTCTTAACCACTCTTGAATTCAGTTTTCCTCACCTACTTAAAACAGGGAAATATTTTTGAAAACCTGTTACACAGATTAAAATGAAATATCAATAAGGTGCCTACCCCAGAGCAATGTAAGCTATGAAAATTGAGCAAAGATCATGCATCCATGTAAATCATTTAATAAGCTGAGTCTGAATTCTGTGAACACTTCACAGATAGGGAAAATCTCCAAAAGTGTTCAAAATCCACAACATGGAAAGAGCTGTCTTCCAACCCTGAGCAGGCCGTAGGGGTCTTCCTGACACCAGCACTTTGGATGCTATTCATAGCACTATCTTAAGGTGCTGTTACATGCTTTGATCTTCCAATGACTACTTCAAAAATTAATTTTACAGGTACATCATTCATGGTTCTCAAAATACAATCCTACAATAGCAGCTACATAAGCAGTTTAAGTTTGGGCAATTTAAATGCCATCATAAGCAAACAGTCTTAAACAATTGCTTCCATGCTAGGTGATATTAAAGAAAACCAGTGTGTTTCTGGCCCTAGGAGATACAAAACAGCAACTCTGAATAAGTGGAAAGGACTTTGGAGCCTCCTAGACCCAAGTGTAAAGTCCAGCCTTTATTCCTTTACTCATTCACTCAACACAAATTAAGTGGTTTGTGTGTCCATCACTACATTAAGCTGTGGTTGAAAACAACTCCTCTACCATCACTTGAAAGATGGTGAGTCTTACCAAGTCATGGAGGTGCTCTTTGACTAGGTGCAACACTGGCTTCATAACTTTTTAAATAAAGGCAACACCTATAAAATACATAGCACATAGGAAACTTTGGCTTCTACCATCTGCTCTCTGACCACTAAACTATCGAGTTGAGTTGCCAATACATCAGCACACTCACCTGCACGTGTCAAGGAAAGCGTTCACTGAAAGGACGCTAAGAGCAGAATCCAACCAAGGCCAGAAATTTCACAGCGCTCCTGAGTGTGGGAACAGACACAGAACTTGGCGCACAACCACCACTGGATATGTTAAATCATGAGTTCGGATAATGAGAGCCTCACATTTGACTGGAGGCAAAACTTCTGTGGCCTCAGTTTCCTCATCTGGAGGCTATAGGGTCAAGCTACTTCCTTCCAAAGAACCAGTAATCCCAGGTTTTATTTATTTATTTATTTATAAATATTTTTAATATTTGTTTATTTGTTTTAGTTGTACACAATGCCTTCATTTTTATGTGGTGCTGAGGATCAAACCCGGGCCATGCATGTGCTAGGTGAGCGCTCTACCACTGAGCCACAACCCCAGCCCCTAATCCCAGGTTTTTTTAAAAAAAAAAAAGAGATACACGTCAAAGCCTCAGGCCACCAGTTTGTAGTTTATTTGCTCTGCCTGAAATTGAATGTGTACAGCTTCTTCCAAAACTCAATGCAATCCCCAGATAGGTAGACTTTATCAACGTAGCCCTGTTTTATCTCTCATTCTAGAATATGTAAAGTATAGACTAGTAAGTTAAGAAATACTCAGTGCTGGAAAAAAAAAAAATAGCCCGTTTGAAAATCTAAAGACTAGAAATTAACCAGTCACTTCATGTTTTTAGCAAACACACTTACCATTGTGTGAGGCTTCATTGTCCCCCTGGTGAATAGAGCCTTTAAAAATGTATACGCCTGGAACTGAATGCCGTGTCAAATCTATTGGCACTGCATGTTTAAACACCTGCATCTCATCACCAGCCCTTCATAATATTGTTAAACAATAATTATACTTATGATGAGTAATGAATCCAAATATATTCTTCCTTGAGATGTACTCATTCTTGTGTGATAAGTAACCCATTAGTAGCATAAAAAAAAAAAAAAAAAGAAAGAAAGAAAGAAAACTACTCAGGTAGAACAGGATGCATACCTACATCCATATAATACTCAATAAAGTTTTTAAATGATTATAAAAATTGTAATGATGTCATCTTCTTTATTAGAGAATTCTTGCCCGGTTTTTATGAGAATGAGCCATTTTTGTTTAGCACAGTTCTAAATTTCACTTGCTTAATCAAATTTAAATTTTACATATATATATACATATATATATACACACATACATACATTTACTTATTTATTTACTTTGAAGTTTAACCAAGTTTACTTTTGTGTTCTTCATATCTGACATGAAAATGAAAACTTGAAATAAAGACTAAGCTTGCCTTGGATACCGCCCACTCATTTTGCTTAAAACTGACTTTGGCTCTTATGGTTTTCGAGACTCTCAGATGAACTAATTCACCTATTTCCTGAAACAGAAAGACTAAAGCATGCCAATCACTAAAATAAGCAGCTCCATCAAAAAAAGAAAGGAAGGAAGGAGAGAACAGGAAAGAGATACAAATAAAAAGGATATCGGGAAAAAGAAATCATATTAAGAGCTAACAAGAATGGCAGCTCAGGGCTAGGCATTTCATATATAACTCATTTGATGCTCACAACAAGTTTATGAATTTCATGCTTATCATTATCCTGTTTTGCAGATAAGGAACGTGACATATACAAAATGAGACAATATCTTCCAAAGTCACAGGGCAGAAAGTGTCAAACCCAGGACCAGAACTCAGGCTGTCTGGTCCCAAATCTGTCTGGTCCCAAATCTGTCTGTATGTCTGTATGATCACTATCCTCAACCATTTTTCAGTTCCCACCCACTAGAGCCATCAGAAGCAGCTATCCAAAAGCAGGTCCCAGCAGCCCCAGTATCACATTTCTTAGTCATCTGGAATACAGTTGAGAGCTTGTTGGTAATTCCAAACCCTACTCTGGAAGAGAACTGGTTTTATGAATATCCCCCTTGCCCTGAGCCCAGGTTATCTTCAGCTAACTGATAAGAACTCACTGCTCCTCTCCCAGATCTCTAAGGTCTAAAACTCAACGTGATCAGTGTCACGTCCATGTGGGTAAATGAGGCTCCTAGAACCTGGGTGAGTGCTCAAAGTTCTCTGCCACTTGCGGTCTTCCAGAAATCATGTGCAATGCGATCCTTTGATCCCCAGGTATCACAGAAGAGTTTATGATACAGAGAGTTAGCATGATACAGAGAGTTAGCATGACCCCAAATCGAGCAAGTACCACTGCAGTGCAGGCTGGAGTTGCTTAAAGACAGAGGCAACAGAAATCGCACTCACTTCCCCCATGGTTAATGCTGCAGTCTTCATGAAGCAAACAATTTTTGAGGTGGGTTGAACACCCAACATGCACCCCAGAGTATGGAAGGAAATCTCAGAAGCTGGACCCAAGAGGGCATCCTGAGGACCAGGCCAGACCAGAAATCTGATTCTAGGGAAAATAACCCTGAGCTCTTCTCCCACCTCCCAAAAGTCATGTCAAATGGGCCTGTTAGGCCAAAGTCACATCCTACTGCCCACAACCCAACTGTGACCCCACGTCCCCTTCCAAGCACAATCCCCAGTGGCTTCCCACTGAGGCAACCAGAACCTGGGACCCCAGATCCTGAAACTGGAGTTACAAATAAGTGGTGGTTTTCAACACTGAATCATAACTTACTAGTCTATACGTTATGTATTTTAGAAAATCTATGAGTGTTTTGATCATTTGGGGACTGTGGAAGGGGAGCCCACTAATAATTATTCTAGAACATCAGGTATAAACCCGTACTGTCCTAGGCAATAGGGACATATCCATTACCTCTCTTCATTCATCCCCTATCTATCTCTCCAATCTGCTCCTGCCCCTTTGCTGTCCCTTCAATATTCCAGGCCAGTGTCATCTTGGGAACTTTCTGCTTGCTGTTCCCTCTCTCTAGAACCCATCCTCCAAACATCTTTATGGCTTGATTCTTCATCCCTTTCAGCTCTTTGCTAAACATAATTATTTGTCTGCCATCACCACCATATTTTAAAAGGGATCACCAACCCACACACACACCCCATAGCCCCTTTGGGTTCTCTATCGTCTTTGAACTACCATGTGTTCTGCTTATTCACTGTGTATTGTTTAGCTTCCCCAGGGCCAGCAAACATGTTTGGGCAGGTCAGGCCCTGCCAACGGGAAGAGCCGCATGGGTTGGGTGGCCCACATTCCACTCATCAGGACTTGCGCCAGGACTTGGGGCTGCACCACCCTGGATAGGGTGTGTCCTTCCACCCAATGGCACCATTTCCTAATTTGTACAGACTCCATACCTCCTGGCAGTGGCCCTCATCTCCTCCCCCTGGAATGGAAGCTCTAAGACTTGATACTGTACACTCTGGTTACCCACCATCATCTCCTATATCTAAGATAACACCTAGCATTTATAAGTACCTAAAAAAAAACATGTTAAATAAACAAGTGAATGAAAACAAGACTAAGATCTGCAGCCATGCCTTCTCCGAGTGCTGAGCTGTTCTTCCACGTTAAGTTCCCTTCCCCCTCTCTCTCTTTTTCATTTTAGAAGACATTTAATTTTACTTTCTTGATCAGCTTGCAGGGAACAATTTGTCTTCCCACTTTGAGGCAACTTATGAAGTTTAAAACTGTCTCTTAGATCATTGTTCAGCCAATTCAGGATTTAACCCAATCATTTCCAAGTTCAAAGTCTTTTTCAGAGCATCCTCCTCTCTCTCTCTCTCTCTCTCTCTCTTTTTTTTTTTTTTTTTTTTTTTTGGTACGGGGATTGAACTCAGGGGCACTCAACCACTGCGCCACATCCCCAGCCCTTTTTTGTATTTGTTGGATTCCAGGCAAGAGGCTGTGCCTCCCAGGCAGAAGGCCACACCTCCCCAGGTGCTTTGTGAAAAACTACAGCTCCCAAGATCCTCAGCAAAAACTGACCAGCAGGTGCCCTGGCCACTACCTCCTGACCTCTGGTAGCCTATAAGGCAAGGACACACTCCAGGGGGGCTTTCTGACCCCCCACTCTATTTAAGCCGCTCTCTGTTCGCGCTTGCCCCTGTTCCCGTCCGTTCCCCATTTTCCCTTTTTTCTCCCCCTTCCACGCGTGGCCCCTAATAAACTTCCCTTTTATTAAAATGGCATTCCCTGCGTAAGAGACTTTGCCTAAATTCTAACAGTATTTTATTAGAGAGAGGGCCTCACTGAGTTGCTAAGTGCCTCACTATTGCTGAGGCTGACTTTGAACTCGCGATCCTCCTGCCTCAGCCTCCCAAGTGCTGGGATTACAGGCATGCGCCACCACACCCAGTTGCATCCTCTACTCTCAAGAATGCTCCCTGCTTCCTCCCCTTGGATGGAGCAGTGCAAGAAGAAATACTTTTTTCTTGGCCCTGGGGAATGCCATCTGCATTCTCTTCCTGCCTGGGTCTTTCTATTCTCTCTCTCTCTCTCTCTCTCTCTCTCTCTCTCTCTCTCTCTCTCTCTCTCTCCTGCCTCCATAGTGATGTAACTGGTCCCAGTGGACCTTTAAAATGGTGGAGAATATGGCAGCATCTGCTGCTGATGTCCTGCTATGGTCTTGCATCTGGAGGTCCAGGTGGCTTGGAATTTCCTCATATAAATGCCAAGCTACCTCCAGGCCTTCTCCTGTCAGCATTCCTACAACCCACTCTTCATTGAGCAGGGAATTCTGGGTCCCTGCCACCATGTCACTGATCAGCTGTGGGGAAACTGGGCTGTTTCCCCACATGCCCACGCACGCAGCCTCTCTCTCCTTGAACTGCAGTATTGCTGCATTCTCATTTGTAAAATACTGATTCTTAAGGTGAGTGATGGTTACACCCGTGTTCGTTATGGTATTCTCTAGACCTCTATGTTGCCTGAAATATCTCACAACATTCCAGAATAAGAGAGTACACCAACTTTCTCTCCTATTGCTCTTGCTTCAGATTAATGCGGGTCTGTCATAGCTCCAAACAGGAATGAAGGGACACAACAGGAATGGTTATTATATTATCTCTGGTACACAGGACCTAGCATTGAACACACACGCATGGTTTCCTAGCCTTAGTCAAAGCCTGCTGCACTCTCCCATTATCAGCTTCCTCTCTCTCCTTGGGACCAGAATGGAAGAAGGTCAAGCAGCAGCTCATGGGTGGTCTTGGTTGGGAGCCAAGAGGATACTGCAAGGACTAGTGACCCAGGCCCCATACAAGCAGGCTCTGGAGTGAGTCCAGCCTCTGGTTCAAAGAAAGGCAGGTGACAGTTTTGCCAGATAGCTCAGTCCTGGACACCTGACCTATACCAGGGGAATTATTTTGTCTTCTCCAAACCCTTCTTGCTAGAGCAGGACATGGCTACTACTGAGAGGAACTGGTGGGGAAGGAAGCTGAGCCCAGGGGGGTTGTGCTTCCTTCCTGTCTCTGAACTGTGTATAAAAGTACAGGGTTAGGATAGGGGTGGAGAAATATCAAGAAGTAAGGCTGGAAAGGCTGCAGATTCCCCTTTGGGCATATATATGAGAGTGGAAGTTGGACTTGACTGTATGAAAAATATTACTTAGGGGTCAGATCCACCACAGTGCTGTTCTCCATCCTTGAATGTATCTTCTCCTGATCTGCCCTCCCCTGTGAAAGGAGCCCAAAGGAAATGAGGAAATGGATCTTTCACTTCCAAGAGTCAAGTCTAGGTGAATAACTTGAAATTTTCTTTTCTGCATTACTCTTTTTGAGGTACTAGAAGCAATCGCTGGCTTTTTTTTCTGAACTCTCTTGATTGTCCAAAAACAGTTCACCAATTCCATCCTTTCCTTTCAATCAGTGAAAAATGCAGGTCCTTCCCCAAAGATGCCTCCTCCTTCTACAAGCTGTCTGACTCATGTTGACCACAGAAGAGGTTTTACTCAGGGTAGGAAGGCACAGAGGTGAGAAATTTGCCAGAGAATCCAATGTGGACCAGGATGTCCGGCCCAGCAAGGTCATGAGGCCCAGTCTGAAGCAGGTAACTGCCCTTCCAGTTTCTCTGTATCCATATCTTCTCACATCCTTGATCTGACTGGGGCCATTTTTTTGCTCCTTCTTGAAACACTGAGCCCTGTTTCTGGAAGCCTACCCTTAGTTCTAACTCCATAACTCTCCAAATGATGCCGGGAATCACTTAATTTTATTTTGTTCAACTTCTTCTCATCCATCAGCCAGAGTCAGCTTCTCTTGCTTGCAAATAATAGTCCTACTTAATACCCTAACAACAAGGGCATGTGCCCTTCTGTTCTTCTTCTGCTTTTTCTCTACAGAACTTATCACAATTTGACTTAACTGTTTATTATTCAGGTTTTTTATCCCACACTGGGATGAAAGTTCCATGAGGCCAGAATCTTTTGTTTTGTTCGCTTCTACATATTTAAAACAATGCCTGGGACACATTGCACTTAATACAATTTGTCACATGAATGAAACCTCTAACACTTGTTGATCCATTTAACCCTCAAGATTATTCTGTTAGAAACCAGAACCAATGACATTTATCCAGGTTCCATGCCCAGGGCTCCACCTCTAGTAAGCAACACTTTCCAGCTCTGTGTGGCATGATTCTGGGCAGAGAGATCCAAAGAGCCCTAGTGAGACATCCCCAGGTATGCAAATACATCCCTCTTATCATCGCTGTAGGACACAGACTTGCCAGCTATCATCTGGGCCAATTATTGCTAGTTTTGCCAAATCAAATGAACATCCACCCCTTTTTAAGATGTTCATATTGAATATTAGAAAAGCCAAGCCTTTTCCAAAATTTTGGGAGGCCATTCCTTATATAAATGGCCCAGATCACCTCGACCACAGCAGGAGTTGTGAGCTAAGCACCATGGCATGCTAAGGTCTCAGAGCCACTCTGCTTCTCAAATTACTCTCATAAAATTCAGAAAGCTGGTGTTCCAGAACCATCTCTGCCACTAACAGGTTATGCAATCTTGGGCGAGAGTTGGAATTCCTACTGGTTTCATTGTCTTTATCTATAAAATAAAAGGTCTTATTCATTCAACAAACAAACAAACAAACAAACAAAAAAAGATCATAAAATGTCTTCCTGTCCGCATCTTTATCACTTACACCTACCAAGAACCCAAGTCACATGACCTGCAGCTCTACTCTTATCTGACTCCTAACAGTTCTCAGAACGCCCACAGCATGGAAGCCTCCTAGTTCATTTCTTCCAAATGTCCATGTTAATACTTGCTGTGGAAAAAATAAATGCATTCCCACATTACTAAGCAGCTTATAACCAACTTTCCGTGCCTTCCCCACGTGAGAACACAGCCTACATACAAACCTTAAATGGCACATGATTTCAAAATACTTGCTAGTGTATGCTCACTGATGTATTTGAAATGTGGAATTGCTTGAAAGCATTCTATTCAGAAAGCAATGTGGTTGGTTTTTTTTTGTTTTTTGTTTTTTGTTTTCCCACAAATACTAAATCGTTTCTCAACAATACTATCCGGAAAGGGTGCAACAGAACAAAAGAAAACCAAGCACTGGAGAGTGGCGCTACTGCACAGCTCGGTGGGAGATACAGTCAGAGTCCCCTTTCCACCCCTGTGCAGAAGAAGGACCCAGCAACTGAGACCGACTTCAAGTTGGGGCTGAGCAATTCCATCCAGTGCTGGACCACATGCTGGAGAACAAAGGGAGGACGGGTGGGGGCTTTGGTGCAGACAGAGGAGTTTCCAGAGCAGAGAAAGTCGTTGCAGGAAGAGCAGCTCAGCATCAATGGAAAAGCAGGGACAGAGATTGCCAGAGCTCACCCAGCATCTACCATGTGTCCAATGTGTCCATTCATTGGCTCAATAAATACCAGATCAGCAGGAGTTCCGCTGGAGATGGGAATATGACACCTGTGGCCCTGCCCTCATGGATCTTACATTCTGGGATGCAGCAGCACTGAATAAATATTTGTTGAATTCATTAATTGAATAAGCTGCTGAGCCAATATTTCTCTTTCTTCTAGTATGATTTCTTCATCTGCCACTTTATAAGGTAAAAAGGATGACAACGCAAAAATTTGGCCATAATATTTGAAATAGCATAAAAAGACTAATGGAAATGTGACTTTATATTCACTGGTGTTAACGATGAACTTCACGTATGATTTTCTTGTCATACCAGTTAAATTTGGTATGAAACTATCACGATTAGATATGAAAGAATATGTAGCCTTCACTTTCATATATTTCAAGTTAAGTGGGATGTGTATTTTATATCTATAACATACGTAACTTAAAATATAGCTTATAACATTCTAACAAGGGGAGTGGTAGATAGACATACACAAATAATCTAAGTATATTGAATATGAGCACTCGGGTTTTTCTTTTGTTGCTAAAAGTTTGCAGTTAAAAGCTGGACACCATTATTTTGAATACTTAGACACAGATGAGCTGATAAGTCAGTCCAGGTCAAGATCCCTAGGAAAGCTCCAACCCTGAATGTCTCATCAGACCAGGTTCTCCTCACTCTGATGCAAGTAGACCTGAGCAAAATACTAACCAAACATTCCAGGTAGATGCATTCCAGGTGGGCAGAACAGCAAGTCTAAAGGTCCTGGGAGGGAGGCGTGCAGAGGGGGCTGAGCAGAAGAGGGGTTGCAGCAAGAGGATGAGCGCTGAGGCCAGGAAGCCCTGAAAGCCATCAGAAAGACTTTGGACTTGATGGTCAGTGAAACAGAAGCCCACTGAAGGTTTGTGAGCAGAAGAATGATATCATCTGTTTATATTTTGGGGAAGATTATTAAATCTTTCAATCCATTTTTGACAGGAATTTATTTCTCCCACCATCTGTCCAGCTTGTGTTTCTACATCTCAAATAACTTTAAACTGGGAGGGAAAAGCAAAGATGTATGAACTTATCCCCTAAGTGATATTATCTATCATGTTAAACAAATAATTCTATAACTTGGCTGTTTTCATTTAGCCTTCAGTTACCCAGATTTACTCTTGATGGTGAGTATAACTGAAACTCCTCCTTTAAACAACTTGCAATAGTCCAGTGTATAAATATTCCACAATATATTTATCCATTCTTCTGTTGATAGACATTTATGCTTTTTAAATTTCCCATTAAAAAGTGGATGCATCAGAAAGCAGCCTTCTACATGGCTCCACTGAGTAGAGAGTCTCTGATTTCATACCCTGGTGGAAATTATAGAGTCGAAAGTGTATGCATTCCACAACTGTGTTAGATTTTGAAAATGTTCCCCAAGGTGATTCCGCAGTGGTATAAGTGAGACTTCCTACTTCCCTACACCTTTGCCAACTGATGAAAATGAAATGATCTTTATGATTTTTGTCTGTATTTCTCTCAACACTAGTAAGGTCAAACATCCCTTAACATATATTAATAAATTACTCCCTTAATCTATTAATATGCATCTCATACTTTTTTTTTTTTTTTTTTTTTTTTTTGTGTGTGTGTGTGTGTGTGTGTGTGGTACCGGGGATTGAACTCAGGGGCACTCGACCACTGGGCCACATCCCCAGCCCTTTTTTGTATTTTATTTAGAGACAGGGTTTCACTGAATTGCTAAGTGCCTCTCCATTGCTGAGGCTGGCTTTGAACTCGCGATCCTCCTGCCTCAGCCTCCCAAAGTGCTAAGATTACAGGCGTGCGCCACCGCGCCCGGCTTCATACATTTATTCTTTATCTTAAACTATTTTTGCATTACTAGAATTAGCCTTACTTGATGATGTATTACATATATATATGTGTGTGTGTGTGTGTGTGTGTGTGTGTGTATTACATATATATGTATATGTGTGTGAATTTATTTTGTGAAAACTTCATTTAATATTTTTCACAAGTTAGATTGATCCATAGTTTGTTTCTCTTTTTTTCTCAAAGTTTTACTAATCTCAAAAAATGAATTATGTGGCTTTTTCTCTTTAGATAAGGATTCTCTGGCACTTGAAGTCTTAATAAAATTCAGCTATAAAACCCACTTGGCATGCTTTGGGGTGGGGGGCACTAGAAATTTCTGATCCCACATAGTATGGAACTGGGTCCCTCGACCTCACTTCAGCTGCCACAGGAAGACTGGCACCTAGGCATCTCTTGTGGATAAGCTCCAGAGGCATGATATCACTGTATCAGTGTAAGTTAATGACATCTGACTCTGTCACCTGTGCCACTCCTTTCTTAATGAAGGGGCCTGTGATCCTCTTTCAGGAAGCTTTGCCTTCAGGAAGCTTTCCCTTGAGGCACAAATGAAATGACTCCACCAAGGGATCCTTGTCTCCCCAACACTGTCCACACTGGGAGTCACAGGATCCTTTAGTTGCAAGGAATCTGAAGAGGTCAATTACTTGAAGTCCAAATAGAAGGTTAACTAATATGAAACAGCGGAAGGTTAACTAATGAAACAGCACAGGGCAGGCGCCTTATGCAGATGTATTCTTCTGCTTTCGTGGAGTAAGAACCACTAGGAAACCAGGTTATACTTTCTAAAACCAGGCCAAGTTTTTGATCTTTTCTACACTTGTTCTTTTTCTTCCAATTTAAAATGTGAGTTTCCGCATCTCTTGATTTCTACTCTTGAATTCCATTTTCAGTAGCCTTATGCCACTTCCCAGCAAGCAGTACCTTGGGGCAATCCTCCTGATAAATATCGGGAAAGAAAAACTGGAGAAGATAAAACTCTAACTTAGAGTCACCTCCTCCCCAGATGCTTGAGACTTAGCGATTCCATCCGTGTCTCTGGGCTCTGTGGTCCCTTCATGGTAAATAGGAAGGAAATAAAGTTAATCAGAGCCTTTGGTATGTAAATTTCAGTACCGGTTGAAAGGTTCTCTCCCCCTCCCCCCAATCCTGCTTTTATAAACAAAGCTCCGGAGGGACTAAATTGGAGAAGCTACCACAGCTCCATGACAACTGGACTGGCCAGCGGGCCATGGTGACCATCTCCATGTGCACATCACAGTCATTTACAGAGACTCACAGGTTCATGGCAGGGACAAACATTCACTTTGGCTCACTAAGAGCAGAGCATTAGCCAATGAGTGGGAAGTGAGATGGGAAAGAACAGTCCTGATAGGCCGGGCAGCTTGCCTTTCTCCTGATGAAGCCAGTTCTTTATGTTCATTGGTTATAGTAAGACCAGATGATTACGCTAGTTTCTCTCTGTTGTGCCACCGTGTTAAAGAATAAAGAAATAGTCCCATTCTCAAACAGAGATTCAAAATGCTAGAATGTCTTTTAACACCCTTCTTATTTTGTAATTTAAAAAAAAATCTTATAAGTTATGACATCAAAAAGGCATAAAGGGACAAATCTCAGGCATGGAGCACCGGAACCCAAAGGGGTGGCAGTGCGGAACCCAAAGGGGTGGCAGTGCGGAAGCAGCCCTGCACAATGGACCCCTGCTTACTCACTTTTGAAGGTGGTATGATTCTCTCCCACAGGGTCACACTGTTCACAATGGGAATGTAGCAAAAGAATTTCTGAAAGAGTTGAAACAAGGCGTTCAGTATCGCTTTAGTAATCCTCGCAAAGATCCACTTCTGTTCCAGCGAAGACTTTGAGGCAGAATGGAGGAGAATGATCCCAACAATGCCTGTTCCTTCACTGAGTGCTGAAAAGAACCATGGGGAGCCCAAAACCCAGTCACCACCTTCAAAGAGTCCAGAGCAAGCCACAGGTAGGAACTGAAGAATCATAAATAAATGTCAAATTTCAACGGTGGCACATGTCATCGTGTGTCATATGTTGATACATGAAGGCAAAAGACAAAGAATTTTGAGAATATTGTAACATGATAGGATGAAATAGAATTAAATGTGTACAGGGCTGGGGTTGTGGCTCAGTGGTAGAGCGCAGGCCTAGCATGTATGAGGCACTGGGTTCAAGTCTCAGCACCGCATAAAAAGAAATAAATGAAATAAAAATATTGTGTCCACCTACAACTAAAAAAAAAAAAATTTTTTTTTTAAAGAATTAAACGTGTACACTCTTTGCCACGTGACGTTGATGTACATTTCATAGCCTGAGTCAATCCTAGCTCAGCTACATTCAGTCAAGTCAACCCACAGACCCATGAACGCAAGTGAGAAATGCAGAATTGTCATAGTAGAAATGCAAATGAAACAATATACAATACGTAAGAGATGATGCTCATCAAGGTCAGGAAAGGCATCCCTGAGGACCTGACAAAGGTAGAGAACTTTTTACTTAAAATTTTTACTTAAAACTTTTTACTTAAAATTTCAAATTTAATAAGACAACATCAGGATTTGCTTTCAGACTTCTGGTTTTCAATTTGATACTTTTACTTAGCTAGTCACAATGCTCAAGGTCCTTGACATTTTGTTGCCTGACATTGGCTAAAATCATGCCTCGGCCTTTGATTTGCCTGGGAAGACCAGCGTGTGAGGAGGAGGCCAGGACACAGGCAGGGGCCCTACAAACAATAGCAAGCCCCTCACCACCTGTCCTCACGGTGCTCAGCATCTAAAGCAGAGATAGCAGCCAAGCATCCCACAAGCAGAGGTGTCATTTCAACAATGCTAAATGTCATGAGGGAGAGACATTCGTGGAGCCAAGGAACCTGATATTAGACATGAGTGACAAATAGGAGACTCCAAAATGGAGACAAGAGGACAATGGCTTCTCTGAGACCCAAGACCAAGACTGAAGGATGATAGCAAAAGAAGTATAAGAAGGTGGCAGATGGCAGAAAGAAGGTAAAGTTACTGGGACCTGGATGGAAATAATTGGGGAGGGCACTGAAATGCAGGAGTAGGGTAGGCACACCATACATGCAGGCACAGACGGGGGAGTGGGAGCCACGCTGATGTCCCTACGTGAAGTCAAACAGTGTGTGTGCTCATTAAGAGAGGGCATGCCTGATATCAACTCTGCGGGGCACAATCAATGGGCTTAAAGAACGCAGGGGAACTCTGCTGGGATCCCAAAAGGAGTCACAAAGTGTAAGAACTGAAAGGAATCCAAAGTCCCCACCTGCATGTGACAGATGAAGACACCCTCCAAAATCACACAAACACACAGTGACAAGCCAGTGCTATGCTCTCTTCCACCCCATGACCCTTTGCTGAGATTTCAGCATATGCATACAGCCTTCAAAATTCAGCCATCTGGTTTGATCGGGAAAGTGACGCCCTGTGTACGGGAAGGAGAGGAATCTCATATAGAAAACCAGAATCACCAGGTGGAGGCAGGGACATCCCATAACCTGAATCTCAGTTCTCACCCTCAGTGTGCTCCTGCCCTCTCTCCAACTGTGCACATTCACAGATCCAGTGTCTCCTAACAAAGTCACCTGGGAGCAGCACAAAGCATCGAATCCCGTCCTTCTATGCTGCTCTGACATGTTTAGATCTGTGGCCATGTCTCAGTGCTATGCTCAGAGCAAGGAACGTCGCAGACGGCACAACCATTTGGCTTCATTCAGAGAGACTGTGATAAAGAAACAGTGCCTTGTAAGGGTGTTCAGTACACCACCTGAACATTTGTACACAGAAAGATTTCTGCTTTCTAAGCAATAAGGCTTTATGGTAGCCAAGAGCCCAAGGAAATCGTGTGCATTCCTATTGTTTTGTTTTTTAAATTTTATACAGCTTTATTGAGCTATAATTAATTGATATACAAAATACCTGCATATAGCTAATGTATACCATTTGATGAGTTTGGAGGAATCTTCAGGAGAAAATAATAATCAGAGACTAGGGTTATCTGATTCCTTAGAAAAGCTTTACCTTGAACTTTCAAATGCAGGTAAATTTTCTTTTTAAACAAAAAAGCTATTGTAACCAACAAGCAAAAAAAAAAAAAAAAAAAAAAAAGGTTTGAAAGAATAAAGTAGCTAGGATATTCATTGTCAGTCATTAACCTGATTTTCTAATGAATATGGCATTAGGCATTCATTAACAATCATTTGTGTTTATGTTGAACAGTGGATGTATAATGAAGGTTGGTAAATGAAAGCAAAATTAAACCAGGGAATTTTGGACACTTATAAAGCAATTAGCTTGTTTGGCAGTAATTACACATTGAAAGCTAAATCAAGTGCATTTAGAAAGCCACAAGAGTCGCCCCATAAACCTGAGGTGCTTTGCTCTAAAATAATAATAATAATAACAATAATAATAATAATAAATAATAAAAAGCCTCTCTTTCCTTCCAATGAAAGAGAAAGGCAAAAGTACAGTATAAACGACAAGCAAGACTCAGATCCAATGAAAAGAAATAGAGTTACAGCCCATATGTTAGAGAAGAGGCGAGTTACCCAAAATTAGGACAGCCCAGCCAATTAAAAAAAATGAAAGAAAAGAAAAACTCTGAAAGACAACGATGTGAAACCAGGTGGTATACACTGAAGGGTTCAAGTTTTGCTCCGCTGTGCTCACAGGCACACACACCATGTTTACATAGTCCAACCACCTACCAGTTGCATGAACAAGAAAAACCTAATGTACAGTCAGGTACCTGGACAGCCCCGCATCCCAGTGGCAGGCTTTTGTAACTAAAAATTTGGTCTCCAGACCACAATCTTTCATTCCACTTTCAGGGATTCTGTTTTTTAAAAGGAAGAGAATAAGGTAGATAGTTCTAAAAGGACTTGGAGAGAAAGAAAAAAAAAAAAAAAAAAAAGCACTCCTGAACTGGTGATAAAACAAAGGAAGTAAATGCAAAACTCCTGGCGGCCACAAAATTTATCAACAGAGATGCAGCTGCTCCAAAAAATATATGCAAAATCCAATGAAGCTTTCAGGGAGAAGAGTTAATATTTTCCAGAATTTTTAATCTTATAGTATTTAGCTGAGAAATACTAAAGAGGTGCTGTTTAAGTGTATGAGTGGGGGTTTCCCCTTTTAGGGCTACAAAAAAAATGATGATGCTGTAAGAGAAAATTTTCAGATGAGCCCACAGGTCTGAGCGAAGGGACAGAGGTTTTCAAACTGGAGTCAAAATCTCCATCACCCTCCTCAGAAAGGTCTGAAGATTCAAGAGCCCTTTCCATCAGACAAATACCTTTGCAAATAAGGGGTTGCAAGCTCTGGAGGGTTAGTAACCAAAAGAAAAGTTCCCAGGGGGATCTACAAAGGGCAGCTGCTTTGTGGAAACATTTGCAAAGTGCTTGCGTGTAGACTATGCTAAAAGCAAATACTTGCTTTGCCTCTGGGATTGGAAGAGAGAACGGAAACCAGGAGATAGCTTTTGAAATCCTCTCTTTAAGTCACTGGACTGCTACCACATTTAAAAAAGCATATTTGCCATGATGAGGTAATGCATTTCTTTCGAAAGATGTGGTCCCTCCTTAAAAAAATAATCTACTTTATTTCTAAGCAAAGGATCAAGATATTAAGCTGAGGCTGGGCACGGTGGCATATGCCTGTAATCCCAGCAGCTTGGGAGGCTGAGGCAGGAGGATTGCAAAGCCAGCCTCAGTTACAGCAAGGTGCTAAGCAACTCAGTGAGACCCTGTCTCTAAATAAAATACAAAATGGGGATGGGGATGTAGCTCAGTGGTCATGTGCCCCTGAGGCAATCCCCATTACCCCAAAACAAAACAAAACAAAAAGATATTAAGCTGAAGACCTCATTTCTCACTTATTTGAACCCTTTTTGAAATATTGAGATCGTCTACTTAGTTCTAATCTAAGGGGTATTTCCCTTGCAGTTTTCTTGGTCAGGAAATTCCTTCCTGATTCTGATCAAGAGCTCATCAATGGACCAGTGCACTATTTCATTCTCTTTGCAACAGTCCCAATATCTTTTTCTGAGTCTTCATAGTCAAACACATTTATATATAAGGAAATCCAGGGACTCCACTATTCTCAAAGACAACTGATACTAATCCAGTGCTTTATTGTACATTCAAGTCACCTGGGGACTAGTTCAAATGCAGGTTCTAAGTCAGGAGGCCTCTTGCGGTCGGTCCTGAGACTCTGCTTTTACAAGCCGCACACAGTGTTGGTTCCCAGACAGCATGGCACTGATCCATGCCTCCTTGTCGCTAATGCTAAGAGGACCTCAGATCAAGACTAGGGGTAACTGAAGCCCTAGAAGTAGATCAGATTCTCTCCAATGGGAGACCTGGAAAGTGCCATGATCCAGAAGACAAGCAATGGAGGAATATCCACTAGCAATGGAGCACACGAGGAAGCATCTAGTCACCACTCCTAAGCATCTGGGGGCTTCCCGGCTGCTCTAGCTTTGCTGTCCACTTGTCTGGTTGCTGAAATCAAGACAGTTTCATTCGTCAAATAATTATTGTTATGCCTTGCACTATGCCTAGCACCAGAGGTGCAAAAATAAATGCAGCATAATCCCCAGAAGGCTCCACCAGCATGATGTCCACATGGCATTGAGAGAGAAAAGAAGAAAGAGTAGGCAAGGGACAGTAAAGGTGGACATGAGGGCCAGCGTGAGGACAGCCACTCTAACATACCCCTACATGTTATAAGACAGTCCCTGCTTCTCAGAAAGGGCACGTACGTCTCCATCTTGCTGAAAGTGACTGCATAATCTATAACCAGGCCCGCCACCATTGCAACACCAAAAACCAGTCCAGAGGAGCGTAAGCTGCCTTTGAAAGGAGGAGTGTGGCGAGACTTTGGGAGCACTCACCCGGAGCTCTGAATCTTTCTCTCACTTTCCCTGTTAATAAAACTCCAGCTAGCCTGCTTACCTCAATGGTGTTCCTGATGTCCATTCTTGACTCCATGGAACACGAGCCCAATCCCGACTCCTGTAGGAAGGGCAGGAGGGACGTGAGGTACCTGGGAAACTCCTCGCCAGACCTAAGCTGAAGAAGGTTCAGACAAAGGACAATCATCAGGAACCACTTCTTGGAAGGGATGCCAGTTGAGCTGAATTTTGAAACAAGAGCAAAATATATATCTAGTTGGAAAAGAGGGAGTAAAGGTGTAGTAGCAGAGGATCCGTATTCAGAAAAGTCTAAACTGGAAGGACATTCTCTCATGGAAGCTGCTGACAGGTACAACTAACTGTAGGGTGTCCCTACACTAGTGCCCAATCCTCCGTGACAGGACTAGTTTTTCATTGTTCTTTTTAAGTTATACATGACAGTAGAGTATATTTTAACATATTTTTTAATATTGATTTTTTAAACTTAAAAATTCTTTTTAATATCCCACTTTTAAATATGAAGAAGCAATCAAGGATCACCAGATATCTGGGGAAAACTCCCAACATGAAAGACAGAATTCATGTCTTTTTTTTTTTTTTTTTTAAGTTAATATTGATTTTTTTCTTTAAAAAAAAAAATTTGTAGTCATACATGGACAGAATGCCTTTATTTGTTTATTTTTATGCGGTGCTGAGGATCCTGAGGATCGAACCCAGTGCCTCACACATGCTAGGCAAGTGCTCTGCCACTGAGCTACAGCCCCACCCTTTTAACATATTATAGATACATAGAGTATAACTTATTCTAATTAGGATCCCATCCTTGTGGTTGTACATGATGTGGAGTGACACTGGTCGTGTATTTATATATAAACATAAGAAAGTGAAGTCCAATTCATTCTACTCTCTTTCCTATTCCCATCCCCCCACTTCCCTTCATTCCTCTGTCTAATCCAATGAACTTTTATACTTCCCTCCCCCGCCCCTTATTGTGTATTAGCATCCACATATCAGAGACAACATTTGGCCATTGTTTTGGGGGGATTGGCTTGCTTCACTTAGAATGATAGTCTCCAGTTCCAGCTGTATACCCGCAAATGCCATAATGTCATTTCTTCTCTATGGCTGAGCAATACTCCATTGTGTATATATACCACATTTTCTTTATCCATTCATCTGTTAAGGGCACCTTGGTTGGTTCCATAGCTTAGCTGTTGAACTGAGCTTCTATAAACATTGATGTGGCTGTGTCACTGAAGCATGCTAATTTTAAGTCCCCAAAAGACTATTGAACAGCCACTATTTTTATCATTGCATAGTTTGTAGGTAAAAAATCAGGAGCCCAGAGCTGGATATGAAGCTCAATTGGTACAGTGCTTGCCTCGCATGCACAAGGCCTTGGGTTCAATCCCCAACACCACAAAATAATAATAATTAATAATAATAATCAGAAGCCCAGAGAATTTAATGATGGCCAAGGCAACACCACTATTAAGAGACAGAGTTGTAATTCCAGAGTGAGACTGCCCAGTTGTAAAGTCTGCATTCTTTTCACAATGTTCTAGTGTCTTCCATAAGTATTTCAGAATGGGAGGTATATGGCAGCAAGTGAAAAGACAAGAGATTGGCACTGGGTTTCTATACAAAGATTTCAGCCTCTATTTTAAGTTCCTCAACTAGTACTTTATTTACACAGAAAAACAATTTATCCCAATCCCCTCATGATTTAGGATTTTAATAGCCTTGGGCAGATCTCCTATTGACAAAGAATGTGGGACTCTCTAAGCTACTAAGATTTTACTTTCGGTCCCTGCTTGTAGATTATCTTTTTTTAAAAGGTCTAGATTATAAAAAGTCAGGTCAGACAGAAAAGCCAAAAGTGGGCCAACAGGATGGTTGACCAAGCCATGGAGCCCTCAGACAAAGTTAAAAAGAAAAAAAAGAAAAAATGGCACCCTCTCTTGGCAGATACAGCCACATGACAGGATGTTGTTTGGTCAGTAAATACCCTTGTGTAGGGCAAACCCTGCCTACCTCACGTGGTGGCCCTGGCTGTCACTGACTTCAGCTGGAGTATAGAACACAAGGGGTGAACATAAAAACCAGATTCCAGAAAGATAGTGAAGCGGAAATACAGGCTGTGGGTATGGTACACACTACCTTTAGGAGTTTCACCATGAATGGAGAACAAGAGATGGGACAGAAGCCAGACAAGGGCAGCAGGGTCAAGTGTTGACTTTTTCTCCCCCTAAATAATTAGAGAGATCTGGGAACGCTTGGAGACAGAGGAAGGGGGTGTGGAGGTGAGGAAGTAGGCTTAACACACACAATAGTCAACTTTAAATTCAAAAGCATCAGTTCCTAATTCTAATCCTCTCTTCAAGGAAAACAAAATCATCTAGGATTAAAAGACTCTTTGAATCTAAAAAGAGGTAAACCTGATTCCCCTCAAAATAAGCACTAAGACTCAAGCTTGAATAAAATGACTTATTTCTTTGTATCGTGATTATAAATTGATTTCTCATTGTCAGCCACTGATTTCAGAAGCCCAAGCATAACAGTGGGAAAAATGAATTTGCCCACATATTGATATAATTTTTCTTTATTTTATTAAAGCATAACTTATGGGTAAGCCCCTTGTTCAATCTTGGATACACCCGGTAAACTGTGCAAATCAAAACTACAGATTCTCTTTTAACTGCTTCATTAACAGTTTTGTGGCAAAAAGCACTAAAATACTTTTGCTAGAATCTCTTTTCTCTGTCTTTGGTCGCTGGAAAATCCAGGACATGGACAAGTTATATTACATATGGCCAAATATCAGCAACTTCCTTATAAATTCAATGATCACAATTTTTAAGTGTAGCTAGCTAGACCTAGTGAACTCTCACAGTGATTCACCTAACTTTAGCAATAACTATCAGGAATACAAACAGTTAAGGTTTGAGTTAATTGCATATTTCATCTTTTGACTGGGTTACCATTTCAGAAGACTCATTGAATTTTTAGAAACGCACCAGCCCAGTCAAAAGAAATCACAAATCCTTAACTAACATATGCTAACTTTTCTTTAAGGGACAAAAGAAGCATCTTTGTTTGTTCCTCACCAGCAAACACCGAGCCATCAAAAAAGAGTTCTTTCAGTGGTAATGTTAGCAGGGAAATTCAATTGTATTTAATTAAGTTCTTCCCCAAAAAACTGCACACAGAAGCATCAAAGAGGTTATCAGAGGTCAGATGCCTGTCATGACTTTCTGACCCTCCCAAAATGCAAAATAAAAGATAGTGGTATCCCCGCTGGTAAGACGGGCTTCCACGTTTGTGCCTCTCCCTTTCTGCTTTAATTTAATAGCAATCAGGACAATATGGCTGCTTTTTTCTGAACAATGGGACGGGCAGAAGTTAGATTTACAGCGCTGCAAGGGGGAGGCTGGAGACAAGGGAGGCTCACTATGGCTTTTAAGGTTCAATAAGAACATCACTTTGATACCCATAGAAAAAAACTTGAAAATCTATTTAACATTCATTGTGCTCAAAAATGGACAGATGTGCACCTCTGAAATCTCATATTCTAGAATTACTTTAAATTGTTTACTTTCTTTTTTTTAGAAAATTTTTTTCAAATTTATCTTTTATTCTAAGTTGTTAGAAATGACAGCAGAATGTATTACATTTCATATTATTCTTGTAGAGCACATTTTTACATATCTCTGGTTGTATACAAAGTATATTCATGACTTCATACATGCACTAAGGGTAATGATATCCATCTCATTCTACCATCTTTTTTTTTTTTCTTCACTCTTTTGCCCCCACTTTCTTATAGATCCTTTTTAAAAGGGATGTACACATGAAAAGGATTTCTTTTTCCCTACCCAAAAATAAATATGTCTGGTGGTGCTTTTGCGGCTTTCTGACTTTAAAATATTAAATATGTATGATCCTTGTTTTCCAAATTTTGCAATTTTCACAAGTCCACAAACAATCTTATAATGAGCATGTATGGACATCACTAGAAGTTCTCAATGTTTTTCAAAGAAATTAATTAAGCCAAATGCTATTCGTAGTCTTGGATGTTTAATTACAAAGGAATCTCAGACATGGAAGTTACATCCCATACTTAGGAAATTATATATTTAAGTGACCCAGTAAAAATAATCTCAGAATCTGGGAACCAGGAGACATCTTAAAGATCATATAATCAATATCCCAGCTGATATTTGAATCCCCATCACACTCCCAACCCACTGGCATCCAGTCTGTAGTTAGATAATTCAAAAACTCTAATGTCACTCTTCCCTGTGGCCACCCATTTCCAAGGAAACGATCTCTTCATAAGCAAAATTTGAAGACCTAAACTAAAAGAAGATTAATTTTGAGGCCAAGAGCCCCAAATTTTAATTCTAGTTGTACAGCCAATTTAGGAATTCAAGTAATTATTCATTTAATTACCCTATCCATGCATTAAAAAAAAGAAGGTAAAAGCATTTGGGTGATCATCTCTGAGCTAAGATCCTTGTGTTTTTATGTTCTGATTTTTCCTGAAGGGCTGGTTAGGTCAGGAGGGTGAATCTTCTTCAACTCGAACACCAACCCAGGTCAACTGGAGAGTGGCTGCCTGGAGACCCTTCCAGGTCCCACAGGAAAGAGCACCGTGACGGACTGGCATGGTTAGAATCCATGTCCACAAGCAAGACCCACGGTGGATGGGAACCTACACCCATATTTACTCACTTTGCTCTAGGTCATGACTTGAAAAGATCTACAAGAAGGTCATTTGGGACTGCAACTTTGTTCTAGCAGGGAGCACAGAGCAGGTGGAAACCGAATGATTATTTCCAGAGTAGTTCTAGTCTTGGGGACCTGAGTAGCTGATGTCCTTCGTTTCAGATCAGGAAAGCAGGTTAACAGGAGAAGACTGCGTACATTTGGGTCCACTCGCCCTCTTGAAAACCGGTGAAGAGGGACGAGTAAGGCTCAGCAGTTACTGAGCCCATCTCTACGACCATGCGTAGGACGGACTATGATCTCCAGTCAGATCAGAAAACGTGAAAGGCTGGATTCCAGCTCCAAGGACACTCAGTTACCAAACATGGGGGATGTGAACCAAGATCTGGGTCCAGAGTGCCTCCAGTACATGCCAATAACTTTTAATATTGTATTTAATTCCCTTTGCAAAATGCAAAAAAAAAAAAAACACGGTGCTGCACTGGTCTCCTTCCTCGGCTGCCCACTCAGCAGCACATTGTGCACCTGCAGATTCATTTGCCAACTTTATCCATTACGTCAAGCTGACAGGTAACTAATTAATTTGCTACATATCCAAACCAAAAAAATATATATATATACCAATCTCTTTTAGTATTAACATTATTCTAATGGGGTTATGTTACATCTCATTCATATTTCTCAGTATGTAAAATCTTTACAAGAAATAATGATCAAAAGAGGACTTGCTGTGAGTTTTATTATGCAGAACTACAGCAATGTGTTCTTTCCATAACCCTCTATTTTTGTTCCATATGGTACGGGTATCATTGGGTACTAGAAAATACAGTCATCGCCCAAAAGAAAAATCACAGAAAGTAAATTCATTATGCACAAGTATCACTATTGGTCAGAATGTCTCTCTTTCTCTAAACCTCTTTTGTGGAAATCTGTAATACCAATGTGTCAGCATCAAGATGTGGAACTTTTGGAAGTGATGAGGCCGTGACAGCAGAGCCCTCATCGGTGGGATTAGTGGCCTTATACGAGTCCTGAGGGAGCTTTTTTGGCCCCTTCCTCCATATGAGGACACAGTGAAAAGGCACCATGTTTGAAGAGAAAGCAAACCCTTGATAGTCATGAATCTGCTGATGTCCTAACCTTGAACTCCCCAGCCTCCAGAACCATGAGCAATACATTTTTGTTGTTTATAAAATACCTAGTCTAGGTTATGTTGTTATAGCAGCCTGAACATACTAAGACAATCACATAGACAGTCACATAATACACACACAAAGCCAGACAGAGAAAGAGATGAACTTAAAAAAAAAAAAAAAAAAGTTTATTTGAATCCCTATTTCCACACTAAATACAAATCATCGAAGAGTCCAATATTGTGTCCCCTGGTAACAGACCAAGTGGCCTATGCAGCAAGCACTTGTTACTACCATGCTCTGGATTTGTAGAGCATAATTAAGTAGACTATACTTAAAACACAGGTGTGCGCTACATCTGGACTTGTTACCAAGGCAGCAAAACACCATCTGATGCACCAGGGTAAAGCCCATGCTCTGGAACTCTTTCTGCAGACTAACACTTTAACCCAGTCCAAATTTTTAACCTCTGAATCAGCGAAGTAAAATGTCCTAGTTCAAAATCAAAATGGAAACTATGTTGAACACCAAGACCATTTTTATTTAGTTTTATTTGATGAAACACTAAGAGTGTTTTAACTTAACTAAACCAGATAAATGGTACCGTAATACAAACATGTGCTAAACCGTTCATCAGATAAACTGCAATAAAATTTGAAAGAGACTACTTCCCCACAGCAAAGAGAAAACGTGACTTTCCTTTGCACACAGTAGGAGTGTTGTGAGTGAGGTGGGGAAACACGGGCTTAAGAGCATCACATGCTGCATTCCTCTCCCCCTCCCCAAGCTGGCTCTGTGACCTTCAGTAAATAATGGCAAAAGCAACCACTTATCAAATACCTGAGCTGCCAGGCATCTTATATGCTAGATCTTTTAATCATGATCTGGTGATATAGGTATTAGAGAATTAAAGTGGTAAGTAAAATTACAATTACACATATATGCATATATATATATAATATTATATATTATACACACACATACACACACACACACACACACACACACACACGACTAAGTTAAAGTTGTATTTTACAAATAAACCATTTTAACAATCTGAGGAAAAGGCAGCCTTCCCCAAATGTAAGGACAAAATATACAAGAACAGTGGAAAACTATGAAGGTCAGTTAATGTACATTATTTGAGCTTATTTGAATGTCTTCACTCAGCCTTGAGCCAGGAAGATTTAGGTTTGGCATTGCAAACTATTTTGTGGCTCCTCCCCCTCAACCTCTGTCTTCAGTCGGCTAGGGAGACCACCCTTGAAGCTCCAGAGTTGGGTGTAACCAGTTGGAAACTGGACAGCCCACCTCCTACTTTAATTGGCTAAGAACATTCTGTGGAAAACCTTTGATGTTTCCCCCATATACATAAAGCAAATGCAGGCTCGCTCTCTCTCTCTTTCCAGTGTGGAAGCTTGATCCCTCAGATGGGAGAGCCATCCTGCCTCCTCCCCACCCTTTCTAAAATTACTTCCTGTGTCCTGTGGTTTCTTCACCATTTTCTCTCTTAGCTTTATTTTGCAGCCAGCCCATTACACGCAGAGGAAACCCAAATTCCACCGCCTGCGCAGGACATGGGCGAGGAGTTAACACCAAATCCCATCTACAAAATGTAATAGAATTAGCTTACGTGTCCATCATCAGATGAATGGATACAGAAATGTGATTAATATACACAACGGCATATTATCCAGCCATAAGGAACAACAAAATGATGTCCTTTGTAGAAAATGGATAGAACCAGACACTATGTACAGCAAAATAAATCAAACTTATAAATTATGTCAAGTACTATATGTTTTGTCTCATGTGTGGAAACTGGGAGGAGGGAATAAAGGACATCGTGAATGGAGAAGGGAGACCATTAATTCAGAGGAAAGGTATCATGAGGACGGGTAAGAGGAGGTATTGAGAAATGAAATTAATCATATTGTGTTTATGTATTATGAATAGGCCACAATGAAACCCACTATTCTGTGTGGTTAATATGTATCAATGAAAAGTTTTTTTTTTTAATTTCCTAGAATTAAGTGAATGATTCATGTGTGATCCTGAACACACAGAAGCTTAAGAATTGCATGCCCTCGGTTTCTGCCAAGAGAGGACTTCATGATTAACATTAAATATGGCCCCGGGTACCATGCCAATACAATTATAAAGGTGATGCGGGCAGACCTGGGAGATTGCCCTGGACATGGGATAGACCTCACAAGAGTCAAAAGAATGGATAAAGAAAATAATGTGTAAGGGAGAATAACTTGTTTACATTTTTTTATGCATATCTGAGAAGGACTGCATGCTCTTTCTCGTCTTCAAGATTCTGGTCAAGTTGATGAAGTTAATGATTATATAACTACCCATTCACCATGTCTCACCTGTCTCTGAAACAAGTCATCCCTGCTATTAGGGGGAAAAAAAAAAAGAAAAAAAAAAGCCTTGGACTTGGACTCTAGGAGCTATCAGGCAGACTAATCCTCAATGACTTCCACTTCTAGCATCACCCAAGAATATAGTAGCTGCCTGGAGGAGGATCAGACAAAGAGGTTATGACCTGAATGTTCTAGAAAATCAGAAGGTTCTACATCTAGCCAGATGCCATGTATGGTAAGAGGCGATGACCTCTGGGCTAATCTCAGATCCCTTGAATGCAAAGCTCATTCCTCTCCCACTGTATTTGCCTAACACTGGCCCATTAATCAGTTAATATAGCTGTGGCACATCATAAGCATAGAGCCACTGCAGCTCTTGGCTTTGTAATTTTAAGACAGCTGCCGGACAATCTTCTGCAAAATATGACAGTCTGTGACTCAAGCTTTACAGTAACATATGCTTTCAGTGTTTAATTTGGTTTTGAACAGAATTAAATGTGCTGAAAATCAGACTTCAAGATATTCATAATGAGGTACAGAACACAATAGTCACCTTACGTGAAGAGCAATTATTTAACAAGAATTCACGAATTGCTTGATGGTGTTTTCTTGTGCAGACAGGCACAGCTGCCACGCTGAGAAAGTGCCAAATTTTATTCTTTTTTTTTTTTTTTTTTTTTTTTTTTTCTCCTGTTTCCAAGAAGAGAAAACCCCTCTGCCTTGTGCAGGTTTCTTCATGCTTCTCAGATGGGTCCACACAATTTCACAGGGGATTACTGAGCACCTTTGTCTTTTTTCAAAGTGTTTTCTTCTTGGCCTTTGTGCAAGAGTGTGTGTGTGGACAGTGTGTGGCAAGGTGCCATTTTATTTGCCTGTCTTTATTATATTTAAACATTTTGCTGTCTAACAAGGGCACATTTTTATAAAACAATACAAAATGTGACATCATTAAGGCAATGTTGATTTTTAAAAAAGAGTTTTGATCCTCAGAGTTTTTTCAGATGGTCCCTAGAGCTGATGAAGCTCTTGGCATGGAAGAGAATCCTCCATAAGCCAAGTTTTAGTGCATTAGAGAAAATGGGAGAAGTGGGTGGCGTGTTTCTGGGGCAGAGCTCAACATTTTAGAAATGCACCCACTTCCGTGGGAGATTGATAGCCAGCGATAGTCAGAGGGCATCTCTGCAGAAAGGTGATTCAGGTTGGTTGTTTTCAACAAGAAGAGACAGGAATGATAAGTTCATAGAAAGAAGACACTCTTGCTGCTGAAGAAGGCATCAAGCACTCCACCCACCTACCCCAAACAAGGAATGAGGGTGCTCACGCCCCAGCTCCGTTTACTCCCATATGCAAGCAGTCAAGGTGGTTTGCTTTGAGCATGCAAAGGTGGATGTTTGCCCTGAGTGACAACTCTCCAACTCTATCCACTGGGTGAAAGGGATCTTTTGTTCCATGCTTTGCATAATTTTTATTTCATTTTATTTCAAATCAGTGACCTTAAGAACTGGATTAGAATTCTTCACCTCTGTTTTCACCTTCTACAGCCTCAGCATGGTGTTTCAAAGCAAGGTATGTTATCTAGTTAAATATTTGTTTTCACGGTTGTTGTACAAAAGATATTATAACTAGTCTTGCAAGGACAGTGGATTGGTTTCTAATGTTGATGTTAACTTTCACTAAGAGCCTGTCCCTCCCCACCTGTTAAACTTGGACTTTAATAATTGTGACTTCCCCACAAACCTTCATATGTCACTAATAACAGCTACTTGGATGTGCCCGTTCTGGGACTATTTAGAATATAACTTTCCCAGGTTTATGGCAGCAGTCACACTCAGTCATTGGCCTTCCTCCTTATCTGCATCCAGTTCCCAATCTTAATGATCCAAGAGACTGTTATTAACCTTTAAGCACTTTGGGAAATGAAATTAATCATATTAATTGCTTATTTTTTAATTATCTTAGTAACTACTAAGTTACTAGGGAGATGCTAGCTAGAGGAAGGGATGGGTGCAGAGAGAGAGGGGAGAAAAAATGGTTGGACCGATGGGTAACTGGGTGGTAGGATGGTGAATGAATAGATAACTGGATGAACAAGTGAATAATGCAGTGGTTGGATGAATGAATGATGAATGTATGAATGATATCTTTACATGAGAGTCATGCAACAGAAACCACATTCTACAAAAACCAGTTGACACTAGAAAAAATTCTGAAAAATAGCATCAATGAATTCACTGATTCTGGCCTAAACCAACTTTGTTCACAAAGACATTTTTAGAAGATACCTTTGTTCCCCTGCCTTATGACCAAGATCTATTTAAAACAGTTATTCTATAGCTTATATAAATGGTATTTAAATTAACATCAACCCAGATCTATTTCTTACATACTACATATTGGAAGATTTCCTCCTTTCAATGACTTAGAAAATATTTTATCTCAATGCAGTAAATTTTACATTGGAAAAAACATTTCAGATTTTTGGAGCCATTAATACCTAAGTACAGGTCCCTTCATATCCAAAGCAAGGGCCATTGGAAGCCAGACACCAACAGGCATGCATTCTTCCTAGACGGGAGCACATGACCTGTTCTTGTCTAACATGCAATGTGGAGATATTCTAATCTCCAACATGCAGCAAATCACAAGCTCAGACCAGTGTGCTTAGTGCAATAAGCATTAGTTGTTTATAACCAACAGCTAAACACGGGCCAGAAACTGTACTGTGAAACTGTTTTAGGAAGGTCATTTTGGGATTTGGGGATGTGGGGCATATGGTTTTCTTTTTCTTTTCTCGCCATACTACCAGCTTGCTTATATCCACCCTTGACAAAAGGATGGTGCATGTGCTTCCTGAGCCCAACCAGGAAACAGGATTACAGAGACAAGTCCTAAAGAACTATTCTAGAGGGAAGACACCTAACCTGGCCTTGGGATACCATGAAAGTGCCACCCAGACTTGGACCTGAATGGAGATGGGTGAGAACATGAGGTCAGGCAGGGGGCACTGCACTCACAATAGCTGCAGAGATGACAGTGCATTCAGGAGCTACAAGGAGTTCAGTGAGATGGCACTATACCAAGGGAAGGGAGTTTGGTGGTTGATAGAAAAAGGTGTAGAGGAAGCATGGTTTAGACAACAAAGGACCTTAAGAACCTCAAGAAGTTGTTTTTTTTTTTTTTTTGTTTTTGTTTTTTGTGTTTTTGTTTTTTTCTGGAGGCAATTGGGGAATCCAAAGTTTTTAAGCAAAGGAGGGAATTCTTAAGCAAAAGCACAATTTAGAAAGGTCACTTTGGCTTCAATGTGGAAGGAATGTAGCTAAATAGATAAAAGGTCAAGGCAGGACGTAGGAGAGATTAGTAATGACGAAGGAAATCTCTGAGAACAGAAGCCCTTAACCTCCTGGCCTCCTCCTGTAATCCAGTCTGATGCAGTACAGATCACGCTGTTGATGGTTATAAAGACCTCAGTGGCTGTGGCTCCAACTCTTCAAATGACACCCGTCCACCATCCTCCAATCTGAATTCCAAATTCTGCAATTCCTCTCAGCATACATGCCAGTCCTTCAGACCTGGGTCCACTCTTTTAACTGAACTTGACTTCCTCAGCCTCACCTTTGGCCTGAGATCATCAGGTCACAATCACCCTGTGGTCATTTCTACCCCTGTCTCCCTCTGGTGGATATCTTGCCATAGTTTTGCCTCCTGGGACCCAAATCCTGATATTAATTCCCTCCAGTGTCTCCTGGGCAGGGGCTTTTTACAAAGAGTTTTCTGCCATGAAACTAAATTTGTGCAGAAGATATTCTGTCAAAAAAAAATCCATAATTATTATTAACTGCATAAAATTGCATAATAGCAATAATTAGACATATACCATGTAAAATTGCATTTTCCAAAACCCAGGAAAGTGTTTAAAGGGAAAAATTTTTGCTGTCCTTTATAAACACACATTTTGCATAATTCTTATCGCCGTAGACATATTTTTTCCATGTAACATCATATTGTAAATATTTTCCAATGTCTATAATGTCTGTGGCTTAATAATATTTAAAACAACTTAGTTCCGTTGTCTTAGCTAGACTTGCCCTACCTCCTAACCGAATCCTTTATACAAACAAAAACAACCAACACACTGGGGAACTCTTTCTTTCCCAGACTTGAAAACACTAATAAAAATATCTTTGCTAAATTACACACTAAGGATAAGCTTCCAGGGTTGCCTTCTTGCCCTCTGCGCACCCTTTTGATTGCTTATAGACTGCCTATGTGAGAACTCCACCTTCAGATGACGAGAACCTTCTACAGTGGTGGTTCTCAAGCTTTGCATTCGATTCTTCGACATGCTGCGCATCCTAGGTCAACACAACCAATGGGTTATCCATGGTTTTGAATGATTCCCAGAAAAATAGCACTAATTCCTCTCTTTCTCTCCCATTTCAGAAAGCATACCATATTGAGAGTTCAAGTGAGAGGATACTGAACCTATTCCTATACATTTCAAAAATTTTTGCAAAGTCTTATACTAAATTATACAAATTATTTATAAAAATACCCTGAAATAATTATACTGCACCAAACAAGAAGATGGCATGGCTGGGAATAACGTCCTGGTGACCAAGACCAAGAAGCCTCTCTTACTCTTCTTTGCAATCTTTGTCCCATAGTGCCTCCTCTGCTATGGGGGTGAAGGGGACACAGCGTAGGGGCTGAGGAGGAAAAGAGAAGGGAGGAAAACAGTGCAGAAGAGAGGTAAGGAGGCAAAAAGAAAGTAAGAACAAAAAATGCAAATTTAAGAATTCTTTACAAAACAAAATTTACTATATCAATGTGATACACCAACCAAAAGTGGCAAAAGAGCTAAATAACACTTGAAAAACTTGGGGTGGAAAAATCCCTAATATTCCAATATAGTAGCTGTGTGTTTCAACATTCCAAGGTCATTATTCCAAAGCATATTGTGCGTGTATGGGGATCTAATTCCCTCTCACTGAAGACTGAAGACCTGAAATCTACACAAAAGTTTCTGCAAAAGACACAGATGAATTGCTAAAATTGTCAGACAACCACCTTCCAAAAGATGACGAAGAGTAAAATACTTCAAAATTCCTGGCATATCCACCTTCCAAAGAATGAAGTGATATGACCAGAAATGATGTCAGTTGTATCTAAAACATATTCATTGGTGGCAATGGGATAAATTTATTTATGAAAAAGTATCAAACTTGATTAGATTTGCCACTGAACTATTAAATCGCTTCTTAAATAAATTAAAAGGGGGAGGTGCTCTCTAAGGGAAAGAATGGAACAAATTTGAGTGAAAGCTCTATTTTGGACAGATCTCTTGTTCTATTCAAAACTCTTTAAATTCACTGAAATGAATTTGAGTCCTGTAAAGGTCATGACTCAAAGAAGAAAAACCCAAAATTGATTTAAAGGGCCTCATCAAGGAGGAGATTTGCAGCACTTTTAAGAAACAACCTTCCGAAATGGAAGAGAATTGGCCAACAATTCCATTTGACTGGGCCGCACGTGAATATAAAAAGCACTATCCCAATTCATTCTTTTTTCACAAGGTAACAACTCTGGGCTGTGAGTTGAGAAAATAAAATGATGGACTAGACACACGCCGCAGAGGAAAAGTGTGGGTAGGATCTGGGGCTTTTTACTAGATGTGGTACATTTCATTAGTGGGTCTGCGTCTCCCGCTGGGCTCTTATTTCTAAGCCTTTTGTGTGGGATTTTCCTTTTAAAATGATACCTCAATGCAAATGCCCACATTAGTGTAAGAAAACACTTAGCACATGTCTCAGAAACCTGTAGAATGGCCCGTGGAAAGCCCAGAATTTTTTTATATATATATAAAAGAAGAAAATAAAGGGAATAAAATGGAATATTTTAGGCTCTCCTAGCAGGTGGGTATCTGATGGTGGAAAATATGTCTCCAAAATAAGCAAGACTGTAACTGTAGCAGGAGGAAAGACACTTGTGTTCCAATAATCCCAACCAAACTAAATTGCAGACCTGAGAACATTAAAAAAAAAAAAAAAAAAGACACAACACCCTACAAAAGAAAAATAAAACAATGCTTCCAAAATAGGCCCCATTATGTGGGTCACTGCATACTGTGTATTTCCCCTGTAGCATTTTATCGTGGTTACTGTTGCCAGGGGACACTTGATGCTCTCATTATATATGTTTGTCTTTCACATCCACATCAGAGCCAGTTTTTCTTTTCCCCCTTCGATGCCCCCAGAACTGTAACAGAAATAAAAATAAGGAATGGACCCCATTATTACACAAATACCTACAAAGCAGAGGGAGTGACCCCCATGGGTCACCATGTTGTCCCTGGAAGCATTGATGCCCTTGCCCCGCGGGCCCCCAGCCTTTTGTCACAGGGTCAAAGCCAGGACCTCAGCTGAGTATCCTCTGTGAAGAATTAACAAGTGTGACAATTTGTGGGCCCTCCCCCCTCGGCCCCTGGTCCGGCCTGCCTGAATGCTGTAAATAGAGACATCTGGATAGAGCCCTTTCACTGCAGTAATTGAAAATGAACACGGATCAAGTTCTGGCCTGTTGTATTCATAAATCTTGAGGCTTAATTACATTAAAGGGAAATCTAGGGCCCAGCACTATGGAAACTGCAGATTCTATCAGGCGCTTGAATCATGAATCTTTAAGATAAGTGGTTTTTCTCTCCCCATTCCACCCCCCCCCACCAACTCTTTCGTCGAATTGAATGGGAAATTTTCAAATCAAGTCTTCCCGTATTAATGCACCAGGAAACTTCTGAAGATTTTGCACTATTTGTACATGTGTTTCCACTGCGTGTTCTCCGAGTGACATTTGCAGCATTCCTCCAAGCGGATCAGCATTCGGAGGCTTAAAATTAGACACATTTCCATGAGTAACAACGACAGACTCGACAGATATCTAAGATATGTTTTCCCCCCTCCCCAAGTTGAGGAGAAAGAGCGTGCATCTAGTTAAAATTTAATGAGTTTCAAAAAAAAAGAATTATGGCAATTTAAGATTCCAAGTGAAGTCAAAGCTCTCTCAGCATCTCCTCTAATGATAACAAGCTGAGAATTATAATCCTGGATAGTTCTACCAACCTTTATAAATAACCCATTGCAAGATTTCATCACTGCTTAGTGTAAAAGTGCCTTCAACTCCTTGACCTGAAGATGGATTTCCAAGCAAGTGCATGACACCTGTGGTTTGTCCTGCTGATATTTTTTATTTTGATTTTATGGATTGGTTGATATTAAGGCCACTTTGGCAATGGATGAATAGAGAGCATCGTGACTCTTCTTACTAAAAACAAACCCACACCAATCGCCAGGGTATTGAGGCCCTTCTAAGGCAGGCTGCAGTGGGGTTATTGACTGCCAGTGGGATTTGTAGTCAGTGGCCCATCTGGTTGGCCACTCGCTATGGGCATACAATAAATGCCATGGAGGTGAGCTAATAAATGAAATCTGCAAGCTGCATCTGTATCTCTGGACTCAGCAGTAACAACGTAACTTGTTACTACCCTCCCTTTGTCTTCATTCCTTGGTGGTTATACCCAGCATCTAACAAGAATGTCACTGAGTATAAAAATATGTCCAGGAACCGTGAGGAGACAGTGATATTAGCTGATATTTTATTAAGAATCTAAGCTCTCAGACATTGCCAGGATGCCCACATTATGGCTCCCAATTGCTCACAACTGGGAGATGTCACTGTTTCCATCTTGATTAGAAAACCATGGCTGGGAGGAATTAGGAGACCAATACCACACAGCTAGGAGTGATGTGGTTAAAAATTAAATCGAGGCCATTTTTTGATGCTAGAGTTTATATCATTTCCACCAAATGGTATTAATAGGAAACTTTTAAAGACATCTGCCATTTATAAAACACTTTTCTTTATCTTGTGGGTAGCAAAACATTGGGGTAAGACCATGAGCTGTGGGTTCAAATCGTGCATCCTGCACTTATTTGTATGGCAACCCAGATAACTTAGTCTCTCTTGCCTCTCAAGTTCAAGGGGGAATGATAATGATAGTAATAATAACAGCCAGCTCTGAGAGTTGTGATGATGAAATAGCATGATATACACACATTCACTACTTACCCTGGCCCATCAGAGGGCTCAGGAAATAATAACTGCATGATTATTCTCTCATCCACATAGCTTTTAATCATTTGTTCTATTATGATTTGACTTGCTAAAAGCCTCTATATAGGAACTTTACTGGAATACGGTCAGAGGTCCTAAGGGATTTTTGAGGTGTCACAGAAGACTCCTGCTCTCTAAAGAGGTTTGCAGTCTAATAAAGGAGGTAATGGGCAAATATTCAACTTTACTATTTATTATGGATATTAAACTGTGTCCACCTCCTCCCCAAAATCAGTCCTAAACCCCCCAAAATGTGACCATTTGGAGTAGAAGTCCCTAAAGAGATAATTACGTTAAATGAAGTTGTATAGGTGGCTCCTAATCCAGTGTAACTGGGATCTCTACAGGGAGAGGAGATGAGGACTCAAGACACACTGAAGGAGGGCCACCTGAGGACACAGCAGGAAGGCGGTTTGCAGGTCAAGGAGAGGGGCCTTGGCCGAAATCAACCTGCTGCCACCTTGGCCTTGGACTTTTTTTTTTTTTTAATTCAACGTTGTATATATAACAATAGCATTCATTACATTCCATATTACAAATAGAGAGCAGCTTTTAACATAACACTGTTTAAATACAAAGAATATTCATAGTATTCATGTCTTCAATCATGCGTTTAAGATACTGATATCCATCTCATTCTACCATCTTCTTTTTTTTTTTCCTTCATACCCCCTTTCCCCCCCCTTCCCCTCCCTCCCCATTGACCTTTCCAGAGTTCCTCTAATCCTCCTATGCTCCCTAACCCAACCCCACTGTGAATAAGCCAACTTGCATCAGAGCAAACATTCGGCATTTGGATTTTTGTGATTGGCTAACTTCACTCAGCATCATGTTCTCCAACTTCATCCATTTACCTGCAAACGCCATGATTCCATTCTCTTTAATTGCTGAGTAATATTCCATTGTGTATATATACCACATTTTCTTTATCCACTCATCTACTGAGGGGCATCTAGGGGCATCGAGGTTGGTTCCACAACCTAGCTATTGTGAATTGAGCTGCTATAAACATTGATGTCCCTGTAGTATGCTGTTTTTAAGTCCTTTGGGAATAGACCCAGGAGTGGGATGGCTGGGTCATAAGGTGGATCCATTCCCAGTTTTCCCATACTGCTTTCCATAATGACTGCACCATTTTGCAGTCCCACCAGCAATGTATGAGTGTGCCTTTTTCTCCACATCCTCTCCAACATTTATTATTGTTTGTATTCTTAATATCTGACATTCTGACTGGAGTGAAATGAAATCTTAGAGTAGTTTGATTTGCATTTCTCTAATTGCCAGAGGTTGAACATTTTTTCATGTACTTGTTGATTTGTTGTACATCTTTTTCTGAGAAGTGTTGGCCTTAGACTTTTTAGAGCTGTGAGAAAACACCTTTCTGTTGTTTAATCCATCCAATCTGTGGTATTTTCTAATAGCAGCCCTAGCACACGTATCCACCATACACGTAGATAAAATAATCATAACAAATCAGCCCAAGCAAACCTAGAGGACTTATAGAACCAAGCACATTCTTTATATCTCATATTTACATGGTCATTTTTTACTCAACTATATTATCCAAGTCAAAAGCTTCTCAACAGTAGGGTATAGATATGTTTGCTGGCACCCAAAAGATATTCATTAAATAAAAAGCCATGAGAAAGTCTTTTATCTTTCCTGTTGATGACAGAAATTTCTTACTTATGGAAATATTATACCTAATAAATTCAGACAGAATGACAGGATTAGGCAGTTGCCATTTTGTAAACCCTAATACAAAAATGGATTGAGCCAATGATTAAAAGTTAATTCTAACTTATTATTGAATGGTGGGTGGGGAATTTACAATGAAAAGATCACATTGACAGCATCTGCTCCACCTCAAGACATATAAAAGGTGGATGATTGGTATCAAGTGCCTCATGCTGTGAGACAGCTACAAGGACATTGTAATATCTTTGAGGTATATCCCCTAAGAAATTATATCAGCATCTCAATAGACATCTAGCTATAACTACCTCTTTACAAAATAAAGGAAATAGAAAACCAAGTTAAAAGTATATCTGTGTGGTGAACAGCAAAATCCAGAAGGTGGGAGGGATATTTCACAAAGAAATGACCCCCCCCCCTTTTTTTTTTCTAACAAAACAATGGTATGGGCTAGTCTGGAGAAGGGAGGGAAATTGCTACAAACTAATGTGAACTTGAGGCATAACACATGCAGAATGTACAACTCATTTGGATCTTGATTCAATCCTACCAAATGTAAATGTGACAATTTTTAGACAATCTTGGAAAGAGAAATATGGAGTAGCATTAATTGTGTTGATGAATTGCTGTTTATTTTGTTAAGCTAAATAGCAGCATGGTCAATATGTAAAAATATGGAGATATAAACCTAGGCATGGATATATAGATAGCCTTAGCAATTAATGGTACTGACAAATTTGTGCATAAAATGGCCTGTTGTATGAGAATTTCTATAATAGTTTTAAAACTAACTTGATTCTCCATAATTGCTCTACAACAGGATTTTAATTTGTTTTTTTTTTATGCTGGAGATGGAACCTAGGACCTCGTACTTGCTAGGGAAGTGCTCTACCAGAGAACTACACCCTCAGCCCTTTTTATTTCATTTTAAGATAGGGTCTGGCTAAATTGTCCAGGCTGGCCTTGAACTTGTGATCCTCCTGGCTCAGCCTCCTAAGTAGCTGGAGTTACAGGTATGCACCATAGCACCCAACTTTCCATGGCAGGATTTGTTTGGTTTTTAAAAGTTGGCATTGGAAACTCAATTCTCTTGGTTAAGGGGCTTAGCAAGCTCACTCCATCAGGAAGTAACCGGAGCTTCATCTTCTTACTCAGTCCTGCACACCCAGCTACTTCACTACAGACTAACTTCACCAAGCAAAGACGGAGGCATAAATTTAACATTATTGTGCAAATAACCCTACCAAGTGTTTTATATGATTATCTTATTTGTTCTTCACTACAAACGCATGAGATGTGTGTTGCTAGACCCACTTTGTTGATGAAGCAGAACTCAGAGAGGAAATGTGATTTGCCAAAAAAAAAAAAAACCCACAGGATTGAAACCCAAGTCTGCCTACTCCATGTCAAATGAGGTCATCAGGCCAAATCTACATGGATGGCAGCCCCACATACTATGGACCCTATGTTCACACTTAGTATCTGTGAACCACACAGACGTCCACAGAGCCCAGGTGAGAAATGCCCCATTGCTCCACGCTGACAATAGATAAAATCTCACTATATTTCTGCCATGTTTGAATTTGAAAATATTAATGTGCAACATAATCATTATGGAAAAGGAACAAGATAACTTAGTTAGCAAATAGTTGCCTGTGACCAGCATCAATTTTCATTGAAAAGCAATCAATTTCACCCTGTCAAAAGCCAACATGGTTTCCTTTCAAGTGTTTGGACTCCTAATAAATATTGTACCAATGAACTCATGAGGGTTTGAGTGGCCTCTTCCTAAACCCAAGTTCAGTGTAAAGTTTGTTTTCTGGAAGAGTGGATAGAAAGGGAGGAAATTCACATTTTGCCAGACAACCTGACAGTTTAATGCCACTGTGCTGGTAACACTGATATGACTCAAGCTTTTTGGCCAAATTTTACAGGAATGGGTGAGATGGATTATTTTTCTCCAAATGCAAAGGCTTGAAACTAAAACTTGATCATTAAAAAGAAAAAGCAAAGCAATAAGTTCAAAGCAGGTTATTTTAAGAATTGCTTTTCATATATAACCATAAACTTGTCACCTCTGCCTGCCTCTTTGTCCCTATTTTTAATTTATTTCAGAACTCAGACATCTTTATGCACCTGCCACACAGAAGTAGCAGCCTCCCAGGCTGTGCACAGTGGTCAGCAGAGCCTCACTGAGGTCTGGATGGCTGAAGCTCACCATGGAAGAGCCCTCAGAAGCAGGAATGGCGGGCTGAGGGTAGGGCCGCGAAAGCAAACCTGTCTTCAGGGGTGTGGCACCCTTTGCTCTCCGGTCTGGTCCACCTGGGAAGCTGTGACACCAGGACATGTGTCCTCAAATGACAGAAACTTCTTTTGGGAAAGGGAGAGATACAATTCCAGTTTAAATGAGACTTAAACATTAAAGGTTTTTTTCTTCTCTCTTAAAAATCAAAAGTCTTTGTTATCACCTTTAAAACTTCCACTAAAATTTTCACAATGCACTCCTTTTCCTCCTCGCTCACAATTTTCCTCTTTCAAGGTTAATATCTTGTATCACCATTCTTATTATAAAGTCCTGTGATGTGAAATCTTAGGCACACACATTTTGCTAGATTTTCACAATAAGATAATGCTAGCCACTAACCATAACCAATGTGTACATTGCTGCCATTTCTTCACGAAAGCAAGGAGAGGTGTGATGGATGACCTCACATCTACTGTGGTCTCACAGTCTCACAGGGGTGACATTCTGTGGACAATGACATTTTCCAACACTGGAAAGTACAGATGTGTAAGTGAACAGGTTGCTGGTTTGGGCACCCAAGACCTTCAGTGGGCTGACAACAAGGTGGTTTTCCTTGGAAAGCCTGTTATTGACATCTGAATCTGTCAAACGGGTCTTGGGTTATTCCTTCTTGGTGCAATCTGAACGTCAGATCGGTAGCCCTCCACTCTACCAACTCCCTGCGTGTCCTTCCTGGCACAAACGTTTTTATTCCCATCCTGATATACATCAAATTATCATTTTTTTAACAAAACATCAAACCACACTGCTTTGTGATTAGAACAGTGTAGATTAAGTTCCTTGAATAAACAAATATGTTAAACACCTTCTATGTACCAGACACATACCAAATGTTTTCCATACATTGTTTTTTAAAGAGAAAATGAAAGAGAATATGAATTAAAGAAAAACAGATGTTTAAAGAGTAATGTAATTTTCCAAATTGTTTTATACAAAATTTGCCATGGAATTTATATATACATTCTCTCTCTCTCTCTCTCTCTCTCTCTCTCTCTCTCTCTCTCTCTCTCCACCCCCCCCCTTTTTCTCTCCCTCTCTCATAATCATCCATTCAACAAATATTTATTTAGTGCTTATTAGGTTCTAGACTTTGCCCTAGATGCTGAAAACAGAGTAACAAACAGAGCAGGTGCTAAAGGGAGCTTACAGTCTAGTGGAGAAAATCACCCTGGAAAGTGAAGTCTTGAGGTTGTAGGGCAGAGAGGAGGTGAATGGCCCAGCAACTTCTAGATAAGATTAAGCTGGTATCAACAAATAATTAAAGAAGAACTCAAATGTCTCTATTTGCCAATGACATTCTATATTTAAAAGACCCCCCCCCCAGAAAAAAAAAACAAATAACTCCACTAGAAAACTTCCAGAACTCATAAATGAATTCAGCAGGGTAGCATGATATAAAATTAACACCCAATAAATCAATTGTGTTCCGACACATCAGTGATGAAATCAACTCAAAGAGAAATTAGGAAAACTATCCCATTCACAATAGCCTCAAAAAAATAAAATATTTGGGAATCAATCTAACAAAAGAGGTAAAAGACCTCTGCAATGAAAACTACAGAACTCTAAAGAAAGAAATTGAAGAAGATCTTAGAAAATGGAAAGATCTCCCTTGTTCTTGGATAGGCAGAATTAATATTGTCAAAATGGCCATACTACCAAAAGCACTATCCAGATTTAATGCAATTCCTATTAAGTTTCCAATGACATTCTTCATAGAAATAGAAAAGGCAGTCATAAAATTCATTTGGAAAAAATAAGAGGCCCAGAATAGCCAAAGCAATCCTCAGCAAGAAGAGTGAAGCAGGAGGCATCACAATACCAGAACTTAAATTGGGGTATAGTAACAAAAATGGCATAGTATTGTCACTAAAACAGACATGAAGACCAATGGCACAGAATAGAAGACACAGAGACAAACCCACATATATAGAGTTATCTCATATTAGACGAAGGCACCATACACATACATTGGAGAAAAGATAGCCTCTTCAACAAATGGTGCTGGGATAACTGGAAATCCATATAAAATTAGACTTGCACAAAACTCAATTCATAGTGGATCAAGGACCTAGCTAGGCTTAGACCAGAGACCCTGTGCCTATGAGAAAAAAGTAGTCCCAAATCTCCATCATGTCAGCTTAGCAACCTAATTCCTCAACAAGACTCCTAAAGTGCAAGAAGTAAAATCAAGAATCAATAAATGGAATGGTATCAAACTAAAAAGCTTATCCACATCAAAAGAAACAATCAAGAATGTGAAGAGAGAGCCTATAGAATGGGAAAAGAACCTTTGCCACCTGCTAGGCATGTGCTCCACCACTGAGCTACAACCCTAGCCCTTCTGTAGCTTTTTTAATGATTTTGTAAATAGTATGTTGTGTCATTAAACTTTGTTTTTATTAGTACATAAACTCCAGTTAGTTACATATGCTGACTTAGTATTAGATTAAATACTAAAATTAGATTTCTCTCTTATCAATCTGCCTTTGCAGATTGATAAATTTAAAAAACAATATAATAAAATAAATTTAACGTAATATTGTGATAGATTTGATTTACAAGATTTGTGTTTAGGATTTTTTTTGCATCAATGTTGGTGAGATTGGCCTATAACTTTCGTCTTTTGCATTATCCTTTTAACTTTTGATATCAAGATTATACACTAACTGATTTTCTAATATTAAGGCATTCTGGCATTGTTGGGATTAACTCAGTATTCTGGATTCAGTACCCGAATATTCTGGATCAAATTTTTATATCAATGTTCATGAAATCATTCATAACTTTTTGGTTTTCTTTGATTAGTTTTAATATTAAAATTATCCTAGCCTCACAAAAAAATTAGAGGGAGCCAGGCACGGTGGTGCATGCCTATAATCATAGCAGCTCGGGAAGCTAAGAGGATAGTGAGTTCAAAGCCAGCCTCAGCAAAAGTGAGCACTAAGCAACTCAGTGAAACCCTGTCTCTAAATAAAATACAAAATAGGGCTGGGGGTGTGGCTCAGTGGTGGATTACCCCTGGGTTCAATCCCTGGTACCTCAAAAAAAAAAAAAAAAATTAGAGGAAGAGGGAGGAACATCACCTTGCTGGTCTGTTCATGCTCCACAAAAATTATGGAATCTCACTGAGCAAATGCTGCTAGGTCAGCCCATCCCTTGCCAGTGGGAAGATGCCCCAGATTAGGTCCAGTTTTACCCTGGGAGTGGTTCCCGAGCTCCCTGTTCATGGTTCCTGGCTGTGACCCCTGAGTTGTGATGCCTTTTTCATTACTACCCTCGGTTTCTTTTGAAAAAGAAATGGATTGCACTCGCCACTGAGCAACTGTGTCAGCTTGCTCCCTGTCCGTAGCAAGCTGAGGGCCCAGAAGCCATTGTGAAATGTCTCCAATCTCAGTTAGTTTACTTCACTTCAGGTTGATGGAGCATTTTTTTTTTTTTTTTTTTTTTTTTTACAACTCACTCAAGACCTCAGGAGACCTTTTTATGAATCTGACTCCATGCAAATGCATTTGCCAAAAAAGTCATATCCACAATTGTTTTTCAGACTCCTTCCCCCAACCCATCTCTCTCCACTGACAGGTACAACTTTGAGTTTATCGATGCCTCCAGCTTCCAGTTTAAGTATCCATTGCCAAATAGACTGAAAGATCCATTTTACTTTTTAAACCAGAAAATTCTGGTCTATTCCTATGCCTCTAAATTTTGCCTACAGGCTGGTCCGTTCTTAAACTCATCTCTTTCTTGCCATACTGTATCATCCACAGATTGGGGCCATCGGCTGACACCTTCAACATTCTGCCCAGAAACCAACTCACAGTCAAATGAAAATGTTCATTAGGTCTATTTTTCCTCTTCCAAATTAATGCAGGAAATACTGCTACCATTTTCCAGGCTCCGCCACAGTGTGCTTGCCATTCTCCCAGCCTCTTGCTTACAGCCCAGTTACACAGACAATACCACAGCCTTCAGGTTTTCGTTATGGTAGCACCACATTTCTAGATGCCAACTTTTCCATCGGTTATCTCCTGCTGTGTAACAAACTACCCCAAAACTCAATGACTTAAAACAGTAAGCATTTCCATGAGTTCATGGATCAGCAGGAAGTTTCTGTGATTCAGACCAGATACAGATGACCTCTTCTGAGGTCACAGATAGGTCTGTCTTCAACAGGGGACCAGCTCTTCTAGAAGGTCATTGTCCATCCACCCAGCCTTTGTTTGGCTAGGGCTTGACATGACGGGGGTGGCTGGGTTACGTGCTTTTCACATCCAACAAGCTAACTGGGTTTGTTCCCATGATGGTGTCAGAATTCCAAGAGCATGGAAATATAGAAGACCTCTCAAAACACAGGTGACCACCAACACACCACCACTTCTAGCCCCATCAGTTCCACCACAGTCTGGTCATCAAAAGAAGCCATAAAACCAAACCAGAGGCAAGGACAAGGAAATAAACCCCACCTCTTGATGGGGGAAGAGTCAAAATCATATGGTAAATGATGTGGACTTAGAGAGGAGTAGAGAACTGAAACATGCAAAGATTTGTTTCAAATCAACTTGATATGGGGAATATTCCAGTCTCTCTGGAGGAGTTTGCATATGATGGGAATATCTGATTCTTTAATCTAGGCCTAGTTAGAAGGTTTAACTAAAATATCTATTATAGTATTTATTTAATTTCTCTGATGACCAGGCAGGTTTTTTATTTCTTCTTAGATTAGTCTTTATGTATTTTACACAAGGGCCTATAGAAAGTTATATTTATGTAAAAGGTTTTTGTAAGTTATATCGTTTAGAGTTTTTTTCATTTTACCTGTTTCTCAAATTTATTGACATAAAGTTGTTTTTGTTATCTCCTCGTCTTCTACTCCTCTGTATCTATAGTTATATCTTATTCATATTCCTAATAATATTAACTTGCACTTTTATTTTTTCTTTCATTTATTCTTTAGTTCTATTATCACCAACCTTGGCGAGGTTCTGCACTTGTGTTCATCTTCCACAGTCTGATTTTTTTTTATTGTTGTTGTTTAATGCAACTGCTTGATTTCTATGTCATTAATTCCTGCTCTTTATGATTCCTCCCTAATAATATTTTCTCCCTCATGTCTCTAATAAAGCCCTGCTCTCATTGCTTGAATAGCTTTGCTTTCTTGGATGTACGTTCTTCCAAAATTCATTAAGTTTTTTTTTTAACTTATCTTCCTAATTGCAACATTCTTCAAATAGTGAATGACTTCTTTTCTAGAGCTTCATATTTATATATAGTAATTGGCTTCATCCTGAAAAAAATCATACATCAATGAAATTCTATTTCAGTTCACAATGCCCCTTTTCCTTCCCCATTTCTTTCACATCCTCTCTCTCCTCCCCTGTTCTCCTTTCTCTACTCTGCTAGACTTCCTTTATTTATTCATATTTGATTGGTTCTTTTTACTTCTACTTAAAGGTGAAATCTCCTGTGGTGTATTTATAGGTGCACATAATTGATTTTTTTTAAAGAATTCATTCACATTTTTCCATTCTTCTTAGTAGTCTAGATTCCTTATCACACTGCCTTCTATACCTGTTCTGCCAAGAGTTTGGCCACTTAAACATACATACACCTCCTCCTTAGTCACCACATTGTCTCTCTAATAAAAACTCTTCACTTGGTGTCCTTTTGACACGAATGATGTGAATATACTTTGTATACAACCAGAGATACAAAAATTTGTGCTCTATATGTGTAATATGAATTATAATGCATTCTGCTGTCATATATAACAAATTAGAATAAAAAATAAATTTTAAAAAAAGGAGAAGAAAATGCCAGTTTTAAGCCACATGGATGCTGTCACTGAGGTATCTCATCTAAGTGCCCTAGGATCAACCTGACTCCCAACTCCTACAGCCACGCCCCACCATAGAAAATCCTGAGCTGGTGTCCCTAATCTGATATTATCTACTCTCCTCTTTCTGGAATTCTTACCTGGCCTGGTCCTTTATAACTTATTCTCCTTATTTTCCAAGATAATTGCATATTGATATTGTTTCTTTAATTTCTTTTTAGTTGATGAAGAATTTTTATTTTATTCATTTATTTATATGCAGTGCTGAGAATCGAACCCAGTGCCTCACACATGCAAGGCAAGCGCTCTGCCACTGAGCCACAACCCCAGCCCCTGTTTCTTTCATATCTAAGGATTTATTTCAGTGGGGAGGTTTACAGGGTGTGTTCAGTCCACAAACTAGAAACACAAGCCCCACAGCTTTCAGAGAATGTCAGAACCATGAACAGCACCACACCAGGGAGAACTCACAGGCCTCGAGAACTTCATTCATTACAACAGAACAGTGATCCAAATTCACCGTGATAATCTAAAGTCCTTAAGACAAATGTTTTAAATCTTTACTATCCTCTGTTGAGGAAAACAGGAAACTATGAAACTCAACTTGGAAGATACCTTACTTCTCCCTTATTTCTGATATTTTTCTCTTTCTTATGCCCATCAATCAAAAATATACTTAAATATCCAGATCCTAAAAAGTCTTCAGAGACCTCAGGTTTCTGTCCCCAGCTCTTCCTACCCATCATCACCAGACCACCTAAGAGTAGCTGAAGGTCACTTCACAATTCACTCCCCGACCCACCACTTATAGTTTCTGTGACTGTCTTCCCAAAACATGTCTCAAATGTCATTAAAATTTGCTCAGTTGCATGCTGGGTGGCACACACTTGTAATCTCAAAGGCTCAGGAGGCTGAGAAAGGAGGATCACAAGTTCAAAGCCAGCCTCAGCAAAAACAAAGGTGCTAAGCAACTCAGTGAGACCCTGTCTCTATATAAAATACAAAATAGGGCTGGGGATGTGGCTCAGTGGTTGAGTGCCCCTCAGTTCAATCCCTGGTTCAAAAAAATAAAAATAAAAATTGCCTAGTTTCTTTTTCTAGTTTATTTTAATACAGCTTCATTTTTGTTGCAATTCACACCCACCAATTAAAATTAGTAGTTTTCCCCTTCACATTCACAGCATGTCACCACAGCCTTCAGACTGTAGGAACAGCACTTGTCTCAGACTTCTTTGTCTTATATATCCCATCATTACCATTTACTAAATAAATGACTTCTGGCCACTTGTTAGTGCCTCTGTTTCTCATCCTTAAATGGGGATACTACAAGTTAGTATTGCCTCATAGGTTTTCCTGAGGATTAAATAAGTTAACACACACACAAAGCAGTTAGAACAGCACTAGATTGTAACTGTCACTAGTAAATGTAGTAGTTGTTGACGACTAACGTGTAACTCCTTTTACTCCATCGTTTGTTCCTAGAGCAAAGGACTCTCTTCCTCGCCTTTGTTCCCTTGAGATAAAATAACAAATGGCTAAGAAACAGTGTGAAAGAAAGCCATGGAGACTTCTATTTCAAAACGAACTGAGCACACCTATAAATGCTCTTTGAGCTGAACTCATCTGAATTACTTGTGTAAAGCTTAGCAAGCAATGATCTTGTAGTCTCGTTTTGGAGTGATTCAGGCTTTAAAGATGAGTGACATAGGCAGAAATATCTTTATAACATTCTCAACTTTTCAAAGGGCTTCAAAATTCTGGTCCTAAGCAATTTTTATTAAAAAAAAAAAAAAAATTCCTATCTTCTATCTTTTGTCCTTTCTCTCCCTAAAGAGCAGGAGAAGAAAAAAAAAATATGTGAACTTGTTGTTAATTGTGATGCTGCCAAGTTTAACTTTTCATGAGCTAAATTGGAGACTTCTAAACATCGACTTATTTTCTACTGAAAACACCCACTTTATAAAGAAAATGTGGTATATATGTGCAATGGAATATTATTCAGCATTAAAAGAGAATAAAATCATGACATTTGCAGGCAAATGGATGGAGTTGGAGAATATAATGCTAAGTGAAGTAAGCCAATCCCCAAAAACCAAATGCTGAATGTTTTCTCAGATTTAAGGATGCTGATTCATAATGTGGTTGTGGGTGGGAGGGGGTATGGGAGGATTAGATGAACTCTAGATAGGGCAAAGGGGAGAGTGGGGAAGGGAGGGGGCATGGGGGTAGGAAAGAGTGTGGAATGAGATGGACATGATTAACCTAAGTACAAGCATGAAGACATGAATGATGTGACTCTACTTTGTGTACAGCCAGAGATATGAAAAAATGTGATCTATGTTGTGTAATATGAATTATAATGCATTCTGTTGTCATATATAACAAATTAAAATTTTTTAAAAAATAACATTTTTTTAAAAAAAAAAGAAAACAGTCACTTCTGCTATATTCTTTTTTTCTTCTGTCCAGAATAAGCTTCACTAAGACTCCCAGAGCTACATATTCTTGCTGAGGCACATTCACCATGCACCATTTATTCTGTCAGTCGGTACGACAGAACACCCACACAAGTTAAGTAAAGCAACTTCATTACTCACACATAGGCAGAGTGGGACAACAGAAGTCTAGGATTCATGGCAAGCTGGCCCTCCGAGGCTCAGGAAGTCTTCGCGGGGCAGATGGAGTCTTGTCTACCAACGCCCACTCAACTCCCTGCAGCTGACAGACCCACCAAAACAGAGTCTATACTCTAGGAGAGACAGAGGAGTTACCCAGGTGGTTCCAGCCAGTTCCTCCCTAGCTCAGGAGGTTGCATTTCCAGAACATTCTATAGTGATTCTTGAATTTATAGTGATTCTTGAGAACCACAAGCAAGAAAGAGGGGAAGACCTGGGTCCCTAAGTTCAGCCAGATTTGTCCCACCTTTCCTGGTAGACTGGATGGTAGGTAGTCACTGATATCTCTGAACAGAGTCCTTAGAATATAAAGTCTTGGGACATTTGTAGGACATTTTATGGAAGCTAAACAGGTTTCTCCACACTTGTCAAAAGCTGGTTGTAGAAACTTTGCATGCCTGATTTATTGTGCTAATGTTTGAAATCAAAACTCCACAGAACTTCTGTGTTCACTACACCAGGAAAAGGAGACTTTTAAGTCATCATTTACCATACTTGCAACACAAACAACAGAAGAAAAGAACCACTGACCAAACCTAAAGGAAATTAACATTGAGTGGCTCCTCTGGTGTCTGCCTGAGTATGTGGTCCTGCCTATATTTCTATGCAAATCAATTATTGATCAAAAGGTTGAAGTTTACAACCAGGCTTTAGAAATGGGATTGTGAGATCGCTCTTCCACTGAACCCATCTGTTTTCTTTCTTTTAGAAATAGTTCCAAAATTTGAGGGTGTTTCTTACATATTATTATTCGATTAAAGAACAATCTAGGAAAATCCTTTGTTTGGTCATTTGTTATTTATGTTTCCTAGGTCTTGTTTTTAAAGTAACTTAATCTGCTTTAAAATTTCCATCAGGATAGTGAAAAGAACACTTGACCCAATCACAGTCCTGAATAAGTGATTTCTTTGAGAAGCCTAAAAGTCCGTGTGTAACAGGGAAGGAGCCCATGCATCTGTCACCTCCTCTCCCTTTTGTGGTTTTTCTTCAAATAATTTGCTCACAAATATGTAAAATGGTGCAACCGTTATGGAAAGCAGTATGGAGATTTCTTGGAAAACTGGGAATGGAACCATCCTATGACCCAGCCATCCCACTCCTGGGTCTATTCCCAAAGGACTTAAAAACAGCATATTACAGTGACACAGCTATCTCAATGTTTGTAGCTGCACAATTCACAATAGCTAGGTTGTGGAACCAACCTAGATGTCCTCAGTAAATGAGTGGATTAAGAAAATGTGGGCTGGGATGTAGCTCAGTGGCAAAGCGTATTCGCAAAGCCCTGGGTTCGACCCCCAGTTCCAAAAAAAAAAAAAAAAGACAAAAAAAGAACCCCACCAAAAAAAAATAAGATTAAAAAAAAAAGAAAAAAAGAAAATGTGGTATATACGCACAATGGAATTTTACTCAGCAATAAAAGAAAATAAATTAATGGCATTTGCAGGTAAATGGATGAAGTTGGAAGACATAATGCTAAGTGAAGTTAGTCAGTCTCAAAAATCCAAGTACCAAATGTTCTCTCTTATATAAGGAGGCTATTTCAAAGTATTGTTGGATGGGGGTACATAGGAGGATTAGAGGAACACTAGAATGGTCAAGGGAAGGGAGGGTAAGGGAGGGAGCAAGAGGGGAGGGAGGGGGAGAAAAGAAAAAAAAAAAAGGTGGTTGAATGAGACGGATATCATTTTCCTTAATGCATGATTGAAGACCTGAATTGTACGAATATACTTTGTATACAAACAGTTGTATGTAAAAAGATACTAAATATATGCACTATGAGTTGTACATATTAAAAATTATAAAAATAAAATTTTTAAAAAAATATGAAAAAAAAGAAATAAAAAAATATATATATATGTACTGAAGAACCACCATGTTTGCTGAACTTGGATCTTGTTGCTTTAAAACACTGGAAACTTTCTTTTATTATCTACTTTTGACCTAAAGCACTAATGATAAGAAATAATTCTAGGAGTTTACAATTCTAACTGAACCTGAAGATAAGACTGAATGTCTATATCATTTTCCAAAAGGAGAAAGGAAAAAAAAGCAAGTTTGACCAGAGCGAATAAAAGAAGCTACTGGCAGGGTGCATTTGGTGTTTCTGCTAGGAAATTCACTTTTTGCTTTTCCATATTTAGGCTCCACAAAGTGCTAACCTACCACCTTGTCTGTGGCTTAAAGATGTAGAAAAAATGAATCTGGTAGCACCTTCGAATGTGTTCTTCAGGGATGCTGTAGGCCCCATCTAGCTGAGAATCTTCCTGACAACAGTGAGACAAAGGTCACCCCAGTGCTGGCCCTCCTGGCTGAAATTGTAGCTTCTAAACTACATTCTCCTGAGCAAATGCTCTGGCTGTCACAGCCACGTCTTACGGCTGAGTCAGCCAGGTCAGCTGAATGGAGACTACATGTGTCTGTTTTTAAAAAGTATATTTAGTTCCCATACTGTCAAAAACATCTAGTTAAGTTGCCTAAGCACTTTGGTCTTTCCAGCATTTGAATCGGTTGCCATGGTAACAGATGTTCAAAGACAGGGACCTACAATTTTATATTAGAATATGTTTCTCCCCACTTCTCACAAGCTTACACATTTAGACGCTCTGTGCTCTGGAAATGTGAGTAAAGGTATGAGTAAAACTTCTTTGTTTTCCTTTTTTTTTTTTTAAATTAAAAACTCCACATTGCACTCAAAAATTTGGCCATAACATAGTGTTATGTCATTGGCGTTTAAGAAGACCTGAAAATACTGAGATCACAATCATAGTAACTACGAAGGAGAGGGGAGGAAAGCTTCAGACTGTGTTGCCTATTCCCCAACTGCACTTCAGATGAAATTAAAACTACACAACTCTATTGACTGGTCATCCTGAGACAAAGAACAAACGCTTAATCACATATCTAGACAGGGCAATTAGAGTCAAGACCACAGAAATCTAATTCTCCAGGCACATCCGTGCATAATAACCACTTTCGGAAAATGTAGTCTACACTGAAAAGACTCAGTGTCTGTATAGAATCTGTGCTTTTTAATTATGAGACATTGCACATGAGGAAGACGTCGGGGGGTGGAGATGAATCCAGCAAGTCATGGAGGACCTGCCCTCTCCACACACTCTGAAACCAGTAGATCTCAACCTTTCTTTTGTTTAAAAAAAAAAAATGCACAGTACTTTCCCAAGAAAGAACTTTCACTGCAAAACTGCTCTCTAAAAAGACATTTGGCAAAATAAAATAGGGTGTGGAACCAGAAAGACCAGTTCAAATACTGGCTCTGCCTCTTACCAGATGTATGTGTGACACTGGGCACGTTACTTACCCTCCCCGAATCTCATCCCTCCTTTGAGATAAAAATATCTACCTGAAATGAATTTTCATTTAATAACCCATAGAAATTCCACATAGAAAACATCCAGTTCAGGAAGGTCTTAATAAATGTTCATTCTTTTTCATTCTCCCATCTCCATCAGGAATTCCTGTGTTTGAAAAACAAGTTCTTGCCAGGCATGGTGGCACATGCCTGTAATCTCAGTGATTCGGGTGGCTGAGGCAGGAGGATTTCAAGTTCAAAGCCAGGATCAGCAAAAGTGAGATGCTAAGCAACTCAGTGAGACCCTGTCTCTAAATGAAATACAAAATAGGGCTGGGGATGTGGCTCATTGTTCAAGTGCCCCTGAGTTCAATCCCTGGTACACTCCCCAAAAAAGGAAAAACAAGTTCTCTCTTTTCTTTAATGGTCTTTCAGTTTTGGGGGGTGGGCCACAGGGACCTGCATAACTACTCCCTCCAAAGCATGGTCTCTACTAGAAAAAATGTCTCAGAATTCAACTATTCAAGGGCAACTAGTCATCCTTTATAATAGACTCTCGCCTCCTCAGAGAACTAGACCAGATGACCACAAAAAACCTCACACTTTAAGAGAATCGGCACTTACACTTAAAAACTGAAAGATTAGAAATGATGGGATGACTTCAGGGTTCATTCAGCTCCTCTGAGAAGTGGACGCCGAGACGAATTAAGTGTGCAAGAAATTTACCAGGGGAGACATGTGTAGGAAAAAATCAGGAATGGCGCACCTCAGGGAAAGAGAGGAAAGGAAAGAAGAGGAGGAGTTTGGATGGAAGTTTCCCGGACTGCTATGCAGGACTCTGGAGAGTCCTCAAGCCAGAGTCAGTCCTCAGGGAATTCCACGTCTACTGGGAAGGGCCTGTCTCAGCATCCCTGCCACACTCAGTCGCTGGCCAAGGGCAGCCCTTGGAAGCACGGCCTTGTTACAGATCAAATAGGTGAATTCTCACACCTGCCCCAGCTTCCTAATTAGGTTTCACATTCTCTCCAGCCGTAAGCACAACCTTAAATTAAAATGTAGATGTTTCAAGAAGGAACATTTAGATATATAAAGCCAATCTGTGAATTAATGAGGTCTTTATATGAAGCAACCTATGAACAGGCAGTTTCTAATGACACTGAGCCAGCTCTGTCTGGAGCCCTTGCCACACAGAGGACCTTCAGGGCTGAGAATCAGCACTACTGACCACCCCTTTTCCCTCTGCCCTTCTCCACCGGTCTCCTACAAGAAGCCTTCCTCCTAAGCTGCACCCTGAACCTCTCCCCCATCTTCACCCCCATCTTCAGTTCAAACTGGCTTCATTCCAATCACATAAGACTAATGAGGAGTATTAGTTAATGCTTGCTGCGGTGATAGATAAATTCCAAAAGCTCAGCAGCTGCACCCAGTTGAAATTTATATTTGGCATATCCACCAATCCAAGTAGGCAGCCTCTGACACAATGAGTCAGGGCCCTATACTTGGTCCAACCCCTGAAAACTTTAAGACCTTCTATACTAGCCACTGGACAGAAGACAGTAAAGGAATTCCTGGGGAGGTTGCTATGGGTCAGGCCTGCACATGGATGCCATGACTTTCACACATATTTGTTGTCAGGAACAAATTACTTGGCGACATCAAACTGCAAGAGAGGCTGGGAAGTGTAGTCCAGTGTGTGTTCTTCTAGAAGCAAGAGTAAGGTTAGAAATTCACCATCTCTGCTGAGAAGCACCCCATGCTGGGGCCTGAGGGGGTTCTCTTGGCCTAACTCTGAGTCCTACCTCTCTGTGCAAGCTGCAGTCTTGTTTTAAAAGGTTTCTGAAGTTGGGTTCAGAACCTACTCAAAAAACTCTGAGCTTCTTAAAAGCTTAGCTTGGGGCATTTAGTAAATGTTTTCAGGTGAAAAATTTCTTTGGGAAATCTTGAGTTATAAACAACCTATTTATAAACAGACTTCAGTAAGAAAGCCCATCTGTAAATTAGGAACTGAATACAGATGCATGAGCATAAGCGCATATGTTCTATTTTGCAAACTCTTGGGCGAGGGTAAAGTTGGCATGAGGTAATTGGTGAGCGGCACTCAACCTCTAACAAGATTACACACTTGCCAGCAGGGAAGAGCAGGGCAGAGGCATGTTAGGAACTGGCTGCCCATAATCACTTGGCATTTCCTCTGTGCACTGAGAGTCTGGTGTAGATTTGTTGCAGCTCAGTTTAACACCATTCAGTGGATGTTTTAATTCTATGAATTTTATGACAATACAAACTGGCTAATACCATCTTCCATTACCCTCCAATAAAGCAATATAACATTCTAAGGTAATAAAATTCTGGACCCTGTTTATTGAATTATGTTGGAATTTTATTTTTATTCTTACACACATGCAAATATGCCATTTCAAACATATGTTTGAAGAGAATGCAAAAGACAGCTGGCAGTCTAACCACTTAGGCAACAAACAGTGATATCTTTTCTTTTTAAGCTACATTGAAGTTTCCTCTCACTTTTGGTGACTGATAGTGCTTCATAATGCCCTGACAGCATCATCCTGAACTCCACTATCCATTTTAGGGTACAGGCTATATCATGGGCTTGGAAATTCAAGCCAGGAAACCTTAGGGTTGCTGGGAAGTCGAATAACACATTCCTGATTAGAGAGCTGTTTAGACTGTCTTCCAAACACATTTTGCATTATAAAATATTTTCATAGCACTTATAAACATGGATATAACTGATATTCTGTTTGTGATGTCTGCATTTACACTCATGGAAGTGGATCAGAGGGACCAGAATGTGGTAGCATTTGGATAGAGGAGTCAGAGACTTGACTTAGCTCTGCATTTACTAGCTGTGTGACTCTGAATAAGTCACCTAACTTCTCTGAGCTTTGGCTCCCTCCTTTGTAAACTGAAGTTTGAATTAAATGACTTAGCCAACATCCAACATTTTATATGATATATTTAACTTTTTGGAGTTTCCATTCCCACAACTAGGAAACTGTTTATAAAACTAACTATGCTTTTCCATCCCAGGATTGTCTTTAGGATCAAAAGAAAAAATATATGGGAGGTTGGGGTGTACCTCAGTGGTAGAGCACTTGCTTAGCATATGCTGAGGCTCTGGGTTCCATCCTCAGCACTAGCACTAGAAAAAATAATATATAAATGAACATTTTCTTTTATATATAATTTATGTATAAAAATATTATGTATATAATATTTTATTTACATATAAATATTATTTATATATTCATACGTAAATAAATATAATATTTTATTATATATTTTATTATTTTATTTATATATACTTATACGTTAATAAATATAGTATGTGCATATGTGTGTAAAAGAGCTCTGGACATTGCAAAGTGCTATGCAAATGTAAGATGTATTTAAAAATAAATAATCACGTGCATAATATCTGACTCTTTTGCATGTCCACCTAATCTGGACCCAAGGATGGATACAGCAGTGTTCAAGACTCGAGTGTGCTGATCCCTCTAAAGACCACTTTGAAAGCTGGGAGTTGTCTACATCTTTGACAAGCTGTAGAAGACAGCTTAAGTCCAGACAGAGGAACACTGTTCACTGTCAGAAGTGAAGACTCTCTTGATGTCACAATGCACAATAGGTTGTTGTTGTAGTCTGCCCTTTTTACCACCCCAAACCAGAATGTCCCCTCAGAGCCCACACAGAACATCTTTATGCAGAGACGACATCTGTGACACACCCAGGTTGATTAAAGCTCAAGGAGTGAAACAGAGGAGGAATAGAAAATCCAGGAGGGTTTGCACCTCAGATAAAGAGCTGCTTGTGTAATGGCTAAATGCTATAGAAGAAATCCTAGAGTCATTGTTCTGATTACTAGGAAAGCCCTTCTGTGGGGAATGTTCTAGAAATATCACATTCACACCTTTTGTTTCCCTGTGGTTGAGGCAGAGTCCTGGGTAATGGCCAAGAGGGGGGCCTGTGGAGCCATTCTTGGCAGGTCTGAGTTCTGCTTGTGTCACTTGTCATCTCTGTAAAATACCTGTCATGGGGGACCCCATGCTGTAAAGTGGATTTTTCAGTTCTAGACCACCTTGAGATGACTCAGCACCAACTAACAGCTCACAGCCTCAAGAGAGACCCTGACCCCGAGGCATTGAGCCAATATTCCCAGATTCCTGACCCTCCTTAACCATAAGATGTTTGCCGTCTTGGGCCGTTTAGTTTTGGCATAATGTATCTCATAGCACTAGACAATGAATAAGTTTGTTGAAACATAAGTTGCTGGGCCCGTCCTGGTGTATCTAATCAATATGTCCGGGTGAGGCCAAAGACGTTGACTTTTGTCAAGTTCCCAGGTCATGTTGATGACTGTGGTCACGGAACCACACTCTGGAAAGACCATTCTAACTGAAACCAAGTTCTCACTGAGGTCTCCACCTCCCTTGGAGCCCTCTCAGGTGAAAACTGTTTGGGGCTTTTGTCTGTCTGTCTTACACAGCCCACAGTCCACAGGCCTTCCCCTCCACATCTCCCCTTTCGGCCCCCAGTCCAAAAAGAGACCCCATCTCCTGTCTGATGGAAGGATGCTAGCTGGCTGTCTTTTAGAGGATCTGGTCTACTCTCTAATGACAAAACTCTGATTAATTTTCTGAGCATTAATCCGGAAAGCCTTTGGAATCAGAAAACTCTTTTCCTCTCTTGAGTGCCTGATTCTTGCAATGGAAAGCTAGCTTCCAAAGCCACTGTTTCTGAAATGCTCCCATAAAGTTCTAACTGGTAGAAGATGTAGAAAAGCCCACGCAAAAGAAATCATACGACATTTCAAAGCATTGTCCCAGGCGGGTCCTGATTACATTCATGGCCTCCACTATTCACCTGTCTCTGAGTCCATGTTCATTAGCCCTATAACTGTAGCACCTCCCACTGGGTATCTGAGCACAGCCATGTCACCTGATGTGGCCAGCAGCACTCTAGCACATGCCAACACAAGCAGAAGCTCCACCTGGTTGGGCTGTTGGGTCTGCTCACTCTTGCCTGCTGTCATTGCCGTGAGCACATCCCCAGGCCAACCTGCTGGTGGGGGAGAGCTGAGCAGTCTTCCCAGACAACGCCATCCTAGATCAGCCAACAGTCAACCAGTCCCCAGCCAGGTAAGCAACCCCACAGCCAAAAGCAACAGCCAGAGACTCAGCAAACTGAGGACTACAAGCCAGGGCGTTCATGCTGAGATCACCCAAGCCCAGGACAAATTAGTTGAACCCCTTAAACTCCTAAGGCAAAACAAGCATTTCTCACTGTTAATTGTTACATTGGATAAAATAATCTTAGCACTCTCCCTCTATATGTGTAACACTGATGTGATCTCACATCTATAGTAGAATTTTATTCATAAAGTTGTTTTACCAGATTTACGATTTTCTAGAATTGCAAAATATGCACATATCAACCTCATTATTATATAACCATTGTACCTTACAACTTATAATCTGTCATTGTATTGACAGAGAGGGTGGGGCCAGACAGGGAGGTAATAGACCAGAGATTCTTGTTGAAAACTAGATTTCTGCTAAACAAGTTGATGGACCTACATCTCTACACATGGTGTGTTCTGGGACTTCTCTCCATCTCCAAATACAATTAAAGAATAGCATTGACACCAACCCCAAGTGAAGCTAATTGCAAGGTTTCTCTCCAAGGATACTGGCTTGACCTGGCTGAAAAGTTAGCCTGCTCTTGCTCTACCACGCTTCCCTCAGGAGTATCTGTGGGGACATCCACTGCCCAGTGGGATAAGACAGAGCTGAGTTCTACAACCAAAGTACCTGGCCCACAACAGTCCTAAAAGCAGAGAGTCCTGTCCACTGAACAGAGGGGAGGGTATGACAGACCTGTTGTTGACCTCTACTCCATTACCTCCTGGGCCACTGCACCTCAGTCAATGGACTCTTAAAAATCAAGATGTCAAGAGGGCTTAAATTCACCTTCCTCATTTGATCAGAATAAGCTATCTGAAATTCTAAACACTATAAAGATCATGGTGCCCACTGCCATATGTAATTCAAAATAATATTTGCTTTAAATGATGCAAAACTTCATGTGAGCTGAAATCAAGCTATTTTATTTGGTAACCTTCTAACATGTTATTAGAAGCCAAACTTCTTTGCATTTTAGTAGATTGCCTGTTATCATTTAGTGGGGTGGTTGTTTTTCTTGCTACATATATAGCCCTCAACTTGGGTATTCTATCTGCATGCAGATTTAAAAAGACCCCAGGAAAGCTAGATATTTTTTTTCTACCTGGTATGCTAACTGACCCAACCAGGTGCTTCCATTTCAAAATGTAAACAGCCTACCACAGCACAAAATGTAAATAACCTACAAAAGTAGAGTTTCATATCATGTGCCATGGGAAATGCCTTATTAATGAATGTGATAGCATCAGAAGAACAAACTCAAATAATTGATAATGCAAGTTCAGCCTATAAATATTTATGGCGAATACCATTATTATTTGATAAACTTATTAACTATCCTCTGATTTGACTGAGCCTGCTTTTAAATTTTAATTAGATGTAATAATCAGACAAATACAAAATGCTAGCATCCCAAGAAGAGTCGATGCATATAGTACTCATTCTTATAAATGGGACCGGCCATTGTGATTCCCAAATTCAACCTGCATACTTTCTTAGGACCCACTGCTTACAAAGAAGTGTCTGGGGGTGATGGGGGTGTAGCCCAGTGGTAGTGTACTTGTCTAACAAGGCATAACAAAAAAAAGTGTTTGTTTATTTCCCTAGAACCTGTTAATATAATGCACGTGATAGCTACATTCATAGGATGGTTATTTAATTTTATTAAGCAGACAAGTGATTAAACGTCCAAATGCAAACTGCATATAAGTTGCAACCTCTAGCTGCTTCCTGGATCAGACTTTTAAAGGTAAAATTCTCACTGTTTTAAATTCAGCCTTCTTTCACTCTTACTGAGAGGCAATCTCCTCCATTCTTGGGGCTTAATAGGAGGCAGCGACTTTAGAATTCTCTCCCATTTCAAGGGCCCACACAACTGTGATTGTCATTTACAAGAGTCGTGCATAAGCCTAGCTACAAAACAAACCGTATGGGGAGAAAAGGTCCACTGAATTCACCCAAAGTGCAAATTACCTCGAGATTGAGTTTCTCCTTTTTGTGAAATTAACAAGTGAATCTTATGAGTTAGGACAAAAACCCCACTGAAGTAAGCCTTTGAGAGACATTTGTACTGGTGATGACAGCATTTTCATGGTAATTTGTTAATGTTCTTGCAAAGTGGGGGTAATTTACTCCAGTAAAATCCAGCTAATAGCCTTATAGATTTGAGGCCTTCATCCAGGAGACCACAGCAGCCTTGAGCTGTCTGGTGCCTGAAGGCTCCATTGCCACCCAGAGATCCCACATCAGAGGGCCTGGCTGGCTTTTCTTCTCTCAAACCCCATCCCTCCTCCACCACCAAAGTCTTTGCCCTCGAGACGCCCTGTTGAAGTTAGAGGAGCAGGGCTAGGCAGAAACCATGGTGTTAGTGGTAGTGAAACTACAGAGCATTAACCTGCCAACTCCCTTCTTTTGGGAAAGCCATCAACAGGAAAATAGCACAATGTGTTTTTTAAAAAAAAAAAATATATATATATATATATATGTATGTATGTACATATATATATACACATATACATACATATATACCATTACCATTTGCTTCTTCTCATATAAAGATAATAAACATTCATTATAGTTTTGAAAAACAGATAAACCCCAAAAGGGGACAAAATCACTAATACTTCTCTCTAGATACCTCAATTCAGTTCCTGCCAGTTTTTCTCTATACAAATTTTAATTATTTTATGCAAATGTATTGTGTATAAATGCCTTTTTAGAAAATCTGGTTTTGCACTGCCTCTGTGTGTGTGTGTGTGTGTGTGTGTGTGTGTGTGTGTGTGTGTGTGAAGTTATATAATTTTTCTATTATTGGAAAATACAGGTGGCTTCCTTGGCAGGGTAACTATAAAGAACACGGCAGTGAAAATCCTTACACAGAATCTTGACCTTTCAGTCTTATCATGTCTTAAAGAAAGATCTTCAGATGGGATGAGTGGTATCGATGGATGTGATATATAAGTCAAATTGCTTTTCAGAAAAGCTGCTGCCCTTTGCTGAGCCACAGGGTGAGGAGAGCCTCGTGTTGACCGACACTGCGATTTTAAATTGCATTAGCATGACAGGCGAAGCCACGGATGGAAAGTCACTTTGGTAGACTGAGTACAGAATAGAATGTGTTACGAATAGCTTGGTGTGTTCATAAAATTAGCATCTCTGGCCCATTCTGAAAGACACATAATGAGTCTCTGGAAATGGTGGATGTAAGAGACTGAAGGTGAAGTGATCTCTGCCCAGGCCACTCCTGAGTGAGGAACTTGGGACTAAAACCTGAGAATTCTTCCATCTCCCACACCAGTGTTCCTAAAGAGAGATTTCTAACAAAGAAAAACCTGCTTCAGAAGGTGGAAAGGATGGACAGACAGGTGGAGGAGATTTTTAACTGAGTTGCTAAGCTTTCTTCTTCACCAGTTTCTTAAGGTCTTTAGGATACCGTTCTAGGCAAATGTTCCCGCCACCAGCAGTTCTTTGTCCTCACCTATTGGCATGTCAATTTGTCTCAGAATTAACCAAAGTATCCTTAGGAAGCTCAGTCTCATCAAGAAACTCTAAAATCGAATATAGATGCCTGGGCACTGCCTGTCTGTATTTACTCCTAAGTGTCCCTGCTTCATTGATGGTGAGAAGGTGAAGGTGAAGGTCGCACCTGAAGACTTCCCCTCATCCCACCTTCACACCCAAAACCTCCCTTTAATTTTTGCATTCGAGTCTCTTCTCCCTCAGGCCCTACTGTACTTGGAATATGACCACAAATCCTTCCCACCAGAAGGCGGTATCTTTCTCCCTTCCCTTGAATCTAGGTGGGCTTGTGATGGCTTTGACCTGTGCTATATAGAAATAATGCTCTGTGACTCTTGGGCTGAGTGACTAAAGGCAAAGCAATTCCCTCCTTGTCTGCCAAGAACATTTATTCTTGGAGTCCTGAGCCACTATGAGAGTGAAGTCCCACTACTTTGAGGCCGCCATACTTGAGGAAGTCCACACCGCGTGGAGAAGCAGTAGGTAGATGTACTGACTGACAGTTCCAGTTGAACCCAGCCTTCAGATCATCCCAGCACAAGTGTCAGACATGAGTAAAGAAGTGTCCAGGTCACTCGGGTCTTTAGCTATTTGATTCAGCCTCAGCCTTCATGCTTTCCCAGCTAATGCCCCAGACATTGTGTAACGGAGTCACACCATACCCGATGTGTGCCACCTGAACTCCCGAGTCGCACAATTAGGGAGAACAGCCACGTGCCTGCTGACTTACACCACGGTGTTCGGGGCGTTTGCCCCGCAGCTGGAAATCTCACTGCACTGTGCTCTACCTCTTCTTTTCCTTGCTAAACTTGTGAACTACCAGTTCCCCACCCCCACCCCCAGCATTCTTTCAAAGAACTCTCAGAATTGGGTTGAAGCATTCATATAACAATATTTAATATTAATGTATTTCAAATTTGCATTGAAACAGAGACTTGGAAGTCACCTGTACCACAGAAGAAGACAAAGAAACGACTTTCATATGAGCCTTAAAATGTCTGAGATGTTTTCTCTTTTTTATTTATTTATCGTCCACTTCCTAGCCCAGTTTTGTTTTATTTTGTTGCTATTTTGTTTGGTTTTTTGTTTTGTTCTGTTTTTGGGTACTGGGAGATTGAACCCAAGGGCATGTAACCACTGAGCCAACCATATCCCCAGCCCTTTTTTATTTTTTATTTTGAGACAGGGTCTCACTAAGTTTCTTAGGGCCTCGCTAAGTTGCTGAGGCTGGTCTTGAACTTGCCATCCTCCTGCCTCAGCCTCCTGAGCCCCTGGGATTATAAGTGTGTGCCTTCATGCCTGACCCCATCCCAGTTTTTGATGCCTACCCACATATCTGATGTCAAGAATTTCCACAAATGTCCCATTCTCTACCTTAACAGTTAGAGATCTGATTCTTTTAAAACAAAATAATCTGCCACTTACTGTTTATAAATAACTATTATAACCAGAAATGCAAAATCGCTAGTGCTCTAAAGAAACCCATTACCCAGAAAGGCAGCTCTGCTTGTAATTGAAGCCAACAACTTTTGATTGATTAGATCTTACCCCGAGAGGATTTTTCTTCATTATTAACGTATTTCATTCATTTCAATTCAGAGTAGAGCGATTTTGAATCAAATAGATGCTAGCAAAGCCTGAGTTTACAAAGTCAACTTGAATGCTGAGCTTGAATTCTTGAGCTCTGCCCTCAAGAATCCAGAGACGAGACAGTGACAGGATCATTTTGAAACTTCATAAATTCTAAACATCAAATACTGGGAGTTAGCAATGAATCGGTGAAGGTTTAGAGACCCTCAAGACAAACTTTCCCAAAGTGAGGCTTCTTTCCTGGTGGACCTCAGTCAAAGGATTCTCTGTAGAATACAGTAAATGTGAACTTTTGTGTGGCCTTTCTATGTGTGCGTGGTGTGTGTGTGTGTGTGTGTGTGTGTGTGTGTGTTTTTAGCAAGCACCCTGGAACAGCCCTTGCTTCCTCGTCACTGGAACCATGTAGATTCAGAAAAAGCCATCTTCCATTGAGAAGACAATTGTTTTCTATAGAGACAAGAAACAAATGCCCATGACCCGGGTCACCTCGTCCCAGCAGGCTTTTGCTTCGGCTTTCTCTGAGCAAACACAACAAAGTCCGGAGTAGTCAATCCTGCTGCCCCACACTGGGCTCCTGCCGTTGTTGCTATTTACCCTTCCTATTAATCTGTCAGTGTTCTAGTCAAACATGCAAAGCAATATGGTGGGTGCATAGTTTGATTGGTCATTGCTAAGTAACTTGGGCCAAAGATGAAGAAATGGAACCTCCAACCAACAAAATGTGAGGCCCAATTTGATTGTTAGAAAACGTTCAACAATACCCACGCATAACAATTTTTCAGGGTGGCTGTGATTTAGCATCTCTCTCGCCAGAAAGAGTGGTCCCAATAAATGAAATCCAGTTCCAAAATCTAAATTCAGGTCATGTCGCCATTCCTTTCTTTGTAGGATAGAACTGTCTGGGTATTTTGTAGAGGAAGATGCTTGTTAGAAAATGCCATCATCTTGTAGTGAACAGACTATTAAAGATTTTAGTTTGCTACATAGGTGAGCCCTTAGCTAAAAACTGAAATGCTCTTTGAACAGAAAAATGGTTTGAACTCCTTGTTTCAACACTCTCTGGATGCTAAAATATATAACTACATAGTTCCAAGTAATCAAAGTGATCAGACATTTTGAACAAATTGAATAACTCATTTGATTACCCTACCTTCTTCCTTTTCTGCTAGCCCAGAAGAGGCATCAGAATCCTCCTCAATACAGAGCCCCAGGCAGCCACTTCTGCACCTCTAGAAGTAGTACAAACTTGGAGCCTATTTTCCATCCCAGCCACGGAGTGTCAAAAGAGCAGATTCATCAGAATACAAGGTGTTTCGATGAGTAGCAATTGTCTAAGAAACACTCTGCTAAAAATATAGAGCATGCACTTTCCTGCTATTTTCAAAAATCAATCAGAGTAGGAAGAGTAGGTGGCCCTTCAAGAATCCTGGACGCCAGGAAAGTACAGCAAAGTGAAAGACATATGGATATCAAAGTTGGGCTGATTGGGGGGTCAAATTCCATTTTCTCAATGATTCACTTCTCTGCAGACGACAGGCAGGGCTGGGCTCATATCCTTGGAGGTTTTGATCCAGGAGGAAAAAGAAACCTCTCTTCCCAGCTTGAGACCAAAAACTGAGAAGAAGACCTGTGACTGGCTTCACCTGGGTTATGCATCAACCCCTGGACTCCCACTGCCAATACTCTGATCCAGACAGGGTCACACACACACCCTGAGAGCCCGGATTCCAAGGTACCAAGCCTTGGCTCTCCCCCAAACTACTTAGTGGGAGCAGGGAGGAGCAGTTTCCCAAAAGCAGCATTGGGTGGAGAAAATATTTTTCTTGGGTAGGCAAAAACAGTGCTCCATGACCTCACAAAGTGAGAAGATGAAATAAAAGAATATATGTAAAGGATTTAGCAATTAGCACAAGGTAAGCCATCTATAAATGGCAGCAAAGATGGTGGTACTTATTTTTATGACTATTGTCAATCTTTATTCTCAAAAACACAAGTACTATGGGGGGAATTCAAAGAAGGCTAATTCATTGTCCACAGGATTTCATCACTTGCTGATGTCAGCTTTCAATCTAGACACTAAGATTATATAACCAAATAGCACTCTGTGAAATAACTAAACACACTGGTCACACTCCCTGGGTGACACAGAAGAGTGAAACTGGTCCCCCACTTCAGGGAGCTTGGGTTTCAGAAGGAGAGCCAGAGAGGAATGGGAAGTGTTATCAAGAAAAATGAGAAATAGGAAGAGCATAGAAAGCACGGCTGGGGTTGTAGATTGAGAGATCATGGCAGGCCCTTTGGGCAGATGAGCCAAGTAAGGAGTGAGCCACGAGAACTCCGGGGAACAGCACTCCCCACCGAGGGAATATAAGTGGGTCCTGAGTCTGGAGTGCGACAACATGGCGGAGCAGGAGGAGCTGGGGGGACCGGAAGTGATGTCAGAGGGTTTACTCTCCACCCCTGACCTCCCAAGAGGTCTGTCCTAACACTCGGATCCTGTGACTGTGTTACTGCAAACAGCAAAGGGACTCTGCAATTGTGATTCAGTGAAGGACCTCGAGGGGGAGAGTTTCCTGGATTGTCCAGGTGAGCTCAGAGTGGACCCAAGGGCCCTTAAGGCTTGAAGAAGGAGGCAGAAGGGGCTGGAGGGATGCCAAGTGAGAAAAAGTCCGCCTGCTGCTGCTGCTGCTGCTGCTGCTGGCGCTAATGATGGCGCCAAGGGTCCAGGCAGCCTCCGGAAGCTGGGAAAGGCAAAGAAGTGGAGTCTCCCCACCGTCACCAGAAAGCAAGAGAACTACTGGCTCCCAGATTCCAGCCCAGAAACACCTGTGTTAGCTTCTGACCTACAGAAGCATAGGATGATACATGGGCGTCATTTTAAGTCACAAATTTATGGTGATGGTTAGAACAGCAATAGAACACCAATAGAGTATCATTCTTAACATTACCATAGCAGTCTTACTTTCTTTACTTGTCAATGAAAAGTTTCTTTCTGCCTTCTATTAAAAACCTAAACTCACACCTCTCAGGAATACTACCAGTTGCTTTAAAGTAAGCACATATGCTCTACTTTTATGGTGTGAGAATGACAAAGGAACATGAGCTGTGTCTCTCAGGTTTCCCTAGGGTGGGGAAAAATGATTTTATGAAGTCATGTAATATTATGCTATTATTTACAACAATGTGGTTAATATGGAAACTGAAAAGATGTTCCAGACTATGAAACCAACACCACTGGATCAGAATCCGTATTAGCGGCTGGAATGGAGCAAACCTAGTGACTTAAAAAAAAAAAAAAAAAAAAATGTAAAATGTAGTATCTCTTGTATGCTATCTGCATCCTGTTTGCATGGAGTCTGATTTTCAGTCAGCAAGAATGCTTGTCCCATTGCTCCATAATGTGTCCCCTGAGACATTCTCTTGCAGGTTCAGTTCCCTGTAAACAGCAGGTGGAGAAAGAGCTGGTTTTCAAGGATGCAACAAAGGGGAAATGGCCACGTTTGACTTATCCTAACCATGAACAGGTTCTTTCTTTCCAGTGACTTTCAATGACATTTTTCTACATAAGTGGCTATTTTGACCATTATAAGATATAATCCTGAGTACTGTTGGGTATTCGTTTAGTTTGAGTTTTTTTGTTTTGCTTTGGATTTTGTTGTTGGTGGTGATGGTGCAAATGATATCTTCTGTTTGTTTTGTACAAGCTATTGAACCCAGAGGTGCTTAACCACTGAGCCACATCCCAGCCCTATTTATTTATTTATTTATTTATTTATTTATTTATTTATTTTATTTTGAGACAGGGTCTCACTAAGCTGCTGAGAGCCTTGATAAGTTGCTGAAACCAGCTTTGAACTCATGATCCTCCTGCCTCAGCCTCTGGAGTCACTGGGATTACAGGAGTGTGCCACCAAGCCCGGCTCAAATGGTATCTTTTAAATTACATTTCTTTCTAATTATTTCCAGTGTATAGAAATGCAATTTAATTTTATGCATTGTTTTGAAACAGCAAGCCAGCTAGACTTCCATTAATTCTGGAAAATGTCTGTAGATTACTTGGGGGTTTTGATGTAAATGACTGTCTCACCTGCTAATAGTGATAGCTTTGTTTCTTCCTTTAGAATTTCTATGCTTTAAACTTTTTTGTCTTATTGAACTAATTTACATCTCTAAAACCGTGGAAGAGCTGCAGTGGTAATGGGAATCTGTTTTTCTCAAAAACACATTTACTGTGAAGCAAATCTAATTTAAGTCCTCACTTACACAAGCCTCTGAATTCTGGGAATTACTAGGATTTTGCAGAGTATTTTAGGAACACAGGAGAAGACTAGTGACATTGAGAATTATTTCTGATAATTATTTCCTCTGACTTTAAAGGCTATCAAAATGAGATGACCTAAAACATTAAATCTCCAATATGTTTTGCCTGGTTTCTTGTCTTATACATTTTGATATATAATTTTGTATTTGTAGTTCCTGAGGCTTGAGTTTTAAGATATTTCAAAAGGAAGTTAAGACAGAAAAGTGACTCAAAGGTGTTGAAGGGTTGGAAAAGAAGTGTGGAATTGCAAAAATAAGAAGAGATAATAGTGACAGATCAATAAACGCTAACTTTCATAGCATGGAACCCCCAAGATAGTGTAAGTGCCAATCTTTTCCTAAGTTGGATACACTTGGTTGCTCCTGATGGTAACAGGAATTCACACATTTCCCATCAAATGTGATGTTTGCTGTGCTTTTATTTGTTTTATTCTCCAGTAGATGCCTTTATCAAGTTTAGCAAGCTCCCTTCTATTCCTAATGTACAAAACTTCTTGGGGTTGTTTTTAAATTAGGAACAGATGGTGAATTCTATTAAATGTCTTCTCTGCATTTTTTTAATCTTTTACGTTTTTATTTTTTTCTCTTTCCCACATTTTTATTGGTGCCTTTTAGTAGTACACAATGATGAGATTTATTGTTATGCATTTGTTCATGCAGGAAATACAACAATATGATTTGGCCAATATCACTCTCTAGCATTTCTCCTCCCCTCCCACCCCTGCACCCCTGGTCCCTTTCCTCTACTGATCTTTTCTCTGCATCTTTTAAGATGATCATATGTTTCCTTTTAATCTGTTTAAAGTGATGTCATATTAAAATTTTTTCTAACATTAAAATTTTTCTGACATTAAACCAACCAGGCATTCATAGGCAGAGAACAACTTGATCGTAGTATATTTTCTTTTTAGTATAGTGTTGGACTTTCTTGTTAGTATTTTTGCTTAGTTTTGTTTCCCCCCTCCCCAATAGTCATAAGTGAAATTGGCTTTCTCCCCCTCATAAAGTTCTACCTTTATTATGGTACAAAGATTATACTAGCCCTGTGAAAGGACTTAGGGTGCTCTCTTCTCTAATCACTAATAGACATTTTGTGCAGGATTGGAATTTCTCATCTTTATGTACTTGAATAACTAGATGTATTGGTAAAACTACCTTATTCTGATTTTTTCTTTGTGGGAAAAATTAAAACTATTGATTCAATTTATTTGATGGTTATAGAGCTATTTATGATTTTTATATTTCTTTTTGAGTCAGTTTTGATAAACTGTTTTTCAAGAAAATTATTATTTTCTAGATTTCCAAATATATCAACATTAAAGTATATTAATACCTACTTGTGCTCAGTATAGTAGATTTTAGTCTAGTATGTCCCCATTTTAATCTTTATGTTGCAATTCTCTTTTTTAGTAAATTTTGCCAGAGACTTCTCAATTCTATCAATTTTTACAAAGAACCAACTTTAACCTTTGTTAATGTTTTTGTGTATTTTATCATTTGTTAACTTTTATTGTTATATAGTCATTTTTTAAAAATCATTCTCTTTCTTGTACATTTTGGGAATATATTCTGTTGTTCTTGTGTTCTTAACCCACCAATATTTAGTCTTCTTGTCTTCTTTTCTGGTGAACTTAAAATAACTTGTTGTCTTCTAACACCACTTTTCCTGCCTCCCACATCTTTTGAAACATAATGATTTCATTTTCACTCATTTCTAATGCCTTTCAATTTGCATTATGAATTCTTAGCCTATAAGTCCTTTAGATGTGTGGTGTTCTGAAGTCCTCCTTTGCTATCAATTTCTAGATTAAACTGCATTCTTGCACTAAAATAAAATCTTCTTGATAGCAATTCTCAGAAGTTTATTGAGGCCACTTTTGTAATCTCCAGGTAATTGATTTTTATAAATATTTCAAATTCTTTGTATCAATATTATCCAATTATTAGATGTAATCTGTAACTGTACTTGGATTAAACCTATTATCTTATTCAAATCATCTACATCTCTGATTTTTATCTGTTCAATCTATCAATTACTGAGATATATTAGAATTTACCACTAATATATTGATTCTACTTTTTTCTGTTAATTCTGTCAATTTTGTTTTTATCCATTTTGAGGGTTTATAATTAGTAGCTTGAAAGCTTAGAGTCATTATAATAAACAATCTTTTATTGCATAGTTCCTTCTTTATCTCTATTTTCTTCTTCCTTAGAATGCTTAGTTTGACGTTGACATGTAGGAGCTATACCAGCTTTTCTTGTTTGAATTGCTAGCACAGTAAAACCCATGCTATAATGTCATGCATGAGTCCAAACATTTAATGACATAAAACATGGATTATGTGATTATGTGGGTATAGAAAATATTTTTAATTAAGTCTCTTCTAGCCACAAACAAATCCCAAAAGTAAATACGGAAAAACCTATATTCTCTATGAGGAACAACTGAAGGAATGTATACTATACTGGAAAGGTCTCAGATGATCAAGAGGCTGCCACCTCCCATGGCTACTTGTTTCTCTACAGAAGAGAAATCTAATCTGCCCTGCTCAAGAATAGAGGGAAGCCAGATGCCATGCACATACCAGTGGCTTGAGAGGCCGAGGCAGGAGGATTCAAGTTCAAAACCAGCCTCAGCAATTAAGTGAGGCCCTTCTGTCTCAAAATAAAATAAAAAAGAAAAGGGTTGGGGATGTGGCCCCATGAGTTCAATCCCTGGTACCAAGGGGGGGGGAAAAAAAAAGAAAGAAAGAAAAAGAAAAGAAAAGAAAAAAAGGAGGAAAGGCTGGAATTCAAATGCCAAAGACATTATTTCTGAATTCTCTTTAGCACTGGTTGCATATTTGTAGGGCACATTTTCCCAGAAATTTACTATTTTTCCTATCCTGGAACTTTAAGCATTTCCACACCTTGTTTTAAGTATGTTTTTCTCAGTACTTATTAGTCAGCATTGTTATTAGACTTGCTGATCTTTTTCTTCTTTTGTTTACAACTAGCTATCCCACTTATTTCTGTTTAATGTCTTAATTGCTTAGAATTTTTAGAACAATCTAAGTAATAGTGACATGGTTGGTATCCTTGTCTGACTTGTAATTTTAATTTAAAAGTCTTCTAGTGTTTTTAGTTAACTATGATAATGGTCCTTACATGAAAATACTTTATCATGTAAAATAAGTATCTATCTCTATCTACTTTATACAAATTTTATAAGGAGTAGTAGTTGCATGTTATGTTTAGTATTTAATAGGATTTTCATATGACTTTTCTTGTTTATCCTACTATTGTGATATATTCCTAGAATTCCTAACATTAAACTATACTGACATGATATCTACTGAGTGATAGTATAATTTATCTTTTGTACACTTATGAACTCCATGCATTTGTGGGGTTTTTAGAACATTAGTACATACATTTGGGATAAAATAGTTCGTTAGTTTTGTTTTATTTTACTACTTTTGCATAGTTTGAATATCACGTGAATTAGGAAAATTTCACCAGTTTTTGGTTTGGGTTTCGGTTTGCATTTTTGTTGGTTTGTTTTTGTTTTTTGTCTTGTTGGGGGGATGATTAATTCATTGATTGATTTAATTTTTGTCCTGCAATAATTTCTATAACATGTAACTCCTGTTTCTTTAAAATGTTGAAAGAACTCACTTGTAAAACTATCTGGGCTCAGAGCCTTTTTTTAAAGTTAATTATTTGAAAACATTGTTTTCATCTTTGTTATTGTTATTGTTCTAATCAGATCTTCCAAGGAGAGCAATTAATTCTCCCTGCAAGGAGAACACTTAACTCCTCTTTGAGTTAATTTTAATTATTTTTACACCAAAATATGATAATTTTGTTGAAGTTTTTAACTATATTATATCCAAATTATGCACAGTAATTTCTTGTAAGCTCTTTATGTATTATAGCAAGAGGAAACATTTCCTCCATTCTATTTCCTTGGAATTATAGGTATGTCACCTTCCCCCAAGAGACTGTTGGAGAGACTAAAGAAAAGTCTTGTTATCTATCCATCCAATTTACCAGGACCTTTACTGAAAAAGTAACAGGGGTCTATCTCTTATTCTCTATTGTTATCTTGCTGCCACTTTGCCTCCCTGAGCCTTCGGTTTTCATATATATATATATGAGAAAAGCCTTCGATTTTCATATATATACATTTTTTTTTCTATTTACAAAGTCTGCTGTATAGCTAGCAGACTTTGTAGACCTTGGTAAATAGACCTGCCAGGTCACTATTCTACCTCCCCCAGCTCCTCTACTGTGATTTGTGAGATTTTACAGTTAATTAGATCCGAGAGATTGAGAAACCCATTCCAGCTTAAAACTCCAATGCATCTTTACCAGAGAACCCTTTAGCCTCCATTAATAAAGTGGATAAGTGGATTCAGAATAGGTCTTTATTCTACAAGTCAGGACTCTGAAAAGAAAGGAGGAATTTACTGACTTTCCAAACATAACTCAATTGTGGTATTGCTTCTTCTTAATTATGAGACTCCTTCTCATTCTGAATCTTATTTTGTTGTTGTTGTTGTTTCTTAAATAGACTTTCTAGCAATTTGCATGCTGTTGTTTCACAGTCTGAAAGAAGAGATTCTACCTGAGTCAAAAGCAGTGATGAATACCTCAACTGCAAGACTTTGTAGACAACCACCCTAAGGTCTAGTCCCAGACACAGCTTCTTCTCATAAACTTGCCTCTCTCCTCCAACTTCCCTTACTGCTCACACAGAATTTCCTCCACGTCTACCATACTTCATAGGCTTCTGCTGTTCTTTTCCCAAATCATGACTTTCAGGTTATCTTCGGCTCCCAACTGCCAGGTTGATTCAGTATTTGTAGTTCAGACTCAGAAAGTAGGAAATCCTATTAGCCCAGTTCATCCCTTTATGCCACACCACATCACAGGTCTTGAGAGGCCCAGGAAAAGACTAGGGGCTGGGGTCAGAGAACTGTCTGTCTTTAGATTCACTGTTCCCATTTGACCCTCTCAACAACAGTTCAAAATTAGCATGCCAAAATGAAATTCTTGATTTTCACCCCCCATGTCAGTTCTCATCCACCTTTTCCATGACATGCACCATCACCGGCCAAGTTGTCCAGTCCCATGTGATGGTCCTTGGTTCCTTCCTTCCTCTCCTCACCCTACTTGTGCACTCTCACTCATCAAGTCTCATCAGTTCTTTATCTCCAGCAGATCCAAAATGCATCTGTTCCCTTCATTTCCATTAATACCACCTCAGTCCAGTATGCCGTTGTTTCTTGCTGAATTACTACAGTGGATTTCTAATTGCTTCTTAATTGGTCACCACACTCCTATCATTCAATCATATCAAAAAACACCTCCATATCTCCTGTGGTTTGTTAGCCGCCGGAAAGGGATGTGGAACCAGCGCCGTCTAAAAAAAAAATTCAATCCTGTCTCTGTCTCTTGTAAACAACACTCCACACTCTCAGTGAAACAACTATACAATAGCATTGTCCTTTCTCTCTCTGGTCTCATCCCATGCGCCCGAGCAGGAATGGTGCGGAAGTCACTCCTCAAATCTCTCGAGATCAATCCCGTGAGACTACGGAAGGCGACAATGCCCAAAAAATGTCAATCTGCTGAGTCATTGCTCAAATCTCTCGAGATCCTGGGCCAAGTCCCGTGAGACTACGGAAGGCGACAATGCCCAAAAATGTCTATGGCCCATAGTCAACCGCAATCTTAGCTATCTCCCCAAACAGGGCTCCTGCATTTCCCCCTTTTGTTTTAAAAGAGGGATGCTCTAGGACGTCTATGTGCAACCAACATTCTTACCCGTCATTGGATAATCAAGGCTGTGCCCTTGACTCCTGTCTTAGGTTGATATGTCGGCCACATGAGACTGTCCCGTGCGACTGTGCCTGTCTTAGGTTGTCCCCCTCTGGGGATCTTACCCGTCATTGGCTAACCAGCCATCCAATGGAGCCCTTTAGGATCGACTGTGTAAGATGACTAACAGCCGTCCAATTGGGAGGAGATGCTGCGGCTTCAACCGCAATCTTAGCTATCTCCCCAAACAGGGCTCCTGCAGGCTATAATTTTCATGAGTGGGTTAATGCTGATCATACAAGGGCTTGAGGCTGCCAGTTCTGTCTCTTGCTCATTTTAACCCTCCCTTGCCTTTCTGCCTTCCACCATGAGATGAGGCAGTGCCAAGCCCTCATCAGCTGCCAGAATCATGTTCTCGTACTTAGCAGCTTCCGGAACCGTGAGCCCAACAAATTTCCATTTGTTATAAATTTTGCAGTCTGTAGTAGTCTGTTCCAGCAGCACAGAACAGACTAACACAATACTCTGCACAGCAGCAATAATGATCTTAAAATAGAACATCAGTCATGTAGATCCCTCACTCAAAATCCCTCAGTAACTCCCTATCTTGTCTTAGAATAAAACCCAGTCCTATTCTATGGCTCAATAAGCATCCATGGTCTGCTCCTAGCCAACCTCTCCACCCTAATCTCCAAGTATTCTCCCCACACAGATGGCATTCCAGCCACACAAACTTCCATAGTGAGTTGGGACCCTTGAAGCTCCACTGCCTCTTGGCTTCTGCACACACTTCTGCGTGCCCACCCTCCCCACATTCTCTCCCTTGCCCCAGGTTCCAGTTAAAATGGAGATTTCCTTGGTTACCCTACCCAAAAGGGAATCCCCTTCCCCAACCTAAAATTCTTTATGTTTTCACCTTGGGTTTTTATGTTTGCCTATTGCCCTCAACTATTGGGAGGAGAAAAATCACAAAAGAGAAATAGCAGAAGTCAAAGAGGAAAGTGGAAGAAAAGCTTTAAAAGATCAGAAAACGGCGAAATAAATTGAGAAAATAAACATGAGATTATAACATTCTAGGAGAAAGGAAAGTTCATAAAATTTTAAAGCAAATGTTGTACATCCCCCTAAAGTGAACATTCTAACTACTTGTTTCAAAGTCTCCAATAAGGATTTCTAACACGTCTACCTTAGAGATTTATATAAGTCGACTTCCTTTTAATACTGGTGACTACAATATTCACTAGTTTAAGAACTTATCAAAATGAAGGCTCAAAATGAATAAGAAGCATTTGAGAAAGTCATTATGAGCCCTTAGAAGAATCTAATACTTCTTTTCTTATTGTAAGTTTGCACAGCAAGGATCTAAAACAAGTTTTAAAATAAAACAAGCTTCTCTTACAGCCTTGGGTACATGAGGCATCCTTTGCCCACAATAGCCTGGCCCTCTTGCCTGCTTTTGTCCTCTGCAACGCCTCTTTGTAAATCACAGGTGTTTGTGGGCATAAAGCCCATCAGACGGGAGTTTATTGTGAAGAGTTCTTTCTTCCCCACTTGTTCTAAACCTGTTCAGAAAGTGCTCCATGCCTTACACCAAATCTCCATAAAAATCAAGAAACAAGAAGTTTTCTGTACGCCTGCCCAACAGCCACACTATGACATTAGTTTCGACAGCTCTGTGACCCTGTATTGTCCCAACTTTATTCAGTAGTCTCTTTTTCTCTTTCTTTCTCCATTGCTTTTTATTTAAGCCTTTATTGGCATTTGGCATTTTTTATCTACTGTAAAATAAAAAGGAGGAGGATGGGGTTTGTTTTTGCTTTTTTTAAAAGCACTCTATGTGGCAGCTAGAAAAAGCTATCTCAGTTACTGTAGTAATGGTTTCAAAAAACACCTGCAAATCAAAGAAAGACACCATGGCAGTATCTTCAGACTTTTTTTTTTCCCCTTCCCTTAAAGTTCCTTCTTGGCCATTATAAAGTGAGCCTGGCAATGAATTTATGTGACAGCTATGAAGTTAGTATTAAAATTGTGAATAGTGCCTAGCAGTTTTCATGCCCTTACTATAAGATCGCCTCAATTTGCCACACAGCAGTGAATAGGGTAAAGGGGGCGGGAGAGGGGGGTGTCAAATGAATGGGAGGAGGAGGGTATGTGAATGGGAGGGTTTCCCGAGAGGGGGCAGCACAGCAGTTACTGGAGAAGAGTGATTTATTTTTGAACTTCCAGAAAGGAAGGCGAAGAGAAGCTGCCTAAAAGACCCTGAAGCCTGGGGGGCGGGGAGGGGGGAGGGATGAGATAAATAACTTGTCTCTACACATTTAGTAATGTCAACGCCAGCCCTAGAAGTAGGGACGGATGTTGGGGGCAGTGGCAAATCCATTCCTCTGGTCTTCCGAGATTGAATATTAAATGCCAGCAGGGAGCAGATGTGGGCAGGGGCCGCAGAATGGGAATGAGGGGCCAGGAAGGAGGGGTTAAGCGTTGGTCTCAATGGAAATTAACCACTTGGGGAGAGTTAGGAGAGAGCTGGAGCCGACTGGGAGGGAGTGGGGGGAGAAGGCGGGTGAACAGAGTGCCTCTCGGCGTATTTACAGAGAGGAACTCTTCCAATGCAGGGATTTGAGCAGGGCTTTGGGGAAAATGAGGTGAGCGCCAGCACAGAGCAGAGCGGGGCGTGCCCTCGGCGCCCCCGCGGCCCCGCCCCCGCCCCGTATTAGCATGCGGGCGGCGGAGGGGCCGCCGGGCGGGAGGCGGCAGTGGGATCGCCGCGCAGGGCGCATTGTGGGCCGCGCTCGCCTCCGCGGGGGACCATCTGCTCGCTGTCAATGCATCACCTGCTCGTCTGGGCCGTCGCCGGAGCAACGGGGGGCGGAGGATTAAGAAGCGTGTGCGTCTCAGTCCCGGCCGAGGCGGCGGGGGCGGGGCGCTCCTCCGCCGCCTCCAGCCCCCGGACTGGTCCGCGGGGTGGAGGGGGCCGGCGACCACCGGGGCGGGCTGTGCCGCTCGCTGCCGCCAGCTCGACCTTCGCAAATGCCCCGAGCCGCCTCCCCTCTCAGAGGTGGCTGGAGTCCCCAGGACTCCAGCCCAGAGCACAGGTTCTGGCTCTGACCAACCCACTTAGAGGGCGCGCCGAGCCACCCGCGCGTCTACCTGTAACTGCATGGGCCCTGTCCCGGGCGCGCCGCCCGCAGCCGCCTCCGCTGTGCTAGCGGATCCCTGGGGACGCGGTGCAGCGCGATTCTGAGAGCCCGGTAGTCGCCCGGCAACCACAATGGGGTTAGCATCACGGGAGACCCTCCCCCGCTCCAGCCACCAAAGTTGTGGATAACCTCCACGCACACCTCTCCTGACTTGCTGGTCTGCTACCCAGCCCCAAGCACTGGGGGAGCCGCCAACAGAATAGGAGTGACAAACACCTGCTCTGAGGCGGCGGCGGCGCGGGGGTGGGGTCCTGATGTTTTATCAGACAGGCTGATTTTCCACGGAGGATGTGGTTCTGGAGGTAGAAATCCTGACATTCCCATTCCACCTACTCCTCCCTGAACCCTAAATCTGATGCAGCCAACAGCAGAGGGCAGAGTGAGGCTGCAGACCAGAATTGTTGTCCACTTGGGGACACTTGTGCTCTCTGCTTAGAAACTTCCAGAAAATTCTGTCCTCCTCTTTTCTCGTCAAAGACTCTAGCTGCACCCAGGAGGGTGTTTCCCATTGAGGATTCCATGCATCCAAACAAAAAAGGGCCAGTTGATGCCCCACCCCCACCCCGCCAACACACACACCTCCCAGTTTTATAAACTTTCCATAGGCCACATAGAACCAAGGAGTTAAGTTTTCATCACCACTTGTAATATGTGGGGAAAAAAATCCTTACTGGCTAATAACAGGACCAGAAGAAAGTGAACATTCATGGTGAATCCACACCTGATCCCAGAGTAAACCTCACAGACCCACATCTAAAGTATTTCCAGCTAAATAAAAATCCAAACTTGTTTTTAAAGACCTCCCAGCAAAGGGAGCCTCAAGTCTTTCTTGTTAGATCTCATTTCAGGGGCTGGCCACTCTTGAAGAACCAACAGTCTTTAAGTTAGTAGTTTCCTGCAATTCTGAAGGAGACAGAGACAGAGAGAGAGACAGAGAGAGAGAGAGAATTATCTCTTTAATTAAACCTTTTTTATTGAAGAAATGTTATGTTATATTGTCTATTAACCTCAAATTTTCTCTTGTGCTTTATTCCAGTCATTTTTATTTGGTCCTTTAACAAAAGCCTCTATTTAAAGTTACACCAAAATACAAATTTGTGATATTGACCCTATGTTCATCTTCTCCAACTAAAATCTCATGATCATCAAGTAAAATGCTCATCCTTTTATAGTTTCTAGATATGAACACCATAAATCAGGTTAATTTCATGATTAAAGACAAGTTTTTAAAATTTGTTGCAGTACAGCAAATGACAGCCCCACTAGTGTCACTTTCTTACTATCATTAATATGCAAGAGAAAAAAGTCAACTTTGACATAATACATGAAGGTGTGTGCATGTAAAAAAAAACTGCTCAAAAGGTAAAGGAAATCCAAAATATCCAAAACTTTTATTTTTTTTACCAGTGTAAGGTCTTTATTTACATTAATTAATGTGATATTTACAACCTTCCTACATGGTAAATGCTATTTTTTATTTGTTCTAATTAGTTATGCATAGCAGCAGAATGTAGTTAATTTCATTCACAACTGGAGAACAACTTTTCATTTCTCTTGTTGTAGAGATGTAGAGTTGCACCATATGTGCAGTCATACATGTATCTAGGGTAATGATGTTCATCTCATTCCACCATTTTTCCTTCACCATTTACCCCCTCCCCTTTGCCCAAAGTTCCTTCATCCTCTCCCCACCCCCATTATGGATCAGCATCCACTTATCAGAGAGAACATTCACCCTTTGGTGGCCATAATTTTATTCTCTTTTAATGCTGAATAATATTCCATTGTATATAGCACAGTTTCTTCATCCATTCATCTGTTGAAGGGCATCTAGTTTGGTTACACAGTTTAGCTATTGTGGAATTGAGCTGCTATTAACATTGATGTGGCTATGTCACTGTAGTATGCTGATTTTAAGTCCTTTGAGTATAAACCGAGGAGTGGGATAGCTGGGTCAAATGATGGTTCCATTCCAAGTTTTCTAAGGAATCTCCATACTGCTTTCCAGAGTAATTGCACCAATTTACAGTACCCCCCAGCAACGTATGAGTGTACCTGTTCCCCCACATCCTTGCCAACACTTATTATTGCTTGTATTCTTGATAATTGCCATTCTGACTAGAGGGAGATGGAATCTTAGAGTCGTTTTGATTTGCATTTCTCTAATTACTAGAGAAGTTGAACATTTTTTTCATATATTTGTTGATTGATGGTATATCTTCTGAGAAGTGTCTGTTCACTTCCTTAGCCCATTTATTGATTGGGTTTTTTGTTTGTTTGTTTGTTTGTTTGGAAATTAGCGCTCTATCTGATATGCGTGTAGTAAAGACATTCTCCCACTCTGTGGGCTCTCTCTTCATGTTATTGATTGTTTCCTTTGCTGAGGAGAAGCTTTTTAGTTTGAATCTGCTTTTAATTGTGGCTTTCATAAAGTTGAGAATCCTAAGAAGTTGTCCTCTTTATTCACATGGTACTCCCATTACATAGAATCATGCTGTCATTCCCACTTAGGAAAGGGATGAGTTTGATTCCTAAACGTCTTTAAAACTGTGGATGAAGAAACATCCTAATCTGATGTGTGCCTGGGGGTACCCAGGCCTCTCTCAGTTTCCCAGAGTGTAGCTTTGCACACTTATGAACACTACCAAAGCCCTCTGTCCACTCCATGACCATCACTCCTGCAGCTGCTGGCTTTGTCACCAAAAGAAGAACTAACTGTTCAGCTGTTAAACAATCTGAGACCTACCACACAGCAGGCAAAACAGAAGAAGATTGCTACCCCATGGAGCTTAATGTTTAGGGGGTAAACAGATTCTTTCGAAGAATACTACATTGTATACTTGATACATGCTAAGACAATAGAACTTGAGTGTTCTGAGCACCTCAACAGAAACAAAAGGTAATCATATCAGGTGATGGATGTGCTAGTTAGCTTGATTGTGGTAATCATTTCACAGTGTATACATATATTAGATCATCGCATCGAACACCTTACATTATACAATTTTGGTCAATTGTGCCTCCATAAACTTGAGAGACAATTGTTTTAAGAAAAGACATCACAGTGTGAACAAAAGTTCAGGGTCTCTTCTGTGTGTTCAAGGAATGAGAGTGAGCGATTCATTGTGAGGCAAACAATACCATGGAGAAGAAAGAGGAAGATGCATGCTGGTCTGGAGACTTGTTGAAAAGGGATTTGACCAGCAAGCCAAGAATGTGGATTTTGTCAGGAGGATAATAGTATTTCAAAACAGCTGGATACTTGTTTTAAATAGAGTCTTGCAAGAAACCCAAATAGAAAGAAACTGATCAACACAGAGTTATCCTAGTTGAAACAGGACAGGGCCTAACACCTTGCCCATTGTCTACAACCTTACCAAACAGGAACTGCTGGGGTCCCTAGAATGTCCCTCAGAGCACTGTTTGACCAGCATTGCCATGGGCATCATTATGAGACACAGAAGTAAGATTGGGATGAAAAGGAAAAAGAAGAGAAGTTAGGATGCTACTGAATTTATTCAAGCACAAATTGATAAGGATTTAAATGAGATAAGCAACATTGGTAGTGAAATGGAAAATAAAGAGATTTTGAAAATAGGGAAAATAACTTCCCCTCTGGGGTATCTGGGTTGGACATTTTAAAATAATAATATATAACAAACCATAGCTTTGTAACTATTACTAGCCTTATAACTGTTACTATGGCCAACACATCCCTGCTCTTAGAAAGTTTATGGAAAAATGAAAATTCCTTTGCAACAAATGATGGCTTGTGTGTCAGAATATAGGCTTTAGGATCCTAAGATGAGCAAATGGAAGATAAAGAAAGATGGCCTAAAGAAAGGGATGGATGAACTCTTATCTAAGACTCATTTCATTCACAAACCAGGGAACCAATTTTTGAGCAATGATCAGAGCAATCATGACCCTTTCCCCAAACTCCCTCAAATGTAAACATTCACATGTTTTTTTTCTTAAAAGTCATAAAAACCCATTATTATCCACTTACAAATAGCTACTTTGGCCCACTAAAAGACCCTCTTGGATAGAAGACATGTGCTTTAGGGAATCTGTGACACCCCCAGACTGGGTGAATCAAAGACATGCTTACCCAAGCAAGCTAAAGGAAGAAGCGGGGTAGCAAAGGGTTCTGCAGAGCTAGGGAAATTCACGTGATGAAAATACCTGGCATTTAGCCAAAAGTGAAGACTATAAATATTAATCAGATGAGAATCAGTGTCACTTTATTGCAAGAATGTTCTATAATTAAAACAATGGGTATTGTGCTATGCACGTTCGCACAAGTGTCACCAATAATATTGAATGCTAGTAGCTCCTGGGTGCTACTGGAAAAAAGATTCCTGGGGATGTCACTTAGCAGAAAGTCTAGCACACAAGTACTAACATCGGGTGTCAAATTGAAATGATCCTTCAAAATAAAGGAGGAAGAAACACCAGGGCTTCAAATTATGTTTCTGTCTTTAAGAGACATGAAAAGTCAAGGAAAGAAACATTTGCTGGCTAGCCCTTCTAAGCCAAGCATCTGCAAGACACTTTGCATATATCGTGTCATTTAACTCTCACCTCAAACCTGCAGAAAAGTGACATCACAGCTGCATTGCAAAGGTGCAGCCATTTCAGTGTCCAAATGTGGCATGGTTGAGAGTGTCTGGAGTGGAGCAGAAGGAACATGGTCCTAAAGTTGACAAAGTCACACGATCATGAGATGAGGATACTTAATGAATTGTCCACGTGAACGTAGAGTCTCTCCAGAAGCTGATGGCCTTCAGGGCTGGGAGGAAGACACCAAATCTCTCGTCAGCAGCAACTCTACTCAGCACTCAAGAAAAGGGGTTTGAGCAAGGACATGCCCGAGTTGTCAAAGGAGAGGGGATTGTTGAAGATAAGAGGAGGGATGGATGGAAGATGCAAAACGGGTATGAAAGTAGACTGTCCCACTCCCTTTCCTCTGTCCCTGGACCTGGTGGAGAAAAGGGAGGAAGAACAGCTCCACTCCAGGAAGCCACAGAAGTCATCTCTGTAAATAAAAAGTAAGTTTTATCTGAGTGCATTTGCACACACCTATAAATCCCAGTGACTCCAGAGGCTGGGGCAGGAGGATTGCCAAGTTCAAGGCCAGCCTTCGCAACCTAGTGAGACCCTGTCTCAAAATAAAACAAAGGACCGGGGATGTAGCTCAGAGGCCGAATTCTCCTGGGTTAAATTGCAGTATGGAAAGGAAGGAAGGGAGGGAAGAAAGGGAGAATAAGTTTTCATTAGGTTCAGGAAGTGAAGGGACCTTTGAACAAAGATGCCTAAATACAGAGAAGTTCTGATTAGATCATTCTCTTGTCTCACCCTTGCCTATGGTCCAGAGCCCAAATCCTTAAAGGTTATTCAAGGCTTCCGTGATATGATCTCATTCAGTGGCGTTCTAGTAAATGTTAATAACTTGTTCTTAGAGTCAGATAAAGCTCTAATTTGTACCGTTTGCCAGCTTCCCTGGTGTTTATATGCCCAGGAAGGCTGATTTCAAGCTATCATGTGACATCATCCAGTGCAGAGCTCAGAAAAGATGAGTCAGTGCAGGTTGCTCCGGCGAGCCACTGCCCTCCTCCGTGACATATTTTACCATTGCTTCTTCTCACCCTGTGTTTGTGGTTCAAAGATAGAGCTGCTAATCTGAGCACAGCCCAACTCTACTGCAGCCATCTTCCTCGCAGCCACCGTTGACATGTGTGTCAACATGACAGTTTTCCTTTAGGTGGCCATGAAGTGTAAGAGAGGAGACCTTTCCCTAGATGTACACAGGCAGCATTTGGATTGGTTATCAAAGACCAGGGATGGGAAATTGCAAGCCGAATCCAGCCCACAGAAATCTTTTCTGTGGCTGACACCAAGTTTGCCCGCATTCAAAAGCCAGGAGACAAAAATCCAAATTTCTAGATTTTCTGGGGAAAATTAGAGTAGGCTGGATTGCACTGAAAACAAGAACATGTGGAAAGTACCTACCCCTGGCACAAGGAAGTCATTCAAAGATGCCAGTCTCCTTCAGCCCAACCCAGCTGATGTTTTGTACTCTTTTTTTTTTTTTTTTTTTTTTTTTTTTTTTGTACTGGGGATTGAACTCAGGGGCACTCGACCACTGAGCCACATCCCCAGCCCTTTTTTGTATTTTATTAGAGACAGGGTCTCACTGAGTTGCTAAGTGCCTCACCATTGCTGACGCTGGCTTAGAACTCATGATCCTCCTGCCTCAGCCTCCCAAGTGCTGGGGTTACAGGTGTGCACCACCGTGCCCGGCTATACTCATTATTTTTGTTAAATCCGAATATTCTGGAAGCCATTTCACCTGCACTCTCTTCCTCTACAGCTTCTCCCTCATCTTCTCTGTTTCTAGAACATTCTTTCCACCTCCAGGCCTTGCACTTGCCACTATCCCTAAAACAGACCACACTCCACCCTGTTCACCTGGCTGACTCCTGCTCATCTTTCCACTGTAGCTTAGACACAGTCTTCACTGGTAGCTCCCAGCCAGACTCCAGAATGGCTCCCAGTGCCATTGTCCACAGAGCAGTCAGAGAGCACAATTGTAATGAAACACAACCTCTCAAAATGTCCCAAGTCACATTTGAAAGCCACAACCAATAACTGAAATGCAACTCAGTTGCTATAACACTGACAATATTATCTGTACCACTGCTAAGAAGAAATGTCAGCCCTCCTTGAAATGTCCCCATTTCCCCACATAGACAGAATCTATCCAAACACTATTTATTTATTTCTAAAAAATTATCATTACTTATAAATATGTGTATCCTTCTGCACCACAAATTCCTTTACGGAAGCATAATATAAAAGGCCAATAACCCAGGTGAGGCAGGCGGAACACTTGGTTACAAGTCCTGATTCAGCCATTTGCCAACTGCAAGGCCTTGTTCACATTATGTGACATCTCTAACTGTCAGTTTGGTCAACTGTAAAAAGTTGGCAATCATTTAAGAAATAATAAAATATTTAGTGTTTATTATGTCATGTGGGCACTAAGGGTTCTAAGCGTTTTACGTGGAATATTCTAGTCAATCTTCACTTGGAACCCTTTGAGGTAGCTACTATTACCTGCCCTTGTTTTACATAAAGCAAACTGGAGCAAAAGGATGTTCAGTAGCTTGCTGGAGGTCCCACAGCCACTAGCAGATCAAGAGAGTATTCACACCCAGCCCATCTGACACCAGGATGAGATAATGCTCACAGAGCACTCGGTTCAGCAGCTTTGGGCTTAGCATGATTTTTTTTTTTTTTTTTACCCCAGGGTTTCCCCAACTGCCTCCCCCGTGCCGTTTTGTAGTATTAACCCTAGGCCACCTGGTGCTCCAATCATGCAATGTTTGTTACTGAAGGAGAGGGGAAAAAATACAAAAATAAGTATGTTAACTATCTTGCCCCTTCTGAAATTAATCACTACCCAATTGGAAAACTCAAGGAAGAATGATTTTCCTGGAAATCTCCAAATTTGCCACTTACACAGGAAAAAAAAAATATATATATATATCTCAGCTCCAGAGCCAAGCTTGAACACCTTTAGAGTGCCTTGCAAATGCAATTTAAACAACCAGGGGGAAAAAAAGTATCCTTATGTAAAATACAGATAATATTGACAAAGAAAGAAAATGACAAATCAAAATGAGCGTAGCATCCATTCCAAGCAAGCAGGTACTGGATATTACGCACGCCATGCTAACCCTAAGCCAACTCCTGATTTTATTCTGAATTCTTGTTTGAGCGGTGCAAGCCAGCTGGCTTTCAGAGGTCATTCCCACATAGGGGACATGAAAAAATGTAACAGAAAGACTTTCTCTTTTCTTCCCACATATTTAAGAACAATTTCCACATTCTGTTTCATCTTGGACCTTTAGACTTTCTGAACCCAGGGAGTTCTGCCCTGGAGATATAATTTTCTTTAAATCCCTCTGATGCAATCATTTCATTTGGGTACAGTGATAAAATTACAGTATCACACTGTCACCCTGGGCTCACTTCCTTTGTAATGTGGGCTCCACAGAGGTCAGAGCGTAGATATTCGAGACAGGAAACTTTAATGTGAAATCAATAATCCTGTGTTTTGCCCCTCTAATGGCTGCAATTCCGTTCTGTGCCCATCCTTAATCCCAGCTACACACACTACCCTCTGGTTTATATCCTGTCCTGCACATCAGATGCAGCCCCTGGCCAGCCCACAAGGGACTACGTGTCATTGGGTGACTCCCAAGCTATGCACAGTAAAGCATTAGGCTCCCACATTGGAGAACCATGGGCAGCTCCCCATCCCAGCCCGTCCCCTGAATCCAGGGGTGAGGTTGACCTTGCTGACTTACAAGAGCTCACAGTAAAACTCTGACTCAAAAACCACCAGAGAAGATACCAGGGCTAGATGGGAACACACTACAGAAGAGAATTTCCTTCAGCCAAGGAGCTTGTCTCTCCCAGCTTACCATGTTGTATACATTAATATGCACTGATCTGGGGGTGTAACTCAGACCTTAGAAAGAGGTTTAATCAAAATAGAAAGAAAAAAAAAAGAGATGCTAGTCTCATTATGATCTTAAATTGGATCACAATAATAGTTGGGAAGTAAGTAAAAGAATCAAAATGAATTTTTATATATTTAATATATGTAATAAAGTCATATTTCCCAATGAGGAATGACATTGGCCAAATGATATTGTTATACTGTGTGCATGTACAAAAATGTAACAATGAATCCCACCATTATGTACAATTATAATGTGCACCAATGAAAATATGGAAAAGTAGTTATATTTTATATAATTTATAACATAACTATAGTATATATTTATATAATTCATAATATAATTTATAGTTATAAATAATATAATATAGATATGAATTTATAATATAAAAACTAATATATATTTATATAGCTTACTATTTCAATACATTACAAAATACATATTATAAAATGACATACACTTTTGTATATATATAACACATGTATATATATATCATATGCATGTAATATATATGTGAATACACACATGACTATATTATATATATGTGTGTACATATGTAGATGTGGGTACATATATATATTTCACATACACATATAAAATTGGGGTATAAAAATATTGTCACACTATACAAATACTTTTAACTTTCACTTGGGGGCTTAAGGTACTCCAGGGGCACTCCACCTCTGAGCCACATCCCCAGCCCTAGTTTGTATTTTATTTAGAGACAGGGTCTCACTGAGTTGCTTAGCACCTCATTGTTGCTGAGGCTAGCTTTGAACTTGTGATCCTCCTGCCTCAGCCTCCTGAACCATTGGGATTACAGGTGTGCACCACTATGCCTGGTTCCTATTCCATTTCTTAAACCCCCTTTTTCTTCCTCCTAACCCCACTCTTGTGCACTCTAGAGACATGATAAGGATATTCAGTTCCTCAAAAGAGCCACTGCTTGTTAGTCCATCTTGTGAAAGTTAGCACAAGTGGGAACAGGGCCAAGTGTAGAATGTTCCTTGGCCTCCAGTTGGCTGACACCAAGACATGCCTGGTAAGGTAATGATCAGATGCCTCTTCAAACTGAAACTCTTCAAATATTTAAAATTTTTACACTCCTATGTACATTTACATTAAAGCTCTAAATGAATAAATGTAATTTTCAATTTGATTTTTTTTTTTTTTTTTTTTAGGTGCCCCTGGGAGAGGTATTGTGCTGTGTCACAGGGACACAGAGGACAGCCCCAGCATCCTTTCTGTGTGTGGGACAGTGGAGCTCCTGCCGGCAACGTGCTGTCATCAAGCTTCAAAACAGAAGCCCTGAAGGTCACCTGGTCCACTCTCTCTAGAGAGCTGATAGGGAAATTTTTATGAAAGCTGATATTTGAGGCTGCTTCTTGGGAATCTTGGCCCTTTCTCAAATAGATTAATCATATTTTCCTTCCTATCACTATTGTATTCTTCTGAGAAGTTCTACAAATTGGATTCTACCTCTCATTATATTTCCTGTGATATTTTGGTTTCTTTTAAAGAAGTTAGGGAAAATGGCCCATGCAGCCCACCCTACAACGAGGCCTTGGGAAATGATAAAGATGCTGTCTTCAGGGCTGGAGGTGCGGTCAATCCTTAGCAAGGTAATAGACACCCCTCGCTCTGTTTGCTTAGCATTTATTCCTCCTCCTAGGTGAGAAGTTGCAGGTATCCTCCTCCTCCACTGTCCATTCTTGGGCCTCCAGGGGAAAACATGTCCCATAACTGGCAGTAACTGGTTCAGAGAAAGACCCCCCTGATCCCAGCCAGACCAAGGAGAGTCAGGATGTTTGCATTAGCCGTAGAGAAAAGGAACTTTCCATGGGGCTTGCTAAGCTGGTAGAAGGAAAACATATAGACATGGAGCTTTATTTAAATGTTTGGGTTTTTTTTAATCATCACATGGAAAGAGAATGGAGAGTCAGAGAAGGAAGGGGAGATATCAGGAGCGGTGCTATTAATAATTACATGGAGGCAGATTGTCTTTAAAATGCAAGCATATATTCAATCACACCAATCATCAAATAGAAACAATTGATGCAAAAACTGTTGGGTGTGCAGGAGCACCCCAATTAGCATTCAGTACACACTAATTAAACACGATAAGCAAATCACACAATCCTAGGGCAACCACGAGCCCCAAAATACCTCCAATAACACGTCACTTCCCTTAGCCAAAGAGCAGAGAGACGTTCTCTGGTGGTTCTCTCTAGCCAATGGCTGGACATCAGGGAATGGTGGAGTCAGTCCAGGGATGGACAGCAAGGCAGCCAGTCTCACCGATGTCCCTGGAGCCAAACTCTTCAATGTGGCAGGTCCAGCAAGTTAAATAAAGTTCCAAGTTGATGGCGTACGTTGATGATTGGTTACACCCAGTGAAAGTCAATGTCCATTGGTCATGTCCAGTGAGGTGATGTAATTGCAGCTGGGTGTGTTCTTTGTGCATGTCCATGGCGCTGTGCTCCCTATCAATTGCAACCAGTCATTGCTAAGCACACCTATGGCTAGTGCCCCTTACAGCTTTTTATCAATTGCAAGCAGACGTGACTAAGCAGTTCAATGGCTGCTGTTCATTATGGCCAGCAACTTAGTGAGTCCCAGCATGTCCCAGCATGTCTATGGCAGATGCTCTTGAAAGACATGACTTCATAGCTAGCTGATCTGGGAATCTATACAGATGTGCCCCTGGATTTCAGTTATATAAACACATATACCCCTCTTTGCTTAAGCCCATCTATCTGAGGGTTTTTGTTCCTTACAATGTAAACAGTTCTGATTATTCCAACCAGTCTATGATCAGGCTTCCCTTCAAGCATAAAAAAATAAGTATTTCCCCTGAGAGGAGGAGGTGGAGTCTTCCTCTGAGGATGGATTATAGCTCATCTCTGGGCCTAGAAGACTCTTATTTGGGGGAAAAATTAAGACAGAATCTAAACGCAGTTTTACTACATTTACTAAGAGAACAAGTATTCAATCCCTCAACAAATATTTAAAAGGCATACTGGTTAAGTCAACATGCCTGGCACTGGGGCTCAGCCGTGACTTGGAACGGTGTCTGCTCCATGATGCTCCCATTACACAGAATATAAACTAGGATGTACCATGCTGCTTGGTGGCAAGTGTTCAGGAGAAAAACAAAACAGGGTAAGAAAACATGGTACGGGGCATGGGCTGACCCGGGAGGCCTAGCTAGAGTCATGCAGCTCTGAGGGAAGGGCTAATGCAGAAGGTCTGAGGTGGCAGGGTGCAGAGCAGGGCCTGGAAGAGCAGGAAGACAAGTGCAACTAGCTATGTGGAGAAAGAGCCAGTCGAACCAGGAGGGAGGCTGGATCTGATGAGGCCTCACAGGCATTGTAAGGACTTTGGACTTGCAATCTGGGGAAGTGGGCGCCATTGGAGGATGGTGGGACAAGGAGACTCGAGATCTGACCTCACTCACAGGCTTGCTCTAGTTGCTGTATAGAGCATTCAGTAGATGTCAAGGGTAGGGCAAGGACAGAGCTGAGATGCTTTCCCTGGGCAATTTCACATGTGCCTTTTAATGGACTTAGCACAAAACCCTCTAAATCCAGATAGTCTTTTAGAAGTCTCCCATCCGGGTACTTTTGTGTGTGTGTTCTGGGGATCGAACGCAGGGCCTCATGCATCTAGGCAAGCACTTTACCACTGAGCTGCATCCTCAGCCCTGCAAGTCCACCATGTACTTTAAAATGAAGAACTATACCTGTGGAGAAAGAATTCAAAACCGCAGTATACGAATAATTACTCTAGGTCCTCATAATTCTAGACCAGTGGTTCCCAATAAAGAACCATTTCACATCCTCACCCCCGTGAGATATTTGGCAATGACTGGAGTTTTGTGTGGTTTTGGGTTTGGGGTTTTTTTGTTGTTATTTTGTTTGTTTGTTTGTTTGGTTGGTTGGTTGGTTTTGGTTTTTTTGGTTGTCACAGCAGTGGAGAAGGTGTAAGGGACCAGAAAGTGTTACCAGTATCCAGTGCTTAGAAGCCAGGGACACTGCTACATATCCTATAATACACTAGACAAGCCCACCTACAAAGAATTATTCATCCCCAAATATCAATAGTGTTAAGGTTGGAAAACCCTACCCTGGATTAATATAAAGATTCATTGTTCTCAGAGTTCATGTTACCGACTCTTAAACTTACAATATATGAATTCAGAGAAGCACAAACCAAGTTGGATCATCTTGGCTGTTCATTTGAAAGGCAAAAATGATAGTTGCCGTTTTGCATTTAAGAACAACTTATTGGGGAGAAACAATGAATAGTGGCCTCTGCTCTCAAGCCAAAGCAAGAGATCATGGAGGGGGAAAAGAGGGGGAGTGACATAAGAATGTTCCTGAGTTTGCAGGAAGACTTTAAAAAAAAATTTTTTTAATATGAAAATGTCATTCTAGGGAAACAAAAGTACCTGGCACAGATTTTGCTTTGGGGAGGAAAATGCCTTTGAAAACCCAACTGGTTGTATAATTAAGTGATAATGAATGCAGAGCTGTACTTTGTATTCCATTCCAGCACATTGGAGTTGAATCTGAGCTTGAAATGCTAAATCCCTCAGTGCCCTGGCCTCTCATCAGTGAAGTGCAAATCAAGGCCTTTGACTGTTATAGAGGGCGGTTCCAAAAAAAGTGAATTACAAATATTATGTTTTCAAACTGCCTACTTTCGGATGGCATGCTGAATTGTATAAGCAAGCTACATTTAATAAAAGAAATGTTTCACTGGAACAAGAAAGTGAGCTTCCATATGTGATGTTTTATGTGATGGTTTATGAGCAAGAGAATGATCATCTATTTTTAAAAAGAAAGAAGAGCTGTTGATTTCCATTTTATATGGAAAACAGGAATGCTTTGGGGATTTTTAGTTCCCCAGTGACTCCACTTAAAGAAAGATTAAATAATATTTTGTAGGTATACTCTAGTAAATGTGATGTACAAGGAAGATGTGTGAGAGTGTATGCGTGCTAGACTAAGCCTTTTGCTTGCTAGAGATACAGCATGGTAGAGAGTATACTTGGAAGTTTGGTTTAACGAAAGTTGGAGAAAATTTTTTAAAAGTTACTGCATCAAAACCATAATACAGGCCCTACAAACACAAGAAATTAAGAGCTTCATAAGCTCTTCAGGATTTTATCATCACAATCAAAATGTATAATATAATCAGCCTGCAGTCATCCTTCAAAGAAACCACTATCATGTAAACTTTTGGACTTGATGTTTTATAACAAAGAAGAGACAGAAATTTGCTTTGGTTTCTATGCAAATGGATATTTTCTCCAAAGGGAGACTAAAACATAAATTCTCCATACCAAGAACTTAGGAGGAAAATCCAGTGGGAAGCACAGTGGACTATATAATACATATTGAAGTTCAAACAGCATTTTATAAGCAGGATTAGATGTTTGAGGAAAACGGGGTCCTATGATAGGAAGACAAACAGATAACAAAAGCTGTGAGGAACACACTGACGGACTTAACCCACTTGGCCTCCACGGGCACAATAGAGGGCACAGGTGCTGGTGCAGCTTTGACCACAGGCACATGCCACCATGCAAGGAAATCTTGGAAGAAAACAGGCCAGAGGTCATCAGAGGACCATCAAGGAAGACCAGAACATGGGTCAAACGAGGCTGCCCAGACCAGGCTGACTCATCACACTTCTCCTAGACTGCGATGATGACATGTTAACAGAAAGAAGAAGTGTGGCCAAACCAGGCTGGTGACACAACAAGGGAGCAGCTGGATTGGATGAAACACTGGGAGAGAGATTTCATCTTTTGTAAGTACACATGCATCCAAAGCCTGTCTGCAGACAGTGCCTGAGTTCGAATGGTTCAATTTAAGATTTTTTCAGCTACACAACGCAGTGAAAGAGATTCACATTCAGTAGAACTTATAGTTTAAATTTTGAATTTTAATCTTTTCCTAGACTACTAGTATGCAGTATAATACTCTCCTGATATCAGGCTGCCGATATAAGCTGTGGTGGTCAGCAGCTGAGTTCTATTTGACTTATGATGTTTGCAATTTATGATGGGTTTATAAATTGATGTAACCCCGTCCTAAGTCAAGGTGCACTTGTACTTGAAAACCTAGAGAAGGCAGGCAGGTAGCTGCTTCTACCTCTTTGGTCAATGCAGTATAGAAAATTAATCAGAATGTTACATGTCCACATTGTCCCCCTCCCCCACCCCAGTCTACCCCACCCCCTCCATGAGTCAACATTCCCTGCATGGACCAGACCATGAATTGAGAAGCCTGTGGCCTGCACTCTGGATAGAACACCCAAGAGATTTGGGGGGAAAGTCACCAGGGCCAGAAACCAAGATGTGGGTGGGAAGGAAGGTGAAACCTGAGGTGTAGTCAGGCCTCTAGAAGCGTGGTGTCACCCAACTGATGGATGTGCCACAAATTAGATCATTTAGATCTTGCAGGTGAGTAGTTGGAGACTTAGAAGAATGAAAACATCTTTCTGGTATCTTTGCAGTTAAAGACACCAAAAAAACAGCCCAATGGCACAAAAGAGTGTTGCCCTTGGGAAATGTAGTGCCTTGAGCAACACTTTGAATTATTGTTTTTTAAACAGGAATGCCTTTTCTTCCAGACTGGATTGTACATTTCTTATAGTTCCCCGTTACCAACCTCCCACTCCACCATTTAGCTTTTAATGACAGCCTTTGCCAAGGCCTTGCTCAGAGAAAAGAATGAAACTATAAAGTCATAGGGGACACTTTAAAGTTTGAAAGAAAACTCATTAAAAATAACAGTTTAAAGTAGTTTCTTCTGAAAGAACCTATAGGTTAATCACATGGTTGTGAAATATAATTCTCTATATTTTTCTTTTTTTTAAATCATCACACATCGGAAAGTGAAAAAGTGAGCAACAATCAAAAGGTAGTAGAACTATTTTAATTCCATTGAAGGCCCAGCAGAAATTAAAACAGGGTGTCAGTGTTAAAGAGATTGCGAGTCATGAGAAAGATGAACAGGCATTACTCCGAACTTGAACCCATAAATTGGCCCACGTGCAGGCCACACACAGTTCGCTAAATCGTCACAGTTCTTGGTTGCAAACAACGGAATCTATTTAAGCTGGCTTAAGCAGAAAAGAAATTTACTAAAAGATACCAGGTAACTCAGACTCTTTGAGGAGCGAGAACCTAAAACCATCTAGCCAGGACTTCCAACCATCCCATGAGATTCTTTAATGAACTTTAATGTCACCACCTGGGCTCAGCATCAATCTTCCTTGGGACCAGACACTAACACTCTTCCATTGCACCCCAGAAGTAAACACCATTGTCTCTACCCCGCCCAGAAGACGGACCCCCATGCTGCTTCCAAGACTCTTCTAAATAGAATCTTCTATGGTTGGGGCCCAGGTGGTATGCTAGGTCCAAGAGAGTCCAGGATGCAAAGTACTTGCCCTCAACCTTGGAAAGAACCTTATAAGGTTAAATATTTTCAAAGTGTACAGAGAAATGTTCAAAGATGGCAAGCAGCCACCAATGACAAAATCCCACCATGACTCCCAATATACCTTTTTCATCCATATTTCTCTCCTATGCCAGACAACCTCATGTCCTTGCTATTCCCATTGTTCTTCCCATCTGTACAATATATGGCTTATTTAGACAATAGATGCACATAGCTACTTAAATAAAAATCTAGATTTGAACCCAAGTCCCTTCTGAGATCCAAACTCTGCAGCCCAGTCCCATGTTGAGAGTAGGTTTAAAGCCTAGAGTTTATACTGCAGAATAGACTTTGTGTCGCAAAACACCATGTTCACTGACCAAGCTGCTTAATTCCACATACTAAGCAGATAGTAATTTAATTCATCTCCACAGATATGGTTTTTAATGCCTAGAATAGGATCTTAGCCCGACAACTTAGAAATTATGTAACATTGGGCAACCTACTTAACCCTTGAAGTCCGTTTCTTCACTCAGAGAACTGGAATGACATGTTTCCCATAGAGTTGGTATAATGACATTTTTAGAAATAGCAGTACAATCCTAGGACTATAGTAGACATACAGTAAGTATCAGGCTCACACATAAAAGAACATTAGCTGGTCATCATTACTCTAAGTACAGGTTTGAAGACATGCATGATGTGACTCTACTTTGTATACAACCAGAGATGAACCATTGTGCTCTATATATGTAATATGAATTGTAATGCATTTTGTTGTCATATATAACAAATTAAATTTTTAAAAAATAAAACAATTAAAAAAGAATATAAGATACCAAAAGGGGGGGAGGAGAACATTAGAACAGGCCCTTATGCATCAATGAGGAACGAGGCTGCCTGTCTGTGGATTTCCAAGGTCCTAGGAAGCCCCTGCTCCCCTCAATCAACCCCCAACACACTTGCATACATGCACACAGCCCCCCACACTCATCTGCCCACTGATGACTGACACCAGGTCAACACCAGAATCCAGCCATGGGAAACTAGCCGGCAGGTCACGGATTAGACTAACCCACATTGAAGTGGAAGTGATGGTTGTGAGGTCCTATCCAGAGGACAGGGGTACAGGAAGAAAGCAAAGGACACCAGACTGCCTGGTGGTGGCAGGGATGGGCACCACAGAGCACTGAGAGAAAGTAATGAAGGATAAGACATCTGCTTGAGTGGCACAGGCATTCCTTAAGGGACAAATGACAAGTTCCCCCAACCAACATGAAGGGTGAGCAGCTGCGTCCCCTTACAGAGAAACAAACTACCCACAACTCCCAGGCACAGGTGGCCCCAGGTGGGAGAAGGGGGCAGCAGGGGAGATTTCAGTCTCCTGAGACCTCGGGGCAGGGTGCTAGCCCACACCCATGGAAGACCTCTTACGTGTACCCCCTCGTTTTCCTAATTATAACCTTAAAACAAACACCCCTCCCAGAATAACTTTATTTCTTATAATCAAAAATAAAGCTAACATAAAACCTGTTATGGTGTAGATATGAGGCGTCCCCCAGAAACTCATGTGGGAGACAATGCAAGAAGGTTTAGAGGTGAAATGATTGCGTTATATGAGCCTTAATGCAATCAGTGAATAAATTAATTAATGGGGATTAACTGAGTGGTAACTGAAGGCTGGTAAGGTGTGGCTGGAGGAAGTGGGCATTGGGGGCATCCCTCTGAGGTATAAATTGTGTATCTGGTAAGTGGAGTTTCTCTTTCTCTGCTTCCTGATCACCATGTGAGCCACTTCCCTCTGCCACACTCTTCCGCCATGATTTTCTCCCTCATCTCAGACCCAAGAAATGGAGACGACTCTCTGTGGACTAAACCTCTGAAACCTCTGAGCCCCCAAATAAACTTTTCCTCCCTAAAATTGCTTTTGTTAGGTCTTTTGGTCACAATAGCAAAAAAAAAAAAAAAGCTGACTAAAATGCTAACTACAACTGTGGCCTGAGCCAGGAACCATTAAGGAAAGAATGGAAATATGAAGGGCTTGTGAGCATGCTCACAGCAGACATGCTCGTTCAGCTCTCTCTGTCTTGTGTGAATGCCCTTTTGTGCTGTCACTTCCTGATGGACTCCTATTCATCCTTCAAAACCCCAGCTTACTTATCACCTTCTCTGTGAAACCTTCACCCCAGGTCTCCATAGGGAATTAGTCACTCTAAGTTGCAAGAGGCTTTGATGCTGACATCTTACTACAGTGCTTGCAGGTCTTCCTACCAGAGAGTAAACTGTGGTTTACTCTGTCACATTTCTGAATGTACCATGAGTTGTAAGCTATGAACTTTCTCACTCCAGAGCCAACACAGGGTATGGCACTATTAAAATCATTAATCAGGAGACTATTAGATTGAGGTGGTTCAGTGTCTTGAGTTCCTAGAGAAGCAAACCAACGCCCAACTCAGAATAGAATGGTCATAGCCTTGGAAAATGAAATCTAAGAAACCCAAGCTTATCAGATCAGAAACTGCCCACTTACCTCTAATTAGAGACATTCTATTAGTGTGGCTTGAATGGGCCTCCAAAACACATGCTGGAATTCAATTGCCAGCATAATCATATTGAGAGGTAAGGTCTTTGAGGGGTGACCAGGTCACAGAGGCATTGCTCCCATGGATGGATTATTGATGTTTTGCAGGAATGGGTCAGTTATCTGGAGAGTGGGCTCTAGATAAAAGATGAGTTCAAGCCCCATTCTTCCTACACCTTGCATATGCCCTTCCGCCATGTTATGATGCGGGGCACCTCTTAGTTCTGTCTCTCATTTGCTTAGCTCGCCTTTTGACACAGCACCAGCTGTACCCAGGCTCTCTGACTGCCTTGCAGGTCACATGCAGCCTGGTCTCTCCTGATCCTTCAGCATAGCCTGAATGTGACACTCAGGCCAACCTGGAAGGAAGAAGGAGTTACCATCCCACGGGGCGACCCTCAACCACTGGAAGATGGGAGTTGGTGGGGAAAATGCCCTCCTTTTCCATGTCTGTGGAGGAATTCTGACATGCCATCTACAGCTCATCAGAGGAGCCTCAACAGGATGGTATCCCCAATACCCTCAGCAGTAGCCTGCTAATAGTAACATATCCTTGGACTGGCTTTCACTCCTTCCATCTGAAAGTGATTTTCCAAAATATGCTGCCTGCAAACAAGCCCTCATCTAAGGTTCTGCTAAGATTCAAGTGCAGAGTGTTTTGTGGAATTTGGGGACCAAATTCCACAGTCAGTCTGTTCTTTCATCCTCAGCTGCTCAGCTTGAAAACAGACCAATGGTTATCAGGATTATGACAGGTGACAGTATCTAGCATGCTTTTGTGGCTAGATAAGCACAAACATATTAGTCCCAGAAAGGGGAAAAATATCCCAAGATTATAAGACATATAAAGAGCCATCTTTGTGTAGCAAGGCCATCTCCTCCTTGTAACTTAGCTTTGTGATAATAGCTAAGACACATGATTCCTCTCTTCTAGATGCCCACCCCATAGCCAGAGTTAATCTTTCACAGTGACTCCCGATCACCTGGAGTTCTATGGGACTGTTGCAAGAGGCCTTAACTTAAATGAGCCTTATGACCTGTCTGTAGAGGGAATAAATATCACATAACTTTCATTGGTTTTCCTACATGTGCAGATACTGTTGCAATTACAAATAGAAACTCATTCTAAAATGTGGCTGATTTTTAAAATAGCTTTTGGGCATTATGTATCTTCTCCATTAATAATGCATATCCTAGCTGGCAGGGTGTTACGGTTTGACTATGAGGTGTTCCCCCAAAGCTCCTGCTAATGCAGAAATGTTCAGAGGTGAAATAATTGGATTATGACAGCTGTGGCCTAATCAGTGGATTAATCCATTTGACGGATTAATCATTTGAAAGGCCTACTATACTGGGTGGTTAACTGGGGGCAGGTGGGATGTGGCTGGAGGAAGTAGGTCACTATGAGCATGCCCTTGGTGACTACATCTGGTCCTCCTGGTTCCTCTCTCTTTCTACCCTCCACCCCACCCCCATATATATCCTCCCTGGCTGCCACGAACTGAGCAGTTTTCCTCTTCCATACCCTTCCAACATGATCTTCCGCCTCACCTTGGGTCCAGAGCAATGGAATCAGACAACCAGTGCCAAACCTCTGATACCACAGGCCAAAGTAAACTTTTCCTCTTTTAAGTTGTTCTTAGAATTCTGGTCACAGGGTTGAAAAAAAAAAAAAAAAAATCTAACTAACACAAAGGGTACCTTGAAATGTTGTGGATATCATAAAGGGATGTTCATATTCCCAAAGCACAGCAACTCCTATTTTAAGTAATAGTAAAATAAAACTTTGATAAAAGAATTTCATTTTATAATTTTATTTTAAAAATTTTTAATTAAAAAAAAATCTTAAGTAAAAGAATTACTTAAAAATAGCCTGTAAACTCGAATTCCTGCATATATTATCTTATGCCTCCCAACTACACTGTAAAGAGGTATTATTAGTCCCATTTTAAGGGTAGAAAACCAGATTGAGGATGTGCCAGGGTCTTGTCCAAGGCCAAAGAGATAATAAGCCACGGAGCTAAGATCAGGACGGAACCCCGTGAGACCTTCCTATCACCATGATTCATTCATTGAAAGGGGACATTTGGGGACATGCCATGAGCTACATACTTTGGGCAAAGCATTGTCACTACCTGACCTCCACTCCTTGAAAATTTTTCCTTCTGCCAATTTAATTCAATTATTCCGACTTTCTGCTCAGCTTAAGCAGGTTTAAGGTGTAACCGAATCCAACCTTCCCCTCCCGTTCGTTTCTTTCGGCCGTCCCTAAGGCTGCACTCTGCCTCTCCTTTTTCAAGGGTTTCTTGCTCTTTTCATCATCGTTTGTTCTCTGGCCTTTAGCTCACCTACAAAGAAAGATGAAAGGGGAGACCAGCTCCGTCATTTAAGTCTCTCCAGCTGCCCCGATCCATTCCTGTTGCCAGGGAAGAGAGCTTAGGTGTACAGAGAGGAATCAGCAAGCCAGAAAGAACCAGTCCCATCGTTGGCAGCTGTGCTGCCTGAAAGGACAAAGTGGTGGCGAGAAGAAAACCTACGGTCACATTTTTCTCAGTGTCCCTCTTTGTTTCAAAATCAGGGAGACCGGCGGTCCAGGCCTCCTCGCACCCTCCTCCCTTTGCAGCGCACAGAGCCATCCCTGGGCAGGGGCTCCCTTTCAAGTGCCAGCAGCGGACAACCCGGCAACCCCAGGCAGCCGTCAACCCTGTCACTTATCAGAATGACTGTCAGCCCAGTGACACAGGAAGGCTGGACCAAATCGACTTTGGGCCGTTTGAATGCGTCATTCACTAAGCATATTTATCTGTCACAGTGCCGCGGGCCGTTCCCTGACAGGGTGTTCCATGATGAATGGCCACTAAGGGGCAGAACGAACAGAAGTGGTGTTCCCAGGTCCATCAACAGAGAGGACTGAATGTAAGTGCCAAGGCAGTCACAGGACATCGCCAGGAAATGTTTCCAGGCATGCCTAGGACACCAAGAGTGACGGGGGGAGCCGGCGTCACTGGTTCTACATCTGGCTGTGATCCAGGTCGTCTTCTCCTGACTCCAAGTCACAAGCACACCTGGCCCCACCGCTCAATTAGTTGGTCTGTTAGATGTAGTTCTTGAGCCCTAAAGAAACAGGTGTCCAATGCCTTTGTCCTAATAATCCGGCTCCTCTAGGAATCTGTCATGATGGGTGCCAAGATTTGGCTATTCCTCGGGGTGTTATTTATAGATGACAAAGATAAAAGACCAGCTTTGGCCCTGGTTCTGCACACATCCTGGGTATCTTCATAGCAGCCCTTTGAGGCACGATATAGTTATTATCATTATCATCATAATTAATAGTGTAGTGTGATAGATAGCTTACCCTCCCCCGCCCTCAGAGTTCTCCACATCCTGAGAGAAGCAACCTTGTTTCATTCTCGGCAGGATGTTTCTTCCCCGGACAGGATGTTTTTTCCCCCAGGCAGGATGTTTCTTCCCCAGGCAGGATGTTTCTTTTCCCCAGGCAAGAGCCAATAGGCTTAAAGGACACCCTGTTCTAGCCAATGGTGTTTGGGGTTGCTCTAGTGCACCCCCCACCAGAAATCCCTATATAAGGCCCTGTCTGAGAGACTCAGATCAGACAGACAGAGAGAGAGACACACGGACACAACATCGGCTTGTCACTGCTGAGAGGAGAAAGACAGATACATCGGCTCGTCGCTGCAGAGAGGAGGAAGCCACTGCAACAGCTCCAGACCCATCGCCTCCAGCCGACGGCAGCTGCCCCAGCCGGCAGCTCCAGACCCATCGCCTCCAGCCGACGGCAGCTGCTCCAGCCAACAGCTCCAGACTGACCACCTTCAGCCCGACGGCTGCTCCCAGCTGACAGCTCCAGCCTCCAGCCAGACAGCAGCTGCTCTAGCTGACAGCTCCAGAGATCCCAGCCGGTGCAACCAAGCACCCACCTTCTGTCCAGAGCTTGCACACTCCCCTCTCCCTGACTCCCTTCTCCTACCAGAGCTTGCACACTCCCTTCTTCCTGTCTCCCCTCTCCCACCTCTTTGACCTTCGACCAGAGCACCTCTTCTCTGGTTTTCGCTACCAGCCATGAAGGCTGTTGAATAAATCTTTTGGCTGCACGGCTGTCCCCGGTGTGATGCTTTGCCCTTCATAGTGCAGAAGGCATGGGTTTAGATTCTTCTCTGCTCTTCGACAGCTACGTGACCTTGCGTGTATGAGTCTGCTCCAGCTGCTGTAACAAAGTGGCATAGGCCAACACTGAGATAAAATATTATTACCAATATTATTAGAATTAATATGTTATTATTATTACCATGGTACCAATGAGGAAACTGAAACTTCCAACAGTCAAGTAATGTCATCACTATTAAAAGGCAGTCTGTCTGCAGGGACTGTTCTCTTAACCACTATGCCAACTCCCAGAAACCGGCTATCCTTGTCGTGTGTTTTATCTTTCAACGAGGCAGAGCTCTCAATTTTACACACTTCAGTCTTCAACAAATAATGACAGACAACCCATTTTCTCAGTCTTACGGCAAAGTTACAAGACAATGCCATCATCCTCAGGCAGAATAAGGCACAGGGTGGTTTTTCTATATTTAAGCTACTGGGGTTGTCAGAAACCAGAACCTGATTCTTCAAATCGATACACACTATGGAAAGTCATGTCATCTTTGGAAGCTTCAGTCATTGCTCCAGGTCTCTGGTTTTAGTGGATGTTGTGAGGAGAACAGAATGTAAAATGGATTAAGTCAAGGCTTCTGGGTGAGTTTGATCACATCTGCCGTTTCATTGCACCCTGTGACAAGGAGAGGTGGGGTTTATGATGGGCCCTGCTGGCAAGGGGGCAGAGAGAGGCTTAAAGAGGTGAAGTGACTAACTCCTAGTGTGACTGTACCTGCAGTGATGAGGGAATAAGGTTCAAAGAGGTCATAAGGGCGGGGGTCCCAATCCAACAAGATTAGTGTTCTTATAAGAAGAGACACCAGAAAGCTGCCTCTCCTCTCCTCTCTCCCCTCCCCTTCTTTTCTTCTTCTTCTCCTTCTCCTTCTCTCTCTCATCTACACACACACACACACACACACACACACACACACACACACACATAGACAAGAAAGACCATGTGAGGGAGAAATGGCCATCTATACTCCAGAGAAAGAGCCCTCACCAGGAACTTAATCAGCTGGCACCCCAATCTGGGACTTTCAGCATTCAGAACTGTGAAAAAAAACAAATTTCTATTGTTTAAGACACACCTGGTCTACGCCACTTTGTTGTAGCAGCTGGAGTAGACTCATACACTCAAGGTCATGTAGCTGTCAAACAGTAGAGCAAGATCTAAACCCACGCCTTCTGCACTGCATCCGGCTGTCTGTATTTGACATCATTGGTTCCCACTCAACAGTACTTAATTTCTTTCTTGCCTGCTCAGAACCCCAGCTGAATTCTAGCAGCATATACCCTGGTCTTGTGCTTCTTGTCACTGATTGGTTTAACTTGGTGTATGTCACATTTTAAGCAATGAGTTAGGAGAGCAAGTCTGCTAAAAGGTTTCTTTACAAAGAAACATTGAGGAAGAAACACTCTCTCTTCTGCTACTAGACTTGAGCCTGTCTGCCTTTGAAAGCTGGAACTGTGGCAGCCATCTTGTAAGCATGAGGGGATTACCCTGAGGAGATGATGCTCAGAAACACAGAATGACAAGGAATCTGGGTCCTTGTAGAACCTGTTTATGCTGATCAGAAATCCAGCTTCCTGTGCTTGTTACCAACTGGTCCTACTTCTACTCACTGAGCAAATATCATCTCTGTTATTTAACTTTTTAACTTGTTCACTGAAAGTCTGTCCAGAGTAAGCGCCAAGTTAGAACATCAGACAGGTAAGACATGGCCTTTGCCCAACTCATTGCTCATAATCCTCAAAACAGCCATTTAGACATCTTACATTCTGCTTCCAAACTGCCAGCACTCAAAGACACAATACTTCTTTGGCAACTCTGTCTTATTACAAGCATACAACAGATTCCATCGAGTGAATGAATGAATGGTGGAAGAAATGGAATATTTAATGAATGCCAAACAGGGTTCCGTGTGTGTATGTTACTCATGCAAGAAGCCAGGAAGAGAGGTATATTGCAGCACAATTCAGAATAGTCCAGTTATGAAACCAGACCAGCTGCCAGTCAATAGATGAATGGATAAAGAAAATGTGGTATCTATACAAGATGGAGTTTTATTCAGCCATAAAGAAGAATGACATTATGACATTGACAAGAATATAGGTGGAACTGGAGACCCTAGTTCTAAGCAGAATAATCTAGACTCAGAGGAAAAAAGTATCATGTTTTTTCATGTGTGGAAGCTAGAGGGGAAGAAATGGGGGGAAAGGAATGCCGTGGAAGTAGAAGGTCAACCAGAAGGCTAGAAGGAGAGGCGTAAGGGCAGGGAAGAGGGCAGGGTGGGGGTACTGGGGAGTGAAATCCATGAACTTGTGTTTCTACATATGTGAGAATATACCACAATGAAACCCACCATTCTGTATAATAGAGATGCAACAATAAAATAAAATAAAGATCCAAAAAGAAAATATAGGTGTAAAGAGAAAACAAGATAAAGTAAAATCGGTGTTGGGAACATTCAAAAATGTTAATGTTTCTAACACGAAGAAATGATAGGGGCTGGGGTGGTGGCTCAATGGTAGAGCACTTGCCTAGCACATGTGAGGCACTGGGTTCGATTCTCAGCACCACATATAAATAATAAATAAAATAAAGGTCCATCTACAACTAAAAAAAAAAAAAGAAATAATAGATGTCTGAGGTGACAGGCCAATGACCCACACCTGACCATTACTTTATGTGCTCATGTATGAAAATGACATACTGTACCTGATAATATGTACAATTACTATGTGTCTATTGGAAAATATATATGTGTGTGTGTATATATGGAAAAGCTTGGGTATAAAAAGTTCCACATAAAAGTATTACAACAAATGAAAGTAAATAAGCAAAGAAAACAGAGTGAGTGCCAACCAGTGTCATACAGTTTATAAGCATTATTTGAGTTATGAATTTGTCTGACTCTTTACAGTCAGGAGAAAACTAAATTCATTTAACAGTATGCCAATCCATTTTCTAGCACTATAATAAAAATACTTGGGAAAATTAACTTATAAAGACAAAAGGTTTATTGTGGCTCATAGTTTTGGAGGTTCCAGTCAAAGATCAGGAAGACCTGTTGCTTTGGGCCTGTGGCAGGGATAACAGATGGCAATGGCAAGAGGAAGAGATTGGGGGGGTCCTAAAATCTCCTTTAAGGATATTCCCCCAATGACCTGAGGACTTCCCAAAGGACCTATCTCCTAAGGGTGCATTGCACCTCCCGATTGCGCCACCCTGGGGGTGAAGTCTTTATCCATGGACCTCTGGGGTTGGAGGTAGCGTTTATTCAACCATAGCACCTATCTTGTGCCAAACACGACCCTGGATGCTTTAATAGGCATTTTCTTTTTTTTTTTTTTTTTTTTTTTTTTTTTTTCCTTGCATTTGGCTGTCTAAGAACAGGTATTATCAGGCTGTAGTTTAGATAGGAGGAAATCAGGGCTCAGGAAAGTTCAGAAACATGTTTCAAGTCACAGTGCCAGAGGTGGTGGAGCAAGAGCCAAACTTTCTCATCCCCAAACACACATTCTTTCTGTCCTTCAACGTTCCCAAGGAACATGGATTTGCACTTTTAAACAAAGAAAACACCAACGCAAACCAAGTTTAATATTTATGCTATGGTCTTTTAAAAACCCAGTAAAGGCTTCTCCTCCGGGGACCTGAAAGCTTCCGTGACAGAGAGGACCTAAAAATAGAGATGCTTCCTGTCCCCTGGCAGGCATCGGGCCTCAGCAAGCTGCAGGAGCTCTCCACCTCCGTCCTCCTTTACCTCACTCTTGAACCCACCGCAGTGAGCAGCCACAGGTGTCAGGTTGTAGCGGAGTCCATCTCATTTCTTTCAATCAACAAGGCTATCACTTGAAGGTGGATTGCCTCAGAATGCAGTTCCTGCAATCTTCGCTATTTCTTGCTGCTACGTGGACGTGCTATAGCAGCCGGGCATCAGACCCTCACAGCTAACTGCTTTTGTAGTTAATGAACGATTTCAGCTGTGCCTTGGCGCATCCTCCCTTCTCAGGATATTCGTTACCCCTTAAACGCATCATTCTGAACAATACCACGGTACAAACAGAAGGTGCTGAATTAGCCCAATAATGCGCAGGTCTGGGCTGGCAGCGGGAGATAGTCAGGGATGGGGGATTTGCAAATTGGACTCTGCAGCCTGTTCAGGTTTCTCTGAGTGTATTAGAGGGTATGAGTTCTGCTGCTGGGATCCCTGGCAGCTGTAATAAATGCATTTGCACTGATCATTTCAACCTGCAATTTGCAGAAATCGGATTCCTTGTTATGATGTTCGGCTATTTCAACGATGAGACAAGACCAACTTCACACACTTGGACAGTGAATTCTCAACACTTTTTTCAACTTCTGCTTTCCCCCCCACCCCTTGAAAAACAACTTCCAAAGTTTCCCTCTGCAGTCACCCCTCTTCCCCACCCTTCACTGATAGCAGTGCTCCTGAGGAACTGCCCAATTTGTGCCCAGACCTCCCATAGAATGGGTCTGTTTCTTACAACCCATCTGCTTGGGTTTGCTTCAATCAACGTGCTTAGGCCACAAGTGTGTGTTCCTGACTTGGCTTCAGGCATCGAAAATGCAAAGAAGCCTTTTCTTTACACAGCTCGAGAAGACTCTGAAAATAATAAAGCCCAGAATGAGAAAATCTCCAGTCCCCCCCCCCGCCCCCCGCAATTGCTCTGAAACGAGGAGGTGAGCGGCTCCCAGACCCACAAGGCGCCCGCCCGGAGGTGTCCGCCCAGGGCTCCCTGGACGCCCTCCCCGGAACCTGACCTGTCAGCGGCACATGGAGCCGGCTGACTTATGGAGAGCGGGTTGCGGGGGTGTTTGGTATTCCGCAAAGGCGGTGGCGTGCGTTGGGGGCCAAGGCGTGCCGGAGCCTCTGGGGTCTGCCCGGCTTTCATTCCCTCCAGATCGCTCCTGCCTCTCCGCGGGAGCTGACCCGGGCTTGGAAAAGGTTAACTAGCACAAACAGCCATCATTTGTGAGGAGTGGGAAAGCCCATGTGTTGCCCCAGCTTCCCTTCACGAGGCAGCAGGGGTGGGTGTCCTCTGCTGTCAGACGGTTGGCACAGGGTCCGTACCCAGCAGGCTCCTGCGGCAGGGGCTGCGAGGGCCTGTCACCAGGCGAGTGTTCGGGAAGGGGGGGAGGGAGACCCCAACCCTCCCGTGTCTGCTGCAGTGGGAGAGGCGAGGGGTGGGGGAGGCAGGGAGCGGCGCAGGGGCAGGGTGGCTGTGCGGCGGCGCTGAATGCATGCGCTCACCTGGACCTAATCGGTTCAAACGCGCCGTCTCAGACCCCATCTGCTTATCTCCAGCGAAGTTTGGGGATCGGGCGCCCGCGCTATTGTGAGCCCATCATTTTGCAGATCTATTCCCGTCAGGGCTCTCATTATAACAGATGTCAAGCAGAGGAATCCGAGCTGTCAGGGAACCGGGCCGTGAAAAGGAGGGACGGGGGGCGACAAGCCCCGGCAAACAAAACCCGGCGCCCCCACCCACAAGCGTAAACAGCAATGTGCGTCCCAATATTTTCCCACATCGCCCAACAATTCCAGGGGATGCATTTCCAAAAAAGGAAAGGGAGGGGGAGGACCACTGTAATAAAGAGGCAGGATCCATCAAGTTTGCCTCCTCCGTCGCCTCGTCCTAAAATAGCTTTTCTATGAGACAAAAATCAATAATATACGTTCATATCCTACAAAAGAGTGTCAGGAGATCATTAACAGTGGAGTGCTGGCTGACTTTTAGGTCGGGCTTTCAATGCAAGGAGTTCAAGATTCCCACTCCCCCCCCCCCTTTTGTCTTATGAACCTGCCACATCCTGAGTTTTAGTCCACAAATGCCTTAAAAGTTTGGAGGGTGCAGGAAGGAGGGCACAGAGTCTTGCCAGAATTAGGATAGTCCATGGGGCTGGGCTGCCCCTAGCAGTAGGACTCGGTCAAGGACTAATCTCCTTTCAGAGAAGTTGATCTAAAATGGAGTTTTTTGTTGTGAAAAGAAAGCAAAGAATTGGATTTGGGAACTGGGGGAATGGAGATCACCAGATTTGCTACACTGTTCATGATTTCCGTGGTTTTGAGTAGCAGATTCTTTGTACTACATCTTAGGTAAAAAGCATATAACCTGGGAACTGTGGGAAAACTAGCATCCATCCAAACATATGAATTCCTGGAAACTGGGCGACTTCCCTCAATCCTCACCCAGTATGAGGTTGTTTTTAAAGACCTGTCAGAGGTAGTTTTTAAAGACCAAAGCCCTTGTGCTTTCTGCAGATCAGAGCTTCTAGGAGTCACCGGGTCCTTTGCTGAAAAGGAGACAAATCCCTAAAAAGAGATGCTGGTTCTTTAAGAGTAGGATTTTAATCTTATCTTTAAAAATTGAATTACAAAGCATTGTGGGATTACTCTTTACACACAACTTAGATTGTGATGTTTGCTGGGGTTGGTCAGTGAAACTCACTTCACTTTCGTGACTATACTTGAAGGCAGCCAGGCAACTGTTAGTATCTTCATTTTATGTTTGAGAAAATGGAGGCTCAGAATGGGTGAAGGCTGAAAGCTGTGTCTTCCAGCCCTTCCTCTCAGTGCCTCCCCTATACCTTGTACAAGAAGCTCCATTGATTTTACACACGTCCACATAATGGCAGGCATACCATGCAGTCATGAAAAATGTGTGTGAAAAGGCCAGGCGTGGTGGCACACGCCTATAATCCCCGCACTTGGGAGGCTGAGGCAGGAGGATTGCAAGTTCAAAGCCAGCCTCAGCAATGACAAGGCACTTAGCAACTCAGTGAGACCCTGTCTCTAAATAAAATACAAAAAAGGACTGGGGATGTGGCCCCGTGGTCAAGTGCCCCTGTGTTCAATCCCACTACCAAAAAAAAAAAAAAAGGTATGAAAAGAATATTTATTAAAGATGGGGAAATATTTATAACATATAAAGTGGGAAAAATCCAGATAACAAATGTTTTGTGTGATTCCCAATGTATTTTATAAGTAGACTTATTTTATTTGCCTTGGTTATTAATATGTGCAAAAACGTTAACTGTGCTTGTCATGGAATGGTGAGAATTTTACTTTCACTCCTCTACTTACTTTGTAAATAAACTACTTTGTGAAAGAAATGTATAAAATAGCATTTTGTCTGCCAGGAAAAAAACAACGTGCTTGATTGTTAGCAGCAAATTCACAATCACAAAGAATGTTCTAAATCAAACACAATTTAGTAAGAAGGAATAATAGCTCTGTTCTGATTTGTTTGATCCTCAACCTCTGACACAATTACATAGAATACTTTTGACTCTCAGATCTCTGACCTCCATGGCAAAATCAAACGTTATCATCTGCCACTTGAATGATATGCTTATTAATTATCATTTGTATGTGTGACCTACTAACTATGTGACAGAATGCAGAAAAATGAGGACAGCCACTGTAACCATTGCCATGGTGTGTGCTGCCAGCCTCCTCCAGCAGAGGAGGAGTGAGCTGCAGAGGGAAGTCTTCCTAGAGGTCACATCAAACCAGCCGGCCCCATGGGCAAGGTGAAGTGCACATCTCACCACAACTGGAAATTGTGTTCCGGCCCACAGGACTGGAACCCATGCTGGTCACGCAGAAGGCCAGCCAGAGGCTCAGTCAGGGACAGGATGTGTCTCCTTCCAGACTGACTCAACTGACAGAGGGACTTCCTGGGCATTTTCTGGCTGCATTTCATAATGCTAATGATATAAATGAATATTTGGCGAAAATATTAACTCTTTGCAACAGTGGTGATTATGTCCCAAACTCAGTGGTTGTTGCACTTCCTGGATACCAGGGTGATTTGTCTTTGCTGAAAACAGCAAATTAGTTTTGGGGAACTTGAATTTTCTCCAATTGTCTTTTCAGATTTCCAGTCAGGAACTCACTCCAACAGGGTGAAGTTTGATATCTGCAGTCCCTCGGGAACTTCCAGCTAATCTGATTTTCACTGGGGTGGTTGTGTTCAGAGGACACCGCGGCCTTCAATATCACCCTTTTCCATTATGTTTTTAGTCCTCATGGGGCTTAGTTAAGAAATACTCTTTCGGGCTGGGGTGTGGCTCAGCGGTAGAGCGCTTACCTAGCACAGGTGCTGCCCTGAGTTCAATCCTCAGCACCACGTAAAAATAAATAAATACAATAAAGGTATTGTGTCCAACTACAACTAAAAAATAAATATTAAAAAAAAAGAAAGAAAGAACTACTCTTCCTCTGGTCCCTGTTTTCCACAAAATAAAAAAGAAAAGAAAGAAAGAAAAAGAAAAAAAATGTCCTCCAAAAGGATCAAGTGTTCAAAGCCAGCCTCAGCAATGGTGAGGCACTTAGCAACTCAGTGAGACCCTGTCTCTAATAAAATAACAAAAAAGGGCTGGGGAATGTGGCCCAGTGGTCGAGTGCCCCTGAGTTCAATTCCTGGTACAAAAAAAAAAAAAAAAAAATGTCCTCCAGATGACCTCAAGGTCACATGAACAGTGAAACTGGTACAGTACTCAGGGTGGTTAATAGTTCTGAAGCGACTTGTTTTAAGCAACATTTCTTGCGATGATGTTTACAGCATATATTTTATGTTGAAATACACAAAATTGAATTATCTATAGGTTAAAAAGATGCAAATGTTGGCAGTCTGATTTTGTTCAATCATACACTTCTCACATTACAAATTTTCAAATCACAGAATCAGATAATGATCCACCCAAATCCATAATGTCAGTGGATAGCCTACTCATCCCCCTTTCTCCGTAAATGAAAGCCAACACCGGTACTATAAAGGGCAAAGAAATGCTCTGTATGGAGTTACTGCCTGGCTTTGAACACAGCCCAGCACTTACCAACAGTGTGGTCTTAGACAAGTCTTAATTTCTCTAAGCCTCAGGTTTTTTCATCTGCAAAATGAAGGTAATATAGTACCCGCCTCATGGGGTCACTGTGCAAATTAAATAAACTATATTAAGTACTTAGCCTCAGACCGGAGTCTACTCCGAGTGCTAAACAAATTTAAGTCTTCAATTCAATCAACAAAAATGTATTAACCTAGTGTCTCCAAAAAATATTTATCCTCAAGGAATTTATATTACAGTGGGCATTATCATTTTGTCAAAACTCTTTGATGGTGAATTTTTTTTCTTGTACCAGAAATATCTGCCAGTCATCATCTTAGAAATGAGATAAGTAATCAAATAAATATCAAATAAGTTGTTCTAAGGTTCTAGAGTACACATCTAGCTTACATGCTCTGGAAGATGCAGAAAGGAGAAGGTTGGAATTTTCCACAATTGCCATTGTCTTCCCATTCATGCAATTATGCTCCCGAATACCTGTCAAGCACAGCTCAAAAAAACAAAAAAAACACCTATGACCCATTAGGAGAATCCCCAACACTGCTTTCCTGGTACTGCTCTAGTCTTGGATAGGAAGAGTTAGATGTGGATTGATCACAACCTTACATCACAAGTAGAACAAGAAAATTCATTCATTCACCCATCTCATAAATATTTGCTCCCATTTACTACATGCTATTACTCTCCTGGAGATAGCAATGGAAAGAAACTAAACTGTCCCCTGCCCTCAAGAAACTTATGGTACAAATGGAGAAAATACAAAACAAATGAGCAACTTCAGTAAACTTGAATAAGTGATGTGACACAATTCTCTATGGAGCACTCTAATTTCTGCATGTTATGTGACTAGAAGCACAAATTGCCCTTTTGCTCAATCTTTTCAAGAACATTTACATAGTCAACAGCATTGGAACACAGAAATAGTATTTCCCTCCAGAGAAAAGGACAATTTGTTTACTATTCAGGATGAGAAAGATAATGTCTTTCCCTGGAGTGAAAGGTAAGTTTGCTTGCAACCCATTAGAAAAGATTCAGACTCTAAGCTCAGGATTCCTCTCTTGTATTACACTTCACTGTATGTGCTAGTGTCACCTGTCCCTTATTACCTCGTCCTTTGGAAATTGAGCTCAGGGAATCAGTTCAAGAAAATAATAATACTCCCAACAACTGGTATTTCAGTGAGCAATAAGCTTTCCTTTGTCTCTGACCCAAGACTCTTGTGTCCTCCAACAGAATTTAAGAGACTGTGGTTAAGGAAATGTTTTAGAGTAAAATCCCTTCTTTACAGAAGTAGGGGATAAGAAACCAAATCCTAAAGTCTTTGTAGAATTCACATATCAAAGAAGAAGAAAAGTCACCTCAGATGGAAATAATAGTCTGAACAATAGTCTCATGACAAGACTGGCCTGGGCAGTCCCATTTAGGGAACCAACCGTGAGCTGTCCAAGGAGACTTGAGTATAGGATATGAGAGCACAAGAATGAGGCTAGCGAGGCTAGCAGATCATGGGAGCCTTTGTGCCAAGCCAAGGAGGCTAGATCTCATTGTAAGGACGAGAGAGAGGCTTCAAAGGGTTTTAAGTAAGAAGGCAATGTATCAGATTATTTCTTCAGAAGAAAATCGGAATAGCAACCTCCTGCAGAATGGTTTGGAGGAAGGCGAGGCTGGAGGGTAAGAGAAAATAAGAAGCCATAGTAATAATCCAGGCAGGAGAGGAAGAGAGCCTGAATTCTGCAGATAACAGTGTAAATGAAGGGAATTGGATCTGAGAGATCAGAAGGAATTCTTATCATCAATACAACTTGGTGGTTGGTTGAATTGGGTGGGGGAGGATTGTTTAGAGGTCAAGAATGGGAGTCAGTGGTGACACTCAGCTTTCTAACTTGAGCAACCTAGTGGACAGCGGGACCATTCTCTGAGAGGGCCCCTCTAGAAGGATGCAAACTAAGAGTGGTTGGCTGTACATCTGGAGTCTGAGCTGTCTTGTCTGTGGCCCTTCGAGCAGCAATGTCAGTGATACAGGGATAAAGTTTGGGTGTCATTCTCAAGAAACACCCCTGTCTTGGTTTGGATGTGAGGAATCCCCCAAAAGCTCGTCTGTGAGACAGTGCAAGAAAGTTCAGAGGAGAAATGATTGGGTTATAATAATCTTAACCTAATCAGTTAATTAACCACCTGATGGGATTAACTGAGTGGTGATTGGAGGCAGGTGGGGTGTGGCTGGAGGAAGTGGCTCACAGGAGGCGTGGCTTTGGGGTACATATTTGTATCTGGCAAGTGGAGACCTCTCTCTCTCTGCTCCCCTCTGCCACCCTCTCCTGCCGTGATGTTCAGCCTCACCTCATGCCCCATGGAATGGAGTTGGCCTTCTATAGACTAAGGCTTCTGAAACTGTGAGCCCTCAAATAAACTTTTCCTCCTCTACAATTGTTCTGGTCAGATCCTTTAGTCACAGCAGCGAAAAAGCTGACTAAAACAACATCTAAGTAGAGATTTAGATTTAGGACTCTTACACAGATAGATGTCACTTGAAGCAATAGCCACAAGCGAGACCACCCAGGGAAACACACAGGATGGAAAGACCACAGGGCGGAAGATTAAACCTTGGAGAGCAGCACTGACCACCACCTTCAGCTCTGAGCCATCTGGACCAACCTCATTATGTCCTTTCTCCTCAAGAAGGCCAGGATGCCCGAGTGACCCACCTTGCAAGCTCCCACCCTAGTAAAGTCTCCCTCACCAATGAGACCTTTCCTTAACACCCTCAAAATTCTGGTTTCTCTCATACTTCCTCTCCTCACTTCCTTATTTTATTTTTCTCTATAGTTTTTGTCACTGTCTAACTGCTATTAGTTTTACTTTTTAATTTGTTGATTGTCTCTCCTGCTAAGATGAAAAGCCAATGAGAGCAGAGAGTTTTACCTGTTTTACTTGTTACTATCTCCCCAGCATGTAGTGCCGTGCCTGGCCCACAGCACATGCCTGATTAATATTTGTAGAATGAATAAATGAACCAGTGAATCTGAAGAATATGATAGCTCATTTCATTAGAAATAGTATTTGGTGTTTTTGATTTATGCTTTCTTTAGCAAAGACAGCATCCAGCTCTAGTGCCAAAGAGAAAAAAAGAATAGGATATTCCAGAAAATCTATAAAAGCAACCACCTCAAAAGGGATTAATGAGTGGCTCTTTTATCTAAGGAAATGATTGAATATCAACCCGATGAAAGGGTGGATATTTGAGCCCTTTTGAGAAGGTGCTGTGGCTTTAAGGAAGCCTAATGCTGAGGAGCAGCTAACGCACCTAGTTAAGCACAATTGCATAAGCGGCTTTGACTTTTTTTTTTTTTTTTTTTTTTTTTTTTTTCTCCTCTTCTTTATTTTTCTTTATGGCTTTCTTGCCAAAGCTCAATGGCTTTTTTTTTTTTTCTGCATGGTTTTTACCATGCTATTTAATTCTCTATTTTCTTTTAAGCTCATGGCTTTTTTCTTTATACTAAAGCTCAAGGCTTTTTCTCTATATTTTTTATGGCTTTTGGCCGGCTACTCTGCTTCGGCTTTTGGCCGGCTCGCTTCGGCTTTTCGCTGGCTACTCTGCTTCAGCTTAATTCTTAACTGGCCTCAACTGAGTCAGAGGCTATGCTCTCTTGTTTCTACTCTTTCTGCTGGTCTCAACTGAGTCTGAGGCTATGCTTTTTCATTGCTCTTATTTCTTAGCTTTTCTTCTCTGCCTGCCGAGCCCCGACGGACCACCATTTGTAAGCTGCCTGGTACCGTAAACCGGGATAAAAACTCTCGGAGGCAGAGTTAAGCTTTTACTACTTTTACTTCTACTTTCTTAGAGCTTAGAGAGGGAAAGAAAGATTTTTCTTCTTAGCTTAGAGTAGAGTAGCTTAGAGTAAAGAAAGATAGAGCTTAGCTTTTCTTCTTAGCTTAGAGTAGAGTAAAGAAAGATAGAGCTTAGCTTAGAGAAAGACTAGAGCTTCTTTCTTCTCTCTTCTTTCTTCCTTCTTCTGTCTTAGAGTAGCTTAGAGTAAAAGAAAGATAGAGCTTAGCTTTTCTTCTTAGCTTAGAGTAGAGTAAAGAAAGATAGAGCTTAGCTTAGAGAAAGACTAGAGCTTCTTTCTTCTCTCTTCTTTCTTCCTTCTTCTGTCTTCTGTCTTCTGTCTTCCTCGGGAGCCTCGGCCTTACTCTGACCAGTCCTCTGGAGCCTCGGCCTAACTCTGGCCAGTCATTACTTCTTCTATCTGGTTTCTCTTCTGTAACCGCTCTGCCTACGTTCTGGCCGCTCTGATTCTTCTGACCGACCGAGTGACTGCCCGGCTGACTGAATTCTCCGTTCTCCTAACTCGGACCGCTTTCACCCGGTTATATACCTTCAGGTTTGCGGGTGCCTACAGGTGCGTCACATACATATCAGGTGGAACCCATGGCTTCCAGCTAGCTACAACAGCCCTTCCTAATTAGGGCTCCTTCAATCAGATAGTTTCTAAAGTTTATGGCAAAAATGTTAGTGATCCCTAGTGAATCCCTTGGAAGGAAAATAAAATGGAAATGACTTCTGAATGATTCCAGAACCAATCCGATCCAACATTTCTAGACCTGGAAGACACCAAATGCTGGCCTGTGGGCGTTACATTCTCCCCAAACAATAGGCTGTGTTTCACAAACACAGCTGAAGTCTCCTGGTCATTCCTGAGTCTCTGCTGTATAGAATTTCTGGACAGTGGGTATAAAGAAGCTAAAAAGGGGAGAATTTCCACCTTGGCAGCCAAAGCCTGTGGAACCCTTCTCCTCTTTTAGTTCTTGGCTCAGACATACTGAACTCATCCTCCCTGGGTTCTTCATAGAACCAATCTCCAGCAAAGATGACATAGGGTGCTATGGAAGAGTCGCATTGAGGTATTAAGTGGCACTAGGTCTCCCCCAACCTGGATTTCATAAGCCCTCAGAACAGTTGGAGAAACCGAAGCTGGCAGCCTCAGGGAAAAATATATTAGACTTATTACTTAGGCATGAAGGGTCTTATTTGACAAAGGAGGATTCCTTTGGCTATATTTCTACTGAAAGTTTGTAGAGGAATTAATACTAGTGTTTTTACAGAAGCTAAAGGAGTAGACAATTTAATAAAGAAGAGAGTGGTCAGCAGTATCAAATTCTGTAGGGGAAAAAAAAAAAACAACAGATTAAACAGTAAGAAATTCATAGAACTTTGACTCAAGTTCCCAGGGAGGGTGTGGGGTTGGAAGCCAAATTGAAAAGGGTTTTAAAAAATGGGAGGTAAGAAAATGAACATGGACTGTGCAGGTGTTCTTTCCAAAAGAATTCTAGCAAAGTAGAAAAGATGAGAGAACTAATCCAGAAACTACAGGAGAAAATGGGGTCAAGAAGGTTTTGCTGAAGAAGAAGAAAGGGGTTAGAGCATGTTTAATAAATATTAATGGGAAAGATCTGCTGGATGGGGACTCAGTATGTTAAACAGGCACTCTTTCTTTTTCAGTTTACAAGCAGAATATATGTCCAAACCTTCTGTGTTTTCCTCTATCTTAGGAGCTGGAAGTCTGAGAACTACATCTCCCAGAATCCTTTAGAACGGGTTCATTTCAATTCCACCAATGAAAGGCACTGGCACAAAATTGAAAAGGCAGAAGAGCCACTGGAAGCCATGACTGCCTCTTTAACAACAAAAGACTGCAGGCACATGGGCTGCCCTGAATCTTGGCCAGCCTCTGGGCATCTTCCTGCAAATTGTCTACTTTGGTAATTCAGCAACTGAGATCACTGGCAGCAGTTTCCCCATGGCTAAATGTTCTGTTTTCCTGAAAACTAGTAAAGGCTTCTCTGGCCTTTACCCACCCCCACACCCAGCCTTTCCAATGGTTTTATGAGCCTCCAATTCCTTGTATTAGCTCTTTTTCTGCTTGAAATACCTAGAGTGGTTTCTGTTTTCCTCGCCAAATCTTTGTCACTACAAAGAGATTGGAGAAGCAAGAGAGAGGGCAGGTTATAGAATAAGGTCACTGAGGTAATAGAAGTGGAGGATTCACACTCTGGGTAAAGGTGTGGGCCTTAAAAATGGTGCAGAAATACTAAGCAAGCCTGACTCTGATGAGATCGGTGTGAAACAGAGGGCAGGACCTCTAAAAGTTGTGCTCTCACAGAAATAATGATAATAATTGCTCATAATTATTGATCCTCTAATACATCTCAAACAACAATCTAAGGACTTTGAACGTATGAGCCCATTTAATGTTCACTGTAAGGTAAGAAGTGCAATTATTTTCACCTGCATATTCCAAAGGAGAGGACCAAAATACAGAGAGATGGAGGGTAGAACCAGAATTTAAACTTAGGCGGTCAGTCCATCTGACATCTCTAAATGTGACAGAAGATATTGTGTAGATAGATATATGTACATGAATATTTGTGGAGAGATGGGATGCATGTGTATTCATATGTGCATATTATGTATATTCAGTTGCACAGAATTAGATTCATATTGTCCTTGGTTCTTATTCATCTATTATCTTAATAAGGGATGGAGCACCTACTCACCTATCCTAGGGTGCCTGAACTTGGATACTGACAAGTTACGTCTGCCCGTGTGCTGCCCCAGTCCTGTTCCCAGGTGTCTTTCTATCTAAAATAGTCACTGTATTGAGTCTTATCTCCATCATACCTCTACGTTTAAAAATACAGTCACGTTGTAGACGTGTGTGTTCCTAAACACTGTATGCTTAACTTCAATAAAAATACAACATGCCAAAAGCATCTTCTGGGACTTCTGTTATTTCCTACTTTACTGAACATGAGATCATATTTATTATTTGCATTTTTCAATTGCTTTACATTATTACTGATGCCTCTGTCTACTTGATATGTCAATTACTGAAGAAGGCTTAATCATTAAAATCTCCTTAGTACAATAGCAGATTTGGCACTTTCTCCTTGAGTTCACTTTGATATTATGCATTTTGAAGGTGTGTTGCTGGCAGGAGTACCTTTACAGTTTACACATCTTCCTCATAAATGGAAACCTTGCTCATTATGTAGTAACTGCCATTATTTCTCCTGCTGGTCCTTGTCTTAAAGGCTACAGTCATTAACGTAGCTGTGTTGGCTTTCTTATGTTGAGTATGCCGTTATCATTTCCTATCCTTTTCTTTTTCAATCTTTCTTGATGTCTTAAATTTGTCTCTTAAATAGCATATGGCTATGTTTTTTAAAGCCAATTCTGACTGTCTTTATATTTTAATTGAAACATTTATCACCTCATTTGTAATGATTAATAATCTAGATTTTCTTCTACCAAGTTATTTCCTACTTTTCATTTATTCAGTTTCTCTGTTTAATTTTTCTTACTCTTTTTTCTTTTCTTCCTTCAGGTTGAATGAGTTTTCTTCTTTATTTCCTTTTCTCTTCTACTTTCTTTGAAGTTACAATCACTATTTCTATTATTTTAAAGATTCCTGTATAAATTAAAGCCTGCATATTTAAGTTGTCATCCTCTAAGATTAATCCTATGTCTATCTTCTTCTCATTCAATACAAAATACTTAAAACAATTGATCCAATCATCTACTTGCCAATCTCCCTGCTATTCTGTGTATTTAATTCTGTCTTGGTGTATCACCATATACGTTTTATACAGTTAGTGTTATGTGTGTGTGTGTGCGCGCGCGCGCGTGCGCACGTGCGCACGTGCATGTTTACGATCTTCTTACTAAGCATTTCTTTTTTATGTAAGAAACTTCTGTCTCAGAACAACTTTATTATTGTCCAAGTCCATCCTTTTAGGATTCTTGTAATAAGAATCTGTTGGTGGTAAAACTTCCCAGTTGTAACTCTTCCTAAAAATGCCTTATTTTACTTTGACAATTAGAAGATTTTTGCCAGGTCATTTTACGCTGACGGTTAATTTCTCTGTATATTCAAGACCTTCCACTATGGTTTTAGCTTTTTCACCACTGTGACTAAAAGATCTGACAAGAACAATTTTAGAGGAGGAACGGTTTCTTTTAGGGCTCACAGTTTCAGAGGTCTCCGTCCATAGACAGCCAACCTCTTTCCTCGGGGCTCAAGGTGAGGCTGAACATCATGGCAGAAGAGTATGACAGAGGAAAGCAGCTCACATGATGATCAGTCATGTGAGAGAAAGAGACCGAGAGAGAGACTAAACTCAGCTTCCCAAATATATATCCCAAAGGCACGCCCCCAATGACCCACCTCCTCCAGCCACACCCTACCCACCTCCAGTTACCACTCACTTAATCCCATCAGGGGATTAATGCTCTGATTGGGTTAAGGCTCTCATAACCCTGTCATTTCTCCTCTAAGCCTTCTTGCATTGTCTCACACATGAGCTTGTGGGGGACCCCTCACTTCTAAACTATAACTACTATCTTCTGGCTTTCATCAGAATTGCTGTTCAGAAGTCAGCAATCTACTTGCTATTGTTTTGTAGCTATCTAGATCTATATAGATGAACATAGAGAAAGATAGAAAGAGCTCACGTGCAACTATTGATCTGGCCACCTTAGAATGGCTAGAGGGAAAATATACAAGTTAATACAATACACAATAACATATTTCCCTAAATATGGAAAGGACAATAGCAGATTTGGCAAGCACTGAAAGGTAGCAGGACAAGCATGTTCATGTTTCAGGTGTTACCAGTCCAGCCACAAAGAGGTTGACCAGATGGTCTTGCATTGGCCCTTAAAATTGCCACTTATGTAGCCCTGAATTACCAAGGACCCATAGCACACTCTTGTCTTTCAGTATCATACTCCCCTGAACCACTTCCGCTGCTTCATTCTATACATTTGAGATCACTGATTCACAGTACGCGCCTTGACCTGCTTGTGAATTCCTTCTGTTTATGACTCTCCCTTGAGTCTTGATCCCAAAGCTCAATTGTGTCAACCTTCACTATGCCTCTGACTTCCCATCTGGATATGGTGCCTCTAATATAGGAATAGGGACAACTAATAACTTATTGAGCACGTGTTTCAGGCACCAAATGGATGTTTGCTGAGCATCATTTTATTTGGCTGTACAACAAAGTTGTGAGGAGAAGTTCAAATGCTAAGCAAAGCATCCCAAGGGCATCTTGTTAGTGAGGGAGGTCAGGGAAGCCATCCTGGAGAGGTGACCATGAAGCCAAGTATGAAGGGTCAGGCAGAACTACACTGGTGGCCACACATCCCAAGAATTGAACTGGGAAACTCAGTGCATATTGATCCAATATACAAACTATTTTTTTCTCAATACTGACTTTTTAAGTGGCAAAGTAAATGATACAGATTCTTTTTCAATTAGGTTACAAATTTGTCCCTAAACCTCTGGCCAAATGGTCCTGACACTACCCTCTCTGGAAGGACCCAGGACACATCTTCCCTGAGAGGACAATTGGATCAAAATTCTGTTTTTTTTATTTATCACTTCTTTCCTGGGTGCTTTTAGGTTTGGTGTCATTTTGCTGGTTAAATGATAGAATGAGCAAAATAAACACTTAGGAGAAGGAATATTTCCCAGGAATCTTAAGGGATGTGAGAGAAAGGGAGGAAATAGAACTTCAGCTGCCTGATAGAGAGGTAAGACAGAAATAGTAGCTCACACCTTCCTCCTGTGAAGTCCTCTGTGACTTTCTACTGTCCCTCAAACCTGGCATAAAATCAGCCACAATTCACCACTCCCTTGGGTCTTCATTTCTTCATGAAATCTCCAGGGTCATGTAAAACTTTTATTAAATGATATAAATAATATTACGTGGCAGGCTTTTCTCCTGTTAATTTGTCTTTTGTTATAGAGCTCCAGCTAAGAACTCAGAAAGATGGAAGGAAAAGATATTTTTCCTCACCTACATGTCCAGTGTGGCAGCCACCAGCCACACACAGCTGTTTAAACTAAATAAAATTTGAAATTAAATTTCTTAGCCTCTTATTAACCATACTTCAAGTGCTCAATACTTGTGGCTAATGGCTGGTTCACTGAACAGCTCAGGTACAGAACATGTCCACTATTATAGAAAGTTCTGTTGGACTGAGCTGAGGACTATCAGTGTCCTACATACATACAGATGCAGCCTTCTATACAGGCTGTGGTTGTTTAAATTTAAATGTCTTAATATTTTTTTTGTAGTTGTAGATGAACAGAATGCTTTTATTCTATTTATTTTTTTATGTGGTGCTGTGGATCGAACCCAGTGCCTCATGCATGCTAGGCAAGTGCTGTGCCACTGAGCTACAGCCCCAGCCCCTGTCTTTACACTCTTTCTACCTCAGTACATATTTTATTAAACCATCTTCTGCATGCCAGGCATTGTACCAACCACTGAGGGAACAGAAAAATGAAGCAGACACAGCTACTACCTTCAAGAAGTTTGAAACCTAGAGAGGAAGAAAAATATGTGAGCTACCTCTGGAGCTGGCAAAATTCTGGAAACTTCCTGGAGCATCTATTCTTCCAAGGCAGGAGTTGTAAAAGGTACCATGTTGCAAAGTCTCCAATTTGTTTTGGTACCAGGGATTGAACCCAGGGGAGCTTAATCACCAAGCCACAACCCCAGCCCCTTTTTTGTATTTTGGTTAGAGACAGGATCTCACTGAATTGCTTAGGGCCTCACTAAGTTGCTGAGGCTGGCTTTGAAATTGCCATCCTCCTGCCTCAGCCTCCCCAGCAGCTGGGATTACAGGCGTGCACCACCATGCCTGACAAAGTCTCCAATTTGAGCATTGAATTAAAGGTTTCTGGAACTTTGGAGACAACAGAATAAGATTTACATACTGCAACAGCAGAAGTCTCCAGAACTGAAGGGTTTTTGTTTTTTTTTTTTCCAGCTTTCTCCTGTGCCCCATTTTGAGAGTAGAAGGGATCATGCTGGTGTGGTGTCACATGGTACAAAAACTAAGTTTGCACACTCCTCCAAGGAAGGAGTGTGCATAGGATTGACTTGGCCTATTTCCTCGTTTGTAAAATGAGCACTTGGGACTATTTTATTGCAGCATGAAAATATCTTGTCTCAAGGACTTTTGTGTACTTTCATCTGAAAATATAAGGGGAAAACCGGTGTTTTGTGGTTCTGAATGGACACTGGACCCTCGCCTAGGGCCTGGGTCGGGGTGTGTGTGTGGTGACACCAGGTAAGCAAGGGATCCTGAGGGAGAGCAACAGCTCCACAACGTGGATGCCCTGGGCTTCAGAGGAATGTAACAGTCCTGCTGGGAGTCCAGGTGGTGGATGCAGAGGCTCTGTTAATTAAATAATATACTCTTCCACAATGGAGAAGTGGTTAAAATAAAATTCTACTGAAGAAAATGCAGACTGAAGGTAATGCAGAAAATGCAGCTATAGGTGAAGTCCATCAGCCATCAGTGTCTGATGAGATTTTTACATCCAAAAAAATAAATTTAGCAATACAATTTAGTTCAAACTAATTCTTGAAAACAAGGAAATGGTACTACTCTGAGTTCCAGTCACATCGGAAGACCAAAACAATGATCATCTAATGAGACTGACAGGAAGAGAGCCCAAGGAAGGTGAAGTTGTCGAGGCCGTTTGAAATATGAATCCACGACTTTGAACTTTGAAGCTTGATGTAAAATACACTCCGCCTGCCTTAGGACAGCAGCTGGACGTCACCCGTGATTCCCTCACTCCGTCTTTACGTCACCTTTTTAAATTTTTATTTAAAACATAATTTGTAATGCATTCAATGAGGAGCATAGTCGCGCCCATCAGGGTGCACGGCGACGCCATCGCCTCCAACAGGACCTCGGCAATGACTTTGATGGAGATGGCTTAGGTTCTGCTGCCATCTGGTGGCGAGCATGCTGCACCACACCTCTGAGAATAGTGTAGAGAACTGCTCTGCACCCGTGAACGCCAACACTTCCAAAGACCCCAGGGTCCAAAGAAAAGAATCTGAACTCCTGTGTGGAGACCTGGAAACTTTCCTGACTCAAACCAGACTCACATCAAGCCATGCAAATTCAGCAGATAACTTCACCTCTTCAGACCTGTCGATTCACCATCACCTGCTGATGATATTCCAACATATGCTGAACTTCAAAAAACTCCTCCAGTTCTAAAACACCTGCAATATTAATCAAATGTCTCCATTCATACCATCTTCCAAACCTCTATTTATTTTTATTATTTATTCCATGAAGAGTTGGGAAATCTCAGAGTAGTCCTTCTCTCTCCATTTATATCATATTGCATACACCTCGGTACTTTGTAGCACTTCTCAAGTTAGGGGTTTTCCTTTAAATTTTTTTTAAAAAACAATTGTAGATTCTCAGGAATTGCAAGAGTGAACAGGAAGGGCCTGTGCACACGTCTAAGTGTCCCCAGTGGTGTTATCTTGCCTGACTAGTAAGGATAAGATCAAAACCAGAAAATTGGCAACCCAGAGTCTATTCCGATTTCACTTTTATATGCTTTTATTTATGTGTGTAGATTGTTTTTATGTCTCCGTCATTTTAGAATCCTTGGTTCCTGGTACCATGCCTGGAGAAAGATGACTTCCCCTATATGTTGGGGAGGAGAGGCAGGAAGGAAGGAATGAAGGGAGGGAAGGGAAGAAGGAACACCTGTCAATACATCAAACAACTGATAAAAGCAGTGAACCAGTGGATTTTCTGGACATGGTGGATCAATGTCAAAGCCCAGCTTTTCACTTAGAATTGCAGTCAGTATTTTTCTAAATTATTTGATATGTCAATCTGCAAGACACAAATGACATTCATACAAATTACTGAACTTCTGGGATTTTTCAACTGCTAGACGGTTAATCAGGCTTCATCCAGTGCCTTTTCTGTTTTCTTTTTTCTTTTTTTCTCTTAGCTGTTTCAGAAGTGCCGCTGAGGCCTGGTTGGCTTTGGGCAGTGCACTCACTTTCTGAAGTCCAGTTTTTCCATCTCAAACCTTCTCGCTTTCAGAAATGCTAATCTAGTCATTCTGTGGTTCTGTGATATCAGAACTTTCTCTAAAACTACGCCTTTTGTTACATCATAAATATTTTGCTTGTAACAAAACACCACAAAAAGTGTTAAAAAATAAAATCACCCTAACCTCATGTGCTGATAACACAGTATTAGTAGTTTGAAGAATTCCCTTTTATTTCTACGTCTGTTGATCTAGTTTTAGGCATACATATAAGCACGCAAAGACACACAGGAAGAGAATAGAGGCATCATTCACCTAACTTGGAATGAAACAGTACTCAGTCCTGGAGCTCAAAGACCCCTAGAAGTTGGAACACTATGCCTTCTCCTGTTAAAAGTACCTTCAAAGACTCCTTTAGCTATTTTTCCAATGTTTGCATTCATTCCATCACTCTCAGATACAGCTAGTTTATTTAATCATTTCCATATTGCTAGACTTTCAGCCTCTCCTTTTTTTTTTCCTATTTTTAATAAACCTGATGTGAACATATTTGTATGACCAGTGGCTCACACTGTCTTCATTCTTCGTGATCGTAACACCAGCCTGCAGTGGTGAGTTATGTTCTGGAAAGGTGTTTGCATTCATGGCAAGTGCAGGCACAGGCATTCAGTACAAATTTGCTAAAGAAAAAAATAATTTTTGAAACTTTTCTCCAAATCTTAAAAGTAGAAAATTAGGCCTTCATGTTTTTGCTTATATTTTTGTCAGCTAATAAAAGTTTAACTTGTGTATTTATCAAATAACATATTTATTAAATAACATAGTGTTATATTTGTAGTTTGTCCTTTGCCCCATATTTCTATCAGGATGTCATTGCTTTCTTACTGATGTCATAGTCATTAAAATGGTCTAGACATAAACCCTTGTTATAGTTGTTACAAACTGTTCTCAAATTACATAACTACCTACAATTTTATAAATATTTCTTCTACTTCTTTTATTCATAGAAATTTACTCTCTAGACTTGATTAAATATTTATATATATATTTGCCACTTACAATTTTATTTTTATATTGGAATTTGAACACCATGAACTTATTTTTACTATGAGGTGAACTATTACAGTTTTATTTCTTCCTAAGTCACTCCTCTTCTCAAGTATTTAGAAACTAAGCCTCTGCTCATTTTCCCATTAGTTTTCCTTTCTTGAAGATAAATTATCAATCTATTACAGAGATTATTGGTTGATTCTGATTTTAATACCATATATTTGAAGTACCACGGCTCTAGAGTATGTTTTGCTGTCTACAGGGGAAATTTTTATTACTCTCTTCTTTGACATGTATTGTGAGTAGTACAACTGTTCATTCTTTCAGATACAATGAAAATAATAAGAATCCAGGCCTCAGCCCAGTTAGGGTGAAGGAGCCCTCAATGTGAGATTTGTCCTTATTTTTTTATCTTGTCATAAAATTGAGTCCTGGCTGGTTTATTTGCAAGAAACTCTCCCCTGATGTCCTGAATACTTTTAAAACTTAATAGGCTATTATCTCTGACAGAATGAAAGCTTGACCTTGAAAGAGCTTTCTTGTTTTGCGTTTTACTATGGAAAATTGCACTTACTCCCTGTGTTTATTACAAGAAATTCTCTTCCTTCCTTCTTTCCTTCCTTCCTTCTTCCCCCCTTTTCTTCATTCCTTCTGTCAGCTTTCATTTACCAGTTTGTTCTGCATTTTTAACCAACATGTTAACGGGTTAAAGAAGATATTAAATTTAATATTTTCTCGCGATGTTTACACATAAGTGCACACGTGCATACACACATATTCATGCACAGCACACAGAAAAGTGTCCCTCTCTATTCACTTATTTTAAATAGATCACTGATATATACTTATTTTTTTTTAAAAAAAATTAAAAAGTACAGAATAAGTTAAAATACAAAGTAAAATCTAGCCAGAAAAGTTTCACTCAAATGAAACACACCACAGCATGTTTAAATGAGATCTGGTTCACAGTGGCCAAGGGGGGGGGTCTATCCTGGGGTCTGAGAAAGCACCGATGAAGGATAACTGTTTATGGGCTAACAGAATTGGTTTAAAGACCAATAAGGAAGAGCAAATCATAGTGCTACGCCAAGGCAATGAACATATAGGCCAAGTTCAAAATTAGAGCAAAAGAAGGCAGCGCTGTGCCTGGAGGGGGCGCTGTCTACACAGCAGGAGGCCTATGAGGTTCATTGCCTACATCTGAGGTCAGGCCTTCTGTTTACCACTTGGGTGGCAATGGAAAAAATTCTATGACCTCTCTGAACCTCAATCTCTTCATTTATAAAATGGGGATGATGATCATTCCTAACTCTCAATATTTAATAAGAGCTGATGGCGATAGTAATGCAAAAGCACTTTATACACCACAGGGAATCAAACGCACTTAAAAATATTTTAGATACCTTTTAACAATTTCTAATATCCCATTGGCCTTTCTACTGCTATTCCATATTCAGCTAGTGGAAAAATAATTTTAGGGTGTTTTCTCTCCCCCCCCCCCATCCTTTGTTTACAATTTTGGAATTTTGCCTCTAAGTCAGAATGAAATGCTGATTTATTAAACGATTTTTATAAGTGATCAGGGTCATATAAAAGTTATTCCAAATCCTCTAGAGCAGTAACAATGCCCCTTAATTTAAAGTCATCGCCAAAGGTAATGACTGTGTTCATAATTCCTTTCCCAGGTTTTATTCCATCTTTCAGCTTCTCTCTCTCTCTCTCCTTTTACTTTCAAAATGAAAAGATCTGGCCCTCTTCTAAGAAAAAGGGGGGAAAAAAGAAATTATATTTGTTCGGTCGCACATTGTAGTGAAACAGGCTTAAATGGGCGCATAAACTGCTACAGACGGTCACTCAGCCATCTGGAACATCTCCAGGTTAGCTCTGGAACCTCCCCCCGGTATCAGAGCCTCATTCTTCCATTAGTCAAAGAGCTTTGAAATCCTTGGTCCTTTTCCCTTCAGGACTAGCTGAGAATGAACTTAGTGATGCTATCAGATCCATGCATAATAAGCCACAATAATGCATTTTCATTCAACAGTGACTTTAAGAAGATGTCATTGACAGGAACAAAAGACAAATAGACCAGTGCCAGAGAGTGTGATTGGTGCCACAAGAGAGGCCAGAGCTTGTTAGAAGGGAAGGGTGAAAAGGAGATGTCTCTACGGGGATCCACTGAAATTTGGGGCGTTTTCACGGAAGAAAACATGAGGTAGGAATATTGGGCATTGGGTGCAAATTCTGAATCCACTTACCCTCCAACATGTGGTTGGTGAGAACACGGGTCTGACCCAGGGCTTCTCGACCCCAGTGCTATTGATTATTGGGGCTCGATAATTCATCCCTGAGGGCCTGCACTGGGCATGGCAGATCCTCTGCAGCGTCCCTAGCCTCACCCCACCAGATGCCAGGAGCACTCCCCCTCTCAGTTGTGAAAACCAGAAGTGCCTCCAAACATGGCCAAAGATCATGGGTCAAACATGAACCTTTGAGAACCACTGGTCTAACCCTCTCTCTTCTCTTTCTGACAGCGAAAAACTCAAAAGTTCGGAGAAGCAGCAAGAGAAGAAAGCCACCAGAGACTGATCCCTAAGTGCATGGGTGTAGCTAGGCTCCCATAAGTGCTGCCAAACAAACTTCACCGTGAGGGTGGCCAGTAGTTATGCAATCTAGATGAACAGCTATCCACGCTGGAGTTCAGCAGCCGACCCTGAGCCCAGGGTTCAAGTGCAAATCGTTTGCTAGGGAGGTAATAGGAAATGTTCTTAGGGACCTGGGAGTGAGGCCAGGAAGGGAAGGTGGGCAAAACGGGGTGCTTTTCAGGCCACTAGCTCTGTTGGCTTAACCCCATAAGGAACTCAGGAAAATAAAACGGAGTAGAAAATTTGAGTGTGTATTAGAATCACCTAAGGGTTTTGGTAAAGCATGGGTTTCCGGGACCTAAGAATCAGTATTTTTTGCAAACTTCTGGTACCTGCCTCTGTTACTGGTCTGAGGATCACACTTTGAGCAGCTCTGATACAAAGAGGACCAACATCCCTGGTGTCACCTGGGATCTGGTGAGGAACGTGGAACTTCAGGTCTCACCCCAGACCTACAAAATCAGAGTATGATTCTTAACAAAGTCCAAGTGTTTGTATGCACATGAAGGCTTAAGAAGCCCTGGTGCAGAACAAACACCTCAGAATTATACTTCAGGAAAGCTAGGGTGATTGTGCACCAACCATCACCAGGTGGTGGTTGAGGTTGACTGGGGAGGGATGGTTACTAGCTCACCCCCACCTACCACCTCACTCCACTTCCATCTTTCCCAGCAGTCCTGCATGCAGCAGAGCAGCCACAGCTACTTTGCAGAAAGCCACCAGCTGGAAGTCAGCCCTCAAAGTGATGTGGTGAGACCCAGGGACCTACAAGTGTGGCACCTACAAGATGGGCTGCAACCTAACAGAGCATCCTGTATTGTCCTAAGGTGCAGCATGGAATGGTAAGATGAGCTCAAGCTTTGCAGTCACACAGCCCTGGGGCCACAGCCTGACTGTCACATCTCAGATACCTGATATTAGAGCTTACCTGATTCTTGTGCATTTCAACCTTCCTCTGAAAATGGGGATATCCAAATCTTCCTTGATTTCTCATTGTCTGTAACGGTATAAACACTCAAAGATAAATCTTATTACTATTGTTTATTATTCCTGGCCAAATAGAAATGTTGAAGTATGAACTTCTCACAGTATATCCCTCAACAATGAAATATCACAGACTAAAAATCAGAGCATAGTCATAAATGAATACCAGGGACTGGATGCAAGAAAACTATGTCAGCAAAATGATCCTCCAAGAACTTGACTTTGAGTGTTACTTTATCACAGGCATTTTTTTTTTTCTGTTTGGAACTTGTCAATCAGTGGTTTGGAGCAATAATTCTTTTTTTCTTTGTTTTTTGAATTATTATACGTGATAGTAGAATGTATTTTGATATATCATACATACATGGAATGTAACTTCCCATTTTTGTGATTGTACAAGATGTGGAGTTACACTGGTCATGTATTCACATATGAACATAGGAAAGTTATGTCCCATTCATTCTACTGTCTTTCCTATTCCAGTCTCCTCCTCCATTCCCTTCATTCCCCTTTGACTAATCCAGTGAAATTCTATTATTCCCTCCCCCCACCCACTTATTGTGAGTTAGCACCCATACATCAGAGGGAACATTCAGCCTTTAGTTTTGGGGGGATTGGCTTATTTCACTGAGCATGATAGTATCCAGTTCCATCCATTCAGTGGCAAATGCCATGATTTCATTCTTCTTTATGGCTGAGTAATATTCCATTATGTGTACCACATTTTCTTTATCCATTCATCTGTTGAAGGGCACCTAGGTTGGTTCCATAGTTTAGCTATTGTGAATTGAGCTGCTATAAACACTGATGTGACAGCATCACTGTAGTATGCTGATTTTAAGTCCTTTGGGTATAGACCAAGGAGTGGGATAACTCCTGGGTCAAATGGTGTTTCCATTCCACGTTTTCTGTTGGAGCAATAATTCTGAAGAAGACACAGAGAGAGAGAGAGAGAGCAGCCTAACAGAATCAACCTGATTATGAAGAGATCGTGCAAAACCAATCCTGAAAACTATGCACTAGCTCTGTTTAGGTGAGAACTTTTGGCCCAGGTACGAGTGAAAGGGTTTCAATTAACAAATATCGCGGGTCTGTAGTGGGTTGAAAAGCTAACCCCACCCCCACAAAAAAAAAATGTTATCCCCAATACCTGTGAGTGTGAACTTATTTAGACAAAGAATCTTTGCAGATGTAATTAAATCAAAGTTAATTAATTAATTAATTGAGAGGAGATCATCCCGGATTATCAAAGGTCTGTAGTAGGTTGAATGGCGATATATATACACCTGCTTCCTGGCTGTCGAGTGAGCAGCGTCCCCTGCTCTGCCCTTCCACCATGGTACTATCTCTCTTTAGGCTCAGAGCAATGGAGTCAGACAACCATGGACCGAGACCTCGGAAACTGTAAGCTTTTCTGTCTCTCAGTTGTTGTTCTTGGGTATTCTGGTCGCAGTGACAAAAAGCTGGCTGGCATGATTTTCTAATATTCAGCCCCAGATGCCCAGAGCACTAGTCCGCTCAACGTGGGTGCCTCTCTTCCTGTCTCCTTTTCCCCATTTATTTCCCGACCACTGTTCCTTTCCCGGGCCCAGCTGTGAGAGGTTCACAGGGATCAAAACCAGAAATGGACTTCCCTGCGCCAGGAAGAGAGTGTCGTGATCGTGAAAGAGACCGATGTTCAAACAAATCGTTTAAAAGTTTGCACTGGGAAATGGGTTAGGTACAGAGTGTCGTGAGACCCTAAACTAGAAAAAGAAGGCCTCGTTGAGGAAGGCGTCCCCCAGGAAGTAAAAACTGAGCTGAGGGCCGACGCAGGAAAGGGTTCATTCATCGGCCCTGGGTTGTCCAAACCCTGCGCGTTCCCATGAAAGGTCTGTCTTCAAGACTGCCCTGGAAAAGGAGCGCCAACCCCTTGGAATGACCTGCCTGATAAAAATGTTTTTGTATGCCCAAAGCCTTGGGCCGTGTTGCTCCAGTCTGGCCACAGAGTCTATGCGCGCAGTGCGGTTTATGAGGAATGCCTGGGTTCACCCTGAGAGGCAGAGAGTGAGTAGCTGAGGCGGGTCCTGCAGGCTCTGCTGCCGACGTGACTGACCTGTGAACCCTGACACTCGTGCGTGGCTCTCCTGGCCCACAGCACTTCACTTGTGCTGTCTCCCGCCCTCTGGCGCTCTGCGCAATGACACCTGCAAACTTGTGCCTGGTTTCTCCTGGACATGGTGCCAGGTGACTCTCCCCCTTTCTGGTTTTAATCTGTCTTCTTTCACTGTAATAGACTGTAACCACGAGGATGACAACCAGAGTCCTATGAGTTCTATGAAATCATCGAGCCTGAGGGCAGTCCCGAGGGGCCCTGACACCAGGCCAAAGACTGTCCAAGGCCAAGAGAACAGCAGTGACAGCCCTCCAGCCCCAGCATAACGTGAGTGACGTCACAACGGCCAGTCAGTGGGAGCGGAAGAGGAAGCAGGAGTGTGAGATGGCTGTGCATAGTCCATCCTCCCCAATGAACAGCAGCTCCGTCAGGAGAGACATCAGCCACGCTTTGTCACTATGGTGTCACTAGCATATGCCATAATGCTTAGCATGTCAGAGATGGCCAAAGATCGTTTTGTTAAACAAATGGACAATAAATAAGCCATCAAATAAATGAGAGGATGGATGGATGGATGGATAGATCTGGAATATTTTACACCAAAAGTAATTATTATTGATAAATGCTAGTCATAATCATCTTGTAATAACTCCCACTTGGTTACTCAGCTGTCGTTACTTGGATAACATCACTGCAGCACAACAGTCACAACACTAGGGGAAAAAACACAGTTCAAGTCAAAAAGCTTTCAGGTCATTTCCTGAATTTATTGCAGTAATATGTGGAAAATGTAGAATTTATCTTCAGGGAAAAACTTTGAATTTGGGCAAATGATAAAAGTCCTTGATAACTACTCAAACCCTGTGAGTCAAGTAGTTTGGTCATTAATGTCTCCACTTTGTAGATAAAAAAAAAAAAAAAAAAAAAAACTTCAAGGTTGACTGCTTTGTTGGAAGTCACAGCACATTAGTGGTAGAGCAAAGATTACAGTTCTGGCTAAATGATCTTGGAACAGAGTCCATTATCTTCAGGATAAAGCAACTTGGAGGAGAGGAAAGAGATGAGGCTTGGAGCCAAAGACCCAGGGATGAAGATCAGGCTCTGACATTTAGTAGCTGAGTGACGTGGGACACAACCCTGGACCCTGGCAAACCTCGCCTTAGGGTCTTCATCTATTAAATACAGATAACAAGATTTGATCTCAAAGTACCAGTCTTTAATCTCGGGGATAATGTATTTTTTGGCTGCCCTAGATGAACTTCTGGAACTCCATAAAACTGCAAGCAAAATTCACCTTTCAGTTCACATGTCCACACAAAATACGACTGATTTGCAAGCTGTAGTCCGTCTGGATTCACTCACGTCCGTTTCATCCCACCTTTCCTGGCTCTGATTCAGCCCTGTCCTGTCTTTCCGGGATTACTATCACTCTGGAATCCTCAGCAGGCACCGATGCTACTGCAAACTTGTGCCTGGTTTCTCCTGGTTTCTCCTGGTTTCTCCTGGTGCTAACATGACTTAAGACCCTTGGGCCTTGGCCTAAAGCAGGGGTCTTTGCACTATGCTTCAGCAGGTGAGGGGAAGAAGGAGCTCCTGCCACTCTTACTTGACCCAAAGAAGGCCAAGCTCTATGGATCTTGTACCTTACTTAGGCTTCCTTCCAGTTTGAGAAATGGCTTATTTTAGTCAGTTTGGGCTGCCACCGCAAACTGTCACCGACTAGATAGATGACTTAAACAACAGGCATTCATTTCTCACAATTCTGGAGGCTGGAAGTCTGAGGTTGGGGTGCCAACAGGGTCAGGATCGGATAAGGTTCTCTTCCGGGTTGAAGATGGCTAGCTTCTCTTTGTATCCTCACTTGGCAGAAAGAGAGCACGCTAACTCTCTAACCTCTTCTCACAAAGTTACCGATCCCATTCAACCTATCCACCTCCCAAAGGCCCCACCTCCACATACCACCACGTTGGAATTAGGATTTCAACATGTGAATTTGGAAAGGACATAAACAATAGACTGCATGACTTAAACTATAGAACAAACAAACAGACAAATAACTCCCCCCACTCCCTTTTGGAAAATAGAATAAAGGTTGCTGGGTACGATTGCAAATGGCGCCAGCTGCATCTTTGTGTGTCTCACTAGTTTGCTTCTCTCCTGCTTCTGTCACTAAGCCGGATGACCTGGGACAGTCAGTACTTTCCAAATGGGTTGGTCTCAGGGCCCCTTTTATGTTTAACAAGCATTGCACCTCGTGCTTTACTTCCTATTACTGCTGAAACAAAGGGCCACAAATCCATGCCTTACACAGACTTTATCTTACGGTACTGACAGTCAGAAGCCCAAGACTGATCAGCAGGTGCTATCCATCTAGAGACCTCAAAGCAAGTAAAGTATTATATACTCTGAGTCAGGCTGTGCAAAAAATCAATTTATTATTTTAAAAGCCTCTCTTTGTGGAGCTATAAGTACATCATTTTAATTCTACCTTCTCCAAGTGTCTCATGCTATTAAAACTCCATTTCTGTTCCCTATCAGAGCTGCTCTGTCTTCCTCCCTTTCTTATTCAGCAGTTGGATCTTACACCTCTGAACTGCTGCTGAGGCCATTTGGTTCTCTGGAAGCTGGAATCTGTGAAGTGCCCTCACACCAGGCACTTCCTGCACACCTGACCCTGCCTTAGCACATCCAGTGCTGTCTCCTCGGATCGTTCTCAGCAGCATCTTGCCAAGGAAACTCTCATTACCCTCCTCCTACCAGTGAACAGGGGGACACACAAAGAAGTCACTTGACTTGCCAGTTCACACAGTGAGAACACGGGCTTTGCTGGCTCCGGAGGAATCATTGTCACACCCAGCTCCGTCTCCAGTGCTGGGACTCCACAGCTCCACACCCAGCACCAACCTCACTTCATCATTTCAGAAATTTCTGGCTCACTAAGATGAAGCTCCAAATAACTGTGTTGTCTTTTCAGGAATGTTCTGAAAATCCATTTATCCAAACAACAAACTATTCAGCAAGCCCACGGCAGGGCAAGGGGTGCTTCCTAGACCCCTTGAGGGCCCTGCTTACTCTTCAAGGTTCACTCTAAACCGCACATGGCCATTTGTGGCAATCCCACAGCATCCAATCACAGAGCGTGTCCATGCTCAGGCCCCTGCTTTGGGAATCCCATTCACCAGACCCCTCGAACATGGTGAATGTCCTGCCTTTGACCCCAGGCCTTCCCCTCTGCAATGCTGCCAAGACTCTCAATGTGGTGCGTGCCCTTACGTCCATGAGCAAGGGATTTGGTATCACCAGCTGGCCGGGCTGGCAATATGAACTGGGTTCAAAGGAGCTGGCTGTGTCAATAACTAAGAAAACGGCAAAGAAACCACACAGCACACGGACATAAGTTTCTAAGGCAGGACGGCTGGGCTTCTGACCCCAAGGGTCAGCTCCAGCGCTGGAAGGAGCAAGAGAGAGCACACCTGAAATCTTCTATTTACTGGGGGGAAAGACATTCGAGAAAGTTCCACCCTAGTAAGGCAAAGGATTGCTTGGTGATGTCCTGTGGTCAGCAGATTGACTGACATCTTGGAAAGCCACATCCGTCTCAGGTGCCGTGTGGGAACACAGGCAGAGTGAGAGGAAAGGGCACACGTGTGTCGCACAGCCCAAAGAGCACACAAAGACAGGCCAGTCCTCCCATACGCTCAAATGCACACAGCTCACACTCACAGCCCATGGATGGCTCGTGACAGTTTGGACTTGCTTGACCAGCAGATTATTTCGACAGTCTCTTCTAATAGTTCACAGTCAGTCCCAGCTTTCCCACATACTCAGACTCTGCTCCCAACGGGCACCAATAATTTCTTCAGGTCCTTTGAATAAGTAAACCTTCACAGGTCCCTGCCAACGACAAAACCACGAGTCACCTGTGAGTGTGTCTCTGGGACTCCTGCCTCAAGGCCAGCCTGTTCCTGGTTTAAGCACGGGAGTGTGTATCCTGGGCTAATTCCTATTCTCTGCTACCCTCGTCAGTTACTGTCACACATATGGACACAGGACAGGCAAAGGACCAGGACCAAATGATGGCCTCCCTCCAGACCTCCACCTCATAATCAGGCTCCCATATTTAAAAAGTAGGTCTATGGGGCTGGGGTTGGGGCTCAGTTGTAGGGCGCTTGCCTCGCATGTGTGGGGTGCTGGATTTGATCCTCAGCACCATGTAAAAATAAATAAAGATACTGTGTGTCCATCTACAACTAAAAAAATATTTTTTTAAAAAAAAGTAGGTCTATCCACAACATCCACCCTCCAGGTTTTGATTGTATGAAGAATTTGCTCAACAAATCAATACAAAAAAAGCAAATCTTCTTGCATTTCTTTTTTTTAATATTTATTTATTTCCTTTAGTTGTACACAATGCCTTTATTTTTATGTGGTGCTGAGGATCGAACCCGGGCCGCGCACATGCTAGGCGAGCGCTCTACCGCTGAGCCACAACCCCAGCCCTCTTCTTACATTTCTTAAGATTTCTTATTCCTGTCAGACAGGTGCCGACTTCTATCTACTGTTTCTGTCCCTGACACTTTTATTGGTCTTTTCTACAAGAACCACAAGACAGGAAAATACAAAGTGGGGCACTGCAGAGGGAGCCTTGTGGGCTGTAGAAGGCTTTCTTTGGTGCATTCAATGTCACTTTTCCCATCAAAGTGACCATCTTAGAGAGCATCTTTCCCCAGTTTCCCCCATCAGTCCTCTGGTCTCCCTCTATTAATCCATGTTCTATGTTAGGGAAAGTACAGGTTTGGAGTCCAAAGGCCCTTGGCTGCCTCCTCAGCTTAGTCACTTAAAACCCACACTGCCCTGGGACGAGCCGCCTCACATCTCTGAGATCCAGCTTGCTCACCCACACAGGGAGATGAGATCTCCTTTCCAGAGGACCATCAGGGATGTGAAAGGTGATAATCTACAGAAAGAACCACAAACATCTGACCCCTTCCCACATCTCCTCTCTTCTCCACAGGGGCGGCCAGGGGAGAAGATTTTAAGAACTAGAAAGAGCAGATCAGCAAGAACTGCATATAAGAGAGATCATAAATCAAAGTAGCTTACACACACACACACACACACACACACACACACACAAAATTTATGTTGGGCTCCATTAACTATGAATCCAGGGATAGATCTTGTTAAAGACCTTGGAAGTAAGACCCATGCCCTTCTCTTTATCTCCTCACCCTATTTCTCCTTATATTTCTATCAGGCATGGGTTCAGAGTGGCCTCAGAGACTCCAAGCCCACCCCTCACCACTCCAAGTCCAGTGGAAATCCTGCCGCCAGAGGCCACAGACCCAGAATAGCAAAGGCCTGGCTCTCCAAAGGTAGAGTGCCAGATAAAACAATAAGACTGCAATCTTATTGAATTTGAATTCCAGGCAAACAATAAATTTGGCTTTTTTTGTTTAAGTATAAGTATGTCCCAAATGTTCCATGGGATATACTTACACTAAAAATTATTTGTTGTTTATCTGAAATTCAAATTTAACCAGGTATCTCATGCTGTTATCTGCTACATCTCACCACCCCATAGAGGGGGAAATGACACCTCTTTTAATAGAGGAAAGGAGAATGCCCGCTGAGACACACACAGAAAAAAAGCAGGTAAGTGACAAAGAGGAACTGGTTTTCATTCTGTGTCACTCCCAGTTCAGCCCTGAGACTCCCGGCCATTGCCAACTCTGCAGATTTGGCTGGGTAGAGGAGAATGTGTTTTCCCCTTTTTCACCGCTAAGGTCATCCACACGTAGTCCTGAAATTTTAGAACCAAAAAAAAGAATCTAAAATTTATGGCCATTAACTGTCACTATTTACCAAATCAGGGCACTGGGATCCAAAAAATTAAAAAGACCAATCCAACGTGTCATAGTTCTTCAGAACAGAACTGAGTCTCAAATTCAGATTTTTCTAAGACCTAACCATTGCAACTTCCACTACTTCCCTGATAATCTCTACCAGAGCATCTTTTTAAAAAGTCACTTGGGAGGGATCTGTGCCTGCAGCACTTTGAGGGGAGAGAGAAGTCCCTCTCACCGCATGGGAATCTATACCCCACCAGAAACAGACAATGCGTTCACAAAGAGACTTGCTCGCATGGAGGGCCAGGGGTGTCCTCAAATCATGTGCACGACCCAGAACAGCCCATTTGCAAAATCCAGGAGAATTTATCCCCAGCACCCGTGTTGAGCGGGGCCCTCACTTGCCAGAGCCAGCGCGCCTCCCAAGCCGGCCTGCCCTGCTCCTCCTGCTCAGAGAGCTTCCTTTTGTTGCCAGCTGAGCGACTCTTTTGAGCCACACAACAAAAAGACACGAAAAGAGGCGGCTTTCAAGACCTAATCTGTGGGTGAGACCATTCCCCAGCAAGCGGGGTGGCTGTCAGCTGTCGGCCACGGGGCACATTCCAGGGTGGAACTGCAGCCCTGTGCCCTCTGCCCAGAGCCACCCCAGCTCAGCCTGATAAAGGCGGGCTCCAAGTCCCCGCGGCATTCCTCTGCAGAGCAGCTGCACCGAGGTTTGAACACATCCCATTGTGCTGTTGATTGAATGAGAGCCCTTGGGCACCGTGTGCAAATGACAGTCATCATATAATGCCACAGCTCCAGAGATACAAGCATCTTGTGTTCTGCCATCCCAGAAGCTTGGCCCACTAAAGGGAAAAAAAAAAAAAAAAAATATATATATATATATATATATATACACACACACACACACACACACACACACACATATGTATATATAATTTAAAAATAAGATACGATCATAATTAAATCTACTTTACTGTCACGTGGATTTTACTCATTCTCTGGTCCAAGCCAGACATTATAATAAATAAGAACATCAACTCTGGAGACCCAAGCAAGTCCCAGCTCCACCCTGGCTGGCTGCCATGAGTTATTGAACCTCTGCAAGCTCCAGTTTTCTCAGCTGTAAAACGAATATAAAAATCACACCTTCAACAAAGAGCTAATCCAATAACTAGATGATGCTCAGTCTGGCCCTGGTACCTGAGAAGAGCCCAACAAATATTAGGTATTATTTGTTTTACTGAAACACACGTGATGTTGGAAAACAAAAGCTAAAAGTCGTTTTTATATTGCTATTACCTGAATCTGTTCTTTATTGGGTTTTCATCTTTTTCTCTCCCAAGTCAGAGAAAACGAGCGTACTCTTTGAAACATGACAAGAACAGTGATTGGCATGTGATAAACGATATCTAATTTTCAGCTATTAATATTATAAAACAAGAAATAAAACACAGAGCCTCCGGAACAGGAATCCGATCGACCTGATGCATTGATTGTCTACTCTGTACTTTTGAGAGGAAACATGAGATGAAATCTTCCAAAGGGTGGAGATGGAATACGGTTAGAATTCAGCCTAAGCGGGAGTGGACAAACGGACACCCGCATGGAAAACCCTGCCCGATAGACATTTCTCTAAATCACAAATAAAACGTAACCCACTCATTTGCTTACATATTGCCTGTAGCTGTTTTTGCATTTTAACAATAGAGTTGAGTAGCTGTCAAAGAGATTTATGACCTACAAAGCCTAAAATATTTACCCTCTGGCCTGTTACGGAGAAAATCTTCTGACCCTGAGACCAGAGAGAATGAAACGGGTCTACAACCGCATGGGGCACATTAGTAGGTCTTCAGTAAATATTTATTGGAAAAAATGAATAAACTGAGTAAATGAAGAGGTGGGAAGTAACACATTTATTGTCGGTCCTGGTCAGCAAGGTCTTCTTACTGACAGGGTGGCTCTCTAATGGTCCTGGGGAATGATTTGAGCCTTTGTTAGGACTGAACAGGGCCCAGAGAGCTTTTGGAAATCACACAGGACAGAAATCACACAATACGAGGCTCCTGGCCACTGGCTCCACGTGTTCTATGGCCTACCTCATTCAAGCAGGGGAGGAAGGGAGGAAGGTAGTAACTGCACAAAATACACTGAATTTTATATTGAGATAATCTGGACAAAAAGAGCAAAGGGCAGGACCATAGTCAGAGACTCAAAAATGGTGCGTTATCTCTAGTTGTAGCAAAGAAAGCAGATGCGTTTTATCCCTGGTCCTGCTGAACTCCCCAGAATGTAATCATAAATGAGAACCTTTATCTGCAGAGAGGTCAATGAGTGAACACAGTCATTTTTAGAACAAAAGCTAGATAAAAGCTGAAGTTTATATTGGGTTAGGGTTTGGATTGGACAACCTTGCTGCACTGGAACATAATTATCTGCTAAAACTTCTGCCAAAGCTCCTAGTCTAAAGATGAATCCTGAGTTCTCCTCCATTGAATGTGGGCAGACCCAGGTTCATCTCTGATCTCTGTGTCTATCCACAAAGCCCAGTACTCTGTCCAAGGAACAGGGGTTCTTGAGCAAGAACAGGTAAATGAGAAACTGGAGCAGGGCCTCAGAGAAGTGGTAGACCAGCTGTCCCAGAATACACTGGGTGGTAAAGCCAACACCTGATAATGCCCTTGGTTAAGAGGTCTGGAGTGAGACTCTTGGCTCCACCGTTGCCTTCGTAATTTATCATTGGTTGCCCCACATCTCCCTCATGTCTTGTATTAATAACCTGAACTTCCTCTGAGAAACCATTCCTTGGCCATGCAGTTTAACTGATGACCTCATTCCAAACCTCAGAGATGGATTCCAATTGGTTTCTATATATCCTATCCCTCTAGCCACATCAGCAGGCTGTGTTATAAGAAAACACCCAAATTTCATGGCTTTAATATAACAGGAGTTTATTTCTTGAGCGGACTCCTAATGGGTAAATGACTCGCCTCCATGCAGTGATTCAGGTACCCAGGCTCTTTCTATTTGGCTGATATACCTTTCTTAAGCATGTGACTGTTTCGAAGATTCCCCTGGGAGTCCTCTCCATTCCAGTAAGTCAGGAAAGAAAGCAAGCATCAGGATCGTGTCACTTCTGCCCATATATGTTAGCTAGAATCCTACCACTGCAAGGAACTTGGATAAGTGTGGTCTTACTGTTGACACAGAAGAAAGAAGCGTTGATTTGGTAAACAATGAGTTAGACTCTGCAACAGGTAGACATTTAACTCCCTCAGAGTTGATAGTACATGAAGACTGGTTTTCTGCCAGGCGTGGTGGCGCATGCCTGTAATCCTAGCACTTGGGAGGCTGAGGCAGGAGGATCGCAAGTTCAAAGCCAGCCTCAGCAATGGCGATGCACTTAGCAACTCAGTGAGACCCTGTCTCTAATAAAATACAAAAATGGGCTGGGGATGTGGCCCAGTGGTCGAGTGCTCCTGGGTTCAATCCCCGGTACCAAAAAAAAAAAAAAAAAAAAAAAAAAAAATTGGTTTTCTGGGAATTCTGAGGAAAAGATATGCCCTGTTCCATTGATTGTGTATGGGGGAGAAATGTGCCAACCTAGAAGGAGCAGAGGTTTTCTTAGTGGTTTTCTTAGTGCATTCTGTACTGCTATAACAAAACACCTGAGACTGGGTAATTTATAATGAACAGAAATTTATTGGTTCACAGTTCTAAAGGCTGAGAAGTTCAATAACAAGGTACCAGCATCCGGTGAGGGCCCTCTTACTGTGTCATTCCGTGGTAGAAGATGAGACAGAGCAAGAGGGGGCCACACTCACCCTTTTAAATGACACCAGTTAGCCCCCATGGCCTAATTACTTCTCAAACATCCAACCTCTTATCACTGTTACAATGGCAATGAAATTTCAACATGAGTTTTAAAGGGAACAAACATTCAAACCATAGCACATGGATCCTGGGGACTTCATTCAAATTCTGCATCAAGTCACACCTGAGGCCAGACCTATTTCTGGACTTCTCATTTGTGTGAACCAAATAAATCTCCTTTTGGTTTCAGCCAGTCACTGAGTATTCTCTCCCTTGCTATTAAAAATGTCTAAATTATTCCAGTTTTGTTGTTCATCAATGCACTGTGCCTTCCTCTTGCCTTGATCCTGTTGAAGGGAAAGTAGCAGCAAAAGGAGAGGTTGAAAGTTCAGAGTCTGCAGCCAAACAGGCTAAATGGGAACCCCAAGTTCAGACACTTGCCCTCAGGCCCTTGCACCACTGTCCCTCCATTTTCTCAGAGATAAATAAGGAAAAATAATAAATCCTTACCTCACAGGATGCTTGTAGATTTTCGAAGCAGGTGCACAACTATTAATATGAATGTAAACTACCCCCCTCCCGGTTGCCATGGTGATGCACCTGCACTCTGGTCTTCCCCTCTCTCACCTCAGTCATGGAGGCCCAAAGTCCTTGGATTCCCCCAGCCTCTCTCTTCTCTTCCTCTTTCCACACCCACCCCTCCTCCTAGCTTAAGCAGCATAGAATGGAGGGGAGCAAAAACCAAACCCAAACCCTTCTACTTTCCAAAACAGGTCAGCAAGCTCACCCCACGCGGAATGGACTTGTGGGATCCTAGCATGTCTTATATTCGCAGATATTATATTATATTAACCTAAACTATCAGAGGCCCAGGGCTGCATTTCCCAATCTGTTATGACTGAACGTCCTCTCTTGGAAGGAGGCAGAAGGGGACCCAAGTACAAAGTCACTTTGTCTCTACTAACCATGGACTGTGCCACAAACCAGAGGCAAACGTTTATTTTTTTTTTTTAAATCAACTCTCAAGGCCCCGTGAACCTTATTTGACAGGAAATTCGGCGTCTCTTACTAGAAAATTCCACCCCTGACCTCAGAATAGACCATAAACCCCAGGGGATCCTGCGTTCCAAACAAAGGGTTCAATAGGCTCTCTAGGGGAGAACGCCGGCGGGGGTGCCGTCATTGCCCTTTGCCACCACACGGGGGCGCTGTGAAGAAGAAGATAACCGTGTCTTCCTCTGCTTCTGCCCGCGGGGCCCCAGCGTCAAGCGTGGAGATGGGGGCCTGCTTTTCAGGGTTGGCGTTTGCAGCGCGCAGGCCCGGCCTGCTCCCACAACACCAGACAGCCCCGGGCTCCCTGACTCAGAATCCATCACCACTTCCCTTTTCCTTTACTCCCCGTCCCTGTCCCTTTGAAGGGAGGGTCCCAGGTGGTGCGGCTTTAGAAGGGGCAGCGCCCCAGTGACTCCAGGAGGAAGCTCTTGCCGCAGAAGAAGGGAAACTGCACGTGATAAGGTCAATCTGGCTGACTCCTCCTGGGCAGGAGGGGAAGGACAGGAATTTGAGATGTGTGTCCCTCTGGGGCTGGGGCTGGGGGTGGGGCATCAGAGATTGCTTGCCCTTTTTCTCTTCATGGGACTCCTTGACTTAATTTTACATAAATTACAAAACAAGGAAGAAAACATGGATTTTGTATTTGCTTCTCCCTGACTGTCCATTTTAGATTGCAGACCCCCCCCCCAGGTCACCCCATCAGGGTGACCCAGATGCCTTAAGAAGGCAGTGAGTAATGCATTACTCAGAGACACTTAATCTTTTTTTTTTTTTAATATTTATTTATTTACTTTAGTTGTACACAATGCAATGCATTCATGTTTACGTGGTGCTGAGGATCGAACCCGGGCCGCACACGTGCGAGGCGAGCGCTCTGCCGCTGAGCCACAATCCCAGCCCTTTTTTTTTTTAATTTTGTTTTTTACCTAATCGGCTTCCCAGAGCATATAGTAAGCAATTTTTCTCATTCTATATTTTTCAATAACCTCTATGCATACAAAATTTAATTAACTAAAATATGTATGTTATTATAGCAAATGTTGAAAGTGACAGTATTTTTTAAGAATAGGATTAATGTCGGATCTTTGCATTTTCAATGACCAGAGGGATTTTTCTCCCCATTTTCCCTTCCTCTCTTCCTATTGCTCTTTACTTCTTCCTCATTTTCTCACTCTCTTTGCCCTCTTGTTCTTCAGTTTCTTGCTACCTTCATTTCTGGCCATATTAAACTGAAATGTTTTAATCAATGGATTTATTTAACAAAATATAATGTTCCCGGTTAGAAACAGCTTCAGTAGAACATTTTTCTACATTAAAGACAGAAAGTACCACATTAAGAAAGTCTAAGAGCTCAACCCAGAAAATTCAGAGGAAAAAAAAAAATAGGAAAAGTTTCATGACATTGGAGTAGAAATAATTTCTTGGATATCATGCCAAAAGCAGAGGCAAAAAAAAGAAAATGGACTTTATCAAAATTAAAACCTTTTGTGCATCAGAGATCATTATTAACAGGGTCAAAACAATCCGTGAAATGAGAGAAAATATTGGCAAATCATATATCCAATCATGGATTAATACCCATAATATATAAAGAACTTTCACAACTCAACAACAAAACACAGCTCCATTTGGTTTAATGCCCATAATATATAAAGAACTTTCACAACTCAACAACAAAACACAGCTCCATTTGGATTAATACCCATAATAAAGAACTTCCACAATTCACATCAAAAACAGCTGAATGTAAAAATAAATTATGTTTCTCCTAAGAAGATATACAAATGGCCAATAAGGGCATAAAAAGATGTTCAGTATCATTTATCATTAGGGAAATGTAAATCAAAGCCACAGTGAGACATCATTTCACATCCATTAGAATAGGTGCTGTTTTATTTTTAAAAAGAAAAAAGAAAAGACTAAGTGAAGATGTAAAGAAATTGGAACCCTTGAGCCCAGTTGGCAGGAATATAAAATAGTACAACAGCTATGGAAAAGAGTACAGCCTTCCTCAAAGAATTAAACACAGAACCACCATGTGATCCATCAATTCCATTTCTGAGTATGTACCCAAAAGAATTAAAATCAGGAACTCACACCTGCCTTTTGTACACCCAGTTCATAGCAGCATTATTCACAATAGTCAAAAGGCAGAAGGAACCCAAGATCATCAACAGATGAGTAGATAAACAAAATGTGGTGCATGTACATACTGGAATGTTAATTAGGCTTAGCAAGGGAAGCAATTCCAACACACCCTACAACATGGAGTGGACCCGGAAGTCGATCCACCAGGTGAAATGGGCCAAGGCAAAAGGCCAAGTGTGCAAGTGTGCGTGCAGTACCTAGAATGATTAAACTCATAGGGAAAGAAGGTGGAACGGTGGCTATCAGAAGCTGGCAAAGTGGGAAAGAGAGACATTGTTTAATGGGTTTCCATGAGGATCACCCTGACTGCCCCACCCAACCCACCTTTCCTCATGCTGCAAAACCCCCTCACCCAGCCCCACCATCTGTTCTGAAATTCCCGGGTTTTGTAACATGGGCCCTGCCCTTCCTTCTTGCACCAGGCCCTACAAGTTGTCTCTCCAGCCCAACGAAGAGATCTCTGCTTGCCTCACTTCTCAGGTCTGTCAGATAAAGATATTAATAGTATCACTATTAATAGATAAAGATATTAATAATATTAATGTTAATAGAAATTAAAAATTTCCCCATGGAAATAACATATGCAAAGGACAGAGTACACAGCAAACACTTGTAAATTCATTCACAACAATGTACTGGTAGCCTACCGGCTGTTCTAGGCACTGGGGGAACCTGGGGAAGGTTCCCTCAGGGACCTGATATTCCACTGGGGGAAAGACAGAAGCAAACGAGATACCATCCCGGGGAATGAGTATCATGCAGGAACGAAAAAGGAGTAGTGCAATAAAAAGACTCAATGGTCACATGGGCGTAGGTGGTCAGAGGTAGCTTCTTGGTGAAATGACATTTAAATGAGAACTGATTGCAAAGAAGAATCAACCATGCAAAAATCAGAGGCAAGAGAATTCCAGGCAGGAAATGCCCCTGAGCAGAGGAAACAGCTAGTTAAAATGCTAAAGATGGGAACTAACTTTGAGAGCTCAGGTCCTTAAGAACAAAAGCCACCAGCAAGAGGCTAGGGCTCCATCCCAAACCAGGGAGGAGTTTTTTGTTTTTTGTTTTTTTTTTTTTTTTTTTTTGGTACCGGGGATTGAACTCAGGGGCACTCGACCACTGGGCCACATCCCCAGCCCATTTTTGTATTTTATTAGAGACAGGGTCTCACTGAGTTGCTAAGTGCCTCGCCATGGCTGAGGCTGGCTTTGAACTCGCGATCCTCCTGCCTCAGCCTCCCAAGTACTGGGATTACAGGCGTGCGCCACCGCGCCAGGCTCAGGGAGGAGTTTTAAGCTGGGAGCACTTGGTCACACATCATTAAAAGAGAACTCTGACTTCAGCTTGAAGATGGGATTGTAGGGGGCCAAACTGGAAAGGTGGTGATCAAGTAGGATGCCACTAAAATAATGTAAGCAAGAGATCATGGTGGCTTAAAGCAAGGAGAGAGAACGGGTGGGGACAGGAGAAGAGGGTGGATTTGTGGTAGGATTCTATGGACTGAAGGTCATGTCTGTAGGAACTGCTGATGTTGCTGGCAAGGAAAAGGGAAAAAAACAAAAATCCCCCTTGAGCTGCTGAATGGAGAAATGTCCACTATGACTACACAAGTGCCAAGTAATCAATCTCTGTCCACCATGAAATAACATCCTAGCCAGAAAGGTGTCCTGGATCTGGTGAGCGCTCAGTAAATGTGAATGGATGGGATAAATGAATGGACCGGGGGAGGGGAGGTGCAGAAAGGGAAGTGGGGGGGGATAGGGCCAGGGAGCTAAAAGAAACTTTGCCTACTCTACAGTTTTGCCTGGAGCAGGACCTGCTGACTGGTTTCCACAAAAAGGAAAAACAAAGAAAAAAAATCACAAAAAAAGAAAGTTTGCTATGTGGAAAGATTTAAACTAACAGAGGAAAAGGAAAGGGCCGGGAGGGCAGGGATGCACGTGAGTGTCACATCCGCTGCCTGGAAAGCTGGGTCCAAGGAGGGCAGGATCTGAGGTGGGTGCAGGAAACCCCGTACCTCCTCGATTCCTCCAACACCCGGGCGCCGTGCAGAGGGACCAGGAAGGGTGCACTGGCCAGGTGCAGTCGTGGACGTTGGACCGTTGGCTGGTTCACCTTATTTGCAGGATGGAAGAGTTACAGAAAGGCAGCACCTCAGCCCCAATGGGCATCCTACCCACAGGCACAGACATTCCAATTAAAACTGGCAGTCTCTAGAGCCCCGGTATCCATTCTCATCAGTAGTAACCCTCCTAAAAAAGCCAGTCCCTGAGAAATGGCCCTGGGCTAAAAGAACCCTTGTCTATGAAGATTAAATATGTGAGTCAATCGACCAGGCAGCAAGACCATGCCTCTAATCCCAGAGGCTCTGGAGGCTGAGGCAGGAGGATCGCAAGTTCAAAGGCAGCCTCGGCAAATTAGCAGGCTCTAAGCAATCAGTGCGACCCTGTCTCCAAATAAAATATTAAAAAAGGGCTGGGGATGTGGTTCAGTTGTTGAGTACTCCTGGGTTCAATCCATGGTACCAAAAAAAAAAAATGTGCATAAATAATGTACATCCTTATGGTATACAGTGTGATATTTTAATACATGTACCAATCAAACCAGAGTGATGGTTTCCATCTCCTTATCATCACTTTATGTTTGGTAACTTTGAGCTCCTCTCTTCTACTTCCACACACACACAAAAGTATCATTAATCAATGTCTTTTGAGGATGATGGTATTTTGCCTGAATTATTTAATCTGCTTGTCTATACAGCTGGGGAATTTTCACTTCCGCCACCTCTCATTTGTGGTGAGTGCTAACCCGGCCTCACGCACCCTGCCAGGTATCCGAGACACATCAGCTGACTAAGAAGAGAGACAGCCCTGCCCTCGAGGAGCATGCATTCTCACTGGGGAGACAGATACCAGGGAATGACATGGTCACTTAGAACGTGATACGCTCCAAGGACAAAAGGAAAAGGAGGCAGGAGGGGCTGGTGGGAGGGGAGGGGTGCAGGCCGAGGTTTGTCAATAGAGCAGGCTCAGTGAAATGGACAGGTCTCCTTGAGAGGGTGAATTCCCACAAGGGCGCGAAGGAAATAGAGCTGGTCAAGCGGCTGTTTAAAGAGAGCGTTCCAGACCTTGGCGGAGGTGTGTCTGCAGGGGTGTGCCTCAGCGCGCTCTGCAGAGCGGGCGCATACCAGCTAGCACAGGGCTGTGTGCTTCTACACAGAACGTGACGCCTCAGTGATCCGGCAGTCCCTGTTGTGCTGCGCTGGGATGACAAGACCAGTCGGCTCTGCAACACACCGCTGGGAATCCGTGACCCAGCATTTTCCTTTCCCCTCCAAGCATACCTACGGTGGTGAGCATCCCAACCACGGTTTCCATATTTGTTCTTTGGGACTTCTGTGGCCATGCTTTTGTCTCAGGGTGACAACAAATAGCACCCAGTTCAGGTTAGCATTTCAATGACTGAGATGGACTTCCGGTACCCTGCTCATTAGCTCAGGCATCAGATACCAGAATGGTGATCTGCTGTAGAAGGCAGGGCATAGGACCAGAGTAGGACTACCTGGCATCTATTAACGTCAACGTTATATACCTTACTGGCCCTGGATAAGTCACTCAATTCCTTTATATCTCAATTTGCCCACCTGCCAAATCAAGGAAACATCCCTTGCCCATTCTCTTTCACAAAGTTGTTTTAAGTGAGATAATATATCCTGCTGAAGACAATATATGCAAAAGAATGGTGGAAGCTAGACTGCACAGCCAGCTCGGCTTCCCTGCCTCTGTGTGCTCAGAACCCAGCACAGTGTCTGGCTCTCTGTAAATGTTTGTTGAATGAGTAAGAGAAATGTATAGTGTGATAACAACCAAGAAAAGAAAAAATCATGCTGTTACACATGACCTGAATCTACACAATCAAAGAAAAGGAAGGTATTTAGAATAGCTACCTATACAAACCAGGCCAAATAAAATATTATTTAGATTCTCACTCGAAGACATTGTTAAATAGAGGTTGTCACAAAACATGATAGGAAACTGTACACTGTGCTCAGTGTAGCGTATTATGTATGTCCTTTGACCTAGAAAAATACAAGATATTCTTACCCAAAGTCGGGAGGAAAGAAAGACAAAGAAAAGAAAGAGGAGAAGAAAAATGTAATACTGCTCAGCAGATCGATATCTGTGAGATTTAAAAGAAAGAAAAAGGCGAATTCCTTCCTTTTCATTAATTTCTATGTTTGGAATAAAAGTAGCCACTGAATTGTTTCAGGGTCATAATCAGGTGTGAAGGAGAGAAGTATTTCACTCTGGCCAAGATGTTTCAGGTGCCAAGAATTCTCTGCCCAAGGAGTGGACCTAAAAAATGCACAGCTGATTAATAAGATTGGATTCCACTGAAAATGCCCATCAGGGCAAAATCTTCAAGCGAGGGCCAAAAACTCCATCTCTTCCTGAGAGACCACATTTGACCCTTCTTGGAACCATGAACCGCAATTCCCCAAGTCTGCGTGGAGAGTTGGGCTGGCCCTACCCCGGCCAGAATCTGAAGTGTTCAAGGAACACAGCGGTTGTGGAAAGGCAGCGTGGGAGGGGGGTGCATCTCCAGTAGTTCCAACAATTCTCCTACTTAAAGTCCCTCAGGGACTTTGATAAAATCAGCCCCCATACCAAGACACCAATTTCTTTTGAAAAAAATCTGGGAGCTCTTGAATCTCTTAACACTGTGTACAATGACTTTTCCCGTTTTCTAGACAGATGTTCAAGAAAGAACAATATTGAGCTGCTGTTCTGAGATATCTTTCTTCTTCAGGTTCACAAAAGCCAACAAAGGAATGAAAAAACAAATAAATAAATCCTAACCAGAAATCCCCAGCCCGTTTTGGGGGGTTGTTTTTGTTTGTTTGTTTGTTTGTTTGTTTGTTTGTTTGTTTGTTTGTTTTGTATTTTATTTAGAGACAGAGTCTCACTGAGTTGCTAAGTGCCCTGCCAAGTTGCTGGCTTTGAACTCGAGTCGCTTGGATTACAGGTGTGCACCACCGTTCTGGCTCAAAGTGGTTTTGAGACAAACATTTTAATCTGCAAAGACAAAGATTTTCATTAGATTCCCAATTTCTAACCTTTTATTTGTTTTTCCCCACCCCCATTTTAGTCAGCTGTTTCGCTGCTGTGACTAAAAGCCCTGACCCGAAAAATTGTAAAAGAGGAAAAGTATTGGGGGACTCATAGTTTCAGAGGTCTCAATCCATAGACAGCAGCCTCCATTCCTTGGGGCTCGAGGTGAGACAAGAACGTCATGGCGGAAGAGAATGGCAGAGGGAAGCAGCTCACACGATGACCAGAAAGCAGAGAGAGACTTCACTAGCCAGATGCAAAATATACACCCCAAAGGCACTCCCCCCAATGACCCATGTCCTCCAAGCATGCCCTAGCCGCCTTCAGTCACCACTCAGTTAATCCCATCGGGGGATTAGTTCACTGATTGGGGTAAGGCTTTCATAACCCAATCATTTCACCCCCGAAATGTTCTTGCATTGTTTTACACATGAACTTTTGAAGGGCGCCATAACACCTCCACTAAGCAAAAGATCCTACGGTCCCCACGTGACCAGTTAGACTTGTTCTACTTCATAAGCACAAACTCTAACCCCGTGGGCCACCTCCCAGGGTCCAGAGTGACTTGTTCAAGGTGTGTGGAGGACCCAGCGAATCAGCCTCAGCTCCTGGCTTCGAATCCCTGCCCACCTCTTACTAGCTGTGTGACCCCAGACAAGGTATCCATTCCTCGCTCTGCCTCAGTCGTCTCCTCTGCAAAATGAGAATGATGACAATATTTAAGGCAAATACTCAATAAATTAGATTCGATCATTTAAATTTAAATAAGTGCTTAAGTTTATTGACTCAATATGAAGAGACAATTAAGCTTATCTGAGTGATTAAATAAGTCAAATGAATTCATGATTCAAAGGGCGCCTGGCACAGGATGAACACTGTGGGTGAGTTGGGCACAATGACGATGATGAAGAGGTGACGACCCCCTTTCTTGAAAGACACACAAAACATGTTCTTATCCCAAGTGACTAAAACTGAATACTGAGTAACAAGCCCCAGAGCAAGGACTTCAACACAACAGTTGAACATTAACTACCCAGAAGCCAGAGGCTGCAGGGACGCTCCCCACTGTTACCCAGGAGTGCCCTGTCCCCACTGTTACCCAGGAGTGCCCTGTCCCCATTACCAACACCATTTTTTTTTTCCCTTTTGCAGAGTGAAAAGAGTCTCTTTGGACTCCACTAAGAGATTCCTCTTTTCACCCAAGGAATGCCACCTCCAGGTCTTAAAGGGACTGTCCACATACCATAGGAGCCATGTGAGGGAGCAGCTGCCTGCAAATAGTGCAGATTAAAACCTTTGTCTCAAAACCACTTTGAGCCAGGAGCGGTGATGCACACCTGTAATCCCAGTGACTCGGGAGGCTGAGGCAGGAGGATCAGGAGTTCAAAGCCAGCCTCAGCAACTTGGCGAGGCACTTAGCAAATCAGCGAGAACCTGTCTCTAAATAAAATGCAAAAAAAAAAAAAAAAAAAAAGGGCTGGGGGCCTGGGGTTGTAGCTCAGTAGTAGAGCACTTGCCTCGCATGCGTGAGGCACTGGGTTCATCCTCAGCACCACATAAAAATAAACAAATAAAGATATTGTGTCCATCTACAACTAAAAAGATATTTTTAAAAAAAGGGTCGGGGGAGCTGGGGATGTGTAGTCAAGTGGTTAAGTGCCCCTGGGTTCAATCCCCAGTACAAAAAAAAAAAAAAAAAAAAAAGACACTTTGCAAGAACTGGGGACAGAGATTCCAACAATCTGCAAAAAGGAATATGAATCACAGTAAGGAATCTGACACCCTGACATCAAAGACACTGCAACAACCAAGGGAAGGGAGGCCCAGCCCACTTCAGAGCTAGCTGTGAAAAGCGTGGAGATTTGTGTAGCTGCTGTTGTCTGTTACATCTGCAGATTGAATGATGGTGGTGATCAGGGGTGACAGCAGCCACAATGTGCCAGGCAGCATCCTGATCATCTGCAGACATATTTAGGGGAAGGATGGTCAGGATAACTTGAAGAATCTCCATTCACAGCAGTCAAAAGAACCTCACAAACGATTAACTAATGTAACTATTTAGGCAATTTCTGAACAACGCCATGTGAGTTATAAATATCTTTTTTTGATGCATCTAATTGCTAAAATCTATGCCTAGGTCCTAGAGAGGCTAAATGATTCATTCTAAGAATTTAAAAATAAAATAGTCTGCCTGATGAACTCTCAGGCAGTTTTTCCCTAAGAGGAACCATTAGAACACAAGAGCTAGAAGCTGCTGAATTTCCAGAGGAAGAAAGCATCCCCTGGTCTCAGAAGTTTGGGAAATACAGTCTTAAACAATGTGGAACCATTTTTGTCGGATTTGTTACACTGTTCTACTGCAGGACTTCTCAGAACCTTGACTGGCCTAATGAGCAAGGTTGATCTATAAAGACAGCTTTCTCAAATCATCTGGAGAAAAAAAAATTCTTCCCCGGCACCCCTACAGCATCTCCTAGAACAAAATAGTGTTTCTTGAACACTATTTAGGAAATGCTAATAGGGGTTCGTTTTAATATTTCTCTTGGGATCTAATCCATTATTGCAAGCCCAGATATTTCTTCACACCCTTCAGAAAGAACTGAATCAGAAAGAAGCTTCGACTTATTTCCCTGGTATACTTTCTAAGGTAACACAGCTGCTGTAACACATGAACTTCACAATCACACATAGTAACCAATTTCTCTCCAGCAGCACTCAGGGCGAGCGAAGCTGCCCAGGAAACCTGGAAAACTCCTGTCCCCTCCCAGGAGCTTCGGCGTGGCTGCTCTGAAGCAGGGCGTCAGGACCCCAGGTTCCCAGCTCTCTGATGCACAGCCATGGCTGAGACCCACTGACCCTCAGGGGACTATAAGGAAGTTCTCTTGCAGCTTCTTTCCATTTAGACCTCAGGTTCATCTTTGAAGGGCCAACGTTGGAAAAGTCTCTTAAATTACTTGTCAACGTCACAGTGTTTCAAAAGTTGAGATGGAGAAACTTTGTAGGGAAGGAAGGATTATTTGACCAAATCTACCATCTAACATGAGTCTCCTGGTGAGCTCAGTGTCCCTTGCCTGTTTCAGTGATGAGTGCAGACTTGATCCTGCCTAACCCTGGGTCGTGGACTGGAACACCACCTGCTGCTTATTTAGTCATGAGCTCTGGGCAGTAGAGGGTAGTGACCAGCAGTACTGGCTCCAGAGACACAGTTTGAATTCTGGATTCAGCACCCACTAGCTAGGCCACCAGGAGAAGCTGACCAACCTGTCTGTCTTAGTTTCCTCCTGTGTGAGTGAGGGGCGGATAATCCCCACTATTTCACCAAGTACCATGAGGACTAAACAAGCAAATCATGGGGAGGTATACAGTAGTGACCGGAGCACAGTAAGTTTACAGAAAGTGTTGAATGTTATTATTTGTGTGTGTGTGTGTGTGTGTGTGTGTGTGTGTGTGTGAGTGTGTGTGATGCTGGGGATTGAACCCAGGGCCTTGTGCATGTGAGGCAAGCATTCTACCAACTGAGCTGCATCCCCAGCCCTGACTATTATTATTTTTATTCTTTTCCAGCAGAATCCTCTGCTCTAAGGCTTGGAGGGGTACAGAGAAGATGAAGGTTATGCTTCTGCCCTCAAGAAATTCATTCAAAACTGGGCCTGAGAGATAGACAGACAGACAGATGAATCATGGCAGATGTGACAGCTTTCACAGTATCATGTGCAAAATTCTGGGAGGGTCTCCAGAGTGTGGAGGATCAGGACAGGAAGGCTGCCTGGAAGAGGTGGCATTAGACTGTGCCCTGAATGGCAAGATTGGACCTACAGATTCAGTCACTCGCTACCTGAGAGAATTTGAAGAGAAGAAAGAATGAATCAAAAACCCAACCATGAGCACTACGAGGAGTGTGTCGGCCATGTGGGCAAAGCCACTGCCCTCTTCCAAGGCACCCAGACTTGTGACATTCCCTCCATCCCTGAGGTTGTGCCCATTTGTGGGTGATCCAATGGACAGTGCCCGACAGAGGGCTCCGGCCTTTGCATTGAGACAGAAAGGCCGGGCATCTTCCACGGAGCGGTTGGGACAGACACAGGACAGAGGGCAGGCCCCAAGGACTGGTGGGTAAGAGAGTGGGGAGAAAGCAACTGCCTGTGTCTTTCACAAGCCACAAAATCCCAGGTCATGTCTCTGCCACAGCCCCTTCAGGAAATCCTGTCATTCATCCAGGACATATATACAGTTCAGAGGGACCAGTTTTTACCAAGCTCCTGGATTTGCCACTTTTCCTGTCTTGAGGCAGCTCTCTCGCCTCTTCTGGTTCAACCCAGGAAAACGAAAGGAAAGAGTTTGAAAGTAAACACTGGAATGAGAGAGAAACTGCTGGGCTAGGTTAAAATAGCAGAGCCGTTCCAACAGGTGCCTGGCGGAAGGAGGAGCCAACGCTTCCTCGACATGCTACTGCTCAGGATGGTTTTGCTTGGGTTGGTTGGACAGAATTTCTGCTCCCTGGCTGAAACCACGGGACAGGTAAGATGGAACTTTCATGTATTTTTGATTTGTTAATTTCCGTGATGTGATCAAAAGCTTTTCATCTTCCCTTATGGTCCTGGGCATAAAGGGTCCTGCTCTGGACTTCATAAATCCAGAGAAAGCTGGTGACAATCAGACCTGGTGGTGATGCACTCTCTCTGATGGGTGGCTCTATTTCACGTTCCACCTCCGCTGTGGGAATCTCTGATGTCATTACTAGCCTTCCTATTTCAGTGGCAGATTTGGGTGTTTGGGTTTTTGTTTGTTTTAATCATCTCATCCCCTATCATCCCATCTTTCCAACTGTTAAAAAAAAAAAAAACTGAGTGTGGAGAGATGTTTCTGGGGAATTCCAGGGTGGGTGACATTTTGCAGAGAAACAGAAATATCAAATATTTGCAAAAGTCATCAGGAATTCACCCATCCTTCTAACTTCCACAGCTGCAGTGGAAGTTTCTAGGGCTACCTTCCTGGTAGTCCTTGTTTGGTACAGGGGCACCTAGAATAGGCTCACAGTTGTCCCAACAGAGTGGCACTATATCAGTGAGCACCAATCTGGGGTGATAGATTTCAAATGCATTTCACAATCTCTAACTTCTGATTAAGAATAAATTTTAAATATGATTGTGCCGCTGCACCAGGTAAATTTTGCCAACAAGTTTACCCCAGTTGACTGTCTCCTGATCCTTCCTCTCATGAAAACCTGGGAGGAAGTCTGAGGTCCATATTCCAGCTGGGAATTGGGGGAGGGTGAGTTTGAACTGTGGTTTTTATTTGTCTGTTTAACAGATACTTCAGAGGTGAGTCAGGACACTGCACAGTTTAATACTGTTCAACTGAGAAAATAACTTAATCCCTGGAAGCTCAGCCTCTCCCCTGACAGTGGCAACAATTATCAGCACCCTGGCCTTCACCAAGAGCTTGCTTTTGCAGGCATGGTTCCTGCAAAAGTGTCTAAAATGTCTAAAGCTGAATTTGCTTTGCAGAGGGAATGAGTTTATGAAAACTGAACTAGAGGTGCATGAGTCATTCTATTTGAAAAGGGGTAATTGGAAGGTCAAGGGATTTCCTAAGGAGAGAGTAATAAATCCAGGCTACTAAAATAGAAAAGTCAAAGTAATGTCACCCAATATAGCTAATCAAGAAATAGTCTGCCCTTAAAAAAATACATACTGCTGGGCTGGGGATATAGCTCAGTTGGTAGAGTGCTTGCCTCATACGCACAAGGCCCTGGGTTCTAATACCCAGCACCACCAAACAAAACAAAACAAACAAAAAAAAAAGTATATATATATACTGGTGTCATGACAGTTAGAGGGGATTAACTCACATTGTATCTAAACATGGCTTTTATCATCATTCCAGAACATTCCAGTACCATTGGGGTTCCTAAGTATCACCACATGAAACCTTCCAATAAAAAGCAGGTTTCATTTCTTCTCTGTGCCACTTGGGTACAAGGAAAACAAAGGGCCAATGAAGGAATCAAAGGACAAATAACTTACAGTGTGACCTCCAGCAAGATGCTGCACTGCCCTAAAATGAGAATGATGATATTCACCCCCGCTTATCCCTAGAGTGGTAAAGTTCAAATAAAACCACCCTTTTGGAAGTGCACATCACCCTGCCTTGTTCTGCACATGTAAGGTGTCTTCTTATGCAGACCTTGTCTATTTCAATGACCTTGGAAGTAGCAATGTGGTTCCACACCTCACTGTGCTGGGCCTATAGGATGAGCCATGGGATAACAAGATGTATGGGACGTAGTCCTGTCCTGCAAGGGGCATTTAAACGGACAGCCAAGACTGACCTAGTGGGCTTCTTCCACTGGGCCAGCCAGAGGAAGAGTTGAAAAAGGAAGAGAGATGACATTGGGTTTGGGGACATGATCGTGTTAGTAGGGCCCTGCAGGGGGAGGGCTGGGTAGCCGAGGGGATGGAACAGAGCACTCCTGTGAGGACAGACACCAGGCCAGGCACAGAGGCGGGATGGAAGAGCCTTTCAAAACCAACATGTACAACTGGCCACTCCAGACTGTATGCCAGGCAGCAAGTACCTGTTACACCATGGAAAGGTCTCCATACCTTGAGAGTGATATCTCCCTCCACAGGTGATGGCACAGGGTGAGGAGTTCACTGAAGATTGCACACTTGAGAAGATACAGAGCTTGCCTCCAAACCTAGGTCTTTTGACTCCCAAGTTCAGTCTCTGTTATACAAAGATGCTTCATCTTCAACTTGATGGAGGGACTAAGGAAACTTGAGGAAATGGGGAAATCCACATAAAAGGGTCGGCCCCAGCATCTGGAGCAACAGGAGGCAGGCCCAAAGTGGGGCTGGGTCATTTTTATTTTTTTTTTTTTAGCAGTTAATTCTGTGCCACTTTGTGTGGCTAAATAACTATTCCTGGTGTGCCTGCCTGATGTCCCCAATTTGTTTGTTTAATCAGCAAGTATAACTGGGTACCACTGTGCATCAGACACTATTTAGGGGCTCAGGCTATAGCAATAGACACAACAGAGCAAGCTCCCTGTTCTCATGGAGACTATTTCCTAGTTGGATTGTAATCTAAAGATCACAGAAGTTGTATCCTCCATAGCACTCAGCACCGTGCAGCCCAGAGCTGTCACTCCTATGAAGTCAATGCTGAAAAATATCCTTGAGACCTGTCCATCTATGACCAACTGATCTTGATAACCTGCTTTAACAATTTTCCATTCAAAACACATATTCTATGCACAAGGCCCTGGTTTTGATCCCCAGCACCCCCCCACCCCCCCACCCTCCCCCCACACACACACACACAAATTCAAAACACATATTCTGGGATATATTTCAGGATTCCCCTTTGGACAAATGTGAATAGTAACATGAGGTTACCTTGCAGGACTCTAGATCAGGGATGACAAGTCAGTGCCCCTTCCCTCACCCACAGCCATGGCAGACATTGCTTGTTGATCCCAACACTCTAGCCAGTCATTACCAATCAACCTCATTGCCATCCTTGTCTTTCCATTCAGATGAAGCCAAGGGAGAAGACTGGCCAAGCCAGATGATTTGCATGACTCTGATCATGGGCATTGATATTTGTTATGTTTGCACAGGCAAAAAGATGCGATAAGGAGTCTCATCTAACAATTAGGACCAAGTGCCTATCCTGCTCAATTAATTTTGGAGTTGAGTGCCCGGATGGTTATACCAAGATAACCAACAACTCTGTAGGAGTTCGGGATTGCAGGTATTTATTATGAGAAACCAAGTGAGCATAAGTCTCAGAATTGGGACTCCAAACTGAAACTCCCTGCCTTGAAAACTGCAAAGCATTTCCATGATTTTTCTCTGATAACATATTGGACCCAAACGTAGGTAACTCACAACTTATGAACTTGGGTCTAAAGCACCTATTATCATTGATTCACAATTTCATACAAAATTGACTACACTCATGTGCATATAAACATTCTCCCTTCCTCTTGCCCCTCTTTATTTTTAGTATCTGGGTTTTTGTTTCATTTAGAAAGAGTTCCAGTTTGAACCTTTTAAAGGCCTTGGGTCTGGTAGTCATCTCACTAACAAGCAGGGACCCAGATATTTATGAGGACCCAAAGAAAGGGGACAAATGAATTTCAGCATGGTTGAATTCTTTGTGATGTTATTCTCAAAGACCTCTCATGATTTAAAATTCTCATAATGGTTCTGCTTGCTGGGCTAAGGGTATAGCCATGAGACTCAAGTATAAATGTAACTTTTTATTTATTCAGTTTACCAACTTAGAAATTAAACTTTACCATGCACACCCGTAATCCCAACTGTTCTGGAGGCCGAAGCAAGAGGATCGTGAGTCCAAAGCCACCCTCAGCTAAAACAAGGCACTAAGCAACTCAGTGAGACCCTGTCTCTAAATAAAATACAAAATAGGGCTGGGGATGTGTCTCAGTGGTCGAGTGCCCCTGATTTGAATCCCGAATTGCCCCCCTCCCCTCAAAAAAAGAAATTAAACTTTACTCAATGAATTAATTTTTAATTCAGAATAAAGAATTAGCATTTTTAAAATTTTGTATGAAATGAAACCCTAATACTGTTAGATAATACTATTTTAAATTCATATTTGTTTATTATGACCACATGACATTCTAAAACCCAAATCACCACTTTTAATACAAATGCACTTTTAGTACAAATGCACATTTTTAAGCATACATTTTTAAGTTAACATTATTGTAAGTGCATTCCCTCGGACTTACTCATCTTGCAAAAGCAAAGCTTTGTGCCTTTTGACCAAGCCCTCATTCCAGCCTCCTTCCAACCCCTGTCCGCCAACATTTTACTGATCTATGAGTTTGATTCCTCATACAAGTGGGATCCTGTAGTATTTGTCCTTATATGTCTGACCTAAGTCACTCAGTATAATATCCTCCAGGTGAAACCATGTTGCATACAAATTACAACATCTCCTTCTTTTCTAAGCCTGAGTAATATTCTAATATTTCACTGTGTGTATTTGGATATTATTTGTGATCCACCCCCCCATTTTTATTGTTTCTTGATTTTTCATCCATTTCTAACAATTAAAAATAATTCATGATTAAGTGTTATTCTATCTAGAAAACCAAATTTGTTCCATCTGTATATTTTTAAATATAGATAAGCATAAGCACCTACGTAAAAATATAGAGTAATCCCACCACCTAGAGTTAATCGCATTGCTGTGATCCTGGGTTAATTTCCTCTCTTTACTCCCTAAGGTACAACTTTGAGATCAGAACATACACTCTGTTTCTTCCTGGATGCCGCCATATTTGCAGAAAAAACTACCTCCAACCTGAGTGTTGTCCAGGTCACTGGGGTCCAGACTGCATGGGTAAGAGGCACAACCTTTGTGCTTTGGTACTTGATTCTCAATGTACCATTTCATAGAAAATTGAGATGAAGGAAGCCCAATAAAAGGAGAATGTAAGCATCTTTTTCTAGAATTTCCATGTTAGTCTATATGTTGAAACTCTTTCTTACTCCATCAGTGAAGAAATCTACTCTAGTTAGAGATCTCTAAGAAAATTCCTCTTTAAGTCAGGGAAAGGGACAACTGAAACTTTATCTATTTTTATTAAAAAAAAAAAAAAAAGATAACTGGTCAAAGAGAAGAAATGAGAATGCTGGGTAATTATGGCCCCAAATAAATTTTCTTTAGGAAGAAACATCTCAAAGACTATGTTACTTTTGACAACCAAAATAATCAATAAATAGTATAAAAATTTAAGTCCTAGGGTGGAATGTCAAACTCTATAGTATTAAATGTTATACACCTTAGTGTAAAAAATTGTGTAAAGTTGGGCTGGGGTTGTGGCTCAGTGGTAGAGCACTTGCCTAGCATGTGTGAGGCACTGGGTTCGATTCTCAGCACCACATATAAATAAACAAAATAAAGGTCCATTGACAACTAAGAAATATTTTTTAAAAGAGAAAGTGTGCAGAGTTAACTGTATAAAGTTATATGCAAATATATGTGTATTTAAAAATTAATTCAGTCCATAATATGCCTAGACTCCAATGAACAAGCATAGCATTTTGCCAGCTGAAACTGAACTTTTATCCTGATTATTATAGATACTCAGATACTTGCTATGATATGCAATTATATGAAATCCCTCTTTTTTGGGTAGTCAAAAATCATAAATTTTAATTCATGAATTTGTCACTTACTCCTTGTCTTCCAAGATGTAATGAAAATATCTTCTTATGATCCACTAAAAGGGAGAAATGAGTTCTCTTGCTTTTTCTTTCTGATTGAAGTAATCTAAGTAAATTGTGCGCTATTTGAGAAGTTTAGAAAGGTACAAAGAAAGAAAAAAATATCAACTCATGCACCAGTTCTGCTATTCATAGGAAACCCTAAATGTTTTGGCTTATTTCAATCTTAGTCTTTTTTCCATGATCTTCTAAATAGTTGAGCCCATATTGTACATATCATGTTGTCTCCTGATTTTTTTTTTTTTTCTTATCTAATGGTTAAATGACGAATAGCTTCCATCTTTTCAACATTCCTGGCATTAAGTACTAGTGAGGTTCTTAGCTTTTTTATTTTCTGATAGGATTCCTAAAATAAACCTTTCAGTTAGATAGCTTTATCTCCATTTGCCTATGAGGGATCAGATATTTGGAGATTACCTCTTGCCCGTTCCTTTTGAGATGCTAAACCATAAGTAAGTTCAAGGTCAGGGCTTCCTGGCACCAAAGACTGCTTGCTCTCTTTGTCCCACTGCCTAAAGCAGAGCTTGGGGAAAAAGATCCTCAACCACCTTTCTGATTCCTCTCTCTATTGGTAGGTCCTTCCAGCCTTCCCAGTCAGTCCTGCAGTATGCTCCTGGCCCTGGGAAGGTCAATGTCAGGGATTTAGACATCTGTTAACTGCTCTGTGCTGAGTTTCACCCAGCATCTTGGCGTATGTTTCTAAACCTTCAACCCATCAGAATCAAGTATCCAGATGCAGTGTCTTTACCCAGACTTCCAGATTTCAGAGACTTCTTTTCAGGTCAAAGGTGGTCATGACTGCAGCCAATTCTCACAGGTATGCTGATACAACAGAAAGAACTTTTAGATTTGCCTTCGTCTTTCCAACCTGTGAAAACTAATCTGATGTTCAGGTATTAATCAGACACACTGTAGAAAAAAAAAAAGCTTTGTCTATGATGCATTACAAATGTCAGCATGTCCAACAGAATGAGTGACAGACCCATCCAGGAGGGGACAGAACGTCACCGGACCTGCAACCCCAAGTTTTAGGTGTGAACTTAATTGCATCACTAGGACCCATGACTTTCTCCTTATGCCTCAGTCTCCTTTATCTGCCAAATGGGGGTCACAGGTCCTACTTTAGAAAACTGCGATAGAGGTCTGCAAACAATAATCTAGGGGGAAAGGAAGGACTTGGCAAAGTGTGTGACACAACAAAGGCACTTTAGAAATGTTCTGTGATTAAATGAATGCATGAATGGCAGTCCACAGATCCCTAATCATGAAGAGAGAATGGAAGGGCGCCCTTTCTCCAAGCCTTTGTTTGGAGGGTGGGTAATTTTGAATACACATGCAGGAAAAAAGGATTCAGAATCTTCTGCAGATTTCATAGCATTGCTTTGCGCTCTGTGAGGCAAAGGTGCCAAGGTTCACATCTATGATCAGAAAAGTCAGAAAGGATTCTCTGAATGCTCAGGCATTTTCTTAAGACAGGTGTCCAGGCCAGAGAAGCAAAACGCCTGAAAACCAGGGCCTGGACATTATTTCTGTTGTCCTCTCATTAGGGCTAAAGGGTACTTCCCTTTATCTTCATATTCCAAACATACTAAAAGTTACAAAAGGCTTCCTTCCGTCAGCTCAGGGAGAAGATAAACCCTCCCTGTGGCTGCCTGCGTATTTCACCTCTCACATTTTGTGTGATGACAGGCGAGGTCCTGTCTATCACTTTACATTTCCGCAGGGACAAAGCCATCTCTGAGCTGCTGACATGTGGTCACCCTCCTTTTTGAGGAAGCACATTCCCAAGCTCCAGAGTGACCTTGTGTCCAAAGTAACCGGGCATCCACTTCCTTTGTAATACAACAACAAATTCATTGGTTCTCAACACCTCTGGGGACTTTGACGATTATTTTAATAGTGTCTTACTCAGATTAGGAAATAACAGTATGGTCAATGCTAAAAACTTAGAAAACACAGAAAAGCACAATGATAAAAAAAATTACCCATCATCTTCTATAATGAAGAAAGAATCATGGATTCTCACTTGAGGGAAAGCAATATCATCCTGACATAAGGACGGTATTTTCACTTGAATTGAACTTGCTTCTCCCTAATTAAAATTTGTACTGCTTCATCAAGTATGCAAGTCTTTTCTCATTAGCACAGAAACACATTTTTAACTTTGAAACTTAATCATATTTGAACAGACAATATTCTGCTTGAGAGGAAACAGAATTTTTTTTTTATTTGTATTTCCCCATTCTTTTGATTCCACCATGAATGTGATTGATTTGTGCAGCAACTCAAAGTAATGGAAGAGGGTGGAGGCTGGGGCTCAGCGGTAGAGAGCGCTAGCCTAGCTTGTGTGCGGTCCTGGGTTCGATCCTCGGCACCACGTAAAAATAAATAAAATAAAATAAAGGTATTATGTACAACTACAACTTAAAAGTAAGAATTTGAAAAAAAAAAAAAAAAAGTACTGGAAGAGGCATGTAGGCAGAAAGGTTATATTTAAGCTCTATCATGGCCAAAACAACCTAAGAGAAAAATGGTTTTTTGGGGGGGGGTTCTTTTTTAGATTAATTTTACCAAATTCATTGACTTTTCTTTTTTCCAGACCCCTTTTTCTTTTCTACTTCATATTCTTTGCCATTCACTGCACAGGTTACAAATAATGAAATAATGGGCTGTATGGATTTGAAACCATTCTTTAAGGGATGTCTTTTTTTTTTTTTTTTTTGGCTTTGAGTGATAAATGATGCTGAGTCCACATTAAGGACGTATTTTGCTTGTGCTTTGGTCTCCCAGGCAGACAAGTCCAACCAGCTATCCATGGAATACCAGGAGATATTTTCTGCTAGCCCTGAGCACCAAGCTTTTAAACAAAAGTGGTGACCTGCAATAGGTACCTCTCGAGCCTCTTAGCAGAGAAAGTTACTGGGAGGTCCTTGGCCTCCCTGCGGGCAGGAAGTTTATTATCTTCCTTTAAAGAAACAGATAAGCTAATGATTTGCTGACAGTTTATAATGGCCCAATCTCCTGCGTGAGAAAAGTCATGAGACAAGAGACCACCAGAGTAGTAGCGACCAAAAGGAAATGTGATAATGACTTAAAATAGCCTTATCAGCTACTTCAGCCTCACACTGCATTAGAAATATGCCCTTGTAGCAAATTCTGTAATATCTCTTTTCAAGCGTGGTTGCTGAGACTGTCAGTTTTACCATATTTATTATTTAGAGAGGCCCAAGGTGAAAGAAAAATGATTTGAGAAGCAGGAAATAAATGTATAATTTTGCCTTAAAATTTTTAATTAAAAGCCCAACAAGTGTTCATATCAAGACTCCCAACACCCTCACACTCCTGCTACTTTTTTTCCAAAGTTTCTTCCAGGGTTGGCCAACTCATAAAAATCAAGTATTTGTTGAGCACCTACTATATGCTGCACATAATCACATAAATGATAGGATCTATCCCAGTCATGCTTATAATAGGTCCTTAATCCCAAGAAGTTGACAGATTAATGAGAGAGATGGACACAAAAGCAATAGTACCTGCACATTGTACCTGCGAGCCCAGGCGAGGATGCAGGAATTTTGAGGAGTCTGTCAGCTCACCCTGTTTGCTTGTTCAACTAAACCTAACCACCCCACAAAGGCTCTGCCTTCAGATACAATGGCCCTGGGAGTTAGGGCACACATGCTGATTTGCAGAAGATACAACCATCAAGCCCTAACAATAAGTACTCACCCTGACCTTTAACCCACTGTGTCCCAAGCCCCTGGGAGATGGGCTGGGCCAGGATGGAGCACTTCCTACAGAGAAAAGCTTCCATCTCCTGCAGATGAGACTCAGGAAAATCCCTAGGAGACAGAATTTTCCAACCAGCCTTCACCCTCAGCACACCGACAGGCAAACATCTGAGGACGGTGAATGGCTGGAAGGCCACTCGCTTCCGAGAAGGATGTGTTAGGGTCTCGCCTCTTCAGAAATAAGCCCCAAGGCCGGCCTCACCGGCCCCTTCCTGACCACAGCAAGAGGCACGCGGGCTCCTTTCTGTGCTAGCTGGGCTTCATTTTACTTTCTCTTCAAAGTACAAAGAAAAATAACCGCCAGCTTTGAAAATAACAGTAGGGAATTAATGAATGTCGAACAAATCAATCAATTCAATGAACAGCTCATAGAAACACATAAACCACGTAAATATTATAAATAATCCATACAAAGAAGCACAAGTTCAAGACTTTACAGTCAGGCAGAACTGGGTGAGAATCCTCTGGATCTAATGACTATGTGACCTTGTTACGTAACCTTCTTTTTTTTTTTTTTTTTTTTTTTTTTTTTTTTGTGGTACCGGGGATTGAACTCAGGGGCACTCGACCACTGGGTTACATCCCCAGCCCATTTTTTGTATTTTATTTAGAGACAGGGTCTCACTAAGTTGCTAAGTGCCTCGCCATTGCTGAGGCTGGCTTTGAACTCGTGATCCTCCTGCCTCAGCCTCCCAAAGTGCTGGGATTACAGGCATGCACCACCATGCCCGCTACCTAACCTTCTTATACCTCTGTTTCTCTTAGGTAAATTTGTGATAATAGCACTTCACAGGGCCAAGAGTGAGGATTGAATATACTGAGCTAGTACATGTAATGTGCCTGTCATTCTACCCGGGATCTAGATTGCTCATAAGAACAACCACAGCAATTAAAAAAAAAAAAAAGCAAAGGCAGCAGCAGAAAATGAACAAAGAGGAGTCAGGAAACCATTTGAAGACCAACATCTGGTCCCTGGAACATGGTTTGCTAAATGGATATCTGGACCTGAAGAATGTTCCTTGAACATTGCAACCACCCTAAAGCACCCAAATGAGAAAATTGGGGGGTTGAAATTGAAGCCAGCAGATTGTACAGATTACCATGTGTCTAGCAATAGACATTAATGATTCTAGTATCTGAACTTCTTTCCCTCTCAGCAAGTGTAAACTATGGAAAAGGGACCTCCAAGATCTAAATAAAGTTCAATCAACCACGTATAGAACACCGATCATCTTTCCAAACCTGTCACTGAAGCACAACATCAGTTCTGATGGATTTTTTTTTTTTTCAATTATTCTTCAGACATAATTTGCAGACAGTAATATTCACCCTTCTTAGGGTACAGTATTTTGAGGTGTGACAAACACAACACGGTTGTGTGAAAGCCACCACAATTAAGATGCAGAACAGTGACACCATACCCCCAGATTCCCTCTGGTGGCTTCCCCAACTCCCAGCCTCTGGCAAATACTGTTTTCTGTGCCTAGACTTTTGCCTTTGTGTCACAAAACTGGAGTCACACAGTAGGGGCTTTCTTGGGCTGACTTCTTTCTCTTAGCATAATGCATCAGAGATCGGTCCATGTTGTCACATATACCGGCAGCTTCCCGGGACTCCCTTTTGTGGCTGGACCCAGTTTGTTTATTCACTAACTGAAAACATTTGCAGTTATTTCCACTTTGGGGCAATTGAGAATAAAACCTCTATGGAATTTATGTACAGGTTTTTGCATGAGAACAAGGTTTTATTTCACTTAGATAAATACTTAGACATAGGGGTCCCGCGTTGCAGAGTGAGGTATGTTTGTGGAAACTTCTAGAACTGTCTTCCAAAGCATCCATGATCATTTTTCATTCCCACCCCCAACGTATGAGGGTCCTAGTTGTTTGGCATCCTTGTTGGCATCTGATGTAATCAGATCTTTCGCTTTTGCAACCATTCTAGTGGGTGTGTGATGGTCTTTCATTGCCATTTCTTTAATCTGCATCTTTTCATGTGTTTATTGTCTATTCATTTATCTTTTGGGTAGTTTTCTTATTCAATTTGGAATCTTCTTTAAATAGATGAGATACAAGTTTTTTATTGGATGTGTGATCTCTAAGTATTTTCTTACAGTCTGTGTCTTATCTTTCCTTCTCTTAATAGTACTTTTTGAACAGAAAACATCCTTAATTTTGGTGAGGCCACTCTGATAGATACGCCTCTTGGGTCCTACCTAGAAATCCTGGACTCACCTAAACACCACAAAGATTTTCATCTAGAAGCCTTTAGTTTGGGGCTTTATATGTAGGTCTATTATCCATTTCAAGTTTACTTGGACATATAGTTTGAGGTATAGATCAAGGCTCATTTCTTTGTATGTAGATAATAATTCCAATAATTCCAGTGATGTTTCTTTTTTTTTTATAGTATGAACTAAAAGTTTTATTGTAATTAAGAAAAGTGTGAGAAATGCCTCATTACACAACACAGTCAACCTACTGAGTCACAATGCACATTAACAAGAACAGGTCTCTCACTGCTCCACATGTTCCAAAACTATTAAGCCTAACTAATGTAATTGGACCATTAGTAATATATCATAAGGACATAATCTTTTGGATACACTGATTCGTATGAATCATGGAATTGGTGCTCATAAATTGAGAATCAACATGTGCTCTACTAAATTATGCTAATTCCAAATTCCTAAAGTTATTTTCAGTAATAAAATCACTATTACACTACTTTAGCAATTTGTGCCTAGGAAAATTTAGCGATCATGGCATTTTGTAAAGAATTCTACATAATAAATGCACTGTGTAAAATTTAAAGAATATGAAAGAGCATTACAAACAATCAAAACAAAACAAACAAAAAGGCATGAATTACCTTCTGCTTATTCTAATGAATAAGTAATTTTTTAGCATGTACTATATGTACTGGAACATAAGCTATAACGTAGGGATACTGATCTGTACCAGATCTTTATTCCTTCCTCCTGGAAATTTTAGCAATGTAAAGAAAACAAATATTGAAGCCATAAGTAAGTAAATGTTGAATACTAAATAAAAAGGTGGAGGGTGCTGTGGAAACTCTATTTATGAGGATTTTATAAAGATACAGCATGTACATATATATTTATATGTAATAATATATGTGTGCACATAGATATGTATATTTAAATGCCCACATACACTTGCACACACACTGTTTTTTTGAAGTGGTTTGTTTTAAGGAATTGGAGCCTAAGATGATAGAGCCTTTGCAAGCCTTAAATCTGTATGTAACTCAGTAGCCTGGAAACTCTTGACACAAGAGTTGATGCTACTACCTAAATTTAGTTTACCCTAAATTTATTTAGCTAACTCCAATTTTGTGTCAAATTTAAATCTAAATGCCTATTTTAAAAAGAAGTCTATGCTGAGTGCCTCTCCACTTGAATGGTTAACTGTGCGCAGATACCTCTTTCCTATTCCTGCGATGTACAGACAAGGACCCCCAGTTGTTTAAGTAAATACGAATCTGGATGTGTTGTAACGTATTTTGTGACTTTAAAGCAAAGAAGATTACTCTCAAGATTGTTGATGGACCCGATCCAATCATTTGAAAGGACTTACGAGAAAAAAAAAAAAAAAAAAAAAAGTGAGGCTTCCCAAATAAGAAGGCAGTAACATTTCTTGAAAAGACTGTCCTCTCTCCATTGAATTGCCTTTGTGTCATTGTAGAAAATGAGCTGGCTTTCTGTGTCTTGTTGCTCTGTGTGTAAGTCCCTTCACCTCCACCACTGTCTTGACTACTACTGCTCTAAAGCAAGTCCTGGAATCAGATGGTAGAAATCCTCCAACTTGGCCTTTTCAACATTATTTTAGTTATTCCAGATACCTTTTCTTTTCCATGCAAGTGTAGAATCACTTTATCAGTTTCTACCAAAAATAAATAAATAAATCCTGCTAGGATTTAATTTTAATTTTTAGTACATTATAGTTATACAGAATTGTGGGGTTCCTTTTGCCACATTCATAAATGCATATAACAATTTATTCCATCCTGCTAGGATTTTAATTGGAATTATATTGAATCTATAGATCAGTTGAGGGAGGACTAACATCTGAAAATATTGAATATTCTAATCCATTTCCACAGCATTGTGCTGCATTTATTTAGGGCTTCTTTTGTTTCGTTCATCGGTATTTTGTACTTTTCAGCTTACAGATTCTATATTATTTTTGTTACTTTAATACCTAAGATATTCATGGCTGTTGGTACTATTTTAATTGATTTTTACATTTCCAATTGTTAATTATTCATGGTTACTGTATAGAAATGCAATTGGTTTTTGTATATTGACCTTGAATCCTGAGAACTCACTAGTATTAGTTTTAGTAATTTTTTTAAAATTCTTTGGGGCTGGGCGCCGTGGCACACGTCTGTAATCCCAGCACTTGGGAGGCTGAGGCAGGAAGATGGAGAGTTCAAAGCCAGCCTCAGCAATGGCAAGGCACTTAGCAACTCAGTAAGACCCCGTCCCTAATAAAACACACGAAAAAGGGCTGAGGATGTGGCTCAGTGGTCAAGTGTCCCTGAGTTCAATCCCCGGTACCAAAAAAAAAAAAAAAAAAAAGAGAGAGAGAGAGAGAGAGAGAGATTTAAATTATTTGGTATTTTCCCCCATAGATAATTATGTTGACCAAAAACAGAAACCATTGTATTTCTTCCTCACCAAACTGAATGCAATTGATGTTGTTGTTGTTGTTAACCTTGTGTTACTGACCTGGTGTTTTCTCTGTTTTGTGTATTGCTGGAATTCAGTTGGCTAAAATTTTGTTAAGAATTGTTGGGTCTAGTGGGCTGGGGCTGTGTAGCTCAGTGGTAGCACACTTGCCTCACATATGTGAGGCACTGGGTTCGATTCCAGCACCACATATAAATAATGAATAAAATAAAGGTCCATTCAGCAACTAAAAAAAAAAAAATGTATGCATATGTGTATGTATGTGTGTGTATATATATATGCATATATATATATATATACATATACATATATATATACATATACACATATATAAAGAATTGTTGGGTCTATGCTTGTTAGAGATGTGGATCTATAATTTTCTTTTCTTGTTATATATTTGTCTGACTTTGTAATCAGGGTAATAATGTTCCACATATGAAGTGTGCTGGAACATAGTCTCTCTTCTTCAACTTCCTAGAAGGGTTTTTGTAAAATTGGTATCATTTATTCCTTAAATATGAGATAGTATTCACCAGTGAAGCCGTTAGCATAGAATATTTTTTTGCAAAGGACTTCAATTTCAAATTCTTAAGCATAAGGATATTCATGTTACCTATTTTCTTCTTCAGTAAGCCTTAGTCGTTTTTCACATTCGGTAAATTTGTCTATTTCGTCTATATTGTCACATTTTGGGGGGCATAAAGTCGAACATATTGTGTCGGTCAGCTTTTCGTCACTGTGATCAAGATACCTGACAAGAACAACTTAGAGGAGGAAAGTTTATTTGGGGCTCACAGTTTCAGAGGTTCAGTTCATGGTCGGCTGATTCCATCACTCTGGGTCCAAGATGAAGCAGAGCGTCATGGCGGAAGGGTGTGGCAGAGAAAAGCTCCTAGGCTCACAGTAGCCAGGAAGCAGAAAGTCAGAGAACAAATGCTAGGGACTAAATATGAACCCCAAAGGCACACCCCCAGTGACCCACTTCCTCCAGCCCTACCCCACCTGCCTGCAGTTACCACACGGTAGTCCATTCAAACTATTAATCCATCAAATGGATTCACAGGCTGCTGAGGTTACAGCTCTCATAAGTGAATCCTTTCACCTCTAAGCCTTCCTGCACTGTCTCACAACCATAGCAAGAATATGTATTGGTTATCCCTTTCATGCTCTCAAGCTGGTGGTGGGGTTCTTTCCTTAGACCTGTAATTGGTCCTTTTCAGCTTCTCTCCCTCCCCCTCTCCCTTTTATGTAGATCCAGATTTATATCTGGTGTCATTTCGTTTCTTTCAGATCAGTTTCCTCTATCTTTTAGCTTTTGTATGTCTATAAAAATCTTTATCTTGACTTGGTTTTTTGAAAGGTGTCGTTGTTGGATCATAGAATTCTAAATTGCCACGTTGGTAGGTTTGGGTGCTCTGAAGATGTTGTTCCCTGTCCTCTGGCTTGCGCTGTGTTGTTGTACCTGTGTCCTCACAACAGTGTCTCTTTTCCGTTTGGCTGTTGTTAAGATTTTGTCCCTGATTTTAAGGAATTTTTATGGTGTGCAGTTTTCTTTTTGATGCTTTTGCTAAGGATCCTTTGAGCTCTTGGAACTTATCAAATTTGGAAATTTGGGGCCGTAAATTTTTCAGACTGTTTTCCTTTTCCCTCTTCAGAGACTCCAAGGTCACATAGATTAAGGTGCTTGACTTTGTCCCATGACTCTCTCATGCTCTGCTCCTTGTTTCTCAGCTTTTCTGTTTCATTTCTTTTCCATTTAAGTTCACTGAATCTTTTTTCTTGATGTTTAAGCTGCTATTAATTCTACATGGCTTTTTTTTTTTTTTTTTTTTTTTTTTTTTTTGTACCAGGGATTGAGCTCAGGAGCACTCGACCACTGGGCCATATCCCCAGCCCTTTTTTGTAGTTTATTAGAGACAGGGTCTCACTGAGTTGCTAAGTGCCTCGCCATTGCTGAGGCTGGCTTTAAACTTGCGATCCTCCTGCCTCAGCCTCCCAAGTGCTGGAATTACAGGCGTGCGCCACCACACCCAGTGGCATTTTAAAAAATAAATTTTTAGTTGTAGACAGACACAATACCTTTATTTATTCATTTATTTTTACGTGGTGCTGAGGATCAAACCCAGTGCCTCACACATGCTAGGCAAGTGCCCTACCACTGAGCCACAACCCCAGCCCTACATACTACGTTTTTATCTCAGTTATTGTATTTTCACTAAAACTTTCAATTTATGTTTTATTCATATCTCCATTCTGTAACATGCTTTTCCTCTCTTCTGGAATACAGAGGATACAGTGATAAGTATTTTTCAACCTCTGTCTATCATATGTGTAATTTCTGAGTGGCTCTAGTTTTTCTCTTCATTATTCATGCCTAGGACATTTTTATTTAATTCAGACATTGCAAATTCTACTTTGGTTGGGTGTTTGATGTACTTGCATTTTATTAAAATACTCCTTCCCTAACACACTATAACGCACATGCACACACACACGCAGACACACACACACACACACACACACACACACACACACACACACACACACATTCTTAAGCTTTGTTCTGCAACAAACAAAGCTACAGTAATAAGAAGCTGGAGATGCAGCTCCCTGGTAGAGCACTTGCTTAGCATGCATGAGACCCCGGGTCTGATTCCTTCATTGAAAAAAAAAAAAAAAAAGAAGGAAGGAAAGAAGAAAGCTGCATAAAGATACATTATAATCAAATTTCTAGGACACAGACTAGTTGGAAAGTGTTTGAGTCTGCTTTTAGGTTTTGCTGGATGAGGCTGATAGTTCTGCCAGAGAGCTAGTATCCTTCTGAGTCTGCTTACTGTAAATCCGAGATTTTCTGTTGCACCTGAAGGAACACCTAATCCCCCTGCCCTGTGTGAGCTGGGTCTCAGCTCTTTATTCTCCCTGAAACTGCCCCTTCCCCTAGTACTTGGGATTGAACCCAGGGTGCTCTACAACTGAGCTAAATCTCCAGCCCTTTCTATTTTGCTTTGAGACAGGGTCTCACTCAGTCTCCTTGAACTTGCCATTCTCCTGCCTCAGCCTCCCAAGTCGCCACTGGAATTATAAGCATGAGCCACTGCCTCCAACCGCCCCACACTGTCAGGCGGTTCCTTCCTGTCTTGGGTGGGTTCCTGTCTGCCACGTCAGTTCTCAGTGGTGTGGAGAGAGGAGCACCTTGCAGGGCTGCAGGGCTCGCTCACCCCCTCTCTGGGCACCTCACTTGCCTCTGGTTCTGCCCCGTGGGCTCTAGCAAAATTCACCAAATTCCATCTCCCAATTGAGGGTACCACTGGGCTCCATCTAGGCTCCTGTGTTGAGGCCAAATCAAAGCCAATTGGTCCACTTTTGATAAATGTTGAAAGCATCCAGTAGGGGGAGCTGTGAGGGCTCTAGTATTCTTCCTTTATCCCAGAGTGTAAACCAGTATTATCCGGTTTGCCTTACTAGACTGGCAGCGCCATGGAGACAGGGACCAGGTCTGTGTGCCCCACTTACACATCCAAGAACTTACATCGTTCCTGCCACTTCCCGGTACCACCACACAGGGGCCCAAACCTCCAGCATGTGAACCTTAAAGAACACAGTACCCCATGTCCAAACCGCTGCACCCTGAGGCTCACGTATTGAAATCTAATCTCCAACGTAATGCTATTGCAAACTGGGAGGTGATTAGGACAGGAGAGCAGAGACTTAGTGGCTGGAATTAGTGCCCTGATAGAAGAGGTCCCAAGAGCTCCCTGGGCCCTTGCACCCATGTGAAGACACAGCAGCAAGGCACCTTCTATGAACCAGGAGCTGGTCTCCACCAGACACTGAAGCTCTCAGCACCTTGGTCTTTCCACCTGCCCTTCCCAGCCTTCCGGAGGAACACATTTCTGTTTCTTCTAAGCCACGCGGTCTGAGCTACCTTGTTAGGGTCGCCCGAATCAACCAAAATAACTGCATTTTCATTTTCTACAAATGCTGATTCCATATGACAGGAGGAGGCTGTATAGCCAAGCAAGATGTGTCACAGGAAGGCTTGGGGGTGATGAGCAAAGATCTTTTATGATAGGAGTAAAAGGGGAAAGAGAAGGAAGGTGCAGACACTTCAGCAGTAGTGGCACTTGGGCAAACTGAGTTAGAAATTAAAGTTGATTTTCTACATATTACAGCTTGCCAGCTGGGGTGATTAAAGAAAAGGTAAAGGCACTTCAAGTCTCTGTATACGAGTCACTTAATAACAAATAAACAATCTTAAGTCAAAACACCAAAATATCAGGTTATATAGCACTAGTCATATTTGTTTGCTCCCCAGGGACACCTGTGCCTGCCTGGGACTATAAAATTTTCTTTTTCATAAGCAGTCATGTAACTTCAGGGACAATGGTATTGCTGTGAGCGTCCCGGCAGAAATGACACTCTTTTGAGGGATGTACCTTCATGATGATGAATAGGGGAGTAATAATAGTAGCAGGGTGAATGCCAAATATTTTAGTAGAAGTCTTAAGTCCTTGAAGAATAAGTTTAGCCACCATGGAGGTATAAGATTCAATTATACTTTTTAGGAGAGACGGGCAATATGTATCCATAATAAAGGCCCTTGTTGCCAAAATACTCCTGTGGGTGTATATTGTGAAGGAAATAATAATCAACATCAGCGGTTGAGTTAAATCAAATCTATCACAATGAGCTCCTTCGATGGCTTTTTCTACTAATTTTAAAGCTTTCCTAGCATCAGGAGTCAATGTTCGTGGTGAAGATGGGATCAGGATCTCCACGAAGGATGTCAAATAAAGGTTTTAGTTGGCCAGTAGTGAGATTTAGTGTAGGGCGAAGCCAATTAATGTCTCCCAGTAGTTTTTGGAAATCATTGAGGGTGGTCAGATGTTCTTTATTTATTAAAATTTTTTGGGGTCTAACAAAAGTATCCATGATTTTAAATCCATAAATATAATATGGGAGATCTGGTTTGAACTTTTTCTTCTGCTATATATAATCCATATTTTTTTAAATTTTCTACCACATCACTGAATATATTAAATATAGATTTTTTGATTAGGGTGGGCCAATAAAATATCATCCATGTAATGTAGACACATGAGATTTGGATATTTATTTTTAATGGGTTGGATAGCCTTGTCCACATATATTTGGCATATGGTGGGGCTATTAGCATTCCCTGTGGTAAAAACCTTCCCATTGATATCTCTGATCAGGGCCATTATTGTTCATAGAAGGAACGGAAAAAGCAAACCTGGGGGCATCCAGAGGATGTAGGGGAAATAGAAAAGAAGCAATCCTTTATATCAAGAGTAAATAGATGGAAATTTTTTGGAATAGCTACGGGACTAGGATAAGTCCAGGGGGGGGTTGAGTAGGCCCCATAACGTGCATGGTTTTATTGATTTGTCTAAGATCATGTAACAATCGCCATTTTCCTGACTTTTTCTTGATCACAAATAATGGGGGAATTCCAGGGAGAGAGGTGGAAGGTTCTATATGACCTGCTTCTAATTGTTCCTGAACTAATTGGTGGGCCGCTTGTAATTTCTCTTTTAGATAGGGGCACCACTGAGGGACCCACACTGGCTTATCAGAAAGCCATTGGTATTTTTCAAAATTATTTTCTCAGTGGCCCCGAAAAAAAATATCTTTTTCCTTTATGACAATGATTACTTTTAGGGTTAAGATTACTCTGTACTTTTTGATAATGAGTTCTTTTAGGGTTAAGAATTACCACTGTAGGTTTTCACATTTAACATCTGCAGGCTTGGTTGCAAGGTGTACTCCCATTTGTTTGCAAATATCTCTTCCCCATAAAGTAACCGGTAGATTAGGTAAAACATAAGGCTGAAATGTTCCTTTATGGCCTTCATCATCCTCCCATTTTAAAATTACTGCACTTTTATCTGGGAGGTTATTATATCCAATGCCTCTTTAAACTGGTTGAAGCTTTTTGCAGAGGCCAGTGCTTGGGCCATTGGCGTAAAATTAATAATGGAAGAGTCAGCTCCAGTATCTATTAATCCCTCCATTTCTATTCTTGGATTTTTTTTTTACACATAGGCCTCCTTGAACAGTCTCGAACCCCAGCAAGCCATGGGACTTGAGTCAGTGGAACAAAATCCTCTATTGTTCCCTTCTTGAGGCATACCCATTTTAAATGAATTATGTAAATTGGGGAAGGAGAAGCAACTGAGCAATTCTATTCTCCTTGATTAACAGAACTTTACACTTTGGGGTGAGCTAAGCATTATTTTTATTTCCCCTTTGTAGTCTGAGTTTATTACACCTGGGGTCACTTGCAAACCTAATAAGCTTTTAGGACTACGCCGATAATAAGTCCTACAGTCCCTGAGGGAAGAGGTCCCCTGACTCTGTGGGAATCAGTTGAACCCCCATTTCAGGTGTTAACACTATTCGGGCGGTGGAACAGAGGTCTAATCCTGCATTTCCTCTTGTTCCTCTGGCGAGGGAGGTGGATGGGTAGTAGGGATTGTGTCGGGGAAGCATCTGAGTGGATGCTTGAGGATACTCCTTCTGCAATGCCCCGTACATTTGTGGGCCCCGGGGTACTGGGCCCCGTGCCCCCGTTTTTTGAATTCCTGAACAAAGGAATTTTCCATGGATGTCAAATTTGAAATAGCATTTATTGGCCCAATGATTTCCCTTTTTACACCTGGGGCAGCGGCCTGGGGCACGGTATGAGCTTGATCTTATTTCTCTTTTGGGATTTTGCCTAGAATTGCCTGATTGATTATGATAAATTTTGCACTGGAATATCCTGATTGAATTATAATGTTTACGTTTAAGCCTTTGTGAAATTTCGAGAGGAAGTACCTCTCATTGAGGCTGCAATCACATTTCCTGTGACAAAGGCGCCATTTATATCTTTACATAGTTGTATATATACGGAAAGATCCTTTTTAGTTCTCCATGGCCTGATGGCTGCTTGGCACATTTATTTGCATTTTCATAAGCTAATTGAAACACTAAAGGCATAGCTTGGTCAACATCTGCAAACACACTACTGCAGTTCTCAAAGTCGATCAGCAAAGTCGGCATACACGGCTCATTAGGTCCTTGAATCACTTTTGACAAGCTACCTTGTAGATCCCCAGGTCCTTGTACAGTTTTCCATGCCTCTAAGGCAGCTGCATTTATC